>OW052202.1:10042500-11363788 GCA_932527185.1 Ecliptopera silaceata
ATGATGACATAATGGCCGCGTAGCTGATATTTTTCAGAGGAACAGGATTTTATGTTTGACATGTCTATGTGTTTGTGTGATGTTCATCTGTTCCCTAATGGGGCGTCTAAACGGGCTATATTTTACGGCAATTTGTGGCTGCAATACTGTGGCCGGCAACATTGCTACCAATACCAGCCACACTATGCAATATTTTAAGGATGGCCCGGCATTATAGCCACATATTTTTTGACATTTCGTCGGCCATTGTTGCTGGATTGTGTGGCTTATTAAAGGGTTCTGAATCAAAGGCCGCCATATTGCAACATGTTGCCTGCAATTGATTGCTCAGCCATAAAATGTACTAAAATGTTTTATTGATGGCTGGGCAATGTTTGCCAATAATTACAGACACAAATTGCCGTAAAATATTGCCCGTTTAGACGCCCCATATCTGAAATGTATAAAACTATATAAGTATTCCATCTGTAATCTAGTTAGAGATAAACTGTTTAAAAATGCACCCGTAAGTGATGACGACATCCTTCGTTATATAGACGCGGTATTTGACACCTCCAATGGTATAAGATTATAATATCATAAACCATTTAATGAGGTGTATTTTATTTATTTTTTATTTTATTTTTTATTTTATAAGATAGGATACCCAACACAGGTTAACATTTTACAATTTTAAAGTAGTATGCTTAGAAGTAAGACAAGAGTGTTCCCATAATTATAGGGTACCACAGCAAGTGCAATAGAACAGACTACAAATTATTTTAAAGAAGCCTAGTGGCATAGAAACAAACAAGAATAGTAATACAACAAGGATTAATAATAATAACTTAAGCTAAGAGTAATTATTGCAATTGTATTTTAATTGTATTTTTAATTATTGTACGTAAATAACACGTCTGTATAACGAAGGCTGACGTCATCATTTACAAGTGTATGTTCAAAAGAATTCTCTTTTTCTAGATAACTGATAAAATACTTATTTTTATTTTATTTTGCAAGATAAAGTTAACTTCGGGGCCATTGGCTTGTTCCAAGCTTTGCAAGATACGTTATTTGAATCTGGGATTCCACTCGATTGGATTCTCTACGATTTATTAGTTTTTAATGAATCCTATTGTGATAGAAATTAAGTACTTCACTTCACAAAGCTGAGGACATTGACCTTAGTGAAGTATGTAGAGTTTTTAAAAAACAAATCTCTTGAAAAGACTCATAGCCACTCCAATTATCTTAGTAAAATTTGTTCTGAAAATTTTTAGATTTAACAAAAAGACTATAAAAATATTAAATAAATTCACGAATATTTCACTCATCACGATCTATTAGATTCAACAAAGAGGCTAGAAATAAAAATAGGAATAAATAAAATATCTATCTATGTAATGTATTGTATTAAGTATGTCAGTCTTCTAGTACCCATAACACAAGCTCTGCTTAGCTTGGGGCTAGATGATGTTGTGTGGGTTGTCCAGCATTATTTATTTATTTATAAGTTAAAAGACATTTCACACATCACACTCTAGTCTCAAACTAAGCAAAGCTTGTACTATGGGAGATTGCTGATATAATATACATTTTGTAAATACATAGAATACATAATGACACCCAGACACACGACAAATGTTTATGTTAATCGAACAGACATTTGCTCTGGGTGGGAATAGAACCCACGAACCACAGCATGGAAGGCAGAGCTACTATCAACTGAGCTGTGACGGCTGTACGTTTATTACTCTTTCACGCAAAAACTTGGAATAAAACTTTACAGTAATTTATTTATTTATTTGAGGAAGACCATCAGCTTATAAATAACTTATATAACAACAGTTTAAGGTTACATGCGAGCCATTTACAGGTCCTCACTAATAGCAACAGAATAGCAATACTTACAAAACAAAAAATATAGTAATGTAGTTTATACATCTGTGGTCATCCAGCAAGAGGAAACTTGCGTGACCGAATATCCTTTCAGTTGCAGTTCAGTTTTCGATGATTTTACTATAGTAACTCCGTGGCATTTTTGTGGACTGACGTGACTGAGCTGTTAAAAATGACGTCAATGCCGCGGTTTAGGGCGTGGCCTACCTAATTTGAGCATGGCCTACCTGATTTTTCGTTAATTCTATCGGTATGAAAATCGATCATTCAAAATATCAATAAAAGACGAAGAAGAAAACTGAACTGCAATTTGATCAAATAACACTTCAAAAACATTTCAGTTGTCAGGATATCCCCCCCAGAATAACACTTACGGTCTATCTTATAAAATGTTAGTCCATACGTAATGATGACATAATGTCAACACTAGCTTTTTATAAGATATTAGGCTATAATAAAGAACATTATTGTGCGAATTGACAAAAATATAAAGACAGCAAGACGAAGTCGCATGCACTAGTAATATCATAACTGCTGTCAGGGGCTTATTAGGTACCAAAGTATAATAATATAGTGCTATCCAGGGATATACAACTGGGTCAGTAGTGCACGGAAACACGACTTCATTTTATAGCTTTGATTCCAATCATTCCAGGATATAAATAGGATACCTATCTAGTTTTATATCTAAGGAAGAAAATTCCTGGTAACTTTACTCTGACAGATAGTTGTATAATATTATAATATTGCTATTCAATGTTTTTAAATGGAAATTGAAAACATTGCTCTTAGAAAAATGCTATTACGACATCAAAGAATACTTAGGTGACAAATTGTAACTAATTATGACATATATTTGATTTCTAGATTTATTATGATTTTTTTTAAGTAATAAATATTTTTTAATGACATAAGTTAACAAAATTTTGCTCGCCTTGACGAGGCAAAATATACTGAGGATAGAAGAACTTTTGTTCTAACATTTAATGCAAATTAATGATTTTATGAAAGGTATTTTATTTACTTAGATTATTGGTCTTTTTGTGAGAAATAGGTTATGAATTAATTCCAGGTTATAAAATAGTCTGATTTTTCGACGACTTTCCTTTTTAATTGAGATTTAAGGTCCTTTGTCTGATCCATATAGAACAATGTATTCTGTATGGAGCAGACAGACCTCGTTCAATTATTCAAACACAATTTTTCTTGTTCTTTTATATTACTTCAAATAGTATAACCTCATCTTGCCAGGAATCAAGTGTGCCTCCAGTGTAATATCTTTTTTGCTGAAACTTAGATTAAATAATAACAAGAAGGCTATGCAAGTCAAACCAAGTGCAAGTAATTAATGAGACATGTAAATACATTTTTTTTTGCAGATTGAAGATGAATGATCGTCCTACAGCATCGACGTCAATGATGTAAACCATGATGGCGCATCGTACCATACTACTTTACTTCCTAATCATATCCAACCGGACATTACAAGCCAAACCGACAGATGACTACCTATCTCTTTCTCACAACAGAACAGAGAACAACACCTTCGAAACTAAAGACGACATCCTTCTCTACAATTCCACTGAAAACGATGTATCTATAGATGTTAGCACATTGATAGACAAAAGTAAATGCGAAACTAACGCATCATTTGAAGATCTTTACACAGATGACAAGAAACTAGACTCAGTTTACTTAAATAATATCTACTCTAGTGTTACGACGAATTTGATTGAAGAGAATATATCTATAGGTAGTATGGAGCTGGATGGATTAGATTTGTATGAAGTGGTCGGGAGGGATTGTGGAGCGGCGAAGATTTGTCCGAATATGAGGGAGACTTGGCTGCATAATAAAACGATTACTATCGGATTCTTGGGCGCCTATCGACGTAGCCAGGTCAGTTTACATTTTTTCTCGTTTTTATGAGTGTTTTCTATATCTATTATTCTTTGAATCTATCCTCCTGTAAACCTTATAGACTATTTCACATTATTTTTACTATTTTCTATTGATTTCAATGATTAGTAGCCGGTTACTAATTGCATTAAATGATAAATAAATAATTGGGTTAATATGTTATTCTATATTTCGTATTCTCCTCAGCAGACCTTCATTTGGTACCCATATGATTCATCATCATCATCAACCTATACCAGTCCACTGCTGGACGTAGGTCTCTCCTAAGACGCGCCACTGAGCCCGGTCTTTGGCCCTTCTCATCCAGTGTTTGCCAGCTACACTCCGCAGATCGTCGCTCCATCTCGCCGGAGGGCGTCCTACGCTACGCTTACCTAAACGTGGTCTCCACTCCAGTATCCGTTTGCTCCAACGGTTGTCGGTTCTTCGGCAAACATGGCCGGCCCACTGCCACTTCAGCTTGCTAATTCTTTGAGCTATGTCGAACACCTTGGTTTTCTGACGAATCACTTCGTTCCGGATTCTATCTCTTAAGGTAATTCCGAGCATAGCTCTCTCCATAGCACGCTGAGCGACTTTCAGCTTGTGGACCAACCCCACTGTCAGTGTCCACGTTTCAGCAGCATAGGTCATAACGGGTAGGACGCACTGGTTGAAAACTTTCGTTTTCAGACATTGAGGGATGGAGGACGAGAAGACTTGACGAAGTTTCCCAAACGCAGCCCAGCCAAGCTGTATTCTCCGGTTTAGCTCTTTCTCGAAGTTGTGTCTACCTAACCGCAGCGTCTGCCCGAGGTAGACATACTCCTGCACAACTTCGAGAGGCATTCCAGCCACGGTGATTGGCTCTGGGGTAATAAGATCATTAATCATGATCTTCGTTTTATCCAAGTTCATGCCCAGGCCAATCCGTCGTGAGGCTTCAGCGAGACTGTTCAGCATCTGTTGTAGGTCCTGCAACGATTCAGCCAATATGACGATGTCGTCAGCAAATCGTAAGTGTGAGATATATTCGCCATTGATGTTAATGCCCATTCCATTCCAACTCAGCGTCTTAAACAATGATTGGGTTTACGATAATAACTAGTCCGCCATCTTGGGCCTTCCGCCATATTGGATTAAGAGTGACGTCACTTAAAATAATAAACGGTGAACTGTGTATTTACCCGAATGAAATGATACACATTCTCTAAAACCGAAAGAACTTGAAATATTTGAAATAATTAAAAATTAAATTAAATTATCTATGCATATAACGCGATTTTAAAACTGATGAACTGACTTTGATAATTATTTTTATTACTTTTTAATTATTTTTATTATTTTTATTTTTTTATCTTTTAAAATATTTTTTTTGTTGCTTATCGATGACAATCGAAATTTGGTTTGTTTAGTAGTTAATGTTTAAATTACACATTTTTTATGTTTTAAGTAGGTATCTAATATAATTGCATAGTAACAACTTAGTTTAGATTCGTAAATTAGCTTTTTGTTTTCGTATCTATTTTCATTGTTGTGTCAAACATTGTACGTAGCTCCATGAAAGTAGACCATACACGTGTTTTCAAATATGAATTACGACTTTAAACTAACTATTACTTTAAACTTTATTATAATGTAACATTGTTGGTTGTCAGACAGTCAGGAGGACAATTATTATTATGTATAGATGTATAGATAAATAAGTAGCAAATAAAATATCGGTTCTATATTTTGGGACTAAAAATATTATGTACCTACTAGTTGTCCCGGCCAACTTCGTATCGCTTTAGAGAGATTTTTTTTCTGAGATATTTTCTTAATTTTTTTTTCGTAAGAACCTTGTACAGAGTATTAGAAAACTATAAAAAAAATATCAGCCAAATCGGTCAAGCCGTTTTTATGTCGTGACAACGGAAAGCGGGTTTCATTTTTATATTATATAAAAGATTATTGAAAGATTCGAGGAAATTTTTGTGTGGTTTATAAATAACATAATTCTTGAATAATCTATTTTAGCGTTTAGATGATATTCATAGTAAGTTATAAAATTAGGAAAATTATAATATTAAGATGTAACCTCCGCATTAAATTATGCATCGTCTCACCAAACTCATCCATGCATTAAATAAAGACGTGCATGTATTTATACGTTTTAAAAATTATCATAGATCACTTAATAATTTAATAAATATTTATGGACATTTCAATCATTTCGAAGCAATGCTTGTTATATGGGAACTAGATTGATAGAATACTTACATGCATTTTTTTCGTAATAATATTTATGCGGTTTTAAAGAAAAATGACAGCAAAATGAACACAAAAAGAGGATATTTTTTTGTGGAATGGGGAATGAACGTTCTACACGTGCCGGCTGCCGCTTGAAAAAGCAAAATTTTAATTACAGAGCTAAAGCAACATCAGACGAACTTCATTGAATTTTGCGCTCATGAATATTGTATTGTAGCGTCTATAAAAATGAATGTATCTCATTTCCATTGCATCAGTAGTCTTTTTTTTAATGTTTAAATTATATAACTAATTTAGTATAGCAAGATTAGCAAACATAAGTAAAGTTATAATTTTGTTCACATGCCTTTTACATATTATTTTTAAATACTTTGTTAAAACAAAAGGACAAGAAAAATAAAAGTTTTTATGTAACAAAAAAGTATCATAGTGGTCTATTTAGTAAGTAATAGTTCTGTTTTTTGACGTAAAACACAAAAAAACATAGTCAAATCGAGGAACTCGATCTTTGGAAGTTGGTTTAATTATAACACTAACATTTGTTACATAGTGATATGTAGAAAATAGAAATGAACTACATAATATTTTTACTTTTCCAAGTGTACCTACATAATTGTATCTTTGTGGAATAAAAATAAATTGAACTGAATTGATTTGACTCAAAATCAATAAAAGTTTATTCAGTAAAAAGAATCATTTAACGTCTTATATAATAGATGATTCTAGGTACCAGTTCCACGCGACCAGAGCCTAGAACGGGCAAGAAACTACGGCCTGGTTTCTACCGTTTATATGATCCATGACTGGTGAATATTTTATTGGATCTTGTATTACAGACGGTGCTGGGTGCTATGCCCCTGGCGGTGGCCGCTGTGAACAGAGAGCCGAGCCTTCTTCCTGGCCTGAAGCTGAGGTTCGTGGCCGCAGACATCGGACCAGCTCGACTGCCAGCCATGATGGATAAGGAGAGCTTGTCTTTGAGGTTAGTCAAATCAAATCAAATATTTCTTTATTCAATAAAATCAAAAGGATCATTTAGAATCGTCTTACACACTACGTGATTCTAGGTGCCAATTCCACGCGACCAGAACCTAGAAGAACGGGCAAGAAACTTACGGCCTGGTTCCTACCGTTTTTTTTACATGATCCTTCTTACAAAGAATTACAATTAAACTAAATTAAGTACTGAAGTTTCAGTGCGGTGTTAATTTAACTTAGTAATGATACACTAATGAGTTAAAAAAAGACAAACAAACTTACGACTATACAGTATTTACAAAATGTACATAGTCATATAAAATACATAAGAAACAGTTGAGCTATCTACAGACCGTTGCAAACGATCTATAGATAGTTCAACTGATCCAAATCAGTACCCAAGTCACTGCGTTGCCGCGCTGAATAGCAATGCTGATACGCTGGGCCAGATAGATACTCACCAGCCCTCGGGTCACGCGTCGCTTTGACTAGACTAAGAAAGATGAACGTGTTAGTTAGGTTTGGTTGTTTTTAATTTTGAAGCCTAATGGCCGCGGGGCACATGAAGGGTTAACTGTAATTTACATAATAAAAAGTTTAAAATAAAACTTAATCTATGTTACTCGGAGATGCTTAATAGCTTAATAATGGCTGAAGAAGTTGAGTAGTTTTTTTCACAATATTAGTTTAGAGTATCTTAGGTATTTTAGGTAGGTGATTTTAAGTCCCAGTTCTACGCCACCAAAGTTAAGAAGAACTAGCAAAAATCGAACGGCCTATTTTCTGCTATATTTTGCTGACACCCTATACAAATAAAATCAATCATCATATTTTAATAAGTATATATAACTTTATACAAAGTGAAAAATAGAAATAGGAGGATCATTTTTGGCGGCAGAATTACATACGGTGGTAGTATTTACTCAGACTACGTACTTCAGAAGAGAAGTACCACTTTTAGGACCTATAAATAACACGCACCCACTTAAAGACTGTCATCATACTCTGAGTATGATACACTAAGGATGTTGTCGCACCACAAACAAGCTCCCGAAAGTTGATATTTATTCGGATCATTATTTGGGTAATTGACCTCAAATCGACCTAAGTCAATAATGTGAGGATCAGTGCCAATCAGAGGAGAGGGTTATAACCTCAATTTCGTTATATTTGCGAAATCTATACAATGCAGCCACACCAACCCATAAGTTGTCTTTCTCTCTGTCCTTTGCGTTAATTTTTTATTTTTCACATTCTAGTCCCAAACTAAGCAAAGCTTGTACTATTGGAACTAGATTGCTGATAGAATTCTTACATACATTTTTTTCTGTAAATACATACATAGAATACATAGTAACACCCAGACACGGTACAAACATTAATATAATCGAACCGAAGACTCACAGCATGAAAGACAGAGCTACTACCAACTGAGCTGTGACGTCTGTCCTAACTAAGTTAACAGTTGGCAGGAAACAGGCAGCAAAGGTACACAAAGTTGCCTTTTAAGTAGCAGTTCCGTACTTCGTAATAAAGGCAGCGTTCTAAGGCCATCCGTCAAGTTACTTAAAGCCTTTTGTTGTTTTTGTGAGCAAAAAAGAGGAAGTAAAAGGGTATAGGACAAACAGGTGCAGAGTTCAAACCATTTTTTTACTGACTTCAAATAGGAGGTTTACTTTTGAATGTATAGATATTATTTTTTGGTTGTAGGTTGTATGCTACGGGATTATTCGATTAATTAACATTCAGACACGATTTGTATAATTGTTTATTGAATATGATGATTTTGATGATTCGTTTGTTAGATTCAGAGGTGATTTTGATTTGACAAGAAATTATTGAATAATCTTTTAAATGTGTTTTGAAGATTACTTGTCGATTGTATTACTATTACTTGAATATCGGTTTTGTTAATTTTTGTAAAATGTAATTTAAAGCTAAAATAAAGTTGATGCACTACAGACTTTAAATATAATCACTTCTTCATAAAGACTGTTTTTTTAAACTACGATGTTGGAGATTTTCATTCGAGTTTACTTACAGAGTGATGACTCAAATGCGAGATCTCGGAGTAGTGGCCTTCTTCGGGCCTGACGGGACTTGCCACACCGAAGCCAGACTAGCCTCAGCATGGAACCTGCCTCTTATTTCACATGTAAGTCATTTTTATACAGCGTCTGTCACGTTAGTATAAAAGTAGATGTAAATTATAAAATTTGAAACTATCACATTTTGAACATAGTTTTCTATATCAAGGCGCATGCAAATCTGCCGAAATATCGGGTTCCCGATATTTAATTAAACTCAGAAATCATGATAAATATCCCGTTTATAAAGAAAACTAGATGTCAATTTAAATTATTCAGTAAAATCACGAGGATCATTTAGAATCGATTCTACTCGATTGAATATAGGATTCCAAATATTTTTCGACCTTTTTTATATTTTGCAAATATGAGCTTTAAACATTATCCATTGCTTATTTTTTTTCTTTGACTTCCTCCTCCTCCTTAATCGTTCCCCCATTGTTGGGGATCGTGACCCCGTGCAACGAGTTCATCGATGCTTTTCTTCCATCTACCACGGTCTGCGGGCGTGATGGATAGCGACATTGTTAGGAGTTTCCAGCTGATCGGACACCTGGTCAGACCAACGTTTTGGGCTCCTTCCTCTAGGTCTTTTGCCCTCTACTTTGCCCGTGATTAAAAGTTTTTCCATGTTGTCCGCATTTCGGCGGGCAACTTCATTCTTTATTTCTTTGACTTAAAGTAGAATAACGCGTTAACTTAATGTCATCATTACGTATGGTAATTAATAGGTAGGTACATCAAATCCGCGCTAACTTTTTATAATGATTTTATTTGCCATTTCGTCCATTAAATGTGATTTTTTTATATATTTGTTTAGATAAAAAAGTAGTTTTCATTCATTCATCTGTATAAAATGACTTTTTATTTGATATATGCTTACTTAAGTATAAGTATTTTTAAAGCATTAAATCTGTTAAATATCATGAAAATACAGAAATAAACTGGAAAAAGAAGAAATGTTCCCATGTTTGTAAAGGCAATTCGTCAACGTCGCCCTTACAAGAATGTTTACTTTACATCGCACAATGTAAATATTTTGAATATAAACTACGTAACATCCAAATATATTCACAGCAGACTTTAATCCATAGAATATCTGTTATATTAAGCATAATTATGTACACAAATCAATATTGTCAAAGCTTTAAGGTGATACCTCTCGCTCTAGCGGGAAATTCAATTTTTTTAGGGTTTTCTTTTTTATTGAGGCTGGACTGTTTTATCTTTAAAATCTTAAAAGCTAGTGAGACACTACTTTGATCTGACAGAAATGGTATCCTACTATGTGTCTGTCTGTTACAAATAAATATATATTTTTTCGTTCTTTTAGAAATGCGCGGGCGCTGACAAGTCACGTGATAGAACCGGCCTGGGCGGTACTTTCGCGCAGACTTTACCACCAGCATACAAGGTCAGCAAGTCTGTGGTGGCGCTGCTGAAGGCGTTTGGATGGACCAAGTTCGCAATAGTCGCTGGAGATGACCAGACCGCGGCCCAGCAGCAGATGGATGCTATCAAGGTATATAATATGCTTTTTAAATATCACAATCCAATATTATGCCAACAATATTGGATCTTGATATTATTGTCATGTTATGTGTCATCCGTCGACGGCTCGGTGATAACGGTATGTAGGTATTTGAGTAGAATCATAGTTTTTAAACTTTAAAGTATTTGAATTCAGCCTTTAAAAAAATTATTCAAAAATTATTCAAAAATTTATCCAAAAAATATAAATTTTAAACAGTATTCGATTATTCTCTATAATTTTTCACTAATATTGTGAAAATAAATTATTGATGAGCAAAACAGACAAACTTAGATGCTTTAATAAAATATGAATGTTGTCGATGATAACAGAATAGGCATTTAATTTCCCCGGAGTGTAACAAATATTAACATCTGAAATTATTCACACCGCAAGTATTTATTACAAGGACTCTCGCTCAAAATACATTAAAAAACTGCGCAGTCTGCTTGTTTAAAATACGCCCTTTGCGCCATAAGCATGCAATAAAAAAAAGCTGTTTATACTTTCACATTCTTTTTTAAAACTGCGTACTTACTGCCTGTTTAAAATACGCCCTTTGCGCCATAAGTATGCAAATATTAAAAAAAAGTTTTTTATACCTTCACATTCTTTTTTCAAACTGCGTAGTCTGCTTGTTTAAAATACGCCTTATGGCAAATTCACTAAATGTGCGAGCCAAAAAAAAAACAATACGCCTTTTTATCATGAGTGTGAAAATAAAAAATAGGTTGCATATACTTTCACATTCTTTTTTCAAAATGTATGAACAGGAGCTGGCCAGGCAGAACGGCATGTCTATAACCACAGAGCACAGATTTGCTGACTACATACCACGCTACATATCCAAGATGGAGACCATTGTCGATCAAACTTATGACAAAACTAGAAGTGAGTAACATACAATTAAGTAACATAAAAAATACTTATGTATTTAGTTACATATACACACTTATAAGTAGGTACATATGTATTTATTTTCGATAATAAATATCTAAAAGCTAGCGTAGCAATTGTTTTCATCTTGTTATTTTTAAAACTGACATCAAAGCGTTTATCTGTCGAAAAAAATACTCTTTTACTATTTTCGAACTCTTTATAGATTAATTTACTGTTTCATATTTGTCCCCAAATGTTTGAAATGTAAATCCGTGGAAAACAGGAGGAAACAAAATCAGATGTGGCATTGGATTAAATTGTCACTTTTTGAAATCTAATTACAAAAAAAACTAAATATGTCGCTTAGTTTTCTTTATAAACGGGATTTTTACCATGATTTGTGAGTTTCATTATTTCCCTGGCACAGTTGCATTGCATGTGCCTATGCAATCATGGTAAACATCCCGTTTATAAAGAAAACTATGTTCAAAACCGTGATACTTTCGGCCGGTTTCTGGAAACCCAAATCACGATTGATCCGAGTTTGACACATAGTAATTATTGCATTTTTTCGTTGATCATCGTTCGAGAAACCGGCCATAGGTATATATAATAGTATATAAATATATCGTAAATATAAGTATATAAATATATCGTATAAAATATATCGTTTGTCTCCCAGTCTACGTGTTCCTGGGTGAGCACATAGCCTTGGTAGACTTTGTGAAGGTGATGCAGCGACGAGGATTGCTGAAGGATGGAGAGTACGCCGTGGTTGCTATCGACGATGATATATACGACCCTAGCTCTTCGTCTATCACTCATGCAGGTGAGTGTACTTTTTTTTTATATGTGACTAGCTGACCCGTGCCCACTTCGTTGGGCATAATTCGACCGTTTTTTCTCCGATTCGCTTTGCAAAACGGACTACCACGTAAAAGCCTTTTTATTTTTCGATTTTGTATATAGCCTATGACACTCAGCAATAATGTGGCTTTCTAATGGTGAAAGAATTTTTAAAATCGGTTCAGTAGATCCCGAGATTACCCCTTACAATTGAACAAATATACAAACATACAAACTTTACCTCTTTATAATATTAGTATAGAAGTATAGATAAAGAATTTTTAAAATCGGTTCAGTAGATCCCGAGATTACCCCTTACAATTGAACAAATATACAAACATACAAACTTTACCTCTTTATAATATTAGTATAGATAAAAAGCTAATCAAAAGATTGGCCTTGCTGGTAACTGAGACGCATCACACAATTATGCCTTGATCACACGTACCGAGTAAACCGGCGATACAGTGACGTATTTAAGATACACTGCGCGCTAACGCTGCGACGTTCAACAGTAAAACTGATGTCGACGCGCAGTGTATCTTAAATACGTCACTGTCTCGCCGGTTTACTCGGTACGTGTGATCAAGGCATTAAGCGCACATAATGTCCTTTCTTGACCAGCTTGACGAAGCAAAACGCTGAGTGCCCTTTTGGCGGGTAGGTCAACCATAGTATTTGTAGTTGTAACTTTTATACATTTTAAGTAAAACTTGTTTATGAGACTTCTACGGATACGGAAGTAAAAGCTTTTTCTAAACGTAATGTTTGGCGGATCAGTCTATAAATGGTATCTAAAAGTAAGTACGTCTAATCAGGATATTTTATCCTAATTAAGAGTGCCTTTTGTTTGATGTAAGAGATCAAGATTAAATCAACAAGTCACTTAAATAATTAGGCATTTGCCAATTATGTACACCAAGGAGTTTTTACTTTAAGTAATTGGGTAAAAGAAACTACAGAGGAGGACTTCAAAATTTGAAAATTTTCCATCTGAGGTCTTCTTTTAAATATATTTCCAGAAACATCGATACTGAGCCATCTGAGCAACTTTAGTCAGTCTACCCGAGATTTTACTTATGCCAAAATACTTACATACTCATAATATTTCTATTCAATCCTACGCGAAAGTTTGTATAGATGGATGTGTGGATGTTCGTTTCTCTTTCACGCAAAAACTACCGAATGGATTTTGATGAAACTTTACAATAATGTACCTACTTTATAGGTACATCAGATTAACACATAGAATCATAAACAATAAATTATAATGGGCGGATTGTCAATAATATAACGATAGCAAGACGAAACGGGCACCAGCTAGTAATAATATATATTTTTTAACAGAACATTTAGGGCAGAATACGAGCAGTGACGTCCTCGCATTCAGAGCCGTGCTGAAGCTTACACCCTCGTTCCCGACGAACCCGCACTACGCGTAAGTACCTCTAATATTTGTTCTATTTATATTCTCAAAGTGTATATACAACTTGACGACCGATGTGGCGCGGCGGGCGAAGGTCCGCCTGCGACGCGGAAGGTTGCGGGTACAATTCCCGCCTTGGGATAAATGTTGGTATGATCAGCAAATATATATTCCGGGTGTTCTGGGTATTTTATATGTATAGTAAGAATATCTATTTAATATATTGTATTAAGTAGGTATGTCAGTCTTCTAGTACCCATAACACAAGCTCTGCTCAGCTTGGGGCTAGATGATGTTGTGTGGATTGTCCACAATTATTTATTTATTTTAACTTTCAAAATTTCACTGTTTTTTGGAGTATGGCTGCTTATAAATGTTTAGTTGTATCTATGAACTAGTCTTTGATTGTCAAAAAAATTATGATCCGGAAAACCGGCTTCTGAATTGTATAAGTTTCTAGCGTCGGTCGATACCGGTACCAGTATCAGAACCACCTGGTACCGAGTGGTAGAAATAAAAGTACGTAAGTTTGCTGAACATAGTTTCACTGGTACAGATAAAACCAGTCAATTTTGATTTCAAAAGGAAGGTCTACGGACGTAGATTTCCATGCCCACGCCCACGCCCACGTTCTGGAACCTTTACCTTTACTGGAACTAGAACCTTTATCAGTACCTTTACAGCCGGTTCACACTAGTCGTAAGTCGCATATGACTAAAAGTCGAATGCTCTGGTCACCATACACTTTATATGGAGCTGTTCACATTGGATGAGACGCGATTTACGAGGTACATCAGACTTTAGATTTTTAGTCATATGCGACTTACGACTAGTGTGAACCGGCTGTTATAGGAACCGGTAACGCTATTACATTCATAAAACTGTTGGTCTGTCCAATTTCAGTCTATGTCGTCTATTAAAAATTGAACCTTTCAAGGCAACTCTAAGCCGCTTATTTATCTGCCAAGTACATATGTAGCCGCAAGTAGCCTTTGTGATATAGCATTGACTTATTGAAGATTGACTTATTTTCGGTCCAAAAACGCGTAGGCAACACGATCTGAACCCTTTCTGAGAAATAAGTAGTAAATTCTAAGTAGGAGTAAATTCAAATACTTAAGTGGAAATGTTTAGGGAGTGCTAAGGTATTCTTAAGAGAATACCTTTGCCCAAAACAAGAATGATATAGGTTGAATAATACAACTTTCAAACTTAACCGTAAATTTCAAATGTCAATTTCATCGATATGAATTGTCTATTGAAATACTTGTGTTATTCTAACAAATAATGATATTAGTAACTTTTGCTTAATATCTACTAACTTCTATAATAATAGGTAACCTTTCCAACTACCCGGACCCAGTTACAACTAATACTTTGCAAAGTCAAAGTCTAGTCCCAAACTGAGCACAGTTTACTTAGAGGAAATTGATTTAGCACTCACGTCCATTTGAAACTTTATTATTTGAGTTTGTATTAATTTATACAAAGATTTCTTGGCTAGATTTTTTACGATTTTAACTTTCGTATCTACAGCGGTGATTTTTGCATTACTTTATTGAATGACTCAATAAAATTTAAAATACAATTAATTAATTGGGCGTCTAGTCTTGTCGACACGTGACCCGAGGGCTGGTGAGTATCTGGCCCAGCGTATCAGCATTGCTGATTCAGCGCGGCAATGCAGCCAGTATCTTGGGTACGCGAGGATTGGAACTGATTTGGATCAGTTGAACTATCTATAGATCGTTTGCAATGGTCTATAGATAGCTCAACTGTTTCTTATGTATTTTATATGCCTATGTACATTTTGTAAATACTAGAATAGTCGTAAGTTTGTTTGTAATTAAATAAAAAAATGTTTATCATCAAAACTAGTGATTGATTAATATTAATGATTTTGAATGAGAATGCGTTTTTATACAGCGTGCTCTGTCAAATGATCCGTGCCTTGTCAGCGGCGCCGCCATTTTGCGTGCCAAACTACCATAAGATCTTCGAAGATGCTTCGGTAAGTGAAAATTAAACAGATTTTCTTTAGACACAAAACATTCATGAAGAAGTACACTTACACAGAACAGTTGATGTATTGATGGTTATAACATTTTTTATAAACATATGCACTGCTCATACTTTTGTAAATAAAGTGCCCGAAAAACATGGCGGAAGATGAGATATGCGCACAAAAAAAACTATTAAAAGGTCTATTAAGGACGTCTGTACCCTGCAGTGGGTGCTACTACGTTAAAATCTCCCTATATATAAGTTACTCTATGATTAAAATGTCGATGTTATATTGTCTATTATATTGTCTCTGCAGGTTCCAATAGAAGCAGCTCATCTATACGACGCGGTGACGCTGTGGGCTCGTGCTGCCACTGCGGCGATGAGGACAGGACTTTCACCAACAGATGGCGCCACATTGATGAAGCTACTGAGACCTACCACTTACAGATCTGTGCAGGGGTTTGATGTGAGTGAACAACAGATTTTTATCATCATCAACAACCTATGTCAGTCCACTGCTGGACGTAGGTCTCTCCCAAGACGCGCCACTGAGCCCAGTCTTCGGAAAGAAAGAATCCGAAGATTTTTATGTTCCGATTAAATATAACGGTAATAGAGTTCAAAAAACCTAAGCCATAGATTTTATATCTAAAGTCAAATCATCTAAAATGTAATTAACGGATAATTATTAGCTGTATGTAAGTTTTATAAATGTCGCTTTCTTTTGATTTTCATCACTCGAAATGGGAAGGAAAAACTCTTCATTTTTAGGTCTCAGATACAGTTCAGTTCAGTTCATTTATTTATTTCTCATAGGCATTTACAATATTGCACTTAAGAATGTCAAATTCGATACAGGTTTAAAAAAAGAATATGTAGCACTTAAAATAAAATAATTAGTTAATAACACAACCTCAAAAAACAAAATACTTAAATAGTAAGCAATGTCAAATAAAAATTTCAAATGTCAGAATATAAATTTGTACTTATAGCTAACTTAAAAATGTATCTATAAATCAATTTGTATAAAACAATGTCACAACTCAATAGAGTTCCATGATTTTCGGTCCGAAAGAAATTGATCAATGTCATAGTATGCTTTGGCAATTAACAGTTTTTTAATAGTATTTTTAAATACTTTTTCATTACTATTTGTAATACTATCTGGTAAGACATTGTAGAATCTGACACAGTTCATTAGAAATGATTTATTAATTTTAGTAAGTCTTGTGTTTGGCAATTTAAGTTTATGTTTATTACGCGTCTCATACATATGGTTGTCACAATTTTTACTATACCTATTTATGTGTTTCCTTGTATGAATTATGTTTATATAAATGTATAACGATGGCATGGTCAGAATATTAATCTCCTTAAATAATTCCCTGAGACTGTCTCTTGGTCCAAGTCCGTAGATGCCCCTGATTGCTCTTTTTTGCAGAATAAAATGCTATTCGCATCGGCAGCATTACCCCACAAAAGAATTCCATAGGAAATCAAAGAGTGAAAGTAGCTAAAGTAGATCATTCTTGCCGTTTTTGTGTCCGTTAATTCCCTAATTTTACGAATAGCGAATGCCGCAGAGCTAAGTTTACTGGCTAAATCCGAAATATGGCTGACCCATTGTAACTTATTATCTATTATTATACCAAGAAACTTGGTGTTATTAATTAAATCAATAGCCTGATCACTAATAGTAATAGGTATGGGTAAAGCTAAGTTGTTCGTCAAAGAGAATTTTATACATTTAGTTTTATTAGAATTAAGAATTAAATTATTAACATTAAACCAATTTTCAACAAGTGCTAGGGAGTCATTGATATTGAGAATGTTGGGATTAGATCGATTAATATTAAACAACAATGAAGTGTCATCGGCGAATAAAATTATGTCTGTAAGTTTTTGAGCCAGTTAAGGGAGATCATTTATATAGACTAGAAAAAGAAACGGACCCAGAATCGAACCCTGGGGTACACCCAATGTAAAACTGCATGCATCTGACAATACACCATTTACATCTACAGATTGCTGTCTTTTAGTAATGTAGGATTCCATCAGTTTTAAGGCTCCTCCCCGAATACCGGTAGTGACAAAGCTTTTCAAGGAGTATTTCGTGATTCACACAATCAAACGCTTTTGATAGATCACAAAATACTCCCAATGTATCTGATGAAGTCTCCCAAGAGTTGTAGACGGTTTCGACAAAGTCAACTACGGCATCGATAGTGGAGCATCCCTTAGAAAACCCATATTGTTTATTGAATAGCAGTTTGTTGCAATTGAAAAAGGCCTCCAATTGATTCAGAATGATCTTCTCAAAAATTTTACTAAGTGCTGGCAAAACAGAAATAGGTCTAAAGTTACTAGGATTCATATGGTTCCCACCTACTATACAATAAAAAAGACAAATAATTGTACTAAAGGCATCGCGATAATTTGAATTTATCTAGCGACCCTTATATTTTATATCGGTGCTTGTAAAGTGACCTAATTGTGAGTAGTGGTCTGTCCGGGACAATGGGTCAGATTGACCGTTAACCTACGTTTTCGTAAATTACATCATTTACATTTAGGCTAGACTTGTTTTTATTATGTGTACAATAAATTTCAATATGTAATACGCAATTAAACCGAAATTAAAATATTTTTGTTTTTAATAAGAACAAGCGGACAGATAAACTGTACCCCAAGTACGAGTTTGTGCACACACGGATCGCAGAGACGCAATCGCCGAGCGTCACCGATTTTGTATGGAGATCCAAGCAGCGCCACTAGCAGATTTCTTGAGAAGCTTGGATTTCCATACAAAATCGGTGGCGCTCGGCGATTGCGTCTCCGCGATCCGTGTGTGCACAAACTCGTACTTGGGGTACTGATATCTACTAATTCATTAGATATGCGTCACAGCTCAGTTGGTATCAGCTATGCCTGCCGTCCTGCGGGTCGTGGGTTCGATCCTCACAGAGATCAAACAATTGTGTCATGGCAAAATGTTACCTGCAGGCACGGAAGCTGTGTTTTGCCATTTTCATTTTAAATAAGATCAAAAAAGGCAAACAAACTCAAATATATTGTTACCATTTGTTACCATGAAATAATTCGCCATTATTATATAACAGGAAAAACTACCTTTTACGAAAGTTATGAAAAATCTGTGCAAAACACACTTTGTTTACGTCAGAATCCTGACCCTTGGGATATTTTTTTTTTTAAATCATCCTTCTGTTCTTGCAATCTGCCTTTTGGGCATTGAGCGAGAGTTTGGTCGGTTCTTCGCCAGGCGTGCGTGGACTGCATCCAGTGACACATCACACATTTGTTCATTGAATTAGGTCTTGGGGAGTTCTTCTTTTAATTCCCTTGGGATATTTGACACTTTATTTTCCATGTTATTTGTTTTATTTGTATTATTCAACAAAGTTCTACATCCACTATAGAAGAATATTGATTTTAAAAGCGTATTATTTTTCCTATAAAAAAGCTATAGTAAATAATAGACCTTTATCGTTCTTGTAAAGTCCAGTCCATCCCAAGGACTGTTGGGATGGACGAGATCGCTTGTCTGGAAGAAATCGCTTATAGTGATAAGACCGCTTATTGTATATCTCGATTTCGTTCATCTCCTTGTTCAATTTGTAATTTTAGGTTAGGTGTGCAATTAAGTGTTTTCTATCTATATATCTATCTATAATTCTTCTTTTTCTTCGTGTTAATGAACACAACAAAAATTTTAAACGCAGTTCATGTACAACTTTGCCACATTTATTCCCCTGTCTGTACTAATGATGAGGTCATCCCTTGTATGTGGGACATAGATTGTATGGGGGCCCCACAGTCACATTGGCCCAGAGAAGATATATCTATAACTAGCTGTTCCGGCGAACTTCGTACCGCCTTAGAGAGATTTTTTTTTCTGAGATATTTTCTTCCTAATAATTTCTAATAATAACAAATACAACAAATAAATAATTAGTGAAATCGGTCCAGCCATTCACGCGTGATGCCGTGACCAAGGAAAACGGGTTTCATTTTTATATAAATAGATAAGAAATATGGTGTTTTTGTTACAAGGTGAACATGGACAATGCTGGCGACGCGGAAGGTAACTTCACGGTGATCGGTCTGCTGGCTGATGGAACAGCTCCTGGGGGATGGAGCGCGCAGCCCGTGGCTACCTTCAGATATGCCAACAGCTCAGTACTGCTGCCGGTAAGTGACACTCACTACAACTTAGGTGAATAAAGGATTAAAACAATTGAACGGTTTAATAATACATTTAAAGAAGAGGCGTTGGAAGGATGATCTGGACGCCCAGGAGAGGGATTGGTGGAGTATCGCCAAATACCGGGATAGATGGAAGGATTTGGGGGAGACCTTTGGCCAGCAGTAGGACAGTATAGATTAAAAAAAAAAATATAAAACAAAATGTTTTTTTAAGCTATTGCATAGCTTCTATCGTGGGCCTTGAGCGTGGAGAATCAAGAATTTCCGTAACGAAATAACCTAACACTGCGCATACGTTATCCAGCAAAAAATGCTATGCTATAGCTTTACCGCGGCAGTCCCCGAGTGTATCTGATAATGCCTTTAATGTCCAAATAATGAAACTATCACGGTTTTGAACATAGTTTTCTATTTAAACGTAATATTTACGATGATTTGTGTGCATCTGTGTCGAATTATCGGGATATAATCAAACTCACAAATCATGGTAAATATCCCATTTATAATGAAAACTATGTTGAGATATACAGTTATTTATTTATTATTAAATAAAAAAGCACTAAAAAGTACGTAGATTATCAATTTAGTGAAGAGTTTGTTTAATAATGTATTTACCGTGCAAACCTTTTAAGATAAGTGTTTTTGACACGGAATAGCTTTCGGAAAGTTTGTTCTGAATTTATAAAATGTCAAATATTCCCATTAGGGAATTAAAAATTAAGTCAGTACTTTGAAGAATTTCTTAAAATCTTCTGATTCCAATATTTATGACAATAAAAATAAGAGAAAAGTCGTCCTGTTTGTATTTAAAAAAGGTCAGAATTATCCTTTATTTTTGTTTTCTCTAAAACAAAAATAAAGGAATAAGAATTGTTATGCGTCACATAACTCAAATATTCTTTTATTCTTGATAACGTTTTTTTTAATTAGAAAACAAAAAAAATCGATTATGGTCATATAATTTTATGTACCTATAGCTTTTGAGCTTAAAACTTATCCATATTTTTAAACTAATTAGTAGCTGATAATATAAAAATATAGTCCGAATTAGAATCACCAGCTTTATAGTGATAAAAAAAGGTTTATTTATTAGGATTATTTATTTGTCATAAAATTACGATATTTTTTTATCTAGACTTTCTGGATAAAAACTGCTGGGCCAAGTTCTCCCTTAAATCCTCCACTCATCCCTGCACTCTACTTTTGTCCACCAATCCCTCTCCGATTAAAAAGACGACCTTACTTCTTTTTAATCGGCCCCGACGCTGCTTTAAATTACCAATAAAAAAATCTAGTCACCAACTTAATATCCTAGGAACTAATCGGAGCCAACAACATAGCCTGGATAGGGGGGAAGCCTCCAGCGTCTGAACCAGCTTGCGGCTTCGACGGCGTCAAATGCTCCCTACCTCACGACCTGGGCGTGCTGTCAGCAGCAGCAGCGGTTGCAGCAGCTGCAATCCTCGCTGCAGCACTGCTGCTGCGGCATTACAGATACGAGCAGAAGCTGGCGTCTGTGCTGTGGAGGATCGAGGCTAAAGACTTGACGTTGATACATTCTACCAACGATAAAGTACGTACAGTCCATATTAAATCTATTATTGTTTTTTTGTTTTCATTAGCTGACCCGACGAGACGTTTATTAAAAATTAAGTGTTCTTATATTTTTTTATTTTCCGCACAATTTTTATTACATATACATTTTTAGTGTTTCAAAACATAGAAATTTAATAAAAACGTTAAACCTATAGAGCGTTTTACACAACACAATTTCTGTAGCTATACATCGTAAATGTGCCTATAACTTAATTTGACATAACCTTTCGATAAAACAGAAGTTTACGTCGTACGTTAAAGCTTCGTTCCCATAATCGCATATTTATAAGCGTCTAAGTACTAAATAACATAAGCTCTATACGGTATCCTGAACTTTAGAAAATAAATAAGTTTCCTAACTTTCTAAGTTAGTTATAAGCGTCATCTTTAATAACTTTCGAAGTTATTTATAAGCGTGACAATTTCCTGTTATTTCAAAAACAATTTGTCGTGAACGAACGAAAAAGCTACCCGTCGTGATTTAATAAAACTTTCAATTTGTGTACAGTTGAACACAGAGAACTAATAATAGAATTTCCCCTATGTATCGAGTTTTGGCAAAAAAAATATTGGTATTGAACGGTTTTTAACCCTTAATTTGGTATTGTATGCTGTGCCATACAAACTTTAAAAAAATATAAAGTGTTAAAGAAATATTATGATTTCGATATAATTATTAATATTTATTCTCATAAACTAGTAAATCTTTATGAAAAAAAATGTTTTTGAGTGTTAGCGACATTGGTGCTGTCATTTTTTGACATAATGTCTGCTCAAAAGAGGCCGGCTGTGGTCACTAAAGTATTTATTTGTTTTTTAATACATTTCCCTCATAAATTTCTAATAAAACACTTATAATTCAATCGTGACATTATAGTGAAGTGACCACTTATATAATTTTGGCAATATTTTTGAATATTAGTTGTTTTATTTGATATTAAACTTTGTATGCCGTGACATACATTGCCAACTTAGTAATGAATCACTGCACAACAAATCTGTATGCCATAGCATACATTGCCAATTTATTTGATTTCTTTTTGTGATATTTTTTTTGATATTTATGGGATTTTGTTTGCTTGGTCGATGGTGACTTATTAGGCGCTCAAGTTTCGCATTGAGACTCATCTTCCCCAGCCCCATCTATCGCGAGATCCGTAAAATTACTGAATTTATTCGATTCCGATGATGAAACTTCAACCGATGAGAATTTTCGGCTTACGCCTGTATTCCAAGAAGTATACCCGAATCCATAGCTTGAGCTCGATTGCAGCGCTATTCCGATAAAAAGCGACATTCCAACAATGCCTGCAACCCCTGCCACGCCTGCAACTCCTGCCACTCCTGTTACTCTAAATCCTATATCTCAAGTCGCTTCTGCATCACAAGCTACTGATTTATTGCCAATCACAGTGTTGCAGAGACATTATACCTGGTTCTTTGCTGTCATAATGTATGTCCATCAACTCATTTTTATAAAAAAGTTTGATTTATGTTTTTTAAATTAAAGTAACAATACATATTTATGATTTTTATTCTTACTGGTTTTGGCAAGGTATGTCCCGACATACATTCAAATGAATACATATTTCTTTACCCACTTGGCAATGTATGTAGTAGCATACATGGTTTTTCAGGAAAACTGTAATCATTAGATTTTTTTTATTATTTTTCTGGGCATCTTTATGCTCTACACATTACAATTTCAATAATAGTTTCATATAAAAAAACATTATTTTTTTTGCCAAATAAAGGGTTAAGGTGATACGTCTTGCTCTGGCGGGAAATTCAAATTTTTTTGGGTTTTTTTATTGCGGCTGAACTATTATATCTTTTACTAGTTAAGCTATTTTTGAATTTCCCGTTAGAGCGTGAGGTATCACTTGTGGTAAAATTCTACAACTGCCGGCCTATCCTAACCTCTCAAAACATGCTAGATTTTAACTCATCAGTATTTTGTGGCATTTCTGGTAGACTGGCAATGCAACCAACTAACATGCGAGCTATGTACACAAAAAAAATCGTAGTTCCCGGATCTTGCGATTAAACAGAAATAAGAATATTTAAGTTGGATTTCAAATTAATTAAAAAAAACCCTACATTTAATGTAGGGTTTTTTTAAATTATTACTGCTTTGTTTGATGTCACAAGCCAAGACGCCATAGTCCGGTCAATTTAGACATAAAAATAGTGATCAATTAAAGAAAATTCCGACAGAGCCAAATCTTCGTAGAGACCTTAGGTTTACCACAAGGAATAAAGTGTCAAAAGTCCCCATCAGTCCCATGTGGACTCATTGGGACCATTTTTATAGAGAATTTTAAGATCTACAACTTTGCTTAAAAGTACTTTTTCGATAAAACTTAACGAGAAAAATCCAAAAAACCTAAAATTTTGACCTTGGGCCCCGAATAAGTCCTTAAGCTCACATGGGACTGATGGGGACTTTTGACACTATATTCCTTGTGGTAAACCTAAGGTCTTTACGAAGATTTGGATCTGTCGGAATTTTCTTTATTTCAATTGTCTAAATTGACCGGACTACCAATATTATCTTTCTCTTGTTGTCAATAGCTGGACAGTTTAAAAATGTCTAGACTAAATGTAGTTCTAGATCTAGACTCTTAGAGCGAGGATGTTTAGTGCATGTGGGCAATTGACCAGTATTTTATGTTACGATGTGTAGACTGATGTCTGCTCGAGTTTCTGTATTTTATGAAATAGAGACATAACAATGTCTAGACATGTTGCATTACGTTTTTTATCTTATTTTCGTAGTCTTTTGCTTATATCTTATTAAAATATAACATTTATTTACAAATGAACTTACGACATTATTTACAAAATGTATATCCATAGCTATTTATAAAATACATAAGAAACAGATGAACTATCTTCACACGATTTATTAGTGCAACTGATCCAAATTAGTACCAATTGGAAGCATACCCAAGATACTGTAGCTCTACCTTGAGTTTTACTATACTAGATATATATTATACTTACTATACTCGCTAGCGTCTGTAGCGGATAGTTGGATACTAAAATTCGTAACACTAATATTGACGTAACTACTGTAGTAAAGTCAGGCGATTTTACTGTGACAACTCATGGTAGAGGTACTGGCTGCATTGAAAGTTACAAATAGCTCTACCGCGGCAGTCCCCGAGTGCCAAAAGTTTTTTTTTTGTTAAAGTGTCACCTGTCATTTATATTTTTGAATGTATAAATGTTTTTTATTGTACTACTATTTTTATTGTAGTACACATCACATATACCTATGTGATGTAAGTATTTCAATCACATTAATGTTTGTTCTTACCTGTCTCATATAAAAACTGTTAAAAGGTTACATGAAAAGGCTTTTAAGGATTGGCGTCTTAATGTTAAATACGCAATAAATTACGTCATATTGCGTAGCAGTAGGTACGAATTAAAACAGAATACTATATCTTTGTATATAGGATATGGAGAAACAATTAAAATAAGAGATAAAAATATATCTTCAAGCTATAGAGTTACAGTTTATATGTATATACCTACAATACAAAAAAAAACATAAAGTCAATAGGTAAAAAAACTTGAGTTGAGAGTTTCTTTGTTCAATTGAGATTGGCCATGAAAGTGATGCGATTGTTTTATTTCAGCCTCGACCTTTTTAGTAATTAATATTAACTTTGTGCGAGATCTCAGTTCGTAGCAACTTTGTGCGAGATTCTTCTCTAGACTCTCATTTCGGAGAAAACTTGAATAGTTTTCTTCGTAGTTCTTAGACATGTTTTATATAAAAATACGTTTTGACAATGAGTAAGGAAATTGGGTATGTAGGGAAATTTAATTGCGCGCTTTTACTCGTTTTCAAAATATTTATTTCAAATTAAAAGCTAATACTTATTTATTTATTTCACAAAAAATACGTTTTTTATTTCGTTTACATTGTTATATACTATATTAGATGTTTTTTTACTATATATAGATAATTATAATTACTAGTTGATGTGCTTGCATCTTATTATCGTTATATTTCGGATAATTCCCACAATAAAGTCTATCCCCACAACTTATAAAAAGTTAGCGTTGACATTATGTCACCATTACGTATGGTAATCAAGACATCAAGTCTGCGCTAACCTTTTATAGACCGTTTGTGATAATCTGATGTACAAATTACATTATTGTAAAGTTTTATTAAAATCCAAACATACACCCACACATCCACCCTCTCTCACCCTAACACACACCCTTACATACTTACATACATACATTCATACACATCCATACAAACTGTCACGTTTATAACATTGTAGGATAAGATTCTTTGGTTTATATTAAAAGTGAAACAAAAATAAAAAGTGCAAAGCACCTAAGTTTACCGTTGTTATCTTTTTTTGTTAAAATAACTTAAGTTTCAACTTGCGAGTTTTCTTACTGCGTAGAAGTCTTAACAGCGTCACAGCTCAGTTCGTAGTAGCTCTGCCTTCCATGCTATGAGTTGTGAATTCGATTCCCACCCAGAGCAAACGTTTGTGTGATGAACATAAATATTTGTTCTGTGTCTGGGTGTTTCTATGTATTCTATGTATGTATTTACAAAAAAATGAATATAACTATTCTATCAGCAGTCTAGTTCCTATAGTACAAGCTTTGCTTACCTTGGGACTAGAATGTGATGTGTGAAATTTTTGTGACTACCTATAAAAAATATTGGATGGTTTTATGGCCATTTATTTTGCAATAAATAAATAAATGTTTATGTTTACGCGACGAGGCTCAATGATCCTCGCCGACTCATTTATAGTCACGTCCCTAAGCTTTGAGAATCGTGGCATTTTTATCGAAATAAAAGGAGAGGAATAAATACAAAAACATGAGAGATAAATGCTTTCCAGTTATAAATATAAACTGATATTTATAGACATTTAACACAAGGATCTAATAATCTTATCAAAGTTACTTTATATAAAATAAATAAATAAATAATGCTGGACAATCCACACATCATCTAGCCCCAAGCTAAGCAGAGCTTGTGTTATGGGTACTAGAAGACTGACAGTAGGTATATAGATAGATATTTTTTATTATACTTACATATTAAATACCCAGAACACGCGGAATAAATATTTGAAGATCGTACAAACATTTATCCCAAAATGGGAATAAAAAACGCAACCTCCGCGTTTTATTTAAATAAAAAAATATCCTTGAATTTATGAAAACGTATGAGAACAAACATGACTGGTTGACACAACATCAAAGTTTGTCCATTGAGCCGGCAGCTATCGAAACAGTGACGTATTTGAGATACACTGCGCGTCCACATCAGCTTTACTGCCAAACGTTGCAGCGTAAGTGCGCAGTGTATCTTAAATACGTAACGAAAACGATTGATTTATTCGTGTTCAGCCCTCTAATCACTACAAACACAGTTGATTATACAGCTCTAAAATAAGCAATGATTTATATAGGTCGTGCAAAATACGAAAATATTTTATTAATGTTTTACTCAGTCGTTTGAATTAGTATGCATCCGGCGCCGTCGGGTTTCATAGCCGTTTTAGCATAATTACGATGAGAGTTGAAGACATATTTTTGCGTGATACGTTTCTTGAAAGGATTTTTAGATATATCCGAATCTTAACTCTTACTTCGTCTTGTATACTAAAATACGTAGGGCAAAGGTACATGGTAAAAATTAGATACAAGATTTGCATAAAGTTTTATGACCGTTTTTACTAGGAATTTGTAGAATATGCTTAATTTTTGGAGATTAAAGAAGTAAACTAGAGTGTCATGTGCGAAATGTCCGTGAATAGTTATAGTATTTTAAATATAAATAAATAAATAGTGCTGGACAATCCACACAACATCATCTAGGCCCAAGCTAAGCAGAGCTTGTGTTATGGGTACTAGAAGACTGACATAAATACATTACTTAGATAGATATTTTTTATTATACATATAAAATACCCAGAATATATTTATTATATTATGTTATACATAATATTATATATAGTTATAACACTTATAACCAAAAACAACATTTTTTTGTGTTTTGAAACAGAATTCAATAATTCAAGACATAGAGCCGCGCCGGGCACACACCACCATCGATGTGTATCGAGGCAACATTGTGGCCATCAAGAGACTGCACAAGAAGAACTTCGACGTCACTAGAGCCGTCAAGAAGGAGTTGAAACAGGTTGGTAATAGGTATACAGTTGAGTTGTAATTGGATATTCAATTAGTCTAATCGAAGCGACGCGTGACCCGAGGGCTGGTGAGTATCTGGCCCAACGTATCAGCATTGCTATTCAGCGCGGCAATGCAGCCAGTGTCTTGGGTACGCTTCCGATTGGTACTGATTTGGATCAGTTGAACTATCTATAGATCGTTTGCAACGGTCTGTAGATAGCTCAACTGTTTCTTATGTATTTTATATGACAATGTACATTTTGTAAATACTGTATAGTCGTAAGTTTGTTTGTGAATAAAGTTGTTTATTAAAATAAATAAATATATAATGCTGGACAATCCACACAACATCATCTAGCCCATCATAAGCCGAGCTTAATTATCTTAGTACTAGTCGTTTTCACTTAAAAAACATATATTATATTATGTTAAAATATACTGTAACTGATAAAACTATGTATTAAAGTGAATTTTATTATTATTATTAATTGTTTGCATGTTGTGGTGACCTATAATTAGGGAAACACTTGGATTTAAGTCCATTGTATGTAAATATTTTTGTATTTTTATGTGTTCTCTCCGCTGAATACACTTGATTACTATTTTTTTTTAATTAATTTACGACTTAAGCTAGTACCAGATTGCTCATAGAAAGATATTGCAGATAATTTACAAAACTTTAAATTTTACATACATGAAAATTTTAATCTACAGTACAAAGGGCTAAGTCTATATATAATTATTTAAATTACAGCCCATCAGTGTATCTACTTACCATGAGTTGTCACAGTAAAATCGCCTGACTTTACTACAGTAGTTACGTCAATATTAGTACAGTCAAACCTGGATAAGCGAGAGTTCAAGGGAGCACAATCTTATTCTCGCTTATAGAGGTTTCTCACTAACCCGAGTTTCTCGCTAATGCAGGTCCATGGGTAGCGTTTCTCTCTTATAGAGGTACGCAGCAATAACAAGGCACAGAAAGTACGAATGTAGTAAATATGTATGTAATATGACTTTGATGGAGTATACGCCAAAGAGCTTCAAGTGCTTACACAGGTTTCTGTTTCTCGCTAATAGAGGTTTTGGGAGCTTAAAATGACGGGTCCTGGCTATTACTCTCACTTATAGAGTTTTCTCACTTATCCAGTTCTCACTTACCCAGGTTTGACTGTATTACGAATTTTAGTACCCAACTATCCGCTAGAGGCGCTGTACAAATCTTCATACATTTTTTTAACTACAGACGCTAGCGAGTATAGTAAATATAGTATAGTAAAAACTCATGGTAGACCTACAGGTACCCAGATATATTCCAACCTTTGCAACATAGAATACTAAGGTATAAAGATTTTTAGGTAAAATACAAAACTTAAAAATCGCACAGTAAAAGGTCTGGGCCAAATTACATATTTTATTTCTCTCATAAGAACTAATAACAAAAAATTTAACAAGTAACTTAGTACTAATATATATAGTCAAATAGTAGGTACTCGATCTCGCCATGTTTATTAAGCTTTTAACGTAATTATTAAATCTAATTTATTCCTTTAAATCAGATTTTAGAAATGTTATTACTTAATCAGCGCCCTTTAGACTTGGCTAATCAAGTCAATTAACTATTAAATTAGAAAAAATATATTATATTGATTGGGCCACTTCAGAATATTTCAGACATCAAACACTTTTACTAAATTCACAAACAAACTTACGACTATACAGTATTTACAAAATGTACATTGTCATATAAAATACATAAGAAACAGTTGAGCTATCTACAGACCGTTGCAAACGATCTATAGATAGTTCAACTGATCCAAATCAGTACCAATCGGAAGCGTACCCAAGACACTGGCTGCATTGCCGCGCTGAATAGCAATGCTGATACGCTGGGCCAGATACTCACCAGCCCTCGGGTCACGCGTCGCTTCGACTAGACGCCCAGAAATAAAATATTTAGTAAAATATTCTAAATTTTACTAAACAGTTTTACCAATATAAAATTTTAAGTAATTGCTCGGTATTCAAATCAGTCGAATCCTAGCACAATAACTTTCACCGTGTCTATTTTATTTCATATGCAATTACATAGGTTAATCCTAGTTTGGGTAACTATATAATATGTAAAAAATCTGACAAATACAAAATATTCTAATAAATGAAATTATTTTGTGCAGGTCAATTTAGAGTTAAAATAATAAGAAAGCATAACAAATAAAAATAATGTTGTCCAACCAGTAAACACTGTTTGCTTACTTATATTAATATATAAATAAACTTAATTTCACTAAATAAGCTATAAGCTCTTAAGTATTAGATACATGTATATATTTATTGTAAACTGTATTTATTGAACCTAATTAATTGATTTGATTTGATTAAAACCGCAGTACGATGAAATTATATTCATATATAGATTCATTTACGATTCAGCTTTTTCATATAATCCTACCTTGTCGCTGTACTACTGAGGTATTTTCCACAAAAATGAGCACAAAATACGATAAATATTATCTATATCGACGATGTCTGGGCTCATTTCACACACGTCTGTCAGAATACTCAGAATCGCTTCGACTAGGTATTCGTAAATATAATTTGTATTTGGAAATTGCAAAAAATACCTTTAGTCGAAACGATCCAATTGAATAGAAAAAAAGCGGTCGATATACGAACTATCGCGTGTTACCTTTAAACTTGTAGCTTACGAGTAGTAGAGGTATTTACACAGAATTTTTTGCAAATGTGGACATTTTTATTTGAAACAAGACTTATTTCAAAAAGAGATGACTTAAAAAGACCCGCTTGGATTTGGACCCAATTTGAATGAATCCGCATGAAAAGCTCCAAATTTATTATTTAATGTCTTGCTTATTTTGTCATAATAATAAGCTGATATTAAATCAACTTATTATTATGACAAAATAAGGAAAATTCATTATAATCAAATTTTTAATACACCTTTTGATCTAACTTCTCAGAAGTAGATTAATTTGAATTTACTCAAGAAAATATTTATTATATCAAATGACGACGGCGTAGCCTCTAGTAGCTACGGCGTAGTAGTTCTACGAAATGTCATGTCTGCTACACACAATGATAAATCAATGTTACACAATTATTAAAAAGGTAATATTTGCACCACAATAATAAATGAATAAACTAAAAAACAACAGCTTTTACAAAAACAAAGAATTACAACAATTATTTTAAATATCTTTCAATCTGGTTCTCGGCTTCAGCTTAGTCTAGTATGAGACAAGATGAAATGAAATAAAAAAATTCTTTCGGGTAGGCCCCTAAAAAATCACGATAATAATTTAAAAATATCTTTAAATCCGGTTCTCAGCTTCGGCTTAGTTTAGAATGAGACAAAATGAAATTGAAATATTTTTTGTTTAAATTCTGGGTAATCCACACAACACCATCTAGCCCCAAACTAAGCAGAGCTTGTGTTGTGGGTACTAGAAGACTGACATACTTAATACAATAACCTTACATTTATATTTTTTATTATACCTACATATACCTAAAATACCCAGAACACCCGGAATAAATATTTGCAAATCGTAAAACCATTTATTCCAAGTCCAGCCTTGGAATAAATGTTTGTACGATCGAACCCGCAACCTCCGCGTCGCAGGCGGACCTTCACCCGCCGCGCCACATCGGTCGTCAATTTCATTTATTTCATTCCATTCTACAGATCAGGGAACTTCGGCACGAAAATCTAACGGCTTTTGTGGGGGTATGCATAGAAAGCGGCGTGTCTTGCATCGTCTCTGCTTACTGCTCCCGAGGGTCTCTCGCCAGGGTCTTAGCTGACAGAGACCTGCATCTGGACGATATGTTCGTGGCCAGTTTAGTTGCAGACCTCCTCAGGGGACTGACGTATCTACATGAGTCTCCGCTCATATCCCATGGGAATCTCACGTCGAGCAACTGTCTGGTGGATAGTAGATGGGTGCTGCAGATAGCTGATTATGGACTGCATAATTTGAAAAGTTAGTGCTTTTGTTTATATATTTTAATTGTTTTCTTTTTGTTGTTGTTTTTTTGTTTTTGTAACCTTTAACTTATAAATTGTCGTATTTTTAAGCTATTGCATAGCTTCTATCGCTGGCTTTGAGCGTGGAGATCGAATCCAGAAATTCCGTAACGAAATGACCTAACACTGCGCATCCATCAAAATCCAGCAAAAAATGGTATGCAATAGCTTTACCGCGGCAGTCCCCGAGTGCCACACGTCTTTATAGATTTGTAGGATTTTTGTTGGTCACTTTTATCATGTGATTGTTTGTTGTTGATTTTATTTGTCAAAATCAAAAAAATCCGAATAAATAAATGTATGTATTTTGAATATTATTTTATTTTAATTTAATTTAAGTAGGTAAATAGATTTTACCAAAAAAAATATATTCTGATTATCCTGGCTCCTTGTTTTATTTCTGTAAACTAAACCAGTTTCAACTTTTCAAGTGTTGTGAATTTTTTATTTTGTTTTGTTAATTTCTTAAAATGTAAGTCTTTATCAGGTGGATGCGCAGATTCCGAAGACGCTTTGCGCATGGAGCGACGCATGCTGTGGCGAGCCCCCGAACTGCTTCGAGACCCCAACCCTCTGCCCCGGGGGTCGCAGCGAGGGGACGTATACTCCTTCAGCATCATATTATATGAGATTCTGGGTAGGAACGGACCTTGGGGAGAGACGAATTTGACGACCACTGGTGAGAACTGAGATTAATTTAAAACTCCCTATTTTAGATACTTTACATAATATCCTGTATATATAACTTGACAGGCGTCACAGCTTAGTTGGTAGTAGCTCTGCCTTCCATGCCGTGGGTCGTGGGTTCGATTCCCCAGAGCAAATGTTTGTGTGATGAACATAAATATTTATTTTGTGTCTGGTTGTTAGGTACTATGTATTCTATGTAGATATGTTTACTTATTATTTATTTCAGTCCGATAAAAGCACCATAGCGTTAACATAAGAACATTTTACAGAAATAATCGGCCGGGTTCGTCAGCCGATAGGCGGGGTGATCTTTAGGCCTCCGCTGGCGGGCCTGGTGGCGCGGCCCTCAGTGCTGGCCGTGCTCAACTCCTGCTGGAGCGAGAACCCTGAGAGACGTCCTGACCTGCGGCTCGTCAGGCTCAGACTGAAGGACATGCATGCTGGGATGTGAGTTGCTTTACACGTTAAAAGGAAAAAAATACTGGTTCAGGCCGCGTCGGTCAGTGGTGGTCGACAACTAGACTTTCCATTTGGGTCGCGTCGGCCAGTAGTGGTCGATAACTGGACTTATTCAATCGAATGACATTATTTGAACAGGCGTTCGGTTCCCCACAGTTTTAGTGAAGAAAAAACAGGATTTATAATAGGTACTTATTACTTAATCAGAAGAAAAAGTTCTATTGTCTTTATTTCGTGACTTTATTATAGATCTTTGCATCTTTCACTTAGCATTTTTATCTAAAACCAGAATGTACCCCAGATATGTCGATTTCAATCATAAACAAAATGGAATGGGAAAATACCTATCATTTAAAATACTTATTATTATTGATCTGTTACATGATTATATATTTTTGTCAGGAAAACAAATATATTTGACAACATGCTCGCCATGATGGAGAAGTATGCTTCAAACCTGGAGTCGCTGGTGGCGGCCCGGACTGACCAGCTGTTGTTGGAGAAACGCAAGACTGATGACCTGCTTAATAGAATGCTGCCAAGGTAATCCTTTCCTACTTGTTCTGTGTTAAAGAAGCTTGTTCTATTCTGTTCTGTTTCGTTCCGTTCTGTTCCGTTCCGTCCTGTTCCATTCCGTTCCATCCTGTTCAGTTCCATTCCCTACCACCCGTTCCGTCCCGTCCCGTTCCGTCTCGTTCCGTTCCGTCCCGTTCCGTCTCGTTCCGTTCCGTTCCGTTCCATCCTGTTCCGTTCCGTTCTGTTTTATTCTACTAATAATATAAAAGCGCATGTTTAGATGGATGTGTGGATGATTATTAATTTTTATTTTTTGATAATTGTTTCTCTTCTTTCTGTATTTTATCTTCTTTCTGTATCATTTGAAGAAAAACTATGCAAATTAAAAATTTACGATCGTGAGACAAAGACGCGGAATCAGCTAGAATATATTTAAGGTAATACTTGTAGAGGAAAATATAACGTTAACAGATTTATATTATAAAAAAATCAGTTATATGAAGAAATAAATATGAGGCTAAAAAAACAAAAACAGATTGTAATTTATTTTAATGTATCTTTATGTATTTCGTTGTTTTTTATCTAAATCGTATCAAGTCTAAGTAATATCTAAGTCTTTCAACAATAAAAAATAATACCAGCTCTCCACTGTTTTCCACCAATTCCTCCTTCTCAAAATAATTCTATGAAAATTGGAATAACTTAAGCTCATTAAAAGGTCCGATTCCTAATGAATTGAAGATACTCGATCAAAGATGTTCGAATAACAACGATATATTTTAAGGTGACGGGTATAGCCAAATGCGTGTTTTTGGGAGTGTTTTCTGAAGAAGTCATAGCATGTGGAGTTGTGAAACTTATTATTTCCCATAACACATATATTGAACTAGTCAGGTAGGGAACAAAATGTGTGCTCTTGGTTATAGTTTACTTTAAAATGTAAGTTTAGTACCAACACCTTTTGCAAAAGTGTGATTTTTGATCCCATTTTTTATGGGTTTGGCAGATTTGTTTGGTACCAAACTCAGCACAGCTATTCATAAGGTTGATATCTATACATCCAAGGAAAAAAAATTCTACATTAAGGTGTTTAAAGAAGAAGAAGAGTAGCGCCTTAGGAACTATAAGTGTTCTATTGCTGTGTGCTCGCAAATATTCATAAGGCGCTGCTTAAGAGTTGGACAATCCAAACTGTGCGCGGCTCACTATGTGTTTTGCGTCGTTATCAGCATTCTTACTGAAGTTGAAAATGCGACGTTGCCACGCTGACTATCTAGAGTTTAACCACTGCGGCAAAAACTATGCCGTGTTACAAGTTTAACGTGTGTGTAGATATAATAAATAAATAATAAAGTTGGAAGTTATTGACATTTTTATTTATTATGAAAAATTTCACCCTACCCGTCGCCTTAAGTAAAATACTCATTATTAAGTAAAGTTAATTTAAATTTAAGAAGTACTTGGAAGTTATAAGAAATGTTTTTACATATACAAGTGTCTGATAAGTAGGTTTCAATAATGAAAATCATGTTTCATGATACGTTACAAGATATTGTTGAAACATTATACATAAATATTTCTTAGAAAAACTTGTAATTCTTTAACCTAATTAATGTAGTCTATTATATTTTAGAAGCTTGACAGAGGATCTTACGATAATTAGTTACTACTACGTGACATTTATTTATTTTAAATAGTAGGTATTTAACTAATTCAAATAACTAAACTATTTAAAATATTTTGGAAATTGGAATCTCTTATATAATGAAAACTTAATTATAAAATGGACTGCTAAAAATGGATTTACATTTTAGGGACTTATCATGTCTAATAAAATTAATTGTAAACTTTAACAGAAAATGTAGTCGCTTTTTCACGAAAAATGTTTATAGTAGGTATAATATAGTATGCTAACTAAAATATACCTACTCGTAGATATATATATTTTCAAACAAACTTACGACTATTACAGTACAAAATGTACATAGGCATATAAATACAAAAGAAACAGTTGAGCTATCTACAATCGCAAACGATCTATAGATAGTTCAACTGGTCCAAATCAGTACCAATCGGAAGCGTAGGTACCCAAGATACTAAATCATTTCCCCTCAACACAGGACAGTAGCAGAGGCTTTGAAAAGAGGAGAGAGAGTGCAAGCAGAGAATTTCGACTGTGTGACCGTGTACTTCAGTGATATCGTCGGCTTCACTAAGCTAGCTGCCACCAACACGCCAATGCAGGTGGGAACTGGTAGACCGGTACCCCAAGTACAAGTTTGTGCACATACGGATCGCAGAGACGCAATCGCCGAGCGCCACCGATTTTGTATGGAAATCCAAGCTTCTGAAGAAATCTGCTAGCGGCGCTGCTAGGATTTCCATACTAAATCGGTGGCGTTCGGTGATTGCGTCTCTGTGATACGTGTGTGCACAAACTCGTACTTGGGGTAGGTGCTGATTATTTTTACAGCTTTTTCCAGACTTGTACCTATACACATTTTCTGAGATATGTACAGGGTTCAAGTCTAACCTACGTCTATTTCCTAGTGTATTTACTTTTTGCCATTTTACTTGAAACGTTATGTTTAGATATTTACTGGCTTTGCGTCTAATGATGATATAGGCTCTAGATGCGAAAAACTGGGACTTCAAATTATTTTGTGTGTACGACGATTTCAATTGATCCTTTTTAGTTATGCTTATCATGTAGTCTATGTCAGGGCTTTTTTACTCATGCCGTGATGGTACGGGACACTGTAGTGCCTAGGATATTTTTTTAGATCTTTTCTACACAAAAGACAAAATTAGTAGATACAATTTTACCAGTGTAAAGTGTTTGAAATAGTTTTCAGTCAAGCTTCAAGACGAAGGCTATCTTTTGTTTTAACACCAAAATGGTGAAGATTTTTTTTTGGTATTAGGTTATGACATATAATACATAATTAATAATTTATTGAAATACTTTATAAAAGTAACGTCTCTGAGTCTCTAATGGCAATACAAGCTAATGAGCCAAGTTTTGGAGTAAATATTTCAATAAGTATTTTGGTAATATAACTTTATATTAATAGAAAGGTTCATTAGGACTATTTGTGTACTGAAATAACAAATACCATAGTTACACCAAATTTTATAATATAAGCCACTTGTTAGGATTTAAGTGTTTTCAACATTACTAGGTATTTAGGAACCTAATTCCATTTTCCGATAGCTGTATATCAAAATGTTTTTAATTAGCGTTTTTAATCAAAACAAATTACTGAGCTTTCCTGTAATTTTGTAAGACGAGACAGTAAAGACGGGAGTAATAAGAAAAAAAGTAATTTAACGGCCGGTTTCTGGAAACCCAAATCACGGTTGATCCGAGTTTGACACATAGTAATTATTTGATTTTTTCGTTGATCATCGTACGAGAAACCGGCCGTAAGTATTCTAGTCTAGTGTCAACCAAACAGGGCAAAAGATTGACCTTTGGTTGATATAACCCTATATTATATTATCGGGCATAAAGTTACAAATAATCATGATTAATGATCTAATCAATGATTAGACAATGTAATGATGATAAAATTATTAAAGCTCGCTTAGCTCAAATATAATCACATAAAAAATATTTGGATAGCAAATTGCTGAACTAGCTTCGTTTTAACGTTCTGTAAAAGTTCATTATTTTTTGTTAAACTATAGATATTGTTGTATTATAATTATTGTCAGTCCCGTATATCCGTCAATATTTATATAATAAACTTTTTCACAGGTAGTGGAGATACTGAACGATCTATACACATGCTGTGACTCAATTATATCTCACTACAACGTGTACAAGGTAAGCTTCAATTTATTAAATCAAATTCCGATTCAAGTTAATTAAGAACGTACTCTGTAAGACAATGCTTTGCGTCCATCCATTATGTATGTCCATTATGCTGAGTCGGGGCCCTTTTGCTGCTGTAGCACACAAAAATGATTGTTGTTTAATTTTTATTGTTTGGTCGCACAAACATTTGCTCTGGGTGGTGATCGAACCCACGACCCACAGCATGGAATGCAGAGCTACACTAACTGAGTTGTGACGCCTGTCAAAAACATAACTCTCTACCGTAGCTCTACCATGAGTTTTTACTATACTATATTTACTATACTCGCTAGCGTCTGTAGTTAAAAAAATGTATATAGATTTGTACAGCGCCTCTAGCGGATAGTTGGGTACAAAAATTTGTCATACTAATATTTACGTAACTACTGTAGTAAAGTCAGGCGATTTTACTGTGACATCTCATGGTAGAGGTAGAGTACACATAATACTTCGTAGATACCTCCTACGTAAATCTTTCGATAGCAATTTAACCAGTTCAAGAATTCGAATGATTTATATCATTAATATCCAGCGCGAGGTGTGGTGTGATATGTCCATGAATAATAAAAAAGGGGTAAAATTTAATATTCCGAATTGGATTTGAACTCGAAAACCAATGACAGATGCTCAAGATATTGGCCCATCATTTTATCATCCGGTACTACCTTAATGACTTAGATTAATTAAAGGCATTCGATAGAATCAATTACCATTAGGTAAGTACATCTAGAAAACTTGTGTTTTTCTTAATGCTATTTTAATTTACGTATTAAATAACATATTATATCATCATCATCATCATCATCATCATCCACAGCCTGATTTGACCCACTGCTGGGTATAGGCCTCCCTTTGCTCTTTCTATTCCCCACGGTTCTGAGCTGTTCTCAACCATCTGCGGCCCACGGTATTGACGATATCGTCAGTCCACCGTGCCGCTGGGCATATTATATAAAACAAATAAAAAGTAATTGAAATTACAGTATAAATTACTTAAGTAGACGGTACTTAAATAGTTCACGATGCTTTCACACCAAAACTTGTATTTAAGTACGAAACTTTCGTGCGCGTGTCGTGTCTGACTTGTAGTTTATTTATCTAAGATATTGATACACATGGAAATGTTTAGAATATCTTTTATATAGGTGGAAACGATAGGAGACGCTTACATGGTGGTGGGCGGGCTACCGGAGCGCTGTTCCCGTCATGCAGCTGAAGTGGCCTCGTTGGCGTTACATGTGTTGGATGCCGTGCCCAAGATCCGGACTGCCAAGCTTAATATCAGGATTGGTAAGTCTTCGTTATAATATTTAAAACTATCACGGTTTTGAACATAGCTTTCTCTATAATTACTTACTCACTCCGCTGGCTCAGCGACCCAAAGTGTGTCTTGGCCTCTGACAAGAGAATTAACTAACCTTAGTTTTCTCTATAAACGGGATATTTACCACTTTACCATGATTTGTGAGTTTGATTATTTCCCGATATTTCGGCACAGTTGCATGCGCCTTACTTCTTACTTCTTTAGTCTAGTACTAAGCGTAGCGTAGGACGCGAGATTGAGCGACGATCTGCGAAATTTCGCTGGCAAACACAACGAAAAGACGAAAACCGGTGGCGCGTTTTTGGAGGCACTTACGTCCAGCTGTGGACTGATATAGATTGATGATGAACTGCTGTCACTTTGACAAAAGCTGATCTTTTCTTCCTATACAATCTCAAACTTCAACTTAATACAATACATTACATAGATACCTAGATGTTAAAGAACCCGCCGTATTAAAAATGGCGGGTTAATGTTCTAAACAATTAAATAAATAATAAAATAAGCCGTTTTGGCTTACTTCCCTTATCCACGTGTCTCCGTTTTCCTATACACAATAGTTTAGAGGTATAGAACCTCAAAAACCTTCAAGGTAAATGAACCATCAATCATGCAGGATCTATTATTCTACGTACGGGGATTTTACTGTTGATCTTTAATGCATAAAAAGCGCGCCTTTTATGGTACATTTACCTTATTGTAAGATTCGACCTAAATGCCGTAACGTATATAATGTATGATCCCAAAGAGAGCAATTGCAAAGGCACCTTATCCATTGTGGAATGATTTTCCTCACATTCTGAAGGCTAAGAGACAATACAATAAATGTGAAACAAGCACGAATAAATGTGTAAACGTAACGTATTTAAAACACACTGCGCGCTACCGCTGCAACGTTCAACAGTAAAGCTGATGTTGACGCGCAGTGTATCAGATGTCACTGTTTCGGTACGTTTATACACGTTTACGATTGTCACATTTATTCGTGCTAACACCACTGAAATGAAATTTATCACAGACGGTTTATAGTCCAGTCAAAATAGACTAAAATTATGACTTCAGTTTGCATTAATTCCCAACAAGCTGGATTTTTGTACAGGCCTTGAATACGTCATTACAAATGATATGTCAAAAGTCCCCATCGATCCCGCTTGTGCGTTGTTTTTTATTCGAGGTCAAAGGTCATAAATTTGCATTTTTTGCTTATATCTCTGAAACAACGAAAGCTATTGAAAAGTGGTTCAGGCAAAGTTTGTACATCGTAAAATTGTCTACAAAAATATCTCAACACTTTTCTTCTACAAAGCATCGCTTTCGAGATATAGTGACTTTAGACCGCAGGAAAATCTACTAAAATGGCAATGAAGCAGATAAAACGGCTGAAATGAAAAAAACGCAGCATCTTCGACGATTTTCCTGCGGTCTAAATTCACTATATCTCAAAAGCGATGCTTTGTAGAAGAAAAGTGTTAAGGTATTTTTGTAGACAATTATACGATGTACAAACTTTGTCTGAACCATTTTTCGATAGCTCTCGTTGTTTCTGAGATATACGCAAAAAAAGCAAATTTATGACATTTAACCTGGAATAAAAAACAACGCACAAGCGGGATCGATGGGGACTTTTGACATATCATTTGTAATGACGTATTCAAGGCCTGTACAAAAATCCAGCTTGTTGGGAATTAATGCAAGCTGGAAAGTCTATTTTGACTGGACTATTACGTTTATAGCGACGAGTCCCTTTGAGGATGTGTTATGAAATGTTTGTTTTGTTTGGGAATAAGTAAATAATTCCAAAAATTCTTTCACCATTAGAAAGCTTCCACCAAGCTATTAACCTGAAGTAACAAAGGCTATATTTATTGCTAGAAAAGATTAGGGATCCTTACTAACTTTAGTAACGTAACCTAATGTCCATCATTGTTAAGCCGGGACGGGCCGCTAGTAATTTTTTTTTTTATATTATGGGGTAACATTACAGACTTACATCGATTCGATGACCGATGTGGCGCGGCGGGCGAAGGTCCGCATGCGACGCGGAGGTTGCGGGTTCGATTCCCGCCTTGGGATAAATGTTTGTACGATCTGCAAATATTTATTCCGGGTGTTCTGGGTTTTTTATATGTATAATAAAAAATATCTATCTATGTAACGTATTGTATTAAGTATGTCAGTCTTCGAGTACCCATAACACAAGCTCTGCTTAGCTTGGGGCTAGATGACGTTGTGTGGATTGTCCAGCATTATTTAAATATAAAAATATCTTTTTTGTTTAGGTATTCACAGTGGGCAATGCGTAGCGGGTGTAGTGGGAGTGAAGATGCCGCGATATTGCTTATTCGGTGACACAGTGAACACAGCAGCACGTATGGAGTCGAGTGGAGAGTCGCAGAGGATACACATTAGCCACACCACTTACAAGCTTCTGAAACAGCACGGTGGATACCATCTTAAGGAGAGAGGCATCGTCAATATCAAGGTGAGAACAAAGTTTCTTGCCCGTTCTTCTAGGCTCTGGTCGCGTGGAACTGGCACCTATAGAATCACCTAGTATGTAAGACGATTCTAAATTATCCTTGTGATTTTATTGAATAAAGAAATATTTGATTTGATTTGAATCAAAGTCAAAGTCAAATATTTCTTCCATCATCATCATCATCCACAGCCTGACTTGACCCACTGCTGGGTATAAGCTTCTCTTTGCTTTATCCAATCCGCACGGTATTGTAAATACTTATTTCTTTATTCAATAAAATCACAAGGATCATTTTAGAATCGTCTTACATACTAGGTGATTCTAGGTGCCAGTTCCACGCGACCAGAGACCAGAACGGGCAAGAAACTTACGGCCTTGTTCCTACCGTTTTTTTTTATGATCCTTCTTACAAAGAATTAAGTACAATTAAATTAAATTAAGTAGTCAAAAACAGACCATGTGTTGCATGTTTTGGTATAAATTAGAAATTAATACACGTATAGCATGATTTTGATAAAAATTAGACCAACAAGGAGGTTTTATGCCCTTAGCTTTTGTCGGATATAATAAAGTATTCAAACCTTTTTGTTAAATAGGGTAAAGGAGAGATGCGGACGTGGTGGCTTGTCGGAGAATCTCATGCGAGGAGGAAAAATTCATTCTACAAATACCGTAAGTATTCACGGACATTTCACACATCACACACATGCTGAGTAGGTATTTTATATAGGTACCTACTCACGGACAATTCACACATCTACAAAGCTTGTACTATGAGAACTAGATTGCTGATAGAATACTGATATACATTTTGTAAATTACGCATAGTAACACCCAGACACAGAACAAATATTTATGTTCTTCACACAAAACATTTATCTCGTTAAAGATCGAACAACCAGGCATGGAAGGCAGAGCTACTACCAACTGAACTGTGATTTCTGTCTATTCTCTACATTTTAAACAAAGCCAACCTAAGTAAAACTTGTACTAATAAACTACTAACTATCTACATTGTAAAACCAGACAAAACCAACATCAATGTTTGTATTCATAGGTTTGTTTTTGATATCAACTGAGCTGTAAGGTAACGCCTGTCAAAGTTTTAATAAAGTTCAGTGTTCACTGCTTGTTAACAATCTATTCAATTATTCAATATATTCAATTAGTTTATTTAATTAGTTTATCAATGATAAAGGACCCTGTCTGTTGCCATACGCCTCTTGATAATTATTAGGTATATTATGTCGTAGTAGCTAAGTAGCTACCTACCTACTGGCTACTAGCGTTTTGCGTAAAAAAGCCAAAAATCTTTGACTGAAAAATGTATTATATTCTGGACTGAATTTTTTGGGCAACTTATTTACAATATATTCTTAGATATAATGACATTAATTTTATATAAATTACTTTTCATCCAATAAAAAGCCCGGTGAAGGTCGTTTTATGGTGGGATTTTATACTACTTACCTACCTATAACACTCAACAAATCTACGAAGTGGCTGAGCACGATGATAAAACAATTGAAATCTGATTATAAAGATTAAAGATTTTATTGAATAAATTATATTAAATTTTTAGCGGAGTCAGTGCTCGACTAAACACTGACTCCGCTAAAAATTCACGGCATCGTATCACGTGAAGCAGCGTTTTGTATTTTCATGACCCATTTCGTCAATTTCCAAAACACGATAACGCTTCGCGAGCCACAATATTGCAACGTCCATGAGACGACGTTGCAACAATGCGAGCTCGAATTATGTGTTATGGCTTTTAGTTCTGACTTTAGACTTCTCAATATTGGGTAGCACCTACCTAAAGCGGGATTTTTTATTATGATGTAATCAATCAGTCTCTAGCATCAAACGTCGAGGTGATATGTAGACAGACCAGACACCGTCTGCCCTTGACTTCGTTAACCTTGCCACCTAGTTTTTCGAGCTAACACTGATTGACAGTGGTATTATGTTTCTCATTAGACTTGACTTTTAATACTAGGGTTACCTAGGTGTTTACCTACTTATCTTGGTTTACTTATCTATTAGTGAACTAAAGAATCAATTAATCTTATCAACAAAACAAGAGTTTGATTAACATGAGACTATAAATTCAGTTGGTAAACTAAACGAAGTAAAAAAAAAGTTCTGGAGACTTGTAGTGTGTCTTCGTTATATAAGTATAGACACACAATCACTTAGTACCTACCTACCTAATGTCAACGTTGATGAAGAACTCTTAACAGCGTTTAAATTATATAATTTTTTATCATTTTGTTTAGAATTAGACCCAGCCCATAGCCAAGAGGTCGACGAACCATGGTGGGATCCAGAACGTTCCATCCTCAACATCCGCGACCGAGCCCTCCTCTCCGTCGGAGGATCCCTCGGGCCTGGCTCCGCCCTCTCCTCCCCTGGCCCTCCCGCCTGCAACTGTTTCATCCCCCCTCGCGACCACCACTCAGCACCAGTTGTGCTGTTCTGTGATGAATGACGCTAACCTACACCAAACTTCGGAGGGTTCGCAGACGATAAAGAAACTATAGAACTTGGTGCGAGAGAAAGAGAAGTTAGTGAAGTTACTTTAGAAAATCAAACTGATGAAGACAACGAGTCGGATGTGGAAGACGATGTATTTAAAAGTGATAGTGAAGTGTTGGTTAATAGGGATAAATATGAAGATACTTTAGACTTAAAAAGTAAAAGAGAAGGTAAAAAACAAATCGTGGACATAGAAACCAGAGATAAACGCGTTTCAAACCATACAGATATAAATGTAGACTATAACAGACGAGAAATTAAAAGTGTGATCAAAAAACGCGAAGAGTATAAAAACTATAAAGCTAGGACCAAACGAGTCAATTTCGGTAGTGGAGATAGAGTGGAATATATAGAAAATGTTATAAGCGTACTTAATACTATGTATCTTAAGTCTGGACAAGAAATTAGTTATATATTAAAGAAAGAGAGAAAAAGCAGTGCTATAGTTAAACAAAAAGTTGAAGAAAGCTATTTAAATGAAGTTAGTAAAGAGGACGATGAAAAAATGTGTAGTAAATACCTTACAGAGTTAGATGATGAATTTTATAGCAATGAGAACAGTGAAGTGAGAGTAGTCGAAAATGGTGTAGTATATACAGACGTAAACGAATCCGTCAATGCAGAAATTACTAATAATAAATCTAGATTTATAGAAGACATATTTAAAGATTATAAAATTGTATATGAATGTAAGGATGATGTAGATAATAGAGCTAGAAAATTGGCAGCAATGCAAAGACTGTATAGTGCTGATTTTGATGAAGATTTGGTTGTCAATAAAAATATACCATCACCGCCATATTGTAATTAAACTATGTGATTTGGTAGAATATTTTGCTAAAGAAACTACACTATTTTGGTCACAAGGCTTAAAACATATAAGTTAAATTTAAACTAGATAAGTAGGTATACCTAGATTATACAAATAAGGATTTAGTATAAAATATTTTGGTACTAGATTCGTCCAATAGTAGGAATAAGGATATGTATGTCATGTTGGTGTAATTAATGTGATTTTTCAAAACAATCATAATTTACGTATTTTATTAGCTCAGTTTACAAAAAGACATGCTTAGCTTAATATTCATAAATTCATGAAAACGTCTTAGCTGAAAATGTTTAGCTGAAACGTAAATAGTACCTTTGCATGCTGTGTAATGAATATTAACACAGCCTAAGATGAAACTGAACATTTATTTCACCAAAACATGTTCTGAAAACCAAATGATATGGATTATTTGTTTGTAAATTAAGCTGAGAAACACCTAGAACACTGCTGCCACCAACCCAAAGTCCGTCTCCGTTACTTTAAGGAGTTGGGCTGGCTGGGGTGAGGTTAGCAGGGGGACAATGCATACACACCATTGCGGGACGTCAGTGCAGATCTCATGCCCCCAACCACTTTTAGAATAAGATGAGGATCAAATTGCAAGACACAATATTCTTTACTGTTACTGCGCGCTATTTATAAAATTTAGTATAATTAGTTTTGAATGGTGTATAAGTATTTTGAAATTGCCAGTAGCTTGGGAGAAAAATGTGGGCCCAATTTTGCTGACTAAAATGCGTTTTGCATTGTTATTTTGATAAAATACTTACCGACTGGAGATTAATTATGTACTTATCCAACTTATATACCTACCAAATGCAAGGATTAAATCACGAACTTAATAATGTTACCTTATCTTATACTATATCGATCGATGTATTGAAAAAAAAACAGTGTATTGTATGTCTAAAAAACTATTTAAAAATGTGTACTGGTATATATAATTAAGTTATTTATATGCTTTAAGTATCTACCAATGATCTCAGCTTAGTTTAAGGGTATAAGTAAACAAAAAGTTTTAAGATTGATGTCTGTATTTAAAGATTTTAAAATTAAATTATTATAAATGTTGTATACAATATTATATATTTACAGATTGTTGTCTAATATAAAATATGTAACACAATTTCTGTTATAAATGTTTTATAATATATTACTAGTTTTATTAATTTTTCTTATAATTTAAATTCCTATACAATAATGTTCCTTACTATTTAAATAGGTAGGAATAGATTTATCATCATTATCATCATTTGATCAGTCCACTGCTGGACGTAGGTCTCTCCCAAGACGCGCCACTAAATGGCTTTAAAGGCTATTTGACATAAATAACCTTAAAAGCCATTAAAAGAGTGTAATATAGTGGTTAACTGATATCCAATGTTTTTTGTGCAATTATAATATAAAACAATTATGTACAATACAGTATTAGAGTATTTTAAATACTTTGAATGCACAAACTACTATGAGAATAACACTTGCTAAACTTAACTATAACTTACTACAATTATCACAGATTACCATGATACTTATGTATATATATATATACATAGTTATTTCATTAGCAATATATATTTCTACGAGTACTTGCAAGTATCTTTGAAATCTTGATTATAAATAAATACTTAATATTAAGTATAGATATGTAAACGTAAAATATTTTAGAAGACTGTGATACTTCCTTGTCGCTATACAAATAATTAGTAATTTAATTTTTATAATCAACATTGGGAAGATGATTTTAGATGGTGCCAGTGTTTGAGGATAGTCTCAGTTACAACTGCTTGCATATCTTCTTCCTTATCAAGGCTATTTGAAACCAGCTAGGAATCATATCTGAAACTATCAGTTTTGAACACAGCTTTCTTTATAAACAGGATATTTACCCACAAATCATGGTAAATATCTCGGTAATAAAGAAGACTACAGCAAGGAATCATTCAAGGACGTAATCAACAACTAATAAGATACCTGTTTTATTTCTTCAAGCCTCGGATCCTAAGTTCCATTTCTAGGTATGCCTGCATTGAAGGATCGTCTACCATTTTGAGGATTTTGTCACACACTTCCGGACCAGCATCTTGCATCTTAGCCGTGATGGCTTCTGCCCACACGATGAACACACAGTTAGAGCAGCCCGAGCGGCAGCAAGCTGTTGGGGGCTCATCTATGGAGGCCTGGAGAGAAGTATTTGTTAAATATCTTTTTTTCCGATATTATAAATATTAGTCAAGATTGTCAGTACATACTTAGGTATTTGCAGGTAGTTAAAACCAAAAAATTCTTTATAATTTTATAAAAAGCAGTCATGATAAGTATTATCCAAAAGACGTATAGTCCATGGATGGTAGTGACTCTGGTAGACGAAGATAGTTAGAATTATTGGGTGAGTATGAAGGCATTAGAAGTGCTGAAGACCAGACTTAACTATAGTAAGAAATCTGGCGTATTATGAGAAAAGGTATTTTGGTATAAACCTAACTACAACTACATTAGGCTAGGCCTAGTGTGCCTAATGTAGTCGTAGTTAGGTTTTTAGGTTTCTAGGAGAAGGTAGATAAAGTAGTATGTACCTCTATAGCGATTCTCTCTAATTCTTTTTCTTTCTCGTCGTTTATTTTATCCGCATCGGTTACAGAACAGAGCCTAGATTGGATGTTGTAGCTTTGCCTCGCTATACTTTGAAGTGGCTTGAATTTGTTTTTCTGAAACATAAATTTGTTTTAGTTAACTTTATTTCATGATAGGTTACCTAAATTTTAATTAAAATGTATTTTTAAATTTCTACATAGGTACGTACAATCATTATGGCACTTCAATAAAAGATAAGAGAAAGGAGGGAGAGTTCAATTTGATACAGTTTTTAGTAATTCTGTCTGAATATTAAGTTACGTAAGTTCAACAATCGAATTTATTTTGTTTACTATTTTTTTTTATTGTGATGTAGATTTATTTGATAAAAAGAAAAAAAAAATTTTTTTTCTGTTGCCAGTGGTGTGATCGTTCTAATTGTCTTGTGTGCGAATGGCCCGTTTTTGAGACAAACAAAATCTATTGGTAGTTGTTATTTTTCTGTTGGTAGTACAATAGACAAACAGAGCTGCCAATGAAGCAAAAGTTTCTCAATTTTCGGGATACAAAGAACGTGATTTGGGCTATTATAAAAACGTTTTTTTATGGTTTTGAAGTATTTCAATACTTAGTTTGCATAAGATATAAAAATAAAAATATAATTGGAATAAATTTTCTATAATTATGTGGATCTTACAAGTAATAAAAACATTTATATGTTATAAAGATTAAGGTTAAAATTCTAATTTTAAAATAAAACGGGAAACTTAATAAAGTAGCAATGGCAACACTTTAAAAAAAAAAGAAAAAAAGAGTTCGATGACCGCTCGGAAGGCATTTTGTCCGTCATTTTTGATCGGCATTTTCAGGAATATTTAGCAAAAAACCTGATTGCATTTAAGTTTTTCAAGAACAGTGTTTTGAAGTTATATATACCTTCAAAAGCTTTTGTAATCATCCAGAGGAAAACATAAAACGTGAGTACAAGCGCTATCAGTTACATTCATGTTGTCAGCATTTTCATATAGCTTCGAAATTCGAATGACGAAGCCGCTAATTTTTGCCACACTATTTACCTTGCCATTTTGTGCAAGATTTCACCGGGAGTCTTTTGACTCTCATAATACTGAACTGGGTAAACTTGCACAATTTCGGTTGGGCGGTTCCATCATGCTTTCAGATACTATGAAGTAAAATCGATGAATGTCGCTGTCTCTTCTATTTTCGTGAATAAGCGTTCATTCGGTACATATTTATAAAATCAATTCAACTTATCAAACTTTTACAAGGATTCTATGAGGATAACACATTCAGGAGGGGATATAAGTATGTATTTAGCATTGATGATTCATATTGTATTGAAATTAATCGCGCCGGTAAACGCACCTAACCCGTCACATTAAGGACAAACTAAACAATTTAATAGACTGATTATAGTATTGTTAATTAACTTGATTATTTGTGCTACAAATAACCAACTAACATTACATTCACTATATACCCATATTTATCATGATTCTGTATAACTAGAAAATGTCCGGAGACCCTGAAGTAGCACACACTCCAGATGAAGTCCACGAAGACGAGGAAATCAAGTCCTCATACAAACCTCCTCCGGAGAAAAGCATCGAGGAGATCTTGGCGGCTGATCAAGAGGATGAGTCACTCCGGAAATATAAAGAAGCGTTGCTGGGACAGGCTCAAACTGGACTTGTTATTGTTGGTATGTAATAAATGCTTAAAAGATCTATTCTACCTATATACTTCTATATTGTTATCATAGTCTATTCAATATCTTGTTTTTATTTTAGTTTTCTGATTAAAGAGTAGAATAAAATATATATTTCTGTGCAATTCATCTTAACATGTTAAATACATTTCAATAATGCTGTTTCTGTGAGTTAACACAAATGCATAGAACCCACTTAACACTGTCTAGATAAGTTGAAACACAAGACATAAGTGTTTTATAGAAGTATCAGTTTAACTGATTGAACTAGGTACTAAAATTACTAGTATAAAATACTAGAAAATAGTGGAATTGTAACAACAAAAACAATCTTACTGTGCATTTGTATTCCTAAAATCAACAAGACAAAAGCTAAGGTACATATACAGGGTGTAACAAATGAGGTGGACCAAAAGCAAAAGGGCGATAGGGGAGCTCAATGGCTATCCATATAACCCCCATGTATGTTCAGCGATATTCAGTCGTTCAAAAGTTATTCCCACTTTTATGTTTTTTTTTTCATTAACATATTTTAGGTTAGATTTCCCAAGTATACCCAAACTATCAAGGCTACAACCGTAATTTTTTTACACCTTGTAGCTTAATAATAGACCTTTCGTACTGCAATACCAGTTTGAGTCGTTATTTGATTGATTTCCAAATAAAAAATAATCTTTGTAGAAAAATTCGAAACCTGAACTTCCGCGAAAAACTTTAGGAGCAATTTAAAAAAAAAACTTGCAGAATATTTTTTTCCACAACCTATTTTAGAAACTTCCTCCATTTATGGAGAAGTTACCCTAAAAATTTCATAAGGCTAGTACAGAAGGATCATGTTAAAAAGTGAACTCATGTGTTGTAAAAGTGCTGAAATCGACGGTTCAATCGACCAACACGATGGTCCGGGCAAGGCTCAGATTGTATGCCACCCCTTCTAATCAATTGCTCTTGGTATATTCTAGCAGCCTCTCGAACGTTTTCTTGAGCTACAATATGACAATAATACATTTCTGCATATCTACGAGGAGAATATGGCATGATACACTAATCGCAAAGTTTGTACAGTCCGTAAACGCGCAGTTTTCGTTAAAGTAAATTAATTCAATTTCAGACTCCTTAGTGGCCGCACTTTTCACAACCTGACTCCGTAATAAAGATTTAAAAACTAAAACCCAACTACGAACAGCTAGGAAGTAAGTTTAACTTTAAAATTTTTCTAAACAGAATTTGTTTTTTTTACTTAAAACAGATTTTTTTACTTAACATGGTTGTAGTCAAATGCTAGTTATGTTAAACTACATAATATTAAGCATCCGATTAAACCCGTGATGAAGTAAAATAAATCAAGAAACCAACAGTGGTTAGGTGTGAAATCTAAAAAAGTTAAACTTGTTACCTAGCTTTTCGTAGTCGGGTTATAATTTTTAAATCTTTATTACGGAGTCAGGTTGTGAAAAGTGCGGCCACTCAGGAGTCTGAATTTGGATTAATTTACTTTAACGAAAACTGCGCGTTTACGGACTGTACAAACTTTGCGATTAGTGTATCATGCCATATTCTCCTCGCAGATATGCAGAAATGTATTATTGTCATGTTGTAGCTCAAGAAAACGTTCGTGAGGCTGCTAGAATATAAAAGAGCCAAGAGCAATTGATTAGAAGAGGTGGCATACAATCTGAGCCTTGCATCGTGTTGGTCGATTGAACCGTCGATTTCAGCACTTTTACAACACTTGAGTTCACATTTCAACATGATGCTTTCGGACTAGCCTTATGAAATTTTCAGGGTAACTTCTCCTTAGATGGAGAAAGTTTTTAAGATAGGTTGTGGAAAAAAATATTCAGCAAGTTTTTTTTTTAAATTGCTCCTAAAGTTTTTCGCGGAAGTTCCGGTTTCGGATTTTTCTGCAAAGATTATTTTTTATTTGGAAATCAATCAAATAACGACTCAAACTGGTATTGCAGTACGAAAGGTCTACTATTAAGTTACAAGGTGTAAAAAAAATACGGTTGTAGCCTTGATAGTTTGGGTATACTTGGGAAATCTAACCTAAAATATGTTAATGAAAAAAAAAAACATAAAAGTGGAAATAACTTTTGAACGACTGAATATCGCTGAACATACATGGGGGTTATATGGATAGCCATTGAGCTCCCCTATCGCCCTTTTGCTTTTGGTCCACCTCATTTGTTACACCCTGTATATAAGAAATCAATTATTATTTAAAACAGTAATGCTATCATGTGCTCCAAGTCTTATCATTTTATCGGAAGATAATATATTTCAGTTTCTGAAAGATTATCTTATCATAGCCCTTGTTGGTGTTAGTAAACAGAGCATACATTGAAAATGCAGATAATTTCAGCTAAATTATACTATACGAGCTGACACGTGCCCACTTTGTTGGGCATAATTACTAAACCGTTTTTTCTCCAATTCACTTTGCAAAACGGACTACCACATAAAAGCCTTTTTATTTTTCGGTTTTTATATAGCCTATGACACTCAGCAATAATGTAGCTTTCTATTGGTGAAAGAATTTTTAAAATTGGTTCAGTAGATCCCGAGATTACCCCTGACAATTTAACAAATACACAAACTTTACCTCTTTATAATATTAGTATAGATGAAGCTTGATTAAGATAAAAAACATAATTTGTTAATATAATAAATAAGGTCTATACAGTATTTACAAAATGTACATTTACATATAAAATACATAAGAAACAGCTGAGCTATCTACAGACCGTTGCAAACGATCTATAGATAGTTCAACTGATCCAAATCAGTACCAATCGGAAGCGTACCTTGATTATATTATATAGGTATTAATTTAAACACTGTTTATATAAAACCTTTGGTATTGGAGCTAGGATGCACTGGAGCAGAGTGCATTTATGTAATTATGCAATATATGAATATGTTGTGTTAATGAAGAATGGGAATATTTAATATGCCTAAAAAAAATGATATTGAATACTTAGAATAGTATTAACCATATCTCATAAACGGCAAAAAATATCTTAATAACTTAAAATAGTCTAATCAAAATCTTTGACTAATTTTGGTAAAAGTTATCTGAAATGGCAGTTTTCAGTACAAAATATATAATTGTTAAGCGTATCGTAAAACAAACCCCAGCAAATAGAAAATATACATCTGTTTAGTAATTGAAATAAAAAAAAAGTTTTAATTGCTCCGAATAAACGATTTAGTATTTTTAGTACTAAATGTCCTACAAGGATGATAATGCGTTAGATAGAAGCCGTTGAATAAACTTGTAATGCTTCACAGCGGTGGCGATACGAACAGGAAAAACATTTGATTGTAAACTCAGTGGCATTGTACTGATAGGAAGCAGTTTGCTTGTTATTCATTTGTTTTGCATCGGTCAGAATCAAACGGGAGGAGCACGAAATGTGATCGTAAACGTATTGAAATGAAATGAAATTGTTTATTTGTCAGAAACATGGTACTAAAGGTCTTAAAAAGAATAATATAGGTTTCACACATTTCACCAAACACATTGGCATACAAATTATATTTTATACAAATATGTATACATATCAGTTAATAATAAAAAAAAAATGTGATGTATTGAAATAGTGATGTATTTGATTACATTTGCGCGTCAACATCAACTGTACTGTCGATAGTTGCAGCGTTAGTGCGCAGTGTATAATAAATACTTTACGTTTACGATTGTCACATTTATTCGCGATCTATTTGGGTGTGCCATTAAGAGATATGCTACACTTTGCGGCTCACAAAACATCTGCTCATAGTTCAAACCTGAACGCAGATCGCAGATAAAATACCTCATCTTCCTCATGTCGTGCGTTGCGTCGCCATCCGTCGTTTTAACGCATCGTGTGGCTTGTCGCTCAGATTCATACAGAGGGCTTAGTCCGAGCTTGCATTTTAAAACTCCCTACTCTCGAGCCGACAGTCGTCTCTCGGATGTTTTTATATTTTTGTATGGATATCCGAGAGACGACTCTCAGCTCGAGAGTAGTTTTAAAATGCAACTTCCTCAGTATGTAGAACGACGGAGCGTCATCGCTCAGTCAACGCAACAGACAATGCCCGTGTGGCACCTGAGGGCCAATTCTCTTAAGCCTACTTAGCGACATACTCCGTATTTTTTTAACCTATGTCGAATTCGACTTAATCTCTAAAGAGCAAGAATTGGCCCCCTGGCTGTTTGATAGAGATTCTCACATAAAACTGCTGACATAACGTTTTCTACATCGCCGTCTTTCATCTCAAAGGTTTAAAGTTGCCATTGAAGTTGCAAATCACTGGAGTACAATAGTTTGAGGATGAACCATTGATACGACGAATGAATGAATCTCAAAGGTTGTCTGGAAGCTTTTAGGGATAATACCCATTGTATACCGTTTGTTATATTCTCTGTGTGTAACTCCTTCTTTGTGTACAATAAAGAGTTTATCTAGGTATATTGTCACATTCTGTTTTCAGTGCTATTTTCATATGATTTATAATAGTTACAATTTGCTAGTTAACTCAGTTGGTATAGAATTGCATTCCGCTATTTATAAGTGGCTTCGATTCCCATCAAGAAAAAACATATGATGATAAATGTTGATGATTTATTTGTGAGCGTTACTTACTATTCGTTCATTCAATTATTGTCATCATTATGTATGTAACACTTTGTCTGATCTTAGGATTATTTAGAACTAATACATAACTGTTGCCTTAACGGTGTTGCAAATTTCTAAAAAAAATCTATGTGTTTTTATCAGCAATCTAGTTTCTATAGGTTTGCTAGTTAGCTTAGTTTGGGACTAGAGCGCGATGTCTGAAATGTCCGTGAAATATTATTTAATTATTTATACCTGTTCTTGTACAGATGCTGGTGACCCGCGTAAGGTGATCGTGAAGAAACTTGCTCTGTGCGTGGTGGGACGTGATGACCTTGAGCTTGACCTTTCCGGTGACCTTACCGATCTCAAGAAACAGGTCAGTTGCTATACTGTCACTTTTTTCATAATAATCCTAGAGAAAAAATCGTTATGAATTAGTACCTATTTATTTTTTATTTTTGATGGAGCAAAAAGGTAGTTAGCCTATGTCAAAGGATAGGTATTGTTATAGGTCATAACGATACCTAGCCCAGAAAATTCGTAGATTACATTTACCGATCAGATCTTTGTGTGTTCAGTTAGGCAATAAGTACTTACGTCTTGCACTTTGCAGAAATAGATTTAAAAAATAAACGCCATCACGCAAGCCAAAGTAAATAAATGACGGTTATAATTATAATAATTTAAATAAAACAATTATTATCACAACAGTAATTTGCCACGAACGTTTCCTGTTTACCGTCAATTTATTATGCATATTTCTACTCTATATTCCTACTAGTTGACCCGTGCCCACTGCGTTGGGCATAATTCGACCGTTTTTTCTCCGATTCACGTTGCAAAACGCACTACCACGTAAAAGCCTTTTTATTTTTCGGTTTTTTTATATAACCTATGACACTCAGCAATAATGTGGCTTTCTATTGGTGAAAGAATTATTTAAATCGGTTCAGTAGATCCCGAGATTACCCCTTACAATTTAACAAATATACAAACATAAACTTTACTTCTTTGTAATATGTATTAGTATAGATTACAAATAGGTTAGGTTCGAAATACATTACGGCATTTTTAATTCCATACTGCTGCTTACCTACATATTTTATCTCTTTTTTTACAATTTATAAGCCATTGTTTATAATTTTTGTGTATAATTAAATCGTTTTGTTATGCGATGTGGTCAGAATGGTCACAAACAAAACGGTTGACGCAATCCCTCCACTCTTTGATCGCAAGCGCGAATGTGTCTGTGTCATTGTGATTGTCATTGTCATTGTCATTGTCGTTGTGTCGACATGACACAATCACACTGACACAGACACATTCGCGCTTGCGCGAATGTGTCTGTGTCAGTGTGTCTTCGTTGTCTTCGTCGTTGTGTCACATTCGCGCTTGCGCGAATGTGACACAATGACATGACTCAATCACAATGACACAGACACATTCGCGCTTGCGCGAATGTGTCTGTGTCATTGTGATTGTCATTGTCATTATGACGACTGTGGTTATATTTTTGAAGTGAAAACTTAAAAGTGAAAACACAGACACATTCGCGCTTGCGCGAATGTGTCATTGTCATTGTCATTGTCGTTGTGTCGACATGACACAATCACAATGACACAGACACATTCGCGCTTGCGCGAATGTGTCTGTGTCATTGTGATTGTCATTGTCATTATGACGACTGTGGTTATATTTTTGAAGTGAAAACTTAAAAGTGAAAACACATTCGCGCTTGCGCGAATGTGTCTGTGTCATTGTGATTGTCATTGTCATTATGACGACTGTGGTTATATTTTTGAAGTGAAAACTTAAAAGTGAAAACACAACGTTAATATTGAAGTTTTCACTTCTGCCGGCACTCCCGGAGTGCTACCATTATTTTTTTTTGTAAATACATACGTAGAATACATGGTAACTCCTAGAATTGAACAGAATAGAAAGAATAGTATGCATTATTTATTAGTCTTGGATTCTAGAAGATACTAACAAAAGTTATGACGAAAGTGTGTCTAAAATATAGGTAACAATATAAAATTATAATCTCTCAGAACAGTTATAAAACACTGACCTAATTTACTATTTTAAAATGATTAATGATCATTACGTCTTCATAAACTGAGTTCGTATCTCATCGAGATTCCTTCAGCCGGTGTCATCGACCTTTACTATCATATTCTTCTTCTTCTTCTTCTTCGTATCGATGATTCAAACAACGTTTTCCCAAAATTTGGCCACTATACTATCATATTTATGCTGGAATTTGAAGAAACTGAAACAGCACAGATTTATTGCTAGAGTGATGATTTTAAGTGAGACCCTAGTTTCCAGTAGTCGAAAACATAAAATGACGTTATTATCCATTGCACATTATCTGATTGAAACATCTGATCAGATTTTGCGTGAAACTGGCACCTTGAATCACCTAGTATAAGACGATTCAAAATTATCTTTATGGTTTTACTGAATAAAGTTTAATTGATTTAGATTTTTTGTTTTTGATGTTTTAGACGTCTAGAACCATCATGTCGGCTTCTTAGGCTTTGGAGCTGACTAACGGCCGGTTTCTGGAAACCCAAATCACGATTGATCCGAGTTTGACACATAGTAATTATTTGATTTTTTCGTTGATCATCGTTCGAGAAACCGGCCGTAAGCCTCTGGTTTCCAGACTAGGTTTTCCTTCGTAATTTGAGAGCACTGTTCCACAATCGAAAGCAGTTATTCTAAACCACTAGTGCTTCTTAAAGGCTACCCAAATTCAGTTCAGTTTGTGTAACACTCAGTTTTCGCCAGGAAATCCAAGACCAATGGATAGCTTGAGTGACTCGCTTCAGTTTCGTCATCAGTACCTCTACCATGAGCTGTCACAGTAAAATCTGACTTTACTACAGTAGTTACGTCAGTATGTATTACGAATTTTAGTACCCAACTATCCGCTAGAGGCGCTGTACAAATATTCATACATTTTTTTAACTACAGACGCTAGCGAGTATAGTAAATATAGTATAGTAAAAACTCATGGTAGAGCTACAGTTCCGATAAAAGTCATTCGTCAAGCGAAGTCGCGCCCCACCTGTTCGAAACAAATTGAGCGTACTGACAGGTGCATGACGCGCTGATATAAGGAACTGTTTCAAATCAAGTAACAGTGCATCAAATCTTATAAAAAACTTCTAAGATCAGTACTTTACCTATCAAAAGGCTAAAATATTACAGATGAGCTGAGGGCTTAGCTCGAAACGTGACAATCGTCAACGTTACGTATTTAAGACACACTACGCGCTAACGTACGAGAGTAAAGCTGATGTTGGCGCGCAATGTATCTCAAATACGTCACTGTTTTGATACGTTCACATTTACTTGTGCTCATTAATGCTACCGTAGCCATACGATTACGATTGTCATTTATTTTGCGTGTTCTCATAAGGGGTGATCACGGAAAATGTGACAATCATAAATCTGACAACACCACTGCGCGGTGACTTTAAAAAGTTTCTGCTTCTAACTTAAGACTCAAATCTGCTAAGTTTACATAACGAGGTAACTGTCATTGTCTCGTTTACCCTTTTGAGTGTCAACATGTTGTGTTTATAAAGTTTGTGCATCTAGTAAAAGCTCAATTTTCAAAACATCACCTTAAATTGTCGCAACTGCCACGTTCTGTAAATCTAAACAGCATTTGGCCGACGTCCAACTGCTGGATACAGGATGTTTATACGGGATTTAATCAAAGATACATTTCGCTTCCTACTTGCTTATCAACGACAGTATTGAGATACATTGCGCGGCGACGCTGCAACTAACTACAGTCGAGCTGGTTGTAACCTGCAGTGTGACTCGTATACTATAGCTCACTATGCAGAAATATATCTATCTATGTAATGTTATTGTATTAAGTATGTCAGTCTTCTAGTACCCATAACACAAGCTCTGCTTAGCTTGGGGCTAGATGATGTTGTGTGGATTGTCCAGCTTTATTTATTTTTATTTATTTATATATGTGAGAAAGTACTTGCGATTTGCATTTTAAAGACTAGGTAAAAGTCTATTTAAATAATTTCACATGAAAAGACAATTGTTTTATTATTTTATCATGGTTCAGACATTCAGACGATGTTTATCTGGGAAACCATTTAGATAGTCATTGCCCTCATAAATAAGAGAATTAAATGCAATCGAATACAAAAATTGTGTCTACCGTTCGCCGACTAATGGTGGTCAAACCAGATTGGCTGGATACTTAATTCCTTATTTAGAAAACTAGATACAACGGCTAAATTACACTAGGGATGGGCGAACCGAAAAAAAATATCGATATTTATCGTATCGATATATTTCAAATATATCGATTATATCGTCCAAGAAATATCGATATTTCGATATATCGATATTTTTTGCCCAATATGCAATTATTTATAAAAATTGCCAATATATTAGAAATTTTAAAGCAAATACTCATCTGGCTGTTTTGACATCAGTTTTTATTATAAAAAAAACAGGATTTTCTTTGCTTGACTTAAAAAAAACAAATTAAACATAACATTACTCAAAACAGAATTTGTCTGATATTGACATCAGGAGCACTCGTTGTTTAGAGCTTTAAAAATATATCGATTTTGATATACGAAAATAAATATCGATAATCGATATATCGCTGGAAAAAATATCGCCGATATATATCGAAATTTTTCAGAAAAAATATCGATATTTTGATATATCGATATTTTTTGCCCATCCCTAAATTACACATCTCTAGCTTAGCTTAGAGTCCCCACAGACTGCAGACTTTTTATCGGCCGATAGTTTGGTCGGCTTCTTAATCAGTATGAAGACTAAATCACGGTAATGTGCGCATCTGCATACAACTTCATACTGATTGAGAAGCCGACCAAACTATCGATTGATAAATAGTCTGCAGTCTGCGGGGGCCCTTAGACCCAGTTAGGAAACATTTATTTCTGTAGAAGTGCGAATAAACAAGGAAATAAATAAGGGATAATAAGTTATAAGCAATTAATTACGATGCTGAGAATGCCATGTTACATAAAGATAATAAATATGGTAATATAAAAGTTTTAGTAAAAAAGCTTTTTGATTCATTAAACATAAAAATACTTTTACATAAAATACTTTGTAACCCCATTTTATATTTAAATAAAATAATTTGATATGTACGTACGCCTAGACTGATATAGATTTACGATGATTTTGATGAGTTTTTCTACAAATCTACCGTACTTAGTAGAGTCATGCCAAAATATGATATTCTTCGGAAAATTAGCAAAACAATAGAAAAACCTAAAATGTGTTCTAATATAGGTCAACGTGGGTAATTTGTCTCTAAATAGAACGTATACTAAGACACGCATTAAAATATAACAGTGCGACGTAAAACGCATCATGCTGTACTTATTTCTTGCTATGATTTGCGTGGCCGAGTATAGTAACACAGAGAAATTAAATTTGAATACTAGACCTTCCTGCATCAATACTTCGAAATTGGTTCCTATAGGCTTTCCGACAGCCGTTCGCAATACCATGTTTAGCAAACTATGTGTGCTAATCATTCTTGTCAAAGATTAATTAATTAATTAAGATTAAATAATAAATTTACAGGGCTGACTTAGTGATGGTCGAGATCTCTTCTTTTAAATCGTGTCTTATTGTAAATGGAATTTCTTTGGCTTATTCTAAAATAGCCTATTTTAGAATTTTAGTCTATTTATATAGAATAGAAGTCCTTACCATCATTTTTGAATGAATGAAATTAAATGATGGAAAACTTTTCTTCAAGTTGTACCCAATGATATGTTTATAGTAAGTCATTGATTGCCCTTGAGAAGCAAGCCTTCTGTACTTTATGATTTTCAGGTTAACTGAGTCAAATCGGCGTTATTATGTTACTTAGAGCATACACTCGGAACTGGTTATCCAATCTTCAAAATATTTGATAATTTACCGAACGTTGTTTAACTTCTCAATCAAAAGATTGACAACAAACTCTGTGAAGTAAAACAAAACAGAATCTGCAGGATTTATAGTCAGTTGAAATGTTATATTTTAGGCGTGCGCTTATTAGAGATCGCAATTTTTTTGTTCAGGGGTGTTAGTAAAGTACCGATAAGTTTATCATCAAGTTTGGAGGGACGCCACACTTAATACAAAATAGCGGTTTCTGAAAAACCAATCCCTAACCCATTCCCCAACCCCATCCCCAATCCCATCCCCAACCCCATCCCCAACCTCGTCCCCAACCCCGTCCCCAACACCAACCACATCCCGACCCCATCCCTATGTAAATTTTTAATTAACTTTTATGATTCCCAGAGTAAACTCACAGCAATGGCAGAATTATGGCAAAAATCTATAAAATTAAAAAACTAACGAAAGTAACCCAGTAACTTTTGTCAATTATCTTCACTGATCTTTACCAACTCATACCGACAGTTGATTACGATAAAAATATTCTCGAAAATGCGACAACGTGTATTTGTAGTGTGCGACGTCACGGGGATTAACGACGTCACGACCTTGACTGTCTGATCTCATTGACGATAAGAATTATACTTTCTTCTCATCAAGGGCGTTTATAACGTCGTGGGAGACGCTTGATAGACTTACCCTTGATTTTTAGTAGCTTTTTATTATACATACGACTTAGTTTTTACTGCTATTATTCAGCAGTAGAAGGGCATGTGTTTGTTTGATCCCGTTCGGGGAATAAACATTAAAAACTATTAATTGGTTCCTTTTTAATGATTCGTCTTTGAAGATATAAAAATTGCTTCTACAAAATAGGAGACAGGTGACAATGGGAGATAAAACTAGTGAATTCATGGACATTTCACACATAGCGCTCTAGTCTCAAACTAAGCAAAGTAAAATTATGGGAACTAGATTGCTGACGAATATATTTTTAATTGGAAATGCAAACATAGTAACACCCAGACATAGAACAAACATCAGTGTTCATCAAATAAATAAATAATCATTGGGACTATTTGTATAGAGTATTTTAAGATCTACAACTTTGCTCTTAGGTACTTTTTCGATAAAAAAATCCAAAATTTGACGTTGGGCCCCGAATAAGTCCCTAAGCTCACATGGGATTGATGGGGACTTTTGACACTTTATTCCTTGTGGTAAACCTAAGGTCTCTACGAAGATTTGGCTCTGTCGGAATTTTCTTTATTTAAATTGTCTAAATTGACCGGACTACACAACATAATCTAGCCCCAAGCTAAGACATCAAAGAAACGTTTGTTCTCGGTGGGAATCTAATCAACCGACCCACAGTATAGTAGGCAGAGTTACCAACTGAGCTATGACGTCTAAACATGCAGATAGATAGATAAATCATTTATTTGTTTTACTGTAATACACATATTAACAATAGGGTAAGGAATGGTAACCTAATCTACAAAATAAACTTAAAAAAGAAGACAAACACACCATCTACTACTAATACAAACATATTTAAAGTTCTGTGTGTTGCGTAGGTAGCATAGGTAGTACATGCTCAGTGCATAAATATGCTCAAGAGCAAACACTGATTTTCATCTAACACTCTCCGAGACGACATCATCATCATCATCATCATTTCAGCCCGTTGGCACCCACTGCTGAGCATAGGCCTCCTATTATGCCATTCTTTTCGGTCCCGTTTCGACTCTCATCCACTCATTAGGGTATCATTACTAAGTTAAATTGACATCGCACTGAAACTTCAGTACTTAATTTAGTTTAATTGTAATTCTTTGTAAGAAGTATCATATAAAAAAACGGTAGGAACCAGGCCGTAAGTTTCTTGCCCGTTCTTCTAGGCTCTGGTCGCGTGGAACTGGCACCTAGAATCACCTAGTATGTAAGACGATTCTAAATGATCCTTGTGATTTTATTGAATAAAGAAATATTTGATTTGATTTGATTCCCGGCTCGCTCCATAATGTCTTTGGACCATCGGGCTGGTGGTCTGCCTTTTGGTCTACAACCATCCCTTGGCCACCATTCCGAGACGACAAGTCAAAGGAATTTATCTACAAGTAATTCTAATGTGTAATATTTTAATTTCCAGGTGTTTGTGATCAAGGAAGGCGTTCAGTACAAGATCAGGATTGACTTCATCGTGCAACGGGAAATCGTGCACGGACTTAAATACGTGCAAAAGACTTATAGGATGGGAATGCCAGGTATTTAAGATTAAGATAGAATCATTTATTGCATCTTCGGTTACAATTATTATCTTAAATTAAGATTAGAGCCGAACATGGTTCCTCTGGGTAATCATTACATATCCGCGATTGTATTTGCTATGTGATTGCGGCCAAGCGTTTGCTTTTAATGCATAAAAAAATAAAAAAACAACCCGCAAATTACAATGGTCCCGACCGGTAGGAACCAAAGTAGGCTACTTTATACAAAATTATTTTTTTAAAAAGGTTTACAAAAAATGGTATGGTAGGATCATAATTTTTAACGTGCACCTATAATCACCTAGTGTATAAGACGATTCTGAATGAAATAACATCTTTCATTGAAGACTCTCATTGTACACCATCTTCCTTATTACAAACCTCAGGAACTTGTATCATACTCAAATAAATAAAAATAGATATGTGTAAGATTGAATAATGTTCTAATAACAAATTGTATTTTTTTACACGCGCTCCCGAAGTGCCCGGTATGTATTTAGTATTCAATCGTGGTATTACTACCGTAACTAGAACTAGCCTTGTGGTATTGTATGCATTGTCTTAGCACTATTAGTTATAGACCCTATGTTATTGGAATACAGCTCAAAATAAAAGATGTTTTATACTGGTATGAACTAATTAATAAATATTTTTTTACCTTGAAATGTTCTGGTTATTCACACGAATATGTAACTTAAGTTAAAGGATATAATAAATATAATACTGTGGATTACTAAGGTGTGTATTACACCTTAGTAAATTCAGTTCTCTAGTCTTTAATTGAACAAAAACATGTATTTACACCATAAGATATTACATTAAATATATATGTACTTACAAGAAAAGTGTAGTAATGCTGGGGCCACATTAGCGGGCTACGGCGAATATTCGTGTTAACGCGATGTATGTGGCCGGGTACATCGTGTCATCGCGTAGTATTTAGACAAGAACATCGCCTATACCCGAACACGATGTTTTTGTCGCGCCAACACGATACGAATATTCGCCCGCTAATGTAGCCGAAGCATAAGACACAAGGTGTATTAATGTCAAATTATGTATATCGGCACATTTATGTGCAAAAACTAAATTTCGCTTAAATAATCAACTTGTATATACTTTTCAGTGGACAAGATGACTCATATGGTTGGGTCCTACCCCCCCAAAACGGAGATCCAGTCTTACACCACACCCCCCGAGGACGCCCCTTCCGGGCTCATGGCGCGGGGGTCTTACACCGTCAACAGTCTGTTCACCGACGACGACAAAAACATCCATCTCCAATGGGAATGGAGCTTCGAGATCAAAAAAGATTGGAAAGATTAAACTGCTTGGCTTTACCCAACTGGGTTGGACTCACGGCCACGGGTTACTCTGCTTAGTCTGATCGCGATATTGAAACGTATACTAGCGTGATACCGCTCAAATTCCAATGGCTACGCTCTTTCAAGCCATTACATTAAATTCAGTGAAATACAAGTCTGGCTGTACGCAAAGTGCCATAATTCAATCGCGTTCTAGTGTAACAGTGATTTTTATATTACGCTCAGGATAAGTGGCCTTACAATAATTACAAGATACTGCAGTGCTGCAAACTTATCTGCCTTGGTGACCCGTCGGGGTCACCATTGAACAAGTATTGTACAGCTAGCTTGTTGTTATATTGATCAAGGGCTAGGTAAGTTTGTGGCACTGCAACGTCCAATCCAGTGATATGTGTCGGGGAGTAGTAGCTGACATATTTTTTATTCCATTATACTATTAAATATCTTTAAATTTTTGACCCTTTCGTATTGTGAATTTGATATTGCATGTGATTTTCCTTTTTGAATATTAATTTAGTACTGAATAAAGTTTTAAATCTACTTTTATAAAGTTAGTCATCAATGTTGCCATATGCAATGATATAATACTTATAATTATGTATAAATGTCAGTCTACTGTTGATTTCGACACATTATGCTTTATAAAGCATTCCTAAAGCATTTTGAGCCAAGCTATGTTATCAAAGGGCTTATATAGATACATTGATTTTACATATTTTATATTTCCAATGGTTTTAGGTGGCCAAAATATGTATATTTTAAAATAAATTGCTTTTTTCATAATTTATAAAATAAACTCAGATATCTTGATTATAATATAATATACTCATTTACTTGAACAAAATGTCTGTCGCATTTTATTTAGTATAAAGTTGAATGTGATTTTATATAAAGTTTATTTTTTTAGTTATAATCATAATACTGTTTATATCAGATTAAAACCATTGGTAAATAATAAAATAAATTACAATTAAATACTACGGAAAAATATGTCTATTTGGTCTATTAGTTACAGTTTGAAATCAATGTGTAAGTACGAAACATAGTATTAAAATAAGGGTAACGGTGCACCGAGACAAAGAAAATATATTTTTAATATACACATTATATTACTTCTAATTATTAAGAAGCCATTTTGAAAAATGGCGGCAATAATGAAGTATTATCGGTGTATAGCGCTACGGTTCCCTTTTAGAACATATTTAGACGTAAGTGTTGCAATAAAAGTACATTATATCCCCGGCTGAATACTCAATTACAATTAAAATATTATTATAGCGTTGGAAAGGCTGTATAAGATAGCTTGTGGCTGGAGGATCACAAAAGCATGCTTCAGCATCCTATCCTATATAGATGCAACTGAGCAATACTGGAGGGTGTCTACAGTGTAATCTGTATTGTTTTTCTTATTATTTAGCCTATACCTGTAAAACAATTATAACATTAATCAAAATAGACCTGGGATTAGAATTAATGTCTCAAACCAAACTTTGCGATTATTTAATTGGATACAAAAAAGTCTGAAATATTTTTGAAAAGTCCGTTTCTGAGATATAATTTCTAATCCCAGGTCTATTTGGAATAATGCGACCTTTCAAAATTACGCTCATTGCGTCATTTCCTGAGGTGCTTCAGTTTTTGTATTACTGGTGCTCTTTCCAAACCATAGTGAATATATAAATGTAGAAAATGAAAATAAAGTTCCATTTTTTCTGCATACAATTTTCAACTTGAATATACATTTTTACTCTTAAACAATGCTCTTAATCTTGCACATAAACTTCACTGGATGGTAAACTTTCATGTAAAATTTTTTATCACTGAAAAATCCTTTTCTAATGTTTATAAATAGCTAAGCATGGTCAATAATCCAAGATCTCAATATTTTCAACAACTTAAAAGCGATAAACAAAGAAAATATAAGATTAAGATTCTGTATGTGCCGCTTTTTTGAAAATATTGGGTGTCTAGTTTTTCCTTCTTCTTGGGTGAAAATGATTGAAATGCTACGGTTGAAAGCTAGTTAGTAAACTCGAGAAATCACGTGAAAATGTCTCGGTTTCAACCATTTTACGTTCTAAGAGAGTGCTATAATAACATTTAATAAACATAGTTTGTATATTTTTCTAATATGGATAAGAGAAAATATAAACAGTAGATTTACCTACCTTTATACCTAACTGACGTGTATTTTAAAAGTATTTAGCCGTTTTTTTTTCTCGTTTTGTGAGATGTGGGGTTAGCTCGTTATTTTTTTATGAAAATTATTTCTTACAATTATTTTATTTGATCGATAGAAGTGTAGTTTTATGCAATGTAATAGTTTGGCCAAAAATAAAGCTTATTTATTCAATATTGTGTTTGGTATTTTTTCTGAATTCGATCCCTCCCTCCCGATTTATAGACATTCTTTGTACGGATCTCGACAATATTATCTATTTTTTTTATTTTAACATAGCAATTTTTACACAATTTTGTTAGCAAAACGATTGTCAAAAACAGTACCTACTTGTCACAGACTTAAACAGATATGAAATCTCATCATATCTGTGATTCTAACATAGATCATCTACAATAATTGAAAAAATTAGGTACTTAGAGATAATTGGTAGGTAGGTAATGATTCGTTGTTGATGTGTTGCGTATTTATAACGCGTTCGAGTCACATGGAGCGTCTATGCGCCATGTGCATGGTCCCAGCAAACAAAAGATTATATATTTTTGAGCATTCAGTCATTTGGTGCAATCTGAAAATCTAGATCAAAATTTAGGTACCAAATAAAACACCGAAGTTATAAGCCTATAAGACTTGTGAAGCACATGAGTCCTCAGTATGCACATCAGTAGGTCTACCATGAGTTTTTACTATACTATATTTACTACACTCGCTAGCGTCTGTAGTTAAAAAAATGTATGAAGATTTGTACAGCGCCTCTAGCGGATAGTTGGGTACTAAAATTCGCAATACTAATATTTACGTAACTACTGTACTAAAGTCAGGCGATTTTACTGTGACATCTCATGATAGAGGTACTGGTTCCGCCAAGGTTTTCGGCCAAGAATGTTGAAATTGCCTGCTGAACGTTGCAGCGGCGTCACCGTGCAGTGTACCTATCTAAATAAGCAGCTACCCAAGGGCGGATCTAGCTTTGGCGACAGGGGGGGGGGTCACGATCAAGCATTCGCCCCAGGGGGGGGTCACATAGTCGTGGTCAAGTCAAGAACTTATAATTTAATTTTGATAATGTAATTCCCAAACGTTTGCCATCACACAAAGTTATTAAATATTGAAGTTACATTCAATCTGTATGGTGACAAAATATATAAATAAAATAATTAGGTATGTTCAATTAATGGTCCAACTAAGTCCTGGAACCAGCTCAGGGGGGGGTCATGACCCCCATGGCCCCCCCTGGATCCGCCGTTGCAGCTACCATTACGATAAGTTAAACTTCGTGATACTTATCCACATAACTAAAGAAACACGTCTAAAACAACGTTACTGTATACGCGGTGCGATTGATCTCTTCCGCTCTTCGCTTGTGTCTACATACGCGTCCGATCTTCACTTAGTCTCTTTCTCCCTCTACTCAGCTCTTAGTACATAATCTCTTTTAAATCAACATCGTAAATTCTGCGCGTCTCCGACTGTCCAACTGGGTTCGTTTTCAGTGTCAGACCGACTTGGCGGTTCGTCTTCGAAGTGGGACAGTAGGCCGTGAGTGTGGTAGGGACGTAGTTGACGTTTAGCAGCTTTAGGGGTGATACTATTGCCATGCATCCCTGTTCTGAAACAAAACATTTTGTTTAGCTTAATGTGAGTTGTGGTGTGGTGATGATGTTTTTTAGCCATACAAAGATGCAATCAGCGTCGTAAGTAGGTAGGTAGGTAGGTATAGTTAGTATATCTATGGTGTTTGAGGTTTCCTCTCATCTACCTAAGGGTACCGAAATAAAATAGATAAAAAGCTAAACTGGAAGGCTCATATTGAACATTTATGCAAAAAAGTGAATAGCCTTGCATATGTTTTGTATAAACTATCTACATTAGTTAATGAGAATGCTCTTCTGACTGCCTACCACGGCTTGATTGCCTCAAATATCAGATACGGTGTAATTTTTTGGGGCAATTCCACTGATATTGAAACAATCTTCAAACACCAAAAAAGATGCATAAGAGCTATGTTCCACTTGAGAGTCACAGACTCATGCAGACCTTATTTTATTAAATATAGCCTCTTGACTTTACCTTCGCTGTATATTTTTGAAACGGCTATGTTTGTCAGACAAAACCCTGAGCTATTCTGTCGGCTGTCTGATGTCGTTATTCGTAATAGACGAGATCAAAACAAAGTGTGCACTCGTAACTCTAGAACTACATTTATGCGCAAAAGTATTTTTTGCATGGCTCCATTTGTTTACAACAAATTACCATTATCGTGGAGAGAACTTCCAACGTCGTTGTTTCAGAGAAAGCTGAGAACAATTCTACTTAGCAAATGTTATTATAGTGTTAGTGAATTTATGTGCGATAACGATACACATTGACATAATTTAGTTTATTATTATTATTAGTTTGTATAAATTGCTCATATTTAATTTAATTTAATAACATTTAGGTCTTTATTTTTAATTTATGTACTTCTTGTCATTCTTTACTTTTTCTCTTTTTCTTAGTTTCTATTATTATATTGTAATTGTATTTAATTTTGATTTGCACACCCCAAAAGGGTAGAATTACAATGATACTTTCTTATATATATGACATCTTTTTACATGTAATTCTGTAAATAAATACACTTTGACTTTGACTTTGACTTTAAAAAGTATCTTTAAGTAGGCACCTATTATGAAAAGCAGAGAGAGAAAAGAGAAAGAGTGAAGTTTTAGGAAAACTTCCGTCATGTCCTATTTTAGATTACGTTGAACCTACAGGTAGGTACATAATAAATAATCGATCTTTTAGTTACTAACCAGGAATTTTCCGTCTAATATTGACATTTTCTATCATATAAACCCCGTTCTTCCCCAGCAGGGTGGACACGGTCCTGGTGGAGAACTCCCGCGTCTGTTCCGACTCCAGCGTGGGCGCGTCTGTGCCCACGCCCACTACGTGCGACATGTTAGTGGTAATCCACTCCGCCAACTCGTAACTCAACCCTGAAGCATATAAAAGGATTTTATTGCAAACTCTTTACCCCTTTGAATGAATGAAATATATATACAGGTAGGTACAATAACGGTCTAGCTTATAAAAAGTTAGCGCAGACTTGATGTATTGATATACGTAATGGTGACATAATGTCAACGCTAACTTTTTATAACATAGGGGGTACCATATAGTAAAAAGTTAAATTACAAAGAAGGCATACCTACATTAAAATGTACCTACCTACAATGGACGATCTTATCGTTAAAAACGATGCTCTTTGCAACCTTTATTAACCTATAATTTATCCTCATATTGATGGAGAATACTTAGTGGTTGCTATGGTGTGTGGACCTTCTAACTCCAGCGGTGTTAGATCTGCTGGCTGTGCCGGTTAACCTTCTTTTGTTTTTTTTTCTTCAAATTTTCTTGTCTTTCCAAGCTGCCTAAACCTTACCCGGAATCTTACACACGCAGCTCCGAATCTTCATATTGTAAACGTCTTCTTTCCATCCGAACTTAAAGAGTATCAGTGTAGACACTTGAGGGTCACGTTTCAAAACCGCCCATTGTAGAGCCACTTCCAGGGTCAACACAAATCCATCGTCCAGTTGGGTCAGTGAAGTCGCGTCTATTAAAACCACTGAAAATATGTAAGTAAAAAATAAATATAAATAATGTTATATATATTGACGGAATTATTTTCACACTCAATTCAACATCACACTCTAGTCCCAAACTAAGCAAAGCTTGTAGGTAGGTACTATGGGAACTAGACTGCTGATATAATACTTATAACACTTTTCGTAAATACTTATCTACGTAATTATAGTACCTACTTAATACATTGTAACTCCCAGACATAGAGCAAATATTATGTTCATCACACAAATATTTGCCCTGGGTGGGAATCGAACCCACGAACCCACAGCATGGAAGGCAGAGCTACTACCTACTGAGCTGTGACGCCTGTCAAAGGTAGACAAATTACTTGTGGGTGTGCAAACGTGTTGAGTGTTTCTAACTAATATTTGGTTCGATACTCTAACGACTAATGTATTAAGTAGCTAATAATTATGGTGAGTAACTTACGGTTGGTGAGAAAGTACTCTGAGGGTATGACAGCAGGATGCATGGCTTCCGTGGACGCGGTGTGCTCCAGGTGCATTGCGGTGCCGAGGGTCGGGGTCCCGCAGTTGATGCATATTTTCCTACAGCACAATATATTCATAATTGTCCCCTAAGCTGCTATAGGTATTAGTAGAAAACATATAGACTGGTCTATCGGACTAGGACAAAACTACTACCGGAACCTGATTTTTTAATATCTGTTTATGTATATCATTCATTCGCTGTTGTTTCACCAATTTAGGCAACTCTATAATTACGCGAATGTAACGCAGCGTTATGACCAAGAGTTAATTCTTTGAGTGATAAAAAAGTGACCAGCACATTGCTAACATCTCAGACTTAAACCTCCTAGCACCGTTAGAGACCAGCACATGTCCTAGACTATAACCTAGCAGTGCTAGGATGGTATAGGTAGTCAATGCAAGGCTAGCCATCTAATAAACTGAAAGCCAACAACTTACCAACGCTTTTCCAAAGCCCCGTAGTATTTCGCCAAGTCCTGCCAGTTGGTAGCATGAGTCATATCTATAATATCAATCGTTTCTAGTTGATCTGCTGATACTTTATCATATCCCACCAGACATCGGACTAGTACAAAAATAACCAACTGCATTTTTAATTTTGAAAACATTATCGATTAATCTATAACTGTTTTTGCAGCTATTCAAATTACTTGGAGTCTATTTGAATACTAGACTAGATTAGACTGCTCGCGTTTAAGGCTAGGATTTTACTGAACACTTTGAAGGGATACTTTGAAATGATCTGTTGGAATAGATCATCTCATTGTTTAAAATGTTATGGCTAGGTGTATCGTCAACACAAAACAATTAAAGATATATGACAACAAATTGGTCATAATGATGCTAAAAGTTCAATAATTTAAGAAGACGGTGGCGTCATGTGAATATAAATACCTAGGTAACATTTGATATAACAATAAATAATAATATAATAAATATTCACGGACATTTCACACACCACACTCTAGTCCCAAATTAAGCAAAGCTCATACCTACTTTGGAACCTAGAGTGCTGATAGAATACTTATATACATTTTTAAATACATACAAACACAGAACAAATATTTATGTTCATCACACAAACATTTGCCCAGGGTGGGAATTGAACCCACGACCCACAGCTGCGCTGAGCTGAGCTGCTGAGCTGTGCTAGGCGTCACAGCTCAGTTGTTGTGTGATATGTATCGGATTTTCTTTCAAATTCTTCCTTTCAAAGTGTCTTACATTGATTCCTCTTTAGAGAAAATGGAAAAAGTCTATAGATAACCTTACCTTACCTAGCTTCACTTTTTCACTGCTTTACCAATTAGGTCAATTAATTAGGTACCTACCTTCAAAAACTGTTACTCATTCCAATGTAGTTTTCGATTGACATGTCGTTTTGGGCGTGACGTGCTGATTAATCACACCTGCGTATTTTTTGGTGAACCTCGAATGGGTAGGTATAGGTAGGTATACCTACCTACCTACAAACTAAAAGATTATTGATAAAAAAATACAACAATCATTTCTTTATCATGAATGGAATCAAAGTTATGAATACTTACCTTTAACTGCGAAGTCACAAAACAAATCTAAATTAATTTCACACAGCCTTTTTAAATTCTTAAAATTTTGTTGATATCCTGCAATCCCTAGATACCTTAAAAAGTGGCAGGCTGTTAAAAACCTTTCCGAACAAAACCAAGAAAAACTATGTTATAAGGCCTCTTTGAAAATCATACCTAAGTAGTACACTATAAATAAAATCAATCCTATAAGTAAACTCTGGATTTGGCCCATCCTGATGGAGTATAAACGGTCTAAAGTTTGTACTCTAAAAGCTTTTTTCAATTAATACATTTTCTGATTAATCTAATCGATAAGATAGTTATGTTTTGATGTGATTTTGAATCACACTTCGTGATATCAACAACATTTCAATTATTTAATCTAAATGGAATCTATTGATTATGAGATTAAGATACGCAGTAGGTAGGTATGCTTGATCTGTGATCTGAGTCCTAAACTCTTAACATTAGATCGAATGCTCGATATGTCAAAGAAGTTAGACCTATGAAAAAACATGACATCCTAGACATTTCATGTTTTCATCCAGGATGTAGGTATAGGATGAAGATAGTTCAGATTTGTGATAAATGACAAATACATAATTAGACCTTTACTCAGCTGTTGAAGTCAGCTGTTGGCAAAAATAATGATGATTTTAAGATTAAGAAGAATTTTAGGAGTTTTAGAATTTTAATGGTAGATATACTTCTGATCTCAGAAGAATTCATTTTCGGTTAACAAAGAATTATACGTGACAAATACTTCTAAAATTAACTTCAACAAATTGAAGAACCTAGTTCCAAATTAAACACGTTTCATGTGAACAGGTAAATACTAAGGAAGCGTTAATCAAAGATAACTTCGATAATACAGTTTCAAACAAAGTAAAATGCATTTTTACTGACAAATTTACCAGTACGATTGTACCGCCAAACAACGCAAGTCAAACGATTAGAATCTATCTAATTGCGAATCAGTGTAAAGATAGATAAAACAGCTAACAAAATACTTAAAAGAGCAGGGTTTGTTATAAGGGTGTCAATAGTCGACGCTTGTCGATATGTTCCGGTTAGTGATATTCCTGGCCGCTTTGGTCGTGGTCGCGGCCAGGCGGTCGCCTCGCGCCGACTATGTCGAGAACCTAATGAAGTCCCCTGAGGGATCCCGGTTCTCAGACAATGTCTATGAAGATGCTCTTCTTGATGTGGTAAGTTTAATAATTAATTTATCAGGACTAGTTATTAATTTACCTGATAGACGTGGCGTTGACTAAGTTATCGTCCTGCTACCGGCCTATCTTAGCCTCAATCACGTTAAGTAGGTATCTTTGTAACTTATGGGTATTTTGTGGTATTTCTTGTAGACTGATATGTCTGTGACGATATTATTGATTAGAGATAGGAGGATTTAATGCTCAGTCAGATCAGTCTACCAGAAATGCCACAGTTAGAAATAAACCTGGCAGGTTTCGAGACGCTGAGATAGGCCTACTGCTATGTTAAGAATGACTTTGTCTTACTTAAAAAACCAATAGAGAAAAAGGGAATGTGAACATAGTCTTACATGATTGTACCTATTTCAGCCAGGTCTAGTTGCAAAATACGGTTACCCAATCGAGGTGCACACCGTGGTGACAGAGGATGGATATGTTCTGGAGATGCATCGGATTCCCCACGGTCTGGGCGGACCTAGCAACAACAGACCCGCAGTCTTCCTAATGCATGGTCTGCTTTCCTCCTCCGCTGACTTCTTGACCATGGGCCCTGGGAGTGCTTTAGGTGAGTTTTATAAAAAGTTTATTTTGAAGTGCTGTACCTACCTACCTCATTTTTCCTTAATGTTTTAAGCATTGGTTCAAAACCATTACAGAAAATTCAATCATTATAGATCGTAACAAGTTAGGATATAGCTCCCACGATCTACCACCTTATTATTTGTACCACTTCACCCTTCTAATTCTGAAACCTGAGCCCTTACTCCGAAGACGCATTTTAAAACTCCCTACTCTCGAGCCGACAGTCGTCTCTCGGATGTCCATACATTTTTGTATGGCTATCCGAGAGACGACTGTCGGCTCGAGAGTAGGGAGTTTTAAAATGCGTCTTCGGACTACGGGCTCTGTATAAAAAACTGCTTGTTTAATTTAATAACTGAAAATGATCTTGCTGGTATGTCATATTAAAGACGCATTTCCTATCGTAGATTCTATTGATAATGCGTGGACGCTCGTAGATCATTATCCTAAATAATATCAGTTTAGCTAAGCAATATCATTTCCAAACAAATACGATAATTAAAAAATACCTACTTTTTTATCGCACGTGTGTCTGATAGATACGTCATAGATCACGTATGTGTTCAATCATCAAAAAAATGTTATTACCAATGACATGTACCTATAGTTTGGTATCCTAATATTTTGGATAATCCAGGTTATATGCTCGCTGACGCTGGCTATGATGTCTGGTTCGGGAACGCTCGCGGCAACTTCTACTCCCGTCACCACTTGACGTTGAACCCTGACAGCATTCTCAACAAGAACTTCTGGCGGTTCAGCTGGGACCAAATAGGGAACTTTGACCTTTCCGCTTTGATCGATCGAATCCTTTACGTGACTGGACAAGAGAAAATTCACTACATCGGACACTCACAAGGCGGGACTTCATTCCTTGTGTTGAACTCGCTTCGACCAGAGTACAATGATAAGTTCATCTCCTTCCAAGGACTGGCTCCAGCTTGCTTCTTTGATAATAATGAGAACCCGATGTTCAACACTTTAGCTGAATTCGAAAGCGTTATAGAGGTATGTTACTTATGTTTTTATTCAAGAGAATTTTGTTCTACTTTGTTGCAAATGGCTTTGATATAATTTCAGTGAACGAGGATCACATTAATAAACATAAAATCTGTTGGAAAGTAGAAAACCTATATTTAAAAGTAGTTACTTAACAGCAAATTGTTGTTACAGTCTATTGCTTTTGCTCTGAACGCCCAAGAAATCTTCGGCAGCCAAGAATTCATGAACAGGCATTGTGTCGAGGGATCCATCTTTTACAACGTCTGCCAAGCTGCGATTGATGGTTTATTCAGCAGAGAGTACTACAACTCGGTGAGTATTATTACCTAATGCTTTCGATATTAACTCCTTTTAACCTTTTTATGTGTCCTATTTGATTGAATTCCTTCTTAATTTCCAGACTATGCTGCCTGTGATAATGGGTCATACACCTGCCGGTGCTGCTATCCGTCAAGTAGCTCACTACGGGCAATGCATTCGCTTCAAGGCCTTCCAGCGTTACAACTACAACTCACTCACCAACCTCAACGAGTACGGCTCCATAACCCCACCAGATTACGACCTCTCTCTCGTCACCGTCCCTACTTATCTACACTACGGGTTGAGTGATAAAGAAGTCGATTACAGAGACCTACTTAAACTGGCTAACACTCTCCCAAATGTGGTAGCTGTGAACAAAGCTGAGAGAGATACGTTTAATCATTTTGATTTTCTCTGGGCAGTTGATGCCTTGGCATAGCATAGCTGCCAATATATAATCATACATCATTGTCTTGACAATGATGTATGATTATATATTGGCAGCTATGAAACATGCGGAACAGAAGTTCCTTTGATATTAAACCTTTTTTTTACTGTTTGTTTTGTGTCAGTCGCGTGAAACTGGTTTTATAGACCCAAGGCTTGGGTTGAAATCAGGATTGGTTTTATAGACCTTCTAAGGTTTAAATTGATTATATCGTGGCTGACCATTATAAAAGTAAATACGTACGTAAGTTAAATAAATATTATTCAAATTTGATGTACTGTTTCTTTACTAATTTTAACAGCTTAAAGCTATTCCTTAAATGATGAATAACCAATGTATGTATGTGGAATGAGAGCGCATGTTTTACGATGTAAATTTAAACATTTAACAAAAACAGTGGATCAAGAATGCTGCCTTACGAAACGCTATCTACCTGTTAAGTAAAACGATTTTAATAGATACAAAGGAATGAAACAAAATAAATAATCTTAAATATGTTTTATTTAAATAAAAATAATAATGAAACTTATATGTAAAGAAATATAACAAAATGGAACTAAGAAAGTTGAAGAAGTGCATCTCGTAGATCAACTTACGCATGCAAAAGAACGTTGTAACCAAAGAAGATCTTAGCATACAATAAATAGAGATGAAAGTCGAAATGGTTTGTAATCTTAAGTACAATTTTGCACATCAGCAAAATTACCAAGATAATCGCTGGTAGTCGAATGATTGAAGTAAAAGACCCCTCGATACATGTACATAAATGTTTTTCTAAAAACTGAGCTATGAAGATAGCTCTTGAATTCACATGAATCATATAACTTGGAAACAGTTGTGTACAATTTTGCAACAAAAACTGTGTTTAGAATAAATATTCCTTTTCCCTACAATCAGTACCTAGAGTCTAAAATGAAGAAAGACCTAAAGAACTATATTGCACTAGTCCTAATAATTAGGTACAAAACACTTAAATTAGTCGTTGGTCATGAATACGCTATTCGTTTCTGTACACGACACGAATTCTCTGCTTTAAAGCTTTCGTAAGATCCAATAAACTATTCTGAAGAATATCTAAGATAGATCTATTCTTTGCTAAGAATCCTGCCTTGTACAAAAAAGCCGAAGCCTCAATACAGTCCAGAAGGCATGTCTGTAACTTTATGAACACCAAAACTGCTAGAAGTGCCCATCGGCGATAGAGTTCTTTTCAAATCAGCATGGGAATGTGTTCCAGTCATCACCAAACTAGTCATACTAGCCGGTGCATCTCTCAACATAGAACCTGAATAAAACCCAGCATTACTATGCCCTCTTTTCACCAAAAAAGTGGAACTATTAAACCCAGAAGGGTTCTCGAAAGAAGATCCCATTTTAGAGTTAGGTAAGAAGAACTTAGGCTGATCGCATTTGATCGGTGACTCCTCTTTGGTAAACCTTTCGTACTTCTGAGGTCTTATTCTAGTTATTGGAATCAGTGGAGATTCTTTCCCAGCGTCACTGTTGGTTCTGGAACAAGACCGTTGCCGCTTTTCGTAAGGCCAAACTGGCTTCTTAGGCTCCGAGAGTACGACGATATCAATCATGGAGTTTAGACCTTCATCGATACGATCGAGACTTTTCGTTAATTTTTTAGACTCGATCAAATTCACAATTTCATCAACGCGGTTACATTTCGAGTTGGATCTCTGCATAGAAGACATTTGAGACTCTGTATAAAACATGCTATCTATGTACTCTCGTTGACGAGATCCTTTTTCTGACGTTTGGAATGATTCACTTCGTTTGATCGATGATTTTCTGCTTTCCTCTCTAGACCTTGTCTTAGATCTTTTTCTCTCTTCTTTCTCAGAGTTGAAAACAGCTCTGGTTTCATTGAAATCAAAGCTGGTTATCGAAGCCTTCTTAGAAATTTGATTGTTAGTACAACGCGATGCACTTAGCAAGGAGTCTGATCCTTCATCGCTGGAGTAAAAGTTATCATCGAATATGTCTGGAGGTTTGTTGTATATTCCTTGATCAACCGGTGGGACGAATAAATGCACTAGACTTTTAGCTTTTCTTGGGGGATGTGGAAGGATCTTGCATGGAATGATTTCTGCTTCCTCATCATCTTCCATGGTTTCTTCAGGGTACTCACCATTGCTTTTTATCTGGATGCTATGTCTTGTGCTTGTTATTGAGTCTTCTTTCTCTGTATCGCGATGTTTTTGACATTCTAAAGCGTTAATGGATACATTGATTTCAGAGGTTTGGTTGCATCTAGAAGATCTATCGTCATAAATTTCTTTATACTGCTCAGACTCTGCATGATTAACTATATTTCTAAGTTCCTGTATAACTTCATCTATAGTAGTTTCTTCTTCTTCATCTGATGATTTCTTATCATTTTTGGGTTCTATTTTTTTGTGAATACGTTTGTTTCGCATGATGTCGTAGGTTTCATTCTTGACGTTGAACACTTCGTAGACCATGGATTCTCTTTGGGGGTCTCCTTCTGGACTTAGAGACCTTTCGGAGGAACTTATGCCTTCGTCTTCTGGTGGTGATGATTCGTCTGCAATAAAAAAAAAGCTTTGTATTTGTGTAGTGTTGCATAGAATGGTGTATGGTTTGATGTTATACGTAATGTTTTTGTACCTCTATTTTTATGCACCGAGTTTTTTTTCTTTACTAGGTTTTTCTTTCTGTTTGAGCTGCCATGCTCAGATCGTAGTGTTGATACTTCTTCTTGCAGTTCACAACATTTCTCCTTTAAACACTTCTCTAGTGACAGTAATATCCCCTTCTCTTCTTGTAAAATCTGAAACAATCATTTACATTTTTATTTACAATTTCCACCTATCTTTCAGTCATTGGTTTGTTTTTGACTTCATTCCATTGTGTCGCTATAATAACTTATCTATTTACCTTTACTCTTTTCTCTAGTAGATCCAGCTTGTTTCGCATATCATCCTTCTCTCTCAGAGCTTCTGTTGCCGTCTCACTCAGCGTGTCGATATCAATCAGCTGTTTTTCATAGTTTTCTATCTCTTTCATCACTTGCGTGTTTGGAGTTGGCAGTTTAGCTACCATCTGAAAACAACAGTTTTAAAATAATAAATTTTAGAATGTATTGTATATTGACCCAAATAGTGTCTTTACCCGTGACATTACCTTTTAACTAAGCTTTTAATTACTGCCATGGATTTAAAAGCGTCAATATTTTAGGGTTCTCTTTTATATCATCTCTTTTAATGGCTTGATCTTTTAAAAACCAATATTGAGTTGTAGGTATTTTTATTTAGCTGATCGTCAGCTGACATTTCTTTGCAATCAAAGAACTTTATAACTCCTTATAATAAGCTTTGCTTTGTTTAGATCTAAAGTGTGATATGTAAAATATTCCCAAATTTTATCATACTTACTTTCTTCAAAGTGTTGATATCTATCGCAGCTTGCTCCAACTCCGCCTGGATATAAAGCTTCCTCTGCGGCGTCGGTGCACTGATCAGCAATGCATTTATAAACGCCAATCCAGCTGCCTGCAAGTCTCCAGAACCTCCAGAGCTCTGCAGCATTCCTACAAGAAACCGGAAACGAACCGGTTCCCCGTATCGGAGACGTAAGGTCGATAGAGCTTCGGATACGTGGTTGTGACCATTGGCTGGAGGGTAGCAAGCTTTTGTTAGGAGCTGGAATATAAAACATATACTGATGAGTATTAGATGTAAAAGGAGTTATAGCAGTATTAACATGGTCAGATGACGGATGATAGAAGAGAGAGGAAGAAGAGATCATGTTCGGAGAAGGGCAGAAAGAAGAAAAAAATAAGACTGGGTTTCTTTAATCAACATGATTAAAAAAATGGAAGATTGGTTATAGGGTTCATCAGTTTTTGGACTTATGCATCTTTAGCAAACTTGAATAATATTCCTAAGGAGATGTCTTTCAAGCGGATTTTGTGAATAATGTTAACCACAAGTACCTATGACTTTCTGTGTCGCAGTACTGTGTACAATACTGTTTTGCCCAACTTTTCATGGAGTTTATCTACTTTGTAAACCTAAAACTATATAATTTAAGGAACCGTTCCATCTTACCTGTAAAGCGAGGACCCTAGACTTGTTGACAGTAGACATGATGCAGACAGTCAGTGTGTAGACTCCATTGGAGCCGGACACGAGGCGCCGCACGCACTCAGGATATCTACTGCAGCAGCTCCAGAGGCATTGTCTGAAAGTGGTTATAACGAACACTTTTCAATATCAATTGATATAAACATTATCACAAACAAGATCAATGATCAATGAATGAGCGAGAGGAAAGAAGTTTTGGAAACGTTTGACATGGTTCTTGTCAGCAGTTGAATAACCGAGACTTGTAGGTAAAAGATCGAAAAGATTGAAAAGACAGTCTCATGACATCAGTATTGACTCCTGGACCTCCCTGAACCTAAGTATAAGTAAATAGTAATAATAGTAAATATTATATTTTGAGTGATTAGTGTCTTTGAAAGTCTTTGCTACTTACTACGTTATTCAAGAAGTTATTCGGTTTGAAATATTTCAAGCAACAACGAGAACATTTCTCTTTACTTATAGTCCAAGAGCTAGTGAACCCTGCGAGTAACGGTCTTCCTGTAAGGCTAGAAATTTGTACACTTACGATTTATAGCATGCTAAGAGCACTAGCCATGATCTGGCAGGCTTCAGCCCTGTACTTCATCAGCCACTTAATTTTTTAATTGTAAAATAATTTGAGTTTCAAAACTTGTTTCTGTAAGCTTAAAAATTTAATAGGATGGAGTTTATTTATTGTAAATCTTGAAAAAAAAGTTACAGACGATTACAATCAGCAATAGTATATGCCAGATCAATTAGAAAATGCACAGTTGATGAGGTAAAATAAACTTTATCCTGTATACTTCAAATTTTTATATGTTTTCAAGTAAACGTCTCAGAGTAAATATGTACAATGCCAGACGGTTTTGAACAGCATAAGACCTTGCCAGGCGAGGGGACAGCTGCTAAGGGAGTGCAAATAAGAAATGTTAATGTTTCAATTTTATGAACATATTTATTAGCATACAGTAAATGCAATGTATTTTATTGGGTTTTATGCAATCTACATTATTTTTAACATTCATTTTCTTCAGCATCATCCGAGATTGCACTACTGTTTGCATCATCATCTGATTCTTTAACAATGTTTTCCTCATCTGAAAATAGTGAAAAAATATTTTAATGTACCTACCGTAATAATTTTTAGTAAAATTATTACGGTAGGTACATTAAAATATTTTTTCACTATTTTCAGATGAGGAAAACATTGTTAAAGAATCAGATGATGATGCAAACAGTAGTGCAATCTCGGATGATGCTGAAGAAAATGAATGTTAAAAATAATGTAGATTGCATAAAACCCAATAAAATACATTGCATTTACTGTATGCTAATAAATATGTTCATAAAATTGAAACATTAACATTTCTTATTTGCACTCCCTTAGCAGCTGTCCTCTCGCCTGGCAAGGTCTTATGCTGTTCAAAACCGTCTGGCATTGTACATATTTACTCTGAGACGTTTACTTGAAAACATATAAAAATTTGAAGTATACAGGATAAAGTTTATTTTACCTCATCAACTGTGCATTTTCTAATTGATCTGGCATATACTATTGCTGATTGTAATCGTCTGTAATTTTTTTTTCAAGATTTACAATAAATAAACTCCATCCTATTAAATTTTTAAGCTTACAGAAACAAGTTTTGAAACTCAAATTATTTTACAATTAAAAAATTAAGTGGCTGATGAAGTACAGGGCTGAAGCCTGCCAGATCATGGCTAGTGCTCTTAGCATGCTATAAATCGTAAGTGTACAAATTTCTAGCCTTACAGGAAGACCGTTACTCGCAGGGTTCACTAGCTCTCCAGCTATTATCAAGGATCGCGCCAACCAAAGCTAATAAAGCTCGTTAAATTGAACATTGTGTTGGTGTTAGGTATAAAGCATTATATCTTTTATTCTTGAAAAAACATTTTGTAAGCCCGCTGTGCCATATATTTAACTTAGCGCTAGACTTAGGTTTTTATCCTTCCCAGTGGAAGATATCCAGAGTTACTCCTATTCCAAAAACATCTAACAAATTATTAGTCGAGGATTATCGACCCATCGCTATTTTATCGTCAGCCGCTAAAATTTTTGAAAATGTGCTGCATAAGCTTATTTACTCTCAAGTAGAGAAATATCTATGTAATGCACAACATGGGTTCAGGACTAAGAGATCTGTGAACACAAATTTGTTGACACTAGTAGAGTACGTCTCTACACAACTTGATAAAGGTCAACAAGTAGATGTCATATATTTTGACTTTCGCAAAGCGTTCGATAGGGTTAATAACGATGTACTGCTGGAAAAGCTGAGTGCCATAGGCTTTTCCCCGAAACTTCTAAAACTCATTGCCGATTACCTGCGCGACCGCCAACAGTATGTCAAGCTTGGAATATATGAGTCATCATCTTATCACACGCGATCAGGAGTAAGTCAAGGATCAGTGTTGGGGCCCTTATTGTTCCTGTTAATGATAAATGATGTGCCGGAAGTTCTCCGACGTTCTAATTGCCTTTTATATGCTGATGATCTGAAGCTCTACACAGTGATCCGGTCTTTGGATGATTGCTTGGCAGTTCAGCAAGATATTGACGCACTATATCTGTGGAGCGTCTCTAACAAAATGGAGTTCAATCTGTCAAAATGTTCGTGCATGACCTTTGCACGAGTATGGCGCCCAATATCGTATGACTACAATATTAATAGTCACACGATCAATAGATCGCCAGTCATGAAGGATCTGGGAGTTATATTTGACAGAAAGCTCACTTTCCACGACCACATTACCGCTGTTGCCAAGGAATCATTTAGAAGACTGGGTTTTGTTCTAAGAAATGCTCGGGACTTTCAGAATGACCAAGTCATAAGGCTTCTCTTTGGCTCTCTCGTACGTAGTAAACTTGAGTCTAGCTCTTGTGTCTGGAGCCCGCATGAGGTAACATACATTCTTCTTCTTGAAAAGGTACAGAAAGCTTTCCTTCGATACCTCTACAAACGAGTTGCAGGGTATTACCCTTTTATGTATCCAACAATGTTTCTCCTAGGCTACCTTGGATACAATTCACTCAAAACTAGGAGAGCATATGACCAGATGGTAGCAGTTTGCAAAATATTCCGCAGCATCATCGATGCCCCGGATCTGCTGAACGAGTTACTTCGCCTTTACGTTCCAAATCATTATTGCCGTAACAGAAGACATAAGTTATTTGCAGTTCCTGCATGCCGTAGTGTCGCGCGTTCAAACTCTCCCATACCTCGCACACTTAACGCCCTCAACAAGCTCCTGTCAGCCAACCCAGAATGTGATGTGTTTGCGGATGAATGGAAGAAATTTATTGTGGTATGCCTGAGGTTCTGCGAGAGTGAGGATTGAATTGCTTTTATTTTTATTTTTAATTTATTGTTGACATTAGTATCTATTATTGTTTTTTTGTTTATGTAATTTTATTTTTGACTACTGTTTGACTTGTGTAATTAATTTGTGTAATTGGCTTTTTTTGCCGTTCAAATTAAATAAATAAATAAATAAATAAATAAATAAATAAATCTTTAATTGTAATGAACAATTCCTAAAATTCTTGTATAGTTTACTTACAAACAAGCTAATTCGTCTAGCAACGGTCTTCTCCTGACAGCTGGTGGTCCCCGGGCCCCTTCACCGGATTGGCTGAGTTGTACGTTGCGCAGGAGTTCGAGCAGCAAAGTAACGCCATCTAGCGGCTCGCACGCGAACTCTTGGACAAAACTGAAATTAAATTTCAAAATTTTCGTTAGCTCGTACGTATTCTTAATGATCCTTGTAATTTTATTGAATAAATAAATATTTGATTGATTGATTGATACGTTAGCGTCGATATAGATAGATAAAAACTCTTTACCTATAGGTGACTATTATTGATGAATTGGTAACACACTATAGAAAAGAAACAAGTAATTTAGCGGGCGGCCTTATCGCAAATAGTGATCTCTACCGGGTAACCTTTGCCCCGAGACCCAATCATTCTCATCTTCCGTGTCATATAAAGGACATGTTAGGTTTTTCTATGAAGGCTGGGCTTTTATTCGGAACGTCTATGAACAGACATGAAATTATACTTTTATGAAAGTACATAAAATATTGAGAATTTACATATTTTTTTTAATTTTTTTTGAATCACCAATCTATAGTTATAACATTTACAAAAAATATTGTTTAAAAAAATAAAATTGCAACCCACAGTTATTATTTACTTTGGCAACACTATTCTCTTGGATGTCATTATTGTGAAGGGTGCCGTGATTACACAACCATGGAAAACACAGCCACGGAATGCACAGCCCGGAATTGGTGACCATTTTGGCATCCAATTCTATAGTTGTGCATTTCGTGGCTGTGTTTTCCATGGTTGTACATTCCCGATACGTGTTGGGAATTTGATGCCAAATGACGTCATAGCATATGTTTCGTTTGCACTTACTCTTGTAAAAGTAGCTAACTATGCCACTGTCAAAATATTATTTTTAAACTTATTTTGTTTTACGTGTGATGTGTGACAGTAGGTGCGAGGAGCGAAGCGACGAGCGTTAGTTTGATGTAGAAAACCGCGCCAGAACCTACATGTGTTGAACTATTTGCTAGACAACAATTATTGAATTGGATTGTTTTCTTTTCATATTATATTCTGTGCAGTTCATCTTTATCAAAATGGGATAGTAACATATTCATCTGTGGTTTCATCTAAAGGAAGCATAGGCTACGCTTTCTACCAATCGGAGCAATGGTCGCCAATTCCATGGTCGTGTTTTCCAAGGCTGTACATTCCGTGGTTGGACATTCCCATCCCAACACGTGTAATATTTTTTTTATTTCTCTACCTAAAATAAATGTTCACCTATTCTAACTATTTAGAGTAACTACGCTGGAGCAACTATTCAGTTTCAATCTGCTCTGTTTACTGGCCCACCATGGAAAACGCATATCATTCATTGAATCATATTGAAATCATTGCCCTTGCTCTTGGTTACGTTCAGTAGTGGATGGATATTGGCTGAAATTATGTTGATGATGATTGAGCCATCAGTAGTCATTCTGCAGTTTACCGACTTAATGATGATAAAATCACAAATTATAGTTCATCCCTATCATGTTATTTATCCATAATCACAAATAACAACTATTCAATCGTAAACAAACGGGAAAATAGTAACTTTGACACTTTTGACAGTGACAAGACCGACAAGTGAAATGACAACTGACAAGTGTGACAACATGACTGACAGTAACTGAGGTAATGTTTTTATGGAGGCAAAGGAATCATTACCATACATCCCAATCCTACATAACAGAAATAATTCGTTGGTTTTATTTGTTTATTGCCACTGTTTTAAAATATTTTATTAACATTAAGGTTCATAATATGCTTTATAAAACCGTATTTAACCATTGTTTTTTTGTGCAGAAATAATATAATGATGAAAAAAATAATCGGATTTAATATGTAATTATTAAATAAATGGCGTTTCTAATATTATTTTTGTTTTTGTAAGGCTATAGTGGATAATATTCTCTATCAGAAAAACCGCATATGATAGTTGTTCAGAAACAAAATTATTTTAAGCCCATTTTATAACATGTCCTTTGGGATATAGATCCATCTACTTATATACATAATTCAGAGGGAAATTGGATATCCGAGAGACGACTCTCGAGCCTAGAGTCGTCTCTCGGATATCCATACAAAAATAAAAGGACATACGAGAGACGACTGTCGGCTCGAGAGTAGGGAGTTTTAAAATGCAACTTCGGACTAAGCCCTCTGGTCCTATAACGTTCAACGTAGGCGAAGACAAGTTGGTCAACGTTCTTAACGTTTTATAGAAGAGCGGCTTGCCATAGGTAATGTAATGTCTAAGCATGGCGTGCGTCCATCGCTTTGATAAATAAGGATGTTAAGTGCCATGTGCCTATAATAGCACCAGTAGTAACCCTTCAAACCGGTATGCAGTAATGCCATGCTTGGCGATAAAAATAGACACAGTATTTTATAAAGAAAAGGAGAATTTAATCGACATCAACGTATTAAATACCCATTATTAGGGAAAACTTTATTTTTTAATCGTAATAGAAAAGTTTGAGAAGTAGTTTTAGTTCTTAATCAAATATCAGGGAACATACAAAAAACATGTGACTAGGAAAAAATGACTTAAGAGTCCCTTGAGTCATTGAGTTTTGTGAAATTGGTGAGGTTTCGAATAAGATTTTTATAAACAGAAACGTGTCACGGTTATAAAAAGATATGCATATCAAAGAATGATTCTTCAAAAGTTGTATGTAGGAAACAGAATATTGATTTAAGCACAAAAAACAAGTCAACGGCCGGTTTCTGGAAACCTAAATCACGATTGATCCGAGTTTGACTCATGGTAAGTAATTGTTTGATATTTTCGTTGATCATCGTTCGTGAAACCGGCCGATAGTTTACTACAGACAAATTAAAAAAAAAAGCCTTCTGCAAACAGAATTCAAGAATACCCAGTAGAACTTAAAGAATAAATTTCTCGATTACAGGAATAAGCGGGAAAGACTCGCAATAAACCCTACCATGTTATTTGACGACATAAATAAAATTACGCAATTACAGGACTCTCCAAGTCTCGGTTTGGAGAGGATAATGGTTATATAGTGGGTTCGTAAGTCGTATGACCATATTAAAGTAACATAGCGGATACGATTAATCTCTTTTTTTCTTATAGCTTCTGTCTGCCCTTCTGTCTGTCAATATGACAGGCATTTCTGCCAGTGTCAACTGTTCTTCGTCTTCTTTTAGGTATACATGGATTGTGCCCGTCAATACGACCAACGGCAAATCCAGGGGGAGGGTCATGGGGGTCATGACCCCCCTGAGCTGGTTCCAAGACTTAGGCGGACCACTAATTGAACATAAAATTATAAGTTCTTGACTTGACCACCCTTGAATACGACAGGCAATTCTGCTAGTTGTGGATGGATTCTGTCCGTCAATACGACAGACAATTCTGTCAGTGTCATGCCTTAAGTGCGCGCTTATTTTTATTTTACCTATTAAGTAATTATTATTATCAATCGAGGTTGTTAAACTAGCTTTTGCGATGTTAAAGCTACATTAAAACTGGATCATACACTGCGGTGATCGTAGGGCAAATATCCTTTAAGTTTTATATATTATAAAAATGTATTCACAAACAAACTTACGACTATACAAAATTTACAAAATGTACTTACATTGGGATATTAAATACATACGAAACAGTTGAGCTATCTACAGACCGTTGCAAACGATCTATAGATAGTTCAACTGATCCAAATCAGTACCAATCGGAAGCGTACCCAAGATACTGGCTGCAATGCCGCGCTGAATAGCAATGCTGATACGCTGGGCCAGATACTCACCAGCCCTCGGGTCACCCGTCGCTTCGACTAGACGCCCAGAAATAATTTTGAAAACCCGGAGGGCCTCGGTACCCCACGGACCCAGAGTCTCGACCCCAAGAGGAAAAAATAAAAAACAGTTACTATTTTTAAGATAATTTCCAGTGGTACGACAATGTTTACGGCTCCACTAATGAGATAACAGTGGCTGGGTGCAGATGAGCGTTTTAACGACCCATTAGGGTTTAACGAGCCGATTAAACTTAATTAACACCTAGATTAAATCTTAGGTAGGTATGCTTAAGTTGTGTAAGGATTTTTTTTCTGTTTTGTTGATGTTTACGTCGCGCAGGGAAGACAGTTTAGCTAAATAAGGTAATTGTAAAGAAGAAAACGCAGATATCTCTACCTAGAAAAGGAAGGTTTAAAAAGGTAGTGAGGACCAAAAGTAAATTACGATGATATTAGCAAAAAATGAAATGAATATGTAAGAGAAATTAGTTTTTATGTTACAATAAAACTAATGCCAATAGTCTTGGTTTAGTTAGTCTTGGTTAGTTAGTCTTGGTTTAGTTAGTCTTGGTTTAGTTAGTAGTAGTAGTGTTTTTTTTATAAAAAGATGGAGAAATATATATAGATTAATCTAAGATAGTTTGAAGCTGGAATTTGTTAAAACACATTATGAAACTAATAAAAGATTTGATCAGAAACATAGTAACAATACCTGGGAAACGACAGCCGGAGATCAGCTCGAAGCTTCGTCAGCAGCTCACTTGGTGTTCCGAACTGACGAAGACTCATCTCTTCTCCCACGTTCAGGCATGGGTTCCTGGAAAGTCAAGTGATAAAGATGTCAAAGTCAAGTCAAAATTATGTAAGTACTTTATTCAGTAAAATCACATTCAGAATTGTCTTACATACTAGGTGATTCTAGGTGCCAGTTCCACGCGACCAGAGCCTAGAAGAACGGGCAAGAAACTTACGGCCTGGTTCCTACCGTTTTTTATATGATCCTTCTTTCAAAGAATTACTATTAAACTAAATTAAGTACTGAAGTTCCAGTGCGGTGTCAATTTAATTTAGCTATGGGGCGTCTAAACGGGCAATATTTTACGGCAATATGTGGCTGCAATTATTGGCAAACATTGCCCAGCCATCAATAAAACATTTTAGAACATTTTATGGCTGAGCAATCAATTGCAGGCAACATGTTGCAATATGTTGTATTTTGTCGTGGCTACACATAAAAAACATTTTGACATATCAAAAAATATGTGGCTATAATGCCGGGCCATCCTTAAAATATTGCATAGTGTGGCTGGTATTGGTAGCAATGTTGCCGGCCACAGTATTGCAGCCACAAATTGCCGTAAAATATAGCCCGTTTAGACGCCCCATTATAATACAAATAATATACAGTCATGTCAGATGGATGAAGGATGAACCTTCGTTAAGGCACAGATTTTTCAAATTATGGAGTACTATTGCTTCGGAGACAAAAATCCCTTTGTTTTATAGCTTAGACCCAAACCAAAATATGTATTTATTTCTACTTCTAAGTTCTTGCTGCCTTGGTCTAAACCTTACATAGATTTCCAAATTCTTGAAAAAGTCTATGTCTAGAATAGCAAAACGGAACATGGTTCTCAAACTAATTAACTTATACTGTCTACCATCTTTGTTCGTGAAAATCAAGGCACAGCTCAGTTGGTAGTAGCTCTGCCTTCCGTTCTGGTCGTGGGTTTGATTCCTATCAAGAGCAAATGTTTGTGTCATCACATAAATATCGCTTCTGTGTTACTATGTATTCTATGTGTGTATTTACAAAAAAAGTACAAGTTCCCATAGTATACAAGCTTTGCTTGGTTTGGGACTAGAGTGTGATGTGTGAAATGTCCATTAATATTTATTTATTTATTCCTAAGGCTGTATTTCCTAAGGCTTTACATTTCAGTAGTATACCTAAAGTCCTTGCTGCCCTGGTTGGGCAGAGTCCTGGCCTTCCCTGCCTCCTGTGCCGGGTCCAGTTCGTACAGGCCCGCGGCTCCTGTCTTCTTGCCCCATTTCTTGAGGGAAGCTGCGTAGTCTTCAGGGTTGTATATGGGGGGACGCTGCTTTTCCTGGAAGAAGATGAAAAGGATAGTTAGTACTAATAGTTACTTACTAAAAATTAACAGTAATATATTTGCCAATTATTAAAATTAATAAAATTCCGATGGCGGGACGACCTAGACACTTTCGAGGGGAATTAGTGGAAAAAAGCGGAGAAAACGGACGAGTGGAAGGACTTGGGGCAGACCTTTGCCCAGCTGTGGGACGAGATAGGTTAGAGAAAAAAAATTGCCGAATCATTGAATTTTCTTTACTGAACTTTCGATACATCTACAATGGGTCTTTTCTGTACTCAAACCTTTTTACTTAACATTGAATCAGGTCACAGATTACATCAATAAAAAAAAGTCGTCTACACCAATTAGAAGACAATATAGAAAGAACCGTTTGATTGACAATCCATTGGTTCTCATCAACATTACACCATTATGGAGCATTCTATTACAATGACAAGATCAATTATCATCATCTATACACATAATTAAACTAATTATAACGATGCAGTTTTTTAGGCTATTATATATGACGACCGATGTGGCGCAGCGGGTGAAGGTCCGCCTGAGACGCGGAGGTTGCGGGTTCGATTCCCGCTTTGGGATAAATGTTTACACTATCTGCAAATATTTATTGCGGGTGTTCTGGGTATTTTATATGTAAGTATAATAAAAAATATCTATCTATGTATTGTATTAAGTATGTCAGTCTTCTAGTACCCATAACACAAGCTCGGCTTAGCTTAGGGTTGGATGATGTTGTGTGTTTTTTCCAGCATAATTTATTGATTATTTATTTATTTATCTCGGTTTAAGTATTGGTACACAAATCGCTGTCACTCAAACTCCACCTTCTGAGAACGCTATTCCGCCAGAACCAGTCAAGTTCCCAACAATGGCTTCGTTATGACAATTCTAAACGAATGCTTCTAAACATGCGTTTTTAGAAAGCTAACACAATGCTTCTTTAAATTTCATATTTTCACACAACGTAGATATATAGGTACCTTTACTTGGCTATTGATTATAACTTTGAAGTTTTTAACTTCATTTAGATAAAAGTATAAGAATCATTTCATTTATTGTTATTAAATTGAAAAAACAACCTATTTACTGATTTTATTGTGTCAAGTTGTTCGTCGAAAGAAGCCCGCGCCCTCGGTTTAAAATTAGAACACAACAAAATGAGCTTGCAATCAAATAGAATTTTGAATTTAGAATCTATCGAAGTATTTTCACTTCACTGCAAACCTTTTTGGTTCAATGCAAGGAGTTTCATCATCTTAGTAAATAGGTCTACGACGCATTGGAGCGCTTTTCATTCTTGTCTAAATAAGTCAATAGAGTTACTTATAATATTCAAAGAATTCATATAAAAGAGATTAAGTCAAGTTGCTAGACTAAAAAATATAATACAGTAGAGCGTCGATTATCCGAACTAATTGGGGGACATGGGTGTTCGGAAAACCGGTTTTTGCGGATAATCGAACAATTACAAGCATGGGCAATCGGTGGCTGCCAGTAGAATTAGCGCATACTAAGGCAGTGATACGACCCTTGCTTATTTTAGGGCCAAGTACTGCTAATTCACGACGTGAAGCAAGAGTTTTTCGCGGCAAAGCTTTCCAATTAAGTCCGGTTTCGTCTGCATTGTAATTGTAAACGTTTTCCTGAGCGTAATTTTCTTCGTTCAGTTTATCCCTTAGTTTGATTTTGAATGAATCAGCAGATAGTTCTTCTCCTTGAATTTGAAGCTCACGAATGCCATGTCTTGACTTAAATCGTTTTATGCAGCATGTGCTGGCTTGAAAATTAGATGTCCCTCCTAGTTGTTCGTTAAATTGAACCCCAGGGAGAGCGTTGACCCGCGCGTTAGTAGTGTTCGGATAAGCGGTCGTTCGGTTGATCGACGTTCGGATAATCGACGCTCTACTGTACGTCATTTTTGAAACTTAATTGTATTTATTCTTTTGTTTTCATTTATAAATTCCCATACTTAATTACAATGTAAACAGTATAGACAACATAGTTGAAGTTGAAATTTATGGTTGAATAGGTCGTAAAAATATTTTCCAAATGTATTAAAACCTCAGTAGAACAGTCGGTTAATTAAGATGAATGCGCGGACAATCATTAACAGCTTTTAAAAAAGTAAAAAACTCGCAAGCAGTAGTAAAAAACAATAAAAATACATAATTTTTCCTAGCAATTATATTACGTAAAGACACTGAACCACGAATCATTGAATTAATTGCAGAGTAGAAGAAAGTTAGGGTTATTTTCGAAGTTGACGAACGGAACGGTGCGATGGATGACATTATGGGGCTGTTTATAGGTTATGATTTGACATTTCGAATAAATAAGTGTCATTAGTGTCATTTTGTGAAGAATTACGACATATTTGATTGCATTCGGTACATATTCGTAGTCTTACCATGCTACTTCTGCGCTTAGAGTAAATAAAATTGACAGAGCAAACGAAGAAGACCAATGTATTGACAACGGAACACTATATTTATACACATTTTTGAAAACTGCGTTTTATGTACAAGTAATAAGTAAGTACTTACATAAGTATAATTTATTTTTGTAGTTATACGTGACGTCTAAAAACCTGATTACTAACTTACTTAGGTACTCACCGTACATAATGGTGAGTGAAGAAAAAAAACTGCAAGACTAGATAGAGTGAGCATAAAACCTCTTGAGTAAGAAATCAAGATACGAGCATTTGTTAATTGTGTTTTATGACGAAAACACTTCTTCATGTTGTTTAGTTCCACGATACTATCTATTTTTAAATTCATTTTTTTGCCGGAAACATGAGCTATATAATTGTATCTGTATAATAACAGCGGTTAGAACGAGAACACTGATGTAAAAGAGAAAGGAGATTCTTATCAAAATGATTGCACATTTTTTGTTTTGGTTAATTAGATTTGGGCTGATTGATGGAGGAATATTATCTGCTAGGTAATGTTATGAATATTAATGAACTTATTAGTTTGGGTTAAAATGTCTATTGAATTGACGGACATGTGCCACTTAATAAAAGAAGACTTAAGTATAAAAGAAGACGAAGCTACTTCGTAATATGGACATTATACTTAGTGTAGTCTAGCCTAGTATAAGAAGCTACTTTGTAAAAGAAACACTATACTTACTCAATACTCAATACTCAATACTCAATGCATTTATTGATTTCATATGGTGGTACTTAGTAAGTATAACAGACTGAGCCTAGTACCAGTTTTTTTGTGTAAAACCGTGCAACGTGACTAACTTCAGCGATAGCGTACTCGCATGTGTGAAAACTCGGATACTTTAAAAAGTTTGACGTGTAAGATGGATCTGTAAATTAAGGTTTATTCGAAAATAGAGAGGTCTATGACAAAACTGTGACTAAACCTTAATTTTAAAGAAAACCCTTAAAATATCCGCATATAAATCGATCAACCTCATTCCACCATGATTAATTCTTATGCAACGGCATTTGCACGAAATTCCGCCATTGCTACAATTAAACACAGCACATCGGTCGCACGCTCTCGTTTTCTTACACTTTTTCTTTGACGTAAAGCTCAGAATAATATTATAGTAAAGCAACACATGAAATAATTTAATAATATGGTTTCGTATCGTAACGGTCGTAAATACGTTTTATAATGTAATAGTAGCGTATTTGAGACTCACAGCGTGGTGACGATGCTGTAAAGTTTGACAGTTGACGAGAAGTTGGCGCGAGCCGCGAGGTGTGACTTATATACAGTTTAGGTAAGTATCTATCAATCAAAACGGGCCCTCAACACCTCGACTCTACCGTCTGTGGTTTATGATATGAGGTGCGGGTAAGAACCAAAGACAAACCGAAGTTCTTTTCTTTAACCTCTACTTTGAAAACTTGGTTTACGTGTCACTGGATTAGTCCTTGAGAAGCTATTTTGCGCCTCATGGTGGTGGCACCCAGCCGATAGCCACGGCTTTGGTGGCTTTATTGTTTTGATATCAGATTAATGGCAGGCTGAGGGCGAATAAATGTAACAATCGTAAACGTATCACAATAGTGCTGTATTTGAGATACACTGCGCGTCAACATTAGCTTTACTGTTGAACGTTGCAGCGGTAGCGCGCAGTGTGTTTTAAATACGTTCGTTTACAATTGTCACATTTATTCGAGCTCAGGTCTTTGATCGCTTCGTGCTTACTACACTCTATAGGTTGCTGGTTGTTACTCTCGAATTCTTGCTCACAATCTATTAGAATCAAAGCTATAATACAATTAATGGCTGTGAACTACTGTGGATTGATGATGAGAAGTAGCGTCGATTTCAATTGCTTAGAATTTATATGCAAAAAGAAATTGAATGTAGTTTCTGAGAGGATTATCCCACACGCAGATATTAGAAGTTCTAAATTAATGACCATATTATTTTTTGTTAATTAGGTAGTGAAAACATCAACTATTATCTTAAACAGTACAGCACAATTGTTCGTTAATCTTTGCGATTTTACAGAATAAAGTTGATTTGATTTTATCAACCAGAAAAAAATCGTATTAGCTTACCTACGTATCTACCTTAAGTAAGCAAGCTAGAAGGATAATTTTTCTGGTTTTTTGGTTTTATATCGAATAATACAATGGTAAAATCATATGTAATTACTTACCTACTTTATTTGTGGCAGACAATAAAAATAGGTCTACATACCTTGGAGACGGGCTCCTCACTCCACCCTCCGCAGCCTGCCATGCCGTCCAGCAGCGTCAGCTCACTGTAACAAAAAAACATTTTTTGTGTTGTTTTATTTTGTTAAACTATTGATAAAACATTTTATGAAAAAAGTCACAAACAGTTGTAAAAAAAACAACAAAAATAATTGTATTCGAACGTAAAATATTCAAAAGTTTTGAAATAAGAACATTTATTTTTGAATTTAGAATATTATGCGACAAGTATGAGTCTCGTTCGGTGATACTTTTGAACTAGACTGAAAATCTACCAATGTATGAAACGGAAGTTCGAAATTTGAAATGCGTTTCATACAAAGCACAAAATAAGGTACTTATAGCGTGGTGTCTCGTATAATTCCGAATCCTATTTTGACGCTGTTGCGTTTTTCTAAACTAATGTTATCGTGTTTGAAATATTGTATTTTCACAGAACTAATCGAAGTATTTTGCGTTTCACAATACATCCTAATAATATCTTGCGAAATTCTTGCCCGCTTGCATCGATCATTTTCCTCAAATAATAGAAACTCGAGTTTTCCGCGGGCGATCCGTATAATGGCTGAGCTCTGTCGAAAGTAGGTTAAACTAGCTTATCGATGGTGGTAATAACTAATATTAGTGGCTTGTCACCGGATCAGGATTTAGAAAATAGTTGGCCTTCATTTTGAATCACGAGCGCGATATGAGGGTCTTTTACAAAGAGTTCTTATCTCGTCTATGACTTTTCTCAGTCTATGTTTTTTTTGGTCCGATTTAGTCTGTGGTTGACTTTTATAAAATCATTAAAAAATGTAATTTGTTCGTGTCTATGTTTTAAAACATCAAAAGCAATGATAATAGTCCAGTCAAAATAGACATTCCAGTTTGCATTAATTCCCAACAAGCTGGATTTTTGTACAGGCCTTAAATACGTCATTACAAATGATATGACAAAAGTCCCCATCGATCCCGCTTGTGCGTTGTTTTTTATTCGAGGTTAAAGGTCATAAATTTGCATTTTTTGCGTATATCTCTGAAACAACGAAAGCTATCGAAAAGTGGTTCAGGCAAAGTTTGTACATCGTAATATTATCTACAAAAATACCTCAACACTTTTCTTCTACAAAGCATCGTTTTCGAGATAAAGTGACTTTAGACCGCAGGAAAATCGTCGAAGATGCTGCGTTTTTTTCATTTCAGCAGTTTTATCTGCTTCATTGTCACAGAACAAACAGTATTTCTTGAAATTTACTTAAAGGGGTGATGGGTTCGATGGGTTAGTCCTCCTTCATGGTAATGAATCGTCTTTTTGTTTCAAGAAATACTGTTCGTTCTATGGCAATGAAGCAGATAAAACGGCTGAAATGAAAAAAACGCAGCATTTTAGTAGATTTTCCTGCGGTCTAAAGTCACTGTATCTCGAAAGCGATGCTTTGTAGAAGAAAAGTGTGGAGATATTTTTGTAGACAATTTTACGATCTACAAACTTTGCCTAAATTATTTTTCGATAACTCTCGTTGTTTCAGAGATATACGCGAAAAACGCAAATAACTAGGTTAAAGTCATAAATTTGCGTTTAAAAGTCATAAACGAGAGCTATCGAAAAATAGTTCCAAAAAAGTTTGTAGATCGTAAAATTGTCTACAAAAATATCTCAACATTTTTCTTCTACAAAGCATCGCTTTCGAGATATAGTGACTTTAGACCGCAGGAAAATCCACTAAAATGCTGCGTTTTTTTCATTTCAGCCGTTTTATCTGCTTCATTGCCATAGAACGAACAGTATTTCTTGAAACAAAAAGACGATTCATTACCTTGGAGGAGGACTAACCCATCGAACCCATCACCCCTTTCAGTAAATTTCAAGAAATACTGTTTGTTCTGTGGCAATGAAGCAGATAAAACGGCTGAAATGAAAAAAACGCAGCATCTTCGACGATTTTCCTGCGGTCTAAAGTCACTTTATCTCAAAAACGATGCTTTGTAGAAGAAAAGTGTTGAAGTATTTTTGTAGACAATTTTACGATGTACAAACATTGCCTGAACCACTTTCCAATAGCTTTCGTTGTTTCAGAGATATACGCAAAAAATGCAAATTTATGACCTTTGACCTCGAATAAAAAACAACGCACAAGCGGGATCGATGGGGACTTTTGACATATCATTTGTAATGACGTATTCAAGGCCTGCACAAAAATCCAGCTTGTTGGGAATTAATGCAAACTGAAGTCATAATTTTAGTCTATTTTGACTGGACTATAAGTATGTACCTACTTACATAATAAGCTATTAATCTAATGGCTTTAAAGATCCAACCGTAGCATCTTGTAGGTCATTTCCGAGAAAACTCGAGTCATAACGTTTCATTTCCAAAGCATTTACTTCCAAGTATATTATGTTATTGATCGTGTATCGATTATGTAAACCTATCGAGTTATTACAAGATGATTTAAATAATATTTATGAACGTAAATATAACACTAAAGTAGTAAAATTAGATTATTATATCTTACTCTATACATACTAAAAAAGAGATAATGTTAAATTGGATTATTCAAAATGTCTACAAGTACCTAAGTATCATATCATTCTACATCCATAATACAAACTCTGCTTAGTTTGGGCCTAAAGCACGATGTGTTAAATATCTTTAAATATTTATTTATTGTGTTTGTTTCACAAAAAACTATTTATTACAAGTACATTCAAAACCCACAACAAACTACTATTTATGCTAAGAAGCACGGTTTTTGTGAAAGCGTTTTGTTTACTCAGCATCCAGTGCGCAGTGTTAATCACATTTCAACTTCAGTTTAACTTGACCCCCGACCCGGCTGGTTTACTCTGAGCAAACTGTACTGAATAAACTGACTCAGCTGTTTCCACTTCGCATTGAAAGTGGCATGACCGAGCCGTTTCTATAATACTATGGTGCTTCTGAACATGACTGTATCTTGGTCTTGGGGTTTTGGTCGTTATCTTAGCAATTTCTATAAGAAATTGAATTGAAATAACTGAACTGAACAGAATTGAATTGAAATAACTGAACTGAACAGAATCCATGACTCAACCATCTTGGTATAGGAAGATGCGGGTAAGAATCAACATTTAGGTAAGTACATTTATGGGTGTCATCTACATCTTGTCTCTACATTTTTATTTATTTTATGTATCAAGCGATGCAGCTCACTTTTTGTATCACTATCTTCTGCGTATAAAAAAACGTATATAAGTATTCGATCAGCAATCTAGTTCTCATAATACAAGCTTTGCTTAGGGACTAGAGCGCGATGTATGAAATGTCCCTGAATATTTATAGTTTATTTGTTTATTTTGCTTTTGTGAGTGTCGTGTCATTGGCAGTGCAAAACCGCCAAGCAACAACTGTATTATTTTGAACTGAAAATAAGTACATGCTAATAGTTTTAGATAGTCAATACCTATTAAATTTGATAATTGTCGAATATCTAAGTAACGTCGAAAGTGGGTGCATGGAAAGAGCCTCCTCGTGGCGCACACCGGTAACAGCTAGGCACGGCACAGCAGTGTCTAGTCTGGCTAATCTTTCCAACACGATGCTACAACAAAATACAGTTGTAGCATCGACACGATAAGAAGAAGACGTCGAAAGTAGATGATAGTTCTAGATAGATCTGCTTTCCTCGTGGATCTGGTGTTTTTAAATAAAAAAACTATTTTCTCACGTTCCAAAAATAGAAGTTACCAAAACGTACATAATTGACAGGAAAATGGTACATCTATTGTTTTTATAAACCAATTAATTAGTCATAGTACAAAATTGATTCATCAAGGTAAAATGAAAGTAGGCCCTCATAATTTTTTAGCGACATTAAGTATAAAAATAAGAATAAGAAATTATTTATTAAATAAATAAAATTTGAAAAATATCCTATCTGTATCCTATTTTGTTTTTTTCATAAAACTTTATACAAATTGGTCGTGGCCGTTTAAAGCAAAAACAAAAAAAAAATGTATTTTGTTATGCATAAAATAATGCGTGTTCTGGGAATCAAACCTGCACTTTTAACCGGTCTGCAACATAGGTCAATTAACCATTAGAAAGCCTAAATACCAAGTTTTACGTAAATTACTTGCAAAGCTTTCAGCTATAAAATACTTAATTAGCTTCTATTGAAGTTCCAAGTTAAGTTAAATAATTTAAGTAGCCGGTATGCTTAGATGTAAGCAAAGAAAGTCTTGAGCTGACTTAAAAACTTTTAAAAAATATTTAGCAAACTAATAGATCTAAAAAAAATACTAGAGGAATCATTTCTTAATATACGCCCTTCCACCACGGTCACTCACACACACAAAAAGTGGTGACACAATAAAAAAAATAAAAAATTATATAATGTATTATACCACGTTTTTTTTTCAGTTGGTAGAGCAATCGTGTAACAGATAAAAAACAGTCGAATTAAGAATCTCCATGTTTGAGGGTCATCTGCATCTCTACTTTGATCTACATTTTGGTCTATAGACATGAGGGTAAGAGTCGAACTTACGTTCTTTTTAAACTATTGCATAGTTTCTATCTTGCGCGTGGAGACCGAATTCGAAAATTCCGTAATGAAAAAACTAAAATAACTTAGCACTACGCATGCGTAATCCAGCAAAAATGCTATGCAATAGCTTTACCGCAGTAGTCTCCGAGTGCCACACGTCTTTTTTTCAAGCTTCAACTTCAGAAAAGAACGCAAGTTTAAAGTCGTCTAAAAAAAGGTTGTCATCCTTTTTAAAAAAGGACAACGTTTTTGCAACGCTTGAAATAGTTTGCTAACCTTTTTACAACAGCTATACAGATTTTTTTTTTAGAATTAAAATTTGTATTGAATGTTTGATCATCTGTGTTTAGTAACAGTAGCTCTACCATGAGTTTTTACTATACTATATTTACTATAATCGCTAGCGTCTGTAGTTAAAAAACTGTATGAAGATTTGTACAGCGCCTCTAGCAGATAGTTGGGTACTCAAATTCGTCATACTAATATTGACGTAACTACTGTAGTAAAGTCAGGCGATTTTACTGTGACAACTCATGGTAGAGCAACAGAAATGCAGCATTTTTTTTAGAATTTAGAATTTGTATTGAATGTTTGATCGTCTGTATTTAGTAACTGAGCCGGTTGTAGGTAACTATGAACCTGCAGCCATAACACAATTCAACCTATCTTACTGTAAAGCTATCTATATCGTGCAATGACTCCGTCGGTAATAGAATTTCTTGATAGAGCAACAAACAATTTTCTATTCGATACATTGATCTCGTATCCTACCTGTTATATACTTACTACCTATAGTACAAAAAACTTTTAATTTATTACTGTCTGTATGGATTTATATTTTACTATATTGCTACTTCAGTTACAAAAATTCTATAATCTATTTTTATAACATATTAAGTAGATTGTCGATTGAACGTCTTGTAAAATAAATTATGAAATAAATTTTGTGATGTATTCAAAATCTTAATAATGATTAAAGTATATTTGAAATATTATTTTCTCGCGTAATGCATTTAAATATTTTTACTTAAGTACTTACTTACTTTTAGAGTTACAAAATCAATATAAACTTTTGAAAATAAATTTTATAAAATACTGCACGTGAATAAAGTCACGGGTAACACACTAGTTGTAAATAAAATAACTTCTTACGCCGACTCACGACTCCAGAACGTGCCCAAAGTCAACACAGGGATGTATTCAGGTGATATATTTGCTTCACAATAATTTTCAATTATTGCCTTACAGGGCCCAGCAAAGTTCACGTTTTCAATAACTAAAGAATATAATAAATTAAAATGATCAATTGCCTATTTTAATGTCAAATTGGCTCCTCTAACATCTGATACTAAGAATAAGAAAAACAAACTCATGTTAATTATTTTATTTGACAGATACCTACACAAACACGCATATTCTGTCAAATAAAAAAAATATTTTAAAAATAACAATTATTCCGTAAAATTTCAAGGATCAATTTATAATCGTCTTAAACACGTGGCTGATCCTAGGCCAGTTTTACGCCAATTTTTTTGGGGCTTAATAATACATTAGCACGTGGCCTGTCACTGCGTTTGGTCGCGAAGAGTGGAAGGAGGGAAGGAAGGCCTTCGCCCTGCAGTGGGAAGACAGTGGCTGAATAATAATAGTTTCTTGCCCGTTCTTCTAGGCTCTGGTCGCGTGGAACTAGCACCTAGAATCACCTAATATGTAAGACGATTCTAAATGATCCTTGTGATTTTACTGAATAAAGCAGTTTTGACTTTGACTAATAAATAATTACATGATACCCCAAAAATACCAAGTCCCTCCCTGAGTCGGGGACAAAAATACGTGTCTATGCTATAATAAATCGCCTTGCGCCTGTTTGCGGTAGGTCAACTCGTAACGGTACTCGCCTCACAATATATTCCCTGTTATTTAATAAGGCAAATAAACTATTTACGAGAGAACACTGTTATCTTATCTATGGTGAGGTGCCATTTTGAAAAGGCGTAAGTAGCTTGGCATCCTAACTGTGCAGATAGTTTTGGTTGTTTTGTTAAGGTTAACTGCAGTTCAGAATCACTAATAACCCCTTTTCAAAAAAGCGATAAATAAGACGATTTTAAGTAATCTTTGTGATTTTATTCATGCTTATAAGTATTACATTATGACTACGAGTAGGTATGTCTAAACAAAAAGGCGATATTAAATAAAAAAATGATTTTCACTGATTTGTAAATGATTTAAAAACTATTTATCAAATCTTGATCACATTTAAACTGTCGCGCTCATTTTGTATGTAGCTAAACGATATTTCGAAAGATATCCCTAAATTGTTTTGGTCTATATTAATTTGCGTGTTACTTTTCGAAAAGCATTTGTAGCTTAGGTTTTGATAATAATAGTTGTAAAGCTACTTTTGGTCGTAAGTATTTAATTTTGCCCAAGTATTTTACTGCACAGAATTGGATGGAAACTCAGGATGGAAAGGCTAGTTTTGGTCTATATTATTTGCGTGTTAGTTTTCAAGAAGCATTTCGAGTTTAGGTTTTGTTGAATTAGTTGTGAAGCTACTTTTGGTCCATTCAGGCCATTTAATTTGACCCAAGTATTTTACTGCACAGAATTGGATGAAAAGGCTATCAGTAGCTGTTGTATGCTATCTAATTTATTGGTTTATTGCATTTTGTGAGCTAGGGTCAAAGATTTCATTAGGATTAATTTAATTTTAGCTTAGATTAATGAGATAATTCCGTATGGTGTTTTATGCTAAGCGGCTGTATTAAGTAGATAGGTATATTGGTTATTATCATCAGTTATTTAGAAGATATATCAATTTCTATAAATGAATAGGAGTGAATGCTAAGATGACGGATGAGGAGAGTGGAGGAAAAGAACATGTTGTGCCAACCCCACCTAGTGGGATACGGGCAGAAAGAAGAAGAAGATCAACTTCTATAAATCCTCCACTTAATACATTATCTTGCATACAATTAAAAAAAACGCAATGACGACCTACTCCGTTTCTTTGTCAAATATAAAATGTCAAAAACTTTTAGATTTTAAAATCTGTGTGAATTAGAGTCATTCACTCAAAGACTCGTCGAAGCCGTTCTTCTTGACTGACAAAATCCTTTTGTAACAATATAATTGGTCGTCGACCTGGCAGTGACGAGTGCAAATTGAATTCAATTCCCATACAAAAGTACCGTAACCAATAAATTGTTTATAGTCTGCTATTTCGCAGAAATGATGCGGGTCTATTGTTTATGGACAGTGCGTGAATTAAACTCTTTATAGTCTATGGTTTTAACTCTATGGTTTCCTTACTGGAATGGAAATCCATCTTATAGTGCGTTGACCCATCTTTGATACTTTTGTAAGGTTTAGGTTCAGTACCTCTACCATGAGTTGTCACAGTAAAATCGCCTGACTTCACTACAGTAGTTACGTAAATATTAGTATTACGAATTTCAGTACCCAACTATCCGCTAGAGGCGCTGTACAAATCTTCATACATTTTTTTAACTACAGACGCTAGCGAGTGTAGTATATAAGTATAGGATAATAAAAACTCATGGTAGAGCTACAGGTTAGGGGTAGTCGAGTAAAGGTCTTTAAAATACGTTTGTCGATGAAATATCTGTAAATATCCGTAGTACATATTATCTACTAGAAAAATCATGAAATAAATTGAAGCTAGTAGGTACATTTCACACAACGCCATCTAGTCCCAAACTAAAGAAAACTAGTAATTCATTGTTGTTTCTATTTGAGTATTTTTTCTTGTAAATATAAATATAGATTAAATAGTCACCTTCCCTAGACACAATACTTCCATCATGTTTGCTGTATCATCTAGTATTTTATTGTAATATACATAATTATGTGTTGTCATACACATAATATATATTGCAGCCAGCAAGTGAGGTTAAAGGATATACCTACATATTATATTCTTCTTCTTCTTATCGTGTCGATGCTACAACTGTATTTTGTTGTAGCATCGTGTTGGAAAGATTAGCCAACTAGACACTGCTTTACCGTGCCTAGCTGTTACCGGTGTGCGCCACGAGGAGGCTCTTTCCATGCACCCCATATTATATTAAACCTGTATCATCAAATAAGTGCATATTTTACTGTGTAGAATATATTTTAAACTACAATAATAAACCGAAGCGACAACATTTTGTGAAACTTATTTTTTTATGTATTATTATTTTACTTTAAACTTGTTTTTAGACTTGTTTGAATCATAACTTACTTTCTTACATTCGTTCTATTTGTTATGTTAATATTATTTTTACGAACTTTCAAACTTTCCTTAATGATACAGGATCACAATACTGGTTTTAAGAAACATGAAATATTTTGAGATCATTTTACGAGTTAAAACGACAGTTGTTTAATACCTACGAACAAGTAACCTGCTTTTTGGGACTCAAATGAGAAAAAAAAAGAAAACTTATCGGCTTATTACGATTTGTTTGTAATTAAATAATTTAGTGTAAGAAAAATAGTCGATTCGATTCCCATCAAAAACTATGATTTGCGTGTTATCAAAAACATTAATATTATTTACAAAAAAAAAACTTTTCCTGTCTGCTGCGGATTTGCACTATCCTCGACGATATTTTTATTTAAATGATCTACAAAACATAGCAGCATTATAGCATTGCTAATCTATTAATAAATAGTTCCACATAAATAAAAGTAAACTATGGCCGGGTGTAAAGTGCATTTTTCCCATGCATTAGTTAGGCATATGAATGAGACAATATCTAGCGGATGTATCTAACAGCGGCTCTAAACATTGTGCGGCAATGCAGCCAGTATCTTGGGGACGCTTCCGATTGCTACTGATTTGGACCTGTTGAACTATCTCTAGATCGATTGCAACGGTCTGTAGACTCAACTGTTTCTTATGTATTTTATATGCCTATGTACATTTTGTAAATACTGTCGTAAGTTTGCTTGTGTGTTCATATACCTAAGCATTTATAATACTTTTAAGTGGACTTCTGACAACTACCCTCATTTATTTAAATAAATTAACAGCTCATTTCACTGCTAACATATTTTGTTTAAGATTTTTGTAACTTGTTTCTTTTGTGACATTCAACTTTTTTATCTTTACTTTAGAAAACAGGGAGTTTGTTTGAGAATCTGTGTTGGCCAAGATGAAAACCAAAAAAGTTTGAAAAATTATGTGTCAAGTCAAAAAGTCAAAAAAACATTTTTATTTAGTTTTAAGTAGGTACTTTGTTCAAACCCTACTTAAAAACTATTTGTATGATTCTGCAGACTATTATTCTAACCCCACTCACATTAGAAATAGCAGGAAAACTTTGAGAGCCTTAGTGCTAGACCGGTTCAAGTTGCACATTTTATGCGACATTGTATATTATCGTAAGAAAACGGCAGCTGGCTCCTAGTCTATTATAGTTCCCGATAAAGATATTCTGATAACTTTACTTACTTAGATAAATGTATCTTATTCCTCACCTTTACTTTACTTTATTAAGCTTTTCATAAAGTTTGTACCCCTCTTTATAGTATTTTTTATTAGTAGTTAGAGCTAAAACAATCTAAAGGTCGATTCACACATATCAGTAAAGCCACAGTTCCGGCACAGTACCGTGTCAGTTCCGTATCAGTGATAATTATTCTTTCAAACATTCTCTAGCCGGTGCCGGCACTGACACTGACGGTACTGAGACGGCACTGACACGGACAAGTGTGAATACATCCATAGAGAATGTTTGAAAGAATAAGTCAAAGTCAAAGTCAAAGTCAAAAATTACTTTATTCAGTAAAATCACAAGAATCATTTAGAATCGTCTTACATTCTAGGTGATTCTAGGTGCCAGTTCCACGCGACCAGAGCCTAGAAGAACGGGCAAGAAACTTACTAATTATCTTAATAATTATCACTGATACGGTACTGCGCCTGAACTGCGCCGGAACTGTGGCTTCACTGATATGTGTGAATCGACCATAAACCTACTACCACCTAATAAGTAAGACTATTCAAAATGATCGAAATATTTGACTTCGACTTGACTTTGACTTAAAAATGCACACGCCTTCACCGTATTGACTAGCATGCAAAAATGGTGTACAGATACAATATAAATAATAATTGATAGTTTGGTCACCGTCTAGAGACGTTAAAATTATAACAAAATGGCTAGATCTTTGGACGACCGATGTGGTGCGGTGGGCGATGGTCCGCCTGCGACGCGGAAGGTTGCGGGTTCGATTCCCGCCTCGGGATATGTTTGTATGTTCTGCAAATATTTATTCCGGGTGTTCTGGGTATTATATGTATAATAAAAAATATTTATCTATGTATTAAGTATGTCAGTCTTCTAGTACCCATAACACAAGCTCTGCTTAGCTTGGGGCTAGATGATGTTGTGTGGATTGTCCAAAAAGAGTCCAAGAAACAAAAAAAAAAATCTTTCGGCAAACTAGTGCAACAATGAAACGAACGAGCGTGTATTATTACTAAAATGCATATTCTATCATTAATCTAGTTCCCATAGTACAAGCTTAGTTTGGGACTAAAGTGTGATGTGTGATTTGTCCGTGAATATTTATTTATTATTAATGCTTTATCTCTACCTACTATAAATTTCATTTCAAAAGATTTCAAGGCATTTGATATAGGTAACCTAATAATCTCTAAGCATCAGATTAGCTTCGTAACCTTTGTCGTAAAACAAACTTTACTGCAATCTTTTATCTACAAATGGCAAGCTTGGAACTAACGACAGGACGCGGGGAATAAAATGTAGGTTCGCGGACCGGTTGCAACAACGACACACGCGTTTCCGCTGTCAAGATATTAGGGTTGCCAACTACAAACTTAGACAGAAGTTTTTATAGTAGTATTTCACACTACTATAAACTATCATGTTATCCGAACAACCGACAATCGTTGGAGCAAACGGACTGGAGTGGAGACCGCGTTTAGGCAAGCGTAGTGTAGGACGCCCTCTGGCGAGATGGAGCGACGATCTACGGAGTGTAGCTGGCAAACATTGGATGAGAAGAGCCGAAGACCGGGCTCAGTGGCGAGTCTTGCGAGAGATCTACGTCCAGCAGTGGACTGATATAGGACGTGATGATGATAAAAAAAAATGTTCGAAGCCAGCACAATTTTTTTTTTTTACAAAGAATAGTTCGTTCTTTGACCACAAACTCACCTTGATGGAATGCTATGTTCTTTGGTATGCAAATGTGTAAATGCGCTAGATTTTATAAATGTTATTAATAAATTATAACTACATATACATAAGTCCTAGGTACAGATAGCCAATGCTATTAGCCTACGCGTGTCGCTATAAATACCCATAATTTAATTCATACAACTCCATACATACAACGCTTGTAAGAATATAGCTTGGAGCTTAGTATGTAGCTACCGAGCCTCGGGGTACTATCTGATTATAAATGAAGTCTTACACTATCTCCATTACACTATCGTGTTTATGGAAATCTACGTTTTTAGCTTCGGCTTACAGTAAATAAATGTTCACGGACATTTCAAAAGTCGCGCTTTGTACGAAATTAAGGTTAGGGATCTAGATGGCTGCTAAGATACATAATACTTAGTAACACTCAGATGACATGAAAATATATCAACATTTTATTGTTGTTTATTTACATAATAGCTGGTAGAAGATTGTAGTAGTAGAGTTTTTTTACTGAAGCACAAAAAAGTTTAGCAGAAATTACCTTTTTCTGTCGCTAAGCAGAAATAATTGTGTTTTGATTTGAAAGTGTCATGATTTCCAAAATATTATTCTAAAATTGTATAATATAATAGTTTGGTAAATCTATTTAAGAATTATAAAATATTGTTTGCTATTTTAATGAAGATATTTGTGATGATTCTAGAAAAGAATAAACGTCACATCCGGCACGCCGCCGCCATCTTGTTGTTTACGCTTATGCGGTGATATAAAAAGAATGAGGTGGCTGTACCGGGGAGTTCTCTTTATGCCTTCGAACAGTCAAGTCATAGTCGTGAAATAGTGATACCATGTTAAAAGTATAATTGTGGTTAGGTTAGACTAAAGTGATAGCATATAGTGCAGTTTTATATTATTTCAGAAGTTGGATGAACCAAAAGGAAATGGTATGGTTTTATATTTTCTTACTTACAAGTCAAAATGATGGAAAGCTAATTATGAACTGAACTGAATGATGGATAATTAATATTTTAAATTTTATTTATTTTTCTGACAACCGTCATTTTACGCCCATGTTCAATTTTGAATATTTATGCATTATATGCAGGATATAATGGTATGTGCGCTAACATAAGGTCAGGGCTACTCTCTGACGATGTGATGCGTATGATTCTGTACTGATGTGTCGTTTAGTACTTGGCCGGGGCAACCCTCTGGTAGTATTTTACGGCGCATTTTTGCAATCCGACTTAACTTGTCGGTGCTTGATCAGGGCCACACTCTGATAGCATCTGATATAGTTTTGTTTATATACCTGTTATGTGATGATGAATGATTCATAATAATTATTATTTATTTTTCTGACTACCCTCATTTTACGCTCATATTTAATTTTAAAGATTTATGCATTATATACAATATATCATGGTATGTACGCTAACATAAGGTCAGGGCTACTCTCTGACAATGTGATGCGTAAGTTTCTGTACTGATGTGTCGTTTAGTACTTGGCCGGGGCAACCCTCTGGTAGTATTTTACGGCGCATTTTTGCATTCCAACTTAACTTGTCGGTGCTTGATCAGGGCTACACCCTGATAGCATCTGATATAGTTTTGTTTATATATAATGTGCATAGTATGGTGCAATGGAGTTTGTACGACGTATTATGTCAAGGCTACTCTTTGATGATGCAAAATGTTCGTGATAAATCCGGGCTAATTTCTGATTCACATGATATATGATACAATCCTTGGCGTACCTTTAAAGTAAACATTTCTTAATTTTATTTTATTTTTGGTTACATGTTTAATAACTTGTTATGTATTATGATGTATTGTATACTTATTTGATTTAGATTGGTTTCATTTTGCAACGAAGGTATACTTGTTTATCACAAAGCCTATTGATCTAAAAGTTTTGTCAGAATACCAGCGTTTACATGGTCACTTGTAGGTAACTAGCCACAAGTGACTAGGCATTATACTAACGCTGGGCTTTTTGCTACTGTAGCACACAGAAATGATCCTGTTGTAATTTTTATTGTTTCTTTTGTTTCTGTTTTGTGTGCTACATGTGGTTAATAAATAAATGTCTATGTAATGAAAGATTTTAGAACAAGAAAATTAATTTGGTTAATTTTTACATATGGTTTTTGTATGGATATTGTATTTTACTATAATCAGCGAACATACCCTCGCTTGACTTTTCAAGACAGGAAAGCGTATACATGAAGAGTATAATTAATTTCTTATTGAGAAAATCAATTTGTGGTGGTTAAATGGTTTTTTCCCATTTTTTTTAAGGTTATTTGGTTTAACCGCTTAATCTATGATAATTTAAGTTAACGAGCGAACTTTAGTTGTTCATTGGATATTAAAGAACTTTCTGTTTTGTAGTGTTGGAACTTTAGATTCTGTTTATTTTTTTTTATTTTGATAACTGGCTTGAATTAGATATGTTTGCTAATTGGATTAAGTAGACTATGTTGGTCTACTGGATATTTCATGTTTTGAACTAGCTATGTTTGCTAGCTGGATTGAGTCTGCTATGATTGCTGACTGGATTGGGTTGGCTATGTTTGCTGACTGGATTGAGTTGGCTATGTTTGCTGACTGGATTGAGTTAGCTATGTTTGCTGACTGGATGGAGTTAGCTATGTTTGCTGACTGGATTGAGTTAGCTATGTTTGCTGACTGGATGGAGTTAGCTATGTTTGCTGACTGGATTGAGTTTGCTATGTTTGCTGACTGGATGGAGTTAGCTATGTTTGCTAACTGGATGGAGTTAGCTATGTTTGCTGACTGGATTGAGTTGGCTATGTTTGCTGACTGGATTGAGTTGGCTATGTTTGCTGACTGGATGGAGTTAGCTATGTTTGCTGACTGGATGGAGTTAGCTATGTTTGCTAACTGGATGGAGTTAGCTATGTTTGCTGACTGGATTGAGTTAGCTATGTTTGCTGACTGGATTGAGTTTGCTATGTTTGCTGACTGGATTGAGTGACTATGTTGGACTGGATTGACTGGACTATGTTGGTCTACTGGATTGACTGGACTATGTTGGTATACTAGATTAACTTCGACGTATGTGTATATTAATTTATTTTTTTTATATGATAAGCTTGAACGCGCGGCTTCGTCAGCGTGCACTGTTTTATTTTCAAAGTATTTAGAGTTCATACATCATTAACATAGTGTTATGAAAATTATGAAATACAATTTTAAAGTTTCTAATTTTACGTCAACCAGTCTAGAACTGCAGATGATTTGGAAAGCTTTGACATTCACAAATTGTTAACATTCTGATCATACCAACTTTTAAGTTTTGGTGTTGTGGTAGACGAACATACGGTTCACAAACTATGAACTGATATTTACTTCTTTTACATTAGAAGTATTGTTTTATTTATGTTATTATGTTATTTCAGTACCTGTAACGCAATCTCTTTGGCAACTTTAAGGATTTTAAATAAATAGTTGAATTGGTGGGTACCGATACGGCTACCGAATCGTCTTTTCAAGTGAAATGCCTGTGTCGTATGGTTCGGTCAGTACGCATCATCTGACACATCTTGAGGCTGGAGTATGATGTTTTGATGTTTCGTAAGAAACAGGAAAGTAGAACTGGTAATGTTTTCTGTTATCTTTCCCTACTTGGAAAGTTTGATAAAATCTTTAAGAATATGAGTCATTTGTAGTGGAACTGTGTATAAAATCTTTAATCGTGTTTTAGCAGCCCGCTCATTTCGGGCGTGTTATTATTTAATGTTGAGCTTAAAGACTCTTCTGTAATTTATTATTTGATGTTTAAATTTTTCAATGATTATTAACTTTTTATGCTATAATTTGTAAACTTTCTATAATTATTATTTAATGCTAAAATTTGAAGGAGATGCATTTAATCATTATTTTTATAATAATTATAATCTGATTACAGCTCAAAGTGAAGTGAAGTGCCGCAACGATTTGTTTCTCTGGAGCAGAATTCAGAAATATGATTTACAATTGCTTAATGTATTATTCACTTTTATTTATATTACCTGTTCTCAGAAGCGTTGAACTACCAGATCGGAATACCCCAAGCGTTGAACCAATAGTGGTTTTGTCAATTTAATGTAAAAATGGAAAGGCTAGATTTTATATACTTATGTATATATGTATAACACCACCTACAATAATTACCGAATGTCATGATTTATTGTTTCAAGGTCCTTATATTGTTATAATTGAATATTATATCGGTGTTACAATGTACATATTAACTTTAATCGTATTGCTATATATTGTTTTTTATGTTGTGTGTGCCGGGAGGCGACACATTGTCGGATGGCCGAATGTCATGATTTCCAAAATATTATTCTAAAATTGTATTGTTAGCTTACTGTAGGCAACACCACCAAATAAAAGAGTCGCGCTATCGAAATATTTATGGTCTGTGACAGATATAACTAGGTCGGGTAATAATGGCGGGACACCGGTGGTTTTGCTAGGCGTAGATTTTGTATTCGTGTAGGCTTTTGTTTTAATATCACTAATTGTAGTGCGATTGCATAGCCGTAATTAAAAGTTATTGTGTCTAGTTCGAACTGAGGTTTCGAGGGGATTGATTTGTTTCTTTTTGGTTATGATGATGCGTTCCTGATTGTATTTTGAGAAGTAAATATTTGTGATGTAAAACGTATTCTCAGTCTTATCATTCAATAAAGAGTCACCGCTTATATCAGTAGCGGGATAAAGAACTTAAAGTTAGCCCACGAACTGAAAAGAAACAAATAAAGTGTACATAACCTCATCTTGAAGATTTAGTTGGTGGCTTACTATGTTTGGTCGTAACGGGTCGTTAGAATGCAGTGAAGTGAATCTCGTGGTTATTCTAGAATTAGTCCACGAATTGGCTAACGATAACGTAAGACAAGAAGTATGTAGTTGTACGCGGGCGAGTTCTTGAAGTAGCTTGTGTCGTAGAGTCGGAGTACCGGAGTAGTACAATCTTGTTTTCTGAAGTGAATACCAGACACCGTGTCTCATTGCGATTTTAGGTATTTGTTTAATACCTAGGACTTGTTCTTCAAGCACTGAACGAGGTTTGTCATGGTCAAATCATGGTTGTAGGCTGTGTAGATTTTGTGATTGAACATGACTATCGCACAAAGTTATTTAAAAAAAAAAAAAATAATAATTCAAGTTGTTTTGTTGGGTAAGTTTGTTTACTCTTGGTTCCTGTTGTGTTCCTGGTCTAGCTGTTGTTCCTGGTCAGTTGAGGATGTAAAGACTATGATTCTGTCTTCCTGTTGATTTCATAGGTTGGTGTGTCAGTCAAAATCTAAATTCTAATTGGATTAGTGAGATCCACTCTGACATCTCATGATGGAATGTGTTGTGCCTTGTTCTCCTGCTAAGCTAATTCCAGCCAGTTCAACAATTCAGTTCAAATATTTCAATTAAAAAAAAAAGTGAAGAAAACCTAAGTCTAAGCTTATGGCAGCAATGTTTTAATTTCTCTCATAGTGAAAAATTAATGCTGAAAATGTTTGTGATAGTTATGCATTGTTGATACAACTCCAGCATTTAAAAAAAAAAATGATGCTGGTTGACAAAGAAAATTGTTTGGAATAAATTGCTCATAGTGACAAGACCACCCGTTGTACTTCACATAAAATTGAAACTTCATCGGTGTACATTTTTGAGTTTATTTGTTTTGATGTTGTGGTGAATAATAAGGTGTTTCTATGATGCTGTGGTGTATTTATGGTGTACAAAGAAGTGTGTCTGTGATGTTGTGGTGTACAGTGTTGTTATCAGTGAAGTTCCTGGATGTTATTTCACTTCACTTCTGTTTCTACTTGTTGTTACTATGAAGTTCCTATCTTTCTGTATGCTGCAGTGATGTATACCTTTTGTGAACTAGAAAAGAAGTAAATTGATGCATTGGAAATGCAGTGCTGGAGCTGTTCGAGCGTTGTGAACTGGGTTTTGCATTAATATCTCCTCAGAAACTAAACATCAGCGTCTATCAAACTTAATAGAATGTTGCAATTTGAAATGATTTGGAGATGTTTCTTCAGACACTGAATCAATAGGGCACCATGTAGTTCAAGTTGGAAGCACCAGATCTTGGAGAAAGTTACCTCTGCGATGGAATGATCAGATGATGTCATTAGTTAGTAGTCGGACACATTTACTAGTTGATTGCATTTCTTACTAGTTGATGATTTTCTAAAATAAGATGTTTTTATGAGCATAACTAGACCACTCCAGTATTTTCGTTTTGTACCTGGATTCATTGTTGGCAGCGTAGTGGCATACTACATGGTTTATTATTTTGTCTATCGGTCCAAATTTAAGAAGATGGTGGTTGAGATTACAGTTGCTTGGAATGATACATGCAGTTATTGTCATGTTTAAGCTTAGCCTAATTGTGTGCCTGCTTGTTTCTGGAAGCACTGCTTTTGTATGTTTACAGTCAGTTCTTTTATGTCATTGTTTTGCTGTTCCTTCTGGAAAATGATTTTTAGCTTGTTTTAATTTCTGAAAATTAAGGCTTACAGAGGCTTATGTAGCTTAAGGTTGGAGTTATTTTCTCTTGCTAGATAGCTGTCTTGTTGCCTGGGATGGACTAAGACCATTTGTGTGTGCTTTGCTAATTTTGTTAATGCTTTCAAATAGACTCTGAAACAGACATTGTAAATGTGAACTTGTGTCTTATCCTTTCGCTGCAGAGTGTTACTCTTTATTGTGACCTAGAAATGTATTTCTTGGGGATCAGTTTACAACTACTGCCTGCGCTTGTTACGGATAAAATCATCTGTTGCTGCTTGTGAGCTCAAATGTTTCTGCCTAGAAATTAGTTATTGAGTTGCCGAGGGATTGTATGTTGGATAGCTCTATTTCAGAGCAGTGGAAACCATAGCCTGTTCCTGCTTTTTGTTAAGCACTATCTGTGTATTTGTGAAATACCTACTTAGGAAGAAAGGAAATAAAAGACAAAGGAAATGAAGGGATTCTCCATCCTTTCTTGACTTTCGACCTGGTATGAAGATATTTTGTTCTACTTTGATGCTGTCAATTAATGATGAGATGGAAGAGTGTAGCATTGACACTATTCTTTTAGCCTTGTCCAGATTCTTGCTATGTGCTGTTGGTTGCCTATACCTACTTATGTCTAAGTTGTAATTGCTTGATTATGATTGTAACAGATTGTGCACACATTGCACAACTTATCTTATTGCACTTAACAATTGACCACATCTGAAAATCTGTGAAAATTTGATGCTTGTCATAGAAAATACATTTAACTCAAAAGAGATCTAAAGGTGGTGGGGAAAAGTAGAGAACTGCTGAATACATGGACTACTAACCAACTTTGATTGACAAAGTTATTTCTGTGTTTTGATGTTTTAGAAAATAGCTGTGCAGACAATGCTCAGGGTGCTTGATTTGCTGCTGGCAAACTGCATGACCCTTGAGCATACTGCATCTACATGTCTGTATCTACTAGTGATGACACAAACAGCTATTTGGCCGAATACTAAATAGTTGCCGAATATTCGGCATCCCTAATTTCTACCTCAATACAGTCCAGCACCTGTGGCTTGAAGCGAGCAAGTTGATCAAAAGGGTTGTAAGTGTTATGAAGACTGTTTTGGTGAGTATCTAAGATCAAATGTTTGAATTGGTAGAAGAATAGAAACATCATAAAACGTTACAGCCCTCTCAGATGAAATCGTATGCACTAAATTTTATCAGGTGATAATTAAAATGTTTTTGTATTTGATATTGCAAACAGTTGATCATGCTTGAATTAAAATTAAAAACAACCAGAGATGTCTAAAGCAAGGGTCAGGTAAGACCGAGCATGTAATAGAAATGTAACGGCTTGTCATGTTATTCAACATTTGGACAACAACTTTAACATCAAGTACATAGGTACAAGTGGATGTAGTCGCGGGTTTGAATTCTGCTCAATTCATGACTTTAGAGAAAAGAAAAAAACTGATTTTCTTGAGAACGTCTGCCTGGTAGGAAAGCATTTTAATATGAAAACTAGAAAAACGTGTTTGATTAAATCGACATGTAATTTTGATCAGTGACGGCGCATGATGGCCTCCACGGCTGTCACATCGCGCACTGACGGCGCGTGATGGCCTCCACGGCTGTCACATCGCGCACTGGCGGCGCGTGATGGCCTCCACGGCTGTCACATCGCGCACTGGCGGCGCGTGATGGCCTCCACGGCTGTCACATCGCGCACTGGCGGCGCGTGATGGCCTCCACGGCTGTCACATCGCGCACTGGCGGCGCGTGATGGCCTCCACGGCTGTCACATCGCGCACTGGCGGCGCGTGATGGCCTCCACGGCTGTCACATCGCGCACTGGCGGCGCGTGATGGCCTCCACGGCTGTCACATCGCGCACTGGCGGCGCGTGATGGCCTCCACGGCTGTCACATCGCGCACTGGCGGCGCGTGATGGCCTCCACGGCTGTCACATCGCGCACTGGCGGCGCGTGCGTGGCCTTCACGGCTATCACGGCGCATGCACGGCCTCTACGGATGCTGCACTACGCATGGACTGCGCATGCATGGACTCATTAATCTGGTTGCGCACACGCCACTTCTACACCTGCTGTTATGCGCTTGGGCTGCTCTCTTATGATTTCACTGGCTATTGATTACTGCGCTCTGACGACTTATGTAACGCCATCTGTCGGCATCTACACTGCGCTTGGGGCGTATCTACATTCGCAACACCATCTATAGGCGGTTCACATTGCGTTTGGTATTACGTTTTGTTTGTTGCAGAGCCATCGGCTATTACCTTACGCAGCGTGCGCTTGAGGGGCTCGTACCGGCCGCAGCGCGCGGGCCGAGCGACACCAGCGGCACGGCGCCATGGTGCTGCGACGAGGGTGGTGCGAGGAAGACGCGTCGCGTTCTTCGATGGAGTACCATGCCTCTTGTTTCGATCGAACCGTTATAGCTTTGTTGGTTGTTACCCATATTCATGAAAGGCGAACTAGTTATTTTTACTAACTCAACTGACTTCGTACTTAACTTGTCGACGCCCCTAGAATAGGTAGGTAACGAAATAATAGTCCCTGAAATACTCTTTTCACGATCCCTGTAAAAGTAATCCTCCTACTCTATGGCTAGCGATCCACTTGGTTGTGCGTGTCGGGTTGAAACAAGAGGGTCGGCTACGGTTACCAAAGGCGGTGATCCGCGCAGGCTGTGCACTAACGTGTCTAACGTGTAACACCTGGAGATGCTTTGTGCGTCTGGTACAGATGCTTGGTGCGTCTGGCAGAGATGCTTTGTGCGTCTGGAGATGCTTTGTGCGTCTGTGGTGTCAGAAGAGCCGAAGACGGAAGTCGGCGTTGCTGGCGTCCGCGACGGCGCAGCGGGTGATGAAGACGTCTCGGCGTGACGTCTCTGAGTACTACCGCTTGAGTAAAAGGGCCCTGTTTTCATTACTATTTGAGACGTCTCATTACAAGAAGAAGTTTGCTAGAATTGATTGCGAACTGATTGCGTTGATGTATGAATTAAATAAATGACGAATGATGAAAGAGTATGAATCTGAGTGTTGCACTTTTAGATTGAAGTGTTTCCTCCTAACGCAAGGTTTTCTCCTCAGATAAGGAGATTGTCAAGTCTAAGTCTATTGCAGACTTATCACCTCCGGCACAAGGCTGGGAGTCTTCCATGGATGCTGATCCAGAAGCAGGACAGAACGTGACCGACGTCGCCAGTACCAGCAGCGCTACCAGCGACTAGCGCTACACGTTACCGGGTTGAGGACAACCCTTTTCGTCAGTTTGGCCGTGTTAGCTTACTGTAGGCAACACCACCAAATAAAAGAGTCGCGCTATCGAAATATTTATGGTCTGTGACAGATATAACTAGGTCGGGTAATAATGGCGGGACACCGGTGGTTTTGCTAGGCGTAGATTTTGTATTCGTGTAGGCTTTTGTTTTAATATCACTAATTGTAGTGCGATTGCATAGCCGTAATTAAAAGTTATTGTGTCTAGTTCGAACTGAGGTTTCGAGGGGATTGATTTGTTTCTTTTTGGTTATGATGATGCGTTCCTGATTGTATTTTGAGAAGTAAATATTTGTGATGTAAAACGTATTCTCAGTCTTATCATTCAATAAAGAGTCACCGCTTATAGTATAATATAATAGTTTGGTAAATCTATTTAAGAATTATAAAATATTGTTTGCTATTTTAATGAAGATATTTGTGATGATTCTAGAAAAGAATAAACGTCACATCCGGCACGCCGCCGCCATCTTGTTGTTTACGCTTATGCGGTGATATAAAAAGAATGAGGTGGCTGTACCGGGGAGTTCTCTTTATGCCTTCGAACAGTCAAGTCATAGTCGTGAAATAGTGATACCATGTTAAAAGTATAATTGTGGTTAGGTTAGACTAAAGTGATAGCATATAGTGCAGTTTTATATTAAAAGGTTTCAAGTTTTTTTTTAAAAGACATGTTGGAGTAAGTTCAGGGTATAATAATGATAATGATGATGTTGATCACCTAGAGGAATCTGCCATGGATGCGTTAAAAAAACAAGTCTAGACTTTTTAGATTCTAATCAAATAACTAGAAAACAGGCAAAGCAGGATTCCTAATCGTAATTACTATCAAACCGCAGTTTTATGTTTTTTTACTGGTTCAGATAAGTTTACAGATATGTAGTACAGAGAAAAAATACTTCAATTTAAGCACTTAACTTTTTCTATAAAACAAACGGTGGTTATATTTTTACATCTTGTAAGTATTTATCACATACCGACGTACATATTATTGTTAAGAAAAACAGAAAAAAAGAGTAAAAATGTGATTTGATGGAATTAGTTTTCCATAGGTTTTGAGGGGAAAATTAACCACTGTTTTCTTTTTAATAGTCAGCCGACTTGACGATTGGCTGACTTGACTGATTTGACAGACTTAACTGAGATATATTTCAAAAAACACTTGACACTGACAGAATTGACTGTCGTATTAACGGGTCGAAGCCACATAAAAAAGAAGAAGAATCTCGAGTGTCAGTGGAAACATTCACGATTTATCGAATCAGACTTCTGTTTTGATTCATTTCACATTGAAATGTGAGATAGTATTTAGCTTTAGGTAGTTAGATCCCATTCGAAGAAATTATTTATATTTTTACAGTAGATATTATGTTTAAGAACAATCTTGTCATATCATCATTATCTTATATCAGTCCACTTCTGGACGTAGGTCTCTTACAAGACGCGAGCCCAGCCTTCATCTCTTCTCATGTTGTGTTTGCCAGCTACACATCGCAGATCGTCGCTCCATCTCACCGGAGGGCGTCCTACGTTTAACTAAACGCAGTCTCCACTCAATTATCCGTTTGCTTCAACGATTATAAGTAAATACGCATTTTTTTTAAGACCGTCTATATTTAGCAAGATGAAAACTTTACTTTACTAGGTACTAACTTACTCTTAGTTTTATATATATTTATAGTAGGTGCCCTCTTACTTTGGATTAAGTACCTAAGTTGCTTTGCTTGGCCCTCGTTCATCGAATAGGGCCTAGACTAGTTCTCATTTTATTTTAATCTTAAAGTGTCAGTCTGTAATTGTAGGGGATGCTTGCGAGTATCATACATTATTATATAGCTATTTAATTGCTGTTTATGTATACGCCTGAGGGTTGACATGACAGATAATCTTATGTAGACAGTAAAATCCTTCTTACTAATAATATAAGTGTTAAGTTAAGATGTCGACGTAAAAATATGAGAATAAAGAAAATAGCCCAAATTAGTTTCGGGCAAGCTGATTTTAATAATACTTGGATTCGAATACTTATAAATTTGGATTCATTTCGAAAAAATAACATCAAACGGGTCAAAACTATTCTCGCAAAATATCAGTTATATAGAAATCTAGCAACCTTCAGCAGTTTTCTTCAGATGTTTGAAATAATAATATAACATAGCTAGATAAAAATTAAATACATATTCTACGTGGATGTTTGAAATGATCTAACTAAGCTAGATAACGATGTAATGCTTTATTTTATGTACCAAATGATAATCCAATTAATATCTATAAAACCTTAATGTTTTTTCAATATATGCTGAAGTTACTCTGCACAGTAACGCAGAGTCTAGTCTGGCTAATCTTTCCAACACGATGCTACAACTAAATAAGTAAAACGGTTGTAGCAACGACAAGATGAAGAATATATCCTGCGTAAAATACAGCTGATAAGCGATCACATTATTACAGAGCGGTTCCGTTAGCTCGACTACACAAAGTGAGATGAATCTCCGCGTCGCAGGTCATTTGTTATGGGGGACTTGGGACATAGTGAAAGAAACAGTAGCGCAATTACATTTAAAATACATTCAAGATACATTTCTTATTAATTTATTTAAAATTGCATCAAAAATTGTGTAGTAAAATATAGTAAATTAACCTAAAACAAAGTAAGGTATAAGTGACACATTCCCAAAGTTTTCTGCGAGTTTTCTTTACGGGGTTTTTGACACTATTTGTGCCAAAACCCCCCGCAAGCGTATAGATCCTGCGACGTTCTACTAGATTTTTGGTGCTTCAATAATTGTTTAGTATATTAAAGTAAATTAACCTCAAATAAACAAAACAACATTCTCAAAGTTTCTAGGGAGTTCTTTTTAAGCAAAGGATTTTGAGCCTTTTTGTGCCAAAACCCCCGCAAGCTTATAAATCCTGTGAGGTTAATGGATTTAAACAGTAGATACAAGTATTGAATATTAAATAATATTCGACCACCGCCAGGATCATGCATTTAATACCTGTGTGTGACAGATTTACACTGTTGACTTATCAAAGAAAGCGTAACTTTATAGTACACAATAGAACTTGGGCTCCATATAATGTTCCCCAGCACCTTTAGCTGCACAAGTTGTAGGTACTGATTAATGCTCTGCTATGTTATATCCCGTTGATGCTGACATGTTCTCGTATTATCGATCACGGGGTTGGAGAAGGAATGATCGATATATTTGCATATCGATGTAATGGTCTATTCTTTATAATATGCAAGAAGGCGGAAGACCGGACCTGATTAGTCTCAAAATCACAAACACACGGTACATAATAGTATTACATATCGTTAAATAAATCATTTTTGACTGAGAATACCCCAATAACATCACCGAAAAAATTTACATAATTACTTAATAATTCTAAGAAATGTATTTAAAAAGTTGACTTATTTTTCAATCACCGGTTACCGTGAGTTTGAGGTTACATCGAGAGTTTTATCGTGTACATATTATTTACATTTGAAAGTAAACAGATGAAAGCCGCAGCTGAGCTAAATGATTGCAGTCTGACAATCTGGGCTAATAGTGATCTATAACAAAAACCGCCACTACACCGCGGCCGAATGCGCTGTCATTACGAATGCGTGTCAAGTGTCAATGTCACTGTGACAGTTCGCGGTAAACGATGGTCTAGTTTCTTTGTAAATGAGTTTTGCTCGAAATTTAAGATTTGTCACTGTGATAAATGTTCCTATTTTTCAGTTGACCTTATTTTTCTTGTAAAATATTTTACGAAACTAATTACCCATAGCTGAGAAGAGAGTCGAATTATTAAATAAATATATGCTTCGTTGTTGAAAAACACGATTAGACATTTTTTTACAGTAGGTATTATAGATAGTTTAAGCGAAACCAGAAAATATGTTGTAAAAAGTAGGCAAATACAAAATACACTATCAAAAAGTGGCAAGTGGTAGGTATGCAGGTCGGTAGGTAGGTAGGTACATCACAGCAAGTGAAGTATTATGTCTTGAACAGTTATATTACTGTACTGTATGTGTCCATTTTGCATAATGCCATCCTGATTTACACCTTGCATTGCTCTGTTTTGCAGAAACTCATCCAAATTTATGCTATGGCTTATGTATACTTATTTTTACATACAAATTTTATAGATGTTTTATGGAGTAAATCTGCTTAAGTTATTAAAATATTTCTTATTATTAAGGGGGGTATCGGCCGAATTGGCCTGATTTCGGGAAAGCATCAAGCGTTGCTCAGGCCAAACGGCCCAATAACTGTCATAAGTTCAGGTGTCGCCCGACCCGAATTTTAGCTTAAAAAAATTCAACAAAAGCCATTTTTTCAGTTTTGTATCGAAATATGACCATCACGGGAGAGGTTATAATTGTAATACTTATTTATAATGTTATGAAATAATTCTCATTACTATAAATCTAATGGTTAAAATAAATAAATGAAAGTGACCTATCTCGAAAGTCAGTTTAAACTACATAACATAAATTAACTAATAAAATTAAATATGATAGTAAAATGATAAGAAAGTGTTCCTGGACAGTGACTTGCTTCTGTTGGAGATGATCTGAACAAAGAACTTGCTTTCCGATGATTTAGCGCTTTTAGCTGCGCGAGAGTGGATTTAATAACATTCCTATAGACTAACTAGTGAATCAAAGAGTTAATGAATACTGTACACAAACCAAACAACAAAAAAAAGATATATGTAAATAATATGTAAAAATAAATGTAAGTAAGTAGTTACTTAAAAATGAAAATACTTTATTTAAGTAGGTACCTATGTATCAAAAACAACAAAAATATTACAAAAACTTAAAAATACCAAGATGACTCAAAATCTTTTGAGAAACTTTAATGATCCACGTCAAGGGCTTTTTGCGTTATAAAAGTGTTTAAACCTAAAATAAAAACAATTAATATTTTTTTTATGAATGCTAGTAGTAGTATTGCGTATAAAAATTCTTAAAAATGTATAAACACTTTTTAATTAGGTACGCGACGCTGGCAAAACACGAACGAAGGGTCAAATAATTGTTTTATCCATCTATCTATATCGACAAGCTCCTTATATACAAAGCTGTAATAAAGCCCATATGGACTTATGGAATTCAACTCTGGGGCACTGCAGCTAGCTCTAATTTGATCATCATCCAATGACTACAGAACTCTATCCTTAAAGCAATGTCAAATGCACCATGGTTCATTACGACTGAAGAACTTCACGAAAACTTAAGAGTTACCACAATCAAGGAAGAAATCCGACTCATGGAAAACTCATACAAAACCAGACTATCAAAACACCCTAACCCGCTGGCTGCAAAGCTACTGGAGACTGACAACCAAAAAAGGCTAAAGCGTCGAAAGATATTAGAACCCAGAGAATAAAATAAACCACATTGGTGCTACACTCACTGGAGTACAGCCCCGCACGCCACCTGGATCTCCCAAAAGATCTGCTTATAGCCACCAGGCTGATTGCAGATAAAACCATTAAAAAAAAAAAAAAAAAAAAAAATCTATCTATCTAAGGGTCTTAAACAAGACAATAAAAACAATCCTTTTCCGATGAAAGATTGTTTTTTTTGTTTATTTATTTGCTCCTCGGAGCAGGCTATAGTTTAGAACCATAAAGCCTAGTCTCAAGTTATGTTTTTCTCTTGAGTTAGTTTGTTTTCTTTAGTATTTTATTTACAACATCTTCCCACCATCTTGGAGATGGCGGGAATTCTCCAATGACTGAGCCCTTAGTCCGAGCTTGTAATAAAAAACTCCCTACTCTCGAGCCGAGAGTCGTCTCTCGGATCTCTCTCTCTACTTCTTACAAAAATATAAGGACATCCGAGAAACGACTCTCGGCTCGAGAGTAGGGAGTTTTAAAATGCAGGCTCGGACTAAGCCCTCTTAGTCCGGGGTAGATAGCTTGAAAAATGACAAAAAGATAAAGAAATTAATAGTAGGATGAAACCCATTAGAATAGGAAGAGAATATTATAAAAACATAAGGAAAAATAATTTACGGGCGATCTGAGTTCGGGAAGGGGGTGGGGGTGGGCTTTTAAGGGTAAAAAACGCTTTTTCTCGATTTCCGGCAAAACTAAAAGTCCTATGGAAAAAAGTCAAATGTCAAAGTTGTAGGTAATTAAAAGATCTAAAACTTTTGCATACACACTTTTTTCACATAACCTCAAGATGTATGTGAAAAATTCAAAAAACCAAGTTTTTGGTTTTTTATTAATATCTTTTACAAACAATTATATTTTTTCACTAAATTTAGTGAAAACTTACCTCTTTATGTCCCAAATACGCTGTAATTTATTCGATTAGAAATATATATTTTTTTCACCTTATTTTGATAAAATATCGAAAAAATATCCTTATTTTCAATCGAAAATTCATCCGTCAAAATATCAGCTTTCTTCAAAAAGTTGGTATGTTTTCTGTTCGTTGAAATATTTTCTTTTTGATAGTGAAAAAAAAAATATATAATACCATAGAAAATCTTCTCAGAAAATGCAAATAAAAAAAGTTAGTGAAAAAAAAATTAGTGGGGTGAAACCCATTAGAAAAGGAAGAGAATATTATGAAAATATAAGGAAAAATAATTTACGGGCGATCTGAGTTCAGGAAGGGGGTGGGGGTGGGCTTTTAAGGGTAAAAAACGCTTTTTCTCGATTTCCGGCAAAACTAAAAGTCCTATGGAAAAAAGTGAAATGGCAAAATTGTAGGTAATTAAAAGATCTAAACCTTTTATATGCACACTTTTTTCACATAACCTCAAGATGTATGTGAAAAATACAAAAACCATGTTTTGGGATTTTTTCAAGAAATTTGGTGAATACTTACCTCTTTACGTCCCAAATACGCTGTAATTTATTTGATTAGTTACATATTTATTTATATAAAATCAGATTTTTAAAAGATATTAATAAAAAATCAAAAACTTGGTTTTTTGAATTTTTCACATACATCTTGAGGTTATGTGAAAAAAATGTGTATACAAAAGTTTTAGATCTTTTAATTATCTACAACTTTGCTATGTGACTTTTTTCCATAGGACTTTTAGTTTTCCCGGAAATCGAGAAAAAGCGTTTTTTACCCTTAAAAGCTCACCCCCATCCCCTTCCCGAACTCAGATCGCCCGTAAATTATTTTTCCTTATGTTTTTATAATATTCTCCTCCTTTTCTAATGGGTTTCACCCCACTATTTTTTTTTTCACTAACTTTTTTTTTTGCATTTTCTGAGAAGATTTTCTATGGTATTATATATTTTTTTTTTCACTATCAAAAAGAAAATATTTCAACGAACAGAAAACATACCAACTTTTTGAAGAAAGCTGATATTTTGACGGATGAATTTTCGATTGAAAATAAGGATATTTTTTCGATATTTTATCAAAATAAGGTGAAAAAAATATATATTTCTAATCGAATAAATTACAGCGTATTTGGGACATAAAGAGGTAAGTTTTCACTAAATTTAGTGAAAAAATATAATTGTTTGTAAAAGATATTAATAAAAAACCAAAAACTTGGTTTTTTGAATTTTTCACATACATCTTGAGGTTATGTGAAAAAAGTGTGTATGCAAAAGTTTTAGATCTTTTAATTACCTACAACTTTGACATCTGACTTTTTTCCATAGGACTTTTAGTTTTGCCGGAAATCGAGAAAAAGCGTTTTCTACCCTTAAAAGCTCACCCCCATCCCCTTCCCGAACTCAGATCGCCCGTAAATTATTTTTCCTTATGTTTTTATAATATTCTCTTCCTTTTCTAATGGGTTTCATCCTACTATTAATTTCTTTGTTTTTAAAACCTATCGAGCCTGGTCTATCTGATCTCGACTTGACCGTCAAGTCGAAGGCGGTAGGTAATATTATGCAAAAGTCAAAGTGATGCGCTAACCTGACTTTCCATCGACGATTATTGTGATGACTACCGTGACGGACTAACCACATCTTTAGTCACTACCACTTAAAGCATGCTCAACGCTGACATAATTATTACAGCGAAAGTTTGGCTTTGAGTAGGTACCTAACAGCTAGTTTTCGGAAACATTTGATAGGCAGTAAGTAGATTCGCTCATAAAGTGTTTTTTATGAAATCACAAGATAGCGGTGAGATTTTTAATCAAGGTATTGTCAACAATCCATCTAAAATATCGAGTTATTTTTTTTGTTATAAGTTATCTTTTTTTCTAATGTTGAGTTTTGCTGTCTCATTTTGAAATACTTATTTAAATTAAAAGTCCATTCAAGGTGATATCAGGAAATAAGACCTCGCTTCCCATAGCTCAAATTCATTTCCATCAGTTCAGGCTTGAAGCTGTGCTTGAGCTTGAAGTATTTGATCAACTCGATGTCATCGTATCAGTAATCCTGCGTTCTGTTTTCAAATGTTCTCTTCTTTAAAAGTGGTTGCATATTTGCAGTATTGCAAATCGCTTATTAAAAAGTTTACGCCATTTTAAACGTCTAAGGCCGGCCTCACACAGCCGGAATTCGTCTCTGAATTCATAATCTGAATTCATATTATTAATTAAGAAAGGCCGGAATCCCATACAAAGTCGTTATGATCCACATACATTCTGATTTTTTCAGATTATGAATTTCTCAGATCGATCTGTAAGAATGATTCTGATGTGCGTCCGGAATTCCTGGTCTGAATATTTAAGATTATGACTTCATAACGCACGTAATCCTATACATTTGCATAGAGCAACACACACATACTGAATTCAGATTATGAATTGCTCAGTATTGAGCCAATAGCAATGCGATTAGTATTAATTCCTCCTCCATTTCGAGACGTTTGCGTGTGTCGTGAAACAAGAGACTACTGATCTATCTCAATTTTTAAGATAATGTGAGTTGAGGGAGCCGGAATTAAGAGTCTGAATTAAGATTCTTAATTCAGATAGGTTTTCCGGCTGTGTGAGGCCAGCCTAACAGTTAAACAAATTATTTTCATAAAAGCAAAATTGCGATGATAAAAGTTTTATTTTTGATAAAACCGTTGGTTTATTTATCATTTTGTCGTTATTGAATATGGAGGCGCAATTTTAATAATTACATCGTTAAGAAATGCATCTTTATTTTGTGATTTCCTGGAGATCGTAAAATGTTGTTCGTCCACAAGATCGTTTAGTCTTTATTTTCTTATAAACACCGTAATGTTTTATTCAATTTCCACTTGAGACCAAGAAATAAGTAAGTATACTTTAACGGCATGGTAGTTATAGTTTCAGGTATTTTGTTACTACTACATTACTATGTTACCACTAGCTACCCATATAAAATAATTCATAGTTGTATTGTGAGTAACAGATGATCTTGATGTTATGTAAGTAAACCTCAACCTGTAATCACGCCTATTACGTTCGTTACGGACCAAGCACGGCCCTTCACGGACCAAGCTCGTCCGGAACAGACCAAGCCCGTCCATAACTGACCAAGCCCGTCTATTAAAGATTAAACACGTTGTCTTATGTGCGCTGGCATCCATACCCCCCAAACCGAAACACATCAACGTGAACATCACTACTTGGAGAATATAAACGATGCTCGTCAAAGCTAACAGACTGCATTACTACTACAAAAACTTTTTTAAAGTCGGATAAAAAGAATCGTAGTAATGTTATTTCCCACATCACGTGGTTCACGGTGGTTGCACACACTCACGAGAGGGCAACGATTCTTTAATCGATTTCTTTATTTGCTTACTCGATACTACTTAGTAGTGGATCTGGAAGTGTAGTAGTATGGCGGAATAAGACAATGTTATTATGGTCAATTAGATCTGTCTATTTTGTATGTATCAGTGGGCAAGTTTTTAATTATTCAAATCAAGTTTTTGTTATTTCTTATGTAATATTTATGTAATTCATTTCAATACTTCTGAAACTTTTATCGGCTAAGATAAGAGTCAATGGATGAGTAACAGTCTGCCGTATTCGCAATAAAGTTATTAATTTGGTGTTGTTTATAAATAAGGCGGTTGTTAGAAGCCTCTCTCGAGCTATATGGCGACAGAGGCGGCCAACCGAGTCGTTTCGATTTCACCGAATGATCAAATTACTCGGAACTAACTCAGTTTCGTTTTCAAAAACAATGGAAGTGTCAAAATTTACTAAGACTAGAAGGGTTTCTGTTACCTCTAACAAGATTTGAGCTGCGACAGGCGTCACAGCTTAGTTGGTAGTAGCATAGCCTTCCGTGCTGTGGGTCAGGTTTAATTCCCACCCCGAGCAAATATTTGGGCGATGAACATAAATATTTGTTATCTGTCTCTGGGTGTTACTAGGTAGGTATGTGTTATATGTATGTATTTAAAAAAAGTATATAAGTATTCTATCAGCAATCTTGTTTCCATAGTACATGCTTTGCTTAGTTTGGGAATACAACGTGATGGGTGCATGTCCATGAATGTAGGTCCAAAATCTTAGACCTCACAGGTGTCCAATTCATCAAACACACTTTCTTCGCACTACGTGCCTCCAATTACTTTTAACTGTAATACCCTTCAAGGTAGGAATCACATTGTTTGTCCGCCATTGTTTGGTTCACATTTAACGACATTTCCTGGGGCTATTGTTTGAGGTAATGAACGAACTGAGTAATGGGTTCGAGGATCCTGAGCTAAGTCAAAACACGAGCTCCAGTGCAAATAATGCGTCGGTGGTCTGTAAGTTGGTACGTAGGTTCAATTTTAATTCATTTGTCAATAAAGTCGGCAAAAGGAGGATGATATACATGCAAAAAATAATATACATACTGTGCTTCTTCAGTGGCGCAAATAGCAGGTCTTACAATCGGTACTGCAAAATGTATGTAACTACTAGGTTTGTGGAAAATTTAAAATACAAGTAGAGACTGATTCGGTACCAAAACTACTCAAAAATTACGCAATTAATCATAGCATGATAACAGGTATACAAATGTTTCGCAAAAGCTTATTAATTCTGATAATGAACACGATTTAAATAATACACCAAAACAAAGTAGGTTTGATGATGCAATATACATTACAGCACCTAACTAAGCCAGCTCCCAGAGCCATAAACTAAATTCAGAGCAAAAATGATTCAAAGATCTGAGATAATTCACTTCCCACATTTAAAACTAACTGGACACAGAATACCGTTGCATGCGAGTACTATTTTAGAAAAAAATTGGAGCAATATTCAGAAACCAGTCTTTGAGATCGAGTTGTAGCTGAGTGAATGGGTGTTATTAGGTAAGTACATATATGTTAATGGCAGACATCACAGCTCAGTTGGTAGTAGCTCTGCGTTTCATGCTGTGCGTCACGGGTTCGATCCCCATAGAGATCAAATGTTTGTGTGATGAACATAATTATTATGACAAAATTATTGTAGCTTTACTAAATCAGTAAGTATGTAGGTAGAAAGTTGACTTCAACAGATTTTGACCATAACACTAAAATATTTCTATACATCGCCATCTTCCTGTATTAGTCTAAGTAAGAGAAGCGATCGATAAAACCACCAACTTTGTTTATCTAAAGACATCGTCAGTATAAAACGAAATAGTGTGAAACAACTTCCCGAAGACGTAAAGACCTCCCACCACAACTGGTTCAAGATGAATGTCATAGAAGGAACAAAGGGGACGGTGTCGCGACCTTATATTTAGAGCCACACTGCTTTGGGCTGCATTTACACTGAAAGCTGGTTATTTTGGCACTGTGACTGTGGCATAATTGCTTTTCTTCCATACGAAAATACGAAAAAACATTCAGCCGAATTAAGAACATCCTTGTTTTAAGTTGGTCAAAAAAAAACTGTTAACTAATCTAAACTAATATTATAAACAGAAAAGATTTAATTGTTTGTTTGTTTGCATCGAATAGGCTCCGAAACCGATTAAAAAATTATTTCACCTTTGTTAAGCTACACTATCTGCGCTGAACACAGGCTATGTTATATTTTCAAAATAATTAGGGATCCTTACTAAGACTTCAATTAAGTAACCCAAGGTGTTAAAATAAAATAATAAAGAAAGGGCAAAGAAAGAAAAGCTAAGGGAACCAACAAACATTGTAAACTCAGTTTTGCGCCTCATGTTCGATGTGAACAATACGCCTTTGTCGAATGTTCCCACACACTTCCTTGTTGGTAAATACTTAGAAATGACGAGGATTGTGAATTACTGGACATTACTGCACTGATTGAAGAAACGTGTTAGGATAAGTGATGAGTGTGATGACTCATCTTGAGAACCTCAAAGAAGTACTAGGTCCTAAATATAAATAAAATACTTAAATTCACGTACATTTCACACATCACACTTTAGTCCCAAATCAAGCAAAACTTGTACTATGGAAACTAGATTGCTGATAGAACACATGAACACATTTTTTGTTTGTACATACCCAGACACATAAAAAATATTTATGTTCATCGCCCAAATATTAGCTCTCGGTGAGGATCAAACCCACGACTCACAGCATGGGAGGTAGAGCTACTACCAACTGAACTGTAACGCCTGTCAAATAAAAACGTTGGTGTCAGAAGAAGTGTGTCAATTTTACTCCTATTTGTACTATTTAGTAGTACTAGTGACACGGATACCTAGTGTGTTGACAGTTGAATTCTTCTTCTTCTTTTTGCCCTTATCCCACTACGCGGGGTTGATACAACATGTTCTTTTCTTCCATTCTCCTCTATCATCCGTCATCTCAGTAATCACTCCCTTCACATCCATATAATTTTTCACACAATCCATCCATCTTTTCTTAGACCTACCTCGTCTTCTACATCACATTCATACCTAGCACTCTTTTCGTCACATGACATTCTTCTCTTATGTCATGTCCATACCAGTTGAATTAAATCTCTATGGATTATTTCTACCAACTTCCCACACATATCTGCAATATCTTCGCTCTTGAAAGGAACCTACTGAGTGGCATCGCTTCACAAACTCATCTATAGCAATAACGTTGGAATCTACACTTGTGGTGTGCAAGCGCACGCCAAGGTATGCACACGTCTGCGCATCATACTTGTGCAGGCATTTAGTGTGCACAACAATAATAAGCACAATAAATTATTATTGTGCTTATTATTGTTGTGCACACTAAATGCCTTAGTGTGCACAACAATAATAAGCACAATAAATTATTATTGTGCTTATTATTGTTGTGCACACTAAATGCCTGCACTTTATTATTTGTATTAACAAATAACAACACGTATTTTAAAGTTTGGGTATCAATTTGGTTCAGACAGGAATGTATGTACCTATTGTTAATTACATCCTACTATTATTAATGTTTGTTAACAATTTAATAAAATCTCATTTCATTTAAGATGCTTAAACAAGAAGAAGAAGAAACAGTGAGAAGTCTATAAAATCAATGCAGGCCATTCTAATTATCGCACGAGCTAGATTTATTAGCCCGGTATAGTCCAGTCAAATAAGCTAAAATTTGGTAAGAATCTCGGAATTCGAGATACCCAGCTGTAAGTTTGTAAATACTTGTATATGGACACCCTAAATGTTGTCTTAAAACCTACATATGGTAGGGTGTGTGCAACTATAAAATTTAAAGGTCAAAGGTCACAAAAATAGCTTTTTTTGTAAATATCTCATTTACTATGGGTTTTTTTCTATTTGTATGTATTACAATATTGTAGAATACAAAATTCTCTACAAATTATGTTAAGAAAAAAATTTTATACCGTAAACCGTTTTCGAGATAAAGGGCGTAGAGCGCGCGGTCACAGCATCACTTTTTTTGCATGATTTTTTATCTTTCTTGGTCAAGGCATGATTTAGAACCCCTGTATGCGGTTGGGCAATGCGAAACGGTTATTTGGAGCGTATCATGACAATTTGACCACCTCCTGGTTGACCTGAAGTGATGCTGTAACCGCGCGCTCTGCGCCCTCGTATCTCGAAAACGGTTCACCGTATAAAAAAAAATTAAAACAAAATTGTAGAGATTTTTGTATACTACAATAGTGGCAAAAATTTTTTTTTATTTGGTGAACCGTTTTCGAGATACGAGGGCGCAGAGCGCGCGGTTACAGCATCACTTCAGGTCAACCAGGAGGTGGTCAAATTGTCATGATACGCTCCAAATAACCGTTTCGCATTGCCCAACCGCATACAGGGGTTCTAAATCATGCCTTGACCAAGAAAGATAAAAAATCATGCAAAAAAAGTGATGCTGTGACCGCGCGCTCTACGCCCTTTATCTCGAAAACGGTTTACGGTATAAAATTTTTTTCTTAACATAATTTGTAGAGAATTTTGTATTCTACAATATTGTAATACATACAAATAGAAAAAAACCCATAGTAAATGAGATATTTACAAAAAAAGCTATTTTTGTGACCTTTGACCTTGAAATTTTATAGTTGCACACACCCTACCATATGTAGGTTTTAAGACAACATTTAGGGTGTCCATATACAAGTATTTACAAACTTACAGCTGGGTATCTCGAATTCCGAGGTGAAATGCATATATTGACTGGACTAGTAGGGTCTATAAGATCGCGCTAGATCGTATAGCTTGTTCAGCTTGAAACACAATGAAAAGTCTTAAAACCCTATTTTCAGTATACACTTCTTATCTGATAGAGATTATTACAGCATCAACACGATAAAAAGTTTACATACAAGTTTTACTTAGTTAAGAGCCTTAGAGCGAAGTGACAATATCCAGACACTAGAAAGGTTTTGTAACAAAGTACATAAATATTAACGGTATATCTTATAAAAAGTTAGCGCAGACTTGAAGTACTGATTACCATACGTAAAGATGACTTAAAGTCAACGCTAACTTTTTATAAGGGGGTAAGTAATTTAAGTAACATTTCTTGATTTTCTATTTGAGTTGTAAAATTGTCTACAAAACAGAAACTAGTAGATAATAGTATTTGAGTATTATGAGATGAACTTTTATCGTTTTTATAACGATCAACTTCCAAGTTCTCCGAACAACACTTCGGTATAAAAACTAGACTCGAGAACTAGAAACGAGACTCGACTCACGATTAGAGTACTGTTAAGATCGCAAGATCACACTTGTTTTATTTCACAGAGGAGTGACAACTTGTTATATTTGACACTACTTTCTTTCATGGACCTCTCTGCGTAGTATATACGCATTTCTCTTCAAAAGAAAGATTTTTTTATGTTATGTTTACTAATTATTTTGATAAAAAACAACAGAAATTTAAGCTTCATTGCTTGGCGGAAGAAATGGTGTCGCTGCTTGGTAGAAGCAATATATGTAATAGTAAATAGTAATACATATTTTAAACACAAACGTTTACTCTTGTTTTGTTTCAAACATGTTCGATAAGTCTCTGCGGAAGGACCCTTAGAAGAAGGATGGAAGGATCAAACAAAAAACGTAGGAACCAAGCTCTTTTCTTGCCCGTTCTTCTAAGTTCTGGTGGAGTGGAACTGGCACTTATCACCTAGTATATAAACGAAACTAGTGATTTAACTTAAGAATAATATTTTTTTTGCAACACAGAAGTAATAAAGAATAAATAAAGTTGTATATGATTATGTATTCATTGCATTTCAACAAACAAATCACTCCTAATTGATTGTCTAGTACTTTCTAATGTTTCATCTCTTTCTAATTTATCTCCCTCTGCTTTATAATGGTTGCAATTATTGTAATTTTGTGGAATTATATCGTAATGTCTGGCGGATGCTTTGATTATAGCTCGTGTGGACTGGTTTGATCGAGTTTGCACCCGTGAAGTCTTTATACGTGTATGCGGTAGCTAGATCTGTCACAATTACTAATGATTTATTGCTTTTTTCTTTCCTTACCTGACATTCTTCATTTACTTTCCTTTACATTCTTCATTTACCTTCCTTTACATTCTTCATTTACCTTCTTTTACATTCTTCATCGTATAAGGTGAAATCTACCATTGATTTGACACTCTTTTTTCTCTGCTCATTCTTGATTTACATTCTTTCTGTTCTTATCCAACTGAGGTCAGCTCTTCTTCTTTCCTCATTTGTCATTCTAGTGTTTGTTGAGGTGAACATCTTCAAGAAGCGTAGCTGCTTAAAAGTCATGTTTTTATACTTATCACCGTGTGCATGTGAAAAGGTCTTATTATGACAGACTTACTTTGTACGTAGAGGTTATTATTTCTATGTGTATCTATTTAAACTTGTTACATCATCTCAAACCTGTGTTTGACACCTTTTTGTGCAAAATTATAATCAGGCAACACTAGCATTATGTTTATTTTTTTAAAATATATTAGGAACGAACCTATACTTAGTCTAGGTTTGTAAAAATATTGATTAACGGCCGGTTTCTGGAAACCCAAATCACGATTGATCCTAGTTTGACACATAGTAATTGTTTGATTTTTTCGTTGATCATCGTTCGAGAAACCGGCCGTAAGTGTTTTATTTAAGTACTAAGAATAGTTTTGCAGCTATTAATTAAAAGCTATTGTTAAGAATACCTATGCACTGAACTAACATTTAAAAATCTCTTATTAAAACAGCAAAACCGACATTTTTGGAAAAGCAGAGCTATTAAGCAATAAAAAAAATCGGTATAAAACAATAAAAAAGAAAAGAATTCCTTAAAAATAATCCGATGATTCTACAAAAAAATTTAAAAATATGCATTTATCTAAGTTGTTTCTCCCTCCCTCTCTCTATATACCTTTAATGTAAAAGCAACGAGTATAAGCAATTTAAATAAAATGATAGCAATTGGTTTGAACCAACATTGCGTGGTCATGCCAGGTGACTATAATAGAATGACTGCCACAGTACCTACTAAGAAATAACCACCTGCCATAAAGTCCTTTGTCTCAGGTCAATGTACTTGGTATACATAAAGCATTTTAACTCCGTTGTTAATTAATAAATTTAGAAAATTGACAATAGATACAATTTTTGAAGAATAACACTTTGATTTGCATATCTTTTTGAAGCCGTGAAACGTTTCTGTTAGTAAAATTTTTGTACGAAACCTCGTCAGTTTCTCAGAATTCAATGCCAGGACCCTTTATTCATTTAATTTATATGTTTTAAGCCTAGACCCGAAGGCCTAGTCCTAAATTACTCAGAAAGAATTAACTAGACTAACTTAGTATAGTCAAACAAATTACAGTAGGTACAGATAGTTTTTGTCTGATAAAACTATAAAAAAGCCAATGATTATAAAGATAAATAGAAGATAAAGAAAACGGGTAACCCATTAAAAAAATATAAACTGAATATATATTACTCGATATGTATAGCTCTCTAGTATTTTTTTAACCTATTTCGTCCCACTGCTGGGCAAATGTCTTCCCCAATTTCCTCTCTCTTTCTCCTGCTTCTTCCCACCATTTATTTTCAAAGCCGTCTAGATCGTCTCGCCAACGCTTTCATATATTAAAATAATTTATAAAATTTAGTTTTAGTTAAATCGTAACAAACAAACAAATATTTCCTTTCTATTAGTATAAATACGCTACTTAATTTACTTACACTGTGACCAGCACGTGATCACCATGCTCATAAGTCGGCGCTTTTGAACTAATTCGACTCACACATCTCATTATAACTGTGTGTGAACCGTATTAAAGTAGCCGGGTAGAATGGAGATACTTCATTAGACTTCTTATTGACTAGCTAGTTATGTTGCCCCCTCGTCCCTCTACCTTAGCTTAAGATAGATTATAGCTTTTTGCTGAAATGCATCTTCAATGCATTTCTTAGAATTGTTTTCGATTAATTTCGCTGACGAGCCGTCTAGACACGACTGGCTCATCCGCTCTTGTTATAATTAAATTCATTAGTTAAGTTACCTCCAAATCGGTATAGCGTATAAGTTTTAATTTTACTTAATTAAATAATTTTCAAGTTTTTTAAAAAGCTTTTATTACGTTCCGAAAGCAACAGTGGCGCAGCCGGCGCGGATTTTCTTGAAAATCACGGAGTTTTTCGCGTTTTCCGATATCAAAATCTGTCAGAAAATCGTTGAAATAAAATTTCGTGTAGAGTGAATCCGACGAACCAAATAAATAACTCGCTATACGGAAAAAGCAAGCAGTATGGGAGTAACGGTCGGTTGGTGAGTAAAACTTTTCGCCATTCCTTTCCCTCATCCTCCTATATTGTGCGTTTATTGTAATTTTGTTATACTTGAGATTGGAACTCTCTCATTGTAACTGTTTGGTAATCTTTGTATAAAATTCTACAAGGTTAAACCGTGTTCTCAAAATAGAACAAACATAGAGTTAAGAAAAATTGATGCGGTATATTCGATCTCAAATCGATCTGCTTTTTATAAGATAAATAAATGTGTTAATTAAAGATTATTGATCTTAAAATCGATCTGCTTTTTACAAGATAAATAAATGTGTTAATTAAAGATTATTGATCTAAAAATCGATCTGCTTTTTATAAGATAAATAAATGTTTTAATGAAAGATTATTGATCTAAAAATCGATCTAATCATTTTATATAAGAAATAAAAAAATATATAATTTAAATAAAAATAAATTTTAATTTTAAAATTTAATTTTATCATTCCTATTTTTATATTGCTTGTTTGTTTTACTTATTGTATTTTTGTGTGTTTTAATTTTGTGTATTTTTGTGAAAAAGTGAGTTGCCACCTCCGAATTACTTAGTAGCTCGCGATGTCGGAACCTAAACTTATTCCTAGAGAAGTCTCTCAATTAATCCCGCTTTTTAAGGGCGATAAAAGACAATTAAATTTGTATTTGAGAAAATGTCAGTATATAATCGATCGTTATGGTAAAGCAGGTGATGAAAATCAGAATCTTTATGTTTATAATGTTCTGACGAGTAGATTAACAGAGGAGGCAGCTGCTCTTTTATCAGAACGGGAAGATATTGTGACTTGGTCAGAATTGAAAGAACTACTCATCCAGCATTTTGGAGACCCGCGTAGTGAAGCGTGTATTAATATCGAGTTAGAATCTTTAAAAATTAAATCAGGTGAAAGTTTTCTTGATTTTTGCAACCGAATCCAAAGCGTTCGATCGCTTTTGATGTCAAAGGTAAACGTGATTGCGGACAGTGACTTAAAGCGCGCTAAGTTAATCATTTACAACAATACAGCTCTGAATGTATTTTTATACAATCTACCGGAAAATATGGTTCGCGTAGTGAGACTAAAAGCTCCAGCAACATTGGAAGCAGCATTGACTGTCGTACTTGAGGAAGTGAACTTCTTAGAACAGTATAATATGAGGAATAAAATTCATGGTAGTAGACAGATTGAACCTACACCAGGTTCAAGGCCGTTAACAACTCAGCCAACTGGGTTCAAACCAATGTTACAAGGTAATAACAATAACCAGCCCAAATTTAATTTGGGTATACCCCAAAATACACAGATTAGGACGCTAGGTCAACCACAAAATAACGGTACATTCCGCCCACCAACATTAGGATATAAACCCCAATTTGGTCTTCAGCCACAACAACAAACTGGCCTTCAGCAATTCGGCTATAGGCCTCCTCAACAATTCGGCTATAGGCCCCCTCAACAATTCGGCTATAGGCCCCCTCAACAATTCGGCTATAGGCCCCCTCAACAATTCGGTTATAGACCACCACAGCCATTTGGTTATAGACCGGAAGCTAAACCATATGTTCAGCCTCCACGCACACAGACAAGTGACGTTACGATGCGAACAGCAGCCCCTAAGGCACCAGAGCAAGGTTTTAAATTGAATGAACTGACCACTATAGAATATGAACCTTATTATGATGACAGTAATAATTATAATGACGTGAACGAGTTTAAGGACTATGATGATGATTATGATAACTCGGAAAGTAACGTAAAAAATTATGAAATTGAACAAACTGATGAAACTGAGTATCCTGAAATCTTAGAATTAAATTGCGATCCAACTTTAAAACTTCCTTATGTTCACATAAAAGAAATAAACGCAAATATGATAATAGATACCGGAAGTATGAGATCCTTTTTAAGCCCTCGAATTGCGAATAAATATTTCAATGACTTTGTTCAAAAAGAACCATTTCATGTGGTTAGCACCCACGCAACAAGTAGACACGATGAAGTAATTAAAATCCCTCTCTTGCCTACTTTTGCATCTAACGATTGGCACAAATTCTATATATATGACGTCGACCCACGTTTTGAAGGTTTAATAGGAAATGACCTTCTTGGACAATTAGGCGCAATTATTGATTTGAAAGCTAATGTTTTAAAGACGAATGCTACTTGCATTCCAATAATCAGTAACAACCTAAATTATACAATTGACATACCAGCTCAGACAGAGAAAAGAGTAAAATTACCAATTGATCAGTATCCAGGTGAGGCTATCCTTGACGCAAATGATTTAAAAATGCCTAGTGCATTAGTAAACTGCATAAACGGTTACGAAACTACAGTCATTCAGAACACATTAGATGAACCAAACGAACTGACGGTCAAACAACCCTTTACTGTGACTAGATTCGAAAATGATGTGACAAACTGTGACTTAAATTTTATTAGACCAACTAACGACATTGAAATTGATCAACTGTTACAGAAAAACTTAAATAAAATCAGACTAAGACAGCCCAAATTAAAAATACAGCTAGACAAATCGGAAGTTTTACGTAAAGAAGACTTAGGACATACGATTACTAAAGATGGACTGAAACCTAACAATGACGAAATTGAAGCGGTATTAAAATATCCTATACCTAAAACGACTACTGAGATTAAGACTTTCTTAGGACTTGTAGGATACTATAAACGATTCATAAAAGACTTCGCTAAAATTACTCAACCATTGACAGCCTGTTTAAAAAAACGCAACAGAATAGTAATTAATCAAACATACATTGACGCATTTAATAAATGCAAAGAACTTTTGACGCATGCCCCTTTATTGCATTACCCGGACTATGACAAACCCTTCGTTCTAACGACGGATGCGTCGAACGTAGCAGTAGGTGCAGTACTATCCCAGGGACAGATTGGTAGTGATAAACCTGTAGCATATGCTAGTCGCACACTGAGTGATACTGAAGCTCGTTATAGCACGATTGAACGTGAATTGCTCGCTATTATCTGGGCAGTAAAGCATTTTAGACCTTATTTATATGGTCGAAAGTTTTTCATTTACACCGATCATCGTCCATTAATATGGCTTCGATCTCTTAAAGATCCAAGTAGTAAACTCACGCGATGGAGATTACGTTTACAAGACTATAATTTTGAAATGATACATAAAAATGGCAAACAGAATACCAACGCTGATGCCTTATCTAGAATAAAAATTTATGCTTTAGGTTCTGATGACGAAAATCAATCGATAACAGTTAACGGTGACGAGAAGGAAGAAAAGCTTAAAGAACATTTACTTGATGTAGTTGAACAGGTGCAGTCTACTGCTGATAGTAATGCCGTCGCTGGCCCTTCATCTTCAAAATCTTGATGAAAATCCAGGATTACTTCCAATTAAACAAGGACAAGCTTATGTACAAACCGATCATTGGACTATAATTAAGGTTATTAGTTTGGAAAAGATTTACGACGACTTTAATTACGTATCTACGAATTATGAACAACTATGTAAACTAATTAACTGGAATGTTTCTTACTCTCACGATTTTAAGAGTGTGAAATTACATACAGAGTTTATTCGCCATATAACTAAAGAAAAATACCGACAACTTGTTCCACAACAGCGTTTTAGGAGAGGTCTCCTTAATCCTTTGGGTTCTCTTATAAAAATTATTACAGGAAATCTTGATCACCAAGACGCGATTAGAATTGACAATCTTACTTCTCATTTGAATCAAAATGATATCGTAATATCTAAAAAATTAACCCTGGTCTCTAAAATGTTTGACAGCTTTATAAATGTAACCGGAACTATTGATCAAAATACATTAAAATTGGATAACCGTTTAAAAATCACTGAAAAAATGTTAAGTGATTTAGCCGTTACGCAAAATAATTGGACTTTTTATACATTTGTAATAGGATTATTTAACGTTTATACAAGCAGTTTCCACACTATATTTATTAGACTTAGTGAAATTGAAACAGCTCTAGCATTGAGTAAAGTCTCTATATTACATCCATCTATCGTGAACTCTACAGAACTCTTGTATCATTTGAAATTGATTTCTAACTCTCAAACCTTAGTATACCCACCTATAGAAGAAAACTTATTGAAATTAGAGGAAACTATTTGTGTAAAATCTTATATTAAGAAAAATCAAATTACGTTTATTATGGAAATTCCTTTAACAGATAGAGATATTTATAATTATTACAAATTGTACTCCTTACCAATTTTCCATGAATCCGAGAATAAGACCTTATCCATATTTCCTAAATACCCGTACCTTTTGGCGAAAGGAACGAAATACTTACCGATCGTGAAACCGTGCCGCCCGTTATCAGCTGGCGACCATTTCCTGTGTAACGCAGATCACCGAGCTTTGTACCATGAGCTTACCTGTATCGAACAGCTCATGAGATTCGACGATGACCCCACTCATTGCACGCAACATCAGGTTCAAATTGAAGAGCTTAAGATCCAGCAAGTCAACTCTGACAGTTGGATCCTGTATAGCAGACTGAAGACGACGCTTACCAAGCATTGTGACAGTGACGTCAGCAAACTGTCAATATTCGGCACATACCTCGTGACAATCGATGAACCATGTGATTTGGAAATCAATGGAATTCGCATAAGCCACCGTATCTACATAGAGACGGACGTTGTGGAGCCAATTCCACTAGTTACCTTACCACAGCTACGTGTGGGCGCAAATCTATCCAGTGCACGCGCACTCAATCTCAACGGCGTTAATCTAGATGAAGTGAAGTACATGGCGTACTCCTTAAAACATTCTTCAGTGATCGAAAGTGTTTTAAATGAAAGAAATGATTTTAAATTCAGTGAAAATTTAGGATATGTATCTTTAAGCTTAGTAATCTTAAGTTTTATTGCATTTGTGTTTTATGTGTTTCGACTCAAATTGTTGAATAGCATACCGTGTGTGAAAAATTATCGGAACCAATCTCAAATCGATCGTACCGATAATTTTCCTCTTAGGGATGGAGGAGTTATGTTGCCCCCTCGTCCCTCTACCTTAGCTTAAGATAGATTATAGCTTTTTGCTGAAATGCATCTTCAATGCATTTCTTAGAATTGTTTTCGATTAATTTCGCTGACGAGCCGTCTAGACACGACTGGCTCATCCGCTCTTGTTATAATTAAATTCATTAGTTAAGTTACCTCCAAATCGGTATAGCGTATAAGTTTTAATTTTACTTAATTAAATAATTTTCAAGTTTTTTAAAAAGCTTTTATTACGTTCCGAAAGCAACAGTAGCTGTTACCCGCGACTTTGTATTATTGTATTTTGATTTTATGTTGCCATAAATATCTGATGCCACTATTCGATGATCTAAGCGCTGTCTTAGGAAGTTTTGGAAGTTTTTGTAAAAACATTATTGTAAGTAAATGAAGCGGGTCTTAATATCCCCAAATTTTTATAATCATTAAATATCTTTATGCTTAAGAAATTCTCAGAATAACATAAGAAAAATGTTTTTCTAATTATTATTATACTGATCAAAATATCTGTCACTACTATACTATTTTTACTATATATCTTAATTGAAATAAAAAAGCAATGTTTGAATTAAAAAAATATGCTGTCATAAAATGGTTCAGTAGTTTTAGCACGAAAAAAATTTTACGAACAAACAATCATACAGAACCTTTTACACTCTTAATATTATAGATTTATAATAGTATCTATCAATAGAAATACTTTTTTTAATGCAGCTACAATATCACTGCGGCCTAGATTGTCTATTATATGGAGGTTTTATTATAGTCAAAAGCAGGTCACATGAAGAACAGATGGAAAATAATAGTTTCAAAAGTACCGCTGCGATGGTCCAGTGGTAACTAACTCCCTTTCATCTAAGGTCGTGGATTCAAACCCGGATTTGCATAGATCGATTTTTCTATTCATTGAAATTACGTAATACCTACCTGTGATCTCAAACGTTGAAGAAAAACATCGTAAGTATATATATAGTGGATATTTGTCGGGATAATGATGGATTAATTAGTTAAATTAATTAATTAATTAAAAGAGAAATTAACGTAACGACGATTAAGAACCTTCTCTTTTTTGAAGTTGGTTAAAAACGAATTGGTCGAATCTTCTTGACCATCAAATAAGTTGATTTAAGGTTTGAATAAAGGTAAAATTATTACTGTTTCAGTTTTAAGTGGATTAGACACTACACTTGGCGGTCAGACCGTTGGTTATTAAATGCAAACTAATAGTAATATCTACTTTAAGAAGGCGTTGCACAGCATACTTTATTTTTAATAACTCTTACACAACTAGTGCGTAATCGAATTGCGCTTGATATCAATCTTTATTGATTTTAATTTCATGATCGAGCTTGTAGGCTTTTGCGTGGGATTAGATTGTTAAATGTATACTGTGCTTATTAATATAAATAATAAATAAATATTCACTTACTATAGAAATTAGACTGCTGATAAAATACTTTATATAAGTACTTTTTTCGTAAATACAAAAGTACTTACATAGAATACATAGTAACACCCAGACTTATTTAAAGTATTTATTTTATTTATTTATGTTCATCAGCTGTTAATATTTTTAGTCATTTACATGACTTTATGATACTGAAATAATGGTGAAATATTCATAAAAAATGCTTTCTACAAATATTAATTATTTAAAATTAATGAGTTGTTTGTTCATAATAATACTAAGTTTATTATAATTAAGGAAGAAATAAGTAATTAACTTGACTAAAAACAAAGTCTAGTCAAAAGTTGATTCACATGAGAAATGGTCGTATTGTTCTTTATCTTTCGAATCTTTCAATTTCAAATGTGGAACGAAAGTATTGGATGTCACACTGTTTTGTGCCAGTACTTGGAATGATTGATATCCATTGCGTAGTTTGTTCAACACGATTTTTTCTTCGTCTATTTAGAGCAGTAATGTATATCGAACATAAATACTTTTCGTGTTGAAAGAAACGCAGCCAGTACTTGGAATGATTGATATTCATTGCGTAGTTTGTTCAACGCTAAAGAGTTTTTTCTCTATATGGAGCAGTAATGTATATGATACATGGTTGCGTGTTGAAAGAAACGCGGAACGTTTGAAACATGTGAAATGAATCATTTCCGGATGTCAAACTTAAAGTTTATGAGAATCTACGCCGTTTTAATTAGGTGTTCCTTTTAAAGCACCCAGTTTTATAGCACCAATTATTACAGCACCTACGCTTGTTTGCTTTAGGCACCAATACATTTTTGGGGCCTGCTGTTAGTTGAAAATTATTTTTGCATTTTGAACACATAAGTTTAATTTGCCCATTAGCAGGAGTATTGAATAGTCGAATCGCCTGATTTCAGGTAACCCTCAAGCGTTAGGCCAAACGGCCCAACAGCTACCAAAAGTTCAACTACTTGCTAACGATTTGATTTAATTTAACAACCTACAACATGAGCCAGTTATCAATCTAAACATGATAATCACGAAAATGTTATCTAACTGTCACTGTGAAATTTTAACTGTCAATGTCATTCACTCAAAAGGGCGGGAAAAAGGGTGAAAATATTATATCCGCGAATGTACAATGTAGAATGTAAAACACTACATCAGTCATTACTCCAATTGAAAAAAAAACTAACCTTTTAATAGATCAGCCCGAGAATGACATCATACCTGTAACAAAAAACAAAATATCAGTAGGTACAGTGCCCAACTTAACTGGTCAGGTGGACAAAATTGGAAGTACATTCCGCTGTCAGTTTCTGTTTACTGTGAGCGCTTATTCGATTTAATTATAAAAAGTGCGAATAATATGCTGAAATCTCTCAAAAGTGATGCGCAGGAAGTTATTCTAAAAGTTTTTTTATACTAGCTGACCCGTGCCCACTTCGTTGGGCATAATTCGACCGTTTTTTCTCCGATTCACAAAACGGACTACCACGTAAAAGCCTTTTTATTTTTCTGTTTTTTTATATAACCTATTATGACACTCAGCAATAATGTGGCTTTCTATTCTATTGATAAAAGAATTTTTAAAATCGGTTATGTAGATCCCTAGATTACCCCTTACAATTTTACAAATATACCTACAAACACACAAACTTTACTTCTTTATAATATTAGTATAGGTAGTATAGATGAACGAAGAGAAACGCCTGCGATACTTCAACTGAACCGATAAGATTGTGGTACTGTAGGTACATGTTTAGAAGGATTTTTTATAACTAATATGATCGTGTGTCAATCAATTCGTATAACAAGCTTTATATTAATGTTAAGTTGTGTTTTTTATACTGTATATTGACATTGATTTAATGTTTGTGTTTTTGTATTTCATTTGAACCTATTGAGTCATCATTAGGTATAGATGATTATAGCTGGATATAGACTTTTACCGGTTTTCTGTGAGCTTGAAATTGTTGTTATCTGTACCCCAAGTACGAGTTTGTGCACACACGAATCGTAGAGACGCAATCGCCGAGCGCCACCGTTTTTGTATGAAGATCCAAACAGCGCCCCTAGCAGATTTCTTGAGAAGCTTGGATTTCCATACAAAATTGGTGGCTTGCGATACGAAGGCGATACGTTCGTAGGCATGTGCAAAACTCGTACAAGGCCCTCAGGTGGGCCGTTTTACGCTTCATTTCCTGGTTCGTAGTCACTTTTGAGAAATGAATATAGAATTTTAAGTACTTTACTTTATTATGTACTTTATTTACAAACTTACGACTATTACAGTATTTACAAAATGTACATAGGTATATATAAAATACATAACAAACAGTTGAGCTATCTACACGCCGTTGCAAACGATCTAAATATAGCTCAACTGATTCAAATAAGTACCTACCAATCGCAAGCGTATCTACCCAAGATTCTGAGACCTTAGTCCGAAGACGCATTTTAAAACTCCCTACTCTCGAGCCGACAGTCATCTCCATACAAAAATGTATGGACATCCGTGAGACGACTGTCGGCTCGAGAGTAGGGAGTTTTAAAATGCGTCTTCGGACTAAGGGCTCTGACCGCATTGTCGCCATAATGTATAGGTATAATTCCAGCATATTTTCACTTTGTTTTTTTATAATATCGAATAAATCCAGCTCTATAAAAGCAATAAATAGATTTTAATTACAACTGAAGTTATTATTATATAAGGCTTATTTGAATTAATGAATAAAAAATAGTTTCACGGTACATAATAATAATTGCAAAACGTATTCAATCTATTTTATTAATTATAATGACTTAAAGTCATGACAATCAATCACGTTGTGATTTTGAATTAGAACAAAAACTTGCGTCATGTATACCAATGACAATGTGTCAAGGAAACTGTCATTATAATATACTAAACAACGCCATCTAGTTTCAAACGCAGTAAAGCTCTTACCCATTTTGTAAAATGGGAGTATTGAATAGCTTATTGGCTTAGTTTCAGAAAACCTTCAAGCGATAATTAGGTCAAATTGCTTTCAAAAGTTGAGGTCCTTGTCGAGAGTTGTAGGACAAAAACATAAGTAAATATATTCACGGACATTCCACACATCGCACCCTAGTCCAAACATCACACTCTAGTCCCAAACTAAGCAAAGTATTCAACATCAGCCGGTTTCTGCCAAAAGTCGAGACACACAAGAAAGAATAATCTTTCCCCTATTGTATAGGATCGTGATTCTTTCTAGATCTCTCGTGTTTTCTTCCATCTACCACGTTCACTTGATGTTATTCATATGTAAATATTGATTACACTTTTGAGTCAAATAGATCACTTTCTCTACCAACTTAAGTACTAAAATTATTATGTATCAACTCTATAAATATGTTTGCATAAATTATTACATAACATACAATATCTGTACGTATCGATATAAATATAATGTGTTATGTTTAGCTACTGCTCATTAAATTTAATTAGATTATAGTTAATCATAGTCTTCTCAGTGTTTTTGACATTTTGATAACTGACAGATGTCAGACATGTCATGGTGTAAAAACTAGGCTTTACGATTGACTGACTTGACTGAAATATATTTTAAAATAAACACATTGACACTCACAAAATTGCCTGTCGTATTATCAGGCAGAAGCCATATAAAAAAAGAAAAAGACCAGCCCTCCTCTAATTTGACTAAGATTGATGAGACATTAAGTGAGAGCGCACACCGACGACAAAATGTTTTTAAAGACACGTGACTTAACCTTTATTCATTAATATCACAAAAACCATTTAGAATCGTCATAGACTAGGTGATTCTACGTACCAGTTCCACGCGACCAGAGCCTAGAAGAACGGCCAACAAACTACGGTTACAAGTCTACCGTTTTTTGTATGATCGTTATAAATAGTTACAATTTAATATATTAGTCATGTTACCAGTGTGCGCACACCTCAACTGTGGATACTTAGCAGTTGATTTATTATAAGTTATTAAAAAATCCAAGAATTTCTAAGAAGGAATTGTGTTTCATTCAAGGCGCGAACACTGGACATAGCTCGATGCGCATGAGTTGATATTTATCACAAACTAGTGGATAATGTATGACAAAACTGTTCACACGACTACCTAGCATGATATAAGTATTATTATTGAAATATTATGAAACTATTTGATCAACTAATGAGGTTCATTGTTATTTTTTTTACTCTTTTTGTGTAATGTCATTGCGTTTGAGTAACGCGGAATTGTTATTGTGCATTTACCTAATGCCAAATAATATAAAAAAAATCTTAAGCACCTGACAACTGTCGGGCCGTTTGGCCTGATCAACACTTGAAGGTTTCCTGAAATAAGGACAATCGGGCTTTTTAACGTCCCTGACACTGAGCGCGTTATTTTAGCGAGTATTATAAAATGAGCTAGGTTAAACTTCACAAAGATTAAAAAAATCCCATAAGTCGAGCAGGATTTGACCTCGCGACCTTACCTATACGGAGATGCGATTACTAACTACGCCACCGACTCCTTATCTCGCTTGACGAATATTTTGTTGAGATTTATTTTAACTGGATAGGCTACCAGTTAAACTTAAGTTAACTTATCTAAGACTAGCTGACCCGTGCCCACTTCGTTGGGCATAATTCGACCGTTTTTTCTCCGATTCACTTTGCAAACGGGCTACCACGTAAATGCCTTTTTATTTTTCGGATTTTTATATAGCCTATGACACTCAGCAATAATGTGGCTTTCTATTGGTGAAAGAATTTTTAAAATCGGTTCAGTAGATCCCGAGATTACCCCTTACAATTTAACAAATATACAAACACACAAACTTTACCTCTTTATAATATTAGTATAGATAACATGAAAAAAAGCAAATCAGTAATATCGGATAACAAAATTACCAGCGTTAATTAACGTAAAATAATAAAAACACTATTAGTGATTCATGAGTGAAAGGATTTGCGATGAAGGCATATTTATGCATGTTTACTTATAATTTTCTCTGCAGTGAAAGTTGTCACGCAAAAATTAATAGATTTGTAAACATTGTGTAACTAATGAGAATATTTATAGACTATCGTTTATACGCTTCCGATCGGAGTTGATTTAGATATTTTATTTATTAACTATTTAACAATAAATTATAATGGTTGTCTGGAAGAAATTGCTTTGTGCGATAAGACCGTCTATTTTAGGGCTAAATTTACTTTTCACGAAGTCGTCAATCAAGAATTTATTTTATTTTAATATAAAAATTAATTAATTCAGTTTTAGAATCTAAATAAAAACCAACAAGTGAGAGTTGGACTCGCGCCCGAAGGGTTCAAAGCAAAAAATCACGTTTTATATGAAAGCCTCCTTTATTTTAATCATCTTTGAAAAATCCCACTCGCTGTCTCTATGAGATACAGCCTGGCAGACAGATAAACAGACAGTGGATTCTCAGTAATAAGGTCCCGTTTTACCTTTTGGGTTCGGAACCCTAAAAACAAATAATCAGACTCTTACTTTGACAAATTATGAAAAAAACTCTTGGTTAGCAAACTGCTATTCTTATTGTAGAAATAGGATCAATCTGAAACTAAAAAAAAAAGAAAATGGTTATTTCCAGGCCCATAAGAAATATTGTGGTCAAGGATGCTTTATAAAATTGGATGGGATATGATATAAGTACCACTAACAAAAAAAAATTGGAACTTTATAGTTATAGGCCTGGATATTGTCAATTTATCACTCAAGCTATAGTCTGTACCCAGTAAGTCTGCAATACAAAAATGCAAGCTCAAAAATAATAATTTATTTATTTATTTTTATTTCCAAGGAAAACAAACAGTCTTATGTAGGCTATATCTAAAATTATAACTATGGACCACTTATAAGTTTTCACATGTTGAAAAATAATCAAAAGATATTTTTTTTAATATATTGTTTGTTACCTCGTGTACAAAAACGTCTAAAATAATAAAAGTTTAAATTTCTAAATGATCAACAGTGCGTATCTTGTAATGAGTAGTAAATGTAATTAGCAAAAGCAATGTACAGTATTACGTGGTACACATAATATTTTATTATTTAAGTGTTGATATAGCGTGGTCTATCAAGAAGTTTTCTAACTTTATTTCTAAAAAATGTTCTGAAAAAACGATTTTTACTTTAAAAATAATAATAATAACCATTCAAGTGTTGATAAAGCGTAGTCTTTAAAAAAATCTTTTACTTAGAAAATAATAATAATAACCATTTAAGTGTTGATATAGCGTGGTCTGACTAGAAAAAGTGTTTTCTAACTACATAGGTAGTTATAAGTGTACTGGAAAGTTTCGTTAAAAGTGTCGATGTGTTGTTGTTAATATCGCTTGTGGCGTCTAGTTGAAAGTTATTATGTGAAACTGTTTAGTCACTGCATTTTGGACTTGAACCCGCAACTTCCCTTTGATACGGGGATGCGGTAAAATCAATCCAGTATCAAGGGTAAAGTAGCAGGTTCAAATCTTAGGTCACTAACTTTGGGGTTTTCTAATGTTTGTAATTTTTATAAGTGCATTTAAATAATATAATTAGGCTTTGCTTAGGCTAGATATCTAAAATTCATACACCTATCTTATAAAAGTTATCATTACGTATAGTACTTACATCAAGTCTGCGCTTTTTATAAGATAGACCGATAATATTTATTTAGTAAACTTAAAATATATATCGTAATTTATTTTTATATGAATAAAAATACTCTATCAAATATGTCCTATGATAGAAGCAAGTCACGGAGCAGAGATTACTGCGTCGTCATCGACGTCACGAGTGACATTGTAAGCAAAAACATCAATGGACAACGTATGGAAGATTCGATTTCTAAGGTCAATTTACTCATTAGTGGAAGAAAGTGATGAAAATAAGAGTTGTTATGTGTACATCTAAATAGTAAATGGATTTTAATATGTTAAATAAACTTTTGGCACGATAAAAAAGCTTTTCTATATATTTTGAATTTGATAGTATTTTATGATGTGACAAGTATAATTCTATTATTTTTAAAATGCACATAAATTGACAGGCGTCACAGCTCTGTTGGTAAAAGCTTTACCTTCCATGCAAAAAAAAAAAATAAGATGTGTTCGTTTGTGAATAAATCTCGTTTTCTTATAACAAAAAGGAAAAATGATATAAATTTAAGTATGAATAACATTTCGTAAGTAACCACATCATATCTCATCATTTAAGCAGCAAAAAATTTAATATAAAATTTCAATAAAGCTCTAACAAAAATGACTTACGATACATCATAGCAAAAAAAACAGTGTACGATCTAAGTACTTAAGTACCAACAAAAAGCGTACAACGGAACGGAAAAATGCGTTCAGAATATTGTGGTTGAAAGGCTGTGAAATGGAGCGGTGAGGAGCGTGTCTAAAAAAACAATGTCAATGCCACCTCTTACATAGCTTGTTGGTGGATAAGGCGTGGGGTTCGAATCTTATTCGACTTACAAGATGTATTCAAAAATTAATTGCAAACCTTTTTGTGACTATGTTACGCGATTGTGTTTTTTTTTAATTTTCAGGGTTCATAATGTGTGAATTGTCCGTTAATATTTAGAATATTAATTATATAATTATTTATTATATGTATAATAGCACATACAGTATTACAAAATATCACGTAGGTGTCAAGTTACGAATGAGTTAGCTATCTTAGATTATTAATTAACTCGATTTATTTCAAGCTTATAAACAAGATTTATTTTTCTCTTATACTGAATACCGGTTATCTTGCAGTTAATTACGATAAGGTTGTGGGTTCAAATCCGGTCGTGCAATAGATTTTTTCTTACGGATAATTTATTAATCGGAATCGTTGTAGTCATAGACTTTATTTTATAAAATCACAAGGATCATTTTGAATTTATATACAAGGTGATTCTAGGTGCAAGTTCCTTTTAATTTTAAAGTATGTTTACTAAATACTAAATAGTACTTACTTTCAAACGGTTTCATCGTGAGGTAACCGACTAAGCACCTTGTCTTTCCTATGCATAAGGCCGACTATGCTAAGAGGAAGGTTTATGTGCTAAAAGCCTACTCCATCTAAAAAATGTATACACTACAGCGTCCCTTATATCATAATCATGGATAAAGAAGCCCATTTTGCTAAATGAAATTTAGTGGAGACCGCGTTTAAGCAAGCGTACCTACCTAGTGTAGGAAGCCCTCCGGCGAGATGGAGCGAAGATCTGCGGAGTGTAGCTGGCAAACACAACATGAGAAGAGCCGAAGACCGGGCTCAGTGGCGCGTCTGCAGAGAGACCTACGTCCAGCAGTGGACTGATATAGGTTGATGATTTTACTAAATCAAGATTCTAGATCTAGATTATTAGTTGCTATGTAAAATACCCGTGTGTATGTGAAAAGGCTTAGCTAAATGTTGATGTAATTACGTAATTATGAAACGGACCAACAAATTACGCGCTGCTTGATTTTATATTTATAAATTCGTAGGAAGCTAGCCGTAAATGAATTTAATTTTCTAAAAAACAGTGAATGCGTTATGTGGATGCTATTCAAACTTGAATTAATTTGTTTCATTCATTAAAGTTAAGTGATTAATTGACTATGTTTTTCAATAAAACATTATTTTATACTGATAAAGTTAAATAAAATTAAATGTTTTGTAATTAGTCGGAAAAATATTTCTTTTTTAACTAATAATATAAAAAAAATGCCAAATTACAGAAACATAAAAAAAGACGTGTAGCACTCGGGCACTGCCGCGGTAAAGCTATTGCATAGCATTTTTGATGGATTACGCATGCGCAGTGTTAGATTCTTTTCGTTACGGAATTTCTGGATGCGGTCTCCACGCTCAAGGCCCGCGATAGAAGCTATGCAATAGCTTAAAAACCTGTTTACTTTATTCACGTAATCAAACGAAATAAGCTCCTTTTCGGCTTAGGATTATATTACATGTAAAAACATACTAATCTTTTTAACACACAAAAGTTACAACCCTAGTGTAAAGGAATCTAATCAGAAGCCATACGCACTAAATCAATAATGACTCATTTGTAAAACTGTTGTAATTTCAACCTTATTTCAACGCAATAAGATTCAACAACACCCAAACAACTCACACATTTCTTATTAACGCATCAGTGCAAATATTTGCTCTAAATCACAGTCAAAGTCAACCTTATTACATCTACAAATAAGAGCTATAATCTCAAGATAAGCAGAGGATTTAGAAAGTCACGTGGGTAATCGAATCACGTGATTTAGTGCGATCATAGATCTGTAACGGAGTTTTTTTTTAATTCCGCGATAGTCTTTCCGTGATAGAATCGATTTATATCTTTACAATCTATTGTTCTACTTAGTTTCTAATAAACTGGTCTGGTATAACGTACGTTATTTAACGGAGATCAAAGACTATGGTTTACTTAGTTGTATGTATCTGGGATCGATAAACTAGCTTAAACAAGGGGTAGAAAATAAAATAAAGCTAAATATAACAAATAATAATAAACTTTTACACAATAGTGTCTGGTTACAAAACAGGCAATACCTACCTGTAAAAATCAGAAAAATCACAGTCATTACCAAAACCAAGGAAATATCTTAGCTTAATTGAATTTAATAGGTATCGTTTTAAACGTTTTTCTTTGTAACAAAAAACAGTAGGAACGGTCGTAGTCTAAAAGAACGGATAAGACCCGATCTTTTAGTCACCTGGAACTGGCATCTAGAATCACCTAGAGAGAATCACGTATAAGATTCTTTTGATTTTACAGAATAATGAATATTTGAGTTTTATGATTTCCCATTTTTTCAAGCAAAAGTTATATCAGGAAATAAATAAGTAGTATCAAAATAAATTATAATCATTTGTTTTATGACGGTATCCGCTTCTTAGGAACCCAAAGGTGATGCTGAAGAGTTTTGAGATACTGTTATTGGTCTAGATGAGTGGCCCGTTAAGCCTTCCCGTATATGCGTGTTTCTTTAGGTCATGCTATATTTTACGACCCAAGAACAATATAGAAATAAACTACTTTTTAAGAAAATATGTTGAGGAACAAGCAGAAATAAATAAATAATGCTGGACATCCAAATAAGATCAAACGACTTTAAAAAAGAAGGAGGTTATCAATTGGACTGTATGTTTTATAAAGTTGTTACGCGATGACGTAGTCAAATGTGAACAATTTGGATGAATCCTTTTTTTGTTTGACAGATACTTCACATATTTTATACCTGACTACTTTTTGTGTAATCTTTAAATGTGTTTTTAGTAATACTTCATTTTTGTATTAAATATGATTTTAAGTGGTAATTTATGTTTATAATACTGCAAAGCTTTGCTGAACGTTCGCTGAGGACGTGTGTCTTTGAAACAACTTAATATGTAATAAAAAAAATACTTTTGAGTTCCACATTCCATGAATAAATAAAACGGTATGATATTTCCATTAAACCTTTAATATAACTTTAACGTCCACAAGTCATAAAAACCCAGTTAATAAATGCACAAGATGCTCTCATGCAAATATCATGCTATTAGTACATTTACATGCAACTCATGCATAAATGTATGATACAAAGAATGTTTTGTCCACTGCGATAATTTCCTTATACACCAGCCCTTTCATTCCCGACTTTTGCATATAAATTGCAAGCGTCAGCCGCCATTTTGTCGGCCATTTTGAAAACCGTTGACTATTATATTCAAATTAAGATCGTTGTGGCGTCTTTGTCTCATATTTGGAGATGTGTGGTTGGAATGGAGCCTAAGTATAGGGTTGGATACATTGCGTGTTCAAACCTTAGGCAAAAAGGATGCAAGCCTTCTCAGTATCATTTACAAAATTAAATTGTATGTCTGATCTATTAAAATTCCACCAGAAGAAATGACTAAATGCAAAAAAATGCACGCAAAGCAAATAAAAATAAGTGCACCAAAGAGGTTCCGACTCTGAATTTTAACAAATTAAAAAAAGTTTTTGATAAATTCGGCACCACGGAGTTAGAAGTAAATAGGTTTAATTAACTATTTTCAATTCAGATTCAGATAGTGCAAACGATGTTTTAAATTATTTAATTTATTCTTTAGCGGATAAAAACTGCTTTTGCACTCAGATATTTACGAATATCTAATAATACTCCGAGATGGGGAAGAAATTTTAGTTAGTTTAATTTTAACCTAAAATACCTGACGTATGTATTTTCTATGCTAACATCACGACTTTCAGTAATAAAAAATATTAAACTAGTAATAGATTTATTGGTAGGTACTTCATGGAGCAATAACATTAGGTAACGTCTGGATCAATTAAAAATGTTCTTAGTTTTCTAGATATTTCTACATAGGCAAGTCTAGAAGATCTTGATAAACAAGACTCGCCCTTATTATTAAGAGCGAGTGAATGGCCCATATTAAAATAAGAATATAGGTTTTTTTTTATATATTTTCTTAATACACAAAATAAATAAAAAAACTCTTGTTTTCTAGCAAACTTCAAACTTCAACCTATATACAATATTCGAATTATTTTTATTCGAATTTACAAAAAAAAAATTATGTCAGTATTCTATCAGCAATCTAGTTCTCATGGTACAAGCTTTGCTTCTAGAGCGCGTTGTGTGAAACGATATTTATTTATGTGAAATAAAAATAATTATTTCATTTATAACGTCGCTCGCTTGCAGGCAAACTGCACCTTAAAACATTCTTCTAGCAACTTCCAAGCACTACCGCGTACCCTTGCGACGCTTTTGAACTAATCATGTTGATCTCTGAGACTTTGTCACATTTCTCCAGCTTTAGTTTAGGGTTCCGTACCCAAAAGGTGAAAATCCATTTACTGTCTGTCTGGCTGTCTCTATGTTGGACTGTCTGTCTGTGTGTCTGTCTGTCTATCCGTCTATCACAAGACTGTATCTCATAAACTGTGATAAAGAGTTGAAATTCGCTGATGATGTACGTCTATTGCTTCTAAAACAATAAATTAAAAGAAAATAATAAATATATGGAAGCTCTCATACAGGAACGTGTAATTTTGTCCGTTTTCGCTTGATGTTGATAACGACAACAGATATTATATGGTACGGAACCCATCGTACGAGTCCGACTCGCACTTGGCCGGTTTTTTCTTCCTTTTTTGCGTCATCGAAGCTGAGGACGGAAATTTCATTACTCACTACACATTACTGAGTAATTATTATATGCTGTAATGAGTTTAAGTAGGGATGATAAAAAGTGCAGTGTAAATACTTGTAGGGCGGGATTGGATAGTGCTGGAATCAAGCATCGTTGCGTCTATAAATCTAGGTATTGTTATATCAAATTAAGTTGGTTAAAGATTGAATAGAGGCTTGATTAATGTTAATGTTTTAGTATAAATTTAGATAGATAAGTTGGGGTTTAGTTTGAGTTTTCATAAAAATGAAAAAAAAATGTTATACTTACAAACTTTACCTATACTAAGTATGTTTGGTACAATCTGTAGGTTCTTTTTCAAAACCAATTTACTTCATAATGTTAATAGAAGAAAAAAACGAACTATATTATTGATCAATTTTACAATAAAATAGCTTAATATAACATAACAATACATTATTGCGCATAACACGTAGGCTTTAAAATGAATTTAAAGAAGTTTGCACTCACCAGCTATATATCACTATTAGACCCCTTATGGCTAATATGGCCTTATGGTTCATAAACTTTAAAGTACAGAAGCCGTCTGGTAGGTCGTACCGTTTTAACAACTGCGATGCCGGGGCGTTACTAACTGTGGTGTGATCTGTGGAGTATTTACTCAGCAGTAGATGCCGTTGAAGCCAATTATTTGTTGGACATTAGTGTTGGTAAGTGGCCGAAAGAATTTAGAGCTGAGGTACTGTTAAGAATAGCTTATAGAATTTGCTTTTATCTTAACGTAGAAAGATAAATAGAGCATTATTATACGGTGGTTTTAGGAGGAAGGGTGATTGAGGGAAAAAGAGCAATATTTTGAAATTAAACTTTTTGTTTGAAATCTAAGTATGTATTTTGTTGTTTGTAGTTTGCTGACCAAAAAAAATTGTAGGACTTAAAAACCACTTTTTTTTAACTTTGATAATAAATTACCAAAATGAATTATTCACGCTTTGAACATATTTGAAGGATGCTTTTGATAATACTTATGTACCTATTCGACAAATTCCCTGTTTTTAATCCGTCAAATTTTCATTTTTATACAGCAAAAAAATACTATTAAATATGAACATTAGGTACATCAACAATTTTCTTTTATGCTAGTCGGGATCGCAAATGCTCCAACACATAAATATTTATAAAATAAAAATAAGTTCTTAATACTCCATTTCCCACGCATCACAAAATAACAAAACAAAATAACTTAACTATCAAAAGATCTATAAAACCTTCATCACATACTAAAAGCTTAAAATAAAACACATGAATGAAATAAATTAAAAAAAAACACTTAACCACGTCCCTTTCATAAGAGCAGGTGTTATGTGTAATGCATTTTAAATACTTCGCTAGAATACTTCTATTTGAAATATACCGCGACATGAAAAGTGCAGCTTTACTTGGGCAAGATTGTTACTATTTAACCGACATCAAAAAAAGGACTGTATTTTTTAAGAGTTGCTTTTTTTTTTGTTAATCTATGGAATCCATATGCAGTTATAGTTATAAATATCATTTTCAGCCATCACGCTATTTTGTTCTTGGTAGTCGAACCTACGACTTAGGTGGAGCTACTGAGCTGAAAGTATTTCTGATTAAATGTTTGTGAATATTCCGTTTACGCTTCCAAATAGTACATTTTGACCAGTTGAACTATCTAGAGATCGTTTAAAATGGTTTGCAGATTACTTATTAATATAGCTATTACTTATGCTATTAAATTACTTTTTATTATTAATTCTGTAGGTAATAATCGTAATTTTGTTTACATTTTTGTATGTATAGGAGTTTTATGCAGATATAATTATTCAAGTGACATTCCAAGTCATTCAATTTTTATGAATCATAAAAATATATAAAAATAATCTTCATTAATATAGACAAACATGTTCATTAGGATCAGTTAAACATCAAAGAAAATATGATGCAAAGATATTAATTTAAGATTAAATTTATGAAGTAGCTATTTTTTAGATAAAGTTATAAATAGTAATACGCAGAGCTCGTTTAAGGTAGACTTTCGAGCAGAGCGGCTCCGGCGTCACTGACGCAGCGATAGAAACGCGGCGATATAGCGATAGTATTATGCATAGACCTATATGTATATTTATCTTAATTGTTGTTTTCTAACAATGAAACATATTAGGTACTAAAGATCCAATGTTACTCAAAAGTTAGCGGTAAAAAAGTAAGTTTTTTATATTTTTTCTTATCTCAGTAGCTCCGGAAATAATTTCTTCCGCGGTTGCTTCACAATCCATAAATTAAATTACCGTTAAAAATCAAGTTTACCGCTTCCATCGGAGTTTAACACCCAAACCAGTAAATATAACTTAACTAATATTCTATTTATACGCCTTTTAACCGATTTTAGAAAATTAGAGGTTGACAATTTGATCGTGTTTTATTATGTACCTCGGAACCTATTTGAAAATCTTATTGGTAATTTTTCGAATCATCTTTTTTTTCTATATTATATATATCTATCTAATATTTTCTATTATTATAATTTCTATATTATATAGTTAGTCAAAAAAATTTTTATTAGGTAAGTACAATATGCGTAAGTATATAAAAAAAAATTATCTAAAATTCTCTATGAATAATTCATAGAGAATTTTAGATAATTTCCAACCACTGTTGAAAGGTAGATAAAAATTATAGTCACAGATGGTATGTAAAATACCGCGAATTAACATAAAAATTAAAGTCGCGCAAAAACATAAAGTTAGATAACTCGAATGATATTATTATGCAAAACCATTCGAGATCAACAACCACCCATAATGTAAACACACGTATTTTATACTAGTAAAATAAAAATAAATATTAATGAACGACAAGTCTATTTAGTTGCAAACTATGTTTTAGGAACCAGATTGATGATATAACATATTCTATGATATAATTTTTGAATCTTTAAAATTGTCTTGTAAAGAAATGTGTAAATATTTTTAGATAGAAGGTACACTTCAAGTCATTAATTATGTAATATTTTTTAAATGAGAAAATAGATTCGACCCGTTAGACCATCGGGTTAGACCCGGACTGTCAAGACACGTCAACTCCTTTCAAATTTCGTTTAATTTACTAGCATATTTGTGATAGTAAAACTATAAAAAATATACATATTTATCTGAATTATAATATAGACCACGTAACATTGTATAACTAACGATACAAGAAGAGATTTCCAACAAAAACCATCAGTCATACATGAGGATCTCACAAGTACAGTCAACGACATAATTCTTATAAATTTTATTATATAAAAAAGTAGTATGGGAATTTCGATAGGACCGCACACTTTTTACTTATTGTTTTTCTTAAGTTAGTAACCTTTCATTCATAGTAAGAAATAAGATATATATCTATCTTTATTGCTCAGCACATTAATTGTTTTATGTTTGGTGTAGTTCGGACAAGATGGCCTTGAATTACGCTATTGTGGGCTCATTCTTGCAATCATAATTTTGACTTAATTATCTGCTAGCTCAAAGAAACTTGTCAAGCATCGATTTATCAGTTGAGCTATCTATTGATATTTGTCTGCCAATAACTCAACTGTTTCGTATGCATTTTATAAATTATGTTCATTTTGAAAATACTGTAATATTTTATTGTGAATAAATACTGAATCTGTTACTGAAATTAGCATTTTTTATAAATATTTATAGATTGATGATACTGACTGTACTACGATCTCGTATGAAATGTATCGGTCGAGTGGCCACCGAAGCGTGTCGTCATGTTATGTGTAGAGATAGCACAATAACAATGTTTTAATTGTTATACTACTCGTTATAGCAGTCTTCCGGATTTCTTTTGTTACTGTCATATTTTGGCATTTCTTACAAGTCATAGTCAAGCCGATTTCATATCAATCAATCAAATCAAATAATAAAATAAATAATGCTGGACCATCCACACAACATCATCTAGCCCCAAGCTAAGCTGAGCTTGTGTTATGGGTACTAGAAAACTGACTGAATAAATATTTGCAGATCGTACAAACATTTATCCCAAGGCGGGAATCGAACCCGCAACCTTCCGCGTCGCAGGCCATTGCGAGAATAAGAAGAAGATTTCTAACAGAATTTTTGTTCTATATTTTTTACAAAAATGTCAATCAATCAAATATTTCTTTATTCAGTAAAATCACAAGGATCATTTAGAATCGTCTTACATACTAGGTGATTTTAGGTGCCAGTTCCACGCGACCAGAGCTACTTCATCACTTCAATAAACTACTTCAACTATCACGACAAGTAGTACCTACTAAAACACGTTATTTACACCACATACCTACAGGTGAATTAAGAACCTCTTTATTTTAAAAATCGGTACAAAAGAAGCAAATGGACAACGCTTACATTCTTAATCAACAAAAACCGTAAAAATTCTTCACACAACCACAAAATAACCTTAAAATCTTTTATTTACTGACTCTTTAAAAGAAGACTATAAAATAAACTGTGTGAATATACATTTTAATCGCTTTTTTATACAATCAATTGATATTGGTTTCCAAAAAGTAATAAAAACTTCCGTGAATAAGGTTCCGAATTGTTTATTTTTGTGCCGACTGTACTTTTTATAACAGTAAAATTATGTGTGGAACTTTCTTTATAAATAATACGACAGTAGTAAGTCGAATCTCGGAATACTTACTTCTAATAACTTTTTTTTCTTTTGTTCTTTTCTTAATCAATTTTGGCCTACTACTGCTTTGCGAAGAAGCTGGAGAGCTACTACTATAGTATAATATAATAATTAAATTCATTAATAAAACAGACAACAGCTGTTTTATTAATGAATTTAGTTATACTAGAATAGAATAATTATACATTTCCAAATGAAAATATGTATGAAAGAATATAATAATAATTATTATAATGCTTTCGAGAGGGATTGGTGGACGAAAGCTGTAAGCAGATATGAGTGGAGGGATTTGAGGGAGACCTTTGCCCAGCAGTGGGACGAGATAGGTAAGGGAAAAAACATAAGAACAAATTCACTAAATATCAATTTAGAGTAAGTTACAATGGGCGGTCTTATCGCTATAAGCGAACTATTCCAGACAACCTTTGGATGGGCATAAGCATTTCGGTTAGGTAAGAACGGACGTTCTACCACTACTTTGTGAAACTTGTCTAGGGAACTACTACTGTAGTTTATTATTATAGTGTATTTGATCTGTTTTCTTGATGAATTTAGATCTACTACTACATATCAGACGCTTGTCTAAAGAACTACAACCGTACTATTTCTGTCTTCATTATGATCTATAGGAATATTTATAATGAAATTAACTCGCAGATAAAAACACGAATGAAGTCACAAGCGGAACCTAGTTGGTAATATTAATTATGTAAAAAGTAAACGGCGAGTTTTTTCATAAAATAAATTATAAAAGCAGCGCGTTGATGTCTATTGTAGGAGGCTTTTTAAATGTGAAGTGTATTTATATTTATCTTATTTTTGTTTATATTGAGAGCATGTATATTTATTTAAACTATAAGTAATAATGAATAAAATGGCTGAGAGTATCAAAATTATTCTATTTAAAGTCTAATATTACCTGTGTTATCTTTGTTTATAAACTTTACGTATAAGTACGTTTATTTCACAATAAGTATTTTTTTTATTTTTATGTATAAATAATATACTAATATTGTATGCAGTTATTTAAAAACTAGATTCTATACAATCAGCATTCTTTATAAGTAATAATTTTACTCAAATATTTAGTCATAAGGCAGTAGATACAATTTGTATTGTACTCACCATAAATCCAAAGAAAAAAGAAGCCTTAATTCACTAAATTGTCACAAACACCGGTTAAACAAATATATAAAAAACACAAACACACGTTTAAGCGAGTGCGCGCTACGACTGTCGCCGTACAACTGAACTTGGCTCAAGTTCGAGGTACACTCTGGATGGTTATTGCATCTATATCGCTTTTGTATCGCTTTAAAATCGCTAACTTGTTGACTTGTTAGACTAATAATAATGTTTGGTCTTTTGAAGATGCTAGAAGATGCCAAGTAGATAGAAAACGCGACGAGATTAAAACTTAACCGTCTGCGAATATTGTATACTACTATGAGAACGTGCAACTTCTGTAAACGCACATTTACAGCCAAAATAATCTTCGTTGTGACAGATTCAAAAGTCGACGTGGCCGAAATCTGTCTGGACGAAATCATCAACTTGTAAAATTTTGTGCTTTAGTATTTTATTTGAAGATTCTTGATTAACTTAAATGTATTTGAAACATAATCAAGGGCCTTTACAATCTACATTTAGACATAGTTTACAATTTTGCGGAAGATTATAAAAGACTATAGATTTGTTTAAGTTTTTGTTAGAATGCACTTGAAAATTGTTAACTTAAAAGTTTAGTCTGTGCAAAATCACAGGGTTAAAACTATATTTGATTTATAAATCTATCCACAGGAAACTGAAATTTACTTTACTTGTTTAAAAACTTTAAACAAGAAAATCCGACGCCAAAATAATTAGTATATGATTATATTTCTGTGAATTCTTGTACATGTCAAACTTGCAATCGCAAAAATGCAATTTTCGTATCACTTAAAAATCACTTCCATTGCTGATAAAAAAGCGAAATAACTCTGAAACTAAGTTGAATTACAAAATAAACATTCAAGTAATAAATCAAGAACCAGTAGCATATCATTGGATCAAAAGCTTCAACACCAACTCTCGATTGAGTCACGCGATTGTATCGCCACTTCAGCGATATAAAGGCGAGACAGCGTCAACTGTCCCATGAATAACGACGCGACGTCTCCATTGATTGCCGACATTACTACCGATTACTAGTTGTTTTAAACTCGATACTAATTATGATCGATTTTAATTCACCTAGCGATTTTCGATGCTAGCAAGTATTGGAAGAAGAACCGAAGAAGATCTGTGGCGCGTCTTGAGACCTGCATTTAGCAGTGGACTGATAATGGCTGATGATGATGATTAATTCATTATGATTAACGCATTTAAATAATAAATCAATCAGGTGAGATCGCGGTCAAACGCTTGCCTATAACTTGTAAAAAAAAAGTTCAGCTATGCTTTTGTGAAATGTTGTAAAAAATATTATACTTTATTGTTCTATTGTCTTGCTTAAGAATGTATTTGCCTAAAAAATAACAAAATAATTTATAATTGAAATCTTGTTTAAATATAATATCTTTTTGAGGGAGAGTTTGAGACTGTGAAAGTAAACTTAAGCAAACTTCAAACTTCAATTGCATTTATTCAATAAAATCAAAAGGATCACTTTGAAACGTCTTATATACTATGTAGATGATTCTAGGCGCCAGTTCGTCGCGACCAGTGTCTAGAAGAACTGGCAAGAAACTAGACCTGGAATCTAACGTTTTTTTTATATGATCCTTCTTACAATCGTTTAATAAAGCATAATAGCTATAAATAGAAAAAGTGAGTAACATGTGAGTTTGCTATGAGACTAATGAGTTCCAGTAGTAGGGGAGCAGTAAACCCAGCAGCTTCTCCAATCAAGCAATACCGTTGCGTGTTTATCTCGGCTCGCCACCAAATGGTACCATTTTACAATCAGCTGGAGTATTCAGATCTTTAAGGCTATATTTCACCGGGACACCATGGCGGCGCAACCAGTCGCCGCCACCAACAAAATGTATACAGCTCTATAGAGAGTTACTAACCTGGTGTCCGTTTGGTCGCGCAACCAAACGTACATTTTGTTGGTAGCGGCGACTGGTTGCGCCGCCATGGTGTCCCGGTGAAATATAGCCCTTATTTTAATCAATTCTTGCAGTTTTGGAGTTGGCCATCACTGTTCCTCTTTAAAAAAACCCGACCTGTATAATATTAACGACTGATGTGGCGCGGCGGGCGAAGGTCCACCTGCGACACGGAAGGTTGCGGGTTCGATTCCCACCTTGAGATAAATATATGTACGATCTGTAAATATTTATTCCGGGTGTTCTGGGTATATTATATGTAAGTATACCTAATAAAAAATATCTATCTATGTTATGAATTGTATTGCAGTCTTCTAGTAGGTACCCATAACACAAGCTCCGCTTAACTTGGGGCTAAATGATGTTGTGTGGATGTTCCAGCATTACTTTTATTTAAGTATTTATTTAATTCTTGCAGTTTTGTACTGGCCATCACTGATCTTCTAAAAAACCGACCTGTATAATATTGATTAATAAATATTCACGGACAAATCACACATCACACTCTAGACCCAAACTAAGCAAAGCTTGTACTATGGGAACTAAAAACTTTAGATTGCTGATAGAATACTCATATAAGTACTTTTTTGTTTTTTTTTGTAAATACATACATAGTAGCACCTAGACACAGAACAAATATTTATGTTCATCACACTAATTTGCTCTGGGCGTGAATCGAACCCACGACCCACAGCATGGAAGGCATAGCTACTGCCAACTGAGCTGTGACGCCTGTCAGTATTCCTCTACTTTGTATCACGTGAGCAGTTTTCTCTCAGAGAAAATACCTCTCTTATAAAGGAATACTGGAACAGATCAAAATGAGATCTGACAACCGCGGCGTACGTGTGAAAAATGGACTAGATTCCGAGAATATCTAGATAAATAACGTAAAAACTATTTATCATAATAACATTATAAATGCGAAAGTTTGTATTGATGGATGTATGTTACTATTTCATGCAAAAACTACAAACTGTATTTAAAATGCAACTTTACTATATTATAGGTTATACTTACATCAGAATTACACATAGGCAATAATGTATAGATATATGTTTTGTGTGAATTATACAATATATAACGATAATAAGACAAAGTCGCGGACAACAGCTGACTGTAATAGTTTAATTTGGCATATGGTAAAGATTTGGTAATAGCGCCCTCTGTTGCTGCAACTCTGGACTAAGAACAAAGCGACTTGACTAAGTAGAAAGTTTCACAGAGCTTTCAAATTTGAACCGCTTTGTAGGTGAACGGCGTATTTACTTCAATCAGTTACCGCTAGATGGCACTGTAAAATCTTTTATTTTTTATTACAATATGCACACACAGAAAATGATTTAGATATTATTATTATTGCGTTTACTTAGATTTAATTTTATAATTCCAGACAAAAAAGTTGTTTCTCAAAGCGTAGTTTTTTCAACAATGAATATAAGAATATGAATAGATACTTACAATTGTACATCGACTTATAAAATAATTAAGTATCTAAGTACTTACAAACAAACTTATTACAAAACCACAGCAAACAAACCCCAATCTCCCGAAACGAAAGTAAAACAAGATATTTACAATATTATTTCAACAGAAAATAACTTCAATTTTAGAGCGTTTTCACACTATCCGATCCGATATCGGTGTCGGACGCCTATCTGATATCGGGGTAAGTAAAATGTATGAAATATGTATCGACCTGTCCTTCGTATTGTCCGGCCCGATATCGGATATCGGAGGTACATATTTCATACATTTTACTTACCCCGATATCGGATCGGCGTCCGACACTGATATCAGATCGGATAATGTGAAAACGCTCTTACTCTGAAGTAAGAATTTTATTCTCAAAGGAATTCCTACAAAATCTCTCAAGATTATTGCAATTAATTTCATAAATTTCTTTGCACGACCTTCTTGTAAACGAAATTTTATCTATAAATAATAATATATTATTATTTTTGAGAGGTTATGGCATAAAAAGTGGGACAATAAATATTCTTGGACATTTCACACATCACACTCTACTCCCAAACTAAGCAAAGCTTCTACTATGGGAATTAGATTGCTGATAGAATACTTATTGGACACAGAACAAGTATTTATGTTCATCACATAAAAATTTGCTCTGGGTGGGAATCGAACCGCACGACCCACAGCGTGGAAAGCAGAGCTACTACTCGCCTGACGCCTGTCCATACAAAAATATTATTAAAAACGCTATGTACAAACCAGTGGTAGGGGCTAGGCAACAGTTTCCGCGCGACTAAACACAACAATTTTCTATTTAATTGTTTTCTTCAATCAAGTCTAGAAAACGGAGCGAACTGAACTAGTTTACTTTTGTTTTAGTGAACTAATGGGATTGGATTTCTGTCTTAGTGAGAGCGCACACCTACGAATAAACGTTTTTTAAAGTTATGTTACTTTACTATCTACTATATTTTTTTAATATACACTTTTATTCATTTATAACAGTACCTATAGATTATTTTTTTTATAAGCTGCCTTACCTACTGCAGTCTTGTCATTGGTACTTGTAGTGGTAGGTACCTACTAATGTTAAAAGTTGAAGTTAAGATATTTGGATGTTTGTTATTGCTACTCTATTAAGTTGCAACTACTTGCCCGATTTAGATCTATCAAAAAATAACAGAAAGCTAGGTATTTTATTTATCAAAATATAAACGTTAGAAATGAAGAGAGAAATGGAGGGGGAGACCTTTGCCCAGCAGTGGGACAAAATAGGTTAATAAAAAAAAAAAACGTTAGAAACGTTAAAAAGATGTAGATCGCAATATTCATACTATCTTATTTTTGTCACAAAATCCTGGTCCACATATAAAATTTTAAAACACCTTTAAAATATTCTTGAAAATCACCCCCGAGTATAAATCTCGGAATAAACTAGTTAAGCATAATATAAAATAAATGTTCCAGTTAAAACCGCACTTTTTACAAATTCTTGAATTTAAATTCAGCGCACAAAAGCTCTCACAAGGTACTTAACAGTTCTTTTTAAATGTAAAATTCCTTTAAGAAACTAAACCGAGAACTCGAATAAAAGGTTTACCTACCCTGAATGTGCGGGCTCATGATGTAATAGAGCAAATACTGCTTTCAGTCGACATTACTAACAACTGGACCCTATATATTAAAAAAATTAAACCTTGAAAGTACTTTTTAACCTATATCATCGCATGTTTCTGAATTTGTCCATTATATTTATTAGTTTAGGTTTTTATTTTAACTGATATAGGTTAAAAAGTACTTTCAAGGTTTTTTGAAGTCTGAAGAGTAGTTTATTGGTAAGTACAGTTCAAGTCTGCGCTAACTTTTTATAAGATAGGTCTATCTTAGTAGCGTAATTTAAGTTAATTACGATGAATAAGTCAAGCCAAATAGACTACTCTACCAATAAACTACTCTTCAGACTTCAACCCCAAATAGTTCGATGTATGTAGCTCTCCTGAGGTCTATTTTTCCGAAACTAAACGCAGTTTCCAATGTAATAAAACTATAACACTCATGTCTATTCTACAGGCTATATGTCGGCCATAAAACGATAAAACTGTCGCGCAGAACGGTGTCCATTGGTAGATTGGTCCCCGGAGTGCAGTGTCCGTTCCCAGAGGGAAAGAGGGATTGCAGAAAATCTAACGTTTTCCCTCCCTATTTTTAATGGATCGACTACGTAAATCCTAGTTTTTGAAATACGTTGCAGCGGCTAGATTTTATGTTTTCACGTTCAATCGAATTGTAAATAACGTACTAGTTAGTATGTTTGTTTTCAATCAAGTTTTGGGAAAACACTGTTTGAGATCATCGACACGAAGAAGAAGTGTGAATAATATTGATTTTGTTTGTTTAAAAATGTGCGGTGTTTGATAGTAGGTATTTGTTATTTTAGCAGGGATTATTAATAATAAATATTTATGGGCATATCACACATCACACTCTAGTCCAAAACTAAGCAAAGAGCGAGCACACAAGCATTTGCTTTGCATATGAATCGAACCCACGACCCACAGCATGGAAGGTAGAGCTACTACCAACTGAGCTGTGACGCCTTTGTCATCAACACAGAGTTTGTACCTCAATGAGCATTTAAAATTGAATTAATCATAAAATGATTCAAAATTATCTGTATCAACTAAATCAATGAATCATTTACCCAAGTTTTAATCTCTTTAAAAAGACCTTCTGAAGTTTTTGGCTACTTAAAAGGCAATTTAGCTTTCAATCTGTTATTTTGTTCTTCAAAAAGCACTGACCGTCATTATGAACTTTTTAAGATGATTTATTAAGAAAATAGCGGTTATTATAAGGGTTTAAGAGTTGTGTGATTAAGCTAATAGTCCGGCTCTGTGCTGTAGGTTGTGGGTTCGATCCCCATCGAGAACTTACTAAAAAACTAACAAACGCAAACATTATTGTGGTTTATGTAAGTATGTTATAAAAAATATTGTGGTAGGTATAGTAGCAGTCTAGTTTCCATAGTACAAGTTTTGCTTAGTTTGGGTCTAGACAGCGCATGTTTCTGAATTTGTCCATTATATTTATTAGATATTAGGTTTTTATAATAACCATTTAAGTTATGTTTTTAGGCAAGTTTTCATGATCAATTTGTCATTTTGACAAATAAACATATTTTTTAAACATAGCCAGTATCTTGGATACGCTTCCGATTCTGATACAGATCACTTGAGTTATCTATAGATCATTTGCAACGATCTACAGATAGCTTATCAGTTTTCTTATGTATTTTATAAATATGTTATCTTGGGTATGCTTTCGATTCTGATTTCGATCACATGAGCTATCATGAGCTATCTTTTGCGGTCTACAGATAGCTTATCAGTTTTCTTATGTATTTTATATAAATATATATGTACATTTTGTAATGTAATGGTCGTAAGTGACACAGTCTTACGACTAGGTACTGCAGTTGCCATCGTTTCTCTCAATTTTATTGTTTAAAAATTTTTGCCCGAAAAAAAAAATAACCAGCCCAGTTTTTTGCCAAATCGGGCTATTCTCAAAGTTTTCTCATTTATCACAGTGACAACGATCAAAGGGTGTCGTTTTTGCTGAGACCACGATCTGCTTACCTGGAACAAAAGGTTTATGTTAGTCTTTGTTTATGAGCCAATAAGGTCGAGTTTACACAATCACGGAGTTTGTAAACTTTGGGGTATTATATTCGGGTGGACAAGCTTTGTAAATTACTTATACTTCATTTACACGGAGGGTTTTTTATGAGTTAAAATTTTTTTTCTAATTGACTAGGGATCTTCAATTTATATATTAAATAACTGTACAAGTAGAGCTCTGTATGTTTGTTCGAATATTACTATTTTATGCGTGATATTATAATTGGCCACCATTTTTAACAAAACTAATTGATTGATATATTTTTTGCCTTCAAATATGGTTTATGTTTTACTGCGATTAAGAACTAAGATACTGAGATGCAGCTTGACCTCTTTTATTCAAAAACTACATTTTTACATTTTGTAAATACGCTACAAGGATCATCAAATGGTGACAGATATTTAGGTCATTAAAAAAACATACAGAATACTAATTTCTTTCTTAACTTCAATAACGCGTATTAAGACTCCGATGATGGAACACGTACGACAGGGGAGAGACATTATGTCCAGCAGTGAACTGATATGGGTTGATGATGATGATGATCATCATCATCATCAACCTATACGTCAAGCGTCGCGACGCTTCATATCAGTTCACTGCTGGACATAATGTCTCTCCCCTGTCGTACGTGTTCCATCATCGGAGTCTTAATACGCGTTATTGAAGTTAAGAAAGAAATTAGTATTCTGGCGTCGTTGTAAAACGTCATACCTACTATAATCATCTAGTAAGTGAGACGTTTCATAGTGATCTTATGATTTTATTGAATAAACTTAGTTCGAGTTTGATGTTGGCATTAGCATTAGCATTTCTCATATATCTGTAGCTTCTTCAAAGCAGTTCCAAAAACTGTCGTGTTTCTGGCGGCCGAATATTCGGCGCTTCGGCCTAAAGCGTTGCCGAATATTCGGTATTCGGCTAATTCACTATTCGTGGACGCCCGTAGGACGCCCGTAGGACGCCCTCTGGCGAGATGGAGCGACAATCTGAGGAGTGTAGCTGGCAAACACTGGATGAGAAGAGCCGAAGACCGGGCTCAGTGGCGCGTCTTGGGAGAGACCTACGTCCAGCAGTGGACTGATATAGGTTGATGATGATGATGACTATTCGTGGCATCTAGATGGAACACACCTGACACAGTCCTGGGCGCAGTTCCTCAGCCGGCAGTAACTGCAGATGCAGCCGGAGAAGCAGGAGCCGGGGTCGGAGTCCCCCAGGCTGACGGAGTCGCAGCGCCGCGGGAGGGTCTCGCCGTTCGGACCGGTCCTGGATCCTCTCCATCTGGAAGTCAAGATATGATGGTGTTGAGATTAGACAGAAAGGGAAGTTCTGTAGTTCCGAGTAACATAGACAGAAATGAACTAGGGAAGTTCTGGGTATAAACATTTTTTTCCGTATATTTTTAAACAAAGGATCGATTTTATGATGAGGAAATTAGGTAGACATATTTGATTAAGTACCTACGTATTTATTAATCTGTCAAGCGAAAATAGCCCTTGATGTTTTGTACGTGCAAATGATATTCTGCCTGTTGTAAACCAATTTCTTGGTCGCCTATACATAGCTACATACTTAGTTGGTACTTATATGATTATTCAGATGTTTTTCAATTGTTAGGTTTGTGCATCTTATTTAGTAGATTTCATTAATTACAGCTTTAAATTACTAAGCCTCGATTCACGATACATTTTTTGCCAATTTTTGTCCTTGGTAGGAATCAAACCACGACCTACATAAGTTAAAAGCAGAGTTGATATCTAAAACTTCCATTAAACATAATATTTCCCTAGCATAAAAAACTTTAATATAACTAACTAGACATAAAAAGCTTTTATAAAAACTTTTTATGGCCGAAAAGGCGTTGGATGGATAACCTGGACGCCCACGAAAAAGATTGGTGGAATGTCAAGGACCGGGATGAGTGGAAGACTTTGGGGGAGACCTTTGCCCAGCTGTGGGACAGTAAGGAAAAATAAGGATGTATAGCTCACCTAGCACTCTTCGTGTCCACATGTTCCACCACCACGTTCCAGGTCCTGTGTATCAGGTACAGCAGGAACAGCACCCGCGAGGACTCGGCGTGAGAAGGTGGCTCCTGCCGCCGGCGCCATCTGCGGCCTGTGGTGCTCAGTCCACTGCCCATCGTTGGGGTTACACCATATTGTGTTGATGTGCTGGAAACATGAGAAAAATATTTGTAATTCGGTTGTCTGGAAGAGATCGCTCTCAGCGATAAGGCCGCCCATTGTGTTGTCATGTATACTACCTACTACCTGTTTAAGTTGTTTGTTTTTATTTGTTAGTGGTGAACAATAAAGAGTTATCTATCTATCTATAAGAAAGGCCAGACTTGAAATAGGAACATACAATGATATTTATTTTTTTATATGCACTGTTTCAATAAATATTATATAATCGAAATGTCATCCCACATAAAAAACAACAATGTCTTTTTATTTTTTAATTGATATGGCTTGATAAAAAAAAATATAAGTATTATATCAGCAATCTTGTTCCAGTAAAAGCTTTGCATAGTTTGGGACTAGATTTTGATCTGTGAAATGTATGTATTTATTTATATTTCATATCACAACGGTTTGCATATCAACTGTGTCTCATGTATTTTATAAAAAGTATTCTTTAGTAAAAAGTGTAGATAATTGTCGTAATTTTGGTTGTAATTTTTTTTCTTAAAACATTATTTTTTCAACTAAATAAACATTTCTAATAAATAAAATAACCATAAGAATAAAAATAACGTGGCAGCACACACTAGCTCATACAAATGTGTTACTAAATTTCCTGTAACATCTCTTTCAGCGCCGCACCTGTTCGCGAATTCTTATATCTTAAGCGCCTCGTGAAATGCTCGTTCAGGGTAGTTTAGTGCCATTGTGTTATGTAATAAACAATAAGTATATACAGGGTGGTTTTATGAGAAAAAATAAAAATAAATAATGCTGGACAATCCACACAACATTATCTAGCCCCAAGCTAAGCAGAGCTTGTGTTATGGGTACTAGAAGACTTACATACTTAATACGATACATTACATAGATAGATATTTTTTATTATACATATAAATACCCAGAACACCCAGAATAAATATTTGCAATCATACAAACATTTATTCCAAGGCGGGAATCGAACCCGCAACCTTCCGCGCCACATCGGTCGTCATCAGAAGTGGTGACCAGGTGCAAAATCAAAAGAGTTAGAAAGTGGCGAGTATCTGGCTTAGCGTATCAGTATTGCTATCCAGCGCGCCAATGCAGCCAGTATCTAGGGTACGCTTCCGATTGGTACTGATTTGGATTAGTGGAACCATCTATAGATCGTTTGCAACGGTCTGTAGGTAGCTCAACTGTTTCTTATGTATTTTCAAATTAATTATAGCTAAATGATTTACTCGTACAGGGTGTAAAAACATGCTCTCATAAAACAATAACAACGTCAATTATCATGGTATTAATTTAGCTATTTATTCACCACAACCAATTACAACATACAATTACCTTTACATTACCATTACAATTACAATTACACAAACCATTATACTAAGTAACAATTACTTACATGAACAAAAAAAAATTATATAAAAGTAAGTTACTAGCATGGTCTGTAAGTACTAAGTACACTAGAAATAAACTAAGAAACTAGCAGTTAGAAAGTCTAGCTGTTGGTCAATTACTACGCTTAGCTAATGAGGCGAAGCAGCAATGTACATTATATTGCTTATAATAATTAAATGTACATTTCCTGTTAATGAAGACTTGAGAGGATGAGGTTAATAATGTGCTTTGTAAAACATTTATTTACAAAGATAATGTTATAACTTAGTAACTAAATAATAATATCTTAATAAATAACTAAATGTCAATAAAACTTTATTCCGTAAAATCACAAATATCAAAGTCAAAGTCAAAATTACTTTATTCAGTAAAAACGATCATTTAGAATCGTCTTTCATACTAGGTGATTCTAGGTGACAGTTCCACGCGACCAGAGCCTAGAAGAACGGGCAAGAAACTACGACCTAGTTCCTACCGTTTTTTTTAAACATAATAAACTGTTCAGCTATCTGCAGATCGTTGCAAACGATTTATAGATCAACTGATTCAAATTAGTTCTTTAATATTGAATTGTATTGTTGTTGTGTATTAATTAATACCAAATATTATGTTTTTTATATGACAATGTAAATTTTGTAAATACTGTAGTAGTCGTAAGTTTGTTTGTGAATAAATAGGTAAATTAATACCATGATAATTGACGTTGTTATTGTTTTATGAAAGCATGTTTTTACACCCTGTACGAGTAAATCATTTAACTATGATTTTCGAATGAAAAATCTTGCAACTTTATTTCACTTGAAAATAATTAATTACTTTGTGAAAAGAGAAGTAACCACATTCGGACCCGAGTATCTGCAGACCGATTCGAAACCAGTTAGTTCGGCTGGCTTAAACAACTTAAAATATTAGTTTTTAATTACAAGCATCATCGACATGTTGTAATAAAAACACATTTATAAATATTACTCAAAAAGTACTAGTCAGAACTTAACTTTTATATGTTACCTCCGAAGTTTTACCTATCAAGCAAAAAAGAATCATCAAAATCAGTTCACAATTGATCCAGTAATGGTGTGACAAGTACTTACAATTAACATTTATAGTCGAATTTAGAATTAATGAATGAACGAAATGATGTGCTACTTTTTTAAGGCCCGACGCAAAATCGATGGGAGTGATATGTTTTGGTTATTGGGGTGTCTGTCTGTGGCGTCGTAGTCGGCAATCTTATTTGTGACCTTTCAAGAATGGCATAAAATGCTTTTAGCATTAAGCTCTTTTTCTACATAATTCAGATTTTTCGTGCGATAAAGCATTAAATATTAATATTAATAACACTCTGGCTTCTGACAGTACCAAAAACAGATGATAATGTTGAACGTATAGCTATTATTAATAAGTGCAATTTTTGATATGATGAATTAGTAATTATGGAGTATAACCTTTCTTTTTTATATACCTAAACTTGTTTTTAATAATATCTCAATCCATAAATTTATTTAATTTGTTTGTGTATGAGTTTTTTTTATCAAATTTTATATCTATGCTTTTGTATGTCAGTCTCCAACGATGTGTGTGATACATGCTTATATATTTACTAAGAGTACTGTGCAATCGTGCGGTCTACAATGAGGGGTTGCATGATGGCACAGTGCCCAGAGCTCGCTCACATTCGGTTAATGTGGGAAGAACTCGTATTTTAAAAGGTAATGAAAACGCAGCGGTCAGGTGAAGATTACCCAACTTTTTGATTTATAACTGGTTTAATAATATATTGCTTTGTGGTTCTGCTGGACTGTAAATTGAAAACCTCCTTTTAGAAGTATTTGTAACCGAACTTTAAAAGAGGTGTACCTATATATTTTTATGATATTAAAAATGTGTGCAATCACGATTTTTCAGATCATTAACCAATTTTGATAATTATTTAATTAAAATAAGTTAAAATTCAATTTATATAATATTATAATTTGACCAGAATGACCTACCAAACAAAAAATAATCAAAATCAAATATGTAGTTAACAAAATCGATCATACTTAAACGGATGCAGTTGACAAGTCACACGTAACGTAATACACAAAGAAAACATACACTCGAATTGAGAACCTGCTCATTTTTGTAAGTCGGTTAATAAAATTACGTAAAATATTTTCAAACACAGTTTTGATGACCAAAAGAAAGTTTGACAAGTATTATCTAATTCGTTAAATTGAGACTTCATGAGAAAAATAGTTTTAAAATTACAAAGAAATAAGTAGGTACCTTCGTGGGATCTACTGTTCCGGCTATTAGAAAGTTTGCTTTTTCTAAAAAGGTGACGATAGCGTGAAATGGGAAAAAAATCAAGAAATTATCTTAAAAATAAAAAACAGTTCTGTCGAAATCAAACCGTTTTGCAAGGAGAATTAAAATAATATTACATACTTTTATTTATATATTATTAGATATATACTTACACTAGTACATAATTATTTTGATATTGGTATGATGCAGCTTTATCTAGTTTTTGTATTTAAGCAAAAAATACGACTATTTCATAATTTATTTAAATATTTATTAGATCATTATGTTTTTAAGCTTAAATCATGTTTGCTAAGTTTTTAAATTATTTTATATTCGTTTTTCTTTTCAGTTTTTCGGCGGATTTTATATATTTATTAGTTTCATAACTATTTCATGCGAAAATATATTTTTCAATCTCTCGCTTTATTTTCAAACTCTAACGTTTAAAAATAAAGTGGAAATCTGGTGGAATGACGCCAAGGACCGGGATGAGTGGAAGACTTTGGGGGAGACCTTTGCCCAGCAGTGGGACAATATAGGTTAATAAAAAAAACGTTTGAAAGTCAACATTACTCAAGAAAGTAGGTACATATAAATAGAAAAGCAATTATTTTACTATCATTATCGTGGAAGAGTGGTTATACAGAGTATTTTGCATATACAGATGTGTAGGCATTATGGTAATATACCACGCTTTTAGTGCAGGAGCTTACGGCGAGGATCTTTCTTGATAACACAAGCAATAACGGGTTTCGAAATCTCACTTTTTTACTTCTATAGCAGTTTAAAATGAAATTATATAATTCTAATTCTCATTCGCTTGTTTAAAATTTAATGTAAAAGACATATTTTTTATTAGTAATATCAGATCAGTAAGCAGATCATTATACTAAAGTATCAGATATAGTAGGTGAACGGTGGCCTAGATGAATAAGCAGGAAAACTTTCTATAATTTTTTGACGTTGTGTTCTCGATTGAGACGCAGGAAGAAGACCGTTTTTGTGTATGATCCATTTTCCTTGAATGATGAAAACGGATCAAAATTTACGTTCAAGTGTGTTAATGAATAAATTTAACATAGTCACATATAAACTAATAGTTTTCATATGTAAATAAAATATCATGAAATAACTTTTATATGAAAGATAATGTCCAGCACCAGCTCCCGGTCTACAGCAATGTGTTTCTTGCTGTAAGTATACTGTTACGTGATGCATCAATACATGCTCATGATAAATGCAAATCATTTGATCTTATGTTGTGATAAACTATACAGCGAACGGAAACACTGACGGTACAGTCTGCGTCAAAAATACATTGCTAATGCACAATTTAAAATTTTAATTGATAAGAAAAATAAAACTTAGAGATATGGTCCGGTTGAGTTCTCTTAGTAACTACAAGATTATAGATATTTTTGAGCGAATAAAACGTAAAATAATTATAATTACATATTTTTAACATATAAAATGAATACATGATAGCAAAAATGCATTAAAATCAATTCAGTAATTTTTGCGTGAGTAACACATCCATTAAATTTTCGTATTTATAATGTTAGTAGAATATATGGGTCTGATAGAGGAGAGTGGAAGAAGAAGACGTGATGTTTCGACCCCACATGATGTGGGGCAAGGGTAAAAAGATGATGATGATGATGACGATAATATTAGTAGGATAAAATGTAGTCAAGTCAATGAATAATAAATCTATCTAAAAGCAATCTCTTCCAGACAACTTATGATAGACATAACCATTCGATTATGTAATAAGCCTAGCTTTATTATGTAATCAGGTTACCACTACAAAGTGATTTCGTAAGAGTACATACAATTAACTCTTTGATTAGATATTAGTTGTATTTACTACGCGGATGTATTTGTGCATCGATTGTGGTAAATATCCTCGACTTTCCATCATTTAGTGGTGAGGCTCGATTCATAAGCATATAACACTTGTTTCCGGTAATATGCCGGTAATATGCCGGTAATATGCCGGTAATATGCCGCGTGGTTTATTGATATATAAATGTTTCTCTCTCTTTATTTCTCTCTCTCTCTCATATATAATGTTCATAAGCATATAATTTGTTATATGCCGATAATATGCCACATGGTTTAATAATACATTATGTGGCATATTGTAGAAATTTGCTTTATATTAAATTATTTAAGTACATGATATTTTTAGAACTTTTGGTTACAACGTTACGTTAGTTGAACCTATTTGGAAGGAGTTATATTTAGTTCAGCGTATTTTAACGTAACGGCTAAATAAAAATAAGGAAACAAATTAAAATTTTATTGAGGACGCAAATGAGGCTTACAAAAATAATAAAAGTAGTTTCATTAAAGAACTGTTCGGATATGTTTCCAATGGCTTATTCGACAGAAGTCATAACGCAGTTGGTAGTAGTTCTGCTTTCCATGCTGTGGGTTCGATCCCCACCGAGCACAAAAATAAGTGTTAGGAACACTGCAGTTTGTTTTACAAAATATATCTATTGGTAATAATTTGGATTAATTAAACTAATCATGTCATTACCAAGGGTGGGTTGCTCATGGCTCAAACTAGTTTGAGCTATCAGCTAGTCGCTATTCGCTCCTAAACCCTTCATTAAAAAAGGTTGTTTTTAGAAAACTCAATTTAAGAAAAAACGCTATTCGCTTATCGCTTGCATCTGTACTCACTCACTCGTAAAAGTGTCACTATCCGCGGAAGGAAACGCTACTAAAACAGGTCGACCGTAGCAAAGTACGTTTTCCATTGATTTCACATACGTTATGGGGCGTCTAAACGGGCCACACTTCACGGCAATTTGTGGCTGCAATACTGTGGCCGGCAACATTGCTACCAATACCAGCCACACTATGCAATATTTTAAGGATGGCCCGGCATTATAGCCACATATTTTTTGACATTTCGTCGGGTCATTGTTGTTGGATTGTGTGGCTTATTAAAGGGTTCTGAATCAAAGGCCATACTATTGCGGCCATATTGCAACATGTTGCCTGCAATTGATTGCTCAGCCATAAAATGTTTTATTGATGGCTGGGCAATGTTTGCCAATAATTGCAGCTACAAATCGCCGCAAAACATTGCCCGTTTAGACGCCCCATGATGTTTTTTTATGTACCAAAAAGTTTTCTATTCTTGTTCTTTGTGTCGACAGGTTTCTTTTGTCATATTTGATAGCATCATCATTATCATCATCAACCTATATCAGTCCACTGCTGGACGTAGGTCTTTCCCAAGACGCGCCACTGAGCCCGGTCTTCGGCTCTTCTCATCCAGTGTTTGCCAGCTACACTCCGCAGATCGTCGCTCCATCTCGCCGGAGGATATTTGATTTGATATTAAAATATATTTTCTATTTATATGCATGGGTTTTCAGATTATGAACATATTTTTTTAATTCTTTGATTTTAACGAAGAAATATATTTAAAAGTATCAAGATTTTTCACGATTAAATTACGAAGGGATGGCTACTCAAAAGCAAAGCGCACCATTTACTCAACAGATTTAAAAATGAGAGATTCTCAATTCAGTTGTCTTTTTTTCTGTTTTTTAGTTCCTTCATTTAAACTGATTAAACATTGAGCTAGCGTGTTCTATCAAGCTTAAAAATGACTTCTTATAAATCTGTCAGTAAAAACTGACATTGATACAGCGTTCCAGTCCACTTCTTCTTGATTTCTTATCAATCAACAAAATGATCAATATTTTTTACTTAATAAAAAGCAGTAACTTATAAATACGGTTCTTACAATAGCAGGAAATTGCGCTTGATTAAGTTTATTTACCGATGAAAATTACGGTTTTTTCTACCACGCCCATCTTAGATCACGAAAGTTATGTAATTCATTTTTTTTTATATGTTATACCATTCAAGGTTAATAGGTTGGCATGTCATGTGGAGGGAAGAAAGCCATATAACAAGAAGAGTGTTAGATATGAATGTGGATGGATGTAGAAGTAGAGGGAGGCCAAAGAAAAGATGGATGGACGGTGTGAATGACATGTGTGAAAGGTGTGAACATTGAGATGACGTCTGATAGAGGAGAGTGGAAGAAGAAGACGGTTTGGACCGACACCACATAATGTGGGACAAGGGTAGGAAGATGATGATGATGATTTTATACCATTCAATGGTGGATAAAAGAAAGGAAGAGGAGGATGGAAAAACAAATTTAGTAAGTATCTAGTTATTTTTTGTCTTTTAAATCGGCATGACTCCATGCTTGCCTAGTTTTTTTGACGTGACAACGTCTTATAATTCGATAGGGCCGGCTGCACGTACGAAAAAAACATGACGCATGAGGCGTTCTGAGGCGTTCCATGAAGTGACGTTGTCACGTTCAACTACCGTTAGTAAACTGACTTTACAGACAACCATTTTTTTTACTCACGTTTTTCATCTTTACATTCAAAATACAACCCGTATATATGAGAAAAGTATGTTTCAAACTTAATTAAATGAAAAAAATATTGTGACATTTGTTAGCCGACTGTACAAACATGACAGATCGTGAAGTTGCGCTAAAACGAAATGTCAAAGTCGTTAGAAGACGTTCGCGCCAAATGACATTGATTTTGTAATGTGACATTATACATTCATTGTTACTGCGCTTTTTTGAAATAATTTGCATGTTGAGTTAACCTTTATCAGTTTTGATTTAATTTAAATTTATAATTTTATAAAAAATTAAGTAAGTAGGTATATTAAAAATGCGCTATTATCGTATCGTAGATTTTGGCGCCAAGAAATGATAGTAAACAATTTGTTAGCGCATAAATATCTACTATTTTATGATGAAAATAAATTATCTAAGGTACGTGAAGAAGGTTGCGTTCGGAAACAAAGCATCCTTGATAGATATTCTAATAGTACCAACTTCTAGTAGTACTTAGTCCCAAACTAAGTATAACTTGTTATATAAAATTAAAATAGCTATAAAACTTTTTTTAGTATTATGTACACAGAACACACATGAAATCACACAAGGCGCAAAATCCTTAGGAAGTTTTTTCTTAATGACAATTTTGCAAGGCAGAAGCTACCAACAGAACTATGACACCTGTCAAATAGTAGCTCCAAAATAAATGAGTAAAATAATTGTACATTTGTGATTTAGAATAGTTGAAAATTGAAATGTATACCAACTGCCAACGAAATGTCTTGTGTCGCTGGCAGACGCTTGCATTACCATTTTAAAGGCACGTACGACAAATTCAATTTCCTACAGATTTCTATGTAGGTACCTACTTACTTATATTAAACCTACTTACTTAAATAAAAAGAGGTTTTATTTCAAAAAATAATTTAAAATTAGGTTCATTTACTGCTATACTGTATGCTGTATTAAAAAAAATATCCGACAGTTTTTTTTGTGTCAGTTAATGTTTTTTTTTTAAAGAATTAACAATTTTGCGTTATCAACGACCAGCATCTGAACGTGTGCTGTCGGGTCTTTTGGCCTGATTAACGCTTGAGAGTTTCCTGAAATCAGTTCAATTAGGCTGCTCAACGCTCCTGTCATTAACTTTTTAATTTATTCCAGCTCACTCACACATGTTTGTATATTTGCATTTTCCACATTTCTACGCAAGAGCGTGAATCTTTGAATATCGAATCCCGAACGTATTTCAAATTTGAATTTCAAATCGTGTTCCATCTTGTGTTCTGATTTCGGTTGTTGACATTTTGACAGCCGACCTCTAGGGTTGTCAAATCACTGTTCGGTGTCTGATCAGGTTGAACGAGAAACGGATCTTGTTTATTGTCATCGGATCTCGAGATCAGTTTTTTACGTTTGAAAATATTGGCTAGGTTTGAGGCAAAATATAAAGATGTAAATCTTTTTATTGATTTATAATACATTGGTAATTGGTTTCTAATACATAGGCAACGCACATAGGAATGGATAAAACAAGTAAGTATACAATGGGCGACTTTATCACTAACAGCGATCTCTACCAGGCAACCTTTCAAGTATTAATTCTAACGGATATTAAATTAAAATTAATTCTATCTTGTCTTACCGTAAGTATAAAGATGCTCTACTTTCGTTCCTCGCAAAAACATCCTCAACCTATGTAACAAATTATGCCTACAGTTAGGTAGCCTAGTCCATCAGATTCCGTGTCACTGAGAGAAGCTTTACACTTTTTTTCATAATTTAAAAGACTTCAATGACAATTAAAACACATTTTTGAAGATTACTTAAAAAGTGCTAATCAGAGCCTATATATTGACATTTACATACATATCAGAAATCTAAACTAATATTATAAAAAGAATAGATTTGATTGTTTGTTTGTTTGCATCGAATAGGCTCCGAAACTACTAGACCGATTTCAAAAATTCTTTCACTGTTGTGAAGCTACATTATCTGCGCTGAACATAGGCTATATTACAATGATATTTTTTATATAGGCTAACCGTGCGAAGCCGGGGCGTACTACTAATACTCAATAAGTAGGTACTCAAGTTTATACAGTTTGTCAAATTCGGACGTACAATAAGAGGGTAATGAACAGAGCATTACCCAATAAATGTTGAGAAGCTTACAGGATTATAATAGTCGAACTGAGAACCTTCTTATTTCCTTAAGTCGGATAAAATGTTATGAAATTCTTTGTTTTATACCTATTATAAAAATATGTTTCATATTCTAGAAGTGATCTAGTTTCCAAAGTTATAATAGACCAGATGGTGATGTGTGAAATATGCATGAATATTTTATAATTATTTATTTGAATTGTGTTTTGAATATTGAATAAAATAAATGTCAAATGTTTTGAAACATTTATAAATGCTCTTTTCTGTTATTAGATTTTTACTATAAGTCTTATGTAAGTATATGAAGTTTCTTATGTAGAATATAATATATCCTGGATTAAAGTAAATTCAATAGAAATATAGATTAAGTAGTAAAAATAAAATACAGCGAAAAGGAGTATAAATCAAGTCACTAAAGTCACAGTCCTGTTGTAAATAAAAAAAATAAATGTTTATTTCTTGTCTATATCTAAATCTAGTTCCCATAGTACATTTTTTGTGTGAAATGTGATGTGTGAAATGTCCGTGAATATTATTTATTATTTTTATACAAGCTATATTGCCTGCATCGAGTTAGGGCAGCCCTAGCCAACGGTTCTTTATACTAAAAATATTATTTTTAAATGTTGCGTACGGTCATACATTTTTCTGCAGTTATATTATAATTGGTTGGGTCACGTGAATGATTGGACCAATAATTGGAACGTCTAGCGCAGTTTAAATTTTACACGCTACGATTTTAATGGCGATATTTTCAATCGAATAGTAACTTTGGTTGAATTGTCGATATAAAATATCGATTATTTGGATTATTTTGTTCATGAGTGTATGTGAGGATATTCTCATATTGTTCCTAGAATACATAAAATTATGGCTGTGAAATGATACTGACAGTCAAGGTATGTTATACGTATATTAGGTACGTATGTTATTATATAGGGTATGTGACATCATTGTTGAATATCAATGACGTTCCTATAATAAATGCTATAAATTATAAATAATTATAACATAAGACACATAATTATAATTCATTCATTAGTCATTTCAGATGAATTGACCTACAAAAAGTACAAACTGTGTTTTATTAGCTAAAAGCATGTCGCAAGAGATATTTAGAACCTAAATGTTTTGATATAGCGTGAAGGACCAATTTATATTCAAACTACAGTTTAAACGACAATAATAGCGATTTGGTCAATAAAATCAAACAATGAGTTTACTCATTGTTTAAAAAAAATCAAGTCACGCCTCTGTTATTCTTGTCTTGTTTGCGTTTTGTAAACATTTACTCGTACATGTTAAATCGTGATTGTAAACTAGTTCTACAAATATGAAATGAAATGAAATATATTTATTGTTTGTGAAACTAGGTTAGCCATAGATGTTAGCCATTAAGGTTTCGTACTCTTCGTACCGATTGGTGTACAAACATGATTACACGTCGAGGGTGACATAATCATGTTGATTAAACCCTCTTTAGTAAATAAAGATAAAAAAAAACATGATTCAAAGTCAAAGTCGAAGTCAAAGTTATTTTATTTGCAGGAATTAAATGTGTACATAGGTGGCAAAAGATACATATGTCATGATTTCCAAAATATTATTCTAAAATTGTATAATATAATAGTTTGGTAAATCTATTTAAGAATTATAAAATATTAATGAAGATATTTGTGATGATTCTAGAAAAGAATAAACGTCACATCCGGCACGCCGCCGCCATCTTGTTGTTTACGCTTATGCGGTGATATAAAAAGAATGAGGTGGCTGTACCGGAGAGTTCTCTTTAAGCCTTCGAACGGTCAAGTCATAGTCGTGAAATAGTGTTACCGTGTTAAAAAGTATAATTGTGGTTAGGATAGACTAAAGTGATAGCATATAGTGCAGTTTTATATTATTTCAGAAGTTGGATCAACCAAAAGGAGATGGTATGGTACCTATATTTTTTAATTTACAATCAAAATGATGGAAAGCTAATTATGAACTGAACTGAGTGATGTATTAATATTTTAAAATTTATTTTTCTGACAACCGTCATTTTACGCCCATGTTCAATTTTGAATATTTATGCATTATATGCAGGATATAATGGTATGTGCGCTAACATAAGGTCAGGGCTACTCTCTGACGATGTGATGCGTATGATTCTGTACTGATGTGTCGTTTAGTACTTGGCCGGGGCAACCCTCTGGTAGTATTTTACGGCGCATTTTTGCATTCCGACTTAACTTGTCGGTGCTTGATCAGGGCTACACTCTGATAGCATCTGATATAGTTTTGTTTATATACCTGTTACGTGATGATAATGATTCATTATAATTATTATTTTAAATATTATTTATTTTTCTGACTACCCTCATTTTACGCCCATATTTAATTTTAAAGATTTATGCATTATATCATGGTATGTACGCTAACATAAGGTCAGGGCTACTCTCTGACGATGTGATGCGTAAGATTATGTACTGATGTGTGGTTTAGTACTTGGCCGGGGCAACCCTCTGGTGGTATTTTACGGCGCATTTTTGCATTTTAACTTAACTTGTCAGTGCTAGATCAGGGCTACACTCTGATAGCATCTGATATAGTTTTGTTTATATACCTGTTATATGATTCTTAACTTTGATTGTTTTTCTCTCGTTCTTTTTATCTTGTACATTAAAATAATGTGCATAGTATGATGCAATGGAGTTTGTACGACGTATTATGTCAAGTCTACTCTTTGATGATGCAAAATGTTCGTGATAAATCCGGGCTAATCTCTGATTCACATGATACATGATACAATCCTTGGTGTACCTTTAAAGTAAACATTTCTTAATTTTATTTTATTTTTGGATACATGTTACAATATGTTTAATAACTTGTTATGTATTATGATGTAGGGTATATTTGATTTAAATTGGTTTCATTTTGCGACAAAGGTATACTTGTTTATCACAAAGCCTATTGATCTAAAGGTTTTGTCAGAATACCAGCGCTTGCATGGTCTCTTGTAGGCAACTAGCCACAAGTGACTAGGCAATATACTAACGCTGGGCTTTTTGCTACTGTAGCACACAGAAATGATCCTGTTGTAATTTTTATTGTTTCTTTTGTTTCTGTTTTGTGTGCTACATGTGGTTAATAAATAAATGTCTATGTAATGAAAGATTTTATAACAAGAAAATTAATTTGGTTTATTTTTACATATGGTTTTTTTGATGGATATGGTTATATGGTTATTTTACTATAATCAGCAAATATAACCTCGCTGACTTTTCAAGACCGGAAAGCGTATACATGAAGAGTATAATTAATTTCATAATGAGAAAATCAATTTGTGGTGGTTAAATGGTTTTTCCTATTTTTTTAAAGTTATTTGGTAGAAACCGCTTAATCTATGATAATTTAAGTTAACGAGCGAACTTTGGTTGTTTTTTAAAAAAAATTGGATATTAAAGAACTTTCTGTTTTGTAGTATTACCCATTAGCTATGTTTGCTAATTGGCTTAAATAGACATGTTGGTCTACATGTTTTGAGCTAGGTATGTTTGCTAGCTGGATTGAGTCTGCTATGATTGCGGACTGGATTGAGTTGGCTATGTTTGCTGATTGGATTGAGTTGGCTATGTTTGCTGACTGGATGGAGTTGGCTATGTTTGCTGACTGGATTGAGTTGGCTATGTTTGCTGACTGGATGGAGTTAGCTATGTTTGCTGACTGGATGGAGTTGGCTATGTTTGCTGACTGGATTGAGTTGGCTATGTTTGCTGACTGGATGGAGTTAGCTATGTTTGCTGACTGGATTGAGTTGGCTATGTTTGCTGACTGGATAGAGTTAGCTATGTTTGCTGACTGGATTGAGTTAGCTATGTTTGCTGACTGGATGGAGTTAGCTATGTTTGCTGACTGGATGGAGTTAGCTATGTTTGCTGACTGGATGGAGTTAGCTATGTTTGCTGACTGGATTGAGTTAGCTATGTTTGCTGACTGGATGGAGTTAGCTATGTTTGCTGACTGGATTGAGTTAGCTATGTTTGCTGACTGGATGGAGTTAGCTATGTTTGCTGGCTGGATTGAGTGACTATGTTGGACTGGATTGACTGGACTATGTTGGTCTACTGGATTGACTGGACTATGTTGGTATACTAGATTAACTTCGACGTATGTGTATATTAATTTATTTTTTTTATATGATAAGCTTGAACGCGCGGCTTCGTCAGCGTGCACTGTTTTATTTTCAAAGTATTTAGAGTTCATACATCATTAACATAGTGTTATGAAAATTATTAAATACAATTTTAAAGTTTCTAATTTTACGTCAACCAGTCTAGAACTGCAGATGATTTGGAAAGCTTTGACATTCACAAATTGTTAACATTCTGATCATACCAACTTTTAAGTTTTGGTGTTGTGGTAGACGAACATACGGTTCACAAACTATGAACTGATATTTACTTCTTTTACATTAGAAGTATTGTTTTATTTATGTTATTATGTTATTTCAGTACCTGTAACGCAATCTCTTTGGCAACTTTAAGGATTTTAAATAAATAGTTGAATTGGTGGGTACCGATACGGCTACCGAATCGTCTTTTCAAGTGAAATGCCTGTGTCGTATGGTTCGGTCAGTACGCATCATCTGACACATCTTGAGGCTGGAGTATGATGTTTTGATGTTTCGTAAGAAACAGGAAAGTAGAACTGGTAATGTTTTCTGTTATCTTTCCCTACTTGGAAAGTTTGATAAAATCTTTAAGAATATGAGTCATTTGTAGTGGAACTGTGTATAAAATCTTTAATCGTGTTTTAGCAGCCCGCTCATTTCGGGCGTGTTATTATTTAATGTTGAGCTTAAAGACTCTCTGTAATTTATTATTTGATGTTTAAATTTTTCAATGATTATTAACTTTTTATGCTATAATTTGTAAACTTTCTATAATTATTATTTAATGCTAAAATTTGAAGGAGATGCATTTAATCATTATTTTTATAATAATTATAATTTTAAATTATGAGCTGATTACAGCTCAAAGTGAAGTGAAGTGCCGCAACGATTTGTTTTTCTGGAGCAGAATTCAGAAATATGATTTACAATTGCTTAATGTATTATTCACTTTTATTTATATTACCTGTTCTCAGAAGCGTTGAACTACCAGATCGGAATACCCCAAGCGTTGAACCAATAGTGGTTTTGTCAATTTAATGTAAAAATGGAAAGGCTAGATTTTATATACTTATGTATATATGTATAACACCACCTACAATAATTACCGAATGTCATGATTTATTGTTTCAAGGTCCTTATATTGTTATAATTGAATATTATATCGGTGTTACAATGTACATATTAACTTTAATCGTATTGCTATATATTGTTTTTTATGTTGTGTGTGCCGGGAGGCGACACATTGTCGGATGGCCGAATGTCATGATTTCCAAAATATTATTCTAAAATTGTATAATATAATAGTTTGGTAAATCTATTTAAGAATTATAAAATATTAATGAAGATATTTGTGATGATTCTAGAAAAGAATAAACGTCACATCCGGCACGCCGCCGCCATCTTGTTGTTTACGCTTATGCGGTGATATAAAAAGAATGAGGTGGCTGTACCGGAGAGTTCTCTTTAAGCCTTCGAACGGTCAAGTCATAGTCGTGAAATAGTGTTACCGTGTTAAAAAGTATAATTGTGGTTAGGATAGACTAAAGTGATAGCATATAGTGCAGTTTTATATTACATAATAGTCCCAATATAATTCTACCTTATATAAGGCATGCAAAATTGAATAGTACTTATACAATTCATTATTTAACAGCTAATATTACATTGTCAAATTATACATGATTGAAATTATTTGATTACACAATATACCTACTTATATCAATCAGAACAAATTTACATTATAACTTTGTCTTGTATATTGATATTATACGTGAAAGCCTATGTTTTCGTGCAGTTCATTAAGCGTCATACTATAATTCATAGATAGGCGGGTAGCATGCAACCAACGTGCTTTATTACTTACCTTCACAGCACTATGTTCAACATTCCAAACTCGTTCATGCACATCAATACACAGAATCCGATATATCACAGATCAATTCTTCCAAATACTTCCAATTAGACAAATTGAAATCAAATTCTAATTGAAATTGAATGCACAATAAAACACTTCGAATTCGTTCCAAAGATCGAACGTTTTTTTGAATTTTGTACTTAATCTACAATCACTTTCAATCTTTCTTTTGCAATTTGAATTGCAATTTTTTTTTTATCAATTTAAAATAAGGTTTGTTTAGATCCGATAGCGACACGATTACCGGGAAAACAAATGCTTGAAACGCGTGTGGAATGACCTACAGCACTGACTGACTGACTGATAGGATGGTGCGCGCGCGCAGTGCAGCGAGCATTTGAAAACTGTGCTAGGTATTAGGGATGGGCAAAAAATATCGATATATCAAAATATCGATATTGTTTCTGAAAAATATCGATATATATCGGCGATATTTTTTCCAGCGATATATCGATTTTCGATATTTATTTTCGGATATCAAAATCGATATATTTTTAAAGCTCTAAACAACGAGTGCTCCTGATGTCAATATCAGACAAATTCTGTTATGAGTAATGTTATGTTAAATTAGTTTTTTTTTAAGTCAAGCAATGAAAAACCTGTTTTTTTTTATAAAAAAAACTTATGTCAAAACAGCCAGATGTGTATATGCTTTAAAATTTCTAATATTTTGACAATTTTTATAAATAATTGCATATTGGGCAAAAAATATCGATATATCGATATTTCTTGGACGATATAATCGATATATTTGAAATATATCGATACGATAAATATCGATATTTTTTTTCGGTTTGCCCATCCCTACTAGGTATGCCTGGGAAAGTAGTTGTCTTGATACTTTGGCGCTATTCATGGACTTGCATTAATAGAAACAAAACAAGTTTGGCTTTAAAAAGATTGGACTAGCATGTCTGAGGATATCTACTAGACCCCATTTAAGTATCTAATCAATTTATACATAATCATTTCAGTAATTGATTTATGGATAATAATAAGAAAGCTTAATAAGTAGGTAAACATGGTCAACTTTTGGTTGGTTTTATATAAATGAAACCTACAAACACATACTTATTGGTAAATGTGTTTTTACCGATTTTAATTTAAACGATGTTTTTAATTAATTAAAACACGATGCTTTACCTATTTCGTTTCTTTGATAAAAATATATCTAAGTAGGTGCTATCGTCCATAAAAATGTCAAGTATCAAACCCGCACTATTCTCGATTAGAGCGCACGAACGCATCGACACGCATGAGCATGTATCTTCTCATAGCGTTTACTTACATCTATGGTTTATTTATTACATATAAACTGAATTCATCTTTTCAAACGATTTCAAAAAAAGGTGATTTTCAATTCATATTTTTCATTCAATTTTTTTTCATTTCATTCAATCCATTTTCAATTCATGAAAACATAATTTTTTATCTATGTACGACAGATTTTGATGATTCTTATTTTGTGTCGTACATCATGTTCAAAAGTGGTCCCATTTTTGATAAAAAATGTGTATTCAATGTTATTTCAAAACGTAATAAAAATACTAAAGACATTTCAAAGTGATCCTTGTGATTTTATTGAATAAATCAGTTTGAGTTTGATCTGTCAATGATGTTCTAAGATTTTTTATTTAAAAAAGATGACCAATCTGATCACACGTTTATTAATAACATTGTTTGTAAATAAAAGCTGCAAAGTTCAACTACGTGATATTACGATTTGTTTGTCTTCCCTAACCAATACAAGTTCAACAGTAAGTGGGGTAGGATGGTAGATAGTAAATCTAGTTAGCAGAGACGATGACACGGACGGGACGGCGGGTCCTAACTTGTACTAATTAACTTAATATTGGTTCAAGTTATAAGTAACTGAGGCTTTTTAACTTATTTTGTAATATGAGCAGGATTTGAACCCGCGATCTTCCTTTTGATAGGTACCTACATACTTTATAAGAGCGCGATGTGAGAAATGTCTGTGAATATTTATTTATATATATTTATTTTTCTTGCATACATTTAGTTTCTTGCCCGTTCTTCTAGGCTCAGGTCGCGTTAAACTGGCACTTAAAATCACCTAGTATTTAAGACGATTCTAATTGATCTTTGTCATATTACAGCATAAAGATTAATTGATTTTAATTTTATGCTGAATTTAGACCATTTTCTGACGCGTACCTCTACTGCAATTTTAATTATAGTAAGTATACCTATTTCAGATACTAAAAATTTTACATTTTTAAAATTCCACTTTTTTTCTTCGTTTGATGATGCAAATACGTTGTAGTTTGATGAATTTTAAAACTTTTCAAAATTTCCATCACCATAACATCGCCCAATCTCTTATCCTTAGTCCATATTTATGTAACTAGAAACTAATTAGTTTTAAATATCTTGTGAATTAGTGGCATAAGTTAGCACGATATACGGGGTTTCTAGTTCACGATCCCGTGAGATTCCAACGTAATATTAACATCATTAGTATGCAAAACTTGTTATTTGTTAGCTTGTCTTATGGTTAACCTACTGGGAATACAGGGTGTAAAATGATAGACTTTAAAATAAGACCACTTCTTACAAAATTATCAGTATTTCTGCAATGATAATGTATGACTTTTCTTGTTATTTTTTTCTTATTACTACAGTAACTTTATATTCCTGTGAATAATTACGACATATTTATTATTTTGAATCTCAAAATCTTTCAAAGATTCTTGTTAGATATTCGTTGATGTAAAAATTATGCAAAAAATACTTATTTTTGATAAATTTTCTATAGCGTACCGTATAGTTTTTACACCCTGTATCTGAGACACGTGGTCACAAGAGCTTTCAGTTTTATGATTTCGTTGAAAACTAGTCGTCAATTAAAACAGCTTTGGTTAAATTAATCATCGTTTTAGACACTGATTGCGGATGCTCTGATTAAAGCATGGGGTTCACTTTCTACTGATTTGTATTTATTGACTAAATTAATTATAAATATTCATGGATGCACTAGAAGCAATTTACATAACGCTATCTAGCCCCAAACTATGCAAGTTTGTACTATGGGAACTAGATTGCTGGTAGAATGTATGATGAGATGGGTGTGGTTTTCTTGCTCGTTCTTATAGGCTCTGGTTGCGTGGAACTGGCACCTAGAATCACCTAGTATGTAAGACGATTCTAAATGATCCTTGTGATTTTATGAATAAAGTAATTTTGACTTGACAAAAGGGAAAATCTTCCTCGCCGAGCGACCTTTGGCTCAGGGTCCGAGGACCGATGGATAGAATTCGGTCGTATTACTTATGTTCAAATTCCCTGATAACTTCGTTAGCACGATCTAAGATTTGCAAGTGCCATCTGTTGGTCTGTTGCGTAGACTTCGATGTAGTTCATCATGTAGTGAGATAGATGGCGCTACAATATATAACAAACGTGCATGCAATGCTGAAGATATTTAATTGTTTACATCAACTAAGGAAATAAAAACATTGTTTTCAATTGCGTATGATTCTAAAGCAAATCTACGCATCGTTGCCTGGAAGAGATCGCTCTCAGCTAAAAGGCCGCCCATTGAGTTGCCTATTGTTACTTTTGTTTACATGTGTGTGTATGCAATAAGAGGTAATATCTATTGATCTACCTAAATTAAATTAATATAGGAATGATAATGAAAAATAACAGAAAAATATAGTTTTTTCAAAAATCTTTAATAATACTCTTACATCTTTTGTATCTAAATACAATATTTACAATCTTATTTCTAAATAAAACAATGATGACGTCACATCACTATCACTGTTTAAAAAAAACTAATAAACCATGTGGCAGTAATAAGGCAGTGATATTTAGCCGAGTTGAGTATTCTAATATATTAAAATAGTGAAAAGCTTCAGGTAATTCGAGAAAACTAGATTCAATCCCAAAAATACACAATAACATTTTTCAAGCAATAGTTACCTACCTGCCTACTAGTTAAAAGATTAGTGGTTTATCTTATAAAAAGTTAACGTAGACATTATGTTACCATTACGTATAGTATCAAGATATCAAGGCTGCGCTAATTTTTTATACGATAGACCACTAATCTTTTAAGAAAATATGGGTAACCAAGATTATTGTGCACCTTTGAGAGAGTTAAAAGGCACTAAGAAAATAAATACGAAGGAGCTTACTAAGATGCTATATCTACTGAGTAAAGTTATTGACAATTGTATTATTTTAGTCAACCTTTTTGAACAATGTGAAATTGTCCGCCATTTTGAATGCATTCTGTTTTAAAATCTAAGCCGAAAAGAGTTCCATTTTCAAATGTCAAACGAACACGGAGCGTGAGTTTTTTTTTTTTTTTTGGCTCGCACATTTGTATTTTGCATGTGTGAGTTGTATAAAAAAACAAAAGAGGGGTAATCACAAACAATTTGTGACAATCGTGAAGGTATCGAAACGGCAGCCTATTCGATACACATTGCGTGTTAACCACCAGCTTGAATGCAGAATGTTGCATCTTCACCGCGCAGTGTATCTCAAATACTGTGTAATGATTGTTTTGATCCTTTCACGGTTGTTACATTTATTTGTTAATAAGTCTGTGCAGTTTTGGTTCGCGCCAAATTCTGTTCAAAAAGATTTATTAAAATGAGTATGTTATCTGTAAGCCCCAACCTAATTCATAATTTAATCAATATATAAAAACTAAGAGTTCATCAATATAAATTGACAAGTAATTTACATTATATCACACAAATACATTCATATTCTACGAATGAGCAGATGAGGCCAATAAATAAAATATATTGTTATTTATTAGTATGAAAGTACAGGTGGTCATTTCTATTTGTGTAAGTAATTAATTTTAATTTACGAAATCAAATCATTAAAAAAACCTTTAGGTGTCACTTATCGCCAGTCCACAAAAAGGTTAATCTTTTTGACAGAAGATTTTTCTTAAATCATTAAATATATCATCCGGGCTTATTTTATTTTATTGCCAGCCTTTAAAAAGCTCAAGAATTTTTGAGAAGATTTATAAATCTTTAAGAAAAATCACCTCTTTGACTGGCAATAAAATATAGTTAACAGGAACCAGCATACAAAAAGGTCTTTAATTTTTTTGACAGATGACCCAGCAGACACAAACGTAAATAAAAAAAAAAGTTATCTTCAAACTTCTGACAGATGACATACCAGACTAAATTCAAAAAAAAATCTGAGACACAAGTTACATGAAAAGAATGGTACTATATTATATGTCTATCGCTTAGCTGCAGGCGCTTGAGTGTGCTGTTGGCATCCTTCTACATTTTCTGGCCAATCACAAACATTCTCGTTGTAATTAAACACTAGGTTTTGAGGACAAGGCATGTGATGTTTTCTCTCTCCCTCGCACATATAGTACATAGTACAGTCAGCTTTGTCGGGGTGGTAGGATATATGTCCGTCCTCTTCTTCGCAGGTCACTTCATTGGCTGTAATATGATTTTGATTAGAAATTTGGATATATTAGCAATTTTTGCCTGTATAGCTGGTATGTTTGGCTCTTGTTGACGACAAATAAATGAATAGATGCGTAAAATCTCAAAAATCTCTTGATTTGTCGGTAATATTAATGTTCAACCTGCGCGATCTAAGATCAATAAGTCTGTCTCGATTGGTAACAGCGCCATCTACCGGACGCATTACTAATTCATTATCGCCCACTAGATGGCGTTATAACCGAACCATGATATTTTGAATATGTACTATTATTTTTTTCCTGGCTCGCAATATTATGACTTTATCCCGAATTGTTTGATATTATAAATTAATTTGTGTAATTGGATTCGGCCGTTCAAATTAAATATATAAGTTTATAAACTTACGATCCTTAGTGGTGTACTGTCCATTAGCATTTGAAGATTCATAGGGTCCGTCGTACTCGAGCCGCACTTTGTAATCTCCAAGTTCCTGCTTCATGGCGGTGATGAGAGGGTACTTCCCGGTGCCGCAGGACCCTCTAAAGTCGTCCATGTCGATGGACCACACCATGATGCCACCGAAGCCTTCCTCTTTGAGCCAGGCCATCTGGGAAAGAGAGAAAGAGTTGAGTGAATAGGTCAAGACAGTAATAAAGTATGTAAAAAAGAAACGAAAAAAACTAGTCCGCTCTTGTACTATTTGCCCGAATGAAAAATTTTGCTACACAAAAAAAAACAAGATGTGTAGTTTTCATTGAAATCGGTTGAAAAATGTGACCTGTAGGCGAGAACAGACAGACAGAAGGACAAAAGCATTTATGTTCAAATTGTCGAAACAAAATTTAATACAAAATTCATAATAATAACAAAAATTTATTCCAGGCACAGACCCATATCACACAATGAATAGTACAATACACTAAAACAAAAAAGTTTATGTAAAAATAATGTTAACATGTCTGGGACAGAAATGCCGATAACATCGAGAGACTAATTGTGACAGGCAAATCGGAGGACAAGAGACCAAGAGGGCGCAGTCCTAAGCGATGGGCTGACCAAGTATCGGAGCATTTGCAAATGCCGCTGTTTACAAGACGTTGGATAGGAGTCACGATCCTCATCAGTGAGGGACCGACTATGGAGGAGGAGGTCTGGGGCATGAACAAACAAGTGGTCAAGTGGACAAATGGTCCAGAAACCCAGTTGTGTACCTTAGTTTTGAGCGATCTCTCGTCGTCGAAGCCGACCCACTGGTCCCCGCGGTAGGCGAAGGGCACCATCTGCTCGTTATCCCACACGAGCGTGGTGTTGTCCTCTCGCAAGAACTCGCACACCTCGTAGTACGACATGAAGCCCGCCTCGTTCGTGAAACGACCTGCTGCACCTGGAATACATCAATCAATATTTAAAAAATACCTAATGAAATAAAATGTAATATTGACAGCTTAGACGTAGGCACAGAGCATTAGAAAGATCAAGCAGTATTATGTGCAAATAACTCAGTCTTGTTTGCTGCCCAGCAAAAAGACTGCCAGTACTTTATTTATGAAAAATTTACGCATTACGCTCTATACAAACTAAACAAAGCGATGGGAACTGGATAACTAATAAAATAATGATATAGGTACCCAAATTATTTTAGTGATTTCATTCATAGAGACATAATACTCAGCTATAGAACAAACACCAAAAATTGTAAGATTCTTTATTTTTATTGATACTGGTATCAATAGACTACTAGAAGTAGACTGTAGTACTGAAGCATGATATTTTAGCACTTGTTTTTCTAAATTATTTTTTATGTGTAAATAAACTTAATTCAATTAAATACTTGTAAGTATTTTCAAAAATATAAATTTCCCAAATTTTTTTGAAGTTGTCGAACCAGGTTCCGTCCCCTTGATAGTGAAGGTGATCCACTATAATGCCAAAACTTACCACCACCAGAAGCTGGAGCACCAATATCGAACTGCGTGTCGTTGATGAGAGAGAAGGACCTGCCGTATGTCGGCATGCCGATCATCAGCTTCTCTTTCGGGGCTCCTTGGCGGACCCATTCGCGAGCTGAGTAGTCCTGGAATTAACAATTACTTCTAGATAAAGCCAATGGTAGAATAATGAACTGATATATTTAAAGAAGGTAAGAGATAGATAAAAGATGGACCACAATAGCCCAGGACAGAGTGAACTGGAGAAAAGGAAGGGAGGCCTTTGCCACCACAGGCTGAAAATGAAAATGAAATGAAGAAATAGATTATTTAGATCTATTTAGATTAGATTTTAAATGAAAACCTAGACTATTGGTTTGATCGAAGTGGCAATTCGTCGTTATTTTTGATGTTGTAGTTTCATGCGGGAAATCCTGTTTTTGTCGAAAATATTGGGCTCTCATAGGTTCTTCCTGACTATTAACTATTTGAAGGTCTATTTGAAGGTCGACATTCTTAATACTGTAGCTGGAAAAGCATACGAATAAAACTATTTTTCTTGAAAATTTTAGGCCTCTAAGAATTCTTGACTTTACTTTAAAATATTTATAAAAGAACCTGTTAAAAAGCCAATTCACTGTATAATTAGCTCATTTAATAACAAAGTAAAATGATATTCCACATACCACAGTAAGTTTCTTCTGATAGCTGGTGGCACTTTCCAGAGGGAAGAGAGGGCTGTTGTGTCCGACTTGACGCTCCCATTGTCCGTGGAAGTCATACGTCATCACGTTTATGAAGTCCTGGAAGATAAGATATTATCTTATATTATATGCACTGACAAAAGTGACTTCAAATTAAAATAATAAAACATCAACTATCTGAAACTGAATTTCAAAGTGTCCAAATATATTGAAATTACGGACAAGTAAACTCTGATAATCAAACTAATGAAATACTTATGAGTTTAGATGCATGGAAGTTTGATGAAAAACAAAGTCACAAAATTTTAACAAAAGCTTGTAAGATAAAGCATATTGTAGCAGCTATTGCTTTAAAGGAAGCGTCTAAGTTTAATGCAAGTCTAAATCACGAAAATAGACCAAAAGCTAGTAAGTACCTTCGTAATGATAAAAAATGAAGTGAAAAATTTGTACAAGCCAATAGTACTTACCAAATACTTCGAGATCTCCGGCACATCGTATCCAGCTGCAATAGCTTCGAAGGAGGCTGGCACTGCAGCTGTCAGCAGCAGACGCGGCTGGCCGGAGGTCTTGGCTTCACCTTCGAATGCTGTGCGCAGCTCCTTCAGAAGAGATACGAAAGCAGCTCGGTCGTCTGCTCCTCTGTTTGAAAACCAAGCAATCATCAAACATATGGTATAAACTCTGTCTAATTTTATAATTAATACAGTTACTAACAGTAGGGGAACCTGTTGTACCTTGGACAGAGTTGTACCTAGGACAATCGTGTTTTAAAAAAAAATGCGTTGGTTTTATGAACCGTTGTCTATAGTATTTGAATCATCACTGATCAACAATTACATCAAATCAGTTTTGGTTTGCCAGCTATAATGGTTACAGCGAAAAAAAATAATTTCGTTTTTTTCAATTAAAAAGTCAGCTTTTTAGACTTTTGTTATTGCTATTTTTTTCAAAATGATGCATGTTTATAAAACGGTTTTATTAAAAAACTAATCTTAGTATATATAGCTATTGGACAACATATGTCTCAGATCCTACCTCCAATCACAAGTGGGTGTACAAAGCTTGTGAAGTAAAGTAGTCGCGATGTTGTACCTTGGCGATCCAAGTTACGTTGTACCTTGGCCACCATCATTTGGTCGGCATTTATATGCATATTTTTTTTGAATGCTAATTAATTGCAGAAATGGTAAAACTTATGTTAAATGATATGAAAATAATTAAATAATTAGGTTGCAAGTTAAAATTACGTGATTAGAGACCAAAATAATGTCATCAAAAATTTGCTATAAATCAATTGGCGAAGCTTTTTACAAAAACAACCTTTTACCTATATATAGTTGTTAATAACTGTTACTTTTGTTAATTGATAATGCAAATATGATTGAATAATTATTATTTAAACAAAAACTAAATAAATTACAGCTAAAAATATTTTTTATCTCGATTTGAACCTACACTGGCCAAGGTACAACATACACTGTCCAAGGTACATCTGGTATGTTGTACCTTGGACAGTTTTGACTTTTTTTTTCAAATAGCTAGTGGTCACAGGTTTTTGGGAAAATACATAGTTTTATGAATGAATTATGTAGGTAATTTCATGGTCTTTACATACACATATACTGGACAGATATAGCTAGCACCATTATTTAATTAAAAATCAAAATTCAAAAAACTGTCCTAGGTACAACAGGTTCCCCTACTGCTTAGCATTTCGAATTCTAACACTTCATACAATTGCCTAACAAAAACACAAAGAGCTGGAGCATGTAATCTGCAGTCCTAAAAGGTTTTAAAACAAATGACATATATTTTTTACCGTTACAATTAGAAAGGTTGTTTACTCAAAAATTACGAAATTTTGACCTCAATAGAAATTTATATTTTTTAATTTAACCCGAAGATCTCTTTACAATTTGTACTATATTGGAAAGCCTACCATCAAAATGTCTAGTGGTGGTTCCATGAACTGTTGTTTAAAAACCATCACATATTCTAAAATTCTATAGACCTACCTTGGGTATTCCCAGTCTACATCTAATCCATTAAACTGGTAGTCTCGTAGGAACTCGATGGCTTCGTAAACGAACTGGTTCATGCGGAACACGTTAGAGGTCAGCTCTTTGAAGGGAGTTGATCCGAAGGCCCATCCACCGATAGCCAGAAGTATCTGGAAGTAGATAGATGCTGGAATACCATAGCAGAATATAACATACAAATGAACTTGATAGGAGCAAGAGTACTACGAGTTTATTCGGCTTTTGACACAATAATCAAAACTTGATGTTGACTCGTTGATGAGTTTTTGATATGACTTTATAAAACTGCCTGATAAGTTCTTTAATCATCACAAGCAACTTTTGGATTCACATGATCCAAAAAAGGCATTGTTGAATAGTTTTGAGGGGAGGATCATTTAGCTATTCTCTTTTATCCCTGAACCGGTATTTTAGAATAGTTATTCACATAATTTTAAAGAGAGCTAATGCTCCTCTCCTCAAAATTCCTGATGACTGATCCTAATGTTTCAGAACTCATACCATCTGCATCAGAATTAAAAAGCATAATATACATACAAATTATATTAAGTACACCAATAAAATTTGCGCAGCATAATTTGTATAAAGCAGGACTTTCCTTGGTAGCTCTTGCTTAGTAAAAGTGGTTATGTTGTACCTTCAAGTTGGGGTTCTTCTCTCTCAACGCGACGACCTTGTCATACATATCAGCATCCTTTTCATCTCCCTCTGTCAGCTTGTGGTCTTTCAGCGTTGCGAAGGCGTAGATCAAGTGGGTGCAGAGTTGGGGGTCTACGTTGTCTGGGCTGTAGCGACCACCGCTCGGCCGTTTTGAAGACCAGGAGGTCAGGTAGCAGAGGACTTGGGGATCGCGTTCTGTTGGAGAAATTGAGGTTAGAGAGATGAACACACCAAGGTTTTGATACGCCTTACGATTTTTCATTTCTACTTTATTTTACAAGTGATAATAAAACGGCTCAGTTTGTCTTTTTACAGTTACATAGATATACATTTACGGTCTATCTTATAAAAAGTTGGCGCGGACATGATGTCTTGATTATCATACGTAACGGTGATATAATGTCAACGCTAACTTTTTATAAGATAGGGGGTTAATAATTAAATTAAGATAAAATAAAAACGTTTTATATTATTTCAGCGACTACGATTAGGTATATCAGATACATTTTTTTTAGTTTTTATATGAGTCGAATAATAAAGCTTACTTTTGGTGAAAACTTTAATCAGTATTTTTTTAAATTTTCCCCTACAACTGTGAAAAATTAGATCACTTATTTCTCTTCATTCAAAATATCATCAAAATAATCATCAATCTCTTTGAGAAAGCCAACTGAAAGCTTATGATTGATTGATTACAAAATTTCTTCATCTAACTGACATTTGCCTTAATCTTTTCTAACAGTGAGATATTAAAAATTCAGGTGAAGTTAATCACAAACGGACAGTTTGTTATCATCCTGTTTTTGTATAGTACAGGGTGTAAAAGTTATGAAAATTACAGCAAAAACCTTTAAATATGTCGCTTTTTAATTCATCATCTATCTATACTTATAATAAAACTGTAGAGAGGTCAATTCTGTACATGAAATATATAAAAAAAAAAACTATCAGGGGGTGATTAGTGATCGATACTGATGCCAAAAATGCAATCAGTAAAATTTTTGTCTGTCTGTCTGTCTGTCTGTCTGTCTGTCTGTATGTATGTTCCTTATAGAAACAAAAACTACTGGACGGATTTTAACGAAACTTGGTACAATTGTTCTTCATACTCCTGAGCAACATATAGGATACTTTTCATCACGCTACAATCAATAGGAGCAGAGTAGTGAAGGGAAATGTTGGGAAAACGGGAGAAATTACTGTTAGGAATAGATACTCCTTTAATATCTATCACCAACCTTAGATGTTACCATAGCAACCAAACGTTGTTGATTGTCATCAATGTCACTATCTTCACTCTTGACTAAATATATTCTTTACAGTATACGTTAATAATATTCGTTTATTTATTGTAACCGGTTTTATTCGATCCTACAGTACTTATGTCTACTTTAACATGGTAGCAGAGCGTGGTTAAGGTACCCTGATGGTTCTATTTTACTGCATCATGGAGAAATGCCAAGCAGTGCCAACACCAATTTTAAAAGCAAATAATGCTCAAGATGTTAATGAAGTTTCAATGAACTTCCCGTACCGTGAAGCTGTTGGATCACTAGCTTATTTGATGACAAGCACGAGGCCTGACATAGCCTTTGCTGTCAGTGTTGTATCTCGAAATTTAGATAAACCTACAAGGGAGAACATCATCAATATCAAGAGGATAATGCGTTACTTGAAAGGGACTATAGAAGAAGGCATCGTTTACAAGCCAGGAAATAGTCATAATTTAGAATGTTACAGTGACGCTGACCACGGAGTGATCATGAAACTGGAAGGTCTACCTCAGGCATTCTTTGCATGTATGCTGGAGGTCTAATATCCTGGAAAAGTAAACGCCAGAGCACAGTAGCGATTTCATCCACCGAGGCAGAAATAGTGGCAGCAAGTGAAACTGCTAGAGAAATTATTTGGCTTCGAAAGATCATGAAAGATATCATTGGTGAATGTCCAGCATCCCTATGTGTTGATAACGAATCAGCAATTAAGATGGCTAAGAATCCGCCAGAATTCCACCAAAAGACCAAACACATAAGGATACGATCATTCTTTATACGAGAATGTGTTCAAGATGGAAGCATTACGTTATTGGGTTTTTAGGGTTCGGAAACCAAAGGGTAAAACTAGACCTTTTTACTGAGTCTTTGATTTTTGTCTATTTTCAATTCTATAACTATCACGAATAATTAATATTAAAGGGGGCTTATACATAAAAACGTGATTTTTATTTATTCGATATTGATAAGGGCAACGGGAGATAGATACGGTACGGAACTCTTCGTGCGCACTTGCCCGGTTTTATTAATAAGTAGGTATAGATACTAAGTTTTCCGTCATAGACTGCTCTTTACCATCAATTTCCCTCATAAGAAGATAGTAATGGGTTATCGCAAAATCTCTTAAAACGGCACGCGGACGAAGTCGCGGCGGGAACAGCTATCTATACTTATAATAAAACTGTAGAGAGGTCAATTCTGTACATGAAATATATAAAAAAAAAAACTATCAGGGGGTGATTAGTGATCGATACTGATGCCAAAAATGCAATCAGTAAAATTTTTGTCTGTCTGTCTGTCTGTCTGTCTGTCTGTCTGTATGTATGTTCCTTATAGAAACAAAAACTACTGGACGGATTTTAACGAAACTTGGTACAATTGTTCTTCATACTCCTGAGCAACATATAGGATACTTTTCATCACGCTACAATCAATAGGAGCAGAGTAGTGAAGGGAAATGTTGGGAAAACGGGAGAAATTACTGTTAGGAATAGATACTCCTTTAATATCTATCACCAACCTTAGATGTTACCATAGCAACCAAACGTTGTTGATTGTCATCAATGTCACTATCTTCACTCTTGACTAAATATATTCTTTACAGTATACGTTAATAATATTCGTTTATTTATTGTAACCGGTTTTATTCGATCCTACAGTACTTATGTCTACTTTAACATGGTAGCAGAGCGTGGTTAAGGTACCCTGATGGTTCTATTTTACTGCATCATGGAGAAATGCCAAGCAGTGCCAACACCAATTTTAAAAGCAAATAATGCTCAAGATGTTAATGAAGTTTCAATGAACTTCCCGTACCGTGAAGCTGTTGGATCACTAGCTTATTTGATGACAAGCACGAGGCCTGACATAGCCTTTGCTGTCAGTGTTGTATCTCGAAATTTAGATAAACCTACAAGGGAGAACATCATCAATATCAAGAGGATAATGCGTTACTTGAAAGGGACTATAGAAGAAGGCATCGTTTACAAGCCAGGAAATAGTCATAATTTAGAATGTTACAGTGACGCTGACCACGGAGTGATCATGAAACTGGAAGGTCTACCTCAGGCATTCTTTGCATGTATGCTGGAGGTCTAATATCCTGGAAAAGTAAACGCCAGAGCACAGTAGCGATTTCATCCACCGAGGCAGAAATAGTGGCAGCAAGTGAAACTGCTAGAGAAATTATTTGGCTTCGAAAGATCATGAAAGATATCATTGGTGAATGTCCAGCATCCCTATGTGTTGATAACGAATCAGCAATTAAGATGGCTAAGAATCCGCCAGAATTCCACCAAAAGACCAAACACATAAGGATACGATCATTCTTTATACGAGAATGTGTTCAAGATGGAAGCATTACGTTATTGGGTTTTTAGGGTTCGGAAACCAAAGGGTAAAACTAGACCTTTTTACTGAGTCTTTGATTTTTGTCTATTTTCAATTCTATAACTATCACGAATAATTAATATTAAAGGGGGCTTATACATAAAAACGTGATTTTTATTTATTCGATATTGATAAGGGCAACGGGAGATAGATACGGTACGGAACTCTTCGTGCGCACTTGCCCGGTTTTATTAATAAGTAGGTATAGATACTAAGTTTTCCGTCATAGACTGCTCTTTACCATCAATTTCCCTCATAAGAAGATAGTAATGGGTTATCGCAAAATCTCTTAAAACGGCACGCGGACGAAGTCGCGGCGGGAACAGCTAGTACTTATAATAAAACTGTAGAGAGGTCAATTCTGTACATTAAATATATTAAAAAAAAAACTATCAGGGGGTGATTAGTGATCGATACTGATGCCAAAAATGCAATCAGTAAAATTTTTGTCTGTCTGTCTGTCTGTCTGTCTGTCTGTCTGTATGTATGTTCCGTATAGAAACAAAAACTACTCGACGGATTTTAACGAAACTTGGTATAATTATTCTTCATACTCCTGAGCAACTTATAGGATACTTTTCATCACGCTACAATCAATAGGAGCGGAGTAGTGAAGGGAAATGTTGGGAAAACGGGAGAAGTTACTGTTAGGAATAGATACTCCTTTAATATCTATCACCAACCTTAATGTTACCATAGCAACCAAACGTTGTTGATTGTCATCAATGTCAATGTCTTCACTTGACAAAATATATTCTTTGCAGTTTAAGTTAATAATATTCGTTTATTTATTGTAACTGGTTTTACCCTATCCTACAGTACTTATATCGACTTTAACATGGTAGCAGAGCGTGGTTAAGGTACCCTGATGGTTCTATTTTACTGCATCAGAAATCATACATCGCTCGCATATTGCAAAGGATTGGCATGGAGAAATGTAAGCCAGTGCCAACATCAATTTTAAAAGCAAATAATGCTCAACATGTTAATGAAGTTTCAATGAACTTCCTGTACCGTGAAGCTGTTGGATCACTAGCTTATTTGATGACAAGCACGAGGCCTGACATAGCCTTTGCTGTCAGTGTTGTATCTCGGAATTTAGATAAACCCACAAGGGAGAACATCATCAATATCAAGAGGATAATGCGTTACTTGAAAGGGACTATAGAAGAAGGCATCGTTTACAAGCCAGGAAATAGTCATAATTTAGAATGTTACAGTGACGCTGACCACGGAGGTGATCATGAAACTGGAAAGTCTACCTCAGGCATTCTTTGCATGTATGCTGGAGGTCTAATATCCTGGAATAGTAAACGCCACAGCACAGTAGCGATTTCATCCATCGAGGCAGAAATAGTGGCAGCAAGTGAAACTGCTAGAGAAATTATTTGGTTTCGAAAGGTCATGAAAGATATCATTGGTGAATTGGTCCAGCATCCCTAAGTGTTGATAACGAAATTATTATTAAATTTAGGGTAAAACTAGACCTTATTACTGAGTTTTTGATTTCTGTCTATTATCAATTCTATAACTATCACGAATAATTAATATTAAAGGGGGCTTATACATAAGCGTGATTTTTATTTATTCGATATTGATAAGGGCAACGGGAGATAGATACGGTACGGAACTCTTCGTGCGCACTTGCCCGGTTTTATTAATAAGTAGGTATAGATACTAAGTTTTCCTTCTTAGACTGCTCTTTTTTCTCTTTCTCTCATAAAAAGATGGGTTATAGCAAAATCTCTTAAAACGGCACGCGGACGAAGTCGCGGCGGGAACAGCTAGTGAATAATAAAAAAAAAAAGTAATTTATTTAGGTATAAATATAATATCCATTTCATTTTTTTCTAGAAAATATCATAAGTACCTAGATGCAAATTCAAAATGCTACAGTAATGGACCTTCCATTTTTTTTTATTTAAACCTAAAATGCATACCAAGAAGATTTCGAAGTCCCCATAAAGTTGAGAGCTGATTCGCAAACTCCTTGGTAGCCTGTATGACGTTAACATCTAAAATATGTTATTTATCGCCGCTCCTCTCAGAGGCACGTAAAAGCACCTTCTTGTCGAGATCGTTGGAAGCAGGAGCCTCCTCTAGACAAGTGACCATCACTGTTAGCATCCATAGAGGTGGTAAAATTTTGGGAAAACACTGTTTCAGATCATCGACACGAAGAAGAAGAACTGTTAGTGTCAAATCTAATGACGTTCAATTGTTTAGTTAAATAACAGTAAAATACTATTTCGTTTGGATACTTATTATATAATTCAGAAAACTGGTAATATTCTGAATAATTGTTTTTCTACTTTATTTGTGAGTTTTCGGTTGCCATAATTGTTAACTTTTTGGGTAAATATCAATTTTATTGTAACTAATAAAAAGCACCTCGTATAAAATAGCTACGCAATGAAAATCATTTTAAATAAGAATTTATTCACAATTTTATATTAAAATTAATGGTATTGAACGAACGAAGTTTTACTTTTCACTGGCTTCGACGTTTATTCTTTGGCGTTAATTTGTTAAGTTTCGTTTCCGATAGCCTTTTGTCTAACAACCACGTCATAAACTTGAAAGTGTTAAATCAAAAAAGCCATTTGCTGCACACAACCAAGATAACTTAACCTGTACCAACAGTTCACATCGCGAAAAATGTTCCAAATAGTAAACTGTGTAGTCTACACCAGGGCTCATTGTTTTCTGGTGGGAAGAAACACTTCAACGTAAAAGCGTTCGATGTTTGAGACTTCTGGCAACTGTTGTCGACGTTAAAGGGTTTCAACACGTGCAGACAGCCACACAATTCGTGCACTTTAAAAGCATCTTTTGAACTTAGTGCACCCATCAAAATTTAGAGTTAGAGTAAGCTTTGTGAAAGAAGTATGCACGTCTGCAAAACTACCTTTATACGTATACGTGAAATAGTTAGAACGCTTGCTTGTGTCATTTTTATGAATATAGATTAAAGGGCATTTTTATACCCTTGCTGGTTTAAAATCGCATAAGCTTTATAAGATTACTCTTGACTAGACTTATCTTGATTTTTCTCCGTACCTTGGTGAAGTGCTATTTCAAACTATATTTTAACGAATTTAAACCGCAATATAAAATAGCACACGCCAAAGAACTCGAGCGTATATGTGTAAAACTATCCTTTTATATTTGGATTTTAAGCCCCGGTCGTAATTCGCACCACTACGTCAAAAAATACTACAACTAATTTTAAGCAATAGTTTTACACATGTCACAAGTACATAGTCTTAAAACACTACTAAGAGTTTTAAGTTTAGGCCCTAAAAGTGACCCTTGTGGCACTCCATCTGTTTTCTGCTTAGTGCCACATACAGTGTTGTAGAGAAGTGTTAAGTACATTGTAAAGTGTCGCTTGTGTCTAAGTGCTAAGCACTTTCGTATTGTTTATGTTGACTGTACCTTACAAGTTTGAATTGTTGTAAGAAGGCTTGCAAGAGAGCACGGTAACAAAGCAACATTAGTTGTAAATAGAAGAATTACAAACTTTGAATATTATACAAAAATCTAACCTTATTATGTATAATATTAAGGGAATAAGTTAGGTTAGCCTAGTTGAAGCCATAAAAAATAAATAACACGAGGTAGAAAAGCTTGATAAAAACTCTTGACCCATTTATTATGCCAATTGAAGTCCTGTTTTTGATTTCAATAAAAACATTATTTAATATTCCAGCCATACTCAGCGCTGGTTCCACTCGCATTTGGCAAATTAATTTTATTCCACGAAAGTTACGAACAAACCTCAAAGGAAAATAAAGTACTTTCAAAGCAAAATAAGTTTATAAGGTATGCATGAAAATTTGAGGCAAGTAGGTGAACAACTTTATACAAGACCAGAATACAAATAAATGCGAAAAAATCTACACGGGAGTATTTTCCTTATTTCCACGTGAATGGCTCGCACCCACTCAAAAGCTTCAGCTATAGCCACTCAATTAGGTCCAACTATGTTTTTTTATGCTGGCTAGTATTAAAAAAGCAATTGAAGAGGTTGCTATGGAGCCTAATATAATCAGATTTTTGTGTATCCAAGAAAACTTTTACAGCGTCAGGGATTTGATTATTATTTTAGGTGAATAGGCTTGCCTAGCATTTATGCTAACTTCGTGTGAGAGTCAGTTATTTAAATAAGAAAAACATGCGATTTTTTTTATTTAGTGACATGTATGTATTTGTAAGGTATTGTGCAAATACATACTTGTAATTTGTTGTATTTTACTTCTTATTATTTATTTTGACCTTTTTTTCTTTTATCTTTAGCTTAAATAAGACTGCTAAGAGTAGTTTTATTTTTAGATTCTATATTATTATTTGTTGTATTAGTACGTTTAAACATAATAGTATGTTCATTAGCGTTCGCCGCAATTAAACATCTTTATGTTAATGGATAAAACTTACTGTTCTTATCAATAACAGCACTGCCTTTGATGATGTGTTTCGTCTTATGCGGTTTCTTGACTTTCTGGAGCACGTCTGAGAGACTGATCTTGATCGGCTGTGGCTTCTCGGTCTCTTCTTCAAACACCACGCTGGAGGCTACTTCAGACCAGTCGATGTCTTTCGCGTCTTTTCCTCTTGAGATGCCACGGAGTTCTTCCCTGTGATTACATTAAATATGAGAATACTAGAAATTAGTGGAAACTATACTTCAAACTTCAAACTTCAAATTCATTTATTCAATAAAATCACAAGGATCACTTTGAAACGTCTTACATACTAGATGATTCTAGGCGCCAGTTCGTCGCGACCAGTGTCTAGAAGAACTGGCAAGAAACTAGACCTGGATAGGTTACCTTTTAAAGCACTATCAATAAGCAATTCAGAACATAATAAGGGAAAGTTAATGTAAGGTAAATATATACTATGTATGTGTTCAATAAATATTCAAAGACATTTCATAGTATTATTATTTCACAAATGAAACTTTGGTCTCAGACGAAATTGTTCAAATCGTTCTCATATTTTGAGTTAACAACTCCAAAAATGGGATTTAACTGCTTGATTTGGGCACATAGACATAGACAGACATTTATTTGCATATTACTTCTGGAGGATAATGAGTAAACTTACCTCATAGCTCCAATAAGAGGGTACTTGACATCACCACCGCAGATATCGCCCTTGAAGTCATCCATATCAACAGTCCACACCATGGCGCCTCCAAACTTGTTCTCCTTTATCCACCTGATGAAGGCAAGCATCGTAAGTAGGAGAAAATAATAAAACATTGTATTTTATTCATTTGTGTTTTACAAGGAGCTATGTCGTACCTCATTTTGTGTCTGATAGATCTCTCGTCATCAAATCCAATCCATTGATCTCCGTCGATGGCATAAGGTACCTTCATCTCTTCATCCCAAACGTAAGCACCTCCATTCCGCAGAACTTCGCAAACCTGTACCAATTCAATTAAAAGTTAGTATAGGGTATCTCTCAAGGGTCTCTACTACGCCCATTTATGTTTCTTATTTCTATTATTGAAAGAAAATAAAAGAAGACATTTTAAAAGTTCAATAAGGGTTTGGTATATAATACATAAGGTAAATGAATGCAGTATATCAAGTTTTATTTAAAGCCGTGCAGTGGGAGTCTCAAAGTCAAAGACAACATTTTTGGGGCACTTATTTGGCAGACATGAATTAATCAGCCTCGTTTCTATGTAAATGAGTACCGCTGCTGATAGAAAAGGCACTTGAAACTAGTTTGGCAATTCAATTACAGAGAAAAGAGTTCAGCTGGTACAAATTATGCTTAAATAAATACATAGTTATAACAATTGCACATGATTATACCAAATCATAATCATTTTAAGTCGACTTCAATTAATTACAATAGTTGATTTTTAAAAATTATCTATGTATCAACATTATTTTCTGATTACTAAATAAATGAATTGAATTTAAATGTGATTGAACCTAGTAAATTTTAGATAATTTTTCTTAGATAAGACAAAGAATCATGAACATTTTATACATCGCACTCTAGTCCAAAACAAAGCAAAGCCTATGGGGACTAGATACCTAATTATAATAACTGCTATATTTTTTAATTTCAATAAATAATTTGAAAAAGTAGTCAAATAAACCAACTCTACAACACAGTCTATGTTCAATAGCCTCTACAAACTATGCGAGCCGGCCCGTAATTGGAAATGACCGGGCGCTAGCGATTGAGTTGTTTATCCAGTGCGCTCGCCCGAACTAGGAGTCAGACTATTATGTTCGAGATTGAAAATGCAGTATAATACTGATTTAATGTTCTAAATTATAAAACCAATGCCCTGTATTTGGCCAGAGATAGACAAAAAAGGCGCGATTGTATCAAAACAAAGAAAATAATACAATGATTATGATATTACTAATATTTGTTTATGAAACAGCTTTTTATTTTTGTTCTATTTGTGAATTGCTTTATTTTTTACATTTTGCATCTATTTTAATCAGCATTCTTGGGGATATAGTTAAAATGCAGACAAATTGCCCAGCACCACTTGTTTTCATCACAAATATAATTTAGAACCTTAAGTGATTTGGCGATTCTAGGTTATTTTTTATATTCATGAACCAAGTTAATATTTTGATAAAGGTGCATAAAACCTTGGCCTCCTTACCTCGTAATAAGCGAGGAATCCTCCCTCCTTGGTGTACTTGCCCTCTTTCCCTCCCGCACTCGCCGGAGCGTTCACTTTGAAGTTATTAGCATTCGAGAGGGTGAATGTACGTCCGTATGTCGGCATACCTACAGGAAAACTTAGTTTACTGTTCGTTGTTCCTGTAATACTTTCGGTAGATATTTTGCTTTTGTACCTACTAACTACTTAGCTGTGTGAATGATGACATGTGTAAGAAAGGTGTGAGCATTGAGATGACGTCTGATAGAGGAGAGTGGAAGAAGAGGACGCGTTGTACCGATCCCACATAATGTGGGACAAGGGTAGGAAGATGATGATGATCTACTAACTACTTATATGGTATTTTGATCACGCTAATTGATGCAGTTGAACTTCTGATTTCTTAAATTCTTTTAGAAGTGACATAAAGCTCTTTTGGCAAATTTTGACACACTTGTATGTGTGAGTAAAAGTAAAAAAGCTTTATTTTACTATCATTTAAACATTTCAATGAATAAACATGCATTCAAAATATGAATTTTAATAATCACATTTAATTTAATTTGTGCTGTGTCATAAAATGTTTAGTATTTATTTATGTACACGACATCTATGTCAATAAAAGTCGTTCTAGCGTAGACTTTAATGTGTATTGTATGATTTTCAAAGGAGATTTTCAAAAAAATAAAAGAATGAGGGATTCGCCTATTGAAACTCTTTTCTGAAATTACCCTAGACTTTAAATACCCTTTTTTACTACAGCTAAAACTACTAACCTACTCTTTTTTAACTACAGCTAAAAGCTACTAACCAATAATAAGTTTTTCCTTGGGGGCACCAAGCTTGACCCACAGATGAGCCGCATGGTCCACAGACAGCTGCTTCCTCCACTCGGAGTCGGAAGAGGGGGCGTAAAGGGGGGCGTTGTGACCCGCTTGCTTCTCCCATTTGCCGTGGAAGTCGTATGCCATGAGGTTGATGAAGTCCAAGTAGCTGAAGACACAAAATATACAAAGCTAGAATTAAAAAAAAAACACAATTTACATAGGTACCTTCCTAGTTTATTTCTTGTAGGTGATTTGTTTGAGAGAGTTTTACATATACCAATGAAAACAAAATTGATAAAAATATATATCAGTGAGTGCGTGAATGTGTAATGTAAACTTGTCATAAAAATCTAAGATGTTTCAGAAAAGTAGTTTTAATCGTTTTAATATAATCGGTCAACATTTTCCCAAGTTCTAGATAAGAAAGATTAAAGTCATACAAAGATCTATTTAATCTCTGTATTAAAATCACCGTTATCTATTATTTATATTCTGTAGTAAGTTTACGTTAAAATATTACAAAAAAGAAATAAACAACATAAGAAATAAAAAGTTTAAGATTACCCTACTTGATCTCAACACTAGGTTAAAGTATAAAAATGGTTTGTTAATTCAAAAGTGCCTGACCGATAATAAATTCGATAAAGGCCGTTATGATTTTGTGAAAAGTGCTCCAAATAACTCGGCCTCCAAAACGAGGGAAAATCAAAAGACCCTCCCATCTGCCGACCCTTCCATTATCAGCAGTTTTCAAGTCCACTTTGTAGTGCTTCACTGTGTATTTATAAACTACGAAAAGATATACTAAATACGAAACTTCGTACAATGTTTTTCAACGTAAAACGATGTTATTTCTGCTAAAATACTTAGTCTTGAAACAGCAATGAAACATTGATGAACATTGAATCCAAATGAAAACAGACACCTTTGAACAGAATAATTATTTAACCCAACATCACTGACATGAAAATGTGTAAAAGATAACTTACAGAAACGCAAACTTGATGCAGACAGACAGCTGACAATTCGATAAGCACCAGACATTAACACGAAGTGAGTTTCGACCAAAATACTCAGAGCACCGCAAAGTTCCCTCCCCACAGAACAAAACCATATGCCAATGTCGTAGATACGAGAACGCCAAAGCGAGTTTAACACAACACTTTGATATATTTGTTTCCGTACAACTTGAATGTGGGAAGCGTATGGAGAGGGTAGAACAATATACGACGAATATTAATCAGAATATGCGACAGTGTTTTTCGTGTCTAATTTATTTATTTGGGTCATCTAAATAACAGGCCGTTTTGTCTCGTTTGCGAGTTTACGAGTGTGATGTAAGCATGCAATTAACTATGAGGGGTTCCGTTCCCAAGGAGTAAAATCTATTACTATTGAATAAGTATTACTATTACTATAACCCTATTACTAAGACTTCACTGTGCGTCTGTTTGTCCCTATACATTTTCCCGATGATGATGATGATGATGTTGTATTTCTATTACCGCTTTAACAACAAATACTAAAAATAGAATAAAATAAATACTTAAGAGGCAGTACAAAAACGTATTTTTTTGGAACCTTACACGCGCGAGTCCAACTCACCCTTGGCCATTATTTACTATTTAAATAAACCATATTACATCTGTATATAATATATATGTTTTTAAAGTTATAGGCAAGCGTTTGACCGCGATCTCGCCTGATGTTAAGTGACGATGCGGTCTACGATGTAGCACACTTGCCTAGAAGATACCCATTCACTCGTCTCTTAAAAATATCCAACTTATAGTTTATTTTTTTTCATTTTATTTCTTACCTAGCTACAGCGGGTACATCGTATCCACTCTTGATGTTGTCAGGTCCGACGGGCACGGCGGCAGTGAGCAGTAGTCGAGGTTTCTTCACTTCTTGAGCTTCGGCTTCGAAAGCTTCTCGGAGTTCTGAAACAAGATATAATTTGTTTTAACTCCCTCTAGTGGTGAAAATTGAAAGCTGTTAGCTTTGTTTCAGTGACAATGCAATTTCCTTTCTAAATGGATACTTTAGCATAACTTGACTATTGAGTTTTGAGCATTCCATGCTATGTAAATGTATTTTTAAGCAACTTTTTTTGTCGTCGTATGACAAAATTTTGGTAGAAAACTTGTTCTATGAGTACAGTTTTGTTCAATGTCTGTTAAGTATATAATTTCATTTACGCATATTTGTTCCAAGATTACTTTTTTGTTAAGCTAAGCTATCCTCCTAAAACTTGTTATTGCTATTTTTATATTATAAGTATGTCTTAAATTTGCAAAAAATAGTTTTGTAAAAGGTCTTTGAACTACTCTTCTTTACCATGTTCAGTCTTTTCAAATAAGCTTCAATCTTCAAAATCCATAACAAAAACTATTTGTAAAAATTAAAATTCCAATTCTACTAAATTCCAATCCTTATTAGCAATTTGCATCCTCTCGCTTGTGCAACTGAAATTAGCTTTGCTAAGCATAAATCAGACTAAACTTTAGCCTTTGCTAGTAGATTTATGATCCAGTTATGGACGTTTGCATATTGGTACGATACTAGAACGATTTCGACATCCAGAAATAATAAAGTGTACTTAATTAAAACTTTCTTTGATAATAGCTTAATCAATAAATTCGTTGTTGTCGACGACAAGTGTTTAAAACACAATGTATGAGATTATCTCACGTTATCGTGTAAATGTCGTATCGTCAGTCTAAAAAGGTCTTATTAATAAGTTATTGGAGAATATAAATTGAATTTATACTCAAAGATATAACTATAGTGGCTTTCTAGTACACGGTAGTATAATAGCTTATTTGCAGATCTTCAAAATTTAATGAGTTTCCGAATAATAAAACAGTTTATCGACCCAAACTGTTATTAAACTTATTATCAACAATGACATAATTTCTCATAACTTTTGTAAACAAGATAAAACTCCTTTTTATGAGGTTATGTTAAATGTCTTTTTAACACATCGACAATCGCAGGGCAATGGCCTCGAAAAAAAAATATTTGGACATATTTTTTCGGCTGCTATCGTATTTCGAATAGAGTTTAGTTATGCTAGAACTTTTCGCTGCAGTTTTCCTTAAAATATGTCAGCAACTATTGATTTTAGTAATTTCCAGAATCTAGATTTCTAGGTTTTAAAATATATGTTATTTTAAGTACTTTATGAACAAACGTGTGTAAGTAGGATTATATATTTTTCGCTCAGAATACGAAAGTGTTAATGATATAAATCTAGCTGGAAGTGTCTAAGCTTTCTAACAGTATCCTAATCGTACTTAAACATCGCTATCTAATGGAAATCTCTGGTAATGCTCCAATAGTCGCTTCCGCGTTTTTACTGCCGTGTCACTGGTTATTTCTTGGCCATATAGTAACATTATCTTCTATTTTTACATTTTAAATTGTCACAATTCTGCCAGTGTTTAGTGTCATATAGGTACCTTTTTTAAAAATAAAGGTACATAGAGCTGAATTGATATCACAGGAAACTCTTGCAAAGGTTTTGATGACCGAAAAGTACGGGGTAGTTCGTTGGGAATTATTAAAATTGTCGTTATTTTATCTTCTCAAACTACAATAAAATTCTAGAATTTAATGATATAATTGAAACTTTTTATTACACACCTTACATACTTATAGAAAAAAAATAACAACCAAAAAAATATGCAATGGGTATCTACTAGAATCGAAAAATTAACAATTTCTTCCAGACAGCCTTTGAATGCAGCCTTTGAATTGTACACAATCATACTACAAACTTTTGTGTTTTCGTGAATTGTACAGCTAAAACCAACCCCCAACCCCCAACCCTTGTAAACCGCTTGCGATTTAACTTGCACGTTTGTGAAAGAATTCTCACAAACGAATTGTCGAAATGCATTTAGTGTTCGCCGTTCTTTTTGAGTTTGTCACGGTTACTTAAACCTGTGCTTTCAAAGCCTCTTTTAGAAATGTACGTTCACAGAACAGTACTTAACGTGATTTTATCAAAAAATAAGTAAATAAATGCGTAAACCTCTGCTTGAAAATGCATTACTTTATAAAACACACAATGAGATTGTGGGGTTTATATTCACAAGAGCTTTGAAGAAGTGTTTTGTTAATTATGCTAGACACCGCCGCCACTGCTTAGCAATGTATAGTCAGTCACTACGCCATAGTGTTTAAAAAACACTAGTCTGTTTTACATCTATTGAATTTAGTTAAATTTCTTTAAGGTAAGAAAGGTTTTTCATTTAAATAATGCTGGACAACCCACACAACATCATCTAGCCCCAAGCTAAGCAGAGCTTGTGTTATGGGTACTAGAAGACTGACATACTTAATACAATACATTACATAGATATTTTTTATTATACATAAGTACATATAAAATACCCGGAAGCTTATAATATAAGCACCCGGAATAAATATGTGCAGATCGTACAAACAAGGCGGGAATCGAACCCGCAACCTCCGCGTCGGACCTTCGCCTGCCGTCCATACGTCCATACGTGCTATAAACGTTGAAGTTATATATCAAAAAGGTAGTATCCAACCCTTTTAAAAATATCTTCTAATGCCACAATCTGAGAGGTTTTAAATATAGCGAAACCTTCAACAACCGTGTAAGATTTTGCATATTATTTTTGTGTTCGAGTATATTCTTGCACGTTCGTGCTTAAAGGATGATCCCTTCACAATCATGTCCCAGAAATCCTTCACCGATATTGTTCGTGAGAAATAGAATATTGAAATTATTTAGAACATTCGTATCCAGCATGTTTTTATTTATTTTAGATATTTTTTGTATATATATACATAAATATAATTATAGAAAACTCTTCTTTTTCAAATGTGTACCAATTTTGAACACTAGATGAAAAAAAAATAAGGCTGTGTCGCAATTAATAAAGTTCTCTTGCATTTATAATTCACAGACAAACCCTGGCCAAAATATACACCATTGGGGTAGGTAGAAGCCTCCAATTTTCATTAGATTATAAACTAGCAAAACAAATAATAGCCATTTTGAACATAATTGTTTGCTCATAGCTTTATCTTTGGTGGAGTGTCCCCAAAGACAAATAAGTGGAAGGCTTTGGAGGAAACCTTTGCTTGGGAAATTATAGGTTAAAAAAAAACTTTTGCAATGTCTTAATCCTACTTATTACTTATACAGCGTGACTTGTTTGTGAATATGGGGTCGGGTCAGTTTTCTACAGATGGCAAAAAAGACTGACATTATGTGGGCAAACTCAATTTTGACTAAACCCTCTTTTTGTCCACGAAAAATATTATAATGTGGCCAATTTCAATTTCCAAAATAAGATTACTTGAGATATATAGAAAAAAGTATATATAACTGCAAGTACTTATACTAAGTATTTTTTATAATACTTACGGCCGGTTTCTGGAAACCCAAATCACGATTGATCCGAGTTTGACACATAGTAATTATTAGATTTTTTCGTTGATCATCGTTCGAGAAACCGGTCGTAAGTATTTTTTATAAAAAAAACTGACTTCTGTTAATGACAAGTAATTTACCTTTACTAACCTTAGATTAAGAATAAAACTAAAAGGTTTCAAATTTAATTTAAATAGAATCTGGGAAGAATACTTTAAAATAATTTTCCAAATCTATCAGATCTGAGTTAAAACTAAACTGACATTTAATAGATCCTATGAGAACCTTCTTTTTATTTCAAGTCGGTTATAAAACTACCTAATGCAATATTGAAATAACTAAAACTTAAAGTCAAAGTTCAAACCATAAAATAACTTAAACAAGTAAAAGTCAAAGTTTAATAAAATAACTGAGTACGAGTCTCCAAGATATACGTAATCATACCTTTTAAGCGGAACACGACAAAACAACAGGAAAATATACTAAAATTCTTCACCATCATCAACCTATATCAGTCCACTGCTGGACGTAGGTCTCTCCCAAGACGCGCCTCTGAGCCCGGTCTTCGGCTCTTCTCATCCAGTTTTTACCAGCTACACTCCGCAGATCGTCGCTCCATCTCGCCGGAGGGCGTCCTACACGTCAAAATTTCTTAATAATACGAATTTCTTTAATAATAAATAATAATGCAATATCAGTATAAACCGTAGAAAATATAAAAATGGCAGTAAACAACAATTATTTCGTTGATATGAGTTGCACAAGACTTCCGCCCGGATACGTCCGCCGTTACGTAGAAGTTATTAAAGCAAAACCAATCATTATTAGTTCTGGTATTTATATGATAATTTGAATTTAAAAGAAAGATATTATTAAGTGCATAGCTTCTATCGCGGGCTTTGAGCGTGGAGACCGAAACCAGAAATTCCGTAACGAAATATCCTAACGAAAATAGCCTAACACTGCACATGCGTTATTCAGCAAAAAATGCTATGCAATAGCTTTACCGCGGTAGTCCCCGAGTGCCACACGTCTTTTTTATTTTTGTATGTAATTTTTCTCACTAATTAGTTGTAGCTAGCAAACACTGGAAGAGCCGAAGACCGGGCTCAGTGGCGCGTCTTGGGAGAGACCTACGTCCAGCAGTGGACTAATAAAGGTTGATGATGATGAGGATGAGTTGTAAGTATTTTTATTCATTCATACCTAATACTTATGGTAGATATTTATTCATCTTGGGTACAATTCCGATTGACTTGGATCAGTCGAGCTATCTATTCGTTTGCAACGGTGCAGATAGCTCAACTATTATTCGTGTATTGGGTTATCTATATCACAGGATAACATATTTTTTTATTTTTGATCTTGAATTTTCATTTTCCAATCAGAGAAAATCAAACCAGTTTAACTTGATCTTCTATTCTCCATAGTGTTAATGATTTTATAGTTCAGATAAAACTGGTTAATAGCTATAACTATAACGAATCGAAGTAAATTAATTTAATTTATTTAAAATAATTTTTGCATTTTATTTCATGAACCTATTATCTAGAATCTAGTAGGTATACTTAGGTAAATATAAAAATAATTAAAGCAACTGCTCTAAAAGTATTGTAATAAGTATAATCTTCGTAGAAGGATGTTATACAATATACAAAGTACATCCCTGATGTAGCAGCGTAAATGACATAAATCCTCGCTCCATATTACAAACCGCTACCAACTTTGTTGTGCGCAAATATTTGATCTCGTTGTATACAGCCGTTGTTAATCAAACAAAGTTAAAATTAATAATGAAATTCATTATATTAATAAAATATCTCAGGCTAAAGCTATGCGAACTTGAATAGTATAGAATACCAGTGTGTTGTGTTATACTTTTTTGAAAATACAAAGAATACAGTAACGCCCAGCAAACAAAAAACGATTAATATCGAACACGCAAGTTTTATTTTTATTTTTTGTAAGTTGTAAGCTTAAGTAGGTAAGTAACTTATTTATTTAACTGTTTTGTACAGTAATTTAATTAAGTTAGTACTTAAGTGAATATAAAGAATCAATCTCAAATATTTATACAGGGTTACACAGAAAATTATTGTTTATGTTCGCAAAATAGCTTAAACTAGTAAAAGATAATTATATGTAACAGTTCAGTCACAATAAAAAAAACCCTAAAAAAATTGAATTTCCCGCTAGAGCGAGAGGTATCACCTTAAGTAGTAACCTATAAAACGATAAATGCCAAAAAGGCTGAATAATCTACAATAGAAAATAAAATAAAGAAATAAATGTAACTGTGAAGTACTTAAGTTTATTTATTCATTAAGTGACAACCCTATTTCAAGGTTCAATGTTAAACGTTAGTTGTAATGTCTCCGTAGGGGCCAGCCCTGCCTTTCAATTGTTTTAAATAAAATTAGCGATCTAGACTGAACAAACGAACATACCCTCCTACTCCTAGCTAATTCATTCAGCAATCAATGTGAAAGGTAAAGGTGGGGCCTGTGTTCAAGCGTTTAGAATATAAACGAATATATAAATCTAGACTTCTTGACAAAATACTTTAAGCTTGTAATAATACAATAAAACGATAATTGTACACAAAATTCTTGTAATGCTACTAATGTGTGATGAATTTAAATATTCACGGACAATTCACACATCACACTCTAGTCCCAAACTAAGCAGAGCTTGTACTATGGGAACCAGATTGCTGATGGATTACTTAAATACACTTTATTTTGTAAATACATAAGTACATAGAACACATAGAAACACCCAGACATAGAATAAATATTTATGTTCATCACACAAGCATTTGCTCTGGGTGGGAACCGAACTCACGACCAACGGCATGGAAGGCAGAGCTACTATCGACTGAGCTGTGACGCTTGCTATTAATAAATACTTTATCCTATTCATAACTGATGTACGCGTTATGAAATTAGTTATCAGGGATCATTGTAATCAGTCTCGCTCGCACTCAAAACTTTATGAAAAATGTGTGTAAAAGCTAAAAAATATTGTACGATTGCTTTTACAAAGCTCGCTTACAGTCTGGCCGCAACATGAACATACCATACGTCAATGTTTGGACAACGTATTGAAGTGAATTCCGTATTTAAATATTTGAATCGCAAGAGAATGATTTTCAAAGACTTTTTTTTTCTTTTATACCGCGTGTTTGATTTCCCGCGTTTTTTCTTTTAAGATAAATATTTTGATTTTCCCGCGTTTTTACTTTACCAACCTATTTTGAACTTTAAAATTAGAAGATTACAGTTTGTTATTTAAATACTTAATTAAGTATAATTGTTTGAGTATGTAAACATGGCTTCTTCGATTTGTAAAAATGTCAAGTAGTGAGATCATGTGCTACAAGTTTGTTACGGAAAAACAAAGGTTTTCAAAAATATTTGCACCGTTCTTTGACGAACGCGCTAAATAATCTAAACTTTAAATATTATAAAGAGGAAAGATTTGATTGTTTGTTTGTTTGCATCGAATAGGCTCCGAAACTACTGGACCGATTTTAAAAATTCTTTCACTGTTGTGAAGCTACATTATCTGTGCTGAACATAGGCTATATTATATATTCAAAAAAAAAGGGATCCTTACTAAAACTTCAATTATGTAAAGGCTACCCGTGCGAAGCCGGGGCGTACCTACTACTAGTAATAATTAAATAAATATTCACGGACATTTCACTCATCACACTCTAGTCTCGAACTAAGTGAAGCTTGTACTATGCGAACTAAATTGCTGATAGAATACTTAAAAAAACACAATTTTTCTTGTATTTCACAGTAATACAGACGTCAACACTGATTTTGTTTTGCAGAGATTCACCATCTGCTGACCTTATATAAATGTCAAGGTTTGTACATGAGTCACTTCCTTTCATCGTACGAACTCTACGCGATCTCAATACGAACTGCGCGCGGACATTTTGAAAATGAAACGGATTAGAAATGTGTTCTATTTTCAAAATGATTGATTGTCGAGGTTTTATGCTGTAAAGAGTTTCTATACATTGGGGTTTACAATTTTTTTTTTATTGAATCGCCTTCAATATTCATTGACAAGTAATTCTTAATACACATTTTTAAAAAGTATTGGTCAGATTTTAATCGATTATGGGGCCACCATATAAATTTGATAAAAATGTGGCTAATACTTTTTAAAAATGCTTACTTACTTACTTACTTATTAAGAATTAGTTGTCTGAAATATGATCTACTTACAAGTATAAAGTTAATTATTAAAATTGATTCATAATTCGTAGACAGATCGAAAACATACATACAGTCGCATTGAGTTTACTTTTTGGAGTCGTTCAAAAATATACACAAGTTTCTGATCATTTTACACAAAATTTAATTAATGTAGTCAATATTAATAAAAATTACGTTGCTAATAGTTGAGAAGTAAATTAACAATACGAAGATAATTCCATTTCGCAATAAGGGTTCATATTTAATGAGCTGCTGTAATTGGTTTATCATTTCGCTGAGTTTGATCTTTATTGATTTATCCCCGGGAGAGCAGATAAGTAACTAGGTTTAATATAATATAGTTATATAATATAATATTATATAATATAATATAGTTTCATTCTTCAGATACAATTAACTAAGGTAGTGCCTTAAGCCTACACGAGGAATTCCTACCTTAGTTAATTGTATCTTCGAATGAAACTACTCATATAATAATGACGAACTTCACTTCAAGAAGTTCGTTTGATCTTATATTATTACACAATATTCAATATAATAAATTATTGACAAGTATTTCACCTCAGGCTATAGCTGCTGAGAATAGTGGGTTCGATACTTGCCAAGCACAAATATTTGTATGGTTGTTTCGTTCATGTAATATTTTATTACTTAAGTACTTACATTGATTAAAATATCTAGTTTAGGCTACAGATATAACACATTTTTAAGAAGAGATCAAAGAATTTGGGAATAAACCGTTTTTATTCGTTTTAATCGTGCCTTGACAAACCTAACATAGGCTTAAAGGTACTATTAACAAAAATATGGATGTACTTATGTTAAAATAAATAAATTCGACTGCGTTTTTGTTCAGGTAATTCTTATTGTCATGATAAGCGCAGTGTTAGCGTGGTTACACTCTAGTTCTTGTCATATTGCCAAAAAAAACGTAGACAGTAGATTAATCAGTAATTCTAGCTATATGATAATGAAAAAGGATTTTATCTGAGACAGAGAATAATGAAGGTTTTCTAAGAAAGCCAATAACGGAAGGTTTACTTAGGACAGAACCATTTACAGTCACTCAGATACTGTGCTTGGAAGAGGATAGTTGTATTTTTACTCGATTAAGTTTGGGTTTTCTATGCACATATTTTTTTTCACTTAAGTAATTTATTTTTATATGTATTTATGATGAGAGACGAACAATTTTTTATGAGCTATATTATGAAGTAACCGTATTTTAAAACCTATAGTTTTCTAATTTGCGTTAAGTACACCAATTTTGATGATTATTTTTATGTATGATAGATTATATTTCAGAGGTTCCATAATATATCTATACTAATATTATAAAGAGGTAAAGTTTGTATGTTTGTATATTTGTTCAATTGTAAGGGGTAATCTCGAAATCTACTGAACCGATTTAAAAAATTCTTTCACCAATAGAAAGCTACATTATTGCTGAGTGTCATAGGCTATATTATATTTTCAAAAAAATTAGGGATCCTTACTAAAACTTCAATTATGTAACCCAAGGTGTAAAAGAAATACCTAAGAAATTCCTTACATCGCGTGCGCTGCGAAAACTATTGATGATAGAAAGAAATCATGTACTACAATTTTGTAGAACACATCATCATCCACAAAAAAGTCAGCGATAGCATATGTCTAACTATTACAGATATGTCACTATAAGTGTTTTAATATCGAAAAAATATAATTAAAATGACGCCGCTAGAAAACGTTCTTTATTTGTGCTTTGGTATTAATTCTTATCTAAAAAAAATACTACATAATTAAGACTGTTTCAATACCTTTATATGATTTTTTAAATTATTCAATTTGGTCATTCCATTCAAAAGATATCACGAGTTCAAAAATGTAAGTATTAGAAAAATGTCAAGCGGAATAATGCAGGTGCCGGTCACGGGAGTATATGCGGGTTCTATTGTTTAGTTACGTGGATTCAAAAGGAGAGTTATGAGTTTAACAGTACCTATACATATCATAAACTCATAATTAGTAAAATCTAACATATAGAAGTAAAGTTTGTTTATTTGTTAAATTGTAAGGGTAATCTCGGGATCTACTGAACCGATTTTAAAAATGCTTTCACCATTAGAAAGCCACATTATTGCTGAGTGTCATAGGCTATATACAAAACCGAAAAATAAAAAGGCTTTTACGTGGTAGTTCGTTTTGCAAAGTGAATCGGAGAAAAACGGTCAAATTATGCCCAACGAAGTGGGCACGGGTCAGCTAGTACTTCATAAAGATCTGACAAGTACTTTTTGAATAATCATAATAAAGTTCAAAAATATGTTTTTGTATTATATGTCGATGATGATTAAAGTCCATTTGTTAATTTGGTAAATTGCAAAAACATAATTATTATTAAAACATAAGTTATCAATCAAATTATTTAAGCATTAGTGGTCCACACTACCCATACAACTCAAACAAATGACCCGAATAACTTAATCTTTTAATATCTAACAAACTTTAGAAACCCGCAAGCTTTTAACATCGAACAAATCCTACTGTAAGCGACCATTGAAAACTAACCCTATGTAGTATAAGCTCCCACGTCCCCTGTATGTATAGTATAAGCTCCCACGACCCCTGTATGTATAGTATAAGCTCCCATGTTCGCACACTAACGACCTCGACACGTAATTAAAGACACACTGCGGTAACCCAACTTACCCTACCCTGTCCTGGTTTAAGGCGAGGTTTTTGTAATATTGGTCACTTTTTACACTGTTTTTACAAGCTGTTTTTTATATTATAGAAGGAATATATCAAATTAGAGGCTTAAGCAGCTATTTCTGTTATAGTGGAGACTGTTCCAGGCTGGTTAAACTAGTGGGTGGTATTTACAAGCTTTTTTTAGCATGAAAACAGCAAAAATAATATATATATATATATAATGTAATTTCACAGTCGTCGCAGCTCAGTTGGTAGTAGCTCTGCTTTTCAAGCTGTGGGTCGTGGGTCCGATTCCCACCCCGAGCAAATTTTTGTGTGATGAACATAAATATGTATTCTGTGTATGTGTTTAAAGAAATGGATATAAGTATTCTATCAGCAATCTAGTTCCCATGCACAAACTAAGCAGTACACTGCTTAGTTTCGGACTGTGTGTGACAAATGAAATGTCCTTGAATATTTGTTTAAGTATTTATAAAATTGTGGCATATGTAATGTAAAAAACTCCAGTTTAATCTTACAACGCACACGGAATGACAATCAATTCTCCCCGGGGGTGAAATTAATTACTTTAATCCGATAGTTGGTGGGTAAGTGTGACTTCTTGAGGTTGCTTAATTTTGTGTGTATCTTCTACGTAATTAATGAGGATTGTCCGCCCAAAACCAGATAACTCGTATGACGCGGTTGACTAGGGAACTACCCTACTCTACATAATTTATTAGGTTTTTCTGTTTACACTAAATATGCACTACTACTACTATGTGGAAGAGTAGAGCCCTGCAGTGGGACACATGAAGTTGATTAAAAATAAATGTAGGTACCTACACCATAAAGTTTTTAATATAACTACACCTTTGTACATTTCAATGATTTTGATAAAATGGGACAAGATTTGATAATTACAAACTAGACGGCGTTAGATGTCAATTTTAGGTATCATAAGTTAGGTCACTAAAAAATATTTTTAGATTTGTAAACTTGATTTTTGTAATAGTTCTGTTTTTTTTTTCATTTTCAGTGGATACAATGTTTTGAAAGATCTTTTATAGAGGATAACTTCTATTGAAGTAAAAACAAAAGTTCGGAGCATCATCGATTAGTATCCTTACCCAACCACCATAAGAGGGTAATATTTTAACCGTCCGTCCATCACGCTTTATTGCAGAATTCCTATAATTTGCGCAAAAACCCGCCATTTTGCTGAAACACGACGCGCAGTCGTGACAGAGTCGTGTCGAAACGTGCCCCGGGTCTTAACTGTGATGTTAGGGATGTCCATTGTCGATTATTTATATCGATTATATCGATTACTAGTTGAAATCTTGTCACGAGATAGTAACGATAAATAAATAAATAAATAATGCTCGACAATCCGGAATAACTCATGAATTGATGTTATAACATTATCTAGTTCCAAACTAAGCAAACTTGAAAACTACACTACTGTGACTTAGCTAGAATATACATAATATGAATAATAGGAACTTATTTAATACATATTATATAGCTCAGCTCAAGCAAACTCTTTGCAAAGGAGCTAGTCTGGTAAAGTATAACCACCTATTTTTACTGCGGCAGTGTAAAAATAAGTCCAAAATATTATCTACATTAAAAAAAATATTTTTTTTGCTTGTAACGTGACATTTTGCTAATATTTTCCCCACACTATTAATCAATTTGATAAATAGCTTATCCTTAAACAGACGGAAGTTCAAGAGACGATATTTTATAAATAACATCCATAATAATTAAGTAAATTGAATAATAATGATGTTCAAATATCGAAGTTCAAATTAATTATTCAATAATATTATATGCATAAATAACGGAATATCGAAAAAACACAATCTATCAAGAATATTAATGCATTTTCGAGGCAAAAAGATCAAAATTAGAATTGTGTCAAATTACGTTTTTGTATACTTAAATTTTAGTATCGCCTTGACCTAATATTTAAAATGCAAATTTGATGATGTAGAAGGTTAATCTAATCCTAATAGGTACAAACTTAATATACCGCGTTATAATATAATGATATTAAAAGTTAATAAAGACAAGTGACACGACAGCTTAGGTTAGAACCAACTGAATTGTCGTGTCACTTGTGCTCTATTTCATACTGTTGGTTGTGGGTTCGATATCCACATAAAACAAACATTTTAATTACACCCATTTTTATTTTATTTTTAATATTTACTTTTTAAATCCGTTCCTTAACCCTTGAAGGGTTACACACATAAAAATAATAATTTATAAAAAAAATCAGATAATTATAAAAACCAAAGATTGCAAAGATAAAACAGATGCACCAAAAAATCAAAACACTATCGACAAAAATATTCCATTCACTACGTGACCCGGCGACAGGTGCAGAGCACCGGCCCGCCCGCGGTCTATCGATATACGTATCGATAAATTGTGTTTTGATAGAAAGCACAGCACTAGCCGCGGTTAGAACTGACACTTATCAAACTAGCTGGTCCCCGCCACTTTGCTATTATTCTCTAAAAATCTTAGTAAATAATTAATTATTACAAATGTGAAAGTTTGAATAAGTATTTGTTTTTCAATTTCGTCTCAACAAAATAACAAATCAACTTAGATTATATTATTATAGTCCGTAACCTGAACTAACACATAGGCTACTTAAAATTAAATATTTAATTTTTTTAGCTAATGTAATAATTTTTTGTATACGCTATAGTAAAGTTTCATACAAATCGATTCAGTTTTTTCGCGAGAAAGAGTCACACACATTCATACAAACTTTCACGTTTATAATTATTAGTAGGACTTGTTTTATCGATACTTGAGAAAAACTGACAGCTCTATTACACCCATATCTAGTTATTTCTGGTTTCCTATTAGTAACCGGTAGTTATCGATAAATACATAAAACAGACATCACTATAAGGATAGAAGTGTCACTTTTAATTTAGAAGCATTGTTTGGAGAGTGGGCTTTGATGCGAAATTAAGTGTCAAGTTTTGAAATAAAGTGCATGAGCTTTTGAGACTCAAATTGCTTTTTGAGATGATAAAAAGGTCAGCTATTTTGAATAAAAATTAGGAGATTTTAGAATAAATAATTTAGGCGGCTGTCATAGTGTGCGCTTTTTTATGTAGGTTTACACAGTTTAATAGAGTGAAAATTGCTGAACTCTTTTTTATGTAAAATTCTAGGTAATAATTAGTTGGATAGGATAATTAGTTGGACTGTGAAAATTGATCTAGAGTTTATAAATTGTTTTATTTTGCCCCAAATTATGAAACTTACAGTAGTTTAATAGGATACAAGCGAAAACTACTTTTATTAAATGATTTAAGTGTTGTTTATATAAAGAAAACAGTATAATTTCATTTTAATATATAATATGATATGATCCTATGTTGATTGACATAAATAAATAAATTAAATATCCCCTATCTTATAAAAAGTTAGCGTTGACTTTATGTTATCATTACGTATAGTAATCAATACTTCAAGGCTAACTTTTTATAAGATGAAATTTTTTTAACTTTTTATTGCTATTATTATTAAATTTTGCATGCATTGTTAATCGGTCCGCCCCTGTAACACCCTATTGCAACACCCTTTTAGATCTAAATACTTAGTCCTAAGACCAGACAAAATGTTAACATACATAAAGATGTCAAAGTCAAAGTCAAAAAAAAAATTATTCAGTAAAATCACAAGGATCATTTAGAATCGTCTTACATACTAGGTGATTCTAGGTGCCAGTTCCACGCGACCAGAGCCTAGAAGAACGGGCAAGAAACTTACGGCCTGGTTCCTACCGTTTTTTTATATGATCCTTCTTACAAAGAATTACAATTAAACTAACTTGTTACTTCTATACAATTGGTAGGTCTAGGGGCGCACCTGGTCGCGGTCGCTGCCAATATTTAGAAGCGCCAGATATTGCAATATCGGACGATAGATTACCTACATTCGAAATGTGCCGAATGCAGCCATCGCTCCCAGAAATGGATTCACTTGAATTTGGAACAGTTGCGGTTTGAATTTACAATCTGGAATGGAACTCGGGTGGAGTTCAACCTTCTTTTTAAATAGTTTTTTTCTTAATTTTATCATTTTTTTTTTCAATACGTATTTATAGGAGTTCGGTTTGAATTTTGAATCTGGATTCAGATGGCTTTTATATATTATGATTATTTATAAGGTCATTAACCTTAGCACATATAAAAGTGTGAAAAATATATTTTCTGCAAAAAAAAACGAATTGCAGAGGTTAGTGAACATTATACTTAGTAGGTAGTTAGTAGTAAGTACTTAGTTTTTTTATACATTTGGATAAAGTTCTTTATCGTTCGTGACTTTATTTTAAAATGCTGCATATTTTATCTCATTACTCAAATTTCAGAATCTCAAAAACTCACAAACCCAAAAGAAAAGAAGTACAACATCAAGAAACTTATCCTAAACAAACAAGATGTAACAATACAGATTCTGTACATAAAATACACGAGAAACACGGTCAGAATTTATAAATATAAGTAGTACAATATGTTCCTGAAGGAAAAATGTACTTTCTTACATTAAAGTTTAGGTAAGTAGGTATGTACATCAAGAGGTCTCATGGTACAATAATATGTTAGAATGTTATTAAACCGACTTTCTTAATGTGACTGTTATTTATTTAGTGTCTGTAAGTTATATTTATATTCTAGACTTTTTTCTATCTTCTTGTTTAATCATTTTTCATCGCTGCTTACACACAATTTTTTTTTTTTTACCCTATACTGTCCCACTACTGGGCAAAGGGTTTTTCTACTCTTCCAGTATGTTCATATTCAACCTGAATGATATTTTTTATTTGCTTATGCTATTCTTCGATCTATTCCTAATAAATTAGGAGGTGTAATTGCTTTAGTTACATCTATTTTAATTTTAATTATTTTACCTTTTACATCCAATAAAAAAATTCAAGGAATTCAATTTTACTCAATTAATCAAGTATTATTTTGATCTATAATTACAGTTATTATTTTATTAACTTTACTTCCGGTCAGCCGCCGGAACACTTAAATTATAGACGTAATAAATCTTCTACATAAACTTCAACCTCTATTTTGAAGAAGACGGGGGGTAATGGAGACTGAGGATGAGTTTGCATCTAAAACTTTTTTTTTTAATTTGTAGGTTATAGTCCCTATTATTGACGACCGATGTGGCGCGGTGGGCGATGGTCCGCCTGCGACGCGGAAGGTTGCTGGTTCGATTCCCGCCTTGGGATAAATGTTTGTACGATCTGCAAATATTTATTCCGGGTGTTCTGGGTATTTTATATGTATAATAAAAAATATGTATCTATTGTAATGTATTGTATTAAGTATGTCAGTCTTCTAGTACCCATAACACAAGCTCTGCTTAGTAGGCTAGATGATGTTGTGTGGATTGTCCAGCATTATTTATTTATTTATATCTGTATAGCTAAAAATCTTACCTTTAAGCAGCAGCACGTAGTTCTTCTTATCATCGCCTCCCTTAGGGTACTCCCAGTCGATGTCCAACCCGTCGAAATTCCGGTCGCGAAGGTACGGGATCGCGGAGTAGATGAACGTCTGGCGAGCGTAGCGAGACGCTGACATCTCTTTGAACTTCTGGGTGCCGAACGACCAGCCACCTGGAGACAGAAGGGATACTTTATTCAGTAAAATTACTACGACAATTTAATGAAAAAATCAAAAACATAATAATTAGTTAAGTATATAAGTAGGTTCAAATATAAAACAAACTAAAAACACACTAAACTAAAAACACCATGGAAAACCAACTAAATACAATCGTCATAAATACTAGTTTATTTATTTGTTCTAAATAATTGACAGGCGTTTCAGCTCTATCTGCCGTCTAGAGGGTCGTAAGTTCAAAATAACAAACAATTGTGTCTATTTTTTGCAATTTTATATCAAATATATAATATAGCCTATGTTCAGCACAGTTATTGTAGCTTCACAACAGTGAAAGAATTTTTGAAATCGGTCCAGTAGTTTCGGAGCCTATTCGATGCAAACAAACAAACAATCAAATCTTTCCTCTTTATAATATTAGTGTAGATGTGTAGATTACACTTAAAATTTCATCAATTTATTGAACAATTAGAAAGAAAAAAAGAAAGAAAAACTTTATTTAGTGTCACATGAGATCAAAAATATACATACAATTTAAAATAAAAAACCTTACTATTACAAAAATATACATACAATTTAAAATAAAAAACCTTACTAACATAATTAAACACATCTACGTAGAAAATAAATACCTTATAATATGATTTATATTAAAAAAGCTTTCAATGCACTGTTACGATTTTTCTCAACTGGTGGCTCGATCTAGTTTCTTTTCCAGGAACTAACTCGATTCTACCAATATTATTGTTACTTTATTTTTACAGAGATTCACTAGATGGCGCTATCCGACATTTTTTTGTAGAAGAAATTGTCTATCGTTCATTCTATGATTCATTTTTAATTGTCGATGGTAAATCCGCCATTACAGATTTGTCTGACGTCATCGGACACCCTCAAAATCTACATTTTCAATGCAGTTTTTTTAGTTGTTCGGGCATTTGATTTTATGCCCAAATAAGGACATTTGTGGACTCTAGAGGTCGTATCACGGTCATAGCAGTGGGAGAGGCAGAGGGTATAAATAGAAGCCTTCGCTGGAGGCTTTTTTTTTCTGTTTGGACATCGTTGTCGGGCTGACTAAGTTGCAGTCGAAGTCGCTGGAGGACCGCTGAGTTCAGCAGAAAAGCCGTAAGCCTGCCGCCTGCAGCCTGCCATTTTCAAGCTTACATAGCTTCGCTATTATCTCTGAAAAGGAGATACTTCGTTTAACCTCCAAAATCAGGAGGTGCTTGGTACGAGCTACACTGCTTGGTACGAGCTACACTGCTTGGTACGAGCTACACTGCTTGGTACGGGCCACACCGGCTTAGTACAGGCTTGTTACGAGCGACACCTGCATGGTACGGGCTACACCTGCTCAGTACAGGCTAGCCTACCTCCGCTTGCCGCGTGCCTAGTGCCGCCGCTGACCACGCGCCCAGCTCGTGCAGGCCTGCTGTGTGTGCCAGCAGCCGCGTGGCGCAAATCCGTGCCGCCGCGTGTCGACCAAGCGTGAGGCTGTGATTGCGGTCCTCACCACGTGGCCAGCCATCTCTCCGGTCGGCCACGATTACTAGCCCCCTCCGTATCAAAAGTCGGTATTTATACACCCTTCGGGGTTCCATTTTTATTATCGGATGTAAATCCTGGCGCCCACTTTAATCTGAAGCACGTTCCACGTGGATCATAATTATTTTACCTAACGTTGAATAATTGAGGAAGTTATTTAGTAAATAAATATAAGTTTTCTGTAGTAGAAGGATAATCATTGCTCACCGAAAGACGTTCCCACATACTTTGTACCCTAGAGAGAGCTCTATAGAGCGAGTCGGCAAACTTTAATTTATGTACTTAGAAAAATGATGTATTCACTTTAGCGTTAACCTTATTTAATCCTATTTCAACATTTTGTATCAGGTAAAATACTATAGTTTAATACCGTTGGTTTTGATAGGAAGTTTTATTATGGTAGTTTGATAGGAAGTTTTATTGTTGTAGTCTGATAGGGAGTGTAATAATTAAGTATTTACCTGTACCTATAGTTGTAAGATAGGAAATTTATAAAATAAAATAACATGTACTGATTGATCCAGTATTTTATTTAAACATGCCACTTTAGGCAGGTCTTATTTCTTTTTAATTCGTAACAGTGGCATCCAACGTAGGGGCTTTTCTTTTTTTTAGGTAACTGACATGTCTTTTGTTGCTATGTCAGAAGAGCAATGATTTACTGATTTTTCCTCAATTATTTAACTTTGTTTTTGTGTTAGGATATATTTAATTTGATTTTATTTGTAGGATTTTAATATTGAACGAACCGTTCATACTTTTGTACTTTGGCAGGTTTGGCAGGTTAGGTTCAGGCAAGGCTTACGTTAGTTTTAGTTAGGTTTAATTAGGTCTAATTAGGTTTAGGTTGTTAGTTTTATTTTTTTTAATATATAGGGTGTAATAGGTAATATTTTTTTTTAAAGTGTAATATTACCTTACTAAAGGCTATATAAGTAGGGTGTTCTATATTTTATCGTTATACGGTGAGCAATGAAAACTTTTTAATTTTTTTTATATACAGGGTGTACTTAAAAATATTTTTTTAAATGTGATTTGGCTTCACTAAAGCTTACTTTAAACAGGTCCGTGGAAGTTCTTCTTATTTCTTCGCTGTTATTTTATTGGAGTATTAATTTTTTTAAATTTTAAAACTTTTTAAACTTTTAAAATTTTTAATTGTTGTCTTTCTTGTTTGTTATTTGCTTGGTGTATTCTTTTAGCACAGGTGCTGTGTTCGCTGTGGAGGAGAGGTCTATTTGTTTTTTATTGTTTTTTTTGTTGTTTGATCGAGGTCTTTTGAAACAATGGGTGTAAATTTAGTCGGACCGCTTTCTAGGTCTGGTGCTGACTTCACGTTTATACTTGTTGTTGTTTGGTGGTTTGTTAAATATTGTTTGATCTTCCATTTTAGAAGAGCTGTGGACAGTATTGTTGATAGGAAGCTGGAGGAGGGGATACTTATGGTGCATGGAGTGCCACGCACAGTGATTGCAGAATGTGAATTGCAATTCACTGGTAGTGACTTTACAAAACTCTTGTACAGCGCTGTAAAATTCCTCGTCTACATCGGTCTCTCCGTTTTAGTCATCGGGTTAACACGGTGGAGAGGTACAACAGTACCATTGTTGCAGCTTCATCGATATATGTCGTATAGGGTGTCTTGAAAAGTTGTTGTATTTTTATTGCTATGTCATACATAGGGTCTTGACATTGTTTTTTTTTTTGTTGTTAGTTGTTTGACATTTTTTTTTGTTGTTGGTTTGTTGATTGGTTGTTTGATTTTTTTTTTTGGGTTTAGGCGTATATTGTTTTGATGTTGGAAGTTTATTGGATAGTGGGTTCGATTCTCATGTGAGAAGTTTTATTGTTTTGATGTTTGAAGTTAATTTTGGCAGTAAGTTCGGTTCTCGTGTGAGAAGTTTTATTGTTTTGATGTTTGAAGTTGATTTTGGTCGTAGGTTCGAGTCCCATGTGAGAGGCTAATCTATTTTTTTTAAGTTTGTAGTGTATTTGTTCGTGGGTTCGATTCCCATGTGAGATGTGTATATTTTATTTTTTTTTTTACTTTGTACTTTGAAGTTTGATGTTTTTTCTGTTAGCGGGTTTGTTTTTCAGGTGAAAAGCATATCCCCCGGTCAGTAGAGTTATATTTTGGTTTGATAACAACGGTCCTGGGTGCTGGATATAACATGGATTGATAAGTGTCTTTAGGATGGATATTAATTTTTAAGTACAGGTCGTAGTTTTATTTTTAGTTTTTTTTATTGTTTTATTATACATAACTATCCTTTCATGGACAGTGTTCCTTATGGAAACTTAGTGTGGGCTATGTTTTGTTTCTTTCGTTAGTATATTTATGTTTATCAGGCCCTGTCTAGCTTAAAAATAAGCTTTAGCCGTTTTGTAAACTTTACAGAATATCAAAACTCGTAGAGGAGCAGGTGGCGACTCCTTCGCAGACAGAGGTTTTTGTTCATCTTGTTTAGGTTTTGCTTCCGTCATTGGGTAAAAAATAAGCCTATTTCTCCTCACGGATCACAATGAGTACCAAAGCCTATTTACCCCTGTGTTCCCTCGGAGCGGCCTGAGATACTCCGTCACCTCTTACGTGTTGCAAACCTATAACTTGAATTCTTGCCTTTTGTTTCTATCGTAAGTGTGTTTATGTTTATTTGACCCTTTCTAGCTTAAAAAATAAGCTTTAGCCGTTTTGTAACTTTACAGAATAACAAAACTCGTAGAGGAGCAGGTGGCGACTCCTTCGCAGTCAGTGGTCTTTCTTCGTCTTGTTTTAGGGTTCTGTTTCTATCATTGGGTAAAAAATAAGCCTATTTCTCCTCACGGATCACAATGAGTACCAAAGCCTATTTACCCCTGTGTTCCCTCGGAGCGGCCTGAGATACTCCGTCACCTTTGATGTGATCTTAACCTGAAACTCGATTTATTCCTGTCGTTCATATAGTTTATATATATAATGTCACTTGCTTAAACACGTCCCTGTAACTTATTATTTTAAGGTTTTTTTGTAGTATAGGTGTCTTATTAACAGATTGTTAGTAGCAGTTGTGGAGATAGAATTTAATTTATTTTATGTATATTTATATTACAGTTACACTTCACACTTCACGTACACTACACATAGACACTTGGGTCCGGATACACATGTTACTGGAACCCTTAGTCGTAAGTTCGGCTTCGAGCTTCTGACATTATGAAGTCAGAATTCTCTTAGTTCGATTAGGACGGTACACACTACACAGTTACACTAATACAAACATTTACACACACACCTCTTCTTATTATTTTGCTAATTACTTTGTATGTTTATTATATTAACCTTTTTTCATTTTTTTATCTTCTCCACTTCTGGTCTGCTTAACTTTCTCATCTTGTTAGGTATACATTCGTTTAGTGGTACTTTGGTTAGTTTAGTTTTTTTTTTGGTACATGTTTAGTGTATTGTTGATTTAGCATTTTCTTTTCAGTAATTTCAGGTTTTGTTGGTTAGGTTTATGGGCTGGAGGGCCAGCCCGGATTTTACTTTTGTTCCACGTAAAATCCTGCGGAGTAAGGAGATACTGTTACGATTTTTCTCAACTGGTGGCTCGATCTAGTTTCTTTTCCAGGAACTAACTCGATTCTACCAATATTATTGTAACTTTATTTTTACAGAGATTCACTAGATGGCGCTATCCGACATTTTTTTGTAGAAGAAATTGTCTATCGTTCATTCTATGATTCATTTTTAATTGTCGATGGTAAATCCGCCATTACAGATTTGTCTGACGTCATCGGACACCCTCAAAATCTACATTTTCGGGCATTTGATTTTATGCCCAAATAAGGACATTTGTGGACTCTAGAGGTCGTATCACGGTCATAGCAGTGGGAGAGGCAGAGGGTATAAATAGAAGCCTTCGCTGGAGGCTTTTTTTTTCTGTTTGGACATCGTTGTCGGGCTGACTAAGTTGCAGTCGAAGTCGCTGGAGGACCGCTGAGTTCAGCAGAAAAGCCGTAAGCCTGCCGCCTGCAGCCTGCCATTTTCAAGCTTACATAGCTTCGCTATTATCTCTGAAAAGGAGATACTTCGTTTAACCTCCAAAATCAGGAGGTGCTTGGTACGAGCTACACTGCTTGGTACGAGCTACACTGCTTGGTACGAGCTACACTGCTTGGTACGGGCCACACCGGCTTAGTACAGGCTTGGTACGAGCGACACCTGCATGGTACGGGCTACACCTGCTCAGTACAGGCTAGCCTACCTCCGCTTGCCGCGTGCCTAGTGCCGCCGCTGACCACGCGCCCAGCTCGTGCAGGCCTGCTGTGTGTGCCAGCAGCCGCGTGGCGCAAATCCGTGCCGCCGCGTGTCGACCAAGCGTGAGGCTGTGATTGCGGTCCTCACCACGTGGCCAGCCATCTCTCCGGTCGGCCACGATTACTAGCCCCCTCCGTATCAAAAGTCGGTATTTATACACCCTTCGGGGTTCCATTTTTATTATCGGATGTAAATCCTGGCGCCCACTTTAATCTGAAGCACGTTCCACGTGGATCATAATTATTTTACCTAACGTTGAATAATTGAGGAAGTTATTTAGTAAATAAATATAAGTTTTCTGTAGTAGAAGGATAATCATTGCTCACCGAAAGACGTTCCCACATACTTTGTACCCTAGAGAGAGCTCTATAGAGCGAGTCGGCAAACTTTAATTTATGTACTTAGAAAAATGATGTATTCACTTTAGCGTTAACCTTATTTAATCCTATTTCAACATTTTGTATCAGGTAAAATACTATAGTTTAATACCGTTGGTTTTGATAGGAAGTTTTATTATGGTAGTTTGATAGGAAGTTTTATTGTTGTAGTCTGATAGGGAGTGTAATAATTAAGTATTTACCTGTACCTATAGTTGTAAGATAGGAAATTTATAAAATAAAATAACATGTACTGATTGATCCAGTATTTTATTTAAACATGCCACTTTAGGCAGGTCTTATTTCTTTTTAATTCGTAACAGCACATGATATCGAACATTCTAGAACAATGCTCCGATTAACACAATAGTTAATCGATAATTTCACAACTAGTGAAGGGAAAACGTCGCATGTTGCGTTATTACAGAACAAGGGCTTGCACACTGACCGATACGACATATACACGATACCGACACGTCATTAGTTAGAACAATAAAACATTATCAACTGTTACGTAATAAATGGAGCTAGGTTATTAATGGAAGTGGTATAATTATTTTTACTTCAAGAACAGACGAGTATTTCTTTTATTTTGATGTTTGCTAAAATAAAATGGTCAAGTTTCACTAACTTGACCACTAAGTATGGGGTTAATGCTTATTAATGCTTATTTAAAATGACTTACAGAAGTCAAAATTAGTGTTTGATATATTTTTTGCGTAGAAAAACTTGTTTATAGAGACCTTTCATCAATTTAACAGACGGGAAAATGCGTCTATAGTCTTTTTGTAATTAATATCATAGAATAAAATAGTATCGGATAGCAAATGGGTGTAACGTCCATTACAACAAATAGGTGTATATAGCATCACCCATTTGCTGTCCGTTATCATGTTTGTCGTAAGTCGTGTCGGTTGTATTAAAACAGTAAATGGCGTTGGCACACGTATTGGGAGCACTTTTTGCGATTCCGTGAAAATAGGTGAAAATGCTTTGCTTTGGCGTGGGAAATAGTTCGCGTAGTGATGTCATAGTACTATTATCTATTGTTGTCGATAAATATATCGATAAACATATTATAGACGTGTGTTATACATATATTATATTTTTTTATTTATTTATTCGTTCTGACAAAAAAAAATCCGTAAAACCTTTATTTATGCTAATCAAATGGTAATTCATTGACTTTTTAGCATCTCTTGCTTGTTTCATCACTACTTACCAATCATTTATTTATTTATTTATTTATTTCATTTTACAAGGTCATTACAGATTTAACTAATTCGACAATGTAAACAAATAAAAAATATAAAAAATCTTGACTATTTAATTACTACTCAATTAAATAAGATTAAAATTTTGTATAAGTAAATTTAGTTTCACAGTTAAAATAACTACTTTACCATATTTACTTTTATATAAGTAGTTACGTAAAAATAAGTAGTAGGTAGATAGTAGAAAGTCGATGTGTCCATATAACATGTCCAGTCATAGACAACCATAAACTTTATTAGGAATGGTTATTACTTGTTATATTGCAATTAAATAGTGAAAATCTTAAGCAATATAAATAATTAATATTTTTATTTAAACTCTTAAATTTTTTTTATAGTTTTTTAAGTTATTATTTTACAGAACAAGATGGGTGTGAAATGAAATAGAAATAAACTTATTTCTGAAATAATAAAATGGCGACCAATCATGGTTTTTATATCGTTCCACATCATGGAAAAGATATTTTTATTAACTTTTTGTCTATAAAATAACTCTTTAGACATCGATAAACTAACTTTCTTGAAACCTATCGATAAGGCACATCCCTAGTGTATTGGTTTCGGAACTTTGTTTGCGGTAGGTCTATTGCTGCTAAACAAAGACTGTTAATGAATAATGCATAGGCCGTTGTTACAGAAGGCAAACTTCGCCACTAGCACAGGGTCGTTGCTAGGGACGACGTCTTAAATAAAATAAAACAAAATTACAAAATGATCAAAAGTGACATCAATCGTCATGTTTTAAGTTTATGTAACTTGTTTATACTAAAAAAACTTTGTTAAAGATTACTCAAAAAGTTTTCATTATATCTTGATCTTTATAATATGTTAGCTCTATAGTATTATCTATCGAATAAAAAAGAATAATCAGGCTCAGTTCACAAATACAGGAGTAATCGCATAACATACATAATTAAAAATCTTATTTCAAAGTTGAAAAAAACATTAAAGTTATTTTGGGTTTTTCAATGTTTTATTAGAAAACATACGGGTATCCTTAATCCGGCCCAGTAGAACCTTCAATATTTATTTTGTGCCTTATATACACTACACCCCAGAATTGGCACTTTTGAATCGTTTAGCGGAAACTCAGATTGTTACAATAGGCTTATCTTGTCAAGACTTGTTGTTCCGTATTTGTTTATACTAGCTGTTGCGCACGTATTCTTGTGTTTAAAATAATAGCAAGGAAGAGTCGGACTTGCTCTACCTTTCGGATGATTTACGTATTAGGGGTAGTTTTTTTGTGTAGGGAGTATTTTGTCATCATCATCATCATCAACCTATATTAGTCCACTGCTGGACGTAGGACTCTCCCAAGACGCGCCACTGAGCCCGGTCTTCGGCTCCTCTCATCCAGTGTTTACCAGCTACACTCCGCAGATCGTCGCTCCATCTCGCCGGAGTATTTTATGCAGTAAAACATCTAGGTACAGTTTTAAAAACATTTGTCAAAACCATAGCAGCTGTTTTAGAAAATTCCAAAATTTTTGAATTGAAAATACAGTACTTAAATATTTATTTTCATTTTGAATGGATTGACTTTACCGTGTAATAACACACTGCGTAGTATAACCGCAACGGTAAGCAGTCAAACTGATGTTAAAGTAATGTGACTCAAATTGATTAAGCTTAGAAAGGCGATGTATTTATTCGTGCTTAGCCCCAGCTTTGGATTAGGCTGTATCTTTTTTGTATTTGGCAAGTCGTGACAAGAATATTTTATTTATTGTGAGAAATATTCGGTGCCACAAGGTTCCAAGTAATATTCACATAGTATTTCACCAAATGCGTGCAATTAATTACTTAGAATTAAGGCCATTTGCCGTCTATAATAAACACATCAAAATTAACGGAAACGTATAAAAAATGTTTGTAGTGACTTTCTACAGGAACTGATTTAGTATGTTAATACATACTGTTTATGTTTTATTAACTTTTAATCATGACATTTTGAAAACGAAGAAATAAGTAGTACTTAGTAGTAGACATCCTATCATACGAAAGATTGTTAAAAGCAGTAAAACAAGTACTAGAAGGTACCTAGTTGGCATTTAATTAGGACAATCGAAGCCTGTTTGGTCTCAGCTTAAAATACATTAATGTTTGGTGTGCAAAAGATCAATTTATCACTTTTTATTTTTCGTCGTGTCGTTGATAAACCAATTTATGGAATTATAAATAGACTTGTTACTAAGGAGCATATTTAAACGTCTACACACTTGTTTATTTAATCTGGGAGAAACTCATAGAAGAACTTTATTCATTAGTCTGTAGTGATCCAAAGTGGATAGTGGAGATAGGTTCGTATTTTAGGCAACATACCGTAATAGGTGGAATAACTTAAAGGTAGGTAAACAATATTCTGTAAAATTTTAAAGTTTTTGTAATGAATTAGTAAAAAGACCCACTACAAAGAACACTGCATCATCGGATGCCAACACAAGTAACCCCTCAAACAACTTTAAAGGTCTTAAGCATTAGGGTTTTGTACCCATGGGAAGTGACCTTAAAGGGTAAAGGACTACACGAAGAAGAAGATTACATGACTACATTACTATGCTGAATAAAGGATTCAATAAAGTAACACTTACCAATAGCCAAAAGAGTCTTCAACTTGGGATTCGCCTTTTTCAACGCATTGATCCTGTCATACAGCCCAGTCTTCCCATCCTTCGTCTCATCGTTGGACTCGAAGCTGCTGAGCTTGCCCTTCTTCAACCAGCCGAAGGCGAAGATCACGTGGGTGCAAAGATCAGGCTGGATGTCTTCTGGCACAAACTTGCCCACCTTGGTTCTGTATTGCGACCAGTTGGTGTAGTAGCAGACGATCTGAAGACAGAAAGATTTGTTACTGATCCATTTGACTGCTAATTGAGAAGAGAAAGATAAGATAGTGTTTTGTTTATGGAAATATTATTTTGCACTGTTAAGCAGTGATAAGCTTAAACGTTACGTTTACGTCTGCGCGCTAACGTTGCAACGTTCGACAGTAAAGCTGATGATGGCGCGCAATGTATCTCAAATATGTCACTGTTTCGATACGTTTACGATTGCCACATTTATTCACCCATCTGAACGTCTACCTTTTACTATTATAAATTTACACGAATTAGATACTATTTACCAGCATTATTAGTCAACCAATCGAATAGTTTTTTTTGTTCCTCAACGGAAATCATGCGCCTGTAGTATTTGGCAATCATTTCGATCTTTATTGTCTGACTGCTGGGCAAAGGTCTCCTCCGAATCTCTCCACCATTTCTTTTCAAAGTCGCTTAGAACCTCATATATGACAATCATATACTTATAAAACATGGACTGTTATGGGGTTTATTTTGTTGTTTACTATAAAATCTGGGTTGTTTTCATCCAAACTCAATTCGACCTTTTCAACTACATCACTTTAGTCCCAAAAAATCAATATCGGGCACGTATCGAGTGAGTGAACTGAACAATTAGGAAGGAGTTGGAAAACAAATAGGATTGAGCACGTTTCGATGCAGACAAAAAGGCATGTGGGAATAATGATTATTCGTTACTACTAATTGTCTAGTAAACTATGTTGATTGATGAAATCGTGTGGGTGTGTTCTGTAAGGTTTATATTAATTGAAATAAAGTTTATAAAACTAAGTGGCGATTATAAGCGCTCTTTAACGTTTCTTAGGCGAATATTTTTGTATTTCTTTTAAGTTTACAACAGTTTTCATTTCTATAAAGTTAAATCAGTCGTCTAATATTTATAAACAGACAATAAAAACAATAATAGACAGAACAAGAATAGTATTATTTAGTGAGTATTCCAAAAATAGGTATTCTATATTAAAAACGTAGTAAACTCATACATATAAAACTTGATTTTCATGCTGCTATTTCTTAGTCTGTTTATTCACTATTATTTGACTTACACCCGTATTCACTAAGAGTACTTGCATAAGTATAGCATCAACACTGTGCAAAGAATGCCATTTTGCAGTGCGTTCCTTTTGACAAGCCTTCAAACTAGCCCGTTTCCTTAGCTGTTCGTTCATTTTGACGGACGCATAGTGCGCTCTGAGACTTAAGTATTGTTTCTGGATTGGTTTCGCTAGCCCTGTGCGCACGTGCACACTATGAGACCTCACAGTAATGTTTGTGAATACGGGTGTAAAACTGCTCAAAAACGTCAGTTCATTTAACTTCAAAAGCTTTCTCATTCTTTAAAACAAATATGAATCTTCAAGAAAGGAAATAAGATTGCTTTCTGCTGTTTAAATTTAACATTTTGATTTTCAGTTTAAAGATGCTTGCAAAATATTTATTCTCTCTAACGAGCAGTAAAACACGGCAATACAGTCTCTATTGCTCAGTTGATAGAGTCCATTAAAACAACATTAAAGGGTTCCCGAGTAAGCAAACACTCATTTTGAAGGCCGACAACTTCACTCTTGCGTTCGAAAAGCTTATTCATATCCGCGTTGTTTAAGTACTCTCGTAGCAACCATTTTAAGTTGAAGTATTTCCCGTCACCTCTATTCCTAAGTGATAAGGTCGAGAATCCATCTATGGAAGTACATTTTCCGGAAACAAAAGTTTTTGACGCGGTGTCCCACAAGGTTCAATGTTTAGACCGATGCTTTTCCTGATATATGTAAGAAGTTTTAAAAACAAATTACCCTTCTAAAAGGATAAGAACTAGAGTAGAGCTCGTTATAGGTGAAGGCTATGGTTGATTGAGTGGCTACCTATAATTAATTTAATTGTTCAGAACTTGATATGAGAACCTGTTATTATTATTGGGTGAGTCACAAGGTGTGAAAATTTTAGATTTCAAAATCCGTTCAATTAAAATACCTGTTATTATGTTAACCTATTAACCGGTGTTAATTTTTAGCAATGTTATTCTTATTCTTATAATTCTGAGTAACGAGATCACTTACTTTGTAACCATCCTTATCCTTATGGTTATGAGTGGTCACTGAGTTGTCAAGCGCTGCGGAAGACTTCCGACTTGACAGTGTTGGTCGACCACGGATCTTTGGCCTGTTCACACTAGCTGATATAACCTGATCCGTGGATCTTGATACGCTGGTTGACACTGACGTGGAAACTTTACTCGGTTTCCGTATTCTTCTTCGTACAGCTGGAAAAGGAGAGACAAGATTTTTACAATGGTATGCATTTCAAAGTGTTTTATAGGGATAAGTGTTATTAGTCGGCTTATCTATTGGCTAGTTTTGAAAACGACTACTAAAATTAAGGATAAATAATTATGGAAAATGAGCAACATTATAGGTAAGTACTAATTTATTACTAAGTATTGATGAGTTGAGTTGATACCCAATAAGTTGTATATAATGATGAAGCAAAGATATAAACAAGTTGCTGTTGAATACAGTACCCTGTTCACATATGTAAGAAAATCAGATAAGTTTATTTTAAAACATTCAACAATGAAATCATATTCTATTCATATTCGAATAGAATATGATTTCATTGTCCATCTTACTTAATCGGGTATATTTCTTTTATTTATATCAATTTAAAAAAAATAGGCCGAGAAGACGTTGGAGGGACGATCTCGACTCATACGCGTCGGAGTGGTGGATGGACGCAGGAGATCGAGATGAATGGAAGAGTTCGGGGGAGACCTTTGCCCTGCAGTGGGACACAATAGGTTAAATAAAAAAATATATATATCTACTTTTTTTATAAAGTAACAGTGTCGTAGTAGAGTTATAAATTCCGAAACCTTTTTATATTCTCAGAAGATATAAAATAAACAATGCAGCATGTAAAATATACCCTCACTATTTACCAATAATGTTCCGAGTGATAAAACAGTAATAAAACTCGAGGACAAGAGGACGCGAGGGAGGCATCACATCGTGCATGCTAAATTGCACCTTCACAGAATGCGATAAGAATTAAATTAGAATTTCTGCTTGGGGAACACGAAAATATCTCAGAAAATTATGTGAAAAATCTTAAAAAAAAATTTCAATATGACAATGTACTTAGCAAAATAAAGACATTTCATTTCTTTAAAATTAAATGATTTTGCGATAAATCGCAATTTATATAGAATAAGGATGGATTAAGAGTGTGCGCACACCGATGACAGCTTACACTTTAACAACAACGAATGTAAAACAGATTACTTTACGTCACTCCCTGTAGTTAAACGTCAGGACAAGTGACTATATTAGACGTTTTGTCGTCGATGTGCGCTCTCACTAAGTCTACATACTTGAATTTATTTCTACGTAATTTATATAAAGCTTAGATTTTAGTTTAGAAAAACAATTCTCACATACATTTTAATCAATTCTGCCATCACAAGAGGATTTCGTGACTAAATAAAAGGATTTTCTTGTAAAATTTTGAACAAAACAAAAAATCTATCCTAACGCATTGAACCAAACAAAACGTAAGGCTTAGCTGGAGCTTTGAGTTTCTGAAAAACTATGAGCGTACTTTACCGGCTGCTATAAAAAAAAGCTTTAAATACTTAAGTAAATAAAAGTATTTTAACCGACATAATTTTTCTCGAAAAACCTTTCAAAATTGATAAAAATGACATTATTAGTATTTAAAAACATATACATATTTTGATTCACGCTAAAAAATGACCAAAAACTTGAATCACTATAAAACTGCTACCAGATAAAAAAATATCCTTTCAGAGTACCAATAGCGACCGCTATTTCTTTGAAAAACTTTATCAAAACAAACAACAATTTAGATAAATCAGTATGCAAATGCGTGCGTTCTTTCATGAACAACATAAATCACGAACGAAAGGTTAGCGTGGATGTGACATGAATATAAATAATATTGTATTAGGTATTCAGTGAACCCAACAAAATAATGCTCATAGAATTAATTAAACAGGGAAAAGTCTAATATACTTATTTCGAGGAATTTGAATTAAGTATCGGTTGAAGAATGAATAATTTATTTATAAAAAAAATTTAATAATCATCATATCATCAGCCTTTTTATAACCCAAATAATATTTTTTTCATTGACAGGTACATTATCTAGACTATTTATCTATCTATCTATACTCTAAATACCAGTGCACGTATGCTGAGTGAAAGACTTAATTAACCCAATTTTTGTTAAATTTGTACCTGTTATTATGTACATCTATGAGTTAATAAACTATTTTTCTTTTTCTTTTCTTTCTTTCTAAATAATCTAAATATAATATAAAACTGTAAAATAGTTAAACATCAAAAAATGAAGATATAGAAAAAGTAAAAATGCAAGTAAACGCTACGATTTAAAAGCCTGTTTTCCAGATCACAACATGAGCTAAGTTTTAATGCAATTGATCTCTCGTTACTAAATGCAGATCTTTCTTAAATAAATCTTAATCTTAAACAAATATAAATATAATATATAATAATAAAAGTCATACGTATAAGGATCATCTTACTGTGACTGATATTTAACCCAAGCGTACAAATTTCGCGTATAGCTGGTGGTCATAAATTCAATGAATAACATATCCATACTAATCCGTCGTTGGGACAAAAACGCACGGCTTTGCAGAATAAATTGTCGGATTTAAAACGATATATCTTTGTGAATTTGGGCGAAATCGCGCATAGGATGTGTGATTGTGGATAAAACATAGAAAATATTATTCAAACTACGTTTTTTTAGTGTTTTTACACGGTTTCAGCTAAAAAAGTTTTCAGCTTTCTGAATATTAAAAATGTACCGAAGTTAGTTTTTAGACAGTTGTTTTAAAACAAAAGTTACCTCCGTAGTCACATTTATTCGTGCCCCGTGTTATTCGTGTAATTTTACTGAATATAGAATTTTTGACTTTGACTTTAACCGTGACTTGTGTTGTGTAGTTAGTTACACAAGTCAATTATTTACAAGGGGCAAATCAAATCAAATCAAATATTTCTTTATTCAATAAAATCACAAGCATCATTTAGAATCGTCTTACACTATAGGTGATTCTAGAATTCTGAATAATGTATGGCATGATGAAGATGTAACTTACTGGTGGAGTTTGATGTGGGGGCGATGATGGCAACTATGAGGAAGATGGTGAACGCCCACCGCAGCAACGTCGGAGGCCACTGTAACAATTGAAACAACTTTTATAAAAAAAATGTTTCGTAGAATCAATAATTTTCACCACATAAATGAATCAAACACAGGCATTACTTTCTTCCATTCTCTTAGGTATTACAAAATTATGCAGAATAATCTCTAAGACAATTTCAAAATCATCATCATCATCATCGACCTATATGAGTCCACTGCTGGACGTAGGTCTCTCCCAAGACGCGCCACTTCGGGACGTCTTCGGCTCTTCTCATCCAGTGTTTGCCAGCTACACTACGCAGATCGTCGCTTCATCTCGCCGGATTTCAAAATAAAGTCTAAATAATAAAACATTGATAAGTTACGTAAAGTTTAGTCTCTTAAGAGATAAGCACGAATAAATATGACAACCGTAAGCGCATCGTTATCAAACGTTGCAGTGTTAGCGCGCAGTGTATCTTAAATATTTTCTGTTTACGATTGTCACATTTATTCGTGCTCAGTAGCTCTACCATGAGTTTTTACTATACTATATATACTATACTCGCTAGCGTATGTAGTTAAAAAAATGTATGAATATTTGTACAGCGCCTCTAGCGGATAGTTGGGTACTAAAATTTGTAGTACTAATATTTACGTAACTACTGTAGTAAAGTCAGGCGATTTTACTGTGACAACTCATGGTAGAGGTACAGCTCTCTATTGGAACCCTAATCAGACCATCACGCCATGTCACCACATTATGTTCACATGAATAATGTACGAGTACTTATCTCGGGTTTACTGGAATTGACTTTGGAAAAGGATAGAAGATATATCTGTCCTTATCATGTAAGCATCGAATAGAAACTTTTTAATAAATAAATTGTATATTGTTCTTGCTATGAAGTGATTAAAAATAATGTTATTTTTATTGGTTTACAGTACCAGAATATATTTATTGCTAGAAAGTTATAGCTTTTATATTTTTGTTGCTTAAAAATTTAACAAATTGCATAAACATTTTCACCAAAAAAACACTCTTCAATGTACTACGAGCGCTTATTTTCATTATTTTTGTAATTTCATACAAAAAACTAATAAGAACCAGGTCGTACTTTCTTGTCCGTTCTTCTAGGCTCTGGTCGCGTAGAACTGGCACCTAGAACCATCTAGTATGTAAGAAGATTCTAAATGATCCTTGTGATTTTACTGAATAAAGCAGTTTTGACTTTTACTTGGAACTCGAATGCAACGCATACCGATGGTATTTTTTTTACATATTTCGGATTTCAGTTAAAATATCCAAAAGCATGATAGTTTCGAAGGAATATTTTATTTAATATAGCTTGATATTTATGGGCCAGATGTGGCCCGTGTGTAACCATTATTTTCCTGCAATGTTGAATTATTTAAATAAACTTTGTCCTATTTCTTTGTAGTTTTTTGAAATATTTCAGGCATGTCAAATATTTTTACGGTTTTTGATTAATAAACCATTTTTTTCATTATGAAGAATCTAACCTACTAGTTTTTTTCTAATTGAGTTTTTGCGAGGAGGCGCTTAGATAATATCAATATAAATAATTACTCACATATAATTTAAATAAAAACAAAATTGTTTATGTATATAGTCAATAATAACTAAAAAGATTTATTTATATTTGACACGCGACGATAACTTTTTGATAAAACAGATAAAAATATCAAAAAGTTTGAAATTCGCAACAACTGGTCCTAATTAGGGATGCAGAGTTACAAGTTTCACTCAGACTTATAAATTATATAGACTGGGTTACACTAACATAACATAAGCTTTGCTTAGTTTGGGACTAGGACTAGAGTGTGATGTGTGAATTGTCCGTGAATAGTTATTATTTGTAATGCTATACAAATATAATCAAACGTAAGTAAGAAAGTCAACCAAAATACAAATTTACATTATTATACTCCACATTTTTAATAAATAGAAAACACATTAGCCATACATTTTGTATTGTGGTGATAAAAATTTTAGTTACGGTATTCTGATATTTGGTTGATCAACATTTTAGGTAGCTTTGGACATTACAGTTTACAGAATTTGCATGAATTGTTGAAGCTAAATAGTTAGTGGTCAATTGACTTATGTGAATGCTGGGTTAAAAACTATAACAAGTCTATATATATTAAAAGTGTTTGTTCACCGACTACGGGGAAGTTCTCAAGCGCGTGTTTATATTCAGTTTTTCAGTTTTCACTCGAATTTTCCGTTTTGTAGTTTGCTACGAGAGGTTGTTAATTGTTTATTTATTTTGCCTGTCTAGTAATCTAGTTAATAGTTTTATGCCGGTTCATTTACAAAGTTTGTTGGTGAACCTATTTAGGAACAAAGTTATTAAGTTAGTAAAATAAAGTGTTCGCTACATTTAGAAATATAATTACGGGGTTGTTCAACTTATATTATAAACTAAATGAGCTTTCAGATGTTATGTATAGTACTAATTTATTTACAAACAAACTTACGACTATTACAGTATCTATAAAATGTACATAAGAAACATTTGAGCTATCTACAGACCGTTGCAAACGATTTAAAGATAGCTCAACTGATCCATAGAACCAGCGCTGAATAGCAATAATAATAAGTGTTGTACTTAAACTTAATTATAATTTATAGTGTGTGTATCTTAATTTATAGTCAATTCATATTTATGTATTTTATACAAAAAACTAAAAAATAAATTACAAAACCGGCAATAACTTTAAAAATGTTTGACATTTTTAAATATTCACTGTCCTGTACCTCTACCATGAGTTGTCACAGTAAAATCGCCTGACTTTACTACAGTAGTTACGTCAATATTAGTATTACGAATTTTAGTACCTAACTATCCGCTAGAGGCGCTGTACAAATCTTCATACATTTTTTTAACTACAGACGCTAGCGAGTATAGTAAAAACTCATGGTAGCCCTACTGAGGTCAAAAGAGGAATAATTATTCATTGTTCATTCATTTTGGATTTATGAGAGTGCGGGTTCATTTCGGAATAAGGACAACGCTTGGGGCAGTTTTAATTTAAAATCACTATCATCCCGGGCCGGTACGGATTGCAAAAAGAAATTAACAATGGAACAATAACCAGATATTGTTATTTTTACTATGACTATCCGTGACTTTTTATTTGCATATTATTATTGTTAGAAAAAGTATTATTTCAGTTTTATATTGTTGTGGTATTGATTTAAACTGAGAAATAAATTAATATAAATATTCAAGGACATTTGACACATCACACTCTAGCCCCAAACTAAGCAAAGCTTGTACTATGGGAACTAGATTGCTTATAGAATACTTATAAACATTTTTTATTTTTATGTAAATACATACATAGAATAAATATATTGCTGTTGTTCGTGCTATGTAGGTACTCTATGTATTTATAAAATTAAAGTAAATATATTTCTATAGATCGTTTGCAAGTCTGTAGATAGCTCAACTGTTTCTTATGTATTTTATATGCCAATGTACATTTTGTAAATAAATGTATATAACTATTCTATCAGCAATCTAGTTTCCATACAAGCCTTGCTTAGTTTCAAACTAGAGGTTGATTTATAAAATATTCCTGAAAACTAATTTTGTTTTTTTTCTGTACTGTCTGTACCTGGAGGTAAATATTAGCACACAGTTCAGGAGCGAGGTAACCGGTGTTATTTATTATGGGGCCTGGAATGACCTCTCACGTCACCTGATCGTGCAAACTATATGGAATAGTTTGCTGTTTTTGAGTGAAATATGGTATTCTGTTTGTATGGTATTTTATCATGGCATTATTTGGAGTAGACGGGCTTAAGTTTATATCTGGAGTTGAGTTTATAAAGTTGTGGTAAAAAAAAATAAGAGTTAATTATGTTGTAGTAAATTAGTGGTTTCAAAAATGAAGTAATCATTTCGAATGTATGTTTTTTTATGTTACGTGATTATGTTGAACATATTTTGACTCGTTATTCAGTATATAATACTTCATAGGTTCCATATTTTCACCTGACCAATGCTTTTGAGTAATCTATAAATCTCATACATAAAATAGTTATGTTTAGTTCCGATTTCACAACTAGATGTCGCCGTCACATCGTGTTGATTCGTAGAACGCTATCAAAGTGCTTAACGTGTCACAATTGAAGTTTTAGTTTTCTTTATTTTTGTAAAATAATTATTACATTAAATATTTAATTAGGTCACCAATAAAAGTTATTTCATTTGTAACTCAGTCGTTTATTAAAAATTTTTAGAACAAAATTTGTACATATTTTTATTTGAAACAAACAGTCAAATTGACCTTGGTTTGTAACCACAAATATGCTAAGGTTAAAAAATTTTGCATTGTTGTCACAAAATCACAGTAAGTTTACAAAAATATAGGAATATTATGAAACAAACCTAGCTTTACCTAATTATATATATGTGCCTGTGACCTTATTGTTCGATTTACATAGAGTAGGACAGTTTAGAGGTTGCCTACTGAAAATCATTTTTTTTTAAACTATTTTTTCAACATAATCTTTAAAATATATGTGTTTTTAATATTAGTTTACTTGCAAAATATTATTGAGAACTCAAAAATATTTAAACAATATTTATAGAGTTATTTTAGGATAGTTATAGTGACAGAAACTGTTATATGAGTATGGTACTTATTGGGATCAGTGAAGCTACTATAATTTTGCTAGTATTATACAATCCGACTGATCTTAATCTTTTGAAAGGTTAAATTTAACTAAGATATTTCACAGTATAAGAAAGAATAATTATTTTACAAAAATCCATTTATATGCTAAACAATTAGATACGTCAAATAAGTAATTAAAACTAAAAATTATTCATTATGCGAAGTATCACAATAATTTGAAAACCATCCTACTCAAGATGGCAACATTTAGCATTTACAAAATATTACATCAAAGTTATTTGTTGTCGTAATATTACTGTTATCTAATAATACACCCACGTTGTTATAAACTTTGTTATTGTTGTAATATTATTAAGGTGTATTACGTATTTATTTATTTAAGAAATTTTGTCTTTGACATTTCTTGTTAGAGCCGAAGACCGGGCTCAGTGGCGCGTCTTGGGAGAGACCTACGTCCAGCAGTGGACTAATATAGGTCGATGATGATGATGATGATGATTTCTTGTTATCTAATGCTAGGATTATTAATAATAATATATTTATGAGTTAATGATAAGTAAGTGAAGACTTATAAAGCTAAACGATTAAGGTATATTAAAGTTTTTTATTCATTTACTAGCTGTTCCCGCCGCGACTTCGTCCACGTGCCGTTTTAAGAGATTTTGCTATAACCCATTACTATCTTCTTATGAAGAAAATTGATGGTAAAGAGCAGTCTATGACGGAAAACTGAATAGTTTGGTTTGATGTTTCTATACCGATTTATTCTGTGATTATTTTTTTATTGAATAGGTAGGTAATAATGTTAACTTTTAAAAATTAACTTTAAAATTAGGGATGAGTGAGAGTATTATAAATGTAAGAGTAAACAAATATAATCAGAATGCTCCGAACTGCTAAGCTATCAGGAGTTACACGTGTTATTGTGAGACAACCACAAAAGATAGACATATGCTGTTGCGGGATATTTTTTAGACAATTTTATGTAGAATATTTCCGTCATACGTGATTTCTATGAAACTTGAACCATTAAGGCTGCACACGCGACGGAAGCTTATAAAATGGAGTAACTGTTAAAACTGTTAGATATAAGTACCTACTGTAGGATCGAATAAAACCAGTTACAATAAATAAACGAATATTAGTAAAGAATATATTTAGTCAAGTGAAGATAGTGACATTGATGACAATCAACAACGTTTAGGTTGCTATGGTAACATCTAAGGCTGGTGATAGATATTAAAGGAGTATCTATTCCTAACATCCACCTCTTTTATAATGCCAGCCATCTTCTTGAGACTTTCAATTCTAGGCCCATAAAGTGGTTTGGTGAGCATATCAGCAATCTGCCTGGTTGCTGGCACATGGCAGATGGTAATGCTTCCATCTTGAACACATTCTCGTATAAAGAATGATCGTATCCTTATGTTTTTGGTCATTTGGTGGAATTCTGGCGGATTCTTAGCCATCTTAATTGCTGATATCTTTCATGATCTTTTGAAGCCAAATAATTTCGCTAGCAGTTTAACTTGCTGCCACTATTTCTGCCTCGGTGGATGAAATCGCTACTGTGCTCTGGCGTTTACTATTCCAAGATATTAGACCTCCAGCATACATACAAAGAATGCCTGAGGTAGACCTTCCAGTTTCATGATCACCTCCGTGGTCAGCGTCACATTCTAAACTATGATTATTTCCTGGCTTGTAAACGATGCCTTCTTCTATAGTCCCTTTCAAGTATCGCATTATCCTCTTGATATTGATGATGTTCTCCCTTGTAGGTTTATCTAAATTTCGAGATACAACACTGATAGCAAAGGCTATGTCAGGCCTCGTGCTTGTCATCAAATAAGCTAGTGATCCATCAAATAAGCTAGTGATCCAACAGCTTCACGGTACGGGAAGTTCACAGAAACTTCATTAACATCTTGAGCATTATTTGCTTTTAAAATTGGTGTTGGCACTGGCTTACATTTCTCCATGACAAACCTTTGCAATATGCGAGCGATGTACGATTTCTGATGCAGTAAAGTAGAACCATCAGGGTACCTTAACCACGCTCTGCTACCATGTTAAAGCAGATATAAATACTGTAGAATCGAATAAAACGGTTACAATAAATAAACGAATATTATTAACGTATACTGTAAAGAATATATTTAGTCAAGTGAAGATAGTGACATTGATGACAATCAACAACGTTTGGTTGCTATGGTAACATCTAAGGCTGGTTATAGATATTAAAGGAGTATCTATTCCTAACAGTAACTTCTCCCGTTTTCCCAACATTTCCCTTCACTACTCCGCTCCTATTGATTGTAGCGTGATGAAAAGTATCCTATAAGTTGCTCAGGAGTATGAAGAATAATTGTACTAAGTTTCGTTAAAATCCGTCCAGTAGTTTTTGTTTCTATAAGGAACATACATACAGACAGACAGACAGACAGACAGACAGACAGACAAAAATTTTACTGATTGCATTTTTGGCATCAGTATCGATCACTAATCAACCCCTGATAGTTTTTTTGAAAATATATTTAATGTACAGAATTGACCTCTCTACAGTTTTATTATAAGTATAGATAACTAACAAGTAAAAGTTTTACTATCACAATAAAAACTCGTTTCCCAGATAAAGTTTTAAGTAGATTTTGCCGCAAACAGTAAATAGTATTAAAAGTTTAAGGTTATAAAGTTGTGTGTCATCGTGATTAAGTTAAAAACTAACTTTAGCTTAAAACGGTTGTTGCTTTTTGTTAAGGTGACGGGTATAGCCAAATGCGTGTTTTTGGGGAAACCGAAAACTGTTTTCAGAAAAAGTGATAGCATGTGGAGTTGTGAAACTTATTATTTCCTATAACACATATATTGAACTAGTGTATTGTTACTCAAAATTTGTGCTCTTGGATATACAGTAGAACCTCGTTAATACGATCACGTTTAATACGATTTTTCGCATAATACGCCAATTTATGCCGGTCCCTGCAACTTGAGACATATTTTCATACATTTCTTAACGCTTAATACGATTCGTCATCCCGTTTAATACGCCCGAGCCGATCCGTCGGTCACTAGCAGAGCGCTCTAACGCGAGCCTCAGAAAGCCCCCCGCCCGTGTTGGAAGAAGAAGAACCCGAGATACTGCAGGAATTTCGTTCTATCATTTTGATACGGTGATCTTATAATGTGAATAACACACAAAATGAGGCATAAAATCAGTGATAATGATGATGATGAAGATGAGTCCACTCCGGTTTTGTCAAACGTCCAGGAATTATCAGCTGTTAATGATTTAAGATGCTATAGCCCAGTCATATTAGGGCTTTCACCTCGGAATGAAAGATAATAAGCTGCAAATTGGTATGAACCTTCATTTTGTCATTCTAAATGTTGTCTCAAAAGTCACAATCGTTATCGTGTCCGCGTCTCAAGATATTCAAGGTCAAAGGTCACAAAAATCGGTTTTTCGCGAATATCTGGCTTCCTATCGGTTAAATGAGATTTGCATTTATTATAAAAGTTGTAGGCTATAAAATTCCCTACAACTTTTGTTTAAACTTTTTTTTCATACGACCAACCGTTTTGAAGGTAGAGCGAAAAAACTTACAAACAAAAAAAATGTGGGTAGTTGGTAAAATGAACGCCTTAAAGCAAATGCTGGTCTAAGACAAGCAGATACTGGTCCCGGACAGTTCGATTCTTGAAGGGCGATGTTTTTAGTTGACTTTACAAGTACCCACACTTGTTCAAAATGAGTTAAGCACATGTCCGGGACCAGTATCTGCTTGTCTTAGACCAGCATTTGCTTTAAGGCATTCATTTTACCAACTACCCACATTTTTTTTGTTTGTAAGTTTTTTCGCTCTACCTTCAAAACGGTTGGTCGTATGAAAAAAAAGTTTAAACAAAAGTTGTAGGGAATTTTATAGCCTACAACTTTTATAATAAATGCAAATCTCATTTAACCGATAGGAAGCCAGATATTCGCAAAAAACCGATTTTTGTGATCTTTGACCTTGAATATCTTGAGACGCGGACACGATAACGATTGTGACTTTTGAGACAACATTTAGAATGACAAAATGAAGGTTCATACCAATTTGCAGCTTATTATCTTTCATTCCGAGGTTGACCCCTTTTTTTACCTAATATGACTGGGCTACTATGTAGATTCTTTGGATCAAAGCAAAGACGCACTGCAAAAGTTGAATTATGTTGAAAATGTTTTAATTACTAACGCATCAAAATCTTTCTGTCAAACTAAAATAAGCGATTATTTTAAATGACGTAATTATAATTACACTACGTATTTAATGTAATTTGTAAATGTATAATTTAATACCTACATATTACATTATATCATAATACAGAACAATATGTATGTAGACTATGTAGAACGTTTTATTTTTTCTATCCCGCATAATACGCTTTCACGCTTAAGACGCGTTTTTGGTAGGGTCCCTGAGAAATCGTCTTAAGCGGGTTTTACTGTAGTTTACTTTTAAATGTAAGTTTAGTACCAACACCTTTTGCAAAAGTGTGGTTTAAGATCCCATTTTTTATGGGTTTGGCAGATTTGTTTGGTACCAAACTCAGCACAGCTATTCTTATGGTTCGTATCTTGTGACTCTAAAGAAAACATTTCTACATTAAGGTGTTTAAAGAAGAAGAAGAGTAGCGCCTTAGGAATTATAAGTGTTTGATTGCTGTGTGCTCGCAAATATACATAAGGCACTGCTTTAGAGTTTGACTATCCGAACTGTGCGCGGCTCATTATGTGTTTTGCGCCGTTGTCAGCATTTTTGTTGAAATTGAAATTGTGACGTTGCCACGCTGACTGTCTAGAGTTTAACCACCACGGCAAAAACTATGCCGTGTTACAAGTTTAACGTGTGTATAGATATAATAAATAAATAATAAACTTGGAAGTTATTGACATTTTTATTTATTATGAAAAATTTCACCCTACCCGTCGCCTTAAGTTAAATTTTAACCAGTAAGCGGTTAGTACTAAACTATAAATATAATAATAAATAAAATATTCACGGACATTTCACACATCAAACCCTATTCCCAAACTAAGTAAGTATGGGAACTAGAATGCTGAAAGAATACTTATAAACTTAACTATTTTTTGTAAATACATGCATAGATTACATATATAGTCACTCCAGACACAGAACAAATATTTATGTTCATCACACAAACTTCTTTCGGGTTCGATTCCCATCGTGATATAAATCATTTGTGTGATGAACATGTATAAAATTTGTCCTGTGTCGCTATTATGTAGGTATGTATGTATACAATACATATTTCTATCTATCAGTAATTTTAGCCCTATTCTACAAGTTAATTTGGGACTAGACCGCGATGGGTGAAAAGTTCATAAATTGTGTGCAATTATTTAATTAAAAACATTATAAGTTAAACAAAACAAACGCTACGTTAAACAAAACAAGTTTTCCCATTACGTTCATTGTCTCTGTGCAGCGGCTACTCTATGTTTTGTTGGTGCCTTTCATTCGGCCTTGTATTCAGCTGGTCAGTTATAAGTAGATTAAAGCCACTTAGGTTTATAACATTCTTCTTAAAATCAAGGTATTTATTTGATAATTATTATTAGTGATTAATTAAAAAAAGTTGATCGGAACATAGGAGGCCAATGTTTATACTTTCTATATATTTTATTTTAACTTAACTTAGTGAGTGGCACAGTCCCACTGCTGGGCTAAGTTACTTTTATCTTTTTTGTCTAATAAATAAATAAAAAATGTATGTATTAAACGCACAACGCCATCTAAGCCAAAACTGAGCACACTAAGAATTTTTCCGAAAATAAAGTTATTTTTATACTTAAGTAATATTAAATTGCCGCGCTGAATAGCAATGCTAAAAAAAATAGTTTCAAGACTAAAAAAATAACTAAATAAAAACAAAATTTTGCAACATATACTCCTATGGTTATTAAAGTAAGCATTTAGCAAAATATTTATCAGAGAATCTTGTTATGAAAATGCTGAAAACAAATTAACTAAGTATACAAAATATTCCATAGATCTCTAGATGTCTTTTTATTTGAGAACGACAATTCATTTTTAATTTCGTAAAAGTATTTCCAACAGTTTTTTTCACTGCAACACTTCATCAAAAATTTCCTCGTTGTGTAATTATTAATTTGAACTCTATTGCTCTGGGAATAAGGGCAATGCAGTAAAGAAAATGCTTAATCTCACTGCTCGTTCAAATTTCATTAGCAAACTGTACCATAGTGCTTACAGGGTGTAAAGTTATTACTAAGTTATAACTTTTTAGTTAGTAGAATATTTCCGTTTTTTGTATAAGTTTTGTTTTGTAAATGTTTATTGATGAGAATTACATTTTTGGTTTTACTTATCCTTTTTCCAGGGCACACATAAAACTTAAGAAGAAGAGCTTTGTATGTTGGATAAAAATAAACCTTTTTATCCAACATACAAAGCTCTTCTTCTACTACAATTACTACATTTGATAATTTCTGTAAAAGTTTTTGAAAAATTATTGTAAAAAGTGATCGATTTCAGAGCTTTTGGCACTCGGATAATTGTGAATTCAATTCCCACCAAGAACAAATATTTTTGGTTTATAATTTAAAAAATATGTATGAATTCTAACAGCAATCTAGTTCTTGTTTACGCTTTGCTTACACTAAAGGGCGTTGAGTGAAATGTCCATGCTATTGACTTAGTTTATTTATATGGAGTGTTTTTGTTACACCTTGTACAATATAGACAGCAGGCGCTGTGGCCAGTCTGAATGCAAAAACAACATTAGACCGGCGAGATAAATTTTCAATGAATTCTACCTTTTTTTATCGGATGCAGCTCGTGCCGAAATTATCGTTACTAGGGATGGGATCATTATAACCTATTCATTATATATTTATTTCTCTCACTTATTAATAAGAACTAGGTAAATACAGTGGGTAACCATAATTCTAAATGAAGAATTAGGATGGTATTATCCTATACTTTCCCACTGCTGGACTAAGGTCTCCCCCTACTCTTCCAGTACTTCCGGTCAGCCGCCGCCTCCCACCAGGCTACGTGAAACTTCCAAGTCGTCACGCCAACGTTTCCTAGGTCTGCCCCGGTTTCACCGTCCATCCGCAGACACCCATTGTGTGACGACTGTTGTCCATCTGCCTTTATATCTTTCGTATAAAAAATATGATTAAATGCTGACATTATATGTAGCAATTTTTGGATCAAATAAGCTATGTCTAGGTCGTTTGCAACGGTCTGCATAGAGTTAAACTGTTGTTGAATATACAAATAAGTTTTATATTTTGTAAAAACTATTCATAATCTTTGTTACTAAATGTTTTTTATAACAATCATCATAAAATACCATTGTTATGACTGTGACTATATATTCTATAAATATATTTACAAAAAAAAGTATATAAGTATTCTATCAGCAATTATATATGAATATTTATTATTTATTATTATCGTTACAAAACGCTACTAAACAAGTTCGTTAACTTTAATATTCAATGCCATTAACCTTCGGTATACGCTAATGGTTATTTAACAGGCTATATAGATATACATTATTTCTGCAATTTGTTAAAATTACAATTGTAATTTCCTTAGCTAAAAAATGAGAATAAAGAGCCGATCACAGACTATTTTGTAACATTTATAATAATATTAATAAAAATAAATTAGATAGTTTTAATCATAAATTTTTCATGAATCGTCCAAATTATTTACATTGTAACAATTGGAACTGGAAACTTAAACAGAAATAAAAAAATATATATTACCTTTTAAAACAAGCCGCGTAGCTTTTTTTTAAATAATTGTAAAGACAATTATTTAAATTAAAAGTAATTTAAGACATAAGTTAAGAACAACTTAGTGTACCTAAAACTGCTTACCTACGATTAAAACCGTTCATACTATCCTGCACAGTCTGCTGATTTTGTCTCTTCGATACAAAATAGTTGTAAATTGCGTAATTTTTGTTTGCTAATCTCTTTTATGATACAAATGTAACCAAATGATTTATAAACTTTATAAATTTATTGATTTGTCAATCAAGGCTTTGGGAAAAATTATACTTTACCTACACTGATCTAAAAAAATAAATTAAATACGTACGCAAATACGTGTAAGTAATTTAAAATTTTTGTGTATTTACAAATAGGTACTGTATACTTTTTATTTTATCGATATAATTAAAAATTAAGTACCACATCCCTAGCTGACGACACATTTTGCCAAAAGCACTGCAGTGTAGGTAATTTCAAATTAGCTTGCCTCTGCTTCGAATCAAATATTTATAGGGCCACTAATGGAGACACTATTTCAGGAGTTGGGACTGGATTTGTAAAGCCTCGCTAATGAGGGGACTGATTGAGGTCCATTCTCAAGTTTTAGGGCTGTTTAGTTTATAAACATTTCATGAGTTACTAGTGAGTAAAGTAGTTTTCTGAAAAAGGGCAGTATCTCTCTCTTCCGTAAACATAGCTCGCAGAGGACTGAGCATAAATAAATGAGATAATCGTAAACGTAACGTATTTAAAATACACTGCTCGCTAAAACTTTTGACAGTAAAGCTGATGTCAACGCGCAGTGTATCTCAAATACGTCACTGTTTCGATACGTTTGGCACATTTAGAGGAGGTTCTCAAGACAACGCGTACGATATATTATTTGGAAAAAAAATTCTATAGTTTAGTTTTACCAACAAGTACCTATGGCGCAGATTTGTTTGTAAACTTATGGAAATATAAAAATGCGAAGTATTTGATGTGTGGAACTAAGATGTCAAGACAGGTAGACTGAGTGTCCTCAGACTCGGTAAGTAGTGTAGAAACTTGGTCAAGACCTCGGCTGCCATCTTTGAAGTGTTATTCTAAAGTTTTCCATTATTTATTATACAGTTTACTAACTAACATAAAAATCAGTAATATAAATCCCGGGAGAAACTCTTTTACAGAAAGCTCTAGTGGTAAGCGTAAGCTTCTTGTAAGTAGATATTCTTCAGAAATGTACACAAAATTATCAAAATGGTACATTTTTCATCAGATCAGATACCTATTATATTTATCGTATCAGCATTGCTATTCAGCGCGGCAATGCAGCCAGTATCTTGGATACGCTTCCGATTGGTACTGATTTGGATCTTATGTATTTTATATGCCAATGTACATTTTGTAAATACTGTATAGTCGTAAGTTTGTTTGTGAATAAATTATTATCTTATTATCAAAGTAAATGGTTTATGAAACACGGAACAGTTTTAAAACCGCAATAAAGAATTGTTCGGTTGAAATATTTATTTAGAAATTGACAATTATTACAACGTGGTTATCGTAACTAGAGCGCAGAATTCCGTCACGCAGCGGCTCGAGGAGTCCGCGCACTAACGGCCGGTTTCTGGAAACCCAAATCACGATTGATCCGAGTTTGACACATAGTAATTGTTTGATTTTTTCGTTGATCATCGTTCGAGAAACCGGCCGTAAGTGGTGCAAAGGGGCATATACTAACAATAACTTAAACTTTTTGTGTTAGATGGCACAGATCTAAAAAGGCGGGAAGAATGTTCAAAGAAATACCCCGCGTCATATCTTACTTAAATGGTTTTACATTTACCATTTAAGTAAGATATGACGCGGGGTATGCACATATACCTACACAAAACTACAAAACTGCTAATTAAATAACAACTTAAGATAGAAAGATAACACTTTATTGCAAAATACTTAGCGGAAAATACTTACAAAAAAACTTAGAACTTAGTTAATTTAGTAAGTACCTACAATGGGCGGCCTTACCACTGCTAGCGTTTTCTGGCAACCGTAGTAACCTTAAGTTATATATGACAGGCGTCACAGCGCAGTTGGTCGTAGCTCTGCCTTCCATGCTGTGGTTTGTGGATTCGATTCCCACCCTGATAATTAAGTCATATATTTTTGTGACAAAAATATATGAAAAAAATTAGTAATGTATATAACTAAACCATAAACATAGTTTCTGAAATCGTATAACTTAGACCAAAATCTGCTATCAAGTGTACTAAGCTAAGTCGAATATATGTTTTCAAGAATAAACACTCATCGCCATATGTCCCATGTTCTTTTTATTTACCTTTTTCGCGCGGAAATGAAACGAATGGCAACACTTCAGCTTTGTGACGTATTTTCGCAATTGTTGTTTCTTGTCGTGATTATATTTGTGTTAGTTTGAAGATGGTACAGTAGGTCTACCATGAGTTTTTACTATACTATATTTACTATACTCGCTAGCGTCTGTAGTTAAAAAAATGTATGAAGATTTGTACAGCGCCTCTAGCGGATAGTTGGGTACTAAAATTCGCATACTACAGTAGTTACGTCAATATTAGTATGGCGAATTTTAGTACCCAACTATCCGCTAGAGGCGCTGTACAAATCTTCATACATTTTTTTAACTACAGACGCTAGCGAGTGTAGTAAATATAGTATAGTAAAAACTCATGGTAGAGCTACTGGTCTAAAAAGGCGGGAAAAAATGTTCAAAGAAAAAACCCGCGTCAATTCTTCTGATATGAATGTGTTTGAGGAAAAGTTATTGTGAAGATAAATTGAAAGCAAAAAACATGGATAGGAATATTTGTTCACAAATAAACTTACGAATATACTATTACAGCATTAACGATGTGTATATACATTACATTAAAATACACAAACAATGCATAGTTTTACCATTTTTGGATAGATATCAATATTTGAATAGCGAAATCTCTATCCAAGATTACAGGTAGAAAATCAAATATTCCATTGTTCAATACAATCATTTATAAGTAAATAGACACGTGGATTGAAGGAAATCGTAAACCTCGAGATAGAGGTATTAGAGCATGAACGCACTTGGAGGCCATGGTCGCAGTCATTCATCTATTATTAAGACTAAATAATTTACATAAACAACGCCATCTATGTTGTAATGTTTTAAACTTTCATGATCAAAGCAAATATAGTGTACGGAATTTTACCTTATTTTGCCTTATTATTTTGTTAGTTTTCCCGGCGATTCGGTTGCAAGGTAAATATTGCAACTTGGCCGAGACGTCGGGAAAAATAACAATACATGCGATAAAATCCCGTACCTATATTATATTTGTTTACTACAGCGCCATCTAGTCTCAAACTAAGCGAAATTTATACTGAGTACGATTTATATTACCAAGATTGCTTGCAGAGTAAACTGATTATGATAATCAGTCTTTTTGTACTATTATTGTGAAACTGCTTAGAAAACAGTAAAAAGTAACTCAGCCTACTTCAAAAGTTCTAATAATCAACTTCCCTGAGAAATATCATTATAATTACCTTAGATTCATCAAGATATCGGAGTGATGGCAATACTCCCACATTGTTTATCTGTAGATGATTAGTGCGTATACGTAACAATATTCTGTTGTTAGCTAATATTCGTAGAACAGTAGGTACATATTTGAAATTATTAAAGATTTTGTTATAAAAGATGTTTGGCTAGATTATTTCTAAGGACAATATGTTTGCACTTAGTTATGGTTTTTTAAAGTTGAGAATTACAAACATTATGACATAATTATGTATATTGAATCTAATCTAAATTATTTGTTGTCATTAGCCACTTTTTTCTAGGCTTCGATATACAAGACGCTGTGCCTGGGACAATTCTAGATATTTAGTAGATCTCAGCTTAGTCACCATCATCTACAGAAATACAAATAGGTATAACAACGCATATAATATGTTAAGTAGATAACTAATACCAACACGCAGTTATACAAGGTAAAATAAACCAACATATAACCAAAATACTCAGCTGATACTTAAAACTGTGCACTAATCTGTGGGAGTCGGCAGACTGGTTTGGCAACTGGTCCGGTTTCCAAGTGACATTTACAAGTTGTGGCTTGCGTCAGCCGGTAGCTAATGTAGGGCTTTGAATCTGTTCCCTGAGTTATTGCAGCTGCCGTCCCATCCTAGCCGCTCAAAACCTCATCATCATCATCAACCTATATCAGTCCACTGCTGGACGTAGGTCTCTCCCAAGACGCGCCACTGAGCCCGGTCTTCTGCTCTTCTCATCCAGTTTTTGCCAGCTACACTCCGTAGATCGTCGCTCCATCTCGCCAGAGGGCGTCCTACACTACGCTTGCCTAAACGCGGTCTCCACTCCAGTATCCTGCTCAAAACCTGCCAGGTATTAAATCACGTTCAGTTTCTATAGAAATTCATCGGTATTCTGTTTCATGGACTAATAAGACAGCTGTATTAAATCCTATCAATAATAACGTCACAGTCATATCAGTCCATAAGAAATGCTACAGTATACCGATGACTTATGAAATGAACGTGATTTAAAACCCTGCAGGTTTTGAGAGGCTAGGATACGCCTACTGACCAGTCTAGCCAGAATGTTGGCCAGCTTTTGTCTTAATTTCAAGACTCTAGGTTCACTCCAGTAGGACGGTAGACCACAGGCATTTAGTGCACACTCAGATAACAACCGTAATTCAACGTATTAGCGTTCATTTTACTTTACTAGCTTGTTTGTTTGAGTCTGGTGACAGGCATCATACATTTTTTACGAATATGAACTTTAAAGCGTTTACTTTAGATTCGATATGCTATGACGTATGCGGTTGTAGTCTGCCATCGTCTTTACTTAAAGCCAACAAACGTAGGTAATACCCAAATATTACATTAAATTAAATTGTTTATTAACCCATTGGCAAAAATACTACGGTTATGGCTTCTACGCAGTTATTTCCTGCTTTTCTTAGTTCTTGCTTAGTTTGAGACTAGAGTGTGATGTGTGAAATATCCGTGAATATTTTATTTATTTATTTATTTATCTCCCTTAGTTTCTACGGATGTAAAACCCATAGGTTTAAAAACGGTGTAACATGTGTCATGTCTTAGAGGATATAATCTCACTGGACGTTTCCAATAAAAAATGTCCAAGTAAGTCTTCCATGCTGTGTCGTGCTTTCGATTCCCACCCAGAGCAAATGTTTGCGTGATGAACATTAGTATTTATTCTGTGTCCAGAGACATAGTAGTACCCAGGTATTGCTATGTTTGTATTTACAAAAACAAATTACATAAATATTCCATCAGCAAGCTTAGTTCGGGACTCGAGTGTGATGTGTGAATTGTCCGTGAATATATTTATATATTTAACGAGCTCTATCATCGCTACTCCTCAGTATTTTCGTGTAGTTTTTGACCCAATTCGATTACGTGACGCCTTACACCACAGTTCCCACATCATTATTCCACCTGAACAATCAATCCGGACAGACAGTCCGTTATGTAATGATACGGCGCGTACTACTTTTACTTTCGTAGGCTTTGTAACAGGTTGAATAACTGTAGGTGTTTAGTGCCGCTGTGGAACGGATTCCATGAGACTACTTTGCTTTTAATACATTGTTATTGTCTAGCATCTTTTTGTGGCACTATTCATCATCATCTTCCTACCCTTGTCCCATATTATGTGGGATGTCATCTTCTTCCACTCTCTTCTATCAGACGTCATCTCAATGCTCACACTTTTACACATGTTATCATTCACACAGTCCATCAATCTTTTCTATTGATAAATATATAAAAAATAAGTATTCATGGACATATCACACATCACACTCTCGTCCCAAACTAAGCTAAAGCTTCTATTATGGGCATTACGATTAGGTTGTTGTTTAAATATTTATAACATAAATATTTTATTTGTAAATACATAGTTACATAGCAAAGTGTTGTATTATGGGAACAAGATTGCTGATTGAATATCTACTTATACATTTTTTTGTAAATACATACCTAGTTACATCCAGACACAGAACAATTATTAATGCTTATTCCTACATTTACATTTTGGATAAGAACTGAACCCACAACCCACAGCGTGGAAGGCAGAGCTACTACCAACTGAGCTGTGACGCCTGTCAAATTTTTCAGCAACTTTTTTTAGCACTATTGTTTTGCATCAGCGACCCGAGTTTGGCCCATGCATCCTGATAGTTTGGTAGTCAGCCACATGACTTATGCAAAACCTGATAGTTTGGTAATCCAGCAGACCATCACAAACTGGTCATGGGATTAACATCAATCCGATGATGCATTTTGTTTGAACAGACCACCGGGCTATCTGAAATTCTCTAAAATAAAAATACTGGTAGATCGGTTAATCATACCATGACTTCACAAAAAACAGGATATTATGATGTTTATCGAGATTGGGAATAAAATTATATCTAAAAAGCACACGTTTTAGAGACCCTATGGTTCTTCTGTCAAGTTTATTGCAAAAATCCAAAAATGTTTACATTAAAAAGCAAAAATAATCTAAAATAAACCCCCGAATTCTTACGGTATATCTTATAAAAAGTTGGCGCAGAATTGAAGTATTGATTTACCATACGTAATGATGACATAAAGTCAACGCTAACTTTTTATAAGATAGGGATACCCCCTGTCTTAAGACTGAAAACTCATAAAAATGTAAGTCTATTTATCTCCTAGTAAACCCTTAAAGTCTGTTCACTATCCAGCAGATAGATATTATTTTTCCCTCGCCGCCATTATCACCTAAATCCCATAACCCCAGTGGCTCCCTATAACAGGTTTCCCAACGGTAACAGTAGCGGGATCTTATCCCGGTAACCTGCTGACGACCGGTTCGTAACACTCGAGTTTTATACGGCATCCGTAATGCCGGGATTACCTGACCCGTTCTGGATTGAGAACCTTGTATACTGACGCTGGAATTCAAATAAGGTAGAATAGAACTGCTTTCTTGGAGGTTTGAGAGAAAGAGAGTGTGATTTTTTCTTTTTTTAGGGGATATCCGATAATTGTACTTGTCAAATCAAACCAAATATTTTTTTATTCAATAAAATCACATGATCATTTAGAATTGTCTTACATACTAGTTGTGACTAGTCTTCTACTTCTAGTCGCTGTTAAGTTTTTGTTCTCATACTTTTTGGAATAAACTTGTTCTTTATCATATTAAAATCTTACACCATGACACATTAGGCATTTCTATTTTTTTCTCTATAACTTATCTCATCCCACTGATGGTCAAAGGTCTCCCCCAAGTCCTTCCACTCGTTTTAATTAATTTTGAATAATTAAACATTGTAGTTTGGTCGTTGTGCAGGGTCCACTACACAAGCTTGGTATGTAGCTAGACTCTGTGGCTTCACTATGTTGTAATGTAGGTTACGAGTTTAACACGTTTTTGAAATTATTATTACTAAGTAAAGCAGTAGTAGAGCTCTTAAGATATTTTCTTAATGCAGTATGTTGTTTGCCAGCGATGGTTTACAAAATTCTAGTTAAATAAACATTTATTTTAGTAATTGAAAAGATTTTGTGCTATACATATTTTAATAGTTACCTATTAGAATAACGTCTTCTAGTTTCAAACTTAGAAATGCTAGTGCTGTGCAAACTTGATAGCAAATGTACTACTTATCTTGTTAGATATATTTATTTGCGCAAATACATACCTAGAATAATATCTAATAGATAGAAACAGGTAGAAAAAATAAAAATGTAAATAAGTCATCACACAAATTTGTTTGTTCTTGGTAGAGTTCAAACCCCACAGCGCAGTAGATACTAACAAAACTGTCATTTTGAGATATGAGGCACAGACTCTAAGCTGTGAGGCACAAACTTTGAGCTGCACAGACACTGATAAGTATTCTAGCTGCAATCTTGTTCTCATAGTACAAGCTTTGCTTAGTTTGGGACAACAGTGTGACTTAGTGTGAAATGTCCATGAATATATCTATACTAATATTATAAAGAGGTAAAGTTTGTGTATTTGTAAAATTGTAGGGTTCTTTCACCAATAGAAAGCTACATTATTGCTGAGTGTCATAGGCTATATAAAAAACCGAAAATAAAAAGGTTTTTTTGTGGTAGACCGTTTTGCAAAGTGAATCGGAGAAAAAACGGTCGAATTATGCCCAACGAAGTGGGCACGGGTCAGCTAGTGTGAATATAAATATAAATACTGAGCTGGCACAAATTATGAGCTAAGATGTTCGCACAGACATACATACGAGGGTAATCTGCATAGAAATTGGTTACAATCAAACTTATTTTATGAGTCTGGCGCCACTATCCCACTCCTGAGTTTTATAATAATGTTTTGGACTTTCCATTATTATGTTTATGATATAACAACAATATGCGATTTAAAAATGTAAAGCTATCTTTACACTAACGAAATGTTTGCGTCAGTATGTTATAGATTTTTATTTATAAACACATTTTAGTTTTGGTACTGAAACTATTAATATTTAAGCTTCCAAAAGATTTTGAATGATGGTGACTATTAAGTACAATACTTAATTAAAAATCATAGAATCATATGATTTGCGATTTATATATGACCGCGAAAACAATATTAAAATAAAGGCGAGATAAAAGTGTGACAATTGCGTTTATTTTGGAAAAATATTATTTAGGTAACTATAATCACTATAACAGTATTTACAAAATGTACATAGAAACATTATAAAATACATAAGAAACGTTGCAAACGATCTAGAGATCCAAATTAGTACCAATCGGAAGCGTACCCAAGATACTTAACTAAACATTTTAAACACAGTGTAAAATAAGTCTAATACTAGTTTACATTGAAATCACTAAACCAGTCTGTAAAGACACCTACATATTCATAAATCAATTTCCGCATTTGGAAGTCCAAACCGCAAAAAAATAGGACAAAAATTATTATGATAAATATAAGTAAATAAAAACTCTTTGCGGTAATATAATATGCAAACGACTGTTTTTAAAGTATTTTACATTATTTCTTACATAAAAAACACATCTAGTGGGCACACAACGATAGCTAGCTAACTTAGATAATTAGAATGTTTATTTTGTAAATACATAAACTCTATCAAAAGCATATTATAAAATATCTGACTATTTAGAAGACAAGCAAGCTTGGGACGAACTAGCTCCAACTTTGTTAAACAATTGTAAGAAGGATCATATGAAAAAAACGTTAGAATCCAGGTCTAGTTTCTTGCCAGTTCTTCTAGACACTGGTCGCGACGAACTGGCGCCTAGAATCATCTAGTATGTAAGACGTTTCAAAGTGATCCTTGTGATTTTATTGAATAAATGAATTTGAAGTTTGAAGTTTGACATATAATACACAGAAACATAATATATAACATATAATACACAGATATTCAGTTTGATGAATATTACTCTCAACATTAAATAATAAAGTGACACTTAATGTTAAATGATATTGTTTTTATGGATTGTAACTTTCTAATTTTATGTAATGTTTTAAATCGATTAACAATAATTTTTACTTTGATGTTATCCAATTGTACATAATTTAATTTATTGATCTTGTACCTGTTCTCACTTTTGTAAATATTCTTTGTTTGATTTCTTTTTAAAAATAATTTTCAATATCATGCATGCTTATAACTTTTTTTTTTTTATATTGTAAGACTTAGGTAATCTCTCTTTATTTTTACTCGCTCGACCTTATATAATAATTGCATGCAGTCTGTCGTCTCTAAAAATAATAACACTTAGTTTCTTTCTGTTAAAAAATGTATATACTTGTAATTATTGGTGTTTATTATGTTGATGGCACTTAATTAAATAAATAAATAAATAAAAAGATGAAATATAAAAAAAACAATATGTGACTTAAAATACCGGTGTCGGATATGATTTGAATATGACCCATGGGTCGTGTAAAATAACTCTGATGTTGCATAATGTATGCATTATGTATAAACTTGACAGTTTTATGATGTTGCTCCTGTCATACGAGACAGAGGTAAAGGTTGACTACACCACTAAAACCTTCTATTTTGGAGTCGGTTGATAAACTTAGGGCTGTATTTCACCGGGACGCCATGGCGGCGCAACCAGTCGCCGCCACCAACAAAATGTACCTATACAGCTCTCTAGAGAATTACTCACCTGGTGTCCGTTTGGTTGCGCAACCAAACGTACATTTTGATGGTAGCGGCGACTGGTTGCGCCGCCATGGTGTCCCGGTGAAATATAGCCCTAAAGTTTATCAACCCACTTCGAAAAAGGAGGTTTTCAATTCGACTGTATATTTTAGGGTTTGGTACGGAACCCTAAAACATACAGTCGGATTGAAAACAAACGATAAAACAGGACCTTATTACTAAGACTGTTGTCCGTTCGTCTGTCTGTCTGTCTGTCACCAGGCTGTATCTCATGAACCGTGATAGAGTTGAAATTTTCTCAGATGATGTATTTTTTGACAGGCGTCACAGTTGGTAATACCTCTGCCTTCCATGCTGTGGGTTCGATTTCCACCCAGAGCAAATTGTTGTGTGATAAATATTATGAGTATGGGTGTTACTACGTATTCTATAATTTACAAAAAAATGTAGGTATGTTTGCACTCTATCAGCAATCTAGTTCTCATAGTACCTACAGTAGCTTTGCTTTGTTTGGGATATTTCTTTATTTATTTAAGTCGTAATTTACAAAATTATTTTTTAGGTCCAATGACGTTATTGAATTTATTTAAGGCGAAAAATAATCATATATCTATCTATGAGTCAGAAGTGGTCTGCCCTGTCTGACCTTGGATATGACTATTTTGATTAAAATTTATTTTTAAAAGTGATTAAGTGGGCGTAAGAATATTAAGTCTAGAACTCAAAATATTTGGAGGCGTATATAAAATGTTATATTAGATTTTGGAAACCAAAAAGGTAACTAACCTATACAGTTTACATGTTAAGTATTTTATTTTGAAAACACATTATATATTAATTTTATTGCTATATCTTGGGCTTCCGATTGGTTATGATTTGGTTCAGTTGCTATCTATAGATCGTTTGTAACTGTCTTCAGGAACTTCAACAGTTTCCTAAGCTCTATAAATATGCTCATTTTAAAATAGTTAATTGAAACCTATATTTTGTAAAGTACCTACTTAAGTGTTGTAAAAACACAATATAATTATAATTGAAATATATACAAACCAAAAAGGTAAAATACAATAAAATTCTACTACCAAAAAAATTTTATCAAAATCTGTTGATCTAAAACACTTGTAAAAGAATTTTAATTTTAATAAACTTTGAAAGTGAAAAATTCAATTAGAAGATTTAAATCATAAAAACCATTTGAAACATAATCTACGACCTCGAATTACAAGAAATAAAACTATCACACAATTATCACTTTTATAACAATGCATTAAGATACATTATCACTTCATAATTTTGCATATTTGAGTCCAGTTTAATCGTCCAAGCCAAAATAATTCTTATTATAACAGTATAAAGTTTATTTTTCTGTGAGTATATTGAAGACTTTCAAATTTTTTAACTTTTTTGAAACAGTGGACGGGTCATTGGAATTTGACGCTTGTGGTTAAGTAATAAGACTTAATCTATTTTTTTAGAATGCGGTTCTTGTTTCCGGTAGAAACAATAGTGAAGGCTGATTTGTCCAGTTCACACACAGGTTATACACAAACAGCTAGTTCACTAACGGCCGGTTTCTCGAACGATGATCAAAGAAAAAATCAAATAATTACTTTGTGTCAAACTCGGATCAATCGTGATTTGGGTTTCCAGAAACCGACCGTTAGTATATAGTACCTACTGCATAATAAAATAATGTTTTTTACAAGAAAAAAAAACCACGGGTTACTTAGCAGCTGTCGCATATATAAATAATGATTTTTTACTAGATTAAAGAAAAATTTCTATCGTCATATTTTTATGGACAAGTAATACATATTTGAGATAACCTTTGAAATATGGTCTACTGATCAAAAATCAAATCAAAATATAAATCAAAATCAAAGAGCTTCATCGGAATCGATTCATAATTTTACGAAATAATTACGTTACAAAAATAAGTACATGAAAAATACTGTCCTTTTTTTAAATATGTACTTTGGTTAATAATTAAGGTTTTTTGTATAAATTGATCTATGATAGGTACCATGAAAATACATGGTTGTAAAATATAGTTTAATTGCTTGTAAATCATATTGAATCTATTAAAATACAAGATTTGCTTAGTTTGGTGTTGTGTAAGGTCCAAAAAAAAATTAAAAAAAATGTTGAAGAAATTGATTAACTAAATACAAAATGTGCAATACAATTGAGTGATCTAGCTGTTTTGTATTCAAGAATCGGAAGTGATATGATTATCTTCACGGTTCGTATCATTATGCATTTAGCAAGGACGCGGCGTGAAAGGAAGGCAACCTGCCTTGCCGCCAACTCTAATTGTAATAGACTTGGCGGTTAGGCTGGACTTACTGGTTAGGCGGCTTCAAAAAATGAAAATATTTTATCACTATTACCGGAAATATCACACAAATGATATGTATTTTCTACAAGAGACGCAAATATGCAGGTCTCGACAGGGCATACATATTTGCTCCTCTTGGGGTCGAGACTCTAGGTCCGTGGGGTACCGAGGCCCACCGCGTTTTCAAAGTTATTTCTCGGCGTCTAGTCGAAGCGACGCGTGACCCGAGGGCTGGTGAGGCCCAGCGTATCAAGCATTGCTATTCAGCGCGGCAATGCAGCCAGTATCTTGGGTATGCTTCCGATTGGTACTGATTTGGATCAGTTGAACTATCTATAGATCGTTTGCAACGGTCTGTAGATAGCTCAACTGTTTCTTATGTATTTTATATGACAATGTACATTTTGTAAATACTGTATAGTCGTAAGTTTGTTTGTGAATAAAGTAGTTTTTCTACAACAAAAAATGGACCAATAACCCTCCTGATGTTAAGTGGCCACATCTATAACAGAGCACATAGTTTCTTGGTTTGTAACATTAGAATTTATTCATGATACTTACGAAGCCCAAGATATTTTAAATCTAAGGATTTCATCATTTTATTTAGTCTCTATTCTTATTTCAGAAGAGTCATTCCAGCGACTTCATTTCCGTCGTGTCAGGGAATCGAACCCAACTAAAAGAGGTCGAGGTCAACGCACTGCCCGGAGTTCATAAAAGATTGTAATAAGGAGCCCTTGAGCCTTTGGATACTTTTAGAACTTACGATAAATAAATCATTCAAAAATAAAAATAAAATAATTTTTGTTGGTACTTACCTACTTAATTACCTTTTTTATTTTGACTATCAGAATCAGAAATCTTAATTTCTTTTACTCACATAAATAGTTTTTTGGTTATAATGATACATCAAACGGCAATTTACAGACAAAATAAATCCGAAAAATGGCGCTTTAAATGATGGAATAAATAACATTATGTACACTATTTTATTAATATTTTGTTTTCTAGTAGGTCCCAAACGCAGTAAGAGTCAAGCGAATCAGATGTCGTTAAGTAACTGACGAATTAGTCTTTATCGTATCGGAGACACTAAATACCTCCAACTTCACTGGGCATAAGTTTTTTTTTTTATGTTTTTTCTTCGTGTAAATGGAAAAGAAATTCAATGAGGTTTTGTGTCGGATTTAAATTTTTACGATTCAAACCGAGTGAATTGAATTTGGGGGATGGAATAAACTCGACTAACAGCCTCACTCAGAGATGTATGTCTAATTAATAAATATAATCATCGAAGTCCACTTCTTCTTCTTCGTGTCGATGATCTCAAACAATGTTTTCCAAAAATTTGACCACCTCTATGGCGTTTTCAGTAGTCTAGTAGTAACTAGAAGTCCACTGATAAACGAGTATTAGTATAGTAGCTAGTAAAGTTAGTAAGTTTGAAAAAATACGTTATATTGGTAAATGATGCTTCTGAGTGCGGCTGTAACAACAAGGATTTATTTTATTGAATGCATTTATAAAAAGTTTTCTAATTCGCTTTCAGAAGGGCTCATTTGGCTGGTGTCTTTGGAATTAGAGAAAATAGATTTATTTTGGCGTATTTTGTATTTCAAAGTATTTACTTTGCTACAAATAAACCCGATTGTAATCTTAGCATTTTGAAAAGGTTTTATTTTATTTTATTTAATAATATCTATGGTTTTTTATTTTAATTTGTCTAGACACAAATGGAAACTAGAATGATTATAAAATATTTATAATATAATAAATAAATAAATAAATAAATAATGGTAGACAAGCCACACAACATCATCTAGCCCCAAGGTAAGCAGAGCTTGTGTTATGGGTACTAGAAGACTGACATACAATACATTACACAGATAAATATTTTTTATTATACTTATAAAATACCCAGAACACCCGGAATAAATATTTGCAGATCGTACAAACATTTATCCCAAGGCGGGAATCGAACCCGAAACTTCAGTATCGCAGACAGACCTTCGCCCACCGCGCCACATCGGTCGTCATATATAATAAGTGTCATTGTGCCAAAAAGTCCTACTTAAACTTTGTTGAGACTGACAATTTGCTTTATTTGCCTTGCTTAGCTTTAATTATCTTAATCTTACTATACAGGACCTAATAGACTTGTTAATAGCCTATCAAATTCCCCAATAACTGGAATAACCAAACAGATTGGAAGCTCATAATTTTGGTACGAAAATAGCTCAAAAATTCAATGACGTCACATGTTGTCCAAAACTGGTGCTTTTTAAAATACATACCTTTTAACCTTAACCCGAAATTCAGGTTTTATTTCAAGCTTAAAGTCCTTTGAGGATGTTTTAAATAAATCCAGCGGTACAATGCACTTGAAGAACTTGCTTAAATAATTTTAACTTATTTTTATTATACTTATCTACATATTATCCTACTACACGTATCATACCTACTACACGTTGTTTTTACACTAAATTTAATACTTAAATTGTAATTACTTCCTGTATATTATTTACTTAAAAAAAAAATAACAAATAACACGTTTTTTAAACCTTTCTTCTCGATGGGATCGAACCAACAACCCACATCGGCAGTACTGAGCTATTACGCCTGTCAATACAATTCTAGTCCCGAGCGAGCTAAGCAAAGAATACGTAAAAAATAAGAATAATAAAATCTAGTCAGAACAAACATTAGTGTGTTTACACAAACGTTTGTTTTCGATGGGAATCGAACCCACGACCCACAGTGGCTGTACGCCTGTCGATATTAAATATTTTATTTGTTTATTTAAAAAGCTGGTCTATTAAGTTTGCCAATAATTACAATGCCAATTAGTTGTTTTATTTTGCATCAACCAGAGATAAGTACTAATTAAAAATTGCTGATGACACCAATTAATCATTAATTAACTACCATTATATTTAAATAAACTTGTTAGCGGTTCTATCATTAAAAATATCGAGTTTAAGTCATTAACTATAATTAGGGACAATTGTAACAAAATTTGGTTTCCTGTAAAAATAGAAAAATATATTAAACGGAAATTATATACCTAATGCTATTAATTAATAACTAACTTAACCATAGCTAATAGAGGAAAAATACATTTTGTATAATGTAATGTCATTTTCGGCTTCTTTCATAACGACACATTAAAATAAATTAATAAAATAAATAACCATTGTCAATAGATCAAGGAAAAATACTTCTTATTTAATTTAATGTTTTTTGCTTCTTTCATAACTTATTTTCTAGAGAAATGTCATTTTTTATAAAGTAACGTACACATTTTCTTTTTATTATGTTTTTTACAAAATATATTTAAAAAAATCTTGTTTTACATACGAAATCACTAATAAACATTATTCAACACTTAACTAAGTTGACATTTTTTCAATGTCATAAATTAATGTCAAAAATATATATAAGCTATTTTGGTCTTATCTGTACTTTGTTTGAAGAAATTTAAGCTCTAATTACTTTGGGCTAATCATCAGCTTGCAGACACTTCAGAACTTAAATGTTGGAGATCGGATTTCTTTCGGGTTATTTTAGTAATTAGAAGGGAAAGTTTTAAACTTTTAAATTAAAAGGTAATCTTTTACTTTAGTAATATTTTGTTACAGACTACCAATTTGAAAATTGATCAAGCTTTTTGCATAAACAGAATTTTAAAGGATTTATAATCAAAACATTCCATTAGCAACATCTCCGGCGAGATGGAGCGACGATACAAGGAGTGAAGCTGGCAAACACTGGATGAGAAGAGCCGAAGACCGGGCTCAGTGGCGCGTCTGCAGAGAGACCTACGTCCAGCAGTGGACTAATATAGGTTAAAATAATGATAATGATGATGATTAGCAATATATTTACAGAAAATACCTACAAACTTATGAAACCAATGTTTTCAAACATCATTTAAAAAGCTATAAGTATTATTTAAGTAAAGGATATTGCACATTGTATGTAAGTAATTATTCAAATATTTCGAGAAATTCGAAAGGCAAAGTCAGTATGTCAGTGAAAGCGGATCTAAGTAAGTAAACTAGGCCATTATTTGGAAAATCTTTGAGACCAACAATGAATTTTAAATATTGTTTCTATTGGCTTAAAATATTTTGACTTAATAAAAACTTGAAATGACAACTTTTGTCATAATGTCAATTTAAGAAGGTGCACATAAAAAAAAACTAACGTTAAGTTACGCAATAAATTCAAGTGTAACATATTTCAATGTCAGATGTAAATAATTCCAGTCTATTTAAGCATTGAATCAACAAATACTTAACATTTAAATATTTATTATCCTACAAAGGTTGCCTGGCAGAGATTGCTTTTAGCCGATAAGACCCATTGTGCCTACTAATTAGTTGTGTCTATTACCTTATGGTATTTTTGTATGCTCTTCTCATATGTGGTGTACAATAAAGAATATTCTATTCTATTCTGCACCAAAGTCATCAGCCCATTACCTACCTTAAACTTTTTAATTATGCGATTAATTGAATTCTTGCATTGATTTTTTAGGGTTTACAAAAACAGCTATGTTCGTAACACAAACGCAATACCATTACCCAATCCTTCCACGTACTTTGCCCAACCCTGTGCGTCTGTTATATATTCTGTGGCGGTTGCAATGTCCGTTGACGCAATGTGTACACGACTGTACTGAGTACAATCTATCAATACAAGGGTACCACAGAATGTGTGTACAACTGTACTGAGTACAATCCATCAATACAAGGGTACCACAGATTGTGTGTACAACTGTACTACTGTTCTAATATTCTATATATATAAAAAAAAATATTTATCTACTAATGCCTTCCATGCTGTGGGTTCGATTTCCACCCAGAGCAAATATTTGTGTGATGAACGTAAATATTTGTTCTGTGTCTAGGTGATACTATATATTCTATGTATTCTATGTATGTATTTACAAACAATAAAAGTAAATATGGATTCATACAAATTATAAACTTATAATAAGTACTGTACCTACCTCCTCACAGAGGAAAAGTGTGCACTCGACTTTACCATGTCAGGGTTGCCAGAGGTCAAAAAAATGTACATACCTGTCGAAAAACAAACATTATTTTAACATTTATGTTTATTAAGTATAAAATAATACAAATAGAAAAAGAACAATCTCAACATTTGTTTTAATTGACGGCCGATGTGGCGCGGTGGGCGAAGGTCCGCTTGCGACACGGAAGGTTGCGGGTTCGATTCCCGCCTTGGGATAAATGTTTGTACGATCTGCAAATATTTATTCCGGGTGTTCTGGGTATTTTATGTGTATAAAAAAATATCTATTTATGTAATGTAGGTATGTCAGTCTTATGTTCAGTAGGTACCCATAACACAAGCTCTGCTTGGCTTGGGGCTAGATGATGTTTTGTGGATTGACCAGTATTATTATTTATTTATAAATAAAATACAAAGTTAGCGATAGTATAAAATAATAACATGACTATTGAAGAACTAATGTTTTGAGGCTTTTTAATAACTTAAATAATATTTTGACTTTAACACGCATTGGGGGAGACCTTTGCCCAGCAGTGGGACAGAATAGGTTAAAAAATAATCATAATAATATTTATATAATTACAAAATGAGTAAACACTGTCAGCAATTTAATTCCCCTAGTACGAGTTTTGTTTAGTCCATGACGTCTACAAATAAACTTCTAGCAACTTCGAAACTTCATCGGGTTTATCGATAAATAAATAGCAGAAACGTGTTAACATTGATTAATTTATTTAAATTTATTCACATATACAAGCGCAAACGATTTCGGATGTGATGTAAGATGTAATGTAAGTGATACTAGACGTTACCTCGTCATGTATTCTTGAAGGTAAATATCATTTTTATTGTATTAATTGACGGGATTACTAGTATATTATTAGCTTGTTAGTAGACTATTAGGTATATTTAGAAGTGCGTCGTCAATTCTTATATCAATCTAGTAAACTCAAAAGTGAAAAATATGTGCTTGCGCTTTTGTTTAAGCATAGTTTTGCCGTTCTATTCTCAAAAATGCAAGAATCAATTTTCATAAGACACATCAGATTATTTCGTTCAACAAACAATGTTTGGGTTAAGTTTATTTAGCATTGTCCTTTAAATCAAGATATTATCTTTTATTTATATGAAGATTGTCAATTAATCACGCTAAATAATGCAATTCTGTTTCTGTAACTGCTTATTAAGCATACTTATCAACTCAAAATATTTCGTAAAATCCAAGTTTCTGCAATAGACCACTTCATTAATCTTAGTCGAAAAAACTGTCATAAATCTATAGACGAACGAACAAACCGACATATTTGTCCTTACCGACTGGTCGGCCTTGCCGACGAGTGTCTTTCAACACTAGTTACACAATAAAACAACCACTATAATCTGCCCTATCCTGTACTAGCAACACCAAAGAGAATAATAAAGACTGCGAGGTCTATTTATGTTGGACAGTTGCATGGCTAAATTACGCTGACCTGTGCTTCGTATATGGAGCTCGAACGTAATGGTCAAAGCGATAGAGGTCTATTTACGGTGGTGTTGCGAAGTGACCGTGATCGTATGTGACCGAAGCTCTTTTGGTGCCATTTTGTATGATATTTTCAGTTGTATGCTTAATGAGAGATTTTGGTAATAAATTTACCAATAAACATACGTGAAATTATGTATTGATAGCAATTTGAAGGGAAGGTGAAAAAAGTATGGGCAATTCTCTATGGAGACTAATAAAAAACAGTTTTTCAAAATATCAAGATTGCCATAGGACGGTATACCACATTCTTCGTAAATATAATAAACTCTAAGCCTATAAAAGTCCTTTTAGACGTATTCTATTGCAGCCTTAAAGGTCATTTTTTTAGTCGTAGCCCAAAATGCCCATTTTCCTTTGAAATTGTTGGATTATGTTTAGTATAGAGTTTTTTATTATTTACTGTGTGTGTGTACAATAAATTAAAAGTTTTATATTATTTTTACTGTGCATGTGTGTGTATACAATAAAGGTTTTAGTGATGAAATGTTTTTTTTCTTATGATCCTGTCTTTTACTACCAAATAGTGGTCAATGCAAATACTCGTGTCATTGAGCAACATTTGAAGCGCTTCTTCATTCAAAACGTTTATTTCATCAAAAGTTGCACAATTTCTACATTATTATACTCTTTGAATACAAAAGAAAAGTCACGGTCACTACCAGAAGTTTGAAATTGAACCCACTACATGTGGCAATCTTTCATCTAAAAATATTAAAACTGCGAGCTTTTGTTTGTAACTTTAAAACGTTTTAGATCAAAATATAATATTTTATCATTGACGACCGCCTGCGACGCGAGGTTGCGTGTTCGATTCCCGCCTTGGGATAAATGTTTGTACGATCTGCAAATATATTCTATATTCCGGGTGTTCTGCGTATTTTATATGTAAAATAAAAAATATCTATTTATGTAATGTATGGTATTATGTATGTCAGTCTTCTAGTACCCATAACACAAGCTCTGCTTAGCTTGGGGCTAGGTGATATTGTGTGGATTGTTCAGCATTATTTATTATCGTAACGTTAGCACTTTCAAAACACACTGCGCGGTTACACTGCAACGTTTGGCAGTCTAGCTAGCGTCAACGCAAAGTGTCACTCAAATACGCCACTGATACGTTTGCGATTATCATGTTGTGCCTATAAGAACAGGTAAGAAACTAACAGCTTGGTTTACAGCCTGGTGTATCAGGAAGTAGTATTTACTTGTAGAAAGGCTCACCTTATTGAACTGTATGTGAAAGTGCGGGAAAGTTGTGTCAACAGTGCACGCTTGCGATCAACAACTCATAGTTTTCAACCAACTTTAATACTAGGAGGTTCTCTATTTAACTGCATTTTGATGTATTCAGTCAAAATAAAGCTAGTGAAAATCTAGTACTAAAATAAAAAAAAATAAAAAAAAAAAAAAAATAAGCCGAGCTTGTACTGTGGGAACTAATTAGCTGATCGGATATACTTGTATAAAAAAAACATACATAGGGTGCATAGCTTGATACAGGACAACTGTGTGCCATCATACAAATATTTGTTTTCCGTGGGGACTGAACCCACTACCGCAAAAAGCAGAGCTGTATTACCTGGCCCTATCAGTAGGCAACTATTCTAAATAATACTTAGCATTTTTCTTAGATACTTTATTTATACAAAGGTCATCTTTTGACTCTTAACATACTACCACTGTCACTACTTCTTAAATTAAAGGTCCCGTATTTGAGTACATACTTGAGTTATTTTAAGGCTTAAAATCACAAGAATCTTTAGGTCACGACATTTCCTGATAAAATCATTACAAGTAACGCAAATATTAACACAAAAAATGGGCTCTCAACCTTTAAGCCGATGTTTAGGTAATTGTTGACCGCCAAACAATTCAGTAGGTCACAAATTACGTAAATTCAATATTACTTAAGTTGGTGTTACACTATGCAATATTAAAGTACCAACTAAAAAGTATGTTTACTTAAGGACTAGAGTGTGATATGTGAAATGTCCGTGAATATTATTTATTTAGTTATAAAATAAAAATATAAGTGAAAAGTAGTAATGGGTTATTTTGTGCTCACTCTATAAGTTCTGAATTTAAAAGTTGAACTATCTATAGATCGTTTGCAACGGTCTGTAGATAGCTCAACTGTTTCTTATGTATTTTATATGCCTATGTACATTTTGTAAATACTGTAATATCTTAACGATCGTGTTTGACTGGTTTTTTGTAATCTAACCCATCTCGTCCCACTGCTGGGCAAAGGTCTTAAGTGCTCTTAATGTTAAAAAATAATTAAAATTTTTAATGAGTTTATCAAAACTGGAGTAGCAGAGCAATATACAACGTAATTTGAAATAGTTATGCAAAATTAAGAATAAACGAAGTTAAGAAACATTAAATGTAATATGACCGAATTCTTTAATTATGTAAATATCTTAACAAAACACTGTTTTTTTATTATAAATTTAATTGTTATGCAAATCAGATAACCTAAAAGTTATGTAATTTGGTTAAAAAGTTATGTATTTTAGATCAAAAACAGCTTTTCTTGATATTTCTTACATAAAGATTAGGTAAGTATATTATTTCTATAGAATTTTAAATTTAAAACATGTTTATAGATAAACCTTGTAGCAATCTTTGAAGAGATCATTTACTTGCGCGTGCGCAGTGCAAAAGACATAAACGCGCTACAGCGGCGATTTTCATCCTCCCGAAACGACACGATTACAGTATCCGAGAGACGACTCTCGGCTCGAGAGTAGGGAGTTTTAAAATGCAACCTCGGACTAAGCCCTCTGCAGAAAGCTATCTGATACATAGTCAAAGTCAAAGTCAAAGCTACTTTATTCAGTAAAATCACAAGGATCATTTAGAATCGTCTTCCATACTAGGTGATTCTAGGTGCCAGTTCCACGCGACCAGAGCCTAGAAGAACGAGCAAGAAACATAAACATAAACTAACTGATTGTGATTGTGTGTGGAACATTTTGGAAAAGCTGGTAAAATATTTACCTTCTTTACGTATTTGCGTGTGTCGTGTCGTGCAACTGGCTTAAAATATCGTCATCGTTACCGAGAGAAAATAAATAAATAACAAAATATTCACGGACATTTCACACATTAGACTCTAGTCCCAAACTAAGCAAAGCTTGTACTATGGAAACTAGACTGCTGATAGAATAATAATAAATGTAAATAAAATATAATGTAACACCATTTATTTAAAATTTCGTCCAATATTTTCTATAAATCAGTTTGAAATTTCATCAAACACAATAAATGCATCAATAAAATACTCGAGTGATACAGGGTGATTTTTATCAATGTGATTGTATCGTCCAGCACAATGGTTGCAATCAACTGATCTGGTTACAATGGAAGATGCATGCTGTAGCATATTTACAAAACCGATGTAGGTAGGTACCGATTGCAAGATTATTTCTATAGTATTTTTAAAAAGAGATATTTTTAATTTTTTTGTGTTTTTCTGTTTTTTTTTGTTGATACAGCAAGCATGTTGAAATATAGTCATTATATGCGAGATATCTATGTTTACATATACATATATAAGTGGTCAAGATATATAATTTAAGCTTATATAAACTTAGTTTATAAGACTGTCTGTTTTCTTTAGAAATAAAATAAAATAATATTCCCAAACAAACTTATGACTTTATAGTATTTGCAAAATGTACATATTTTTAACATACATATGAAACAGTTGAGCTTTCTGTGAACTGTTGAAAACAATCTATAGATCTAAACTAATAATATATAATATATATAATAATAATAATATATAATAATATATATATATATATATATATATATATATATATATATATATATATAATATAATATATAATATATAGAGAGGAAAGATTTGATTGTTTGTTTGTTTGTTTGTTTGCATCGAATAGGCTCCGAAACTACTGGACCGATTTCCAAAACTTTTTCACTGTTGTGAAGCTACATTATCTGTGCTGAACATAGGCTATATTATATTTTCAAAAAATTTAGGGATCCTTACTAAAACTTCAATTATGTAACCCAAGGTGTAAAAGAAATTCCTTACATCGCGTGCGCTGCGGAAACTATTGATGATAGAAAGAAATTATGTACTACAATTTTGTAGAACACATCATCATCCACAAAAAAGTCAGCGACAGCATATGTCTAACTATTATAGATATGTCATAATAAGTGTTTTAATATCAAAAATGACGACGCCAGAAAACTTTCTATATTTGTACTTAGGTATTAATCCTTATCTAAATAAATTACTTTAAAATTAAGACTGCTTCAATACCTTTCTATTTCTTTTTAAATTATTGAATTCGGACATTCCATTCGAAAGATATCACGAGTTCAAAAATGTAAGTACTTATTAGAAAAAAGTCAGCGGGCGCCGCGCCGCGCCGCTGCCGGTCACGGGAGTATATGCGGGGGGTTACATACTATAGGGTCTATATTTTTTATAATTTCGAAAATACATTTACACTGAGTAACATAATTAGCTATATTATAATGATATTTATTTATATAGGCTACCCGTGCGAAGCCTACTAGTAGGTAATATTTTTGAAGCAAAATAGACGCTTCTTTTCGCTTAAACGCATTATTATCTATGTGTCTATCATATTAGGTAGTGAAATTCGTTTAAGACGTATGTTCTGCTGTCTGTACTGAGTAATAGTAGGTGTCGCAAGCGAACGCTTCGTCAGACAGACTGACGAACCGTGATGTAGTGAAAACTACCAACTACCGGCCTCCATACTGCACCTATAGCACTACTTTCTGACGTGATAGAGCGTATTTTTTATACAATATTTCACTCCACATATTGTGAATAAATTATTATTTTCCACATAGCACTGGTTTTTGACGCAAAAGAGGCAGTAGTATTTTTTTAAATAATAGTTTTCACGGATCGTGAATAAATTGATAACTGTCCCTATAGCACTGGTTTTTGACGCGAAAGAGTCAGTAGTATTTTTTTAAATAATAGTTTTCACGGATCGTAAATAAATTAATAATTGTGCCTATAACATTGTTTTCTGACGTCATAACGTTAGAAGTTGGTTTTTTTTATACACAATAGTTTAACTTTGCAGATTAATGAATAGGGCTAGTAAGTGTTAACATTATGGAAGCCAGTTACTAGTAGTAACTGGCTTCCATAATGTTAACACTAGTTATTAACGCGGTATAGGTTAGCGGTAATTTTTGATATGACTTACTTTTAGACCTCAGTTGAAAACTGAGTAGTATGTTAACTTGCCAAAACGGTTTAAGTTAATGTTTCAAAATTGCATTCAAAAAATTGAGGTCGATCCGGGTCTGAACCTGCAACCTTGGCACGAGAATGTGTTACTAATTACGCTACCAATTTGTAATTACACTGAGTACACTGACAAATTACTTTTAGACGATTTGAGTGATACCTTAATAGCGTTGTTTTTATGTTTGTTTGTTAGTGTGTCTGTGTATGCTTGATACTCTAAATTCGGATATAATTTTTCATAAAAATAATAAACATAATACCAAAACAGTTTTCTTTTCTAAAATCTACAATTTATAGCATTAGTGAGAAATTTCTTTAAGTGTTGTAATTTAATCTAATCCATAAGATTATTTTTTATGGTACCTTGGTATATCCCGAGAATCAAACCAACACCTAACAGCGCGTAAGTTTAGCCGTAAAACGAATAATAAGCTTATGGCTCATTTAATTTTGTAATTTGGTTCGGTATTGTTTACACATAAATCAACCACTTTCAACATCAATTTCGACAACATGTTTTCGACGTTCGAATACCCTGGGGTTATATTTTCTACCCTAGTACATCCACTTTTATTATTATTAGTGGTAAAGCTGACGCTTGGCGTACGCTTTCGTTTGCTTTGCCGGCGCGGCGTTGCCGCTCTTTGCACCCAAAGCGGCAACGTCGCGCTGCAAGCCAGCATGCAAGCTTCGCTTCATCGCCAGTCGTAAGCGTACTGCACGCATATCGTCATGTCAGCAGAGTTTGTGCAACTTGTTGAACAGTATCCTTGCATCTATAACAGTGATTCGCCGGACTATGCGAGGAAGGATACCACAGAGAGAGCATGGCAGGAGGTGGCGAATGCTATAGAATGGACTGGTGAGTAACTTTGTTTAATTTTTGTAAGTGACGGCGGCGTGGAGTCACGATGATAGCGGAGCGGGTAGAGGTAAACTAGTGTTAGCTGAGAAGCGTTGGTAAATAAAGCTCGTTTTCAAGTCACTTTCAAGCAATTATCAGTTTACACTGAATTTTGTGATGCCATTGTTAAACGCAGTTAACATATTTCATTGATAAAGAGCTATTCTTACTATAAAGAATGTTTTGCATTTAAAATCACCACGATAAAATTTAGGCTTGGTATTCGTATTTCTTTATTTGGTCTTGGCTTGGACCACTTTTTAGTCTTCGCTTGGACCACTAAAAAATACCACATAAAAATTATTAGGCAGTTGTGTTGTGTCCGGTTTTAAAATAATATTGGCAGACGAATTGATGAATGCGACGTTGCATGATCGATATGCACAATATAGAGAGCAGGGAGAGAGGGGTTAGGAAGGGGTGGGGGATTGGATTAGGCTTACAGGAATTAGCGTCAGTCGGTTGAACGAGTCTGTCTGAGCGAGACGTGTTGCAGTTTTGCTCATAGCTGGTACCTACGAGTTATCTGGTTGTTACATAAGAATATATTTATTGTTTAACTGTGTACGTTATATATGTTATGAAACTAGGTTTGAACCAACAGATTATCCATAGTTTATTTGTATTATTATTTCATGTTGTTTAATTCGAAATTTTAGTTTTATTGTAATTAAAGACTATTGTTTTATGGATAATGTTACATAATTGTGTTTCTATTTTGTTTTGTTTAATTCTGTATTGTTTGTGCTGTTCGTTTTCCTATAAAGAAATAAAAATATTTTTGTTACAGTAACAGAATGCAAAGACAAATGGAAAAACATACGAAATGGTTTCGTGAGAAGTTTGAAGCCTAGTTACAAGGGCGTACCAAGAAAACCTTACTACCTATGTGACGAGCTACAATACCTCATACCTTACATAAACCCAGCTACAAACATACAAATAGACAAACAAAACATGTCAAGTCCACACGAAGAAGAAATTCAATTCGAAGATTTCCGCCAAGAGAATGCTATAGAAATTGAAGTCACTCCCTCCCTCGTGCAGTCTTCAAGAAAACGCAAAGCACCTAAAACAGAACCAGCTAGTATCGACAATGCTTTAGTAACCTGGCTGGAGAACAAGAAAGCTAGTATGGATGATACTAGAAAGATGTTCCTGTTTAGTTTACTGCCTGATATGAGGAAGCTGAATGATGAGCAGCTTGCTGTGTTTAGGATAAAGATTCTGCTGCTATTAGAAGAAGTAAAAACTATGTCAAGTGACAGTTTGAAAGGAATATTAAACCAGATGAAGTAGATTAAAATTTCAAAGAGTCAAACTTTGAATCAAAAAGGGATTCGTCAAAGTGTCAAACATTAACGGCCGACTTCTCGAACGATGATCAACGAAAAAATCAAATAATTACTCTGTGTCAAACTCGGATCAATCGTGATTTGGGTTTCCAGAAACCGGCCGTAAGAGGAATAAAATTGAATCAAATGGGAAGTAAGAACTGCATTTACCTACGTCGCGTGGGGCATATTGTGTTCTGTCTTCATACTGACTTCACTCCTAAAGAATCAAAAAAGGATCTTGGACACTTGATATTAGTTGTATCTACCATATCTCCAGAACAGCTCCTTAAAGAATCAGAAACCTTGGACACTTGATACCAGCTGTGTCCAAGGTCTATCTATGATAATGTACTGGACGCAGACGAATATGATCGGGCTTTGATAATGGAGGCATTAGATTTATTGTTTTAATGTTAGGTTTTTTTTTATTAACTGTGTAATAATAATGTTATATGTATTATTTTGAGATATGATTCAGATAGAGATTAGCAGTGTTTGTAATAACTAAAAACTCTCTGAAACAGTTTGAGGGAGATCGTTGCCCAATAAAAAAAAAACTAAAATATTGACTTAGTAGGTACCTACTAATGATATACGATATGCAGTTATTAATAAAGCATTTTAAAATAAGTAATTATTAACGATAAATATTAATTATTATAATGAAAGTGGTAAAATTATGAGGCGAGTAAGATGCTAGATAGTAGAATCACAAAGCGTGGCAAAGAAAGTTTGTTCTTGACCTACTTTTTAATCTGTGTCTATATGTTAACGCATTATTAATCTTTTACTTAAACGTTTTATTTATTATTTATAGGAAAACCAACAGCACAAATAATAAAGAATGAGACAGAACAAAATAGAAAACATAAGGCCAATAAAAGGTTTTCACGAGTAGAAATTTAATTTAATTTTTATTTTAATCTATGTAATACCTACTATCCTAACTACTTAAGTAAAACGCAAAAAAAATAAAATATAGATGCATGAACGGATGTTTGATGGACTCTTTCACGCAAAAACTACAGAATGAATTAAATATAATAATAAATAATAGCCAAAATATAAGTATTCTATCAGCAATCTAGTATAAGCTAGCTTTGCTTAGTTTTTGACTAGAGTGTGATGTGTGAATTGTCCGTGAATATTTATTATTTATTCCTCAAGACAAGAGTATAAGAAGCGGTGGACGCGTTCTTAGCTATATTATTAAGTATAGGTACCTACTACTTCTTTTAAATAAGTACGGAGTAGTATTTCAAAATATTACATCTACTGAAATTGCAAGTAATTGAAAGGTACCTAACTTACAATATAAAAATGACAAAACTGTCACAGTTTATGACAAAAACAATAAAATCGTGAGAAAAAGAATCAGGTAATAGAGATGTAACAATAAATCACACAGCGTAGCGAAGAAAGTTCGTTCTTGACCCACTTTTATGCATGATTTGGGTATTATACAAAATATTTATTTTTTACTTGATTTATGTCAACATTTAGATAAAGCTATAGTAGAAAACTTTAAAAATACTAATAGTCCAGTCATTTTAGCTTGTAACCCCAATCTGCGGGAAAAATCCTAGTGAGCTGAATTTTTGTATATACACCTTCATTACGGCATTGTAATGAAGATGTGAAAAATCGACATTGATATCGCGCCGGCTAAAAAAGTTATAAACGTCAAAAGATCACAAAAATCAGTTTTTCGAAATCAAATATCTCGCGAACTATTGCTCAGAGGTCAATAAAGGTCGTAATAAAAATTGTTTGGCGTAAAATTGTCTACAAAAAATGTCTCATGCATTTTTCTGTAGAATAAACCGTTTTCGGAGTAGAGCGCCAAGATTAATAAAAATAAAATAAATAAAATAATAACTTATTATTATTAGAATAAAATAGAAAGAAAATACAAATATGACGTATGGTTGTATCTTTGACATTCTTAAGCTTTTTGTATTAGGGTTACGATAGATTTGTGTACGTGTGTTATTTTTGTCTTGCTGACAAGTTTTTGAATAACCCTTTTTAGTTTTATTATGCACCAATTTTTTTTTTGTATCGTTAACGAGTTATCCGAACATATTTGGAAAAACATATCTGCTAAAGGAAAGATTTTGTATTTTTTGTGCATTGATTTTTTCCAAATTAACATGAAACATGTCATCTACTATTTTTATTTGTTATATTTCCAGAATCTAAGTATTTACGTCTTTTTTTGCTTACTTATTTAATTATTTATGTCTTCTAAGAACAAGATACGAGATATTATTATACAAAATAAAAGATTGTTGTTTTGCCAAAATATGTTATAAACATGGATTTTTAAAGTACTTTTAAAACTTATTCACTCTTTCCGGGTAGGTATTGCCAAAAGGGTTGGGCTTATTATATAATAACTTTAACACTTTAACTTTAACTTTAATAACTTTACTTAAGTTGTAAGTATAGTACTTATATCTCTTTTTATTATTAACATTCTGACTTCCTACCTGTCCATTTGCGCAATATTAGATGAAATCTACACTTTATTATTTATTGGCTTAGTTAGTTCCAAAACCTATACTAGTCCAGTCATTTTAGGTTTTATCTGCAGAAAAATTCCTGTGAGCTGAATTTTTGTCTGCACCTTTTGATTTTCGTGACCTTTTGACGTTTATAACTTTTTTAGCCGGCACGATATCAATGTCGATTTTTCACATCTGCATTACAATGCCGTTATAAAGGTGTATACAAAAATTCAGCTCACTAGGAATTTTTCCGCAGATTGGGGTTTAAAATAGCTAAAATGACTGGACTATACGTTAATTGAGTTCTAAAAAAACTTACAATAATAATATTATTATCTTTGCCATAATGGCTAATACAAGGCAAGGCGACGCGTTGTGCGAACGAGCCGATTTCTACTGCGATTGTTTGCCACTTTCACTCAGAGAAACTGAGTTTTTGTAGCGGCAGCGGTTGCGGATCTTGGATGTCGAACGTGCTTGAATACTTATCATTTTAAATATACCTATGTAATATATCAGTTAAACTATCTATAGATCGTTTGCAATGGTCTGTAGATAGCTTAACTGTTTCTTATGTATTTTACATGCCAATGTACTTATTAAATACTATATTCTATGTATTGTATTGTATTAAATATGTCAGTCATCTAGTACCCATAACACAAGCTCTGCTTAGCTTGGGGCTAGATGATGTTGTGTGGATTGTCCAGCATTATTTATTTATTTATTTTTAAATTTCAAACCTGAGATTTCCAAAGAGGAAGCTGTATTTAGTATTTTTTATGTTTCGTACACAGATTAATAATTAAATTCATGGAAATTCTGTGCTTGAATAGTTATCCTTTTTACATTTTAAAATGATAAAAATGGTTGTCTGTAAAGTCGGTTTACTTGACGATAGTTGAACGTGACAACGAACGCAAAGGCCGATTGTGCTTCTTTGTCGCTTGTTCCGCGCTCTCGCTTGCACTTCATGGAACGCCTCAGAACGCCTCAGAACGGCTCATGAGTCATGTTTTTTCGTGCGTGCAGCCGGCTCTATCGAATTATAAGACGTTGTCACGTCAAAAACTTTTGATTGATTTAGAGTTAGTAGATTGATCTTCATCATAAATAGGTGATAAAGCTTAAAAATCACTTGTTTTAAAGCCAAACAATGGACCATCACCATCAGAATATACCATTCATCATCACGATGTAGTTTATTTACAAACTTACCAAAAACTACGCGCTTTTCATACTTAATATACTAAAATTTTCGTACTAAATATATTTACAAAAATATGTATCAGAAATCTGGTTCCCGAAGTAGCTTTGCTAAGATTGGAACTAGATAGCGTGGTGTAAAAATATGTCACAAAATATTTATTTATAACCAATTATGAACGTATTGATGATTAACTAATTTTGAAATAAAAATTAGATTAAGAAATTCTGAACAGTTTGGTGTTTTATTAATTTTTCCATTATAAATAATAACTAAACGCATTACATACTTGAGAATAAAGTTATTATTATTTATAAAAATAAATTAGCGTTATTTTAGTACATAAAATACGTTAATGGAATAACAATAACGTAACTTATTTTTAAAACAATAATAACTAAAAACTAAATCAATTAGCAAAAAAACTTAAATCGTTTTGTATAACTTTAACTAATTAATATCATGGTCAGATTAATATACAACTAAAAATTAATAGTCTTACACTTTTATTAATTTACGCAAATTTATAGCATCAACTTACCATTTTATCAGATATCCTTGAGCCGGCACCAAGTTACTTTCAAAAATACCAAATCCGTACCACTTAACTTCACTATAGTTATTGGCCACAAAAATCCCACAATATTTCGAATGCTTCAAAATGTGACACTCACAAAACTATGTTCGATATTTATGAAAAAAGTCGATGAATTTCAAATGAAGCCCTATCGTCTATCCGGCTTGGAAGACAGTCGAGGACTGACAACTAAAGCTGTTAACTGTTCTGTTGGTGCGCTTGCGCAGATATGCGGATCTAACTGTCTTGACGTTTGCGCTTGAATTTTGATTTGAAAATGAGAGTGCTTTTTTGTTTTTAATGTGTTTCGTGAAGTGCATTCTGATTCATTTGTGTATAAGGTCAATTTAATATGAATGCAAGGAGCGTTGAATAGCCCAATTGGCCTGAATTCTGGGAACTGTCAGGTGTTGATCAAACCAAACAGCCCGACAACTGTCATAATTACAGGTTCGTATAACACTATCAGATTTTCTATCAAAACTCTATACACCGAATAGATTAATTTTATATGAAAAAAATGGTTGTCTGTAAAGTCGGTTTACTGACGATAGTTGAACGTGACAACGAACGCAAAGGCCGATTGTGCTTCTTTGTCGCTCGTTCCGCGCTCTCGCTTGCACTTCATGGAACGCCTCAGAGCGAGGTAACGCCGCATGAGTCTCAGAGCGAGGTAACGCCGCATGAGTCATGTTTTTTCGTGCGTGCAGCCGGCTCTATCGAATTATAAGACGTTGTCACGTCAAAAGACATCAAGTTGATAGAAAATTCTTATAAGTGTAAACTGAATAACATTGAGTAAATATTCACATTAGTAGATAATAATTTGTATAGCGAGTAAATAACTATTGCATAGAATAAAAATTAATTAAAAAAAATTTGTTTTACTACTAGCTTACATTATCCCACTGCTGGGCAAAAGCCTCCCCCAAACATAAAAAAATAATTATGCGAAAAAAATATATACAAATTAAGAAAAGCTTTAACTCAACTTAGCTCAAGTATCAAGAACTCTCAAGTCAAAAATTACGTACGTTTTTGTCAAAGTAAAATCTGTATAGTTCCTTTCACTGGCGCATACGCATACAGCTTATACGACTAAAAAGGCTATATCATTCTATATAACATTATTTCTCTGTTGGCAATAAAAAAATGGTTCAATTATGTCATTTGTTTGGGTCATTTTGCTTTACGACCTCGAGGTAATTCTTTTAATTGTTTTTGTTTTTTTTAAATTGAACAGTAGTATAAAGATCTGTCGAATTGTTTTTAAAAATATATTAAATTTATTGATATCAGAAAAAACCTAATATAACAATGAAAAATCATCAACTTTGGTAAATATACGAAAAACGAGTGCCACAGCTTCATAAACGCGTTGGTTAACACTGTAAGTGCAGTAAGAAACTGAAATAAATAAATAAATAAATAATAAATAAATAAATAATAAAACCATAATCAGAATGACGTCATCACAGAACAACTTACGTCAATCGATTCAATCACAAATATTATTAATTACAGTCAACCTACACAGTGAAAAGCGAAAGTAAGTACTTCCGGTAACAGACTTACCTAAAATGGCGGCAAATATTTATTCTTCTTCTTTTTAATGGCCTCTACCTGTCAATACGACACGCCAGTGTGTTTGACTAGGTATAAGTATAAACTTTTTTCTGGGTAAGTACAGCCTAAACCTGGGGGAGCGAACAAAGGATTTGTTAGAGTAGATATTTTTTCTTGAAAATAAACTATTTTTTAATAAATAAACCAACTTTAAAAATGTTGAGAGAGATGATAAAGTTTCTCAATCGAGTATTTTTTAAGTATCAAATTTGAAAGCGGTTATTTTCGGATAATTCAATAAAAATTTGAATATATAAGTACTTAAATAAAATACATACTTTGTAATAATAATATCATATCTCCAATAAATACTTTTTTTTGCCCTATTTAAGTAAATAAAACAATATAAATTCAGTATAAAGTTTTTAAAAGTGTTTATCTGTTATTGGTTTCTCATGTAGCAAAATACTCAGTAGGTACTCATGTAAACTAGCATGTAGGTAAGCTTGAAGAAACTGTTGGTAGACCTAATAAATATAAAAATAAAAAAAAATAAAGTTCATTCAGTGTTTATTTCGCGAAACAAATTAGTTCAGACAACATTACGCTCATTCAACAATTGGTTCTTTCATTGTTCTCAACTTTGAGCTAATTTAGGATACAACATTGTTCTCTTGTACACTTTTCTAGAAAATACAAAACAAAAGAAAATCATTTATATAAAACTTTTTTGCTTAGTTGTTTTAACAATAAAATGTTTGCTCAACTTTTATAAAAATAACAGGTAAGTAAGATAAGTTTATCGAAAGATGTCTTGATGTTTTACACTACGCCAAGTAGCCCCAAACTAAGAGAAACTTGTACTATAGGAACTACCTTGCTTTTAACATACTTATGTCATGTTCTGCCACTACTGGCGGTAAGTTTAAATGATCAGGAGAGTTCCCATTAGATTAAACTTGTCCTAGTTGCCCTACAGTTGCTTTAACACTGCACAATGCTGCGGTAGCAACTATAAAAGTCTATGTTTTACGATGAACATCCTATTATTTTAAACGTAAAACTGATCTCATTACGAAGTATATCATGACTAGGTGAAGAATGAAAATTATCTACTAATCAGATATCAAAGGACTTCAATCTAACATAGCGTGTCTATTTATTAAATTGCGACAGAGTTGCGACATGTAAACAAGCGAAATTGCTGATTGTGTACCGATTAACAGATTGAAAGCATCATGCATTTACTAATACCTTTGTTAGTCTTCTAAAAACTAGTGCAGTTATATAACGTACGTTTTAACGTACAAAAATAAATTAGGAACAGGAAACAACTCATAAATAAATAAAAATGCCTAAAATGACTTTACTAAATTGCATCTGCTTAGCACTAAATTTTTTTAATATTTAAAAAAAAATATAGTTTTTTTTTTCATTTTACCATGCTTTATATACAAAACATTTGAAGATAAGATTTTGTATATTTCTTTATTACGACCGTGAATACTAAAAACAGTAACTTAACGAGTGTTTGACACAAAGCTACTCGTACTAGCGGACTGTGGGCCAACACCAGAATCCCAAGACCCCCCACTGACTTCACAATTACCACCTCATAGAACAAACATTAATAAACCCAGAGAGGTGAGGGAGGTCAGCATAACTGGTTGTAAGGAACTACTTTCACTATGCCGTTGATTTTGCAATTGACCTTAATATTATAAAGTTGTTGCAAATAGTGCATTGGGACGATTAAAGTTGCAATGAGCATACATTTAAGTATTACGTGGTGCACCAGGAAAGGGATTGTTTGAATGAAAAGAGGTTTTGAACTTTACTGGCCTTCTTAGTCACTTCCGCACTCTACGTACGTGGTCTGCTTATCAGTAACAGTATTGTGAGAGAAATGGTGTTAAGTCAAAGTCAAAATTACTCTATTCAGTAAAATCACAAGGATCATTTAGAATCGTCTTACATACCAGGTGATTCTAGGTGTCAGTTCCACGCGACCAGAGCCTAGAAGAACGGGCAAGAAACTTACGGCTTGGTTCCTACCGTTTTTTATATGATCCTTCGATGTTATTCTATGTATCTATATAAACCCTCGTGTACCTGCTGAATAAGGCTTCTTTAATGCCACTTTATGGCTCGTTATGCTAGTAGAGGAAGGCCGAAAAAGAAGTGGCTGGATAGAAAGAGGGTATGAATGTAAAAGGAGTGGACTCGGATTTGACGAATGATAGGAGTGAGTGGAAGAAAAAGACATGTTGTGCCGACCACGGCAGGGGAATGATAATGATGATGATAATGCCACTTTATAGAGACAGTAACCGAAGTATTGTATCGCCCAAATGGTGCTCTTGCATTTGTCGGCCGATCATCCCACCAGGTAAAAAGTATTTTTATCTTGTGGAAAGCGTTCTGCGCATCAGTATAAATCATTCTACGATTGCACTAGCATTTTTAGTTTGTCTTAAAACTTTTTTAACTAGTTTTTCTGAATTCTCAATACTTAACAGTTAAGTCCACAGTTAAACATATTTAACCTACCATCAAGTGAGTGGTCTACATCCTGGCCATTGCACTTTTTTGACACCAATCTAATAATCACTGAACATCGTTCCTTCTTGCTACTAATTCTGGCCGTTTCCAATTCATACTTGTCATTTGCATATCAACTTCAACAACTACTGTTACTTAGAATTATAGTCAAGACTTTCTCAACCTAGGAGTAACTACGGTTAATTGATAAAAGTAGGCCTAAACCATGGGAATTTTGAACTCAAACCATGACCTCAAGTTGAGAATTAAATTAAAATCAACTCGGAAAATCATAAATTAAAATTTGATCGTCAACCGACATAATAAAACTCTAGAATAAACTAGTTTTTTTTGTACTAAGAATAGCTCAGAATAGTTCGTTTTGGCCACAAACTATCATGATGGAAAGTGATGTTGTGACCGACGATGGACCAGGATGATCTAGGAGACACGTATTCACTCGAGCCAAGAAGCCAAGACAGATTGAAGTCAAGATTACTAAAACGTCTTCTAAATTAATTAAATATCAATACTAGAGAATCTAAGATAAAATAGATGAAAAAGTGGTCAGCGGCACGTCTTTGGCGAGACCTTATAAACAAACCTCGGTCTGCCTACCATCCTGTATATTGTAGTGCCCTCAAACAGGGTTCATAAGTTGTAATGTAATGAAATAACATGTACTGTAACAACTTAGTCAAACAATAAATAAATTGAGTATTGACCTAGGTACGTCCAGCAGTGGACTGATATAATGACAATGATGACGGTAAAAGCTGACTACCATAGCCAATCAGCAGTTATTACCAAAACAATCATTACCAGTAATGATCTTGGATTTACAAAATGTAATATTTCTTACGGAAGAAAGTTGATCATCAGATGCATATCGTGAATCATCAGATGATTTGCCACAATCATCGAATCACGGAGAAAGGTGCACACAGTCATAAGCAGTCATAATATAAATGATTCATTGAAAATAACTAAGATAACGGTTCGAAGTCATTCGATTTATTTGAAACATAATATTTTAGAAGTAGAGATAATATTAAAATTTATTTCGTTGTTCATACTTTTGAGCAAGTTCCTCTAAAGAGAGATAGATAACACAAAAAATCTTAGAACTAACTTAATTTAGTACAATGGGCGGCCTTATCGCTGAAAGCGATTTCTTCTAGGCAACCGTAGCATGGAAAGTTTCGAGCGAAGTAGTAAAAGTAGCTAAAGTATGATCTACAAACAAAAAGTATCACAAATAAATTATATTTTACTAAAATTGATTTATTTAAATGATAGTGTGGGGAAGTCGGTTTTAAAACTTTCTTAGGTACACAGATACATTGTATAATGTGTGTACCAAAAGGAGCCCCTAACACCGGTCTAATGTAGGCGGACATGGGTCGACATTTAATACAGGAAGTACATAAGTACACACCGGTTTACCGTGAAAGCCTTCGTCGAGAAAAACATTAAAAATGGCCGACCGTCCAATTACGCGGCAAGGTGTGGCTATTACAAAACTTATTACACATCAAACTGTCAATGTGGCTTGCTACTTATATTTTATTAAAATCTTATAGCTTTGAACTAATTGAATACAAGGTTATAGGATATCCTGTGGCAGCTTCAAGTTGCCTATGAGCCTTCACTCTATCATCGGCTGAGATTTTGTTACCATTATAGTTTGTAGCTAAATAATGATCTTATAGTAAAAAAAACATTATTAAACCTAGCCAGATATTTTAAACTTTCAGACTTTTCCAAAATGTCCCAGACCGACTAGTGGGACTCGAACCCACAATCGTTCCGTCTCTGATCTGTCTTTGTGCTTTTGCTGACCTTCAGTTAATCTAAAACTTCTATAACTAGATCTGCGCAACGTCTGAATGTCAATGTTCTGAATAAAATACCACTACGAGTCTAGATGCACTAGGACAAGGCTACGACAGTCTAGGTGTAAAAATTCCATGTTAGTTTCCATCTAAATGTAAAAAAAAAAAAAGGTAGCACTCCGGGAGTGCCGGCAGAAGTGAAAACTTCAATATTAACGTTGTGTTTTCACTTCTAAGTTTTCACATAAAAATATAACCACAGACGTCATAATGACAATGACAATCACAATGACACAGACACATTCGCGCAAGCGCCCTGTGCCGCCTAAACAGAGTCAGCACACTCAGGCACGGTAGAAAGAGTGGGAGATACTAGTTCCTCTCCCTTTCCCTCGATCTTACGCTTTCGATCAACGTCACGTGACCCTGACGCGAGTTTGAAAGTTTTTACCCACCCAGCGCCGCTAAAGAAGTTTTCACTTCACAACTATCACAAAACTCGACAATTAAGCTCTGAATTTTTTTATAATTTTTGTAAATGAATTGAACAAACACAAAATAATCGATAAAAAAAATATTCTAGTTTAAAAATACAAGCTTTGTTCAGTTTCACAATATGTGGCGTTGAATAAAATGTTAATTTTTATAATAACCGACGTGGAACAATATACCTACCTACATTCAACCACAAACTAGTAGAATGCAAAGCATTGCAACTGCATCCAATAAAAAAAACATTAAAATCTCTGTGACTCAAAAAGGCCGAATGACTCAAACGAGGTTTTGATTAATCACATCCTTTTGGTCTACAACTACAAATGAGGTTTCATATGTTTTGTAAAAAGTCTACTTTATATTAAAACTTTATAATCTGTGACTCACACTGTCAACAAGATCCGTGCCATTTATTTCACATAAAAAAGTGGGAAAACATTTTGTGTGTAAAATAAAAATTACTTATACCTAATAACTGCTAGTTGTATTAGAATAAAGTTTATTATTTTTAAGCTGTGTAAAAGATTTTAAAGATGTCGAAGAAAACAGTCGAGGCAGCAAAAAGCATGTTGGTTTTCGAAGTGGATCCAACAGAATGTCCTTTCAGAGAGTTTAGGGACAATGAACTGGCGACAGAGTTCTGGGGATTGGTGAGAAAGCTTATTCTTCACTATTTTTATTTATGTGTTCCTTGTGATTTTATTGTAAGTAAGTATAAATAAATAATGCTGGACAATCCACACAACATCATCTAGCCCCAAGCTAAGCAGAACTTGTGTTATGGGTACTAGAAGACTGACATACTTAATACAATACATTAGCTAGCTATTTTTAGTATATACATATAAAATACTCAGAACACCTAGAATAAATATTTGCAAGGTACAACCATTTATCTCAAGCCGGGAATCGAACCCGCCTAATGATAAATGTTTATTTTGAGTTTAAATGTGTAGTATGATGATGATAAATGAAAATAAAAGGCACCTAGCGGCCTTATCGAGAGCGATAAGGCCGCCTGATACGATGATATCTGAGAGTGATCTCTTCCAGGCAATCGAAGTTAGTAGTTAAGTTAAACCCAAGTTAATTAAGTACTTACTTTACTTTAATATTTTTAAATCACAAGTATTCGTTGTTATTGGTGCACAAATAAAATGAATACTTACTTTAAAACACTTATTAGGTAAGTACCTACACGAATAAGTAAAACTTCTTGCGGATTACGTAAAGTCATAATTATACCTAATTACGATATTGTTATGAAGGACCTACCGTTTCTACAACAAAAAATATTGATTTATTGTTTATTAGATTCACGAGAAACTTTATATTATAAAATGTTAATCAACCTAATAAACTATAACCTGTTATTTTTAGAATGATCTAGTATAATAACGCAAAATGTGTATTTTACATTGAGGTAATTGCGCATCTTCGTGTTACGTACTAAAATTCGTAAACCTAACATTTAAAATATTTTTTTTGTTACATTGCGCGTCAACGCCTGCTCGACTGCCGAATGTTGCATGTTCACCGCGCAGTGTATCGATAACGATACGTTTACGATTATCACTGCTTCGTGATTGCTTCCTTGTGTCATGTTTGGGGTTTTTTTAGAGCTGGTTTGGAAGCAACTATATTAACAAAATTAATTGCTATTTTATAAAAATGCAGTAAATAGATATACAAGTTTCTAACCAACATATTAATAACTTGTATTTGGTTGCTTTGAACAACACTACAGTTATTCTTAATGGAGATTGAATGTACTCTCATTAGAATACCTTTGATGCTGGTTATTCATAATTTATTTGCTTAATTAAGTTACTAATATCAATTTTATTTTATTTTATTTGGTTAAGGCGACACTCTAATAAAATTAGGTAGGTACTTACCTAGTTTTAAGTATTAACTAGTTTACTTATTCTACTTTAATTGCCGCCTTAGGTTTTTCGATGTTTTTCTTGTATCTCTTGTATTGAAGTACAATAAAGAATATTCTATATATCTACGTTAAGGTAGGTACTTAATAGTTTACAGTAGGTAACACACCTTTTCTATAGCTTATAAAACCACTCACTATTAAGTATTATTATATTTTTAGAAAAGTATAACTTGCTTTTAAAGGTTTATACTTTTATTGTAATTTTTTTGAGTATTATCATTTGCAAAGACAGTTATCTCAAAAACCGGACAAAAGTGATAAAAGCCAAAGGACTTGGCTATAGATTATAAAATATATTAGGCTTGGTCTATAGATTATAAAAAAAAGTATCATCTTATTCCAGTATACAATAGGTAAAGTTATTTCCTCTCAGGGTCCAGCAGCCTGCAGAGCCGCCATCCTCATGAGCAAGACAGCACCGAAGCCCCCGGCTGACTTCATCTGGGTGGACGAGCAGACGCAGCCGCTGCCTCGCTCGGTGCGTCAGTACCTGCACGGATGGATCAGAGCTGAGGACCTGGCCGAGAACCGCTGGGAGGCTGAGGTGGTCATTTTTGAGGTGAGTCGGGTGTAAGCAGGATTTGCACTTCTTAAAGATGATTTTCGTTGTCGTTTCGTTTTGTCGACAAGAAAGGCAAGAAACAGAGACAAATGGAGAACTTTGGAGGAGGTTTTTACCGCTAAGGCGGCCCAACCAAAACTTAAATTTACCTTTTTTAAATATGTATCAAAAATTTATGTTAGGTTTAGGATATAAAGCTTTTTTTATATTACTATTTTTAAAGATGATTTTCGTTGACATCATTGATACTCGTTGCCTCTACAAGTGGAATGGAACTTCTGCTATTGTCCTATTGAAAAAAACTGTTTTAACTATTTCGTTGAACATTTGAGGAGATAGGTGTGGTATCTCCTTCGAAAAGGGAAGATCTTCCACGCCGAGCGACCTTTGGCTCAGGGTCCGAGGACCGATGGATAGTCATCGGTTCTATTACTTATGTTCAAACTCCGTGATAACTTCGTTAGCGAGTTCTAGGACTTGTTTCTGCCATCTGTTGGTCTGTTTCGTATTTGCATTGATTCATTTTAGCACCATGTTTATCTAGATTTTTATATTACTCTAATTATGCAGTAAATAAATGCATATTCAAACAATAATAAATCAGGTATAACATAATAAACAGGAAAACAACGGTGGTAAGATGTCGGTGATGGACATGCAGCTAAGCCACGCCCAAGTGCTGATGAGGTCTTCATTCTGCAGACGAGTGCTGTCAGCATGCTTTGTCCTGGAAAGAGTTGAGGGTTTGATGGTAAGATAAAAACTAGCTAACTTTGGACTAGAACTCAAACTACAATAAATAATTTTTGGACGAGCCTTTGACGTAGCGTGGCGGGTGAAGGTCCGCCTGTGAAGCGGAGGTTGCGGGTTCGATTCCCGCCTTGGGTTAAATGTTTGTACGATCTGCAAATATTTATTCCGGGTGCTCTGGGTATTTCAAATGTATAATAAAAAAATATCTATATGTAATGTATTGTATAAAGTATGTCAGTCTTCTAGTACCCATAACACAAGCTCTGCTTAGCTTGGGGCTAGATGATGTTGTGTGGATTATCCAGCATTATTTATTTTATTTATTTATTTAATTACCCCTCATAGACATATCTTCGTGATATTTTGAGTAGGTACTAGGCAATCTAATTAAATTGTGTGTACATATGGTACTGATCACTTTAACTAGTTATAACAATAACTGCCAAAATAAACAGAACATGTGCTTAGGCTCTTGTTTTACTGTTTATTTTGGCAGCTAGTGAGAGTTTGTACTTATAGGTCTGTTCCCTCACAGGTGGAACATCAGTGGGAGAACTTTGTGTTCAGCATGGTGCCTGAGGGCTGGAGGGCGAGGTACCACATTTATTCTCCAGGACTGAAAGCAGGAGGTGGTCAACAGCATAGACCTGGACTATCTAAAAATGGTAAGACCTACACAAACTTTAGCGTTGAAGAAATTTGAAAACTGCTTTGATTTCATGACTTCATGAGTCCCATGTTATCAGCAATTTCTCTGGATTTGTCCAGATCTTTAAAACTGATTAATTGATAAGATTAAAAATCAGAACAATGCCAACAATGCAAACAAAAAGTACAGCAATCCTTAATAATATGTTTTTAATACGATTATTATTTTCTTAATTTGTTGTAATGAGTACGAGTGTTACTTAGGATGTTACCTAGTCCGACTATTCTACCTCGGCGCCTGGCGTTGTGTGTGGGTCAGCGACCAGGTCCCAGTAGACGCCACCGACTCTCCCCTGCTGCCGTTCTCTCCCCTGCTCAGTCACGCTCCTCCAACAAAACCTGGCAGTAAACAGGCGCCTGCTACAGTTACTGCTGCTACGGTGTATTTGTGGCCTTTGCTGCTTTGTAAGGTAATTTGGTATACTTTTGTATTTTTTTAGGAGTCCGTAAAAACATAATGAAAGCTGTAGTTTTTGTGTAGTAGCTTTACGTTTTAGTAATGATTGATTATGGCTGATAATGGCTTGATAACGGCTGATACAAAAAAAGCGTGGACTTACATTTGCGTCAGAAAATTTTTTTGCCTTTGTTTTGTGTCTTAGCATTCTTTTTGGAATTTCTAAACACCCCAAAAATTGGTAATCACTCAAAACATAGCAAGATTTGTACCTAATAGAAGCAAGGATCGATATTTGATGCATTTGGATAGTATTGGATGCAAAATTCATCTTGGTTCGATCACTTTGTCTGTGCATCTGTGCTCGAAGCAATTTGAATGCATAAGAAATTACCACCACAGCTGTACCTTCTGAAGTAGTTTACAAAATATATGCTTTGAACTAATCAGGGTTTATATACGTTGCGTGTATTATAAATATTTAATACACGGACATTTCACACATCGCACTCTAGTGCCAAACTAAGCAAAGCTTGTAATATGGGAACTACCAGACAAAAAAAAACAGATATTAATAATTAAATCATTTGCTATCGGTAGGGATCAAACCCACGATCCGCAGCATGGAAGGCAGAGGTACTACCATCTGAGCAGTGTCACTGTCAAAATGTCTTCTTCTTCTTTATCAATTCATGATGATTATATGATTTCTTAAATTGGGTAACCTCTACGGCGTGATATTACTGTGTATATGTACATTACTATGTGTGTTTATGGGATTGTTTTATACAAATTTCTGAATACGTTTTTGTTTCCTTAGAACTGACTTGGACGTTTTTCAGCTTTATTATGTAGATTGTCGCTCTGCCAGAAAGCGTTCTATACTACCTAGTACATTTATAGTGCCTATTACTTCATCAAAATACTTTCTCATCATAAATTCCTCCCGACCACAAGCTTTGCCATGCTTCTAAACTCTTCAGATTCACTTGGATACAAAATAATATTTGCATCCTTCGCATAAGGCTCAATAAATAAATAAAATAAATAATGCTGGACAATCCACACACCATCATCTAGCCCCAAGCTAAGCAGAGCTTGTATTATGGGTACTAGAAGACTGACATACTTAATACAATAAATTACATAGATAGATATTTTTTATTATAGGTACATATAAAATACCCAGAACACCCGGAATAAATATTTGCAGATCGTACAAACATATATCCCAAGGCGGGAATCGAACCCGCGACCTCCGCGTCGTTCAAATTTATTTGCATTATGGAAAATCCTTTCTGCTGGTTCTGTATGATTTAAGTGCCGCGTTTCCTACACGCGCTTATATTTTATTCTGTAATCAATTACTGTACAATTTGCAGTTGTAGGTACAATAGTAAATCTTCAATTGATAACGCAACATCTTGTTATTTCCTATTTAGGTACAATCGTGTTGGCATTTGTTTTACGAAATGTATTTGCAGTAGTGCTCGTTCCAGGAAGTAATCGTAATTTTTTGGTTTGTAGAGTGTAGCTATAGACACAACCTTTGATGGGCGCGTTGCCTTGCATTACAGTCCTCAAATAAATTCTGGATTCATAGTCGTTCAGTATTCTAGAATGATAGAAGAAAGTTCTGATAGAAATACAATAACTGCATTTTATTTGAAATGTTTTACTTTTGTAAGAAATCTACCATAAAGCTTAAATATCCATAAATTCAGTTGCTGATCAAATAAAGAGCAACTGAAGTAATACCTTTAGCTTTTGCTTCAATTTTTCCATCAGGCACCAGAATTTTGCTGATCTTTCCACGACCTGAACAGTTTGTTTACGAATTCTAGGGATAGTATATAAAATACACGAAAATTTACTACTGATTATATACATGGTATTGACAGGAGCTAAAATGTTATAACAGTTATAAGTATCTATCAGAACTTTAGTTTCCGTTTACCTAATTTGAACTATAGTGCGACGTGATAGTGGAAGATGATTTGTGGTTTTTGTTTAAGTAGTTTTGTGTTGCAAATAAATTGTTTTCTTTTCTATTTGATATATATTTATATTTAATATTTATTTTGACGACCGATTCCCACGATCGATTCCCGCCTTGGGATAAATGTTTGTATTTTCTGCAAACATTTATTCTGGGTGTTCTGGGTATTATATGTATAATAAAAAATATCTATATATGTAATGTATTGTATTAAGTATGTCAGTCTTCTAGTACCCATAACACAAGCTCTGCTTAGCTTGGGGCTAGATGATGTTGTGTTTACTGTCCAGCATTATTTATTTATTTATTGTATTCTATGTGTGAAATGTCTCTAAATATTTATTATTATAAGCGTTTTTCATATTAAAATGATACCTCAATCATTATCAGGCATTGCTGAAGCTGGCGGCACCAGACATGAACTCAGACGAAGAGTCCGACAGTGTGGAGGATGAGCTTCTGCCAGAGTTTGACGTCATGCACGCGCTGACAGGCTGCATGAACTTGACGTATCGGATCCAAGGTGAGATGTCATGTGGCACCTACCTACTGTCAACTGTTTCAGTGTCATTTCGTTACTTGTAGTTTGTCGTGTAGACATCACGCTAGTCCCAAACTAAGCAACGGGAACTAGATTGCTGATAAAATACTTATACATATATAATGTTTTTTTGTAAATACATACATGGAATACTTAGTAAAACCCAGACACAGAACTAATATTTATGTTCATCACACGTACATTTGCTGTGAGAATCAAACCCACGAGCCACAGCATGGAAGGCAGAGCTACTGAGGTGTGGCGCTTGTCAACTATCACTGTCTGAGTTTGTCGTGATATTGCCTCACAGAGCACGTCCTTTACAACAGATCCAGAAGAGCTGTGGCAGCTTGTCACAGCGGAGATACCGGTCTTCTCCTGGGACGATGATGATGATACCTTAGCCAGTACACTCAAATCCAGAAGTACGAAAAAACCAGCTGCTAAAGAAACTGTTGTAGCTAGAGTAAGTTTATAGATTTTCCGCCTTTTAAGAATAATTAATTATGTAAACTTTAACAAGTTTCTTAATTATATTCGATATTTACAACTGTTATTTTATGTATTTTACGTATGTATATAAAGAATGTGTTTACAAAAAATAGTACACTATATACTAACACTATAGAGAGGCAAGATTTGTTTGTATTTTTATTGCGTTTTAACTCAAAAACAACTTAAGTGATTGATTAAATGCTGCGATAAAAGATTGTAGTTAAATAATAAAATAATTTCTAGTGATTAAGTATTATAAAAGAAAAGAAGGTACGTTTAGAAAGTTTATCACCATTTATGTAATATCTCAATTTTGACAATTATTATTATGTTATGATGAAATAATTGTATAATTTTATCTCAATTATTTTATTGTTATTTATTTTTTCTGTGTTTGTTTCGTAATACTTTTATTCGTCACAATTAAATAATCGTTGAAATATGAAATGAAATATGAAATATTTATTTTGCCACAAACTTGAAACATAATAAAAATAAATATCTAATTTACAGTAAAACATCGTTAACTTGACAGTCGTCATAGCTCAGTTGGTAGTAGTTTTGCCTGCTATGCTATGGGTCATGGGTTCGATTCCCACCGAAAATATACGAAAAAATGTCCTCCAGCGTAGCTCAATGGCGACGATACTGATCGAGGACTCGAAGAACCATCCTCCCTACTCGCTGCCCGGCATCACACCCGGACACGAGATGAGCCTGCTGGTCACCATGGCTAGGGACCTGCCGCTGAAGAAACCCCTACCAGAACCTGGTAAGATGGATCCTCAGATTGAAGATTTCATTTCATCATCAGCTAATACCGGTGTATTTGAGGAGGTGATACTGCTGAAATAAATCATAATATATTGGTAGGTAGTACCTCTGCTTTACATGCTGTGGGTCATGGGTTCGATTCCCACCCAGAGCAAATGAGAGAGAGAGAGAGAGAGAGAATAATTGTTTGTGTCATGAACATATATATAATATATTTGTTCTGTGTCTAGGTGTTATACGTGTTCTATGCATGTATTAACAAAAATAGTACTTATATAAGTTAGTATTCAATCAGCATTCTAGAGTCCACAATACAAGCTATGCTTAGTTTAGCCGAGTCGGGTATTTGATGCCCGCGGTGTAGTGACCTGCACGTATCCCTCGTCGTCTGAGTCGGGTATGTGATGCCCGCGGTGTAGTGACCTGCACGTATCCCGCGAAGTCCAAGTCGGGTATGTGATGCCTGCAGCTTAGTGACCTGCACGTATCCCGCGAAGTCCAAGTCGGGTATGTGGTGCCCGCGGTGTAGTGACCTGCACAGTGCACGTATCCCTCGTCGTCCGAGTCGGGTATGTGATGCCCGCGGTGTACTTACCTGCACGTATTTCTCATCGTCCGAGTCAGGTATGTGATGCCCGCGGTGTAGTGACCTGCACGTATCTCTTGTCGTCCGAATCGGGTATGTGATGCCCGCGGTGTAGTTACCTGCACGTATCTCTTGTCGTCCGAATCGGGTATGTGATGCCCGCGGTGTAGTTACCTGCACGTATCTCTCGTCGTCAAAATATATAGCACTTAAAACAAACACAGAACAAATATATAACGTATGCTTATAGAAATATATATGTGTGACACCCAAATAGTTCATATTAACGTGTACCTACAGACGTGGCGTTTTGGAAGTACTACCGCTGGGTGGAGTGGGCGCGGCGTCACGGTCTGTACGAGGCCTACGACTGTCCCCGGACACGGTTCCTAAGGGTCAATGGCCTGATGAAGCTGTCGTATGCTCCTCATCTCTTGGATGTGCAAAGCACGGAATCTGTTAGTTATTCCTTTCTTGTTTTTATCGCACTAAAAAAATGGTGACCCTTCTAATTCTGGTTGGGGGGAATGAGATCTACACTGACGTCGGGGTGTATGCATTGTCCCCCTGCTTACCTCACCCCAGCCAGCCCAACTCCTTAAAGTAACGGAGAAGGACTTATGTTTATAATAATTATGTGTTATATTATTTACAGTTTAGATAGAAAATATTTGCACTTGTGACTACTTAAAACTAATTACAAAAGTATTCTGTTTTTTTGTTTTTCCTGTGTATACCACAACTTTATTTTTATAAACCTTAAGTACTCTCATTTTGGTTTAATGTTTAATAAGGCAATTTAATCTATTTAATTCCTTCAATGGTCTTTATCTATAATGTGTCTTTTTGACGCTCAGTAAAAGATTCCTTTGTTTTTGTCAATTTTCGTACTCCTTTTAAGTCGCAATGAATTTGTTAAATGAGGTTTTCCGTCCAATTTTGAGAAGTAATACGATGTAGACAGTCTTGGAAAGTTGCCATCCTGGTCACTGCTGCACTAAACTGTCGCTTATCTGGCACTTTCAAATGTAATGTCTAATTTTTATGAATTTTATTTTGCAAAACGCAAAGCAGTAAATCTTTATTAAGCTATAAATAATACCTTGTTGTTTTTTTGAAGTTTCCGTTAGGTATATGACAATAACCGTCGTTCCATGAACGTGCAATTATTTTATTACGCTTATCTAATCTTTTTAATTAGAATAACTAATCAATTTATATAGCCTACTTAGATTCATGGTGTAAAAATATCTGTTTTGACCCTTTGAATTTTTTGAGCAAGACTAAACGCCGTTGACTGTACCTATTAATTTGATTTTGTTACAGATTACTTTTGGGTTTCGGGAAGAGCAGGACAAAACGAATCCTCCACCAGTAAGACCATAAAATATTTCATAGCTATTCTAGAATATAATAATATTTATTCTTTCATATTTAGAATACCTTTTTGTAGAATTTTGTTTACAAAGTGTAACATTAAACTCTTCGTATTATAATGAAGGCTTAAGAAAAATATGGATGTAAAAAATGTCACATTATTCTTTATTAGTTAATAAAGAATTATCATGATAAAGAAGTATCATAAATATTTATGACCATTACACACATTGCACTCTAGTCCCAAACTAAGCAAAGCTTTGTAATATGGGTATTAGATTGCTGATATACATTTCTTTGTAAGTTGTACATAGAATTCTGTGACGCCTGTCAATATCATGTGTTTTTAGATAAAGAAAGGTGCAAAAGATCTTAACAGATCGCAAACTGGAAACTCGGCGACTAATCAGCTGTTGAAAGACGAGCTGAAGGAGTGGATACAATATGATCCCGTGAGTATTATAAGGTTCATCATATTTTCAGCCTTCTTAGTAGAACTCCTATTTATTTCGTTACCTTTACAGACTGTTTATAGACCAACTTAGGATGGATGCCTAATAGAAAATAAACATTATTTCAACATAAATGTTTCATAATATACTCTTGCACTCCAAGGTAGACATTCTACTTAAAAAAGTACTTCATTTATTGAGCCGAAGACCGGGCTCAGTGGCGCGTTTTGGGAGAGACCTACGTCCAGCAGTGGACTGATATAAGTTGATGATGATGATATATTGAGCATAAATCGTTTTTATCTCGATGCATGTCCGACCGTTTTTTTTGCCTGTGTAATATTTAATGTTCTCGTTAGAAGCCATATTGTCCATAAGTTTGTCAATAATGTTTAATGCGACAGTTGTCATAACATGTATTTTTAAAATAGCATTGTCAGTGCTCCTACTCTTACACTGCATTACGTCTATGTAAAAATATACATATGTAGTTAAACCAAGGCACATAAAATTGGCGAAACACTCGTTAAAAATTTAAATCATTTAATTTAATAGAAAGTTTAAACTTTTCTCAGCAGTTTAACTTGGAAGTTCATGTGCAGTTTTGTTTAAATTCTTTGTTAAAACTTGGTCTAGCGAAGATTGATAACGGCTCTGGTAAGGAACATTGTGATAAATGATACAACGAGATTACATTTTGTGACTTATGAGTCTCCCTAGACGGCGCACTGTGAGCGCTGTATGAAGTATACAAAATTGTACAGTGGCCGCTTGTCATCGCTTCTGGGTTTTCATGAGGACAAATGATTATTTCTTCTATCCCTATGAGCATAATATAATCCTTTAGACGACATTTTACCCTTTGCACGGCTTTCCATATAGGCTAAAAGATTGTAATGCAAAATATTGTCATAAACAATGTTTGAAGCCAAAAATTCAATTGAATCATATTTATCAAAGCCTTGCTTGGAGAATCCCTGAATAAAAAAACAGTCTAGATGCCCATGTGTCCTAATTTTAACTTCGAACTCATCCGCAGCTCCAAGAACTGGTCAAAGAAATCAGCGTGGTCTACTTCCCATCCATGTTTGAGTTCACATCAGCTGCTAGCAATCCTCCCATTCGCGTCACAAAATCTGCCCCAAATCGTGCCATAGATATAGTTGCTCCAAAAATTGCTCCACTATACCTCCAAATCGACGGACCTGAGGAGAACAGACTGCGAATGTCTATAGCCATGCTGCATCCGAGAGTTTTGGTCAACAGCGGAATACCTATTGTTGATCATATAGAGCCCGCTTATTTGATATTAGAGCGGTTTGACTGGTTTGGAGATTGTGAGGTTCCTCTGGCAAAAGCATTTGTTCAGACGAGGGGCTATGATTCTGTGGAGGTGGACTTTCTGCCTGGACGTCATTTTTGTCGGTAAGCTGAGACTATAATCGATAATAACTGCTACATGTTCTAGCGGATATTACTGATGGTTTTTTTTTTTAGCCTCTGGATCCATTCTCGTATGAACTGGCACGTTATGCTCCTAAGCGAGTCTACGTTACTCCTCGGCTCCCGAGATTTGATAGAGTCAGCAGCAGTTCGGGAGTGCCCGTGGGCAGCCAGGTTTCTGAGCAATCTTGGCACATCCTTCGCCAACTGGATCCGAGTGAACAGATCTAATCCTGCTATTCTGACCATTGATAGAGAGTTTTACAAGTTCGTTTTTCCACATATTTAATATAATATGCGTAAATGTTATTGGTTTTATGCGAGTACTTCAAATAATCTTATTTTAGGTCATATCAACCAGATCTCTTTTGGGACCCAGAAGTAGTAGGTTACAACCAAGCACTCCTCCACTGGATGTTCCGTCAAGCTCTTCAGTCGTTGCTTTTCAAACGTCTTCCGACCCTGGAGCTTAGAGTTGTCTGCACAGTACTCAGACATTACTTTTGCGATCCTGACTTTGGATTGCCTCCAAAACCATTGCCAACTAAATCCTTGAGGGAAATTGTCGCTTCGGATCCTTGTGATTGCGTGATGCCTGAGGTTGAGGAGACGGAAATTGTGGAAGAACAAATGGAGGAACAGGTTAAAAGTAGCTACTACATCTTGACCGCTAAGAGATTTACCACATTATATGTATCATATTATTTTTGATCTTTTATGTACAATTTAAGCATATTTTGTTGCTTAACTTGTAGCTTCTGGTTTCTAATTTTTATACAGCTCTGAACTAGAATGACGTTCTATAATATTTAATATTCTACAGAACGTAGGCGAGGAAAAACCACTAGTAGATCCAGTTATCATGAGCCAACTCCTAACCCCTCCAATAGACCCGATCACCTCGCAAGTCTGTGAACTAGCCACGGAGGAGTTGCCCTGTGGCATCTTGAAGGAAGAGCGGGAGAAAGTGATTAGGAGACATGAGGCAGCGACATACATCCAAGCGCATTGGCGAGGAGCCTGGGCGAGGAAGTGTTTGAATGATCATGTTATTTTTGCACCTGATGCTTTAAAGTCTGTGAGTATGAGTATTACGCAGTATTATATCACAATCTTACGCGTCATTTGGTTTAATCTTTAAAAACTTATTGTGAAATCATTTCTTCATTTAGACACTTATTCATACACAGCTAAAAATGCTTCTACAAACATATTTAACCAGCACGGTTGTTAAACTTAACTATCTACTGAGCAATTTGCCTAAATTTTTTTGCGATTGCTCTTCTCTTTTCATAAGGCTTCACAAACTGACAATATACTAAGAATAACGTTATCATAGTACTGTAAGTTTTCAAAACTGATTAGGTAAGTATAGATAGCACTCAAAGCATCTATGGTCTTAAACAACGCTTTGAGCTGACGAGCAAAGTTGTAAAGTCACGGTGCTTAACTCGCTAACAAAGAAGGTATTATATCAAGAAATAAAACGAATCGTCAAAACTTTATGAACGTCATTATTTTATGTAACTTTAGTAGCGTTATCCATAAAAACATGGTGATTATTGACAGGCAGTGGACGTTTTACGGGTGAAATGTTATATGATGTAGGTGTATTATTATTTTTATATGAATACACGGAGAACTTGGTATCAAGATAAGGTGCCTATTTATTATTTTATATGTTTGTTTATAACTCGACTTTTGAATGGACAAATAGTCAAAAGTGGTAGAAGAGTCGCATTAATCTCGAAAAATTTAATGTTACTGACTTACCTATGCCAAAATGAGATTTTAAGACTTTTTGCCCAACATTTTTTTCCCTATTTGTAGCAGAAAAGATTTTTGTAAACAAAACAACAACAACTAATGAAATCGCTTTCTTCTACAGAAAAAGTATACGAAATACTGTGCTAAACATCGTAACCGGCTACTGAATAGCTAAAAAGAAATTTCGTTCACGTTTTCTCGGAAAATCAATACTCCTTCAGCTTTCAGGAATTAGCAAAAAGAAGCACTAGATACTCTCAAAAGGCAAACAGAGAAGCCGGCTCAAAGGTTCACGGTAACTTCCTATTGGAACTTTCCGCAAGCGAACTCAAGTTTTAATCAAAATTAGCAATTCCAGCGTACTACTACACTCACAGGCAATGCCTAAGTAGCTGCGTTTGTGCTAGCTGTGGACATAACAGCTGGTACATTTTACAACACACCAATTTTTACATACACACATAAACAACTGTTTTGTTAACATTTTCATCACATATGATTATACACAAATTATCCTTGTGATGAAAAATTGAGATTGTAGATTAACTCAGATTAAGTATTAAAAAAAAGTTATATGTATAGCTTGGCAAAAAAGAGTAGAAAATCCGGAGGCCGCCACTGTGCTGATCATATGGCAACCCGCTGTGACCGTATAGCGTACCAACCTAGTCTTGATACTTTTGTTACATATAGTTTATTTATTAAAATCAGTATCATTTAATTCAAAAATAATTTATTACCTAAAAATAAATATATTATGCACTAGCATAATATATTTATTTTTATATAATATATTTTTATTTTTATTTTTTGTAGGCAATACTTTGTTTTTAAAATTTTCTCTCTATTTTTTTCTGGGATTAAAATAAGACGCAGATACAATGTTATTGTAATTAATCTAGTATATTTTCCTCCAAATATTCCACCCCCTCCATTTAATCCGAGTCTTGGCTAGAGTTAGCCGCATATTCGTCTGAATCGTTCTCCGATTCAGAGGAACTACTATCGTCTTCGAAGTTTATTATAATTCGCTCCATGTCTTCGTACATAGTTAGTTCCCGCTCGTAATAATCTTTTTCTATTTTGATTATATGCTGGCATGAATTCTTCCAATCTTCCTCCGTAATTGATTGGGTGTAGAAAATACGCCTTTGTTTCGATCTCCTTCCAGCACGACTCTTCTTACAGTGCTTACTGATTTACCTGAAGTGAATAAATAAATATAAAAACAAAATATTAATAATAATACATTTTTGGTAAATTTCTAATTGTAATGATTTTCATTCAACAATAAAGTTATGTAGAAAACGAATTTAAAACATACTTATTGCAAAGTACGCCACTCAAGTATCAACACTGATCTCTCGCACTATACCAAAGTAATGTTAGACAAAATGTAAACATAACCTATGTGCTCGATGATTATTGTTCAAAATTCCACTTATTTCGTATGCAAGCTATTCAAAACAATAGGATTCATCAATTTACACGTAATTCATCTAAAAACAACAATAAGTACAAACAGTTACATACCTGTCATATCAGCGGTTCTTTGGTAAACATAGTTGAGATCGGTAAGAACGGTTTTGACCTCTTTTTCTGCCAAACATCGCCTATAAACCTCATAAATAATTTGTCTGCCAGCACTTCGGATAGTTTTATTCATTTTTAAGTTAGTTTTATCACGTTTTTATGGCACAAATTATAAATAGTATAAACTTGCGAACTTTGTTTACATCAAACAATTTAAACGTCATAATTTTCTAAATGTGCCAGCCAACAAAAAAATTAGTTCCGTTTCTACACTTTTTTGCCAAGCTATAATTTGTAATTTAAATAGTATACTAAACTAATCGCACATGTCCAACGTTGTTGCCATCTCTCTTTCACAAAATAAATCGATGTCGGAATAGTTTTCTTTAGAAACAGGTTACACCAAAAAAATGTTGTTTTATGGTAATTTGGATACCTAGGACATCAATTGTGGTTTTATATAAGTGAGTGTACCAGCTACATATAAAACCTTCCTGTGTAAGTTGAGTGGGTACTTTACTTGCATTAACATTTTGCTCATCTGTTAAATAACCATTTGCACTCAATTTCATGTTGGTTTGCGACATTTAGCATGCAGTTTTAGTTCTATTCATTATTTAATTATATTAAGAGTCGAGACGCTAGCTGCTAAAACTTACATACATAATATAGGTTCAAGATGGCTTCTGGTTTCTGAACAGTCAAATACAAAAAGTACCTACCTATTTGTTCGGCTAGTTAAAAACTTTTTCATTCTATCCAATTCTTGTTAATGATACAACTATAACATCATGTGTCTTATCTTTTTCTAGATAATGGAAAATGTTTTCGGCAACTTGGAGTCACTTTCTGCTCTCATGAATGAGTTCTTCGGAATGTATCCTGGTGCGAAACAAGCATACTCCGTCGCCTCCGCCTTGAGTGGAGTATACGGCCTAGCACAACACCATGGGTCCTGCGCCGTTACTCCGAAGTGTAAATGGATCCCGTACTTCCAAGTTGTGTTCTACTGCCACGGACCCGTGAAGGTCCACTTCGATATTCAGAGCAATCTCCAGCACAGCACAGTGGCGGTGTATAACAATGATACAGGAGATCAGATGCCGCAGACTTATAACGCACATCTTACCTTCGATTTTATGATGAATAATCATGGGTGAGTTCAATCAACTGTTTTTCATTTTCCAAGAAAATATATGGGTATATTTTAACATTCTGATGCTTATTTCTTTCACAAATTTCAAGTACCGTTGAACAGACAACTCATTTGCACCAGTTTTCTTCCAGCTACACAGTCATGGCTCATGGTACCTTGCACCAAGCATCAGGCATCAACTCTGAAGCCCACTGGCAGCTCACTGTCCTCTCCTCGATTGATGGCATGTTCCATGTTTGTGACAACGATTTCGATGGGTGCAAAGAACAGCCTCTTCAACCAGCATATAAGCTGCATATAGATGAAATATTTCTGCCAAATAGGAGAAATATTTTGGGTGGAATTCTGGTTTCCGTTACTAAGCATGAGGCGATCAGCTTTCGGGCAGCTGCCACTTCTCCTGATGTAAGTATTTTTGGAAATAATCCATAGCAAGTAAACCACAAACCTACGCAAATAATGAATGACTAATCCTGATAAACATTGCCTTATAGCCAACTATTTTAGTATTACTTAAAAATCTATATAATTTACCTTCTATCAAAATTGTACAGCTAGAAATAGTGGCCACTCTTCGAACGACAAATTTAAACCAAGAGGTCCAAGAAGTAGCTCGCTGTACGGGCAAAGGTGAAATCCACTGGCCTTATATCAGACTGGAACCGAGTCCTCCACCAGACATGTTCTCAATGAAAAAGAAGTCCATGTCTCACGCGAATCTGGTAAGTAAGAGACAATGTGGATCTTTGAATCACTACTCAAAGTAACTTTGAATATCCAAAACTTACAGCCACAGTAGTATAACTTGGCAAGTTATTTTCCTGTGTGCTCTCAGAATACAAGAGAGTCGGGAATGTCAAGTGCTCGCTCTCTAAAGGCGCCGAAGCCTCTTAAACCAAGCAGTGCAGGAAAGAATAGATCGATGACCAAGGTATGAATATTTTAATTTTAATCAGTAATTTTTTTGGTTGCTTACCAAGTTTGTGCGTTTAGGTCTATAATATATTTTAATAAAGATTTCAATATTTATACCATTATTTTTCTAGCTGAGAGACCGACCAGTGCCAGTTGAGCCAAAACAATATTCAATTGAGTAAGTTACGAAATTATTGCTAAGAGAAATCTATTATAATTACCTATTTAGGTCGAATAAAGGTCAAATAGTCATACCTAATAAATCATATTTTTTAAAGAAGCCTTTGGTTTTTCTTTTAAGAGTAACTGCTCCTTCGGGTTGGCCGCTTACGCTGGCGCAATGGAAACGAGTGGACGAAGTTAGGAATTCACAAGAATACGCCAAAGTTGAGGTGGCTGCTAAGAAACCAGCAAAAGAAAAGGTGATAAGACTTCTCCAGCAAACAGCTTCAATATGTAAAAAAAAAATGCTTGACAATCCACACAACATCATCTAGCCCCAAGCTAAGCAGAACTTGTGTTACGGGTACTAGAAGACTTACATACTTAACACAATACATTACATAGTATATATATAAAATACCCAGAACACCTAAAATAAATATTTGCAGATCGTACAAACATTTATCCCAGGGGGGAATCGAACCCGCAACCTCCGCGTCGCAGGGGGACCTTCACCCGCCGCGTCACATCTTTCGTCATATATGTAACAGATCTAACAATACTACTCTTAACACGTCATTTCAGCCGGTATCAGCAAAGGATAAAGACAAAGCTCCCCCACCGCCAGCCTTCCAACCCCTACCAGACGATGCGTACATCGAGCTGGAGTGTTCTCTGGCTACCGTCGGCGGTGCGTACGCGAGGCGTGATGATGAAAGGGACCTGGAGTTTGCAGCTGCAAGACGGGCTTGGGACGCAAGGGAACCTGGGCGGAACTTGAGGGGAGCACAGATTAGGTTAATAAAACTAAACAAACTCTTTCTGATCACATTCGCATTTAGAGACTCTTTTGAGATCTTTTCCTGTCTACTCTTTGGATTAGTGTAGATACTGCTTATACTGAAACTAATGTTATGCCATTACTATTGTACTAAGACTTAGGTATAATTATTGTATATTGATAATATTGGTGTGCTTTTTCATGTAATGAAATCAAAATAAAGTATTATCTAAAATTTATCTATCTTTTTTCAGAAAAGAATTTCGTACAGAATTTTTGGAAGCTCTGCCTCCACCACCTTCGGAAAGTGCACCCACATTGTTTGAGGTAAGTACACAAGTACATGTTTTTCAAGAGGTATCAATTCTATGCGTATTCTTAAAAATAATTTTATTTCTAGGAGTCTTTTGGAGAAGAATTTGAAGGTGAAGAAAATAAGAGTAAGTTTTCTTAATATGACCCAGTTTTATTAACATCAAGTACTTACTACTAGATAAGGGCAGACAGTTATCTGAGTAGCGGTCAGATGTTGAGTACCAATTTTAGTATCAGTATTTTGAAGTCACAAATGGTAGTAGTATCCAAAGTAGAAAAACTTGCCTCTTTGTGGCACTTAAGGTTTTTGTTTCAAAATTTATATATTTTTTTAATCCTATACAGAAGACCTACCTCAAATCCAGCAAGGGCCAACACCTGCAACTGAAAGTGGAAGTGAGTTGCCTCTTTATTTTTTACCATTATTTTAAGTAGTCTTGGGGAAATCACAAGTACCTCATCTCTAACTAATAAATCAGCTGTAATTTATATACTATGGTATTTAGCAGGTATTAAGTTGTTTTTTTTCCAAGTGCTGGAAATGACAGTGGAAAGTGAAGAGGAAGCCAAGTACTTGACAATGCCAGAACAACTGAAGGACAAGTTCATCCCGCTGTATTTTTTGCCGTTCTGCATGAAAGAGAAGAACGAAGAAGAAAGGTTTGTACCCTATCATTATATCCATTAATTTATGTACCTTTTTAAGATATACATAGTCGAACTCTTCTTAGTGTTCCGTAACTTTTATTTAATAGCTTAAGAATAAAAAAAAGAATAATTTAAAAATAAATTAATAATTTGTAAATCTGTAAACAGAAGATCTTAAGCTTTCAGAAAGCTAACTCTGATTAACTTGTAAACATTTAACTGGCTTCCTTCAAGGTTTTAAAACAATAGAGAATGGATCCAGAGAAAGAAAGATGATATCAGTTCATAGTGATTTTCATTCTTTCCTCAGTGTCCTCATAACTCCAGACATGGCAGAAGCAGCCAAGCAAGACAGGCATGCGCGTATAGAAGCAGCTATAGATCGCATGCGTGAACTGCAGCTGTACAATGAAATCCATGTGCTGGGACGACAGAAGAATCGGTGCTTGCTGCTGGAAAAGCTGTTTGTTGGTTAGTCACCATCACATCTCTGGCTGAAGAAAACATGTTTCTGTGATGTAGCTTGGAATAATAAGGGAATTTTTACAATGTGACTAAGAATTAAAGAAGTATTGTTAGATCTTGGACTAGTGATTGGAGTTTTAAAGGTTCAGAGCTTTGTAAACATTGAAAAAATTATGTAAAATACGCATAGTTAAGTAAAAGATGTCGTGATAGTTTGTTCTATTATTTCATGAGTCAAAGGTTGTACGACCAAGGTCTTTAAACACAGGTTAGATACTTTCCTCAGCGATCACCATGAACACTTGTATGTTTCCAGATTCTCAATGGTGTCCAGAACTAGCTGGAGTTCTGGAAGAAAGAGACGATGCTATAGCAAGAGAAACCCTCAACAGAACATTATCAGCTACGAAGAAGAAAGATGCATTGAAAACAAAGAAGTAGCAATAAGATAAGTAGCGAGAAGATAAGTAGCGAGAAGATAAGTAGCCAGAAGATAAGTAGCAAGAAGATAAGTAGCCAGAAGATAAGTAAAAAGTTTTTGTTCTAAGAAAAGATTCATTTTAAGTTGTTTGAATAAGTAAAGGATATTTGGTTCTACGTAACAAAGAGTTGTATTTTTTTATGTTACGGTAAAAACGAATGAGTACTTGTACTTTTAATATTCTTATGTTAACGAGCACTTAAGTTTAACTTTACACACTAACAACTAGCGGAATAAAGAAGATTAGTAATAAAACAAGCTTTTACATCAAAATATGGTTGTTTTAACAGTCAGGCCCTAATTTTGTTTCATGCCTGGTTTAATGACTCACTATATGGAGCATTTTTGAAATAGAATATACTTGGCTATAGCAATAGACTTGGCTATAGCAATATACTTTTAGCCTAGTTAATCTTATCTACTATGAAAAAGTACGCGCGAAAGTTTCCTTACGATATTTTCTTTAAAAAAATATTACCTACGACAAAAAATCATAAGTCACATATCAACCTATGAACTTACGGAGCAGAGGGCGAAGATGCTGTCACTGGACCACGTGTACTCTCAGAACTAGGTAATAAAACTATGGGTTTCTTACAATGTTTTCACCGTTAGGGCGTCATGCGTCTTTTTATATCAACAAATCTACAATTGAAGTACTGTAGCTCTACCATGAGTTTTTATTATATTATATATATTATACTCGCTAGCGTCTGTAGTTAAAAAAATGTGTGAAGATTTGTACAGCGCCTCTAGCGGCTAGTTGGGTACTAAGATTCGTAATACTAATATTGACGTAACTACTGTAGTAAACTCAGGCGATTTTACTGTGACAACTCATGGTAGAGGTACTGCAGTGTCTAAAAAGGTGATTTTATATTCAAAATACTTTGTTGACTCAGCTGCACTAGCAATATTTCAAGTAAAACTAAGTAAATGCTATCTTTAAAAGCAATAAATGCAGTGATCATGAACGCGTCTCAATACTTTGAATGCAGGCGAACGGACGCTTTGCAATAACGGTATTGATTCACAGATATTTTATGTGAATAGTTACTGCATATTCATGGAACAGATGCGTCACTACTTTTGTAAAGTTATTTAATATAACAGGTTCAGTAGACTGGCAATTCTCTGGCAGAATTGCTTGTCGTATAGTGTTTATTAGTTAAACAAAATAATTCTTTAATTCGGACAAAATTCATTCGATTTTCAGCAATCAAGTTGTATTACCGAAATAAAAAAAGACGTGTGGCACTTGGGGACTGTTGCGGTAAAGCTATTGCATAGCATTTTTTGCCGGGTTACGCATGCGCAGTGTTAGGTTATTTTCGTTAGGTATTTTAGTTACGAAATTTCTGGATAGAAGCTATGCAATAGCTTTATAATCAGGCATTTAGTTGTCTATTCTGTTATAGTATTTATTTTAGACACAAAGGCAGTCTTATAAGCGGTGCATCTGTATTATATTCTATGGCAGCAGGCCGGTCGAGGATTCGCTGGTGTTATTGGATTTTGGCTGCTCCATGTTTCTCTCAGTTCTGTAATGCCATAATCCCTAATATTTTTGGATTACTGTAATATCTACCCGCCTTTGTCTCCTAAGGGTTCCTCAACAGGAAAAATACAATGTTTTCCTTCCGTCCTCAAAATAGATCAGTTTTTTTACAATATAATAATTATTTTATTTCGCAAGCTTTAATTTATCTAAAAATACTTAAAAGACTTACAATATGACAATTATTTATGTACTGTATTTATTTATTTAGTAGTCTGCTTATATTTTCTTAAAAATCAACAGTTTGCTCACTTAGCATGCCACATAAAGCCACTATACGACACTAAACCAGCAAGCTATTTCATGTACTCTCAATTCACGCCAAACAGAAAACATGCTTAAATCAACTTCCTTCGTTTAGAAACAATTTCAGTAGAATTAGATATGCAATTTCCATGAGAGTACCTATTATTATACTCGTATTCTAAGACTACCGCTGAAAAGCACTGAAACAATAATGAGCTCGGCTCCGCATTCGGTTGCAATAATGGGTTGCCATGAACGCGCTGGCATTAGGTACATTGCATTAGAACTTACATTTATAATGAACACATCCAACTAGTGTCATCGTGAATATAGAGGAGGTAAGAATAATAATAATTTATGGTAAAACTGTGTATATAGATCTTATAGTAGAAAATGCTTGTACAGCCTACCTATTTATTTTGACAGTCGTCACAGCTCAGTTGGCAGCAGCTCTACCTTCCATGTGAATCGTGGGTTCGATTCCTTTAACCCTTAAATAGGGTTCATGTGTGATACCAACATAACACCAATAATTGTAACACCTGATTATGTATCAAACGAGCAATAAATAGGTATTGAGTATTTCCACACAGAGCAAATGATTGTGTGATGAACATAAATACTTGTTCTGTGTATGGGTGTTACTATGTGTTTTATGTTTTCTATGCATGGAAGGCAGAGCTACTACCAACTGAGCAGTGACGCCGGTCAAATGCCTGTGATCTGTTGCATACCGATTTAAAAGTACCAATAAATATCTAAAAAAATTTAGTTTAGTATAATTAGCAGGCACGTGATTTTTATTTACCTACCTCACGAGTCACGCCCTCTTATGACTGTGCTCACGCTCAGTCATTTTGGAATAGTCAAAGTCAAAATTACTTTATTCAGTAAAATCACAAGAATCATTTAGAATCGTCTTACATACTAGGTGATTCTAGGTGCCAGTTCCACGCGACCGCCTAGAAGAAACTTATTAGCTCTAGTATTTATCACATCATATTATTTCTAGAAAGAAAGTAGAAAATGACCTCACAATTTCAATCCAGTCCTTAGATTCTGTCTCACTTCTCTTAAATAAGTGTAAAGAGAATAGTATTTAAGTGAAAAGTGAATACTTAGTTTATAAAACACTTTGGCTCGGTCTCTTGGAATACGCTAAGTGGACTTTGATGGGCGGCTGCTAATGGGTAAAGGGTAAGGGATAAGCTGAAGCGTTTAATTTCTTAACCCTGTTTACCATAAGTCGCAATTTTAGAGTGGGGAAGCCCATAAGACCTCTAGATTACCACTTTTCATATTTGGCTATTTATTTTAAACTCAGTCGCAGTAGCACTTGTATTTAAATCAAAAGTTAATAACTTTTGCTATCATACTTTTATTCTGTACTTCATTGTACACAAAAAAAACAACAATAAATTGAATTAAAAAGATAGCAAGTCTTGGAGGATAGAGCTGATTACGATACCTAGTTATTTTATTAAACTTTTAAGTAAACAGTTTATTTATATAATTTATAATCCAAACTAAGTAAAGTTCGTATCATGGAAACTAGAGTGCTGATATTTTTTTAAGCTATTGCATAGCTTTTACCGCGGGCCTTGAGCGTGGAGACCGAATCTTGAAATTCCGTAACGAAAATAACCTAACATAAAAAATCTATGCAATAGCTTTACTGCGGCAGTCCCCGAGTGCCACAAGTCTTTTTTGTAAATACATAAAAGTACGTGCTGCGAAATAGTCTAAACTGTAATAAATCTGTTCCCGCTATCTCTTGTGAATTGGACACTCCACCACCATCATTCCCCGCTCATTACAGGCGATGTTTCAGCCAGTCTGCAGCCCGGTGGAAAGGCTTGTCAGGAATTATGTCTCCAGATTCGAAGGAACTGTCAATTATTCTATTGGCAGATGGTTTAGTGGACGGTGGGCTTTGTCTAACTTGAAATGTTATTAATTAGGAAGATTTTGAGCAGATGCAATGCAACCATTGAGAGTTGCTTAAGGTTCGAATGTTCGTGTCATATTATCTGTAAAACTTGTGTTCTGTAATATCGGTAGTTGTTAATGAAAATTCATATTATTTTTAGGCATATAAATTGTTTTTGTGTAACTTTGAAGTATTCATTAAGAGTATCATTTATTTTATTATGAAACAAGTTTTTAATATGTTAGTTAAATTTAATTACATGTAAATATATTACATTTAATTTTACATGTAAATATTAAAGTGCAGCGCTGCAAATCCTGGCATCGTGTCTGTTTTAATGAACTGCACCCGTCGAGACCGCGCCTTAATTGATTTCGCTTGCTCCTAGATAGACTAGACGAGAGTGCAGCTAATCCTTCAGGATTGGGGCTCCAGCGTATAGGGCGGGAAGAGGCTTTTGAATAAATATAGCAGCATATTACTGGATGTGCATGTGTCCCAATCAAACTTAGAGTTCTTTAATGTTTGAAAATTTTTTGTAAATGTTTCGTGAACAATGTTTCGCGTAGTAGGTACGTAAGAATAGAAAGCGGTTGACCGTTTACAGTGATACGAAGTTGCACACGCTACGCACGCGTTACGTTAGTGAACCTTAGCTGTTGCAACGAAACGTTTACGTTATGATTTTGCACGATCGGGGCCCGGGTCTTAATAAAACAATTTAAATGTTCCGTTATTTTAAACTGTCAACAAAATGTTAAACGATGAATCATTTTAAAATATTACGCATAAAAATTGTTTTTACTACACACCAAAACGTATAAGTACTTAAACTTCAGTTACGCTTATAACACCACGTATAATAATACGATAATACCTTATTGAAGGCACTCTAGTATAAAGTATTACTTTATTCTTCTAACGCAAAAATACTTCGAATTTTACTTCAAAATCCCAGTAAAACTCCCATTACACAGACAAACCGTAAAACGTTCGCTACACGGTTTTCATTTTTGCATAAATCAAAAATCTTTTCAGTAAGGGTGTTGCCACCCTCTTCAAATTGCTTAACGAAGAGCTCATGTACACCTACCCTACGTTTAAGAGGCGATTTATTTTTACTAAAGCAGCATTTACACACTTATCGTTGCAATGGTAAGTTCAACTCGACTGTTGGTCATGCCAACTATAACTTAAATAAAAAAAATATGTAAGCAAGTATAAAAAATTAACAACCAGATTAATTGATAAAAATGTTTGAACTTTGCCTATAAATTTATTTCACTGAGACACTAAAGGCAGGTTCTGTGAGACATTGTACTACGTCCATCACTACTAGAAGAGTCTTAAGTGTTTACAATTACACCAAAAGGGTCCAGGATATATGGGACATCATTGCAGAAATAAAAAAGCTTAAAGTACCTCTACCATGAGTTGTCACAGTAAAATCGCCTGACATTACTACAGTAGTTACGTAAATATTAGTATTACGAATTTTAGTACCCAACTATCTGCTAGAGGCGCTGTACAAATCTTCATACATTTTTTTAACTACAGACGCTAGCGAGTATAGTAAATGCAGTATAGTAAAAACTCATGGTAGAGCTACAGAGCTTCAAAAGTTAATAAGAGTGTGTAAATCGACTAGTATAGTAGAGTTACACTATAGAATTATAAAATTATAGTAGGTACCTACTCCGCAGTCAAGTTATCAAAGCTGAACATTGTAATTTGACTCAACCATCAGTCAAAGTCATATATTCACTATAACCACAGATTATAATCGTCCTACATACTAAATGATTCTGTGGCACACTTACCTGCCACTGTACTTATAAGAGTGTAAATCGCATCTAAAAGGTGCTGTGAATTGTAAATAGGATTGAAAGGGCGTTAGATGTCTCGTTACGGATGGGTGGTATGCTTTTGAATAAGGCTGTCGCTTTGACCCTATTTGTGAACATTCTTTGTCCCTTTCAAACCCAATATTTAGGTATAGGTAAGTACCTACCTACATGTCTAAAATAATCTCACAGTATTTCGGTTACTTTTATACTGAAATAGCATAAAACCAATACATTCATTCATTTATTGCTATGAATATACGAATATGAAGCACAGGTTTACCCATTCTTATTACTGTATTAAAAGAACGTAATGTATTTTAAGAACTATTTATTACATATTGGTTTGAGCATAAAAATAGCCCATTGTATCATGTTTTCTACATGTATATCCTCAAGTTGTGGTATTCTTCTTCATAACGTGTCGATGCTACAACTGTACTTTGTTGCAGAATCGTGTTGGAAAGATTAGCCAGACTAGACACTGCTTTACCGTGCCTAGCTGTTACCGGTGTGCGCCACGAGGAGGCTTTTTCCATGCACCCCATAATTGTGATATAATTAAATATTAGTTTTTGAAGTAAATACTAGTATAATATTATAAATACCTACTTTAAAGGAGTGAATACTGAGATGACGGATGATAGAGGAGAATGGAAGAAGAGAACAGGTTGTGCCGACCCCACCTAGTGGGATAAGGGCAGGAAGAAGAAGAAAGATTTTAAATACCTACCTACTTTAGCTATAAAAAGATTTATTTTGAAACAATAGCTACAAACAAATGTGGTCGATGCAGTAATCTTTGGATATAACAAAGACGATAGGAAAAGTATAGGAGCGGGTAAGTACATTTTGAAACATTATTCGTTTAAATACGTGAGAAATTGAGAATTTGTCTTTAACATAAAAAAGATGAATTTCTTACGTAATATTAGAGAGGAGAGCAAAATCTTACGATATCTTCCCACAAGAAGAGGTGTTATCGGAAAATCGGGCTTGTTTGTCTTGGTCATACTATTTCGCCAAACTAATAAGACTAGTAGCTACGAAGAATACCTACCGTATCATCATGGTTGAACTCGTGTCAGAACAGAACAGAACAAAGCTGAGCAGAGCAGAACAGAACAGAAGAATCCTAGAACATATTAAATGATATATTTATATTATGTAAATAACTTTAACTGACTAGTCATCACTCAGCTTGTGCTAATGTAGAACCAGCGCTAGTTTTCAGTAATGCCAAGAAAGAATGTACTAAGTACGTAGGGAACGTACAAATAATACTAAATAGTATTTAGCAATGTGGTATTCAGTCCTATTGTGTCACAAAACAATAAGATAATTATACAAACGCCATCACTAAATCAATGTACAGAGTGACACGGTTCTATGTGGCCATTGTGTGCGCCCGCTATAGTCCTGTGTCGTATCAAACGTCAACGTGATTGTTCATGGTTGACAGGCATTTGGAGTGAGGTTGCATGATCAATCTGGTGTAGAAATTGTCATTTATTTATAACCGTATACTGGAAATTCAGCATTTAATTTTTAGTTCTTTGTTAGAAGATAATACTTAAAAACGGTAGGAAACAGGCCGTAAGTTTCTTGCCCATTCTTCTAGGCTCTGGTCGGGTGCAACTGGCACCTAGAATCACCTAGTAGGTATATCATGTAAGTATCTTTGAGGATAAGTGATAAAACAAGAAACACACCATGATAGTAAAAAAAATATAAATACTGACTCATGGACTTTTCATACAACGCTATCTAGTTCCAAACTAAGCATAGACTATGGGAACTAAATTTATAAAAAAAATATGAGTTACAGCCAGGCGCAGAACAAACATTAGTGCTCATCACACAAATGTTTGTTCTCGGTGGGGATCGAACCTACAACCTATACAGATGACAGAGCTACTACCAATTATTGAGACGTGTGTCCAAATATCCTAATACATATAATATAATAGAGAGCACTTTATATCCGGCACCCAGTCGTCATACGTCAAATCACGTAACTTTAAAAAAAGACGTTTTTTTGGTGCACAACAACCAAAAAAACGTCTTTTTAAAGTTGCGTGATTTGACGTCTGACGACTGGGTGTCGGGTAAAAAGTGTTGTAATGTCTAAATGCAGTGTTATCTTTAGTGTGCGCTCTTCATAAAACCCAGTTATAGAACAAATATCAATATCAAAAATAACGAGCGAAAATATCTCACGTTCTCAACCCTACACTCAACTTAGTATACACCCAACTTTTCTGCAAGTTGTGCTACGCTTTGTAAGAGCTATTGTATTGAGTATTGAACCTCTATTCTATGCTCTATATTCTGTTTCTAAAGCGTCATAGCGCGAGTTGTATAGCTGGTGCAGTACCTATAACACCAGTTACAAGGTACTACAAAGCTTGTAACTACACCAGCTGTTTAACGCACAGTGTAAAGAAACAACGACCTGTGACTTTGCCAAGGATAATAAAAAATGTAAAAAATATATTGAAATAGAATTGAATATTCACAATTATAAGTCAAGTAGTTTTTTTAATTGTAATTGATCACACTTTAGTCCCAAACTAAGCAGAGATTGTACTGTGGGAACTAGATTGCTGATAGAATACTTGTATACTTACTTTGTTTTTATGTAAATACATAAAAATACATAAAATAAATATTTACACCCAGACACAGAACAAACATGTTCATCACACAAACACTTGCTATGGGTGGGAATCGAACCCACGACCCGCAGCATGGAAGGCAGAGCTACTACCAACTGAGCTGTGACGGCTGTCACTTATATGCGTATATACTGTCAGCATTATTAACTTCAAAGTATACTCGTAGAAAGTTCTGGAACTTTGAACTGAAAAGTTAAACCATTTGAAAATTTGCTTACGTCATTCAATTTAGTTGGAAATTTTCGATATCTTAAATCTGATCCTAGCAGTAAAACTTTGTCTTCGGAATAAATCAATTCTCAAACTTTTACTTAAATTTTACAGCGTTTAAGAAGTTTTTCAGAACTTGTAGAAAAAACTCGTTTATACTACTAAAATAAATAAAAATAGCTATTCTTTAACTAGAATACATTTTACTCGCTTTAGATAGATGAATGACATCGTTGCCGTACTAGGTAAGACCTGGATGCAAAAAGCCCATACAAAAGAGTGACGTTTGAGGAAGGAGGCTTATACCCAGCAGTGGGCTGATACGGGCTGCCTAATGATGATGATTATGTTGAATGCAATTGTAATCACTCATTATTATAAATAATTAATATTCATAGAATTTTCACACAGCTCACACAGTCAAACTAAGGAAATCTTGTAAGTACTTGATTGCTCATAATATACTTTTACATAGTACATACTTTTTCTTTGTAAAAACATAGTCACTCAGACACAGAATAAATATTAATGTTGCACCCTAGGACTTGTTTTTGGGATAGAACCCACGACTATACATATTTAAAATCTGTTAGATAAAAAAAAGCCTAGACTAAATTATTCAATGAACCTAGCAACATCCATTAAAATACTAGTCGCTGATTCGATGCATTCTCATCAATCACGGCTGGCCACCTCCATGTTGTTGTTGCAGAACTCGTACTAGACGTACATCTGTCGTGTTTGTAGCTCGGCTGACAGAGGCGCGTCTGTTTCCACTTTACCACGACAATTTTGTTAAAAACGGACGATAATTCTCGTCCGTTATAATAATGAATTATTAATGAACAGGTTTTTGCATATACATATTAAAGTCAAACTCAAATAATCGGTAAAATTACAAGTACATAACTGCTTATCTTGTTACCTACAAAAACATATGATTAGGGAATTAACTCAGCTTATAAGTATTACTATTTTATATGTTATGAAAATGTTCGATTAAAATAAATCCATAGATAACATTGTAATCCAGTAATAAAACAATACACGGTTTAAAAAGAAGTTTTTATTATTAATATCTATAATATTTTTGCTCAAATAGATTTTTATCTTGGTTCTACACAAGAATAGTGTATATTTACATAGTCATAAGTGATTAAATAAATACAATATTAATGGACATTTCGCGCATAACACTCTAGTCCCAAACTAAGCAACGCTTGTACTATGGGAACTAGATTGCTGATAGAATACTTAGACACTTTTTTTTTGCGAGTTTTGCTGTTCTTGTAGAATAACTAGTATACAATTAGTTTTTTTAATAGGGTATGGTATTTGTTACGCTTGTGGTGTATGCAATGGAAACAAACAAACATCATGTACCCAACTCATAGTATTCAGCGGTCAATATGCATCGCGAGAGCCGACACGACACGACACGACACGACACGACATTTGCATGTGTGTGTATTACATGTCTCTGTGTGCCGGCCCTTGTCTACAGATGGTCGGTGGAAAACAGTATGAGATCATTTAACAACAATTAATAAATAAAAAAACCGTTTTTATGGCTAAGAGCTTGATATTTCTACACATACTTTTGTTTCAGTATTTTTTTATTATAATAATTATCGGGATTATAATATGTAATTGATTTTCATATATAAAAATAAGTGACGTTTGATTCCCAAACACGATCGACATTCTTTAAGATCTTCTAACAGTAAGTACTTACTCAAAATGTCTTGCAGATGTCTAAGTAACGTTACAGGCAAATATTAAAAAAAACATACCAAAATGTTACCATGTTACCTTCCGTTTACTTTGGCAGGATATTTCCTAATATAAACTGCAATTTCATAGGATTTTCGGTCCGCGTTGGTGTGTCAAAGGTATTATCTGCTCTTGAGTCCGGAAATTCAATCTGTCGTTCAAACACAACAAATCTTGATAGGCAACGCAGGATATTACTAAAGTTTACTTTCTGTACTGCAAAATATATCATTCAAAGATTTTGCGAAGACATTATAACGAAGAAAATAATTTTCTTACTCTGTGCATAATTTTGTACACACTTTCTCTACTTAGCCTGATCCAGCTTCCCACACGCAATCGTACGGTATTAAGACCTATTTTTTTTTAAATTAATCTACTGTTGCATGATACATTCTACTCAATTAGAGCGTAGAACGGCAGCGAACCCATACTACTCGTATTATAGCACTGGCACTCAAGATAGTCGGTTGGTTTTTCATTAGACCGAACGACCTGGCCATTAACGAACGGTAAAAAAAAACAAAACATTCGGAATTTGAAAACTAGCGCGCGAATTCTACAATTTTCACGTGTGTTTTTTTTTTTTTTTTTTGTGGCTCGCACTTTTTGTTCATTTGCCATTTTCAAGTAAAATCACGTGTGTTTATGGTTCTAAGGGTGTGTGCGTGACTAGTGCGAGGAAAATTCAAATCAGTGGAAATAATAACCGAAAAAAAAACAAATTAAATCAACGAATGTAACCTCATTTGTTTGCAAGAGTGTGAGTGGTGAGTGGTGTGTTTGTGTGCTAGTGAGGGATTATGCCGTAATCGAGTTAGTAGTAATTAGATTAGTTTTGTTGCGAGCCAAGCCATGGTATGTCACACATTGGAATGTAGGTCTAATTTTTGAGGACAGAGTGTAATTGTGTAGTTTTGTTGTAGTTCTGACTGTAACCACGGTGCTTTTATGAAACTAAAAGTATTTTTTCATATCTTTTGATACAGTACGGTTGTGTGTGATCAAGTTTTTTTATGTACTTAAGTAACTGTAAGTTTTTAACATAAAATACTTATTTACTTACTTAATATTAATATAGTAATGTCAGTATAGCACTTATTATTTCTTTAAAGCTTCTTCATTAGTTCTAAGATTGCTTGGGCTTTACTTTGTACAAAAAGTATTGTCTTTTTATCAAAATAAACGTAGCGAAAAGTTTTGGAGCCCATTTATTGCTTTAAGTCTTGGTTCATACAATCAGTCAAAGCTAATTAGGTAAATAGAAAACTCAACAGAGAAACTCAGTACTGATAAGATAGTACTTATTTATTCATATGAGATGATTGTTTGATATTGTAATATTACAAAATGACGAAAGTTCGATGTCACACTAACGGCCGGTTTCTCGAACGATTATCAACAAAAAAATCGAATAATTACTATGTGTCAAACTCGGATCAATCGTGATTTGGGTTTCCAGAAACCGGCCGTAACTCTGCTAAATTATTTTTATTATTGTTTTTGTGTAAGTACATATTTACCTAATCATCGTTAATTAATGAAATTCTATTCTACTTATTCTATTCTATTCAGTAAATATTATACATTTTTGTGTTTTCTACTAATCGAAAAAAATAGAACGTAGTAAATTATGAAATCGATAACTGAATAGAGCCGCACTATCGATTCGATAACCGTCAAGCCGTTTATAATCACTACATGAGTTTAATTTTATTAGACTATCGATAACAACGATAACACGATACTAAGCTTTATAGCCCCAGCAATAAAGTCTAAATCTGTATCTATTTGTGCGCATGAGCAATTTGATCTATGGTATGTAATAAGGTCGAATGTCAGAGTTCTTATTTGGAAATTAATTTCAATTCATGGCCTATTAGGGCTTATGTTATCAGTTTACGAGTATATCTGAAGTATTTATTACTCGATAAATATATTGTAGATCGATTCTTGCATTATTCAGTTCGGCTATCGATAGACTTGATTAAGTATATAGCGAACCATGGCCGTGATAATGTGAAATAATATTTTGCGATTATACGAAAACTTTACTTAACAGGTTATTTTATCCAGTGTACTAACCGACAGTATAAATAAAATTCACTATGAATAAACATAACGATTCAAATAATAAGTGCTACATCACTACGTAGATAGATAGATAAAGATTTATTTAGAAAACACATAACACAAAGCTTACATACAAAATAGACCTTAAAAATAATATAACATTAAATAAAACTAAGCGCTATACCCGGCTAAGGGGTAGGTCTGGGCATTTACTATATACTCAAGCTTCGATCACAAATTTATGTAAGTATGTATATATATTTCTAAATGAACGTTAAAAACTCTTTGCAGAATCAAGCGCCATCTCTACAAATTTGAACAAAGAACACAAAGTTACTAGACGGAGGGAACTATATGTGAGTATTGTCTTATCTTTCACTCCTTTTTACCCACATTTACTCACTTTTACCCCAGTTTTAGGGAAGTATAATACACTAAATTAGTTTAAGGATGGGTTTTGTGTGCTTTCAGTAGCGTGTAGAAAGAAAATGTTGGGACACATTGGTAGAGAGTTTTATTTCTATAATATTATGTTACTGAAATCGGATATATTTCAGTTTTTAGACAAACACTGGCATCATTCCTTTAAAAGAGCCTTTTTTTTATTTTAATTAATAAAAATACCTGCTTTATAGGGTTCTGTACCCAAAAAATAAAACCGGACCCTAAATAAATGATAAAGATTGATACATTTATTTATTTAACACTTAATTGCACAAATATCGCTAATGTACAAAAGGTGGGCTTAATGCTATTAGCATTTTCTGCCTTCCGACCTTAAAGGTCGAGGAAATGGTTGGCGTGCTTACTTAATACTAATAAACGGGATACTTACAAAAATACATGTTTATTTGACCCAATTATTGAGACTTCGCTGTCCATCTCTCAGTTTGTCAGTCTGTCACTAGGCTGTATCCCATAATATGATAGCTAGAGAGTTGTTGAAGCGCAGTGTAACTCGAACACCATAAGTTTATATAACGCGACTTCCCGATTTTCCCTGTTTACCCAAAGAACCCATTTTTTCTTTTTCATTTGATTTATAAGACTGTGTGTTCTTGCTTTGTAGCTTTGTAGTTTCGTGATACCTATTAAGGGACTACTTTGAAAGTGCTTTCGAAAGGACATTCGGTTTACTTTGTAAATATAATAAGTCCAAGTACCTACTTAGTAGCCTTTTCCTTTTGGGTTTACCTACTGAACACTTGAAATATATTTTGTTAGCTCAACATATAATGTACTCTAGAGCTTGCCTGGGGAACTACCACCGTAAATATACTCGCATGTTTTAAATTGAAGGGAGGCACTTATTTAACACATTTTATCTTATTCTCGCATATTATTTAAGTAAGTCCAACACTTTCGTCATATTATAAAAAAAAATACAGTCAAAGTCAAAATTACTTTATTCAATAAAATCACAAAGATCATTTAGAATCGTCTTACATACCTACTAGGTAACTAAAAAATGGTTGTCTGTAAAGTCGGTTTACTGACGATAGTTGAACGTGACAACGTCAACGAACGGTATTGTAAGCGGTTCTGCAAAATAAATCGTCGTTCGAAACATCTTGGAACGCCTCAGAACGCCGGAACGCCGGAACGCCGGAACGCCGGAACGCTTCATGAGTCATGTTTTTTCGTGCGTGCAGCCTATCGAAGCTCTATCGAATTATAAGACGTTGTCACGTCAAAACATTTATTACAAACAAACATACTTGCATTTAAATTGCTATGAATAGTTTAATATTAGTTGAATTACGAGTATTATGACTAAGAGAGATAAAAGTCTGAAAATAGACGCAAACATGTTTCATCTTAATATTTCTCTACTAATAACAATTTACGTCCATCTGTTTGTTTACAACTCTTTTACTGCGCAGATGGCTGCTTTTGACTGGCTGAAGTAGCTTTTAAATTAACTAATACAAGGTGCAATAAGAACACTGTGAAAAACTGCAAATTAAGTACTTTAACAGTGACAGGCGTCACAGCTCAGTTGGTAGTAGCTCTGCCTTCCATGCGGTTCTTTGTGGGTGTGTGGGTCGTGAATTCAATTCCCACCCAGAGCAAATGTTTGTGTAATGATAATATTTGTTCTGTGTCTGGGTGTTAATATGTATTCTATTTAAGCCTATATAAAAAATATATTTAAGTTGATATTCTATCAGCTTAGTTTGGGACTAAAGTGTGATGTGTGAAATGTTCATGAGTATTTAGTTATTTATTTAACAAACATTTATTTTTAATTAATGGCAAGTGCATATTAAATACAGTAATTAATAGTACCGTTCAGTGACTCTGTTCACCGCACTAGGATTTAATCTATAAAACTTGAGATATATAAAACTCCCCTTTCGAAGTTTTCGAGGATAATTTTATTGCACCTTGTATTAACACGTCAAAAAAAGATGGCAGAAATAAGATCAAAAGGGGTAATAAGTGAATACTGATGTCAAGTTTTTCTTACTATTAAAGAAAAACTTATTTTTAGTTCAGATAAACCATTTTGAAAATGCACGCGCCACTGCGGTGAGTGTAACCGCAAAAATATGCAAAAATATACAAATGAATTGGTTCAGTCACCGTCTTGATACGTTACAAAGACATTTCAAAGTGATTCTTGTGATTTTATTGAATAAAGATTGAAGTTTGACATCGATGAGAACGATGGTACATTATGAAGGTTTGGTCATCGTGGCATTAGTAATTACACGGTTCAAAAGGTAGAAAGCCACCCTAATTAAATAATACTGGAATAATCCACACAACATCATCTAGCCCCAAGCTAAGCAGAGCTTGTGTTATGGGTACTAGAAGACTGACATACTTAATACAATACATGACATAGATAGATATTTTTTTATAAAATGCCCAGATCAACTGGAATAAATATTTGCAGATCGTACAAACATTTATCCCAAGGCGGGAATCGAACCCGCAACCTTCCCTGTCGCCAGACGGACTTTCGCCCACCGCGCCACATCGGTCGTATTTACTTAATTCCGCCCAATATAAAGATGTTTTTTTTTGGTATAACGTTACAATACGTTTGCGGTTGTCACATTTATTCTCACTCCTCTGATTAGGTTAGAGAAGCTGCTGATGAAGATATAACTCAATTTCCTCCGGTCCGCAGTCCACAACCAATTTAACACCCGGCTCTCTTGATTTGAGCACAATCTAGGGATTTGTTGCTAATTGGTGACGCGACGGTCTCCAACTTCATTTGCATAAATAGATCAAACGGCTTTAGATATTTTGATAATGTTTATAAAATTTATTCGTTGGCAGAAGTGGAATTAAAATTGTTATGTAATCACTTTTGTTTTGAAAATAAGTTGGAATTGGATTATTGGGATATGTTGATTTTACCAGCGCAGGTTCAAAACAAGTCGAGCAAAACAATTTTCTATGTGGAAACTTATCATCTATGAAAATTTTACAGAACGGTAAAAGAAAACATCGTAGAAATCCGCAATTGAATAAGCGTTATTTTTCCTGTTGATAAGACTGACTAGAAACTTAGTAAGGTAGTAAAGGTTCTAGGCTTTGTTTGAAAGTTGGAGGTAAACGTCCCTTATCAGAGCATGGGTAAAAAATATCTATTTTCCTCGTTTTTATAAAAATATCATAAATCTATCTTGATCAACTGCGTGTCAACTAAATATAATGACATGGAAAAGCTGATGATAAATTTGAATAAATTGTAATTCTTTGTAAGAAAGATCATACAAAAAATGGTAGGAACCAGGCCGTAGCCCGTCTAGGTTCTGGTCGCGTGGAACTGAGCCCTTAGTCCGAAGACGCATTTTAGAACTCCCTACTCTCGAGCCGACAGTCGTCTCTCGGATAGCCATACAAAAATGTATGGACATCCGAGAGACGACTGTCGGCTCGAGAGTAGGGAGTTCTAAAATGAGTCTTCGGACTAAGCCCTCTGGTACCTAGAATCACTTAGATACGACGATTCTAAATGGTTCTTGTGATTTTACGGAATATGTTTGAGTTTGAGCCTTAGTTCATTTCCTAGACCTGGTGTAGTGGTATGAACCCTGCCTTCCGATTAGAGGGTCGCGGGTTCGTCGTGGATCCTGCTTGTGGATTAGGGTCTCTAAGTAGTACTTTGTGGGGTGTATTCGAGAAATCCCTCGAGAGTTTGCTTTAAAAACATTTATTTTCATACATAATTGTTCCTCTGGGAAGGGTCCTCTGTGAAAAGGATATCTGGGCATTTTCGTCCAAAACTTACCCTTAGCCGCCTTTACAGGGAAATAATTAGTAGAGTGAAATGTTCCATTATTTATTTAAACATCAATTGGGTTCAATTGTAGCTACCAACGTATTAATATATTAATAATTTTACAAAATGTACATTGGCATATAAAATACATAAGAAACAGTTGAGCTATCTACAGACCGCTGCAAACGATCTATCGAGATAGCTCAACTGATCCAAATCAGTAACAATCGGAAGTGTACCCAAGACACTGGCTGTATTGCCGCGCTGAATAGCAATGCTGATACACTGGGCCAGATACTCACTAGCCCTCGGGTCACGTGTCGCTAATAATTTTACAAGATTTATAGTACATATTTAATTTCAATTTCAATGACAACTAACCTCAGTTTGATGTCATTTGCTAAAGACCACCAAAGGTCAAACTACGCAACGCAGACCCAGGGCGTGCCAGTGAATCACTGCACGTGCTTTATATGTAGCTGTACCGTCTGAGACATTGTCAATACCTTTCACGTGTGAACTGCACTAACGCCCTCTCTGTCTGCTGCGGGGAAACAAAGGAACAACTGAAACTGGCATTACGCCTTAATTCATTAATTTTACTAATATCCTGTCAAGGAAAAAACAACTTTAAACACACTAAATAGAGCCTAAAATAGAGTAGAGTGCGGTAAATAACTTGGCGCAAGCTAGCTTCAGTGTCCCTAAAGGGGTTGTCATAGAAACTGTAAAGTGTTGCGCGCGCATCGCCCACACTAACGCAAAGCACACATGTGCAAGTTTAGCTGTGTGAGTAAGACGGGTAGCGTAATACAGGCAGTCATAGAAGTGTTCGCTGAAAATGAATATAAATGACTAATATCACATTTTACAAAATATTTTGTTAATTATAAAGCTTTCTACATTAAAGTAAAATTAGATATTATAGTTTTCATAATCTCTCTATAGTCCAGTCAAAATAGACTAAAATTATGACTTCAGTTTGCATTAATTCCCAACAAGCTGAATTTTTGTGCAGGCCTTGAATACGTCATTACAAATGATATGTCGAAAGTCCCCATCGATCCCGCTTGTGCGTTGTTTTTTATTCGAGGTCAAAGGTCATAAATTTGCATTTTTTGCGTATATCTCTGAAACAACGAAAGCTATTGAAAAGTGGTTCAGGCAAAGTTTGTACATCGTAAAATTGTCTACAAAAAAACTTCAACACTTTTCTTCTACAAAGCATCGTTTTTGAGATAAAGTGACTTTAGACCGCAGGAAAATCCTCGAAGATGGTGCGTTTTTTTTCATTTCAGCCGTTTTATCTGCTTCATTGCCACAGAACAAACAGTATTTCTTGAAATTTACTGAAAGGGGTGATGGGTTCGATGGGTTAGTCCTCCTCCAAGGTAATGAATCGTCTTTTTGTTTCAAGAAATACCGTTCGTTCTATGGCAATGAAGCAGATAAAACGGCTGAAATGAAAAAAACGCAGCATTTTAGTAGATTTTCCTGCGGTCTAAAGTCACTATATCTCGAAAGCGATGCTTTGTAGAAGAAAAGTGTTGAGATATTTTTGTAGACAATTTTACGATCTACAAACTTTGTCGGAACTATTTTTCGATAGCTCTCGTTTATGACTTTTAAACGCAAATTTATGACTTTAACCTGGGTATTTGCGTTTTTCGCGTATATCTCTGAAACAACGAGAGCTATTGAAAAATGCTTCAGACAAAGTTTGTAGATCATAAAATTGTCTACAAAAATATTTTAACACTTTTTTTCTACAAAGCATCGCTATCGAGATATAGTGACTTTAGACCGCAGGAAAATCCACTAAAATGCTGCGTTTTTTTCATTTCAGCCGTTTTATCTGCTTCATTGCCATAGAACGAACAGTATTTCTTGAAACAAAAAGACGATTCATTACCTTGGAGGAGGACTAACCCATCGAACCCATCACCCCTTTCATTAAATTTCAAGAAATACTGTTTGTTCTGTGGCAATGAAGGAGATAAAACGGCTGAAATGAAAAAAACGCAGTATCTTCGACGACTTTCCTGCGGTCTAAAGTCACTATATCTCGAAAGCGATGCTTTGTAGAAGAAAAGTGTTGAGATATTTTTGTAGACAATTTTACGATGTACAAACTTTGCCTGAACCACTTTTCGATAGCTTTCGTTGTTTCAGAGATATACGCAAAAAATGCATTTTTATGACCTTTAACCTCGAATAAAAAACAACGCACAAGCGGGATCGATGGGGACTTTTGACATATCATTTGTAATGACGTATTTAAGGCCTGTACAAAAATCCAGCTTGTTGGGAATTAATGCAAACTGGAATGTCTATTTTGACTGGACTACTAGCGTTCTTTGAAATTTCGTCAATGTGTTGATCAGTATGTTTAGTTATGTGAATAGACTTTTACGTACCCAATGCTCCAATTGAAAGTAGGTTCTTTACATACATTTAGGAATCCTTAAACTATCCAAAGCCGTAGGCTTGATTCATTTCTAACAAACACAAACCTCTTGTAATAAACCACAAAGTGCACCTCTGCCAAACGAATGCTGATCACCTGTAATATAGATTCTATGAATCTACACCAGGCACCAGTCTCTCACGAAGTTTGTCTTCAACTTTCTTTTCATGTTAAATATCATTGTACACTTTGTGCGAGAAAAATAAACTTTTTTTTTATATTTATCACCACTTTTAATTTTCCCCGCGACAGTACATGGCGCGTCCCTGATACGTACAACGAGAGTGATTACACAACGTTTACATGTGTGCGTGTTTCGTACCGCAGATTCTGCGCCATGGACCCCAGTATACTCGCAGCCATGGACAAAGAGGCACTGAAAAAGCAGATTGAGAACATGAAGTATCAAGCGTCGATGGAACGCTGGCCACTGTCTAAAAGCATTGCAGCGTGAGTAATTTTTATTATTATTAAAGTAAAAACAGTGACGTCATGTGAAGTGTGCATTTAGGTGGCCGGGAGTGGTTGCTGTGTCAAGGGATTATGGTGCTTTTTGTAACGCGGTTGGGTGTAGAATTGCTTGGTGCAGTGGATGGGTAGGCGTTTGTCGATATAAGGATTTTTTCTCTAATTTTAGAATGTTTTAACACCTTTTGATGTACTGTGTTATTTTTCCTTGTCACTAATGACTGGAATTTATTGATTGAGCATGGGTTGCATGGGGATTCTATACGCTTTAGTTTCCATTGCGTTTTTCCTGTTTTGTCCTTTGAATATATTTGGCATAAAGTAGTGTCTGCACACGACTTCGGTCGCGTTTCGTTCTCCTGTTAATTTACTTTATATGTTAACTGTGTTAATGTTGTTTTTGAGCTATACTTCTTTTCATTTTCACCCAAAATGGTTTAGTATTTACGACGTGAAAATGTGTCAAATATCTACACCTGGATTCAATGTTTTCTTCTGGTTTTTACTTACACAAATTGTATCTACCTATTTATTTCAAGTTTCACCCAAATTGGTCGTATTATTCCCGCGTAATCATCAATATTACATTAAACATAAATATTCAAATTCATGTATAGCGGTAATATTATTAGAATTTCCACAACCATATTGTAAAATTCTAGGAAAATTGTTAGTTTACGAAACGTTGAATTCACAGAACAGTAGGTACAAAAGCTATTGTGTGGTAATCGACCTATACAAAACTTGAAGTTCCTAATATATTACGAACGTATTTTGACGTTAAAACATAACCTTGCCGTAGCACAGTTTATAATAGCACGGGAGGTATGGCTTCTATCATATTCTATGTCTATGTCTCTATTGTATAAATAAACTTAAAAATAATAAGAATAAACCCTAACAAATTTAAGTTTGTACTCAATAAAGTTATTAAGTATTCTTATTCTTAAATCTCAACTCAAACCGTTTAACTCAAACTGTTTATTTGCAAATAAATAGAACAAATCGAACAAAAAAAAAAAAAAAATGTTGTAGCGGTGACCGTTATTTAACGCACAGTTTAGTTTGCTTAGTATTAATGTTTTTTATTACCAAGAGACAATCTTACACAATCTAATATAATAATAATCTAAAATAAAATACATCTCTAAAATATCATAGTCTAGTCTAAAATTAATTTGATCTTAATACTATGAAAACAAGTATCAACATTGCCAAAATGCTTTTTACAAAAATAGTTTTAAATATTTTATTTAAAACAAGCTTAAACATCTACTATTTATGTCATCATTGCTGTAAATCATTATTTTTCCTTATTATATATTCTTGAACAGAGCTCTGTATCAGCTCTATCAGCCATGCGGGTCGTGGGTTCGATCCCCACCAAGAACAAACTTATGTCACTATTTACCACTCCCGGCTTCGTATGACGTTTGTTTAACAATTTCACAATATTAATTACAATAACATTCTTACTTATTAATTACAAACAAACTTATTAATGCTTTTAACATTTGTCTGAGTAAAAAGCTTCCAATATGAAGTAGGTAGTGTCTTCAGCATTTCCGCATGGCGGGTTCATTGCAAGCGGCCAGCTTCACACCATGAGTTTATGTTCAGCCGGTATGATGAGGACTAGTGGCGTGGTGATGATTTAATGAAACACTTGTTTTGACAACACTGAAATTTGTTTACTTGACCAATTGACACCCTGTCTATGATTTACATTAAATTTTCATTTTACAAATTATGACATCCTGCCATTTTGATTTTCTGAACTCAACCCTTTTCTGACAAACGGAGTAGCTACACTCTATGACATGACTGTTCTCCACCGAATCAGTTGCTACACTCAACTTACAAACTAAAAATAATTGACAGTGCAAAAATATATAAATTGAACTTAAATAGCCACAGATAAATTATAATAAGAAAAACATGTTTATTTTCAATGAACAGGTAGGTACTTACTTCAAACTTGATATAAAATTACATAAACACTATAAAAAATATTTTTTTGCAAATATGTACTTAGGTTATAGCGTCTGGGTACTTGATATTGGCTTTATGATAAAAATGATAAAAAATATGCTGTAATTTGTAATACCTAATAATATTACTCACATCTGATCTTGAGATTCTGAACTTTCCCATGTAATAATAAACAGATTTTAACCAGTTAATAATAATTTATAGTTTACTTCACAATATTATTTAGGTTGAGACCAATAGTTTTAGAACAATAGGTACTTACATAACAAACTTCTTTTTGATAAGAAGTTTTCAATGGAAAATGTAATAAACTACATGTTTTTTCGTTACTTTAGATGGAAATATATTTTTTCTTAATCTCAAAATAGTTCATGTTCAAAATAGTTAAAATATAAATAAAATACCTGTTTCTCAACATCCTCAAATCTAATTAACATTCGAATTGACAATCATTTAAAAATATATAAAATAATTATTATCTGTTTCATCTGTCAAACGCTATGTCAAACCGAAAAAGAACTTAACAAACGCAGTACGCATAATTGGTTACTTTGTAATAAACCAGTTCATTTATTGTTGGTCAAAATACAAATAAATTCAATAATACACAAAACAATGTCAGAAAAAGAACACTACAATTATTAGAAATGAAATCCCGCGTTTGGCTTTATTTTCAATTTAACTGTCAAATTGACAGCAGGAGACTCGCCCATGGGGATCACTGACAGTTTTGAAAGTGGTCTTATTTTGGAAACTTTAGATCTTTTTCTTTTTTTCAATCACAATTAAGTGCTGGTAGGTGTTAGTATAGTAAAACAAATGTCAGCCGTCTGTCAAGATGACTTCTTTTTTCTTTTTATGTGGTCTGTGGTTGATTTGTTTGAACAAATTTTTGTTTCATAATACAATTTAAAATACTACTATAATTAAAAATATTGTGTATATATTATGTGTGAATATGCCGTTGTAATATAAATAATAAATTGTTTTGAACAAATGATATGATAGAGTCTGTCAAGCGAAAGATGGCCCTGATAAATCGCGGCAAATTCAAAAACTATTAGTATGGCAATACATTAAATAATAGGATAACTTGGAATTACATAATTTGATACTTTGATATTATTCTAAATAAATATACTTACATAATTTTTGATGATGATTATGAATAAGTAGATGATATACTATTGCCATACTAATAGTTTTTGAATTTGCCGCGATTTATCAGGGCCATCTTTCGCTTGACAGACTCTATGAACAATGACGTCATATTGCCTATGTCAACCCCAGCTGTCAAGACATGTCATTTGAAACCTCATATTATTGTGTCGCTGTAGAGGGGTTCATCAAATGAGCCTTTTTTAATTGATTATTTGTTTTTTGTTTCTTTGTTTTCTCTGTTTGTATTAGTAAAAGTATTCTATCAGCAGTCTAGTTCCCATAGCTTTGCGTACTTTGGGACTAGAGTGTGATGTGTAAAATGTCCGTGTATATATTTATTTATCTACATAAATAAGCCAACGCAATGAGTACATTGATAGACACTCGGTTTGCATGTCGGGTGACGTACTCAGCGTAACGAAAAATCAATAGTCCACGGGCGGCCGACCCCTAAGTCCTGCATTCGGTACAACTTTACCAGACGAGATCATTCAGTGCCGAGTATTTTACACTTTTACCTACATTTTATATGTATTGCACGTGAAAAAACCTTGGCTAAAATCCTCATAGCGAGCGTACCATCCTCCTTCCTAATAGGTAGATAGTTCATACTAGATAGATAAGATAGATAGATATTTATTTGGAAAATACAACACAAAGCTCGCACATAAAATAGACCTTAAAAACGAAAATTAGGTATAGGCGACAATGAAATTGGTTTACCACTCTAAGACTGAATATCATTTGCACGTACAAAACATCAAGGGCTATTTTCGCTTGACAGATTAATAACTGCTACCTCAGAATCTGTCAATCTGTAATCCTTAGCGAATAATCATGTTACTGGGAGATGTCATCAAAAGTGGTAAACCACTTTCCTTGTCGCCTATACCTACACGTTCTCGGCTAAGGCAGTAGGTTTGATCTTAATATTATAAAAGCGAAAGTTTGTATGTATGTGTGGATGGATGGATGTGTGTTTGTAACTCTTTCACGCAAAAACTACTGAATGGATTTTGATAAAACTACATCAGAATAATACTTATGCTATAATTGTGCTTGCTGCCATGATATAGTTAGGTAACTTATGCAAAGAAATGTTTCTCAGTAAGTAATTATATGTAATTTTATGGGAAATAAATAATTCTAACCATAAATATAGTTTATAAAGATTCTGTGAATGATTAAAAACCCACACTCTCTCATTTTAAGACTATCACGATGTTTTCCATCACCGATTAGAAATATCAGAATAGCGTTAGAGGAAAGGCGTTATTGTTTCAACAAAAATAGAGCAACGCAAGCGAGGAGTGATGTATGGCCATGTGTATAAGATGGAGAGTTTTATTTCATAATTTGATTTATTTATAGATTTGCTTGCTCTTTGGCTATTGAACGGTTGGGAATGACCACTTGTAGTGACCACTTGTAACAGGTGCCCGCAACCTTCACCTTATTGGAACGAATTTATTGTTATATTTTAGATAATTCATGCACATCTTTATAAATAAAATCTTACCCCCCTCTTATAAAAAGTTAGCGTTGACTTTATGTCATCATAACGTATGGTAGGTAATCAATACATCAAACCTGCGCTAATTTTTTATAAGATAGACCGATACATTTAGTCTGCGCTTAATTTTTATTAGATTTCTGATATATAAGACAAAGTAATGTAAAGTTTCATTAAAATCCATTCAGTAGTTTTTTCGTGAAAGAGTTATAAACATACATCTATCCAAACTTTTGTGTTTATAATATTAGTAGGATTCTCACAACATGCGCGTTTATGTAAATCTCTACGGAACTCCGAAGTTTCTCTATTCCCCAGCATTATACTAAAACACCATACGTACCACTTAGTGAACACTGACCTAAAAACCACCCCCTCCCCCTTGGCAAGTGACAAGGGGGAGTTTCGGCAGCTCATCCCCTTGCCACAGTTCAACAAACAGTTAGCGAAATAAATCTGAGATGTATCCTCCACTGTAACTTTAATATCGATTGAGAAAATAATTTGTTACTCAAAAATAAGCCGAAAATTAAATGCTTTTTACATTAAAGGCACCAAAGAAAACTCAAAACATTTCATTTAATTTTTTTTTTTTAATTTTCAGCCTGTGGTGTCCCACTGCAGGGCAAAGGCCTCCCTTCCTTCTCTCCAGGTCGCTCTGTCCTGGGCTATTGTGGACCAATCTTTTGTATGGGCATCAAATTCGTCATTCAATAAAATCGCAAGGATTACTTTGAAATGTCTAACATACTAGATGATTCTAGGTGCAAGAATTGCGTTAAGTCCTATCTTAATCAATGCAGTTATCCGACAGAAAACCAAGGTGTTCGATATAGCTCAAAGAATTAGCAAGGTGAAGTGGTAGTGCGCCCTTAATACTTGCGGTAGAACCGCCAATCGTTGGAGCTAACGAATCCCAGAGAGGAACAAGTTAGGCAAGCGTAGTGTAGGACGCCCTCCGGCGAGATGGTTAATATAGCTGGCAAACACTGGATGAGAAGAGCCGAAGACCAGGCTCAGTGGCGCGTCTTGGAGGCCTACGTTCAGCAGTGAACTGATGATGATGATAATAGAATATATATTTATTACACATAGTAATACATTTAAAAACAAATCATACAAAAACAGAAGTGTAAAAAGGTCACCACTCAGCATATGCCACAGGGACGGTGAGGTTCCTACTTCCTATAGCGCTGGTATTGATGTTTGAAGTTTCTTCTAGGCTCTGGTCGCGTGGAACTCGCACCTATAATCACCTAGTATGTAAGACGATTCTGAATGATTCTTGTGATTTTATTGAATAATGTAATTTTTGACTTTGACTTTGATGAGCTGGTGGTCATGAGGACGTGAATGACTTGTCATTGTGACGTGCAGTTCAATTCAAATTCAGGTGCAATTTTTGTAAATTTACATCAAAATACTCGGTGATCTTATTCGGAATAATAAAATAAATATTCGGAATAAATATTCGGAAAAATCTAGTATAACCAATATAATAATATGGTCTCAGCTTGGAGCGCTATTGATTTTATGACTTTTGTAATAAGGAAGTGAACATGGGTTATATCGCTAATTAGAACAATCTGTGAGCTCCAATTAGGTCAATTTATACCTTGTTAGTGTTTATTACTGTATAAAGTAAAATGGCGGCGTCTTTCTTGTTCAGTTTTTTATTGGTATGTAGAAAAGTTTGAAATGAAGTATCTAAAACATATGCGTTGACTGTGTTTCACAAGGCACGTCCTCAGTGGACTTGATGAGTGAGTCGCATCGTTGGCTGTTACCATTTAGCATGAGGTGGGCCATCGGCTTGTTCCATCATTTTGTTACAATATAAGGTATTGTTCGTATTATTACTGTTACCGCTATATCGTCCGCTCAGCGCCGCTTTTTCAGAAATCCCATATTGAAAGTGCCCTAGTTACAGCACTTGTAGCCCAAACGGTATGCTATAAAATCCGCTCCAGATATACTTCCAAAACTAGAGTACGACCACGCTGCGTATGCATCAGCCAAAAGTACATCGACTTCCAAAAAGACGTTCTCATAAAAAACTCAATATTTTTTCAAACGACTTCAAAAAAAAGACGTCCGTAATACGATTATGTTTTGTTTTTTTATGATACGCGATTACTTCGTCAATTTATCATCAGATTTTGTTGATTTTTTTTAGTCAGTTAAAAAAGAAGTATACACGAACTCCATTGCAGACTGAGGTTGGTTAGACTCTAGTACCTATAACAAAGCGTTATGGGCTATTTTTGAACGTGCGTGGGTTACTATCGCTTGAATATTGAAAAATCAATAGTTAAATTTTTATATCTCAGGAAACATTATATTGTATCAGGTAGGTTACCTCGTATTTTCTTATTATCTTATAATATGGCTTTTTTGTCACCTTATACAAAATAAAATACTATCTTAATCTCTACTTCCTAATTCTATTAGGAATAAACGCAAAAGTTAGAAATAAATTTATTTTAACTGAAAACATAACTGAAAACTACTGAATGGAACATTTAATGAAACTTAAAAAAAAATATGGATTGAGCATATTAAATATACTTACTTATTTTAATTGTTATTTTAATCAAGCCTCACCGCAATACAGAATAAACAAAATTATCCATAATCCTCCTTATCCCCAATAAAATAAAGTTCAATTTAAATTTTTCGTCTCATATGAGCATCCGAGCAATTTAAACACAGTATCGAACCGAAAGATTTATTATACGGAACCCGGGAACAAATTAATCCAACCGTCCGGTATTGGATGCTGAAATGGGGTTTTATATCTACCGATACGATAAATTTCTAATTGGAAAATTTCGATAAATCTACCGATATTCAAGCCTTTGTCAGAGAGCAATTGCGCTTTTTGAAAGAACTCTTTAGATTCAGATTTGAGAAGTATTACTGTTAAATTCATTTTGGAAAATTGCAACTCTATCACGGTTTATAAGATACAGCCTGATGACAGACAGACAGACAGACAGAACTGCGGTGTCTTATCAAATCAAATCAAATATTTCTTTATTCAATAAAATCACAAGGATCATTAAATCGTCGTACATACTAGGTGATTCTGGGTGCCAGTTCCACGCGACCAGAGCCAGTTTCTTGCCCGTTCTTCTAAGCTCTGGTCGCGTGAAAAGCACCTAGAATCACCTAACTATATGACTATTCTAAATGATCCTTGTGATTTTATTAAATAAACTATTATTGATTTTGATTTTGGGGTACCCTTTGTACTCGAAAATTAAAATCAACAGAATCCTTAATAACATACAGTCAAATTGAGAACCTCCTTTTTGATGTCAGTAGAGAAAACATTACCTAAACTAAGTAAATGTCGAGAATACACTAAGAATTCTACGTAGACAATAAGTAATTTAATAATAGTGAGGCTAAAGCCTTGAAAACTGACATCGTGTCAAACAATAGACAATTAGTACTACTTAAAGCCACTGTAATATAACCTAATGGTGTAATTCTATTAGTTATTTACTTTTTCATAACTGGACTGCACTAATATTCAAAACTATTATTTTTCAAAACTTGATTGACTACACTAATATTCATAAGTATTCTTTTTCAAAACTGGACTACAAGACTATAAAACTGACAGGAATGTATATTCACGCTAAAGGTTGCCTGGAAGAGATCGATCTCAGCTATAAGACCCATTGTACCAGATTGCTCACTGCATAGTTTCTAGTTTTTAAGTTTTAGTTTCATGGTGTACAATGAAGTATTATCATTCATTCATTCACATTCATAGATTAGTAAATATATATATTTATATAGAATACATAGTAACACCCAGACACAAAACAAATATTTAAGTTCATCACATAAACATTTGCCCTAGGTAGGAATCGTACCCACGACCCACAGAATGGAAGGCACCTACCAACTGAGCTGTGACGCCTGTCACATACTGTAAACCAGTAGAATGGGTTCATACGATTCACATTTATAAATATCGGATCGATGTAATAAATCATATTAAATTGCCCACAGCCAATCATAAAGACCAATCAGGCTCTGATTAAAAATTCAGGAACAGTAATGGGAATCCATATTGTTGACAGAGAGATTTTCCAAATCGTGTTTGGCTACCTTGATTGTTTTAATAAAGGACGAATAAATTGACGGCTTGTTTGGGGCTCCTGATTGCCTTTCCTTTTCTAACCAGCAATGGACTTATAGCTGTGGTAACTTATCGTATCTTCTATTAGTTAGTAAGCTACTTTTTCTGTATTGTATTCTTGCTGCAAAGAGCGTTTAATAAACTTTGCATTCACTGATTTTTACTTATTAAATTATTAAAAAATATATATGAACTTATGATAGCTTTACTCAGTAAATAGCTAATTATAGGAGAACAGTGTTAAAGTCAATAAATCGCAAAAAATCAAACAATCAATGATTTAAACTTAAGATATATTGTTGTAGAAAATATCATCATTAACAAAATAATGACAAACGTCTCAGTTCAGTTGAGTTATATAACAACGGAGAATAAAATGATTTTAAGCTAAAAAGTGAAACTACATTTTTGTATAGATTTTTTTCATGAGAACATAAAAGAAAAATAATGCATTTAGGTACAATTTTATTCAGTACAGTTGTTCATTTTAACGATCTTGGACATAAAAGTTAATGATTCTGGTTTTAATGATCGTTAAAAATATAATGGAGCCGTTACGACTAGGTACGTTTCATTTGAAGCTAATTATAATTATTGAAAATTTATTTGGTGGTATTAAACATTAACAGTTTTTTTGTTAAAGTGTGAAGAATTTATCAATTAAAGTTTTTTTTATGTTTTCAAACCGCTTTTTCATTTAAGTTACAGAATTTTATAGCATTAACTTTATAGTGTTTTTCCATTTTCCCACCATTTTCCGTTTAAAACAAATGACAGCTGACTTGACGTTTGATTGACTTTACTGAAATATATTTCAAATAAACACTTGACACTGGCAGAATTGCCTGTCTAATAGTTTAGTCATATTGTCGGGCAGACGCCATTTATAAAAGAAGAAGAAGATACACTAGCATTTTTTTGTGTCATTTTTGTGTACGTGTCCTTCCTAACTAAGTATGTTCTCGTAATTTCTAGAACTGTGACGGAAACGCCGATCATTAAGGAAAATTAGGGAGTCAGCGTTGAATGTTAATATTATGGAATCATTTTCGTTTTATTATTATTCAGCACTTCCATCATCATCAGTTCTTTCCTTTGAACATTTTGACTTTTGGCAGCTATTTTTTTCTATTGCTCTACTGATAATAATATCTTGATTTTTTTCATCTCATTACAAGTTTTCCTTCACTTTTTATAGGTACGTGAAATATATATTTTTCATAGTGTTATTTATTGTCCTCATCATTTCATTTACTGTGAATAATTTTACTTTCTGCATTTTGTCTACTACTGTAAGAAGATTCTAAATGATCCTTGTGATTTTATTGAATAAAGTAATTTTTAACTTCGACTTTGTCGCTCTACTGATAATATTTTTGTATCTTAATGTCCTTTACTACATAAAATCTATATTTCTATAGTGTTTTTTTATCTGTATTCTTCTTAATACTTTTATTTTTCTAAGAAGCCAACTCGCCGTCCTAAAGCCTTTATATGTGTTCCAGATTAATAATAACTAAGACTGTTTTCCTCGACAGCTCCTAATTATCATCATTTATTTTTATTATTTCCCGGATCTCCAACATATTTCTTTGTTCTCATAATATTCGTATATCAAGATTCATAACTGTACCAAATATTAAACTAGTATTAAAGGGCTTTATGAAACTATGCTTATAATGACTGACCAATAACAGATTTATTAAGATTTAACATGAAAAATTAAAGCCAAGGATACACTAGGGAACATTTTGTCCCGCAACTTGACGCGTAACGCTTAATTTACGTGACGCTGCAACGTTGCATATTGTCCCGCAACATGCCCCGCAACATAGTACGTGACGTGACGCGGGGCATGTTGCTTGCTCCCGTCTCGAGCGAGCGCACACACAATGTTCCGCGACAATCACTTCGGCATGTTCTACGTAGTTGTTGAGCAACATGTTCCGCAACATGTTGCTCCATTTGCCCCTAGTGTATCCTTGGCTTACTCTGTCAACAATTTGATTATGATTATAAAGCAAAAAAAACGACGATCAAGATACAAGTTTTTTACTTACTGTCTTTCTTGTTTACAGAATGCGGGAGTACGTGGAGGAGAATGAGAAAAACGATCCACTCATACACGCTCCTGACAAGAAAAACAACCCCTGGGCTGAGAAGGGGAAGTGCATCATTATGTAAATTTACTGATATCCACCAAACATCACCAATATTCATCAGTTCAACGGCCACGGCGAGAACCGTCTGGTATTCTGGCACCGTCTCGAAGATGCTCAAGAGATACAAAGACCTACCAGACAAGAAAACACTCGGCATAATGTAGTAACCAACTGGATGTAGAGGTTATTTTCGTTTCTCGTAGTATTTCGTTCCCAAATAATTCTAGTCCTTAAAATAAGGAATGTACATTTCGGCTGCGACTGCAAGGATGTACTTATGAGTGTTAATTTAAAAAGGGAAATTTTTAAAAATGGTTGTAAATACGTTAAATTTTGTATTTCTAGTATAGATGTTGGGGAGGCGTAGGAGGGTGAAATCGTAGTTGGAAAGTCAAGGGATGGGCAAGACGGCATGGAATGTAAAAAATATCTCAACGGTAACGAGTTTTGTTTTCATATGTTTATTTACGACGACAGGGGTTGCCTTGGGAGTCTCTTCGATTTAGTTTGTTTTAAGAATCCGTACAGCTTCATCCAAAAAAGCAACTTCCTCTTTCGTCTGTTTGGATGGGCTGCTGTGGATTCTTCTCTGAGCCAATCAAAGCTCCCACTTTGAACGGCCTCACGGACGTACCAGAGAACTTTGCCAACGTATTGTTAGGGGTAAACATAAATATGGATATTCGAATTTTTTGAGCTCACGAATGTCCGTATTTAAAAAGATAATTAAAATAATAGGGTTAAAAATCGCACGTCACAACTTAGCATGTGTTTGTCGAATCACTAATTAAGCGAAAATGTAAAGGTATTGGCAATAAAGGAAACTTAGTCGAAGGATAAAATATTGAAAGTGTAAAAGTAGAAATTCGTAAATTTAAGGAGTAAAAGGCAACATAATCTCGTTTGAAACAATATATGATAAGCTGACTTAGGTTACTTTTTTATAACTCGGGTACATTCCGCAGTGCCATTATCTCGTAATGCTTCTACAATTAGCTTTTAGCGTTCTCTATTCTCTTCTCCAGATTTTATATCATTATTTACTTTCATCTATGCGACTCTGTCCTTAGCTTCATCTATCTTATTATTAGCAATCTCAGATCAAATGAAATGTTTTATTTATTCATAAATAAAAACATGAAACCTAAATTTAAATTGACTAAAACCTAGTTCTATAGTAGCTTAGTATAAATCAAAATTGAACATTCTACCTTTCGACAGCTATTCTACCATCTAATGTAGTTTCCAAAATAAACTTTCTTCTAAAAATCTAATCTAAGATTCCTGGGATACAAAATATTGAACATTTGGCATTAAATACATTTAAACTAGTTATATTGATAAATGTTTAATATAATGTTCCCGTGTAGTGCTAACCTAACATTCCATTTAAATGGATTAACTTATCCTGTTTTCGAATAAATAGAAAAGTTTAAACTTACGCACTGTAGATAAATTATAGTATTAAATAAAAAACTTAAATAAAATTACTTAAAACTAATAAATTTAATCTACCTTCCCTTTATCATATCTATACATGAAGTATGAAAAATCATTCTGGCTGTGACGCTTACGTTCGTTTAGATGCTTCACACATCTTTAGAGAATTAACTTTTTATAATCTTTGCGAGTACCGACAATAATTCATTCACTACTTTTCGTATTGCAGCAAGTACTTCATCAGGATGTTCTTCTGGTTTATTATCTTAAGCATGGTGTAGCTACACTTTTAAAATACCTTGTAAATTCTTTAAAACTTCATATAATTCATCATCTGCTATTTCAGTGTCAGCAGTATCATTTTGATCTATCATCTTTTCATACTATCCCTTCTTAGTATAATAATAGTCTAAATTTAGAGGTCTAGCAAGTAAAGTAGTGTTAGTATTAAATAAGAAACAAGAGTCAAAAGTTGTTTGTTAATTATTCGATATGATAAAATTGCAATTCAGATTATTAATCTTAGAATTAAAATTTATAACTTTAACAGTTTAATAAATGATTTAGTTTAAATTAGGGATATGGATGGTAACGTTGGCAAAGTTCACTTGATTTATGTATTAGTTATTATGTATTTTCAAGGCAACAGACTGTCGGTTTATTTAAGTTTTATTATCAATATAATTTATTCTTGTGTTATGCTAAGTTATATTATAACCAAAGAGTTTTGTCCTCGATTTTACATTTGTTTTCTACATAATGAGGCGTTCAATGCCTTTTCCAAAGCTAAGTTATTTTCCCGCGTTAGCTAAGTACCACGTAACAGTAATTTTTCATGGATTAATCCAAAATTTAATAAATAGCTAAGGGTGATATTGGAAATGATTTTTTTAGAATCAATAGCTGTAAGGTATCGTATGTTATATTAATTATGTAATCAGTAATCACTGAAATAAATGAAAAACCCTTGGTGGTTGTTTAATTTATTATGCCCTTAGTTACATTTATTAAGACTATTATAATTTTTTAGTTTGAAGTTAGGTTTGTAAGGTATATAATCTGTTATATCTTCAAGCTTAGTAATAACTTTCTGCTTATTTTTAATTTATTGATAATAAATAAATATTCACGGACATTTCACACATCACACTATTCCCAAACTAAGCAGAGTTTGTACTATGGGAACTAGATTGCTGATAAAATACTTATATAATTACTTACTTCTTTTTGTAAATACATTCATAGAATAGCTAGTAACACCCAGAAACAGAATAATATTTATGGTCATCACACAAATATTTGCTCTGGGTAGGAATCAAACCCACGACCCACAGCATGGAAGGCAGATGATTATTATGACTTACTGTGATAGTTACTTTACAGTAGTAATGATTTAAGCTCTGTGTCTCAAATAATCAGTATTGTAGAGTTTGTTCATATTTAATTGATACTTTCACTTTTACTCGTCTTATGCTACGTAGATATAGTTAAGTTTTCAAATAAACTAACAAGGATTACGTTAGGTTCGTGTTTCTTGGGTTCTTATTACTAACCGTCAAGAACTATAAGTATTCTATCTAACTTCTATAATACAACTTCTATAATACAAGTTTGCTTAGTTTGGGACTTGTGTGAATTGTCCGTGAATATTTATTTATTAGTTCAGTTAGAAGGTTTCCGAACCTGATTCAGATAGGTATTTGCTACATGACCTGAAACTAATCCAATAACTAAGTTGTATTATACGTGATCGTACCTTGCTCGTATTCTATAGTTCATGGGCAATTGACATACCGTCATTTAAAACCAAACATAGCAAAGTGTTATGGGAATTAGATTGACGTTGTAAAACAGGTACGGTCTCTTAATAATCTTTAATTATCTGGGCAGAAGGGTCATTAGTAATATAATTATGAGAATCCACCAGCAGGTTGTGGACATAATATTGATTTAAAGTAATTTAGTGGAATATTATTAAAATATGAATAGTTTTTAGTGAAACGCTCCTGCAAAAAAATATGAGCAATTTTTTTTATCTTATTGATTGGATTGCTATTTGAATTCAACATATTACCAAAATTATACTTTAAGCAGTTATTTTGTAAAAACTGTGTTCTTAAAATCGAAATCATAAGTAATAAACAAGTAGAATACCTAACATTCTATAACGAAAAAATGCAAGGAAATATATTTATAAAACCTATAATTATTTATTAATGAAAAACACATAGTATATCATAGACTTAAATTCATAACCCTCCTTTGCTGTAGATGCGTCTGACAGTGAAAGAAATATAAATAATTAAAAAAACAGAATTGAATAATGATGAAATTTAATGTTAAAAAGTTACGTCATTACCACCCCATATATTTAACCCTGAGGTCAAAACTTCCAACTCCATGTCATGACTGAATTGTGACTAATGTGACCCCAAACTTAGGACCCTATAGAACATTATAAATACCATCGGCTAATAATCTGCACACAAAAAACCGATTCCACTAATCAAACTAATTTAGACAAAAATACATTTGAACAAAATAAAAAACAGACTTGGACATCGACAAGTAATATTAAACCTACGTATTACAAATTTAAGATTCAAATTTAAACATAATTATGAATGATGATTACCTATCATTTTCGAATCTCGACTTGGGCCAAACGATTTTTTGGCGAAAAATAACAATTTTATATTTGCATTATATTTGTTAGGTAGTCGATACAATCAGAAAAATATATTATGAATCTTGACATTCCTTTCTTTTCAAACAGACACGAAAATTAGAAATTATAGATTTTATATAGTGACGACCGATGTGGCGCGGCGGACGAAGGTGCGCCTGCGACGCGGAGGTTGCGAATTTGATTCCCGTCTTGGGATAAATGTCTGTACGATCTGCAAATATTTATTCCGGGTGTTCCCTGATTACCTGTTTTCTATATAAATGTGGTAAAGGGAGCGTTTGTTTTAGGCACCACAAATTGGGGCAATTTTTCTTATTTCTTGAAGTACCCTAATTAGTTCCACAATGGAACCTTTTGTGTTAATTGAAAACGCTTGTTCATTTTTAACTGACTTCAATAAAAGCAGACATTTCTCAATTAGATAAGTGTTCTTCTGAGGGAACCAACTTTAACGATTTTTATTGAAAACTTGTGGTTTTCATATAGTTTTCAGTTGAAAAAATATATTTTTATAGGTAGGTACCTACATAGAGACGATTATGACATTATAAAAACAAGTCGTGACTATACAGTTAACATAATGTATTGATCAGCAATTATTATATAAACATATCCCAAAATATGTTTATTATGAGGATAGATTAGAACTTCTTGGAATTTTTAGGGCTTCTAGGTAACAACTTGCTAAACTTCGCCGCAAAGTCAGTAAAGTTGTGAGTAAAAACTAGACGAGAAGACAGTAATCAAATGAAACCCAGCAGATTCCGGTCGCAAACTTCACAGAACTTGGCACGGACTTAATGAAAAGAAGTTTAGACGGTAAAAAACTAATTTCAACTGAAAATAGACAGCGGGAAATGCATTTGGACATTTGAGTTATTGGAATAAAAGTGCCTGAATCCTAGTACTAAGGTAAAACCAGCAGAAACCTGTACAAAGTTTCTAGAATTAATATAAAACTAAGCTATTTACGGCCGGTTTCTCGAACGATGATTAACGAAAAAATCAAATAATTACTATGTGTCAAACTCGGATCAATCGTGATTTGGGTTTCCAGAAACCGGCCGTTAAACTAATCAACAGATCGTTTGCAATGGTCTGTAGATAGCTCAACTGTATCTTATGTATTTTATATGCCTATGTACATTTTGTAAATACTGTAGTAGTCGTAAGTGTGTTTGTGAATAAATTATTTATACTTACTGAGATATTTTGTGCGGATACTGATAATAATAAATAAAATGGATATTTTATACAACATCTATCTACTCTCGAACTTAAAAAAGCTTGTGCAAAGAATAGCGGGGACACAGTGTCCGAGTGCAGCGGGTACTGAGTGTCAGTGATCTAAGAAGAGCGAGGTCGAAGTGTCAGGAATCTCAGTAGAGCGGAATCCTACCGATCAAAAGAGAATCGCCAAAATGAATTCATAATTAGTGGAGAAATCGTGTTAAAATCAATACAAAAAAACCTCCTTTGAAATCTGTAAAAATATTATTGAAGACCGGGCTCAGTGGCGCGTCTTGGGAGAGACCTACGTCCAGCAGTGGACTGAATATAGGTCGATAATGATGATGATGAGAAATATTTATTTTTCCTAAAACTAGTTTCTGCTTCAATATATCTAAAATGTCTAAATTATGAAAAACTTTGCAATGGATCAGTATTCTGTAAACATTCGTCTAGTTTATATCGTTGGAATGCAGAGATTCTACTATAAAAAAATGTTTCGTACATATTTTAATTTCACGTTACACTGCTCGGTAATGCAACAAAATTACCTATTCATTTTAAAGTATTTCATACATCTGACCCAAGATAGCCTTTTAGTTTGAGCATCGCCGTTTAATCAGATATCAATTGAAAGTTTCTATTGCGTGTTAATTAAATCTTGATGTAGGTAAACTTTGATAATAATCACTTAAATCTTTAATATAATCTGCGTTTTTTGACAATTCCTATTCTTGTTTTGCATAACCCGACGCGCAATGTAACTCTAAGGCAGTAAATATCCGTTTTTGCTCGGTTTGAGGAGTAGAACCTCTGGTGGATGCTGATGCTGGGCAGAACACGGCGTTGGGCGGCCGCCAAGAGGCTGCAGAGGTAAACTGTTACACAATCAGACTTTCGATATATTTTTCCGTTGAAAAGCAATCTCCAATCAATGGAGGCAGAAAAATATTATTTATTTTAGTGTAACATTGCTATTTTGTCAAGACAGGCGTCTGAGGGTCGTTGGTTCGATCCCAGAACAATGAATACGAATGTATGTATTAGAAAATTCTTTTAAATTAGTATTCTATCACCAGTCTTATAGTACAAGCTTTGTTTAGTTTGGTACTAGAGCGCGATGTGTGAAATGCAAAAAAATGTTTTTATATTTCTATTTCTAAATGCAACTAACTTAGGTACTGCATAATAGGACAGCTTTTTCAATCGTTTTTTTGCATGCGTCAGTATTTTCACCTTTCTGTCGGGGTTTAGCAGATAAAAACCAAAAGCCGACACATTTTCACAACACACGGCACAAATCCTGCGGATTTCTGTTTTGTTTTGATAATAAAGTCAAATTTGACATAAAAAAAGGTTTTGCCCCCATTAGACCCAACCCTTGCCCGGAAACTGAGGATGAGAGAAATAAATATAAAAGGTGTTCAAATAATGTAGTGTATTAACAGACGACAAAAAAATAACAGGAAGATAAAAAAAAAAGTAAAAAGTAAAAAATTATTTATTGACATATTATTTTGTAACATAATAATTTGAATCCATAGACTAGTGTCCTGTGCTAGTTATAAAAACTATGTTACAGTACAGGAGCCATAGATAAAGGTACAGTTGCTTAAACGGTGAACAACAACATCGTGAGGAAAGCCACGTGTGCGAAGGACCTTTTCTGTTGATAAGGTTAACTAGGCTGAGAGGGTTGGGCTGTTTTGAATAGGTAATCTAGGTCTCCTAGCTCTAAAAAAGATAATTAATTTTAATACTAGAATACATCGTAAACCCAGACTCGTGACAATAATGAATCAGTCGCAAAAAACTGGCACTATACCTAGATTCTCGATTCTGAATATCTCGATTCTGAATAATTCTGAATAATTTTTAGACAAATTTTAGACAAATAAAGAATTTATTATTATTTTTGAATCTAAATGAATCTTATCATGTAGGATGTTTATACATTTTAGCAACACACTAATAATTCATTCTTAACGGTAATCAAACCTACTACCTCATCACGGAAGGCTGAGCTAAAACCAACTGAGCTACAAAGCTAGGCTACATGTGAACAATTCAACTATTTTATTATTCTAGTCGGATAGCTAACGGGTGCTTGTAAAGTCTCAAATCTTGAAGATTCTCTTTGTTTCTTACACAAAAGAGAGTCACACGAATATAAAATGAGGTTTGTCTTACAGACGGTTAGCGAGTGCAGTCTAGTGACTTAGCCTAGATAGATAGATAGATAGAAAATACTTTATTGCACACCACAACTTAAAAATAAACATGTAAAAATTAACTAAAACTAGAGTATGACATACAATGGGCGGCCTTATCGCTAAACAGCGATCTCTACCAGACAACCTAGTATGGACAGGATCATAAAGAACAAAACATGGGGCTGATAGTGTGCTTAGTAAAATGTTAAATTAAATAAACAAAAATTGATGTGTAACTAAATATGTACCTACTAATAATTATATAACATACATAAACCTACATACCAATATAATATAAATAATTATGTTATATACCTACATACACCTAAAAATAAATATAAATAATTACTTACTCCTAATATAAATGTAAAGAACCAAGCACGAATTAGTGACAACAGGACAGATAGTGTTCCTTGAGCATTGATTTGAAAATTGGTAGTGATTTAGCACGTCTGATAGCAACAGGCAATGCATTCCAAAGACGAGCAGCCTAGTATCTTGTTCAAAGTTATGTTGTTAAAATATGTATGTTGTTGGAATACTTAAGATGGGATTTTGTACAATTTGTAAGTAAATTATGTATTTTTAACCGTTTTGTCGTCAGTCATAACCCTACCTTTGCTCCGCGTAGTCGGGTAAAAAGGTGCTCAGTTCCAATGATAAACATAATAATCAAACATTAAAATAGGATATCTTCAATTGGAGCTTTTTATCCACAATTAAAACTATATTTAGTATTATTTTAAAAACGTTTAATTTAAAGTAATTATATTTTTATACGAAAATGTATGAAAAAATCATGTTATAAAAGACTTCAAAACTAGATTACCGTCAGCAGCGTGGCAAGGCTCAAGCTGTCAGAGTATAAGTATTAATATGCTTTTGTTGTAATACAAAATAAACTTTTTCTATTCCGATCACAACGACTACATTACCATAATACCAAAGTAATTATAACATGATTGAAGTCTTAACAGAGATAATCTCTCTATCCACGCGAATGGTTAATAGTAGGTCAAAAACAAACAATAAACATTTCTCATAACTGCCATCTCATTTGCAACAAAAGCCCAAATTTTCGGACAAAAATATTTACCCCACAACACAAAAAACCACGTTTTTAAAACCATTTTGGATTACACTGCTTGGCTGATAGAGCTGCCAGATAAAACTGCTCGCGAATCGCGTACGTGCTACGCAATGTAACTCAAAAATTTAAAGGTTTTTTCATATTTTAGTTAAGTAGACCTGGTTTGGACTCATTAGCGTAAAAGCTTTACCAACATAGACAAATGGGAAAACTTCTCTAATCATTTATGTTTTATTCCATGGTTTTACTGGCAATCTAAACCATACTGGAATACCTAAATTTTATGCGCTAAGATAAACCAGGTTTAGTATGCCAGTAGTAGTACGTCTAAATGATCCTTGTGATTTTACTGAATAAAGTAATTTTTGACTTTGACTTTGACTTCTTGTGAAGCACCTTACCCGGGGAAGTACCACCGTATTTTTGCCACCAAGCATTGAAAATCTATATCTACTTCTTGTCTTACGTTCGTATTTTCTACTGCTCGCGACTTCGTCTTGCTAGTGTTATATTTTTGACAATTCGCACAATATCTTTATAAATTATTGCCTAGGTATTAATTAAATATGTAAACTACATTATTGTAAAGTTTCATTAAAATCCATTCGGTAGTTTTTGCGTGAAACAGTAACAAATATCTATCCATACAAACTTTTGTCTTTATCATATTAATAGGATACTAGTAATTTAAGTTACACTAGAATTAAAATATGATTAAAATAGGCTAGATTTTAAGTTAATTTTTATATTCCATTAGGTTTAGTTTTAGGTTTAGTTAGGGGTAGTAGGTTTGATACTAAAAAATGTATCCCTTGGGTGTGTAGTCTATAGTGAACTGAAATGATGACGATGATGGTGAGGTCATCAATATTGCAGGCAGAGTGTCACGGCACTGCGCCGCTGTTATGAAGACAGGTGCTATTAAAGGAAAGGTTGTATTGTATATGCACGTATGCAATCACTTTTATACTATTTGAAACCATCACGGTTTTGAACATAGTTTTCATTATAAACGGGATATTTACCATGATTTGTGAGTTTGATTATTTCCCGATATTTCGGCACAGTTGCATGCGCCATGATCACGGGTCACTACACTTTTATACTGTTTAAACTTTAGACTATGAGAATTGTGACAATAATTCTAAGTAGAGAAGTTTGCTTAGTTTGGGAGATCGTGATGTGTGAGTTGTCTGTGAATATTTGTTATTGTTTTTGACCTTCCATGCTGTGGATCGTGGGCACGATTCCCATTGTGAGCAAATGTTTGTGTGGTGAACACAAAATTTATGTAAGTTTATACAAAAAAATTACTTACTTAAAGTGTTTTATAGTACAAGCTTTGCTTATTTTGGGACCAGAGTGTGATGAAAATTGTATATAAATAAATAATGCTGGACAATCCACACAACATCATCTAGCCCCAAGCCAAGCAGAGCTTGTGTTATGGGTACTAGAAGTCTGACATACTTAATACAATACATTATATAGATAGATATTTTTTTATTATAAGTACATATAAAATACCCAGAACACCCGGAATAAATATTTGCAGATCGTTCAAACATTTATCCGAGAATCGAACCCGCAACCTCCGTTTCGCAGGCGGATCTTCGCCCGCTGCGCCACATCGGTCGTCACTATAATAAGTGGAATGTGCCAGTACAGTGGGGGTGGGTCCAAGCGACGCATCATCCTAGACAAGGGTTGCGTCTCTTGTCTGGGCACGTCTGTGTGCCTTCAATAGCGCCGCTGTGTGCGTGACACCACACTTTGTCACTATTGGCTTGGCGCGAGCTACAAACTACATGCGATAAATTAATTTAAAAATACATTCGTCCCATGTAAACCTTGTATTCTAGACAAAATATGTCATACACAACCTTGTGCAAGAGCTAAAAAGATATCAAAAATATCAAAAAGAGGAAGAAGAGTCCGCAAGTCCCCCGAGAAGGACTCTTCTTCTTTTTTTGGCCTCACTCAATACGACAGGCAATAATTTCTTTTCAAATATATTTCAATCAAGTCAGTCACTCATTCTTACTTCTAAAATAAACATCAATCAGTACATATATTTTGTACTTTTAAAATTATTATAATGAAACCTCAAGAATATTTTCAAACATTCAGATTCTTTAACCTTTCCCAGGTGTATTTGATTTGCTACATGCTTGTTCCGTCACTTAAAAAAAATTGTCTCAGTTAGGAAATACAAGAAATAAACGAATCCTGTAAAACGCTAAGCGTGTGAACTTAGACCAAACATTCGTTCCTGTAAATAAGCTACACCACGTTCATGCTACAGCATACAAAGTAGTGTAGCGTCATATCACATTTTTTTTTTTTTTTTTATTCTAGCCTACATTGTCCCACTGCTGGGCAAAGGCCTCCCCCAAACAGTTCCACTTCTCTCTGTCCTTGGCAGTGTCCCACCAATCCAAGTCAAATACGTCAAGGTCATCCCTCCAACGTTTCCACGGCCGACCCCGACGCCGATCACTATCTATATCACTTTTTTATGTTAGTTTAATCTTAAAGGTAACTTAGTTAAGCTAATTTAATATACGTTTACATACTGTATTTGAAATCCAAAAAAACCTAAACTTTGACTTGTAAAGACTTATTCATTATTCATAAATTTAAACTAATATCGGTAATATTAATTTTGCCCATGCTGATGCGTGCGATATGTATAGTTGGACCCATAAGGGACAAACAGTGACTATAAACAGGGTGTTTCATGCTTGGCACAAATTTGAGCCTTTTGCAGGCTTCTTAGCAAAGGAAAACATCTTGAGATATTTTAGTTTAGTTAGTTATTGATCCTTATGATTTTACTGAATAAAGTAATGATTCAAAATCTTTTATTTTACGAGATAATGAATTTGTGTCAACACTTAAAATTTCTAAAATTGAATGAAACTGACTTTTACATTTTCGTGAAAAAGCGGCCACAATCTAAAAGTTAGCAAACATTTATTTTATTTGTTAGACTATAGTAAAAAACGTATTATTAATAAATTCAAACTCAATCTCAATGATTCTTTGTTCAATAAAATCAAAAGGATCACTTAGAATCCTCTTACATATTACGTGATTCTAGGAGCCAGTTGGTCGCCAACGCCTAGAAGAACAAGAAACTAGGCCTAGATATTTCAATATTGTATATAAAATATAATATAGAATCGTCTGCAGCAAGCTCTTGGAGGCGGCATGACAAAGTGCGGCATTATCATTGTAATCTGCGCAGGACGGATCGAGTGGCGAACAGCCAAGCCGCGCGCCTTCTATTGCAGCGCTATTTGAGGCTGACGACCAGCTGCTGATGTAAAAACAAGTATAAAATTAATTAACTCATTTAATTTATTTAAACGGATACTGGAGTGGAGACCGCGTTTAGGCAAGCGTTGTGTAGGACGCCCTCCGGCGAGATGGAGCGACGATACAAGGAGTGTAGCTGGCAAACACTGGATAGGAAGAGCCGAAGACCGGGCTCAGTGGCGTGTCTTGGGAGAGACCTACGTCCAGCAGTGGAGTGAAACAGGTTGATGATGATGATGATGATGATCTACACTCATATGCATATTATACGATGTACTTACCTATGTACATATTTACAAAAAAATCTATCAGCAATCTAGTTCCCATAGTTAAGAGCTTTGCTTAGTTTTGGATTACCAAAACTCTAATGAGTGTGATGAGTGAAATGTCCACGAATATTCATTATTATATAAGTATTTATATATTTTACATTTTACTTGTGATTGCTTTGTTCGTTGTTCTAATAAAAAAAACATTTAAACAGCCCTTTCATTTGATACGCATACTAAGAAAATGATGTGAAAAAAAATTGTAATTTGCCATAGTTGGCGACCATCTTGAATTTAAAAATTGTCAATGTACCGTATTCTACTAGTCAATCCATATTATTTGTTACCCATATTGTAGGAGAATCTGCCAATTAGGATATTTTTATATTTGTAGTTTTAAAATTGTATCTTTTCAACTAATTTTATAGCTTAATATCTTATATATGGTGCAGTAGCTTTACAAAACTAAGCGGTAGGGGAAACCATAAATCTAATGTTTTGCGCAAGACGATCTTTGTTTCTTATAATATCGGGAAGTGGATTGTTTATGGTTTGATGCAAATACAATGTCTTGCCAACTTCCCAACATTTATATTCAACAACAAAACATATTAAACATCGTCATCATCATCACAAATCATTCAAACCAGGACTTTAAAAAAAATAACTTTTAAGTTCTTATTATACCTTACTATGAATTTCAACTATTGTTATGTCTATTTAAAAAAAACAGCCAACTAAACGTTTTTTTTTCTGAATTTAGAAAAAAAATCTGTGGTTTTTTGTCAACAGAATTGGTCTTCTCACAATATAAATAAAAGCATTTTAACATAACCTACTACACTTATAGACGGTCTTATTGCTTAACACAAATTTCAGACAACTTTTGGCTGGACATGATATAACAACATTTTAACCTCAATACACATAAATTACATTATAAAACGAAAAAACAGTTCTTCGCATATACTTTCTATACAAAATCCTTGTGAATTCTGTATAACATCCAGCTAGATATCCGGCCATCAACGCGGATATCCGCTGGTCCTTGGAGAGCTTGATTTACACCCCCACTTGAGAACCTAACTGCGGACCAATTCTCAGGTGATTTTAAAATTGTCTCCGAAAAGATAAATCGACTTTTCGTGTGTGTGGTCTTTGTTACAGCGATTAAATGTTTTTGGCTTAGTCTGAAAAAGCGCTGCTTATTTTGCGGAGCACCAATCTGAGACTGGACTTTTTTGAAATTATCTTGTTTTATTTTTTCTTATGTTCTATGCCTAAGGTATCTATGTAGGTATTAAGATAAAATAAGAAGCTATTGCATACCATTTTTTGCTGGATTCCGCATACACAGTGTTAGGTCATTTCGTTACAGAATTTCTAGATTCGGTCTCCACGTTCAAGGCCCGCGATAGAAGTTATGCAATAGCTTAAAAAGTTCAGACATCAAATGGTATTATAAAATATTAATGAATGTTTATTATTTTTTAATCTCTATCCGCTTGGACTATCGCAAGATCTTGTAACGACCCCCCCGGTAAATAAACCCCCGCGATATTAAATACGTGTGAAATAACTAAACTAATTATTTATGATAATTGAAGATTGAAGATGGCCATGTGATCGTCTAACTCTTTTAGGACCCTACTGTTGTGACGTGAGTAACTCAAGAACTTAAGGAATCATGTTGAGAATTCAAACCGATATCTATTATAATTTATTACCTAATTTACTTATTATTACCTAAAGTATCTAATTAAATTATCTTCCGTCGTAAAGCTTAACTATCTTTTGATTATTTTAACTCGTATGTAAAGGAATCCGTTAGCAGAATATTGACTTATAAGAATGAGTAAGAAAATGCAACGATTAAACTATGAGTAACTTTAAATTACTATTTTAGAATTCCTCGAACCTCTATAAAATATGAAAGAAACATTATAAAATACTAATAACTTTTATGTAATGTAATTTATGAAAGGTTATGGAAGTTAGCATAGTTATGCTAGATCTCTTAAAGATTCCATAACTTATGTATGAACATTATGAAAGACTATGTAAAGGGTTTTCGTGTAATAGACTTTATAGGAAGTATGTACTTGAAATAAATAATGGAAGCTGACATTGCTATGTCAGGGCCCTTCAAAGGCACCCCTCGCCCGTGCCTGCCAGTAGTCTACGACACACGCTATGTAACTTAATACATAAATAGACTTCCTCTTCCATAGAAGGCTTTCCAGCGTTTGAACAAGCTAGAGAAACGAATAACTTTTAATTATTACCGTTTACCTAACCCACCCAAACACTAGCACTACTATAGGGAGTTCAATGGGACTACAATCTCCTTAAGTTCCCTTTAAAAGAACTCAAAGACAAAGCAGACCCTAGGGGGTCAACTGCTAAGCAGCCTGGTCGAGCCATGTCCAACGGCACAAGTTGAGCTAGATTATTAGGATAACCAATGTCAAAGCCTTGAGAACATTCTCAGATGTTGTCGAAGAATGGGTCATAAAAACTAGATTTGCGGAAAGCCTCCCTCGCTTTTATAAGTCCGGGATAAGCTTGGCAACTACTGTGCCGCTAGTTAGACCAAACGGTATCACTCGATACATAAAATGTATTCAAACTTTGTAGGTAAATACTTTCCTCTTTCCATAGATTCCAGATAAATACCGAGACACACGCTCACAAAGTTTGATATACACTCCCTAACTGGAATGTTGTACATAGGCTTTTCCAAAGGATTTTCCTTCAAAAGTAGTTCACTTGAACAGTCAAACACTGGCTACCTTTAAAGTTTGGACGAAAATAGTCCACGCGTGAATTTAAGTTTACGACTCGTTAAAACTAGGCTTTACAAGACTTCCCATAATTTCAGTCATTACACGACTTTGAATAAAACAAGTCCTTACAAGACTTGGTAAGTTTAAGTATTTTTATCTCACATTTTAAAAGGCACAATTAGAAAGTTTACTTTACTTCTAACATTGTGCTCTTCTGGGTTTAATAATAATAAAACGTATTCAAGTATAAAGGTAATTAGAGAAAAATAGTTTACATCAAAAGTTATATATTTTGATCTGACATTCTAAATGACACAATGTTAGTAAGATTACTTTACTACTAACATTGTGCACTCCTGAAGTCAATTTAATAAAATAGATTAAAGAGTTTATATCAATAGATAGATTTAATGTTTGCATAACTTAACGTCATTATAATCGGTCTAGTCTACCTAATAGTTTAGAGTTCTACCTATCTAACTAAACCTTACGCTCTACCTATAATATGCTAATATCCCTAAAAATAATATCCCTAGGAGCGAATGAAATACTATGTTTATAAATTAATTTAACCGGATGGAAGTTTAACACAGACTTAATTAAATATTATTAGGAAGCAGAAATGTAACATACATAAATTAAATATTAAAAGACTTACAGGATTACTCGTACAAACCACATTTTTACAAACAAATAATATTTAAATATATAACACAAACAAACCCCAAGGAAATTTAAAACTAATCTTTGCTCAAAATTAAACCCCATAATCGACCGTGAATTTAAATCTTAAAACCCCAATATTAATAATTTCTGAAAGACACTGCACAACACAAACGATCGCGAATCTAAATCTTAAGAAATTTAGTATTAATCTTATTTCAAAATTCACTTAAACAACACTACCGAACGCGAATGTATTTAATGAATTTAACCTCTAAACATAATATTACTTTTTCTCAAAATACTTTTAAGCAAAACAATCGACTTTCAACCCGTAAACCGACCGAGGGTTCAAAGTACCCGATCCGCGAATTACATGTACAATCGCTGAACCTCTCGGTTCGAGAGCCCGAAATTCAGTGTCCTGTCTCCTGTTTCTTTCAAACCTCATCACGTCGGTGCCTACGCATCCCTTCCACGTTAAATATTTTTTTATTATAGTTAGTGCAGGGAGTTTTTGTATTAATTGGTTTCTGGAAAGTCCCCGAAACATTTGCGATCTTAAGTACACATTTTATTTGAAATATTTTTTTGTATTTAATTTACGATCTGACCTGGCCCCAACCCTTAAAAACAAAGACTTTCTCGGACATGTGTTTTTAATGGGCAACGTCCAATTTCGAATGAACAAAAATATATTTTTTTGTGATATTTTAAATTGCGTCTATTGTGCTTAAAATAACATTGTTTCCCTGCAGATGTTCGAATGGAAAGTTTTAAAGAATAAAATAATGTGAAATAAATCAATTATTTTCTTCAAATCTAAAAATGATCTCTGTGTCAATAATTGTGAATAAGAACGAGGCTGACGTAGTTCTGGCTCGTTACAGCCGACCCTCAATATTTACGCAGGTTGATGCTAATTAATCCGTAGTAAATATTTCAAAGTAAAATAAATTTCACAATTATTATATAATGCAAAGTAATCAATGTGATTACAAATTATCCCTCTTAATTATAAAGTACTAAATTTTTGGTTATTCTTATATTCAAATATTTTGAGTTTAATGTGTAATAAGCATATTTTTCAATATGCGGTGCAAGTATATAAATATATATTATATAATCATAAAATGAAAAGTGTATTTTAGACCGAAGTGCAAACTGTCGTCATTGTGACTTCAACCTCTTGCTATAAATGAAAGTCATCATGGGTTTTTATACTCTTCAGCTAGGACAATCTATCTGTGCAAAGGAACCAAGTTGTGAATTTGATCAACCCTAATGGTTTGGTGTAGACCTTTCTTCAGTCCTTGTATTGACTACCGCAATGTTGGTACTGGAAATGCAAACACCACCTTTCACAATATAGATTAAATCCGTCTACGCTTTCAAAGTCTAAATTTTATCCCACGAGAACGACATTCAGTCAGAAACCGACCTCAAAATAACAACATTTTACAGAACGGAGAGTGTATAGTGTGCTTAGTCATGGCCTAATAGGTGCAGTGTGAACTTGTATGAAATCGGCCTAGACCGATGATTGTCTTCTGACTTAACCTAACACCAATGTCTCCTTCATACAAGTCGATTGTGTAATGTAGTGCTTATTTGAATTTATAAAAACAACCAAAATTGTCTCATCCTCAGTTACAGTTGAAATCTTAGGCCCCTCAAACCGTTAAATCTATCACCATTATTTCATTCAATCCCTTTCTTTAAATCGACTTCATACTTATTAAAACTCATACATCACTTCCACAAACTTCGACATACGTAGTCTTTCATTATACCTGCAATATCAACAGATCATTTTGAAATGAGACTGTAAAACGATGTACTCTATATATATATATTTTTTTTTTTAATACTGTTATGTTTTTTTTTTTTTTTTTTTTTTTTTTTTAATAAAAGGGAACACTTGTTTTAATTTCAGGAACATATTAAGTATATTATGTGAAATATATTTTATTTATTTATGCAACATGCCAAACTTATTTCATAATATTAAAACTAAATGTTTTATAACCTTTACGCCAAACGCTAAATATTATACGCTGAATTTCAATTAATTACGCATGTCTATTTAAAAATAACAACTTGCTATTATTCTTATAAGAAACATTTACGCCAAATGCAAAACTGAACTATTGCCAACTTTAAATAATGCCAAATGTACTTATATTGACACTATTTTTATTTAACTATGCCAAATGCTCAAGCTGTTTTACGCAATTTATTACGTCAAACCCTTAACCTAATTATAAAATATAAGACATAATAAAATTAACAAGGTAATGCACTTGTAAATAATATTACTTCACCCTTCGCCAATATCTATAAAAAATGAAAGTCTGTTAAAATCTAGTTAGAATAACATGCCTAATAAGACTATTATATAAGAAATCATAAAATAAGGACGCCGCGCACCACACTATTTTTTCTAAAATCTGTAAAATTGAATTTTATCTAAAATCTAATGAGGTTAAATTAACATGCTTATGGTTTTGTTTTTTTTTTTTTTTTTTTTTTTTTTTTTTTTTTTTTTTTTTTTTTTTTTTTTTTTTTTTTTTAATAACTGTCAGCGCACCACCCAACCTATCTAAATCTAAAACGTCTATAAAAATATAAGGTTCGTAATAATTAGATATGGAGTAACATGCTAGATATTATGAAATCTATTCTGTTCGCCATACGATCTATCCAAGCCTAATAAAAATGAACCGTTAGTTAAATATAAACTTAATTTTTCGAAGGCTAATAAGAATAACATGCTGAATCCTTTAAAAGAAATGTCAGCGCACCACCTTGACCTATCTAAAATATCTATAAAATTGGAATGTTAATGATATGTTAAGAGTAACATGCTAGATGTTTCAAATCTATTCCGTTCGCCCTACGACCTATTTAAATCTAATACCTGTAGAAATGGAAAGTTAATTAAATATAAACTTAATTTTTCGAAGTCTAATAAGACTAACATGTTGAATAATTTTTTTTAATAAATCTGCGCACCACAGTACCTCCATTTATCTCCGATATCTATAAACATTAGAATGTTAGTAATATGTATCTAGTAAAAATAACATGATAGATATTTTAAAAGTAATATCTATTCTGTCTTCTACACGAACTATTAAACTCGAATACCTGTAGGAATGGAACGTTAATTTCATTCAATAAAATATAGATTTTACCTTTTTTCAAAACTAATGTCTAGTCCTAGTATCACCTGATCTATATAAATTTCTTGAAGACAGCTGCTTCTGCTTTATCACACGTAGTTAATACCTAGCTGCAAAAGGATACACAATAAACACATACGTAACACAACACCATAAAATAATAGATATTAATTCTAATGAAGTATGTGTTCTGATTTCCATCCACTGAAAGTGTAGTAAAAGTTTCGCTCAAAGAGGTAAATGCACGACTACCTACGCCTTTATTTGCCTAACGACCAACAATTATACAACAGTTATAAATCCTCAACCTTAGCATAAACATAGACATACCTATGGCTAACGAAAAAACCGTTAACTTATTACAATGTTATCTGGTTTCAGTTCAAAACCCAAAATAACCATTAAGGGTCATAAGTGGGTCGACGTTATCAATAACTGTCAACTCAAAAAATAAAATATTATTTTGAAAATGATTTTAGTCGTCATTTAAGTCATAATGTGCACGTCACTTAGCGGATCTCTCAAGTGCTAGCATATTTTTGCCCTAGTCAATAAATTTAACATTTAACTATCGAATATCTGTCAACCCAAAGTAATATTTAGTACACACTTGAGGAACCAAACACTTTAACTAAGTTCTCAAATAAATTCATTTAAAAGTTTTAGCTAATGGCTCCTCTTTTTTTTTCATGGCCGTTAAGATATAGTTTCGCTATTTTTAAGTCGTACGTTTTATAACAACCAATTATATAATTACTGTGAGGATTGAACTCACACTCTAATTGTACCATCAGACAATGACTGACTTTATGGTAAAGATCTAAACAATAAAGTAGTGCATATTGACTATAAATGACATTTTCTCTACCTAGCTATCATGTAACTGTAATTGTTAAATTAAATAGCTTTAATTTATAATATTATCCGACCCTCCGACTTTAAAACCACAACCTAGTTTTTGGTAGATATTAATAACGAAATGAATCTACGTATACAATAGATTTTATAATAATGACTATCTAATCAATGAAACTTAACGACTCGTATAAGATCAAATTTTATCGATTGATTGTAATCCGTCAATCCGTGAGGTGGGTAACTTAACAGCTGCAAAACTTACTTCACAAAATAACGTATCTTCCTGGTACTTGTGCTTAATAACTCACTTAATTACCTAGCCTATAAAATTTCGGGTTATGATTTATTCCATATCGACCCTCAGCCTGTACGATTATAAAACCTTCTGTAACATCTATAATTAATATACCTACTCAATCAGATTGTGAGTCAAACGGGATTCGAACCCGCGATCTTCATTTAGTCAGCGCGACCTTTAAGCCTCCGTGGTAGTTGAATATTTAAATTCTGGAAAGTTATTAGCTAAGCAGGATTCGAACCTGCATCCTCAATCAATTTTTCACAATCTTAAAATTGTCGTCCTATTTATTTGTATGTTTAACGTATCATATATCAGTCAACCAGGACTCGAACCTGTAGTATTCAGTTACTCTACACGATTTTAAAATCGTGGTATGGTTAATATTTTCCAAAGTTATTAACCAAGCAGGGATCGAACCCGCACGCTTCTGTTTTATTTATTGTACCGTAACATTTATCTACTATTTTCAACTATAAATACACCAAGTCCGACCTATATTACTAAAGCGAAGCTTGTATGGACGAATGTATGCCTGTTACTTTTCCACGCAAAAACCACCGAAAGGACTCCAATGAAACTTTACAACAATGTAATTCATTCATTGAAACAACACGCAGCCTACAACTTACAAAGTTATTATGCGAAATGTCAAAACCATAACGACAGCACGACGAATTCGCGAGCATCAGCTAGTATTTTAATATGCTTAAAATAATGATAAAGTCAGGCAGGAATCGAACCTGTGACTTTTCATCACAAAATAACCAACCAAAACAGGATTCGAACCTGTCCGGATCCATCCGCATTACAATACTGTAAAATATGTATATTACTCTATTTTTTTATTAACGATACTCTTGGTATTTTTAAATTCCTAAAGTACTAAATCGAGCAGGAACTGAACCTGCGCAATTCTATTTTGTTTACAATATTGTCTCCTATTACTATTTTTACTAACGATACAATACATATTTTTAATATCCTTAAACTGATAAATCGAGCAGGAATCGAACCCGCTATTTCCCAGTAAAACTATTTATCAAACAGGAGTCGAACCTGCGAGATTCTAAGAACTGCTATTTATATTATTAACAAACGTTCTAAGGTTCATACAAATATTTTGACCTAATCTACCTACGCATTATCAACCCCTAAATACCTTGTAAAACCAAAGAACCTATTTTTACAATGACTTGACGATTTGCCTCGTAGGTACACTTTAAGACCAGGGAGATCCAAGATCACAAACCCTAGATCCCAGTTAAAATACATAGCGACGAACCATATCTACCTTTTATCTATTAAATTTATAACAATCTATCGAAATATACTAAAATACTGCAATTAGTAGTTACATTTCGGTCTGCCTTTTTTTCTGCTATGTGCCACCTACCTACAATATATGAGACACCTACCTACAGTATATGTGACACCTACCTACAATATATTACCATGTTTGTACTACCAAATAACGCCAATAACCACATTGAGTAATAAAACAAAACAGTTTTACGACCCTCGCTTTATGAAACTGTTCATCATATAGTGATAAAACTATTTATCTATACCTGACTAATAAATTACTTAAATTAATAATAATTATTACACACAATTATCTATCTATCACCAACAGTTTTTTTTTTTTATACCTACTCACGACCCTCGTAGTGTAAAACTGATAGACCAAAGCTAATATTTTATTTATAAAAATAATCTTATAAAACCCTTCGGATAAAACAAGCTATCATCGACGCGACCCTCCGTGTCTGAGTTAAATAAAATTTTGTAAATCAAGACTACTAAATCAAGTTTGAAATCTCAACACAATTCCCCTACCCTATATATACGGCAGCAAATTGTGCGAATTTAATCGCACGTACCCTACCTATAAAAAATAATCTAATTAAAAAGTTAAATTAATTACATAATATTTTAATAATAAGCAAGAATCGAAGTAATCCAAGTTCATCCTGGTCATGGAACTTTCAAATCGTAACGACCCCCCCGGTAAATAAACCCCCGCGATATTAAATACGTGTGAAATAACTAAACTAATTATTTATGATAATTGAAGATTGAAGATGGCCATGTGATCGTCTAACTCTTTTAGGACCCTACTGTTGTGACGTGAGTAACTCAAGAACTTAAGGAATCATGTTGAGAATTCAAACCGATATCTATTATAATTTATTACCTAATTTACTTATTATTACCTAAAGTATCTAATTAAATTATCTTCCGTCGTAAAGCTTAACTATCTTTTGATTATTTTAACTCGTATGTAAAGGAATCCGTTAGCAGAATATTGACTTATAAGAATGAGTAAGAAAATGCAACGATTAAACTATGAGTAACTTTAAATTACTATTTTAGAATTCCTCGAACCTCTATAAAATATGAAAGAAACATTATAAAATACTAATAACTTTTATGTAATGTAATTTATGAAAGGTTATGGAAGTTAGCATAGTTATGCTAGATCTCTTAAAGATTCCATAACTTATGTATGAACATTATGAAAGACTATGTAAAGGGTTTTCGTGTAATAGACTTTATAGGAAGTATGTACTTGAAATAAATAATGGAAGCTGACATTGCTATGTCAGGGCCCTTCAAAGGCACCCCTCGCCCGTGCCTGCCAGTAGTCTACGACACACGCTATGTAACTTAATACATAAATAGACTTCCTCTTCCATAGAAGGCTTTCCAGCGTTTGAACAAGCTAGAGAAACGAATAACTTTTAATTATTACCGTTTACCTAACCCACCCAAACACTAGCACTACTATAGGGAGTTCAATGGGACTACAATCTCCTTAAGTTCCCTTTAAAAGAACTCAAAGACAAAGCAGACCCTAGGGGGTCAACTGCTAAGCAGCCTGGTCGAGCCATGTCCAACGGCACAAGTTGAGCTAGATTATTAGGATAACCAATGTCAAAGCCTTGAGAACATTCTCAGATGTTGTCGAAGAATGGGTCATAAAAACTAGATTTGCGGAAAGCCTCCCTCGCTTTTATAAGTCCGGGATAAGCTTGGCAACTACTGTGCCGCTAGTTAGACCAAACGGTATCACTCGATACATAAAATGTATTCAAACTTTGTAGGTAAATACTTTCCTCTTTCCATAGATTCCAGATAAATACCGAGACACACGCTCACAAAGTTTGATATACACTCCCTAACTGGAATGTTGTACATAGGCTTTTCCAAAGGATTTTCCTTCAAAAGTAGTTCACTTGAACAGTCAAACACTGGCTACCTTTAAAGTTTGGACGAAAATAGTCCACGCGTGAATTTAAGTTTACGACTCGTTAAAACTAGGCTTTACAAGACTTCCCATAATTTCAGTCATTACACGACTTTGAATAAAACAAGTCCTTACAAGACTTGGTAAGTTTAAGTATTTTTATCTCACATTTTAAAAGGCACAATTAGAAAGTTTACTTTACTTCTAACATTGTGCTCTTCTGGGTTTAATAATAATAAAACGTATTCAAGTATAAAGGTAATTAGAGAAAAATAGTTTACATCAAAAGTTATATATTTTGATCTGACATTCTAAATGACACAATGTTAGTAAGATTACTTTACTACTAACATTGTGCACTCCTGAAGTCAATTTAATAAAATAGATTAAAGAGTTTATATCAATAGATAGATTTAATGTTTGCATAACTTAACGTCATTATAATCGGTCTAGTCTACCTAATAGTTTAGAGTTCTACCTATCTAACTAAACCTTACGCTCTACCTATAATATGCTAATATCCCTAAAAATAATATCCCTAGGAGCGAATGAAATACTATGTTTATAAATTAATTTAACCGGATGGAAGTTTAACACAGACTTAATTAAATATTATTAGGAAGCAGAAATGTAACATACATAAATTAAATATTAAAAGACTTACAGGATTACTCGTACAAACCACATTTTTACAAACAAATAATATTTAAATATATAACACAAACAAACCCCAAGGAAATTTAAAACTAATCTTTGCTCAAAATTAAACCCCATAATCGACCGTGAATTTAAATCTTAAAACCCCAATATTAATAATTTCTGAAAGACACTGCACAACACAAACGATCGCGAATCTAAATCTTAAGAAATTTAGTATTAATCTTATTTCAAAATTCACTTAAACAACACTACCGAACGCGAATGTATTTAATGAATTTAACCTCTAAACATAATATTACTTTTTCTCAAAATACTTTTAAGCAAAACAATCGACTTTCAACCCGTAAACCGACCGAGGGTTCAAAGTACCCGATCCGCGAATTACATGTACAATCGCTGAACCTCTCGGTTCGAGAGCCCGAAATTCAGTGTCCTGTCTCCTGTTTCTTTCAAACCTCATCACGTCGGTGCCTACGCATCCCTTCCACGTTAAATATTTTTTTATTATAGTTAGTGCAGGGAGTTTTTGTATTAATTGGTTTCTGGAAAGTCCCCGAAACATTTGCGATCTTAAGTACACATTTTATTTGAAATATTTTTTTGTATTTAATTTACGATCTGACCTGGCCCCAACCCTTAAAAACAAAGACTTTCTCGGACATGTGTTTTTAATGGGCAACGTCCAATTTCGAATGAACAAAAATATATTTTTTTGTGATATTTTAAATTGCGTCTATTGTGCTTAAAATAACATTGTTTCCCTGCAGATGTTCGAATGGAAAGTTTTAAAGAATAAAATAATGTGAAATAAATCAATTATTTTCTTCAAATCTAAAAATGATCTCTGTGTCAATAATTGTGAATAAGAACGAGGCTGACGTAGTTCTGGCTCGTTACAATCTCAATATGACAATGTAATGTTGGACCTTGGCCAGGTACTTATCATTTTAGTACAGAATGATGACGTCACGTCTACCAGTTTTTTTGACGCAGGGAATTCCTAGGTTTTTTTGTGAAAGCAAATCGCGAGGCACCTAGTACCTACTATAAAAGACGTTTAGAAATTATCCCTATGATTTTACTGACTATACCAAATTACATTTTACTATTGTTTTATGCCTCAACGTTTTTGATTCATATTTTTATTTTATAATCTAGACTAGAAATCTTCTACAAGATTTGCAAAGGCAGGATCTTAATTAATAGGAAAAAGCAGAATTAAAAACATTTAAGTATCATAATATATTTCATATCTTCCTTACAACTAATTACGTCTCATTCTAGTGTTGAATTTACGTTGCATTTTGTAGTGATATCTGAAAAAAAAACAATTGATAACTGTAGTAGATAAATACTGTAATATCTTTGTTTGTGAATAAAGTAGCAGCTCATTAATTACAATTTTAAAGGACAATTCTGATGGGACCCAAAAAACTATAAAAATAGAATAATATCTTTCTTTGAGTTCGGTTATATTTGTTTATTAGACGTTTTATAATGAAATGCGAGTATAAGCAACCTCTGGCCTAAATCCTAGAACTTAGAATTTTTTTTTGTTGCATATTACTTTTTTCTCATGAAAGAGGTAATACCGTTCAAGAAGCATGATCGCCGTGCTGACGAGGAAGCTAAAAGCAAGCATGATGAAGGCTGGTGCAGCCCCGCCCAGAGCCAGCGCTCGCGGAGAACTGCCCTCGCATGACACAGGGCGGGCGGCTGTACGGTGCCGGACGCAGGATACTATTCCTCGTTCCAGGAGGCGTGTGAGGCTGGAAAGAATCCAACAGTCAGAAAGACAAACAAGAGAATGTTGTGTGAAGAGAAGAATGTCATGTAGTATTAGGTATGATATGAATGTGGAAGGATATAGAGGAAGAGGCATAAGAATAGATGGATTGATTGTGTGAAAAATAGAATGTACAAATGCACATTAGTACCTATATTTATTTCCAAGACTGATATCTTAAGTCTGTAGAACGTATAACTGACAGGAGTTTGATATAGAAAGTGCTGTTGAGAATGTGACCGCTTCTCTATCGATGACATCGATTACGACCACTAATCTGGGCTATTGATACCTACTGGTATTTTCCAGGTTACGCATTGCACGTGGTGAAGTTCTGCTACAGAGTCCACAGGGTCTGCTATGTGAAAAGCATATTGTCTGGTTTACTGTAAATGACTGGGAGTGATGCACGGGCAACACAGGTTCACATGTACCTCCAGGTCAAAAACTCCTGGTAAGGGCTATCCTCCTGAACTCCAGGGTAGAGAAGTGTCTTTTCCATCGATTTCAGAGATCCAAGTTCACACAGTTCGCTACTTGTAAATGTTTTGGATATGTAACGGTTAGCATCGTCAGTTTCTGTATGATAAGCGTATCCTGAAAAAGAACAAGATTCATTATAAACCTATGTCAGTCCACTGCTGGACGTAGGTCTCTCCCAAGTCGCGCCACTGAGCCCGGTGTTCGGCTCTTCTCATCCAGTGTTTACCAGCTACATTACGCAGATCGTTGCTCCAGTCTCCGGTGAGAACAAGATTGGTCAAAGTCTTCCGAAGAAATAAAGTAAAATAGCAAAAAAAGGGGGTGAAAACGGCATTTTTTTTAAACATTATTATTTTATGTTTATTTACATTACATATTTATATGAAAGTTTGGAAGTACAGCAGTATGGTGGACATGGTACCTCCAGCTTTAACCAAAGCGATGCCTTCCTCCGACGGAATCAAGAGTGTTCCTTTATTCTTCGCTAAGATTTTGCGTCTTATTTTATCTTCAACTTTTGAGTTAATTTTATTGTAGTAGTAGGAGCCAGGATTCTGCAACAAGCGATTTTACCTTATGTAAAAGAAAACTAGCTTTAGCTTAAGGCTTGTTAAAGGCTCAGACTGGCTTGATTTTAAGCAGCTAACAGGTGGCTGTAAGCCTATTATCATCCAAGGTTAAAGACTAGATCTTACCGAGAGCCAAGACCTGGTGTAGCCGACGTCTTGGTAGATCAGATCGAGGGGACTCTCGATCAGTTCTTCAAGGCTAGTGATGGATGGTGGGGGCCCGTTCAGCAGCCAACTGACCACGCTGCTGGTGTAGTAGTTGTAGATCAGAACACACGACAAGCCAGTCACGAATTGGGTTAGTTTTCTTGCTACAATATTAATTACTATGGTACTTTTTATTAAATAGCTATTTGAGCAATATTATTATCATCATTTATTTTTGCCTAAAACTTCGCTGAATATTTACCAACTGATGACCTTCTTGTCATTGCTTCATCCTCAAAAACTGTAAAAAAAAAAGGAAAATATCATCAAGGCACACGTCTTTCTAACGAAATCCAACATACAACATACATTGCTGGCAGATGTTCGCTGTCACAGAAAACACTGCGTACTGAACCGACGATCGTCGACGCTCCAATTTTCCTGTCGCTATCAGGATTATGATACACAGCACAGCCATGCCCACAGTGCTTTGCCAAGCACCAATGCTGAGGGGTCTGAGGAACTGGTTTTCGTACTTTCCTGGGCCTGTGGTCGGGATTCGATAGTAGTATCTGGTTCTACAAAATCAAATAAGTACCTTAGGGGTTATAAATTACGTGACTCGTTGAGGATAAGGGAGGGTCGAGGAGTGACATTGTATGCCAAGGAATGAAGAGAGGGATAACTACAGTTTTCATAATAAATATTCAATACATAGTCAGTAGTATTCATAATCAATAATAATAAATATTCACGGACATTTCGCACATCACACCCTAGTCCTAAACTAAGCAAAGCTTGTACTATGGAATACTTACATTTTTTTTGTAAATACATACATAGAATACATAGAAACACCCAGACACAGAACAAATATTTAATCAAAGTCATAGCCGACGACCAAAGTAGTTTTAAATGGAATTTAGTATTTTTATTTATGTAGGACAGTACTGTAAATAATATTTCCCATATTATCAAGTGTTAGGAGAATATTCAAGGCGGTAGTTGAAAGTTCAAAAAGTATTATAAGTCAAACCATTGAGGTCACAACCGTTTCAAAGTCAGCGCGATTGACCTCTGAGGTCAATTTAATTTGAAACTTACTCAAGTGAGGTCAATGCTGGGTGAATGAAGCCGATCTTATTGATGAATGGTTTTGATATACGAAGAACTGTTGTTACATCTTGTTCCCGAAAGTACAAAGAATTACCTGCTATCTGAAATAATAGATGTATTGTAATAATATAAGAGAAAAATTTAATCTACATTGTTTTTTTTCATTCATCTGTTTATCATTTTAAACTAGAACTCTAATTAATTTTCTTAGTACAACAAAAAAAATGTTTAACTTAAATCATAAATCTACTTATTTTATAACTAATAAATATTATAGCTACTTTCCTTGAATATCATCATAATCATCGTCAACCTATATCAGTCCACAGCAGGACGTAGGTCGCAAGATGTTTCTTGAACACTTACATTTATTTATAAAATGATTTATGTACCTTACTCTGTACTTACCGTTACATTGCTTCTTTCCAACGAGCCGATCCATCGATCTGCTAACGTGTGGACTAACCTGTAAACCTCATAATTTAGGGGTAGATCACTGTTTAACTAACAGCTTTTAAGCTAATAAGGATTTAGAGGTCCTCAAAACCTGCCAGGCATTAAATCACGTTCAGTTTCTTGATTTAAAACCAGGCAGGTTTTTCGAGGCCAGGATTTTGCTTCAGCTGTCGAACAAAATTGGTCCTAATCATATAAAAAGTACGAGATTTATTTATAAGTCAATTGATATTTAACTGAAATAAAATAAATTAAATTTTGTACAAACTTGATATTGTGAATTTCAGCGACAACTGACAGGATGATAGTAGTAGTTCTGGTGATGACAGAAACCCCTGGAACTGCCACCTCGCTCGTGAGGATGCTTGGGTCGAAGACTGTTGGTGGAATAGTGGCCTAAAATACACCAAAGTGGTAGAACATAACCATAAAAAATACTACTAATATTTTCTAAAACAACATAATATAAGATAATGTTTATATTTTATTGTTTACTTTTTTTGAGTCCTACAATTTGTAAGATATTTACACAGACCTTAAATTATAAGGACCTTATTTTTGCGAAATCAAAAAATTACAAAAAAGTCATGGACGGGACGTGCTACGTAAAGCAATGCATAAACACATAACGTCTTGTCCCAGCACATAGAAGTGTTCGTCAAATCATAGTTCTGTTTAGCACTGTTTTTTGTGGTCGTGGGATCGATTCCTACCGTGAACATGTTATGTTAAAAAAATCATTCAATACATAAACCATCTCAGCGACTTACGAGTCATGTTTTAAAAGCTAAACTATCTCCCATAATACAAGCTCTGCTTTGTTTGGGACTAGAGTGTGATGCGTTTGTCCGTGAATATTTTTATTTAATTTGGTATGATCAAAAGCTATACTTACGTCAAAATTTTTATTAATACTTACAACAGATACGACTCTCAAAGGCCATTGTCCAAAATCCCATCGTCTATAAAACTTATAAGTATTCAGATCAGCACTGAACCTCGAAGCCAAGGTCCAAGACCCCACATCCACGACCTTCAAACTACCACCTTGGATCTTACCAAAATTGTAAACCTCGTAGATGGTATATTGGAAGGAATCTGTGGAAAACAATTGGTATTTAATTTAATGGCTAACATAAAAACTGATTAATAAAAAAAAAAGGTAGCACTCCGGGAGTGCCGGCAGAAGTGAAAACTTCAATATTAACGTTGTGTTTTCACTTTTAAGTTTTCACTTCAAAAATATAACCACAGACGTCATAATGACAATGACAATCACAATGACACAGACACATTCGCGCAAGCGCCCTGTGCCGCCTAAACAGAGCACACTCAGGCACGGTAGAAAGAGTGGGAGATACTAGTTCCTCTCCCTTCCCCTCGATCTTACGCTTTTTATCAACGTCACGTGACCCTGACGCGAGTTTGAAAGTTTTTACCCACCCAGCGCCGCTAAAGAAGTTTTTACTTCAAAAAAAAAAAATGGTAGCACTCCGGGAGTGCCGGCAGAAGTGAAAACTTCAATATTAACGTTGTGTTTTCACTTCAAAAATATAACCACAGTCGTCATAATGACAATGACAATCACAATGACACAGACACATTCGCGCAAGCGCGAATGTGTTTTCACTTTTAAGTTTTCACTTCAAAAATATAACCACAGTCGTCATAATGACAATGACAATCACAATGACACAGACACATTCGCGCAAGCGCGAATGTGTCTGTGTCATTGTGATTGTGTCATGTCATTGTGTCACATTCGCGCCGAATGTGACACAACGACGAAGACAGCGAAGACACACTGACACAGACACATTCGCGCAAGCGCGAATGTGTCTGTGTCATTGTGATTGTGTCATGTCATTGACATTGACACAACGACGAAGACAACGAATGATGAACGTCACGTTCGATGAACGTCACGAGTCACGTGACCCTGACTGAGTTTTCACTTCAATAAGATGGAAGCGATACAGTTAAATACAAGTTAGGCGAAACGATTCGTACGATATAATAGCGTCTATCTGGTTATGCGCGCGCGGCGAGCGATACGTGTTTCCCGTGCGAGGGTGCTCAGAGTGTGTGTCGGCTAGGGATATTCGATATACATCGATGTATCGAATTCACTCGATGTTTATAGTTCGATGCATCGAAACGATTCGATGCTTTGAAAAGGTATTGATTTACTCGATGCATCGATGTTTTCTCATAAAACATCGACTCGAGTCGATTGACATCGACTCGACCATTGAAATGGTAACCAGCTGATCATTGTACATCTATTACTGTTCAGTAGCTCTGATTTAATAAAATTAAAACTTGAATCTTTTTTTCTTTTACTGGCACTAGTTGGCTAATTTGGAAATTGACATGGGCAATACTGCGCCAGAGAGAATTTAAAAAAAAACTTCGTTTGTTTTGGTTCTGCGTCAGATTTATTGTGAAACAAAAACGATAAATGTTTTTACTTGTGTCATAGATGTGCATACCTACTTAACAACATAAAATAGGCTAAAAAATGTGTTCAGAAGGCCGACTACAGCTTGTGATGCAATGTTAGAAAAAGTACTCGATTTTGAGAAAACATCGATGTTTCTAACCGATGTATCGAAAAATATCGATGCATAGTCGCGATGTATTGCATCGAAAAAAACATCGATGTATTTTTTAAGTGGACACCCCTAGTGTCGGCTGCCGGCGCGCGAGTGCCGCTCTTCGGTCCTCCGCCCCCGCGCTCCGCACCGCACCGCGTGTTGGCAGCGCCTTGTACTCGCCTTGTACGATGTCGCCACAACACTATTTAATTGTTTGAGTCATACGTCGCGTGACCGCAAGTGTGTTCTTTTGTCGTCTCTTGTTTTACGAGCAATGTATAAAAATTAAATAAGATCTTACGCTTTTTCGACGTCACGTGACCCTGACGCGAGTTTGAAAGTTTTTACCCACCCAGCGCCGCTAAAGAAGTTTTCACTTCAAAAAAACTTATGAGCTGTCAAGGGTCAACCGGATGGAACGAAGTTAGAACGGAGAGAGAGAGAGAGAAACACGCGCACGCCCACGTCTTACAACTTTAGCAAAAAGTGTCGTTACAACTTTTGATCCTAATTTTTTCCGTCTAGCCCCCTTTCGCAACGCGCGATAAGGATTTCATTTCAATAAAAAAATGTTAAATTAAATGGCTGTATGTGATTCTAATTTATTTCTGATTAACTCAAATATATTAATAAGAATAATAATTTATTTATTTGACAAACACTAAACACTAACAAAACAGAAAATACGAGAACTTTTTTATACGAATTATTTCTTTCAAATGGCTCGATATGGCTCAAGATTTCTGCTGCCACGCTTTACAAGCTATTTAAAAAATAACGGGTATAGAGAGCATGAGTTATGATGATATATATAAAGATATTCTATATAAAGATATAATATAATGTATAATAATGCTGGACAATCCACACAACATTATCTAGCCCCAAGCTAAGCAGAGCTTTGTGTTATGGGTACTAGAAGACTGACATACTTAATACAATACATTACATAGATACATATATTGTATTAAGTATACATAAGACTCAAAGAATCTTTCTTACCTCTCCGCACTGCTATTTTGACATCTACATCGACGCTAATGTTCAGATTGTCCATTATCTCAAGATCTTTTGATTTATGGGTGCCATTAGCGGCGTAATATGTAACATTATTGTTAATATTCGTAGCGTTTTGCTCATTTTCGTCTAGTAATAGCCATACGTGCTGGGAATCAAACCACATTTTTTCTGAAGCCTAAAAAAATAGATTATTTTATTTGCGAATAAGTTTATAAGTTTAACTTCACACTCTAGTCTCAAAGTTATTTATAATTAAAGAAACTGTTGGTGTAGGTAGGTATTTACGCACTTAGATATACCTATCTGGTTTCAGAGAATTACGTATCTAATTTATACCTTATCTACCTTCTTATAGTAAGTAAGTAAGTAGCTTAATTAAGTTTGTAAAATTTGGAAATAAATAAATAAAAAAAAGTAAACGCAAAGCTTGTACGATGGGAAATAGACTGCTGTTATAATAGATACTTATTATAAATTGTTTTTTGTAAATACATACATAAATTCACACTGAGACACTGAATAAATGTGGCACAGGTATTATGTTACCTATTTCAGGCACCAGTCTCCCACAAACCTGTAACTTATTTACATTATCAATACTACTGAGACGATACCTATTTAGTACTACTACCTACCTACCTATTACTTATTGATAATTTTGATTTAAGTTTTTTTTTTAAGGGAGAAAATAAACGGTTATATTATTATTAAAAAAAAAATATTATTTAAAAAAAATTGAGAGTGGAAGAAGACGTGTTGTAGGTATTGACTCCACATAGCGTGAGACAAAGGGTAGTAAGATAATTGATGATCCTGTAAAAAAATTACTTACAGTCAGCAGAACATCTTCAACATTTCCACAATTGCTCTTCATCATCACTCCAATACCTGTGTACTGCTGCTGAAGACACTGTTCCATGTCCTGGCGCCATCTACTGCTGGATGTTGAAAACTCCGACACGGCTGTGTGATGCGCTGCAGATTTAGCAAACTCTTTGCTCCCTGATTAAAAGTTACTAGATAAATATAAAACATGCTCACAATTTTTAAAGTATAACCTTATAAAGAGTTAGCGTTGACATTATGTCACCGATACGTATTTTAATCAACACGTCAAGTCCGCGCTAACTTTTTATAAGATATTTTAGATCAAAAAGGGATTTTGTTTATTTTCTTTACAAAGAAAGATATATTTTAATAAGTACCTTACTTAAATAGTGTACGTATTGAAAGCTGTACTTAGAACATAGCTAGGTAGACATAGTCAGAGGCACGTCCTATAATACATTTGTCTCTGAACTTGCAAAAATATATCTGGATTTTGATATCTGCCCTCAGAAAAATCACAGGTATTTAATATGCCAATAGTTTCAAAGGGAAAGTTGGATTTTGTGTTTTGTGTTTGCGGGTCCTTTTCTAATCTAGCACGAGTCGTGTTTTGGGATATTACAAAAATAGGTATGTAAAAAAATAAGATCGATTATTAGTTTAGTTTAATAGTAATTCTTTGTAAGAAGGATCATATAAAAAAACGGTAGGAACCAGGCCGTAAGTTTCTTGCCCGTTCTTCTAGGCTCTGGTCGCGTGGAACTGGCACCTAGAATCACCTAGTATGTAAGACGATTCTAAATTATCCTTATGATTTTACTGAATAAAGTAACTTTTGACTTTGACTTTTGATTCGGTGTAAACGCATCAGTACCAAATGCCCAAAATCTCGCTATCTCTATTACGTAAGTATATTTGTGGTAATGTAAATGCCTTATGTGAATAAATGGAATCCACTCACAGTGTAATCCATTTTCACAGTTCACCAAACAAACGAACGGAACCCTCCTCTCCCTAAAGTAGTCAGTCGAGAACACAATTGAGTCCTGGAACCCTAAAATGGCCGCAGGGCACAGCAAAAATATGTACCACATTGGACTACCCCGAGACATGCTCTGGTTGGTGTACTCCAAAACAGAATTTCTTATAATCAGTTTAGTACAGTCAGCCAAGAAAATTGTTACTCAATTGTTTTTTATTCTTCATTTGTTTCTTGCATCCAGTTTTTTTTTGTTTTTCATTTGTTTTATCTGATTCGTTCGAACCTCATCAAGAACAAACATTTTGGGGGACAAATTTCTGTTCTTGATTGGGATCGAACGCACGACCCGTAGCATAGAAGGCAAAGCTAATACCAACTCAGCTGTGATGCAATAAGTAATCAATTATATACAACAGAAAATAATAATAACAATTTAAATATGTTAAGTTAATTAAATTAGTTAATTACAAAAACCATACTGAACGAACTAGGTAGGTACAGTTTCATCTAATAGCTAATATTTACGCAGTCAAGTGCACGTGCAGCTTAAAGTCTATTCGTAGTTGAAATAATATCTAATATCTTAAATAACTGCACGACTGTACAAACAAATAAATAAAGGTAATTTGAATTTGTGTTTTCTTTGATCCAATTGAAACGTCAATGTCTCGATAAAGCTTTGCTTTTCAAAAAACAGTCACCGCTTTATGACTGATATCTTTCATATAAAAAAAAAATATATTATTATGTACTGTTTTTCATAAAAATAATTTATATGTACTGAGCAAAAATTACAAAATTGACCATACTCTAGAAAGAAACAACGTAACTATAAATTTAGATAAAGATAAATATAAATTTATTTTCAGAAAAAACATGTACAAAGCCTTTGTAACCATAATCACTAAATTACATAATGTGAGAAACATAATAACTTAAAATAAGGTTACAAAACCATACCCTCCGTGGTAGATTAAACTGAGTTACGGCAGGGTATTGATTCAACAACAAATATTTTTAGCTGGAATGTACTTGAGAGTTGAGTGTAAATAAAATGCTGTACAAAATGAAAATGCTCGCAATATAAAGGCTTAAAATATAAAATGTATACAAAATAAATATATATATAGAGTAGAATTATACAGTGTTACAGGTAAGTTGCCATTATAATAAGTAGAAATGCAGGTGTAGACAAATAATACTTAAAATAAAACAGAAATTAAAAAGATAACAAATGTAAGGTTACACAGAAAATATTAGACAAACTGATAAAAATAAAAATATTTTTGCTATTTATTTTAAAATACAAAATAGGTTTTCAGTTTGGCAGTAATTTAGTTTTCGCAAATAGACATTCAATGATTTTGAACATAAAAACCGATTTAAGTCAGTCAGAGGAGTATCTTTGTTAATACGGTTATACAAGAAGGGTGCCAGAAAATATACAGATCCTTGCGCAAAAGAAGTCCGACATGAAGGAATAGTATAGGCTTCTTATGATCTTCTATTATCTAAGTTGTCAGCACGTCTAGTACAACTGTGCTGTTTTAGGATGATGTTTTTAATAAACAACTGCCGTACGCTCAGTACTTCGGACTCATTGTAGAGGTCAGTGGTTGGGAATCTAAATGGTTTGGAGTGGAGTACTTTTAGTATACCACGTTGTGTTCTCTCTATTTTTAGCATAGTTGTTTTAGACGCACCACCCCATGCTGATATTCCATACGTTAGCAGCGTTTGGCATAAAGTGAGGTAAACAGTTTTGCTAGTGTTATTCTCTTTTAGATGACGTATTTTTTTGAAGACAGGAATAAGCCTTCTTATTCTAGATTTTAATGCTTCAATGTGTTTTTTCCAATTCAGGTTGCTATCAAGTGTGCGGCCAACACCTGTATCTTTTCTGTAGGACAACTGGCCGCACGATTATTCTGTCTCTCTCATTTACTGTATCATTTGCAGTATATTCATTTGACGACCGATGTATTATAAAAAATCTATGTAATGTATTGTATTAAGTTTTTCAGTCTTCTAGTACCCATAACACAAGCTCTGCTTAGCTTGGGGCTAGATGATGTTGTGTGGATTGTCAAGCATTATTTATTTATACCTGGATAAGGAACGCTCGGATGCAAGAGCCTGAATGAATGTGATAATCTTAAACGTTTCGAAAAGGTGTCGTATTCGATTGACACTACGCGTTGACGCTCGACTGCATCTCGACTGTTGAACGTTGCAGCTTCACCGCGCAGTGTGTAATGCGCTAACGTTACGATAGGTTTACGTGCGTCACGTTTATTCGTACTCACCCCCCCACATTAGTTCTGTAGCTCTACCATGAGTTTATACAATCTATACTCGCTAGCGTCTGTAGTTAAAAAAATGTATGAAGATTTGTACAGCGCCTCTAGCGGATAGTTCGGTACTAAAATTCGTAATACTAATATTTACGTAACTACTGTAGTAAAGTCAGGCGATTTTACTGTGACAACTCATGGTAGAGGTACTGTATGTAAAGTGTTTCGGCGACATTATGGAGACTTTTGTCTATAGGGTTTCAATTGGATTTATTATCGTTTGATTTTGACAGTTTTATTAGAAGAGGGTAGAGAGAATTCTGTAGTGGATAATGTTCTTTGATACGAGTTTATTTGAGATTCTTTTTGGTAAATATTTTAATGTGAAATCAAGACGTATTTTTTTAAAAAGATAACTAATTTGGAATTGAGTAGGTACTTATTATTAAAATTCATTTAAAACGTAATTAAATTACAAGCTACAGCTTTAAAAACAGTTAAAATTTGTTGACCTAGAAAAATAATGAGTTAATAGCATCAAAAATACAGAACTTCCTACTATTAAAAGTGGATTAAAAATATTGGTACTTACCTACTTACTTAATATTGAAATACTTTTTCCTGGTAGATACTAAAGTTAATACTTCAATAAGTTTTGGGGAAACCCCACTAATCTAAAACCCAACCAAAAGTAGTAGAACCTGAGGTGCTACTGCGTTGACCTTGATTCACTATCGTCATCCCTTTCTCTCACGCTGTAGAGTAAAGTATGAAAGAGGTAGATATAATATCGTGCGTCAAGCTACGCTCTTACCCTACGCTCTTGTTGTTGTATCAGTAATGTCAGTTACTGCGCTTGATAAGCGTTTGTTTACTAACTCTCGTGGTAAAACCAACTTGTGCAATGGGCGTAACGTGTCAAATACTGATAAATAAGAAGCCTGAAGGAATCCACAGAGCTGGTCAAGCAGTGACTGGTACAGTTAAGTACTTAGTGGATCAAAAAACAGAGTACAAGGAAGTTACTCTGTCGCTTCTCGGCACGGGGCGATGCTCGTGGCGTGAGTCACATTCCGATAATACATCTACTACATACTACGGTAAAGAGAATTTCGTTACTCAAACTATAAACCTACTATGTAAAGTTGGATCAGGGATTCTCGAAACGGGAATAGCGTACGAGCATCCCTTTGAATTTCACCTACCAGAAAACTTACCATCCTCATTTAAAAACCAAACTTGCACCATAGCGTACCTCATTCAGCTCAAGTTTGTGAAACCAGAGTTCTTCAGCATCAACAGTGTATTTAGCACCGAAATTCCCGTGTACGGAAACGTTGAACCGACCGTAGAAGGTCCTGTTATATTTGGACTAGAAAAAACGCTTATGAAACTATTTGCTGTGAATAAACCTGTGATAAATTTAAAAGCAGAAATCGCGAAGACATGTCTAACACCTGGCGAGAACGCGCATTTGACTTTAGTGGTCACAAACGCCACGGATGTGGTACCTTCGGTGAAGACAGAGCTGTACTGTTACACGAAATACACATCGGACTGCGGACGAACCAATATATCAACCGTTAGAGTAAAAGATTGCAGTTCCGACAGTACAGAGGTTCCTGAACGAAGTGTAGCTAACCTATCCCAAATTGTCCCAACAAGTCCTAGTGTGTACTCCATCACATCTAGAGTAATGATGAGGGTTTACAAACTGAGGGTCACGGTCAGACTTCCCCTGCCTCATTTGAACGCTGTTGTGGACTTGCCTATTGCTATTGGAGAAAGAAAAGGAGTAAGCCCAGCTCTTGAAGCTCTGGAGATGGAAGAGTGGAATGCAGGTTATGTGGAGCCAAGGGAAAGAGAAGCTCCACCTTCTTATTGGGAAGTTATGTGTGAGGACCAAATAACTGACAAACATTGAAGTTTGTTTGTAAGTGAAGTGTAACTAAAATGATGTTTGTATGAGTATTTTGATAAGAAAGACTGAAACAGTTCAGATAGATTTGGATAAGTCATATTATGTTAGTTACACGGGTTTTTTACACGGGTTTTTATCGAGTACCTTATTGTTTTAACTCAAAAAGAGTTATCGCAAAAATTAAAAAAACATAGACGATTTTCTTAAATTAATTGTTTTTCATTATTACCTAATAGTATAAGATCCCATTATAATTATAACAACATTCACTGAATGGAAAAACAGTTATATAAAATATCAATAAATCTTTGATAAAAAAATTGATAAAATATCAATAAATAATCATATAACCAAATGTGAACTCTTAATAAAGTTAAATATATAAATGGGTTAGGCTGAAAAATACGACATATCACGTCGTATTTAAATAACCAAGCCAAACATAAATTTGATCATAAACATTGGGTCTCAATTGTAATTGCGTAAACCTAGAACTACTTGTTCCTGCTAACGTGACGCAGGCGGCCATATATGAAATATATTATTAATTCGGGCTTCGTGACTGACTAACTCGCACGGGGACTGTAATTTATTTTATTTTCTATTCTAAATGGTGTGTGAACACGTAAACTAGTCTTTTCTGACGGAAAGTAATGGGATACGTTGGCGAGCACGTTTGCTTGAATGATCTTCAGATCGGTCTAAACGATCCAAACGCTCAACCCAACTATCTTAAGGTATTTAACTGTTTCTAAACTCTGTAAAATACAAAGAAAATAGTTTAATTTTAGTGTAGTGAGTCAGATTTTTTTAAATAGAAACAATCTACGCTTAAGTAATGATTTCTACCCAGATGCGTCACACATTTTCTCATTTTTTGAATTCTAAAAAATCAAGCCTGTTTTTTGTGACTCAGTTCAAAATGACGCTATAAAACGAGGACGAAAAGTAGGTACAAAAGCGCCTTTTTGTCATAAACATAGGTTGTTGCTTCGGTAAAATATTTAGGCGTAAATCAGAAAGTAAACCGAACTGAAGGTGTAAGATTCGCTCCATCCGAAGACAATGGGAGATTTGTGAAGGCAAGGGTCGGCTTTTGTTTCCTGTAATGTGATTCTGATAAGTTCTAATGCCCTATAAAGCTGCTTGCACACGGGCGTAGTTTACAACTACCTACAAGATAGGCATGGTTTACGCACTTAGTTAGGGAACTAGCAAACTAAACTAGCGATCGAGCGTGATGCGTGAAATATTTTTTATTCTTATATAACTGTCCATTGACAAATTAATTTGAAGAATCACAAGTTGGTTGTCTTTGAATGACATGTTTTAAGAGCAATGTGGTGGATATATTACTCTTAATTTGTTTTTTATTTGCACCTTCTTGATGTATAGTTTAGAGAAAAGTCTTAAGAAATTATATCTATCTAATTATAATATCACAAACACATTATTGTTTCAACAGTTTATATTATGCCTCAAAGATTGCTTAAAATTCCACCTAAATTAAACAGCATAAAAGAAGAACAATTAAAATAAAGAATGCTAATACAAAACTAGAATCCCTCGGAACGTGACAGGTTGCAAATCCATTCCCTTAATTCAACTTCAACCTTATTATTTAAGGTTCTGTCACTATGAATAACCCTATACCCACTTGCTTCTCACACATGATGAGATTATGGACCAATATCTCCGGTCACGAGGGAAATCTTGTCGTCTCGGAGTAAGGGATATGACGTAGAATATTAAAAAGAACCAATAAGTTCCACATGAACTGCGTCCCGAAACTGACAAACCGAATGTCAAGCTTGAACGTCAGCCTGTCAGTTTATGAGATTTGAAGTGCTTGAAGCGCGGCTTTAAATAATAAATAAATATTTATGGACATTTCACACATCACACTCAAGTCCCAAACTAAGCAAAGCTTGTACTATGGGAACTAGATTGCTGATAGAATACTTAGATACTTTTTTTTGTAAAATCATACATAGAATACAAAAATTTATGTTCATCACAAAAACATTTAGATGTACCTATATAAAATATATGTTGTTGTTCTAAGTGCAGAAAGCTCTTATAAAATATGTTTTGGAGCACGTGATGGGGATCCCATAAATCTTGCTAACCCCTTATTTTGTGTATCTTAGGCACGTGGCAACCTCGCTTATTTCTAAACCACAATCCCGGCTTTTCTAGCTTTAACAGTGACCATCCTTATTCGACGAAGAAAAAGCGATAAACTAAGGAATCAGCATCGGATGTCAGTTAGAGAAATAAATAAATATTCACGGACATTTCACACGCTTTAGTCCGAAACTAAGCTAGTGGACCTAAATTTCTATAAAATAATTGTATACGTTTTGTACCTAAATACCAGAGTTCATCACACAAACATTTGCTCGCAGTGGTTATCGAACACAGCATGGAAGGCAGTGCTACTATCAACTACTATATAGCTCGGCCCACAGCGTATGCGGCTTTGCGTTCACTGTATTTTATTTAATAACTTGCTTCTATTAAAAAAAATATAAATTTCTAATTTAGTGGCCATAGTACAAGATTTGATAGATTTGCTTAGTTTATAGTGAAATATCTTTGAATATTTATTCATAAATTGTACATCAGAAGAAACATGAAGAATTTCAGCGTTAGAGAATCAGGGGACGTCTAAAGTGAAAAATGAGTGTAGCAAGGGTATTTCAGTACATAAACGAGCTGAGGCATTACCATTTAAATTGGATTTTTATTAATAGTAGGATTCGATCTTTTCAACCGACTTCAAAATAGGAGGATCTTAATTTCTGTACCTACTTATGTAGTTTTTCGTATGTTCGTCACGTAATTGGGAACCGATTTTGATCATAATCAATATACAATTTTATTCAACTCTATAGAAAATAATAACAAATTAATTAGTAGGTATGTCATTACAAAATATGATTGTTAATCCCATTGAGAAACGTCACCCGAACGTTGCAGCGTCATCGCGGGGTGTGAATCAAATACGTTGCGTTACGTTACGTTTCCTTTATAGGGGGAGAGCCACCCTCAGCCAGACCTTCGTTATTTTAGTAAGGCTGAAAGTTTCTCTGTGTGAGCCTCCAACACAGGTAAGAACGACCCCTGACTATCGAGTTTCGGTTGTGGTTACTTTAGCAGATATCTCGCGCTCGCACCTACAGCGGGCTTTCAATGTGTCTGGCGAGATGTAATAACCATGACAACTGTCTGGCTTTTGAGGTACCATATTTTTATAAGTCTCTTAGTAACATATATAAAATTCAGCTTTTATACTATGACGAAAGTATGATTAAAATTGATTAAGGTTTAGGGGTGTCTGGCAGGGGGAAGCTACCGTGACAAGTGTCCGGCAATGAACATCGTGATTCCCAAAGGTATTCTGGAGAAAATGTAGCAAAATTGAACTTTACACTTTAAGGAAAGTAAGGTACTATTTTATAAGTACACCTTTACCACCGGTTATCTGCTAAAGTAACCACAACCGAAACTCGATAGTCAGGGGTCGTTCTTACCTGTGTTGGAGGCTCACACAGAGAAACTTTCAGCCTTACTAAAATAACGAAGGTCTGGCTGAGGTCGGCTCTTAGGCTATTACGATTGTCACATTTATTAGTGCTCTGTCCGAATTAACCGTCAAAAGTAGATCAACCTAACTAAAGTCATTGTTTCTTAAAAATCGGTGAACGTATTATGACAGCGATATCAATACGTAGGTATTATTAGGTATTCTAGTAGTGGTAACAAAATCTGCACGACGTCACGCATTGCATTAATATTTTGATCAAGTCGGATTTCGATCAAAAATCACATTATAAAATCAGTCTATGTCTATATGTGTTTTGGAGCTACGATGCCACAGGTAAGATCAGTTCTAGGCTCTGGTCGCGTGGAACTGGCATCTGGAATCACCTTGTAAATAAAACGATAGTATATAAATGATCTGAGTGATGTTGCTGAATAACGTATGGTCGGTATAATGACAATGACAGCTCGACCAATCACCTATCTAACTTCAAACTTACTATATATTTATTTATATTTTTTATTTTATATATTTTTTTTATTAATATTGTACTTTTATTGTTGTTAATGGTTTAATAATGTTACTTTTTTGTTACTTTTAGCAAATATATGTCGGAAGATGCAATTGTTCTAAAGGTTGCAAAACGCTCTTAGTTTTCTAGAAAACTGCACTTTACTAAGTAATAAACCCTGTCCACGAACACTCGTAAATCTTAGAATACCGAAGGTTGGTTATAGTTGGAAACAGCTAGATCATCTCATCTAAAAAAAACTAAAAAAATATTCATGAATTCTAAGTGATCTTTGTGATTTTACTGAATAAAATTTAATTTATTTTGATCGTCCATTCTTTATACCTTCTTAAAGAGCACGAGGTACTGACAAAAACGTTACAGCTCGGTTGGTTTGTCATCTGTCTTTGAAAGGGTCGCGGGTTCGATTCACACTAACAACAAACATAATATTTTATTACTACAATTATCAAAATCGATTTATACCTAATTCGCAAAATAATCGCGTAACATATAGGTACATAAAACAACGTTCAAACCTCCATTTTTTAAGTCGGGTGTAGGTACTGTTACTGTCACCTCTTATGACTCATACGGTCGGTTTCTCGAACGATGATCAACGAAAAAATCAAATAATTACTATGTGTCAAACTCGGATCAATCGTGATTTGGGTTTCCAGAAACCGGCCGTTAATCTATAAAGACTCATAACTTAGAAGTCTTTATAGAGAAGAAAATATTGAGTATTTTTATTTGGCAGTGTACCAGCTGATGCATCAGCTATTGTCAATGTCAGTTAATCCTGAAGCATGGCTGCGAAGGTATTTAATTGTGTTGAACTAACTCCCGCTCACCTCAATTACTCTCTGGGCCTCACTCCTCAGCTTAGGAAACTGGTGTCGATGCCTGAAATAACGCTTTTGTACCAAAATTAGGCGATTCTTTTTTATATAGCTGTTCGCTTCTAAGCAAACCTGAAAAAGTTTTTTTTTTGGGCTCGCACATTTAGGGCTGTTTCTGGAAACCCAAATCATGATTGATCCGAGTTTGACACATAGTAATTATATGAATTTTTCGTTGATCATCGTTCGAGAAACCGGCCGCTAGTCTGAAAAAGTTTCTAATAACCTTTTCAATTTGAATGTTTTTTTTTCTATTTTTGAATTTCGTACGAAACATTTTTAATGAGAGCAATTATTAATAAACTCTTTGTTATGGCCAGTAACATATTGCGCAAAAGAAAGAAAAAAGTTTGACAGAATTTCTGCCACAAAAGTTTGTGGCCATCAAACTGTCAAATGCGTAAGCTCGAAATTCGAAAGATTAATTTTGTTCTAGATTTTAACTGCAATTTGTTCGCGTTTCATATTCGGCTCCTTTTTATGAAATAAGAAGAAAGATTTTGTATAAATCTAAGTTTTTCCTTAAAATCTAATCAGTGATTGCAACGTGATTGGGGGAAAATAAGTAAACTTCGATTCTATAGCTTTTAAAAGGCTTACCTGATTTGTATTTATTTTTTATCTTAAGTTTAAACAATAAAGTATAGTACCAAATAACTCACTGCCTCAAATCGTTAATAACAAAGAGACCCGCCAATTAATCCAAATAAGTAATTTTTGTTCATCCCCCAAATACTAGCTTTCACCCCCATTAACATTATCGGCAATAAATCAGGGGTTGTAAGCAGAATCGTTTTAATTCCGTGTTCGATTGGCTCGTAAATCGTGGGGGTCGTTTAGACCATCCCTTGTCGCCGAGACTTTCAACCCCTACTTGCAGTGTTTACTTTTAAAATTGGTATTTAGGAGCCGAAAAAGGTTAAGTACTAAAGAAGGTTTATACCCACAGTTCGTTTTTTACGCGCTCGTTTAGTAGCTGCAATAAAAAAACAAATTAAATTAGACTTAACGATTAAGAACGAGATAAAAAAACGGTTTTTGTACTTATTGGCTAACAATAAAATTTATTGTTATTTTTCGCACTTAACCATCTGATTTTAGAGCGAAGTTCATGGAAGTGAAACTGGATTGACTGATAGAATATTTATATTTTTTAGCGTTTGACAGATTTATTATCATTTTGTAGTTTATAAAAGTTTAATTGCCACCTCACTGTAACTTCACTATTTAAATTGTAATTGTTTGTAAGAAGAATCGTACGAAAATCGGTAACCAGGCCGTAGTTTCTTGCCCGTTCTAGGATCTGGTCGCGTGGAACTGGCACCTAGAACCACCTATTATATAACACCATTCTTTATGTATAATCTTTGTGACTTTTCAGAATAAAGAATAATTGAAATGTCAATTATTCTTTATTAATGATTGAAATGTCAATTAGGTATTCTTTATTCTGAAAAGTCAAGACTTAGACTTCTATACATCTTTGTGGTTTTATTTATTTATTTATTTTTTCTTCAAGATTACATGCTAAATAAAGAATAATTGACTTAGACCAGGTAACCTCAAGTTATTTTGGACAGGGGGGAGGTAGAGGGTAGGGTGGGGTGTACCCTGTTTACATTTTATAAACTCATCCATAAACGCAAAACGGACATGGCAATCCAATTCCATTTCCATTCCATTACCCATTATTGAATCCATTACGACGTCGTCAAAGTAGATTGCGTAAATAGTACTTAGGTTCTGTGTAGTAGAAGAATTTATTTCAATATTTTTAATGCATCTACAGGGAATTTTGCACAGGTAAATTTACACCTTGGGTTTCATAACCGAAGTTTTTGTAAGTGAAGATTTGTATGAGCATGTGGCCTAGTGGAAGTAACCTCGTCCACTGAGGCTGTGGGATCAAATCCTTGCTCAAATATGTTCGCAATATCAGGTGGCAGTTTCATTTCAGAGACCAGAGTTTAAGAATGGGCAAGACTGACCTGGTTCCTACGTTTTTAGGTATGGTCATTCTTGCAATTAATTTAAATTACTTAAATGCTGAAGTATCAGGTATTAATTAAATTTGCATTTACAGCAAAACATACGATCGTAATTATTTAAAAAAAACGAATATAATTATTTAAAATTATAAAAAAAAAAAATATTTTTTATCGATTTAATTGTATAATTTACCCCTCCCTGCCTGATCTCAACAACGTTATTCCAAATACTATTGTAATTTATTGTAACTAAATAAATATATTAATATATTTGTTTATATCACTTTAAAAATATAGGAGGCTGTAAATTCAACTGTATTTTTTGCCAAAGCCAACAAAAGGGAGATATTTAATCTGTAAGTATCCCTTTCAAGCTTTCGTAAGGGTTTTCTATGAATTATTATAAAAATACCTTTTCTTATGCGAGTAACAAAACCCAGCCTGTTATTCGAAGACATGAAAAATGAGGGGAATCGACATCGCAACGAAAATGGGATCTACTTCGAAAAATGGCGATCACCGTAGTAAAGTGTCCGAATAATAATATTTTCTTTACAAAATGGAAACCAACTTTAATATTCATCAACATGTAACACGAGATACACTTTTTGAGTTATTCTTAAAAATGTCGATGCTGATTGATGTAGGTATTTTTCTTTTTTTTTATAACTTAGCAGGCAGACGGGCTGGCGGTCCACCTGATGGGAAGATGTCACCCATCGACACCTGCAACACTAGTTTACCTATGTTCTAGATAAACTAGTTGTTCTACGTTAAGTGGGGTCTGCACATATGTCTTTTATTTTATCTTCTAGGTCACTATTTTTTGAAGTGAAAACTTCTTTAGCGGCGCTGGGTGGGTAAAAACTTTCAAACTCGCGTCAGGGTCACGTGACGTCGAAAAAGCGTAAGATCTTATTTAATTTTTATACATTGCTCGTAAAACAAGAGACGACAAAAGAACACACTTGCGGTCACGCGACGTATGACTCAAACAATTAAATAGTGTTGTGGCGACATGACGTGACGTTGTTGACGTTGTGTCACATTCGCGCTTGCGCGAATGTGACACAACGACATGACACAATCACAATGACACAGACACATTCGCGCTTGCGCGAATGTGTCTGTGTCAGTGTGTCTTCGTTGTCTTCGTCGTTGTGTCACATTCGCGCTGCGCGAATGTGACACAATGACATGACACAATCACGACTGTGGTTATATTTTTGAAGTGAAAACTTAAAAGTGAAAACACAACGTTAATATTGAAGTTTTCACTTCTGCCGGCACTCCCGGAGTGCTAGCTTTTTTTTTTTTCACAAAAGTTTTTTGGAGCAACTACTGACTGGAATTAAATATCAGATATTATGTAGACAATTTTTTAACGTTTTTTTATTCTTCTTCTTCTTATCGTGACACTGCTATACCGTGCCTAGCTGTTACCGGTGTGCGCCACGAGGAGGCTCTTTCCATGTTTTTTTATTAAATTCTAATGTCAACTTGAGCTATTTAACTCGGGGTTTAGCCCTCTCTTTTGTCCATAGGCATTGTTTGGTGTCATAACGGCACTATTCTGCAGTTAAATCATGGCACGCGTCAGTGCCTTTGTCCATGCACACGTAGCTGCCTAAACCAGAGGCTTTCGAATCTTTACCACCTACATTGTCGTATTATTTGCTTGGTTTGGGACTAAAGTGTGACGTATGAATTTTCCAGGAATATTTTTTTATATATTTATAACAATTCGACGACCGATGTGGCGCGGTGGGCGATGGTCCGCCTGCGACGCGGAAGGTTGCGGGTTCGATTCCCGCCTTGGAATAAATGTTTGTATGATCTGCAAATATTTATTCTGGGTGTTCTGGGTATTTATATGTATATAATAAAAATATATCTATCTATGTAATGTTATTGTTTTAAGTATGTCAGTCTTCTAGTACCCATAATACAAGCTCTGCTTAGCTTGGGGCTAGATGATGTTGTGTGGATTGTCCAGCATTATTTATTTATTTAATTACCTTCATCCGCATCTTATTCTTTTTTCAGATATAATGTATGTAGTTTATGTGTTAATCCAGGTTAATAACTATAATATTCCATGTAGCATCAAAATCGGTTTGTTAAGACAATTGAGTAAGCTATATTTAATTAACACAAGTTTATTACGAAAGTATATATAAAATATCAAATTATTTTGAATAGTCTTCAAAATAATTTGATATCAAGCTTATGGTGAACTAGCACCAACTTTCTTAATAAACAATAGTAAAAATTAAAACAAACGCACACGTGTGTATATGACAAGTGCTTACGCCATATATGTTTGTATTGCAGGTATGAACGTCGGTATGAACAGAGAAATGGCGGCCATAACTCTGCATACCGCGGTGCACTCGCGGCTTTGGCATCTGCGTTCCATTCTACATAATATATCTACATAATTTGCAGACGCATATATACATTATATTGCTATATAAAATAACTATTATTATTAGCAGCAGCAAAACATAAATGGGACTTATTTAAGGCATCGTTTTGAAAACGTCACGTTTTGCGTGAGACCTTTAAATATTTACTTTTATTGTTTGGTGTTAAAGCGGGTAAAGAAATACATTATATGTGAAAAATTCTGCTCTCTAACTATCACGGTTTATGAGATAAAGCCTGGTGACAGACGGACACATAGACGGACAGCGTAGTCTCAGTAATATGGTTCCATTGCACCCTTTGAGTACGGAACCCAAAAAACTGAGGTATTTCCAAACAAAGCGTGGCACAAGACTTTCCCGTAGGTTTACAAAGTGATTTAAAAAAATCAAAACTTACAAAAGACAGCATAAAACCGCATTTTACTGTGCTGCCGAAATCGAGTGGAATTTAAAGCGAATCAGTTTTGGCAGCGCCGCGAGCTGGCAACATCGGCGCTGCCAACGCAAGGGTTGTGGCTAAAACTTTTGAAATCGCACACAATGCTTGTTACGTGGCATGCTGCGTTTTATATAATATTACATGTCATTATAGTTTATGTCATAGCCTGAGTATTTGATTTTAAAAAACTTGTTAACTTAATTTGATATGTGACAATAAAGATACTTATTTATGAACTATAGTAAGTACCAATGGAAGTTTTAGTCAAACTCCCAGTAAACACTGCATTATTTACAAATCCAATAATACATATATTAGGAACTTGTCCCTCAAAAATATTATCGAGAGTTTTTCCCTAAATACCTAAAGGTATGGTTAGCACTTTGACTTCTGCTCGTGTGGTCGGATATTTAGCAGTTATAGCAGCTAACACTTTTTAATGGGCTAATAATACAGTTGGATTGATTCGTGCTCTACGAACAATAAGAGCTGCATCTGTAATGCATACTTGAAATTTTGAATCCGTTGAAGAAGGCATAAGATTAAGATTAAATGATTCTCTAAACCGAAATAACTTATCTAAACAATGCTAGGAATGCAATGGAATGACTAATGAAGAGATAACTAATGCGATTGCTTGTTTAAACAAGTTTTACCCACTTATCTGTGAGTACTTTCTATGGTATGCTAAGGTGATAATAATATGAATACGGGTTTGGACTTTTGCTTTTGTTAACTTAGTGATTACTAATGGTCTCGATAACTTCGCTTAGTATAAAACTGGTTGAAATGCTCATTTTGAAACCATTCACATTCTCGTGTCTGTGCATTGTACTTTAGTAGTACATAATACATTTTGTTAAAGTGGTTCTAATATAGTTCTAACAGTGTAATATGAAACAGTGTTAAAAGTGATCTTTGTAATAAATCTAAGAAAGATGGAGGTAAGGTATTTTCAATTATATGCAATTGATGTGTAAACTTAAAATCATAACTTAAAATCTCTAATGTTTATAAATTATCAATTTGCAGAACTCTTTCAATCTAGAAGAAAATACATTCAAACAATTTTACTACGCATGTTCTGATGATGACACTCAAGAATTAAAAATTACTAAAGATCCATCTCAAAATTTGTTAATACGCAGTGGTGAAAGTTTGAAGACTCTATTCGAAGTGAAGAAACCAAAAAAGAAGAGAGTCTCATCTACTGTTTCCCGTGAAGGTGGCAATGTCAAGCACATTGGGGTTGTTGGAGCCACTAGTAGAGATGATGATTAGAAGACGACTTTCAAGACTCTGGAAGATTCGACCACGAACACGTCGACATCGTTAAACCACTTCAACCATCCGAAGAAAACCAGTACATTCTTACTATGATCGATCGCCGAACAAAATGGCCTGAAGCCATCCCTGTACAAAATATCACCGCAGAAACAGTCGCCAGAACAGTATATGAACTGGATATGCAGATTAGGATGCATCACAACATACGATTTTCTTGATAAGCACATTGATTGTAGGTATAAGTCCTCGTTGTATTCGTCTTCAAATATCGAACCAGTATCCAAAGTTTCACATAACTTTTCTTCGTATATAGAACCATCATTATTTGCCATTTTGTTCAAGATTAATTATCAAAGCAACGTGTTAAAATTTTTAACTGAGCTGACCCTAGTCATGTATTTGTATGAGCTATTTATAGAAAGAACAGGTTAAAGCTACAAAAAGTGATCACTTAATGAGGGTTCGTAGCAAGTATGACTAAACATGACTAACTAGTTTGTTAATGTATTATAGTTGCTTCCAAGTAACTTAGAAGCAATTATAACACATACCGACCGATGTGGCGCGGTGGGCGATGGTCCACCTGCGACGCGGAAGGTTGCGGGTTCGATTCCCGCCTTGGGATAAATGTTTGTATGTTCTGCAAATATTTATTCCGGGTGTTCTGGGTATTATATGTATAATAAAAAAAAAATATCTATCTATGTAATGTATTATATTAAGTATGTCAGTCTTCTAGTACCCATAACACAAGCTCTGCTTAGCTTGGGGCTAGATGATGTTGTGTGGATTGTCCAGCATTATTTATTTATACTAATTATTAAAATGGTATTTTTTACTCGATAGTTCAGTTGTTATTTCTTTGGTAACGTTATAATTTAAATTAATATTGTTTTGATGCTATCGTAGTTTATGTTGCCACCATTGGCGTAATATTTAAGTCGGTACTTTGCATGTTTCCAATGTTCATTTGGAGCGACTTTTTTTAATTTCATTCATTTCGTACAGCTCAACCTTTATTAGGTATTTCGCACCGGGGGCGTCATCTTCATTGGTGAACAAGCACATTGCCACCCTCGCAGTGCGCACGGGAAACAGTAGATGAGATTTTCTTCTTTTTTGGTTTCTTGACTTCGAATAGAGTCTCCAAACTTTCACCCCTGCGTTTCAACAAATTTTGAGATGAATCTTTAGTAATTTTTAATCTTGAGTTTCATCATCAGAACATGGTATTTTTTCACTCGGTGGTTTAGTTGTTATTTCTTTGGTAACGATACAAATATTTTTTTGACGCTATCGTAGTTTATGTTGCCACCATTGGCGTAACATTTTAGTCGGTTCTTTGCATGTTTCCAATGTTCATTTGGAGCAACTTTTTTAATTTCTGTCATTTTATATAGCTCAACCTTTATGGGGTATTTCACACCGGGAGCGTCATCTTCATTGGTAGAAACAAGCACATTGCCACCTTCGCAGTGCGCACGGGAAACGGTAGATGAGACTTTCTTCTTTTTTGGTTTCGTGACTTCGAATAGAGTCTCCAAACTTTCACCTCTGCGTATTAACAAATTTTGAGATGGATCTTTAGTAATTTTTAATTCTTGAGTTTCATCATCAGAATATGGTATTTTTTCACTCGATGGTTTAGTTGTTATTTCTTTGGTAACGTTATAAATATTTTTTTGACGCTATCGTAGTTTTTGTTGCCACCATTGGCGTAACATTTTAGTCGGTTCTTTGCATGTTTCCAATGTTCATTTGGAGCAACTTTTTTAATTTCTGTCATTTTATATAGCTCAACCTTTATGGGGTATTTCACACCGGGAGCGTCATCTTCATTGGTAGAAACAAGCACATTGCCATCTTCGCAGTGCGCACGGGAAACGGTAGATGAGACTTTCTTCTTTTTTGGTTTCGTGACTTCGAATAGAGTCTCCAAACTTTCACCTCTGCGTATTAACAAATTTTGAGATGGATCTTTAGTAATTTTTAATTCTTGAGTTTCATCATCAGAATATGGTATTTTTTCACTCGATGGTTTAGTTGTTATTTCTTTGGTAACGTTATAAATATTTTTTTGACGCTATCGTAGTTTTTGTTGCCACCATTGGCGTAACATTTTAGTCGGTTCTTTGCATGTTTCCAATGTTCATTTGGAGCGACTTTTTTTAATTTCTGTCATTTTGTACAGCTCAACCTTTATTGTTACTTACTTAACCTTTGTATTTCGCACTGGGAGCGTCATCTTCATTGGTAGAAACAAGCACATTGCTACCCTCGCAGTGCGCACGGGAAACAGTAGATGAGACTTTCTTCTTTTTTGGTTTCGTGACTTCGAATAGTCTCCAAACTTTTCTTTTTTGGTTTCGTGACTTCGAATAGAGTCTCCAAACTTTCACCTCTGCGGTTTAACAAATTTTGAGATGGATCTTTAGTAATTTTTAATTCTTGAGTGTCATCATCAGAACATGCGTAGTAAAATTGTTTGAATGTATTTTCTTCTAGATTGAAGGAGTTCTGCAAAATTCGATATGAATCTACACTTGCTCAGACAATTAATTGTATTGTTTATACCGAATTTGACAATGTTATTGAAATAGATAAGAACCGTAATGTAATCGGAGATTATAGTGGTTAGTTTAAGTTGACATTGTATAATCCTAGTTATAGATAAAATTGAATAAAAATTATTCACCCTTACTCCAGTTATTTGATTTATTCCCTTAGTTTATAAAGAATCTGAGCTTAGTACATTTATAATGTTTTTATGTTTGCGTAATTAATAACACATGTTTTACCTTGTTGAGTAGAATTTAACAAGAATAATAAGGATAATAAAGCCTATTTAGTCATCTATTTCAATATGTCTAGAATATTTAAATAAATGTAATAAGAGAGAAAAATAGACATGATTGAATTGGAAGATAAATTCTTAAGTTTTATGACATGTGTTTCTTTTTAAACTAATGTAAGATCATACAAAAAACCGATTCAGGACTGGTCATTTCTTCCAGATTCTTGTCGTGAAAGCTGGAACCTCGAATCACGTGACAATTCAAAATAAATCCTTGTGATTTTATGAAATAAAGTATCTTTGTGTTTCTTCTTCTTCTTTCCTAATGGCTTTTCGCAGGCTAGGGTTGCCACGATTTTGCCAATGTCGGAGTTTATGGTGATTTATGTTTACTAATCTTATAACAAATCTTTGTGTTTTTAAATAATCTTTACTGAAATAAAAACTGTTTTGAGTTTGACATTGACGGCAGCGAGTCCTGCGTCATGCGGCATGCCGCGAGCACTGCGACATCGTATGTGAGAATATTCCGACGTTGGATACAAAATGCTTGGCATTCGGTGTTTTCGGTTTTGTATTGTGGATATGCAAGTGGTTGAAAACTTTTAAATTAAGGTGAATCTCAGTTTAAGTCTGATTTAAGAAATAAAATTATGTACCAATTCTTTACGAAAGATTATGTTTTTATTTCACTCAATTACGTTTTTTAATAATTCAAAACCATACCTAAAAATAAATAAAAGCGCTTGTCTGGTAACCAAAAAAATATAAATAACAAACTTAGTATTATGAAGTTTTTATTTTGATAAATTTGTTAGTACATAGTTGTAAGTATATTTTGTATTTGCTAAAACATCCTACATCACCATACATCTAGCAAAATAAAGACATTTTATTATAAGTTGAATTAACATTATTACATGCACTTTTATTAGATGACCTATTAGACGACCGTTAGTGCAACTGCAGCTTAATGTATGTCAATGCGGCATTATCAGCATGGGAGAAACTCTAATACCGCGTTGGGTTTCGACATTCTTCGCTAACCAACCGAATTTATTAATATATCATTGTATTTGCATATATTTGAGTGTGGCTGGGTATGTAGTCCATCCAAAGGTTGCCTGGAAGAGATCGTTCATAGCGATAAGGCCGCTCATTGTACTTTACTTAACAAATACTGTGTTTTTTATATTTTGAAACAGCTTTGTGGTGTAAATGAGTTTTCTAGTTATTTATTCGAGTAGAGGAAGACCTAAAATAAAATGGTTGGATTGTTTGAAAGACGATGTATTTGCATAGATATATCTCATTAGTATTTTTAAAATAATTACAGCTTATACAACACAGTACTTACATAAATAATCACTAACGGCCGGTTTCTGGGAACCCAAATCACGATTGATCCGAGTTTGACGCATAGTAATTATTTGATTTTTTCGTTGATCATCGTTCGAGAAACCGGCCGTAAGACTTCAAATGTGCTATCTCAAGATACACAAATATTTAATTAGAAAAACTATAGCTAGATTCGATTTTTTAACAAAAAAGCAGAGTATTTTCATTGTGTGTTTAGAAAAAAAATGAAAATTATAAACTAGTTGTCAAACCATTGCGCAAATTAGATGGTTAGATATACATTATAATGTATGCTGCGTCAAGCTGTGGGAAATCCTTCTCAGCAGTTCGCTAAGTTCTAAGCAATCAACTGTAGTTACTCGATATTTCCCTCAGATAAGGAGAAACTGTACATAAAAGGTTACTGGACCAAGAGTTATTGCATCCACATTCACTGTACTGTAACTTGGAGTAGATCTTGTAATGTACAGAGGTGGATACCAGGAAAAACTACGAGGAAATTGCTTGAAAATTCCGCACGAACGCCTATTTATATAATTATTATGTTTGTAACACTTATTTTAGCATAAATCTTGCAATAATATCTTGTATGATTTGAAAATTCTTTATTGCACAAAAAAAATAATTTTACAGAGGCGAGCTTCATAATAAAACGCATTTTCTTCTAACTAACCTTTGTGTATATTCTGACAATTAAAAAAAATGTATATAAGTATTCTATCAACAATCTGTACCCCAAGTACGAGTTTGTGCTCAGACAACTCGCAGAGACGCAATCGCCGAGCCCCACCGATTTTGTATGGAGATTTAAGCAACGCCCCTAGCAGATTTCTTGAGAAGCTTGGATTTCTATACAAAATCGGTGGCGTTCGGCGATTGCGTCTCTGCGATCCGTGTGTGCACAAACTCGTACTTGGGGTACTGGTTCCCATAGTACAAGCTTTCCTTAGTTTAGGATTAGAATGAGATGTGAGATTAGTCCGTGAATATTTAGTTATTACTAATAACAAAGTATTCACGAATACTTACTTAGTTATTACTAATAACACTATATTTATCTCACTATTAATGCTCTTAAACAAAATGGAACGAATTAGCAATGATCTTGGCTTGACCATTAACAGAACCAAAACAAAGATCATGTTTATAGATCGTGCAAATAAACTAAACAATACTGGTGCACTGAACCTGCCATCTGTAGATGACTTCACTTACCTCGGTTCTAACATAAGCAACAACGGATCTTGCGAGGCCGACATTAGAAGGCGCATTGGAATGGCCAAGAATGCCATGTCTCAGCTTCATAAAATTTGGAATGACCGAAACATCTCGCTTAGAACGAAAATTAACCTAGTTCGAACTCTGATATTTTCAATATTTCTTTATGGTGCTGAGACATGGACAATCAAGGCTGCAGGCCGCAAACGCATAGATGCTTTTGAGATGTGGTGTTGGAGGAAAATGCTCAGAATACCGTGGACGGCTTATCGAACCAACGCATCGATTCTTCGGCAACAAAAAATTACATCCAGACTATCTACGACCTGTCTCAAGCGAATACTTGATTACTTCGGACACATTGCCAGGAAAGATGGAGACAACCTTGAAAAACTCGTAGTCACTGGAAAGGTGGAAGGTAAAAGGTCGCGAGGTCGTAGCCCGATGCGTTGGTCAGATCAGGTCCGCTCCACACTCAGCACATCCGTCTACGATGCCCTGCATTTGGCCGGGGACCGACAAAAATGGCGCAACATAGTCAGAAACAAGATATTGACTGGAGGTGGTCACGACCCTCAGACATGAGGAACACGAGTAAAGGAGGAGGATATTTATCTCACTATTAATAACTTATTAGATTTAGTTCCCATAGTAAGACATAGGTCCCATAGATGTGATAAAGTGCATGAGTAAAATTTCCGTATTTTTTAATAATGGTTTGGCCTGTCTAGTTATTATGCAGTCTGCAAGGGTAGCGATCGATGTCCAGCGGAGCGGAAACGGAAATACGCTCGAGGCTTTGATGCGCCAGGCTCAGGGGTGCCTAGTTTGTGACTTTGTACTGTACCTCTACCATGAGTTGTCATAGTAAAATCGCCTGACTTACTACAGTAGTTACGTAAATATTAGTATGACGAATTTTAGTACCCAACTATCCGCTAGAGGCACTGTACAAATCTTCATACATTTTTTTAACTACAGTATAGTTTATATAGTATAGTAAAAACTCATGGTAGAGCTACTGAAGCCCAAATGTGACACGTAGGAAACGTTAGAATTTCGCCAAAAAACGCTGACACAAAAACACAATGCAACGTGCAATTTGTTGTACGGAAAACCCAATAGCATTATTTATTTATATTTTTGTACTTATATTATAACAGTCAAGTAAGTACATGTACAATATCATCGATGTATATCATAGCTGGGTTCGATCCAAAGCATCATCCTACATGCATACAAAAATAAACAGTCGAATTTAAAAACCTTTTCCTTTTTGGAAGTGGGTAAAAACTTTGCATTCAGGACCATTCGGAAGCGATTTGATAGTTTCAAGATGCTGCATTGCCGCACTAAATAGCGATACTGATACACGGGGCCACCTACTCACCAGCCTTCGGGTCACGCGTCGCTGCGACTAGACGCTCTAAAAGAGTGTTAAATTCCCTTCAGAGGGCTTAGTCTGAGGTTGCATTTTAAAACTCCCTACTCTCGAGCAGAGAGTAGTCTCTTGGATATCCATACAAAAATATAAAGACATCCGAGAAACGACTGTCGGCTCGAGAGTAGGAAGTTTTAAAATGCAACATCGGACTAAGCCCTCGGGTCTCGGTACCCCACGGACCGACAGTCTTGGATGTATATTCGCCCATATTGATATCGGAGGTGTCGTGTCGGTCATGTAAAAACGTTCATGTCGTCTCAAACCGGTAATTGTTTTCTTGTGAGTTCTATAAGGAAAATATTTATATTTAGTTGGTTTTGTGACGCACTGAGAAGTCCTGCGGATATGATACATATAAGGTCCTTAAAATGGTATTAAAAGTTCTAAGTGTTATTTCTATGCTAACGTTTTGTCATGGTAAGTAATTTTATTTATTTATATTTAGTTTCCAATACATGATATTTTGCCCTTACATGTAAACTACCCAACAAACTCACTAAAACATACGCATGTTACATAGGTACGCACAAAAAAATACATGTACGCATGTTTTTACGGTTTCTGACAACGTGAATACATTAGGTACCTTTAAAATATTAAACTTACTTCTTCTTCTTCTTCGTGTCGATGCTACAACTGTATTTTGATGTAGCATCGTGTTGGAAAGATTAGCCAGACTAGACACTGCTTTACCGTGCCTAGCTGTTACCGGTGTGCGCCACGAGGAGGCTATAAACTTACTAATAATCGAAGACGATACGCGATTTATTTTTAAAGAAAATTTATGCAAAATATATTTTATGTATGTACATATTTACTTTTTAGGAACAACGTTTAGATTTGACTACGAGTTCATTGAACCCGCTGAAGGGTGGATGAAGCTGCATCGGGTGCCTGCGACATGGAACGACGCTAGGAAAATATGTTACGCCGAAGGTACTAGTCTTACTTTATTCAGTAAAATCATTAAAGTAAATTAGGTAAGTAAGTACTTGCATTAAGGTCATTATAGCAACTCATCATTATCATCTTCCTACCCTTGTCCCACATTATGTGGGGTCGGTACAACACGTCTTCTTCTTCTACTCTTCTCTATCAGACGTCATCTCAATGCTCATACCTTTCTTACACATTTCATCATTCACACAGTCCATCCTTTGGCCTCCCTCTCCTAAATTATAGCACCTATACCTACTTACTATTATAAAACTGTAAAAAATTCAAAATTCACTGAGTAAACGATTTTGAATCTTGAGTTTATCTACATGTTTGTTAGAGCCGCCTAATCTACACCATTGGTCCGATTTAGATAAAACTTATTCAGTTTAGAAGCCTGTTTTAAAGTTTAGACAATTTTATAAGTACCTATGTAACTAAATGATTATAAAATTTTCTGATGACGAATGATGTTGTGTGGATTGTCCAGCATTATTTATTTATCTACATGCTCCCTCAGTAGGTACTGGCTGGCAATGCTACTTAGATCAGTGTAAATGAGTCGTTGACGTTTTCAGGAGCATTTCTTGCATCTCCACTAACGCCGCAATTGCAACAGTCGGTGACGAAATTTGCTTCAGAGCGCTCTGTCTCCAACATCTACACAGGAGTTCACTCTACCTTTTCTAAAGGAACTTATGCGTCTATCGAAGGTAAACCACGCTCTCTGGACTATTAAATTAAAAATTTTCATCACACTGAGACGTAAAAGTGCCGAGTCTCATATGACTTTGAGTACTTCAAACCAAAACAAAATGCAAATATTAATGATTAGCGGCAAAAATAAGTACGATACTCTAATAAATAATCAAACTAACAAACATAGGTATTTCTATAGAAACGTCTGTTTCCTACTACTTCAGAGGTTGATAAACTTATCTTAATTCACAGGAGTCACATTAACAATGCTGCCGACGGTCAACTGGGCAGAAGGCGAGCCTAACAACTTCCAGAATTCCGAGAACTGCCTAGTGATGCTGACCAACGCGAATTATACTATGAAAGACGTTGCGTGCACTGAAGTATTTCCCTTCGTCTGCTACAAAAAGCGAACTCAGAAACTGGCTATCACTAGATGTGGGACACATGATACAGGTTTATTTTCAAAGAATATTTTGTATTACTTATTTAATCAAATTCTAGCTGCTTAGACAAAGTGTAATGGCTACCCGTTGCAGTAAGAATCTTTTGGAAATATTGCTCATAAATGAATGTACAATGCACGATAGGTTTTTTAACTGTTCACTAGCTTTCGGTTTTTCCATCTATAATTATAACAATCATTGAAAATATCTGAGGGGGTATCTTGACAACTGAAATGTTTTTGAACTGTTATTTGATCAAATTGCAGTTCAGTTTTCTTCTTCGTCTTTTATTGATATTTTGAATGATCGATTTTCATACCATTTAATAGAATTAACGAAAAATCAGATTGGCCATGCTCAAATCAGGTAGGCCACGTGCTAAACCGCGGCATTAATAAAATAAATAAAATTTTTATTTTATTTTTATTTTTATTTTATTTTATTTAAAGTTTGTATGTTTGTATATTTGTTCAATTGTAAGGGGTAATCTCGGGATCTACTGAACCGATTTTAAAAATTCTTTCACTAATAGAAAGCCACATTATTGCTGAGTGTCATAGGCTATATTATATTTTCAAAATAATTAGGGATCCTTACTAAAACTTCAATTATGTAACCCAAGGTGTAAAAAAAATACCAAAGAAATTTCTTACATCGCGTGCGCTGCGAAAACTATTGATGATAGAAAGAAATCATGTACTACAATTATGTAGAACACATCATCATCCACAAAAAAGTCAGCGACAGCATATGTCTAACTATTACAGATATCCGGCTACCGCAGCACTTTCGCCCATACGTCGGCTAATTAAAAATAATTTGGATAGAAGTCCTTATCAACTATGACAAATAATAAAATATTGTAAAAAAAATCCAGCTACCGCAGCACTTTCGCCCATACCTCGGCATATTAAAAATAATTTGGTTTAAACTCCTTATCAACTATTTCCGGCTACCGCAGCACTATCGCCCATACCTCAGCTAATAAAAAATAATTTGGTTCGAAGTCCCAACTATGACAAATACTAAAATTTTGTAAAAAATTAAAAATAAAGATAAAAAAAAAATAGAGCACTTCCCATACGTCAACATATTCAAAGTATGTAGGTTCAAAATCTTTATCCATTGTGACATGTACTAAAATATTTAAAAAATTCCAGCTACCACAGCATTTCCGCCTAGATATATTTTTGTGTTCTAGAAAAAAGATGTGGAGCTTGAAAATGCCTATAAAAAATTTTACAACAGCATATAACTAACTAACTTTTATATTTAAAAAAAATTATGCCCAACGAAGTGGGCACGGGTCAGCTAGTCTTAAATATAGTTAATGGTTTTCTTTCTTTCCTCTTTCAAATATTTGTTCTGTGTCTGGGTGTTACTATGTATTTTATGTATGTATTTACAAAAAAAAAGGTATATAAGTATTCTATCAGCATTCTAGTTTCCATAGTACAAGCTTTGCTTAGTTTGGGACTAGAGTGTGATGTGTGAATTGTCCGGGAATATTTATTATTTATTGTACACAAAATAAGACATACACAAGACAGAAATAGATGACATGTACACTTATACTGACTATTACGAGGTGACCTGAAATCAAACGGGAACACTTTTTGATTCAGCTCGTAGTTTAGTTTGTAGTTTTGGCTGTATAGACATTTTTGACTTTGTGACCTGACATGTTGTCCGATGTTCGAGGCCTTCTACTTCTACTCTTTTAGTTAATGCAATATTGAATTAGTTACATACTTTGTAGTAAATAAAGCTGGCAGATTTCTATGTTTTCTGAACAATTGTTTATTTGTTCCCTAATCTTTTGATTTCAGGCCAAACTTTGATCGAAGCTGGGTTTAACGATTGGTCCCCTGGACAACCTGCTAACGAAACCCAACCCGATGGGGAGTTCTGTGGTGTGATTGATAGAGCAACCGCTCGACTTTACGACGCCCCTTGCAGCTGGACCATCGCATTCATTTGCAAAAAGTATCCGGAGAGTCTTGTACATTCTGAGAATTAATGAATGTATAAAAAATTTGATAACATCCTTTGTCCAGGGGCTGGCATACCATGCTTGGTAAAAGCCCCAAATAAAAATAGAATAAAAAGTCAGAACTCACAGCAATAATTAATGATGGTTTGCTATGAAGAATCTGTAGGTAATCATAGATATTATGAAATGCCTTTGGACATTTCCAAAGGCATTTCATAATATCTATGATTGGCCTTACACATTTGTAAGGCTTTTAAATTATAAACAAGCGCATTAGCAATAAATTAAAAGAGTTAACATAATAATAAAGATGTTTTAATAAATAATGTTGTCAAGTACCTTTATCGGACCCCCTTAGAAGAAATTATCTATTTAATTTAGATTCTGCCGTAAATTGATTTTTGAAAATTGGATGGTTAACACACATCATAAATTCTATGTTTGATTCTAGTGTGTGCAGTTTAGTAGCTAGTAAAACTTTATTTTAATCATTTATTTTACTGCTAAGCTAGTTATAGCAGAAGAGATACGAATACCTAATAGAGGAAACATGTCACCTAAACAAAAAGCAAATGTATGTCAACGTGTTTGCTAAGAAACGTAGTTATTCTCTTTTTATAACTCCTCTCTCCTCTCTAGTGGCACGCCACCGCTCGGTGCACCCTATTGATGTACCCTGAAGTAAATAAGAAGCTGGTACTTTCCCTTTCATGCTGGATCTACCAAGAACAAATATTGTTTGAGGCTACCTGAGTCCGATACCAGTGAGACTTTGATAACAGATTTGAACTCATGACCCTATGTAGATATACAAACATTGATACCGGGATTCCCAGATATTTTCGTATGTAAGTGTTTACGTTCTTATATAAACTTCTCAGACAAAGCTGTGCAGTTTAGTATCTAGTAAAACTTTCTCGTTGACCGTTTTGTTTCACTGTTAAGAAAAATGGTTCATAAATCATTATTTCTGTTGTTTCTTCTCAACTTCTCCAATATTTACTGTGAGTTTATTATTGGGTCTATTATATTGCATTGTGTATCTGACTTAGCACGTACGTGCACTTGTTGGCCACATATGGTCAAGGAATAGCGTTCGACTAAAAACTGTTTTCCATTTCATCATCATTATCATCTACAGCCTGATTCGACCCACTACTGGGTATATAGGCCTCTGCTCCTGACCTGACCTGACATTTCTTTGCAAGTTCTTTATTATAGTTATTTAAAAGATTTTTTATAGGTGCAATGTTTCGATTTGACTACACGTACGTCAAATCTGTCGAAGGTTGGCTGAAATTACATCAAGTACCATTAGCTTGGAGCGATGCTAAGCTCTTATGTCACGCTGAAGGTAAATCTTAGTGATATCTAAAAGTCAATTCTAAAACGGCTTCGACTTATTTAGTGAGCACATTTAATCATTTATTCAACAATTGAAACTCGAAAGTGCTTAATTGGTTATTGAGTGTTATAGGGGACCTTTACATGCCCGTACCCTTTTGGATTCGATAGAGAATTATCGTTGAAGACAGTATAGTAACAATTATTGTGATACATAGCTGGTTTGCGTTTTTTAGGAGCAATTTTAGCATCTCCACTGACTTATCAGATGTTGAGCACAATGGTAGCGTTTGCATCAGCACGATCGGCCCAAACCATTTACACTGGAGTGCACTCTACCTACTCGAAGGGAACCTATGCTACAATTGAAGGTATATATATAACTTGTCGTTTTACTATCAAACACATATAGAACATGTACATGTGTACATGAACTTGTCCAGCGTTGCTAGCTTTATTACAAACCTAAAACTCTGTCACCAAAATTGGTTATTTTTCAGGCGTTCCACTGTCAAGGTTGCCGATTGAGTGGGTGCAGGGCGAGCCCGATAATTACGAGAACTCGGAGAACTGCCTCGCGATGTTGACCAACGGCAATGGCACTGTCAAGGATGTCGCGTGCACTGACGTCCATCCTTTCATCTGCTATAAGAAACGAACCCACACGCTGGTTGTAACTGGATGTGGAACGCATGATACAGGTATTGCTCCGTTAGGATATTATGTTCCTTTGGTATTGTTCACAATTGTTAAACTGCATGACGCCTAGAGGAGCCTAGTGAGTGAAGCTTAGTAAATGATTGATTCATAGGCACCAGTCTCTAACAAAATAGTCAATTGAACTGATAACTGTATATGTCCGAAATAGTATATTTTATTCTTATGATACACGTATGTCGTTAACATGTTGAGTGCTGATATAAGTATTTTATGTTATGAATATAATGAATATATAATATGAATATAATTTTATGTTATGAATCTTTCAGAATACAACTTAGACAAACGTACTAGTAGTTGTTACAAGTTCCACCGACGCGGGCTTATTTGGTCTCAAGCGCATATGACCTGCATGGCTGAAGGAGGCCACCTCGTCATCATCAACAGCAATCAGGAGCAAACGGTTGTGAAGGAAATGTATGCAAAGCATGCTGATAACGTGATATTTTCTAAGCACCCCCAATTCGCGTATATAGGTGTTTTCAATTCTGGAGACGGTGGTTCCTGGATGACCATTCATGGTACGTAATACCTATTGTTAGGATGCCACACTGTCCATCGTCATTTTCTTTTCACTGACTTCTTGCATGTTTCTTATAGAACTGACTCTTAACATAGCAGTCCTCCAAGAACTGAAGATTCAATACATTGCCTTGATCATGTGAAAAATAATGACCTCAGATAAAAATAAGAAGTAAATTAAATAATTGATTGCAGGTCAAACGGTCACAGAAGCTGGTTTCGACCTATGGTACCCTGGCCAGCCTGAGAATGCCACTCAGCCCCTCGGGGAGTTCTGCCTCGTGGTCGACAGAGGTTCTGTGCGACTCCTGGACGCTCCTTGCAACTGGGACTGCCCGTTTATATGTGAAAAAACCCCGGAAAGTCTTGCAGCAGATTCTGAAGAAATATATTAAAATTTTCTTAAAATCACATTATAGGTCACATAAGAGCTTGGCCAACTATATGGAGTGTATAATTTTTGAATATTAAGTATTTTTAAATATAAACTTAATGCACAATATTTTAGATCATTGCTAAAAAAATAATGTCTGATAAATATGAAACTCGTATAAAAAAAATTACAATATAAAAAATATGAAATTCAATTTTTAAATCGATATCTACACATAAGTAAACCATTAACAATTATAATCAGAACGCTGCAACAGTCGATAGTAAAGCTGATGTCGACGGGCAGTGTATCACAAATACACAGTTTCGATACGTTTACGATTTTTACATTTATTCGTGCTGACCTGATACTTCAAGCTACTACACATCAAGTCACGCTGTCAGTAAAACACAGTGGATCTAGTGTGCTGTTATATCTTGATTGAATCCCGTCGAGGCAGCTTTCCTTATTTCTCTCTAAAGAGAAATAAGGAACCGACCGATAGACCGTGCAAGCTCTAAAGCTTGCACGGTCTATTTTCACTGAAGTACTAGTAACAGAATTTAGCTAGCTATACAAAAATTGCCAAGGCATATTTTGGTTTGTGTCTATAAAGCGCGCCTTTAGCAAAACTTGTAGCATTCATTATTATGATTTGCTATGAGGGATTCAGGTTGATGATTATAGTAATTTAATATCCTTAAATTGTATTATAAATAAACGTATGAGCAATTTTTTTTTTTTTTTTTTTTTTTTTTTTTTTTATTTAACCTATTGTGTCCCACTGCAGGGCAAAGGTCTCCCCCAAATTCCTCCATTCATCCCGATCTCCTGCAGCCATCCACCACTCCTTCGCGTATGAGTCGAGATCGTCCCTCCAACGTCTTCTCGGCCGGCCCGGTCGTCGCCTCATATTCTCGGGCAGCCAAGATGTGGCTATTCTCGCCCACTTCTCAGGTTGCATCCGACTAACGTGCCCTGCCCACTCCCACTTGAGTTTGGCTGATTTGCTGCCTACGTCGGCAATGCCAGTCATCGAACGCAGCATTGTATTTCGCACCCGGTCGATGCGTTTAAGGCCGAGAATGCTGCGCTCCATTGCCCTTTGGCAAATCTTAAGTTTGGACTTCTGCATCTCAGTCAATGACCAAGTCTGAGCACCGTAGGTTAGGACGGGCAGGATACACATTTCGATGAGTTGGCGCTTAAGTGATATAGGAAGGTTGCCCTTCATGTGCGCCTTCATGGACCAGTAGCTCTTCCAGGCGTTCTCGATGCGGCGATCGATTTCCTTATCTTGCCTGTTTTCGAAGCTCGCTAACTGGCCCAAATAGATGTATTCATCGACATACTGTAATACCTGCCCATCTACCTCGACCCTACATTTCGTGCTATTGGTCATGACTTGAGTTTTAGACCGGTTCATGTGAAGCCCAACCTCAAGAGCAATATTGGATATTATGAGCAATAAAGGAAGATATTTTATTTAATTAGGTAAGTGCACAACATAGAGTTTTTGTTAAATAATTTAGTAGGTACCTAAAGTTATCAATAAAATTGATTCTATAAATTTACAAAATGTACATTGGTAGGTATATAAAAAATACATAAGAAATAGTTGAGCTATTTAGCGTACGTTGCAGACGATCTATAGATAGCTCAATTGATCCACTGAATAGCAACGTAAAAGTAGGTATGCAAAGTACTTCGATCGGACAAACTTAGTCAAAATTATATTTGTCTATTTGCTCTGGATTCTGCCAAAAGTGGATTTCAGGAAATTGGATGGTTACTACACACCATTTTTACTCTTTAATATCACACAAGTCCCATAAATTTAAGTTGGAGCAACGAACATAAAAGGAAATCATATTGAAGTAGGGAAAACTAGCACCGTGGAAAAAATGTTTAGGCTGCCTAAAATGTTAGTATTTGGTACCCACAACCCACATCATCATCATCAACCTACGTAGGTCTCTCCCAAGACGCGCCTCTGAGCCCGGTGTTCGGCTCTTCTCATCCATTTTTTGCCAGCTACATTCCTTGTATCGTCGCTCCATCTCGCCGAAGGGCGTCTAACATCATCATCATCAACCTATATCAGTCTGCTGGACGTAGGTCTCTCCCAAGACGCGCCTCTGAGCCCGGTGTTCGGCTCTTCTCATCCATTTTTTGCCAGCTACATTCCTTGTATCGTCGCTCCATCTCGCCGAAGGGCGTCTAACATCGTCATCATCAACCTATATCAGTCTGCTGGACGTAGGTCTCTTCCAAGACGCGCCACTGAGCCCGGTCTTCGGCTCTTCTCATCTAGTGTTTGCCACCTACACTCCGCAGATCGTCGCTCCATCTCGCCGGTGGGCATCTTCACTACACTTGCCTAAACGCAGTCTCCATTTCAGTATTCGTTGATCGTCAGTTATTTGACAAAGGACCTTCATTAGTTATTCCTAATTATACGCAAGAATATGCTATGTGATTAGTATTTAAGTAAAATGATCCGACACATTATTGACAAAGAAATAAAAATTATCTACGTTTCGATTGGTAGGTTAGAGATCAATCACCGAATATCTGGTGTTTTGTAGGTATTATCGTATTTTATTTAAAGCAAAACAGTCTACAATCATCTCAAAAGTTGTCAACATGTGGTTGAAAATTGTGCTGTTCTCTGTTTTTGGATTTACTAGCTCGGTAAGTTAATTTATTGTTTTTTTATTGCGGCTATATATCTTCCTAAATATTTTAAACTGAACTACACTTTACATAAGTGTAGATCACTACAATGGGCGTTCAATGTTCATAGTACCCCTCTAAAACCTGCAGTTTGTTGGAAACTGATGATTCCTCTTGGGGGTGTCTCAACTAATCCAGACTTATCCACAATCTTACACTATCATGCCTCATGACCTAGTAAAAAGTTCCCAAGTAATACCCAAATCTGTAGTTGGGTGTAAAACTTCATAGTAGGCTCTTATTAGATTTTTTTCATTATTTGTAAGCAGATGCAACTCGTGTAATATTTTAGCTGACGACCTCTTTTGACCTCCGGGGAGTGATCCATGGCGACCGTATGGCTGGCGTCCCGCTTGGCTCCTCGCTAGGAGCTGGTGAGGTGGATGTGGAAGGTGTTTGCAGCCAGTCTGGCTTGGCTTGCCAGAACTGCAGTCTGGCCGTTACTTGCATCCGGCTGCCAGTTGGCTGGCTGAAGGTATGAGGTTCCTTTACCAGCATGAGTAAAATTAAGAGTAAGAGTGTGACCCAAGCACAGATAATGACAGATTATATGTACAGGTTATAATTAACTATGATAAGTAATAAATACCATATTTTTTTATGACTGCCAGGTTCCTCTTGAAGAATGCGCTGTAGGCCAAACCTGTAACGCCCATCTCGGAGGATGCTCCTCAAGCCCGGTTCCTGAGTGTGATGGGGGGAAGGAGTATCAGCATAGCTGTGAACAGGTGAGATGTGTTGATGGATAAATAATAATAAATAAATAATACTGAACAATCCAAAAAATTAAAATGTTTCGATAATACTCTTCTAACAAATGATTTTGATGCATGTAATACAAGCTATACAAGATATGTTTTTATTTAAAATTTTAGAAATGATTCGTCAGTATGGATTCGTCTTAAAATCGCCATTAAATTATCCCCATGATGGATATTTAGAGACTAACTTGTCAATACTGAGTAGAATTAATCCAGGTACGTCTCTAACTTTAACCATGATTCAATCAAACACAAGTTAGAAAAGTCTGTATAATTAAGTAACTATTATAGCCGGCAACAGTTTTTCAATTATTTCCAAACAACTAAATCGGTACAATACGTTCAAAACAAAACTGCGCACAAACAAACCGATAATCATATTAATATAATATTCACGGACATTTAACACATCACATTTTACCTACTATAGGAAACTAAACTGCTGATAGATTTATTACTTATACTTATACATTTTTGTTTGTCAAAGAAACAAACAAAACTAACACTAACAAACTGACAAAGAATACATAGAAACATCCAGACACAGAACAAATATGTATGTTAATTACACAAATTTTGCTCTGGATGGGAATCGAATCCACGACCCACAGCATGGATGGCAGAGCTACTACCAACTGAGTTGTGACGCTTGCAATATCGAAAACAAAGGTCAAGGCGCGAAGCCAACTAATAAAACCGTTATATTAATACCTCGGGCCCTTGTTGGCCTACTTGTTAGACAAATAGTCAACAAAGACATCTACCCATATTCTATGTAAGAATACTGAGCTATAGAAGAAAGTGAAAGATATAGCAAATGTCTCCGGTAAAGTTCGCTGGCACCCGCCACAGATCGTAGTTTGTTCCTAACAAGGCCAGATTCTGTTCTAATCTCAATAAAGTAATCATTTACAGACATTTTGATACATAACACATATTCTTGGACATTTCACACTTCACACTCTATTCCCAAACTAAGCAACGCTTGTACAATGGAAATAAGATTGCTGATGGAACACTTATTTATATATTTTTTTAAATACATACATAGAATACATAGAAACACCCAGACACAGAACAAATATTTCTGATATAGATTACTGATGACTTATATACCTACGTTTTTTTTGGAAATACATAGGTACATAGAATTCATCACACAATCATTTGCTCTGGGTGGGAATCGAACCCCACGACCCACAGCATGGAAGGCAGAGCTACTACTAACTGAGCTGTGACGCCTGTCACACAATTACGAAATTGTTTACAGACATTTTGATACATAACATTAATTAGCATTTTTTTTTCATTTTCAGCCTGTCAGTCAAAAGCCTCATATGAATAATAGTTTAACATTTTTCCAGGTGGGAATTTTTCCAGATGCTCGACATTGCAGAAAATTTCACCTCTGCTCTCCGCCGCAAGGCCTGCCTGATGGAAGACCAGCTAGCCATGCTGCCGCCCTGTGTCCTCGAAACTATGCATACAACCCCCAGACTGCACAGTGTTCGGTATGAAAAAAAAAATGGTAGCACTCCGGGAGTGCCGGCAGAAGTGAAAACTTCAATATTAACGTTGTGTTTTCACTTTTAAGTTTTCACTTCAAAAATATAACCACAGTCGTCATAATGACAATGACAATCACAATGACACAGACACACTGACACAGACACATTCGCGCGTAATGTGTCTGTGTCAGTGTGTCAGAGTGGGAGATACTAGTTCCTCTCCCTTTCCCACGATCTTACGCTTAATTTCGAACGTCACGTGACCCTGACGCGAGTTTGAAAGTTTTTACCCACCCAGCGCCGCTAAAGAAGTTTTCACTTCAAAAAAACGTGTGGCACTCACTGCCGCGGTAAAGCTATTGCATAGCATTTTTTGCTGGATTACGCATGCGCAGTGTAGGTTATTTCGTTACGGAATTTCTGGATTCGGTCTCCACGCTCAAGGCCCGCGATAGAAGCTATGCAATAGCTTAAAATATTATTTACGGATATTATTATTTTATATTTCACAGATCACACTATAGACTCAGCAAAGCTTGTCATATGGGAACTAGAGTGCTGATAGAATACTTATATACGTTTTTTTAATACATACATAGAATACATAATAACACCCAACATATGTTAAACTATATTAAACTAGCAAACATATGTAAGGTGTAGCAAAGCTCGATCATAAATAAATGTGACAATCGTAAAATCGAAATGATATGTTTAAGGAGATTCGGCTCTGGACTGTGGACCCATGATTATGGTCCAACCGTGCTGAAATATTAGGATATAATCAAATCCACAAATCATGGTATTCAAGTTCTGAAAGAAAACTAAGTTATTTTAAAATACTTTTCCCAGATCAAACTACCCTACGGACAATGCCAAGACACCCCTGTACCCAACTGCGTCAAAGTTGGTGACTCCGGGGCAGTCAAATCATCCCTCAACCATTACTACGTGTGCCTCATGAAGAAAGGGTCCATCCAGCCGCAAGTCTTCATCTGTCCTCATGGCTGGTACTTCTGGGGCGGTTTCTGCAGACCAGAAGCTGAACCTGGTTCATCGGAATCACATTCTGAAAGCTCCAATTGCTCAGACTCACGCTCGACAGAAAAGTCTAACAGTTCTGAAGAGATCAAAGCCAAGCCTACTGAAACCACGGCGAAAACTACGGAAAAAGTTTATAAAATCAACAGCTTTTTTTCAACTGAAAAGTCGACTACGTATGCGGCAGACACTTTCTTGGCTGATAAGTTTGATCTATCTAATTATGAGACAGTTGATGATGCACACAACAGAGGAGAGAGTAATGATTTCTATTCTAATGAATCTTTTAATAATTAGTTCTAAGTTTTATAAAAATATCCTAGATAACGTACCATAAGTAGGTTATCCTTATTTGTGCCGTAGATAATGAACTTTCAAATGATATATGTATCATTTTTTAACTAATACCAACTGGTATTAGTATGAAATATGTAAACCTGTTGGTATTAGTTAAAAAATGATACATATTTCAACTACTTATTAAGGAGAAGATATCAAGGAAAGAGTAGAAACAATATTTTTAATCTGTATAATACCGCCTTACACAAAACGAAATAAAGGTAGGTATACTGCCAAAACAATTTTTTTTAATATATTATTTTATCCTTGTTAAAAAATATTTTTAATTTTATCAGTAGTAGTACTAAGAGATTTTTGGAAAGCAATTTTAGGCTTAACCAACGTCAAAAAGGCGAAGGTTCTCAATTTAATAGTTAATTTCGTTATGCGATCATTTCGGCAATTATAAATCGGTTTTACTGATATTTTTTTTTTCTTCTGGTAGATTAAGATCTAATCAGTAGGTATAAGGTACCTTCTATTTGAGTTATACTAATTACAAATATATAAGTGCCAATGACGATTATTGTAATTAAAAATTTTACAGTTTAATTAAGAAATTAATACCTAGGACAGGACGAATAAAAGAGATCAAAGTTCAGACAGGCAGCTAATCCAGCCTATTCAAAAGTCTATTCAAAAGTTCAAAAACAATCGCATGGCCCATCCTCGCTCCCTGAAACACAAAGGACTTATCGCTGCGATCTCTTCCAAGCTTTGCTAAGTTGGGGTATGGTGCAAGTCAAAGACTGATAGTAATTATTATCTATAATTTATCAAAATAGAAGTGACTATAAAACAATGAAAGGTGGAAGGTGGACAAAGGCGATTAAGGAATGGTGGCCAAGGGATGCTCGTAGACCAAGAGGCAGACCACCAGCCCGATGGTCCAAAGACATTATGGAGCGAGCCGGGAATCAGTGGATGAGAGTCGCAAGGGACCGTAAAGAATGGCATAATAAAGAGGAGGCCTATACTCAGCAGTGGGTGCCAACGGGCTGAAATGATGATGATGATGATCATAAAACAATACTCTGTTTGACACTTTATTAAACAACTATTACGACTACTAATAAAAAGGCGTACTCTGTGAGACAATACACAGCGTCTGCAACCTGAGTTGACCTAAAAATGCACATCCCTCCACTGCAGTCACATACATCTGCCATCCATACCCTTTAAACTAAAATGAACAAAGCAAGCACCATCGCTTGTTATACTTTAAAATAAATTACATAAAATATTTATGACGGACAGTCACGAGTTTATGAATTAAGTTTAACAATTCATAATTTAGTTCCAACCGACCGGGTGCAGCGTTATACAAACATGTTATAATAAATATGAGTACGCATTAATGAACGAATGTATGGTTTCTGATTATGGGATGTAAGGGAGCTACATAACAACTTTAGCTCCAATTGTCAACCTCACCTGCACGCGGTACATCCTGCAGTAACCGACGATGCTCTGGCGACCGGTCGACGGCGGTATAACCCTACTCATCCAGGCACAGTCAAATCCCTGACCGCTGAGGAGCAGCAGCCTCAGCGGTGCGACAGACTGTGTCCCTGCGATCGCCAACCCGCATGCCCAGCGTGGCGATTAGGGCAAATCCTCCCAAAATGAACGGCACAAACAGAAGACGGCCCCCAGTTCCCGGCAGCTCCGCTAGTCCTGGCCAAGGCGGCGGTCATGGAAATGGCGGAGCAGGGGGTGCTAAGAATCTCCGGGTTACGGAAGGCTGCCCATCCAAACTGACCCTGGCTACATACAACGGACGCACTTTGCGGCTCGATGAACACCTGGCGCAACTCGAGGTAGAACTTGAGAAGGTCAGATGGCATATTCTGGGGTTATGTGAAGTCCGAAGAGAGGGAGAGGACACCATAACCCTGGAATCGGGCCATCTCGTGTACTGCCGCGAGGGCGACCATACCTCCCAAGGCGGCATTGGGTTCCTGATCCACAAGTCTCTCGCCGACAACGTCACTGAAGTATCCAGTGTGTCGACCAGGGTAGCATACCTGGTACTTAAACTCACCGAGAGGTATTCCCTCAAGGTGGTTCAAGTGTATGCACCGACCTCGTCACACTCGGATGATGAAGTGGAGTTTGTCCTGGATGACATTGCTAAGGCCTTACATACCACCACTAAGGCACACTTTAACATTGTCATGGGGGACTTCAACGCCAAAGTAGGATTACAGACTTGCAGCGAATCATCAGTAGGGCCACACGGATTTGGTAGTAGGAATCACAGGGGGCAAATGCTGGTCAACTTCCTAGAGCGCGAAGGACTCTTTTTGATGAACTCTTTCTTCAAAAAGAGTCCCCAGCGAAAGTGGACTTGGCGAAGCCCCGACGCTGTGACGAAAAACGAGATAGACTTCATTATAGCGGATAAGAAGCATATATTCAGAGATGTTTCAGTGATCAACAGGTTTAATACCGGCAGCGATCACCGAATGGTACGAGGCACTCTGAATATCGACTTTAAGCTTGAACGTGTCCGCTTGATGAAGTCTAAGCTCCGACCGAACCTACTCCAAACCGCTATGAACTCAGAGAAGTTCCAACTTCAGCTCGAAAATCGATTCGCTGCCTTGGAAACTACCGATGACGTAGATCAGGACCTACACAATGTGGTAAACATCCTCAGGGAAGAGGGCACGAAATTTTGCTCGGTAAGGCGTACGGGCAAAAAGTCTAAGTACTCGGACGAGACTCTCCGGCCAATGGAAAAGCGACGCCAGACACCACTCACCCCTACTACGCTGTCAGAACACACGGCTCTTAACAAGTGCATTGCTAAGCGCATACGCTACGACCTCCGTCGCTCCAATACGCTTCGTATTGAACGAGCGATTGAGCAAAATCGGGGGTCCAAAGTGTTTGTGCAGCAACTTGGTAGGAGCCATCTGACACAGCTCACGACATCTAGGGGTGATACCGTCGTTTCCAAGCCGGAAGTATTGGCTGAGATCGAAGACTTTTATGGCCGATTGTACGCCTCGCAAGTTTCGTGTCCGGGATCCAGTAATGAGGATGTAAGAGCCACACTGACCCGCCACTACACAGAAGATCTTCCGGAGATAAGCCTTGACGAGATCGAAATGGCTCTGAGACAGTTAAAAAATGGAAAAGCCCCAGGGGAAGACGGAATCACGTCGGAACTCCTAAAGGCAGGTAGTCTACCAGTCCTGAGGGAAGTCCAACGTGTTTTTCAATCCGTCCTGGACCATGGGAGAACTCCAAAGGCATGGAGCAAGAGTGTGGTTGTGATGTTTTTCAAGAAAGGCAACAAGGCCTTACTGAAAAACTACAGACCGATTTCACTCTTGAGCCATGTCTACAAACTGTTTTCCAGGGTTATCTCGAACCGTCTTGCGCGAAGACTTGACGAATTCCAAACTCCGGAGCAGGCTGGGTTTCGCAGAGGATTTGGCACCATAGACCACATTCACACAGTACGGCAGATTATACAGAAGTCCGAAGAGTATAATCAGCCGCTGTGCTTAGCGTTTGTGGACTATGAGAAAGCCTTTGACTCTGTTGAAACCTGGGCTGTTCTACAGTCTCTGCAACGATGCCAGGTGGATTGGCGATACATCGAAGTGTTGAGATGCCTATACTATGATGCTACTATGTCGGTCCAAGTCCAGAACCAGCAGTCTAAACCTATCCAGCTACGCCGCGGAGTAAGACAAGGAGATGTTATATCTCCCAAATTGTTTACGAGCGCGCTGGAAGATTTGTTTAAGACGCTGAGTTGGAATGGAATGGGCATTAACATCAATGGCGAATATATCTCACACTTACGATTTGCTGACGACATCGTCATATTGGCTGAATCGTTGCAGGACCTACAACAGATGCTGAACAGTCTCGCTGAAGCCTCACGACGGATTGGCCTGGGCATGAACTTGGATAAAACGAAGATCATGATTAATGATCTTATTACCCCAGAGCCAATCACCGTCGCTGGAATGCCTCTCGAAGTTGTGCAGGAGTATGTCTACCTCGGGCAGACGCTGCGGTTGGGTAGACACAACTTCGAGAAAGAGCTAAACCGGAGAATACAGCTTGGCTGGGCTGCGTTTGGGAAACTTCGTCAAGTCTTCTCGTCCTCCATCCCTCAATGTCTGAAAACGAAAGTTTTCAACCAGTGCGTCCTACCCGTTATGACCTATGCTGCTGAAACGTGGACACTGACAGTAGGGTTGGTCCACAAGCTGAAAGTCGCTCAGCGTGCTATGGAGAGAGCTATGCTCGGAATTACCTTAAGAGATAGAATCTGGAACGAAGTGATTCGTCAGAAAACCAAGGTGTTCGACATAGCTCAAAGAATTAGCAAGCTGAAGTGGCAGTGGGCCGGCCATGTTTGCCGAAGAACCGACAACCGTTGGAGCAAACGGATACTGGAGTGGAGACCACGTTTAGGTAAGCGTAGCGTAGGACGCACCCGGCGAGATGGAGCGACGATCTGCGGAGTGTAGCTGGCAAACACTGGATGAGAAGGGCCAAAGACCGGGCTCAGTGGCGCGTCTTGGGAGAGACCTACGTCCAGCAGTGGACTGATATAGGTTGATGATGATGTATGGTTTCACTTAAAGTTCAAAATGGGCACGTTTGTGGATCTTTTGACTACGACACAAACCCCGCTTTCGCTCATAGCTTGCACCCAACAATCGTCACTTGTACCATACAGGCCCTAACGGTGTAAAAAACCTACACCTCTGACATTAGACACTGGAATTGCATCAGACCTGGTGCGATCTGCCGTGGGAAGCTTACCTATGGGCTATAGGCTATAGGCACACTGAGTTTAGGCTAACTTAGTGTGGAGACCACTTATTAATGAAAAAAAAATACAGTAAATTAATTAAAACGATAAATTATTTCCAGGTGGTGCCCGCGATTTTGTCTTGTTATCGTTATATTTTTAACAATCCGCGCAATACTTTGATAAATTATAGCGTATGCTATTCTGGTGTACAATACATTTATTTATGTACTTCTAAGTTATCCGTTATAAATTCCAAAAAAATCTGATGAAAATTCTTTAAAATAAAGCATTTTTAGTATTTGTCTAACAATTGTAAATAAAATCTACTCGGCCAAATAATATATGTATATATATATATATTTATATATAGACCATTGTAGTCTATATATAAATATATATATATGCTGAGCATAAGGTATTTGAATTATAATAAATTTACAAAAATCAATATTCAATATGTTGTACTAATTATTTAAAAAATGAAGCTGTTTTTTTTAAGTTTATACATTCATTTTATATACGTATGAGATTGACATTATACTTATATAATTTTCAGGTATTTTTATAATTGTATTGGCAATTATAATAATAGAAATCGGATACATAAATAACATGTTTATTTTATATAATCCCATTTTCAACAATATTTACATAAATATTACATTTCAATACATAATATTGTTTAATATATTTTTTCTGTTACAATACTTCATTAATATTAAATTAATAAATAAGCTTAGAAAGGTCAACATTCTGATTAACGACATCAAAAATATTGATTTAAGTCTTGTTTACACTGTCGAGATTTTATTAATCCGGTTGGAAATTATCAAAGTTATACCATTCGGTAAAATCAAGGCCAGGACTTAATTATCAGCTTAATTATTTAGATTTCAAGTTTATTAGGGCATAATCTATAACGGTGAAATAAATTCAAGATTTTGAATAAATTATGAGTTTTAATAATATAACCTGTTTTGACTTTCGTCGCGTTTATTCAATGAAATAATGTATTCTCTGACAGTTTTTATTTGTTACTTGCTAACTTAATTTTATGTGATAAATGATTATATGTATATGAAAAAAATGTTTTTATTTTAGTTTTTTTAACATGTCAATGACTTACAGTTTTTTTTGTTTTTGTAGCTTAAAGTCTGATGGATCATTATTTTAAACGAACATATAAAATAGAGGTTCCCAATTCGACTATATTTTTTTCATTTTTTTTTATTGTAAGTATTTATGTTACGCGGTTACTCCGATAATATCTAACCGATTTTAATGTTTTTTTTTTGTTGATTGATATGTTTTTGTTTGCTAATTATTTTACTTCAAAGGTGGTAGGTATACATGCATTTCATATAAATATTATATTACTTGTCGAAGTCATTTAAAGTCGATTTTGTGTATGATACCATATGATACAAAAATATTTTTAATTTGAAATTTTTCTTGTTGATGTTTCTAGGCTCAGAACTGCATCTTTAAACATGATATGTAGTACATATTATACTATCTTGTTTTTTACCTTCTGAGATAATATATTATGTTAATCAACTATTACAGTATTTACAAAATGTGCATAGGCATATAAGATACATACATATATGTATTGTCTAAATAAATGAATTTTATTTACAAAAGCCTATTCCATACAATCCCGCAGGTTTTGTCAGCCGAAATGCCAGGTCGGCGCGGTGCGAATCTACTACGTACAAACCGCTATACACTAGTGCGACTTATTATCTTGATACTTGCGAATAGAACCACTTACATGTGTACATTGGTTCAACAATTTATTCATTATTCTACGGTATTTACAAAATGTACATAGGCATATAAAATACATGAGAAATATTTGAGCTATCTACAGACCGAAACGATCTATAGATAGTTCAATATATTTTATATGCGTACATTATGCTACGACCTCAAGTAGTGTTGTCAAAATTATAACAAAATGAAACAGCAAAACTGTATTATATTCGAAATACAATGAAAATAAAAATGCTATGTTATATCTTACCTGTTAGTATAAGGGTTAATAAACTTTTTTTCTTTCTTAATTCTTTCTATATCAAAAGTTGATAAAACTCGAATCTTCCAGGTCCTTATGTATATTATTACTATATATTTATGTACAACAGTTAAACAATAAATAAATACAATAAAATAAATAAATATTTCTGATTTCTTAAAAACACCGACATAGAATACATTATATGTATTTGAAATCGTGACTATTTTCGGCGTTTAATTTCATGTATAGTCTGCAGATTATATTTTTAGTCGTGTGATATGTACCTTCTTCTTCTACGAGTCGTTAGGTACCTAATAATGGTCCTAAAAATGCATCTAGAATAAGATGCAGCGAATTTAAATCGCAAAGTATAATAAACCTATAAAGAAAAACGTAATGATGCAAAAGTGATTCATAATTAAATTTCGCGACAGCTATTACAAAGTATCTCAGCGCATACATCCCCCTATTTGTATTTACCGACAAAGCCGTCCGAGCGAGCACCTCACTACACCAACACCATTCATTACCGGCATCGCAACAGATGCACTCGGTACGACACTAACCGTTCCAAATTTCAAATTTATTTTTTCCTGCGCCAAACTTCGGGATCCAACCTCCTTGTCACTTTGACAACCTGTCAGTTTCCCGCGCTATTTTCCGATTGCGTATTTTTTCGGCCAGTGTTTGTTTTGTTTTTTTTTTGGCGTTTGTGAATGCACGAAGGTTGATTTGTTGCTGTTTTTCCGGCATAATAAAAGGTGAGTTGAATTGTATTTTTTATAGATTGCCTAGTAAACACAATAGTTGACTAAAATGCTTTAGCACAATGGACCTGCAGAATGTATTGTTTGTACACAAAAAAAATAAATTTGAATCGCAGTTATTGACAAAAAGCTTCTGCCACGTAATTTATTAGTTACCTACTTACCTAAATATCAAATGACTTCTTGATTAACAATTTTTATCTTATTTTTAATAGCGAATATTAATTTATTGATTAAGTAGTCTGGTTTTCATCTGTCTATCACTACCCTCGAACTTCTTTGATAAAAGACCTAATAAAGTTCCCTAGTTATTGTTTATACACACCGATTAGTAATTCAATTGCATTTTTTTATTAACCTTTTACGTGATTGTCATATTTCGATAGAAAACCGTCTGTAATGTTTTGAGAACGTTTTTGTTGGGCCATTTGGCCTGATCAACGCTTGAGAGTTTCCTGAAATCAAATCAATCAGGCTTTTCGACGCTCCTGTCATTTTTCTGATGTTACTCAAATCTGATGTTATTGGATATATATCTAACCAATAAAACTTGAAGCCGTGATATAAAGCGTGAACAGTTGTAGTCAAAATGTATCACGTGATATCATATACATATAAATAAAATATTCACGGACATTTCACACATTAGTCCCAAACTAAGCAAAGCTTGTACTATAGAAACTAGATTGCTGATAGAATACTTATATACATTTTTTTTTGTAAATACAAATATTTCATATATAATACAAATATAATAATTTCATTCAATTTGATTTTGAGGGTTGGCCATTTTCTTCACCCATTTTTCCTTGAATAAAACAAATGACAGCTGATATTTTGACTGATTACTGATTGACTGACTTGATATGCAATATAACTAGTTACTTTTTTTTTTTTTTTTTTTTTTCCTGGCTCGCACTTTTCGTGCATAACTAGTTACTTGTAGCAAAATTGTGTATCGCATTGTGGGTTCAGAGGCCATACTTATAAGAAGATTAGCTGTTGCGCCGCGACTTCGTACGCGTTTTACGTTTTGAAAAGCTTGTTTTGTTGTTTGCTCTGTTCGATTAAGTAGGTATAAGAATATTTAGGATAGTTAGATCTAAATCGAAATATAAATATTACAGCATTATCTTTGGTTGGTAGGTACATCGCCGCCAAAATACTATTTTTAAACATTCTACTAAACATGAAGTTATGTCAAAAAATATTTCAAAACAATTTTTTTTTTAAATTCTAGCCTACATTGTCCCACTGCTGGGCAAAATAATTTATTTATTATTAATTTAAATAAAATCCATCGATAAAAATATATTTATTTGTATTGTATTATGTAAGTGTGCAAGTGTGTGTGACCAAAAAGGTTAAATATCTCAAGTAAATGTCAGTAAAAGGAAAATATCTAGTATCTCCACGCCTCAGCTTTCTAGTTCCAATATCTAGACTTTCTCTAGGTCTTGATGCACCGCTGTGCCGACAGATATATTACTAAGCTAAGATACTTACTATTGTGTGAAGACAGTAAAGTCTTTGATATATTTAACCAACTCCAAAAAAGAGATTTTTTGACGAGATTATTTTACTAATTAAAAACTATTTTTTAAGTAAAATACGTATCTACCGAATACGTATTTCATATTTATTGAAACAATTAGTACATTTTATAGTAAAAAAATCCAACAAAAAGTTTAATTTCGTTTAGCACGAAGGTTTTATTTCGTTTCTGAAATGACATTAAATAAACGTTCTATTTACAAACTTGACAGAAAATAAGAGATTTATGTAAGAAGATATTCTTTATTCTTTTTTTTTCTTTGACAAAAAATGTAAACAACAATTAATATTCGATATCATTGGTAGTTTGTTCAGCTTGTATGTGAATTTTACATTTGTCCATTTGATGCAAATATTTGTGCTATGTCTGTTACATAGCACAAATATAATATAAAAAGTGATGTACCTACATATTTACAAAATTAAATATAATTATAGACCTAAATATAGTACCAGAAATCTAGTGCATTAATTAGTTTAAGACTAGACTTGTGTGAAATGTCCATGAATTATTTTAAATTGTATCTTGGCTAAGGTTTATACAGTGCAAATATTTTCAGAAAATTAAATGTCAAATATTGTAATATCCGAATGTGCATTTTATCTGCAACACTCAAGGTTGAGCACTTTTGGAATCTTATTTTGAGACCTTTCGAATACCTTTACAATGTCATTTTAAAAAATATCCGTATACGTTACAAATAATTATTTAATTAGTCTAACCGAGCTAATTCTACAATTAAATATTCACGGACATTTTGCACATCCCGCTCTAGTACCAAACTAAGTAAAGCTTGCAATATGGGGACTAGATTGCTGATAGAATTCATTTTTTTATAGTTATACCAGAATAAATATGACACAAACATTTGTTCTTGGTAGAGATCAAACCCATGACCCACTAAGTTTCGATTAAGTTGCACTAAGTCCGCGACTATTGCACATTACCTGCAATATCGGGAAAAATAAAAATAAGATACGCGATTCAAATCCCGTATAGTAATAATATCCTTATTATGAGTTCTGTACGCTTATCAAAACCTGCAAAATCACGTCAGTTTCTATAGTGACACATGAGTATTCTGTGGCATTTCTGGTGGACTGATGTGACTGTGACGTTATTATTGCTAAGATTCAATAGTACTCTTATCAGTTCACAAAAAAGTCACAGATTACCTGAGTTCCTATAGAAACTAAACATAAATTTAAACCTAGCCGGTTTTAAGAAGCTAGGATAAAACAGCAGACCGCCAAAGTTTAAAAAATTATGTCAAATTATTACACAGTTTTTGTATTTTGTAACTAATTCAGGAGCCTGTCCATCCTATGTGACATAAACGATTTTAATCAATAAAAACATTTTCTATTTCTACTTTTCGAGACACGATAGCATAGTTAACGTCACCATTTAAAATTAAAAGTATTCTAATAAATATTCATCAATGCACTGAGTTTGCAAAAACTAAGTTTTTCGTTTTATGAATAGGTACTTCTATCATGCAGATCTTACAATCAATTTGGAGAAGATTATCTATTTAATCTATCTTTTAATTATTAATTTAAACATTAACCATGGCACGAGGTCTGTTTTTATTTACCATAGTAATTATTTCATTATCTATCATTAACAACCATACTCATAGATGTCAATTGTCAACTTGTTATCAGTACCTAGTCTATTAACTTTTGCTAGTAATCGTGAATTAGTGAAGGGACTGTTTTTTATTGTCAACTCGTAATCAGTACCTAGTCTATAAACAGTTTCTAGTTATCGTGAATGTTTTTAAGACTTATTTTTAATGGATGGTGCTGAGTGCGGCTGTATAGTGCAAAATTGTTATGAACTTTAGCGTGATGTCAATTAATGTAGTTTTTGTTTGAAAGGATGTTAAAAACTAAGTTATCTGTATGCATGAGTTGTTTATCTTTATCGAAAGTTTGTTTTTTTTTGGTATTGTTTAAATCTTGTCACGATTGCAAAGAGTTTTTAATTAGTGGTTTTATGACACTTACTGTTGAAGTCAGTCACGTTACAAATTTCTATTTTATCGTGTCTTCTTCTGCTTCTTTGTGTTGATGATGATCTCAAAAGGCACCCAGAATCACCTAGTACGTAAGACGATTTTAAATGATCCTTGTGATTTTATTTGAATAAAGTAATTTTGACTTTGACTTTTTCCCAAAAAAAATTTTATATTTTTTTATAAGTTACTTGTTAGGTGATTGTGAGTAAAACCACAGACGGATACTGCTAGTAATTATATAAATATCTGTGGTTATAAGTGTCCGACCTTCGACGCGACGAAGAAAGTTTAGGTTAATCTGAATTTGCGAGATCACGTTACTTGAGTTCTTAGCTATAAATGTAGTTGGTTTTTGACGTGACAACGTCTTATAATTCGATAGAGCCGGCTGCACGCACGAAAAAACACGACTCATGAGGTGTTCTGAGGCGTTCTGAGGCGTTCTGAGGCGTTCTGAGGCGTTCCATGAAGTGCAAACCAGAGCGCGGAACGAGCGACAAAGAAGCACAAGCGGTCTTTGCGTTTGTTGTCACGTTCGACTATCGTCAGTAAACCGACTTTACAGACAACCATTTTTTGAGAAGAACCAACGACAGATAGAAATATGTCATGAAAGGAACCAAGCCCGTACTATAAAACTATGTAATCCATGTATGTATTTACATAAAAAAGTACTTATGTAAGTAAGTATTCTTCTTAAAAAAAAGTTCTTATATATGTATTTATTCTTATTAAGTAGGTATTCTATCAGCAATCTAGTTTCCATATCACAAGTTTTGCTTAATTTGGGACTAGAGAGTGATGTGTGAATTGTACATTAACATTATTATTATATAAGTACTACGTTTTTATTAATACTTTACTTTTGGAGAAAATCTAGTCAAGTTTGAAAAAACCCCCCGTTATTATATTATTTATGATATACAATGGATTATATTGCTAATAATGATAATTCTGTGCAAAATGTATCACTAAAAACGAAAGGTAAATAGACTTATTTAAAGATTTAAGTTACTTTTTACCTAGATCTCCTTGTCAATCTTCCGCCTTCTCATATGTTATTTCATTTCATTCTTGTTTTCAGTAATTTTAATTTATAGTTTAATTTAAAGTTATATTTTTGTTATTCAGAAAGTTGAACCATTTTGTTTGTACCTATATATTTTTGTCTAATTGGGTCTCGATTTTAATGCATGCCGTGGCACCCTATAATTGAAGAAACACATAGCTATAAGCCCACTTACTTTAATTTTTAATTCTGATTGTGATTTCTTTGTTGGTTGTCCTAAATAAATAAATAAATAAAGACAGGTAATAAAAGTTACTTCAATATCAATAGAACAAAAACCGGGTTAGTCTCATAATCCCCATTGAACGATCCCCATCATGGGGATTGTGAGACTTTGAGTCTCATAATCCCCATGATTTTGAAATATTAAAATCATGGGGATTATGAGACTTAAAGTCTCACAATCCCCATTGAGGCCCATTTACACCGTAATAGCGAAGTAAATCTTCATATCATTAGAGGCCTTAATACCTATTACTTATTCCTTTCAAAATCTGATATTCTCATATACTAAAGGCGTGTAGAATAAAAAATAAGTAAATCAATTATCTAAAAATAATTGAATGTGCAATTTCGAAAAGGGCACAAGTCGGATATTTTGTCAAATACGTTTTTTCATGTCATTGCGTTCTAAATACTTGTATGCATCTATTAAGTTCGTAAAAGGCATATCTTCTATATTCGTTCTAAGGTAGATGTTATGGCGCGTACAGAAATAATTTCGAAAAGGTCACATCTCTGTGAGATGTGCCCTTTTCGAATTTATTGCTTAGACATAAGACCGTTAAGCGCCCCATATGACTCTGTCTCTTTTGACAGAACTATTATACACAGCTGTGGGTCTATGAATTCTGTATTCATAGCATGAAAACTGGCAAAAGAACGTTTTATTCTTATCATGAAGGACAAGCATTGAGAGGCCCCATAAGTTTGTCATCCCAATCAATCTTGATTCTTTTGGGATTTTTAATGGCATTATCTGTACAAAGAAATGTGATGATCCATCTATATTCTTCAGTACGCGGTCACTCTTTTAATGACTGTGACAGAATATTTTCAGTCGTGAAACGGAAAATCAGACGCGAAAATCGTGTATTCACGCATCAACATTATCTTATAAAACAATCCAGCAACACCGAAAAATTTAACGTTGTAGAAGTAAATACAGAAGATATAAACCTTATCAGTAAGGAGTTATGGAAAAGATGTGCCTTAAAATCAAAAAGTAAGTAGCCAAAAAATAAAACAATAATCAGAGACTTTTAACAAAACTATATCTTTTGTTTCAGTATTATATTTAATTTTAAATTACTAAAATAAAAGTTTCGCCAAATTTATGTGGTTTTTTCTTCAAATTATGAGTACTCAACGTGGTCAATTTTGAAAAGGGCACATCTCATTAATTTATAATATCGAAATAAACATATTTAATAACGTTCAAATCTAAATATTTCTGTAACTTTCAAAAGGTAATATGCCCCAATATGTAACTCAAAAATATTTTTGCTAAATATTGTACTTAATTAGAAAATAATCAGTTTTTTAATTTCCTGGAAAGTTGCCCCTTTCGAAATTGCACATTCAATTAGTCTTTATACCATCACGACGGCTTTGTATTTAACAAAATAAATGTTAATAATATAAAAAAAAAATATTTTTTTTTATACACGACACTATATTTTTTGAAGTGTTTTAATTAAATTAATAAGAAGTAATCGTTATTTATTAAGGATTTTCAATAAATTTATCAAGTTATAGCAACTCACCTGTATTGTCACAGAACCAGTACATTTGAGTTATTTTCTGCTTGAACACTCCCATAAAACTGCACCACTTTAATACTTAATTTTACGTGTGTATCGAAAACCTTCCTTCAAAAGTAATGTTGCACTTAGTTTCTTAATAAATTCAAATCTACTATCATCAGAACTTCCGGCCATCGCCGCCAATTTATTTTTTATTATACACGCCTTTAGTATATGAGAATATGAGATTTTGAAAGGAATAAGTAATGGGTATTAAGGCCTCTAATGATATGAAGATTTACTTAGCTATTACGGTGTAAATGGGCCTCAATGGGGATTGTGAGACTTTGAGTCTCATAATCCCCATGATTCTGATGTTTTCAAAATCATGGGGATTATGAGACTCAAAGTCTCACAATCCCCATGATGGGGATTGTTCAATGGGGATTATGAGACTAACCCCAAAAACGGGTTAGTCTCATAATCCCCATTGAACGATCCCCATCATGGGGATTGTGAGACTTTGAGTCTCATAATCCCCATGATTTTGAAATATTAAAATCATGGGGATTATGAGACTTAAAGTCTCACAATCCCCATTGAGGCCCATTTACACCGTAATAGCGAAGTAAATCTTCATATCATTAGAGGCCTTAATACCTATTACTTATTCCTTTCAAAATCTGATATTCTCATATACTAAAGGCGTGTAGAATAAAAAATAAGTAAATCAATTATCTAAAAATAATTGAATGTGCAATTTCGAAAAGGGCACAAGTCGGATATTTTGTCAAATACGTTTTTTCATGTCATTGCGTTCTAAATACTTGTATGCATCTATTAAGTTCGTAAAAGGCATATCTTCTATATTCGTTCTAAGGTAGATGTTATGGCGCGTACAGAAATAATTTCGAAAAGGTCACATCTCTGTGAGATGTGCCCTTTTCGAATTTATTGCTTAGACATAAGACCGTTAAGCGCCCCATATGACTCTGTCTCTTTTGACAGAACTATTATACACAGCTGTGGGTCTATGAATTCTGTATTCATAGCATGAAAACTGGCAAAAGAACGTTTTATTCTTATCATGAAGGACAAGCATTGAGAGGCCCCATAAGTTTGTCATCCCAATCAATCTTGATTCTTTTGGGATTTTTAATGGCATTATCTGTACAAAGAAATGTGATGATCCATCTATATTCTTCAGTACGCGGTCACTCTTTTAATGACTGTGACAGAATATTTTCAGTCGTGAAACGGAAAATCAGACGCGAAAATCGTGTATTCACGCATCAACATTATCTTATAAAACAATCCAGCAACACCGAAAAATTTAACGTTGTAGAAGTAAATACAGAAGATATAAACCTTATCAGTAAGGAGTTATGGAAAAGATGTGCCTTAAAATCAAAAAGTAAGTAGCCAAAAAATAAAACAATAATCAGAGACTTTTAACAAAACTATATCTTTTGTTTCAGTATTATATTTAATTTTAAATTACTAAAATAAAAGTTTCGCCAAATTTATGTGGTTTTTTCTTCAAATTATGAGTACTCAACGTGGTCAATTTTGAAAAGGGCACATCTCATTAATTTATAATATCGAAATAAACATATTTAATAACGTTCAAATCTAAATATTTCTGTAACTTTCAAAAGGTAATATGCCCCAATATGTAACTCAAAAATATTTTTGCTAAATATTGTACTTAATTAGAAAATAATCAGTTTTTTAATTTCCTGGAAAGTTGCCCCTTTCGAAATTGCACATTCAATTAGTCTTTATACCATCACGACGGCTTTGTATTTAACAAAATAAATGTTAATAATATAAAAAAAAAATATTTTTTTTTATACACGACACTATATTTTTTGAAGTGTTTTAATTAAATTAATAAGAAGTAATCGTTATTTATTAAGGATTTTCAATAAATTTATCAAGTTATAGCAACTCACCTGTATTGTCACAGAACCAGTACATTTGAGTTATTTTCTGCTTGAACACTCCCATAAAACTGCACCACTTTAATACTTAATTTTACGTGTGTATCGAAAACCTTCCTTCAAAAGTAATGTTGCACTTAGTTTCTTAATAAATTCAAATCTACTATCATCAGAACTTCCGGCCATCGCCGCCAATTTATTTTTTATTATACACGCCTTTAGTATATGAGAATTTGAGATTTTGAAAGGAATAAGTAATGGGTATTAAGGCCTCTAATGATATGAAGATTTACTTAGCTATTACGGTGTAAATGGGCCTCAATGGGGATTGTGAGACTTTGAGTCTCATAATCCCCATGATTCTGATGTTTTCAAAATCATGGGGATTATGAGACTCAAAGTCTCACAATCCCCATGATGGGGATTGTTCAATGGGGATTATGAGACTAACCCCAAAAACCAACACAATAAGAATAACAATAACTATCGCCCATTAATATATATTGGGCGACCGATGTGGGACGACCGATGTGGCGCGGCGGGCGAATGTCCACCTGCGACGCGGAAGGTTGCGGGTTCGATTCCCGCCTTGGGATAAATGTTTGTATGATCTGCAAATATTTATTTCGGGTGTTCTGGGTATTGTATATGTATAATAAAAAATATCTATCTATATAATGTATTGTATTAAGTATGTCAGTCTTCTAGTACCCATAACACAAGCTCTGCTTAGCTTGGGGCTAGATGATGTAGTGTGGATTGTCCAGCAATATTTATATTATTTATTTATATACATATTTATATTACGATAGACTTTTATAAGTAAAATAATAAATCTCGTCTCCGTCACTTAGCACGTCATTTAATAAAGTTGGTCACTTATCTTAAACGAAATCTTTAGGTGGGTATCGATCGGTTCTTAACGGATACCGCAGAGACTTATCGGTATTGGGAGCCAATTACACAGTTTTAGGTATCTCCTCTCTCACTCTTCTTTCTATCTCGAGAGAGACCAAACTAACTCTCTTTTGCTACGCGTAGTCGTAAAAAACTAAATTTTATGGATTTTGCGTATAAGCCTTTGTTTTTTTTAATATCACCTACATCATAAGTAGCAGTTAATAGCCCAAAACTTAATTTAAAAAATTTTTGAGTATAAGCATTTGCTTTTTTTTAATATCACTATCATCATAGGTAGCCGTTAATAGCCCACTGCTGGGTTATAAATATACCAGTCTCAAAAGTCCTGTTATGTTATCTATACTTATAATAAAACTGTAGAGAGGTCAATTCTGTACATTAAATATATTTTCGAAATAACTATCAGGGGATGATTAGTGATCGATACTGATGCCAAAAATGCAATCAGTAAAATTTTTGTCTGTCTGTCTGTCTGTCTGTCTGTCTGTCTGTATGTATGTTCCTTATAGAAACAAAAACTACTCGACGGATTGTGACAAAACTTGGTACAATTATTCTTCATACTCCTGAGCAACATATAGGATACTTTTCATCACGCTACAATCAATAGGAGCAGAGTAGTGAAGGGAAATGTTGGGAAAACGGGAGAAATTACTGTTAGGAATAGATACTCCTTTAATATCTATCACCAACCTTAGATGTTACCATAGCAACCAAACGTTGTTGATTGTCATCAATGTCACTATCTTCACTCTTGACTAAATATATTCTTTACAGTACATAATATACGTTAATAATATTCGTTTATTTATTGATACCGGTTTTATTCGATCCTACAGTACTTATATCTACTTTAACATGGTAGCAGAGCGTGGTTAAGGTACCCTGATGGTTCTATTTTACTGCATCAGAAATCGTACATCGCTCGCATATTGCAAAGGTTTGGCATGGAGTAAGCCAGTGCCAACACCAATTTTAAAAGCAAATAATGCTCAAGATGTTAATGAAGTTTCAATGAACTTCCCGTACCGTGAAGCTGTTGGATCCACTAGCTTATTTGATGACAAGCACGAGGCCTGACATAGCCTTTGCTGTCAGTGTTGTATCTCGAAATTTAGATAAACCTACAAGGGAGAACATCATCAATATCAAGAGGATAATGCGTTACTTGAAAGGGACTATAGAAGAAGGCATCGTTTACAAGCCAGAAAATAGTCATAATTTAGAATGTTACAGTGACGCTGACCACGGAGGTGATCATGAAACTGGAAGGTCTACCTCAGGCATTCTTTGCATGTATGCTGGAGGTCTAATATCCTGGAAAAGTAAACGCCAGAGCACAGTAGCGATTTCATCCACCGAGGCAGAAATAGTGGCAGCAAGTGAAACTGCTAGATAAATTATTTGGCTTCGAAAGATCATGAAAGATATCATTGGTGAATGTCCAGCATCCCTATGTGTTGATAACGAATCAGTAATTAAGATGGCTAAGAATCCGCCAGAATTCCACCAAAAGACCAAACACATAAGGATACGATCATTCTTTATACGAGAATGTGTTCAAGATGGAAGCATTACCATCTGCCATGTGCCAGCAACCAGGCAGATTGCTGATATGCTCACCAAACCACTTTATGGGCCTAGAATTGAAAGTCTCAAGAAGATGGCTGTAACCAAAGGGTAAAACTAGACCTTATTACTGAGTCTTTGATTTCTGTCTATTTTCAATTCTATAACTATCACGAATAATTAATATTAAAGGGGGCTTATACATAAACGTGATTTTTATTTATTCGATATTGATAAGGGCAACGGGAGATAGATACGGTACGGAACTCTTCGTGCGCACTTGCCCGGTTTTATTAATAAGTAGGTAAAAGATAGTAATGGGTTATAGCAAAATCTCTTAAAACGGCACGCGCACGAAGTCGCGGCGGGAACAGCTAGTTAGTAATATAATCTTATCTAAGCTCTGTTCTTGCATCGATACTTAAAATCAAATCAAATAAAATTATTTATTTGGTGGTTAAACAGTTGTCGTCATAATTTTATACATCAGCACATTACTAGGTATAACTATCATGCAAATTATATATATATCACATTTAATTATAAACAATAACACAATTCAAAACCAAATAAAATAATACAAATAAAATTACACATTCCTAGACTTAAATAAGAAAGTTTTATGCGATTTTTAAAATTCTATTATGAACTGATATTAATGTTTTTTTTTTGTTTGATGATATTTTAGAGATAGTCTTCTCTAAAAATGTTCTTTAGTAGATATTACTCAATGACGAGTGAAGTTTTTTTCATACTTGTAAAAATTATAATAATGGAGTTTTGATAAGCTTTCCACTTTAACAGCATAAAACTCGTTTAAATGCTGACCTGCAAGTATTATGTTAGTTTTTATGTTTAATCATCAACCGAAACCTAATTATCAAAGTAATCTTAACACAGGTATTTTTAATTAAATAAACCAGCGGTGAGGACAGAGATCGTAGATTGGAAAATATATGACATTTCTTGTCGACCTCTGTCTATTCGGTGCTTTTAAACGGTAAAGAATAACAAAAAAAATAACGGTATTATCGCTAGGCTATTTATTCCAGGCAACCTTATTTTTCTCTAGGTATATTTTACACTTCAAAAATTATTTTTTTTTACGTTTTTGAGAATTCTCACTCATTTGAAAATTAAACTTTGTTGTTTATTTTCACTATATTTTATATTACTTTTTGTTTAATTTTATTACAAAACTATATAGTTTTTGTTGGAATAAAACTTTTCGGCTAATTTAGAGAACTATTTAAGCACTGTAAAAGCATTTGAATTCCCGCTTAATAAGAGAGTGGTTATGATACATCCTGTAAATTTAATAGATATTATTATACAAGGTGTTCTCGTGATGTAAAAACAATTAAGAAAATTAAAGGCCCCGCTGTGTGAATAACGTTCAAAATAGCTTTCCTTAATTAAATTATGGGTTCACGACTTAATGAATTTATGAGAAAATTTATTTTTCTTATTTTCTTCTACTGCTGGTTCTTCTAGATACCTACTAATTTTAATAATTGGTTAGAAGGATCATATAAACGAATGAAACCTGACTGCAAGTTTCTTTTCTCTTCTACTAGGCTTTGGTTGCGAAGAACTGGCATCTATAATCAGTATAAGACAATTCTAAACGATAAAAAAAGAAAAAAAAAAAACTTATATACCCTGATCTATTTACATAATAAAGAATTTTTGACTATGTAAGAATAAAACATAAGAATAATATAATAATTGAAGATAATTTAATAAATATAATCATAGAATACACAAACATTTGCGGTGGGAGTCGAACCCACGACCCACCAAGAGAGCTGTAATTGTAGAAATAATTGTAGTAGACATAGACATTAATTTTTGCTACATATTTCATAGACATTCATTTATTTGCTACATATTTCATAGACATTCATTTATTTATTTGAGTGATGCTGTAACGGTGACTACTTCCGGGTTCACGGTACTTATTCGGAACAACTATGGGAAATCCTGTTTAGACACTTAAAAAGTCCGCTACTTTTGCGCGGTAATTTTTGTACTTGAATTACTAGAATTGGAATACCGTTTTATGACGTCATTTGATAGTAATCTAGTTCCTGTAGTACTTTGGTTAGTTTGGGAGTATGGCTGTGACTTGACCGAGCGAGCGAAGCGTTTGTCAATAATGCTTTTGTCTTTCTGTCTGTGTGTTTTCGCCAACAAGTCCATTATCCGATTTTTTTGAAAAATGTTTACAAATGTTCCATAGTTGAAATTGTTTGTCCAGAGCGATTTTTGATTGGGAAGGAAATTTAGGGGGAAAGGGAACCCCCTAAATTTAATGCTGTAGCGATGTTTATGGATTTCAAGCAACATTTTAAGGCTATATATTATATTATTTATATTATCTGCTAGTCGTCTTCTTCTTCTACTATTATTATTCTCCTTTTTATATTTTTATTAAAAATTAGTATCAAGACTCCATCCTAACAAACATACAATTTATTGCAAGTAAAATAAAAGCTTGTACTAACCGTAGGTACGAGCTAGTATTAATTGGAGTAGGTACATAACGGCGTGGTTCCGGACACGTTGACCCATTGCTCCGGATTGTGACCGGTCCAGTGAGTCTATTACATCTTTGTCTTATATTCACGGACATTTCTCAGCATACTACAAATACAAATATATTTATTTGGACCAAAAAACTTAAAATAAGGTACATGTGTGAAACGATGCTGACCACAAAAGTATAAAACTGTGTCGCAGCCAGTAACGCCCTCCTCTTAGCTGGGGGTTTCCAATACTATTCCAATACTATACCTAATTTGAATATTTTTAAGAGAGTGAATAGGTATCTTCTAGGCAAGTGTGCGTAGTATCGTAGACCGCATCGTCACTTAACATCAGGTGAGATCACGATCAAACGCTTGCCTATAACTTGTAAAAAAAAAAAAGGTAGCACTCCGGGAGTGCCGGCAGAAGTGAAAACTTCAATATTAACGTTGTGTTTAATTATAAGTATAAAAGTACTATCATTTATGAGGTAGAATACAATGTTTATGTTTTTATTTTTTATTTTTCGCCCTGTGCCGCCTAAACAGAGCAGCACACTCAGGTACGGTAGAAAGAGTGGGAGATACTAGTTCCTCTCCCTTCCCCTCGATCTTACGCTTTTTCGATCAGCATCACGTGACCCTGACGCGAGTTTGAAAGTTTTTACCCATACAAAAAAAAGTGCTCAGCGCCGCTAAAGAAGTTTTCACTTCAAAAATATATGTATACAATGTATTCTATGTAAGTATAATTATTTAGAAAAATGTATACAAGATAGACAGTCCAGTTCTCATAGTACAACCTTTGCTAAGTTTAGGACTGGAGTTAACAAAAAAACTAAATAATAAAATATAATGGTGGACTATAAATCTTTCCTAATATTTGATTTTGAGCAAGTTTCTGATTAGCATAACAACAAGTAGGTTTGCAATGTCAATTAGCAACCAAACCGCAATTAATACATGTACCTAACTAATATATATCATGTATTATTGATTTTGGAATCCAGTGTTCAGGATTACATAGCCACAACATCCTTTATTCTAAAAAACGTTCGATAAATGCCGTGTTTGATAGAACGGCAAATCTCGAGTGAAATGACATGCTCAGTAGATCGATGTCAGTCGCGAACACCAAAATGTGCTCATCAAATTGTATAAACCAAATTATTATGATCAGAAACTTCTATCAAAATTCTTGATTTAAAATATTTTAATAAACTGAATCAACTGTTAACTAATAAACTGTTTTTAATCTAATGGATTAAAAACGGAAAAATGCAAGAACTGACAAACAAGACAAAAGCATTTTTGGACGATCTCTAAACTGAGTCGCTTCGCTCGCTCTGTCAATTATAAGCCTAAATCTATAGCAAGTAAAACATATAATATTAAATCCAAAACATATACGCGCTGACTTGAGAACCTCCTCTATTTTTTCGTCGGTTAAAACACAAATTCAAAGAGGATATATTCTCTTTATCATGTCTCCTGACGTCATCAACCAATGACATATTTTATCTAGTGGTTTCGAGCATAGGCCCCAGTTCATAGAATTGACTACAGCCTAGTTACAGATTACGCATAGTTAGTATTGCACGATGTTGGTTTTAGGATGTCCGTGTAGCCGCAACCTATTAATTATATCAAACCTGTGTAGCGCCCTGACTTCGCGCGCAAATGCATTTTTAAACAAATTTAGACTCAGTTTAATCATAAACAAATTAACGGCTATTACAGTATTAAAAAAAGGCTACATTTATAAAATAAATAAAAAACGGTTCAACATGCTATGACTGTTGCAAACGATTAAAAAAATACATAATGTTTTATTTGGTTTTACACATTAGTAAATTATACTTTGTACATCAATTTAATTTTTTGAAAAACAGAATTTGGAAAACAATGGATATTTTTTTAATTTATGATTTGAATTGATTAGGTATATATAGAATAAAAACTAAATTATTTATCACTATTCATGAACAGAGCTTCAATCTAATCTCCAAGCGTGGTTTAATTTACTTTATACATTTTCGGTCAGTCAGTCAACCCAACAGCTTTGTACCTATATTATATTAATTTATGCAGAATTCTGACTAAACAGGACTTGACAAATCCTATTCGGAAATTCTTGGCTATTTATTAGTAACAAGAAATCCATGCATTTATATTGATATAATTAGGTAAGTATAATGAAAATAAAGCTAATAAAGAACTAGATTAGAATCAGAAGTTTTTTTGTAAACTTTTCAATCGTAGGTGTTTTTTTGTTAGAGATTTTTTTGCAATTATTAAAAAAAAATATCCTTTTCGACAAAAACAGATTTTTGTTAGTGTTTTGAAGTTCCTCAAATAGTTAAGTAAAAAAACTTTTTAAGTTCAAATATTAACAATCAAAAAATAAATGAATTTAAATGAACACTTTGAATAATTATAAATCTATAAATGATTCCTGACAAACGAGTATTTAAAGTATATTTACAAAGGTAGTGTTTATATAGTTATAAATAATTATATCTTTATGCTTTAATACTTATTTTTAAAAATTACACACCAACTTCTTGTTATATCAATGAAGCCGGCCTCAGGTTTGGTTACCAAGTTTGCACCAATTTCACTTTTTTTTTAATAAAAAAGCTACTGGTTTTTTAGGGTTGCGTAATTCTTATCTGGAAAACAATCGACCGGCTACGCTGGCAATACTAGGGTTTAACACGAATATATGTGACAATCTTAAACGTGTCGAAACAGTGTATTTGAGATACATTGCGCGTCAACATCAGCTTTACTGCCGAACGTTGCAGCGGTAGCGCGCAGTGTATGTTAAAAATAGTTCAAATCGAACCATTGTTGTGTTTGTTCTAGGTAGTACAAAAGTGATGGTTATTAGGTGATACTCAAATTCTCTAGATCCTGCATAGTAGCATACAAATATTATTTTATTATAATTGACCAAAAAAGTTCAGTATAAAATATTAAATTACTGAACATTTACAAAGTCAAAGATTTCTTTATTCAATAAAATCACAAGGATCATTTCGAATAGTTTTACATACTAGGTGATTCTAGGTGCCAGTTCCACGCGACCAGAGCCTAGAAGAACGGGCAAGAAACTTACACTTATAAAAATACGAATTTATGTTTAAAAAAACCGTAAAATCGCGAGGACGTCTCGCGCTTAGCCAGTTTTTTGAGCAGAAACCGCGTTACCTTGAAAGGGTTCGCGATTTTATCTGGAGCAATTACACAAGAATGCATTTTAATTTGCACCTTATTTTTAGGGTCATATGGGTTATGTTTTTAACATGGTTTTTAAATGCAACGGAATTTGCCACCAACTAAGTACCTGATTTTAAGTTACAAGTATGTAAAGTACTTCTGGTTCAGATTTATAAATAAAATAAATATTCATGGACAATTCACACATCAGACTCTAGCCCCAAACTAAGCCTTGTACTATGGGAACTAGATTGCTGATAGAATACTTGTAAGTATACATTTTTATTGTAAATAAATACATACAATAACAAACCTATCTACAATCAATAACCAGTATTGTTTTTCAAAATTCTATTTGAATTATATATACTTATAGTAAACTAGTAGTACGCCCCGGGTAGCCTATATAAAAAATATCATTATAAATAGCCTATGTTCAGCGCAGATAATGTAGCTTCACAACAGTGAAAGAATTTTTGAAATCGGTCCATTCGTTTCGGAGCCTATTCGATGCAAACAAACAAACAAACAATAAAATCTTTCCTCATTATAATATTAGTTTAGATTAATTAATGCTGTTGACTGTACTTTTTAAAAAGTGACTACAAATATTAATAACGCTCCAAATAACATCTTACTGTGTACAGTCAGCGAAAGAAATTGGGTATATATAACTCTGCTATGATTATAACAGGCGGAAAGTATCTGTTTACGAAATGGTATGCTCTTAGTATATTTGTGGTTTCCGCAGAAAATTTTATACATTAATAATAATATAATACAAAATTTATGAAACTGAAATGTTTAAAGATAGTTAGATAAATATTTGTTTTGCAAACACATACCGCAGAGTATCACATACAAATTCATATAATACATACCACATAAAAAAAAACAATAACGAAACTTGTACTTATAAGAAGTAATAAATACTTCTTATCATATTTTTTTTTATGATGTATATGTACATTACTAAATGATATTTAGAATAAAAAATTGTTTGCTACTAAAATATCTTTTTAAGAAAATACTCAGCTTGTTAAACATAACCTCATTTTAATCATAAAACGTTAACCGTCATTAACTGCCATATTTAATTCACACGTTACACTTTCCTGCTGCTAACTGTACTTTTGTTACAGTTTTTGATGAAGCCAGTTTTTAGGGTTCCAAATTATTGTTAAACTTATATTTTGTGTATTTTTTTGTTCCATTTCTCACTCGCTGTTTTTATAAACTGTGAACTCATACAATCTTCTGTAATTTAACAAATCATGTGCAAACTTTGACAGTTCACACTCAGCAAAAAATATCAAATTAAAAATTCTTGGTTAGCATATTGCTAAAAACATAAAATATTACATAATATGGATACTTTTTATAAAGTTTGCTTTTATTACAGTATTTATTTACTAGAATTCTATACAATTCCAGGTACAGGATGTCCCAAAACTGCAAGTCGACGTACACGGCGGCAACGACGAGAGATGCGAATAACAACACGCTGTATCATGGTGGAAGTGGACAGGGATATTCGGGCAGATATCCTCCAACTGGGGTCAATAGCAACACCAATTATCAGGTAAATACATATAGTTAATACCATCAAATACCTGGTATGAGTATCTGGCCCAGCGTATCAGCATTGCTATTCAGCGCGGCAATGCAGCCATTATCTTGGGCACGCTTCCGATTGGTACTGATTTGGATCAGTTGAGCTATCTATAGATCGTTTGCAACGGTCTGTAGATAGTTCAACTGTTTCTTATGTATTTTATAAGCCTATGTAAATTTTGTAAATACTGTAATAGTCCATCAAATTATATATAGCGCTATCCAGCACGTCACATGAAAAAATGTGTTTGAAACTGCGCTCAATAAATAATTAAATAATAAATAAATATTCATGGACATTTCACACATTCTAGTCCCAAACAAAGCAAAGCTTTTTCATAGAACTAGATTGCTGATAGAATACTTATATACAAAATATATATCTATATATTTTGTAAATACATACATACATAGTACATACATAGTAACACCCAGAGCAAATGTCTGGGTGTTACTATGTATTCTATGTAATGAGATTTTAACTTATAATTTTTGAGATCTTATAATTTTTATATCATGCTTTTTTAATGTTAAATGCCTGTATGTCTGATTTCCTAAAATATGCAGTTGCTGTAGACTTGTAAAAACCTGCTGACTTATTTAAAATATATACTTTACAAAACAGTGATTTTTAAAACTTTTGACATAAACAAATTTTGTAATTTGATAGCATTGGTTTACTAATAGATTTCAGTTTTTTAACATTTTTGAATAAGACAATTTTTTTGGAATTTACTACCATTGGTTTACTAATAGATATGTGAGCTCAAACACAGTTCATAGGCTCTTTATATTAAACATTTTTTAGTAAATAATATTATCAGTAGAATTGTAACAGCTAGGCACGGTACAACAGTGTCTAGTCTGGCTAATCTTTCCAACACGATGCTACAACAAAGTACAGTTGTAGCATCGACACGATAAGAAGAAGAAGTAGAATTGTCAGTAAAAATATAATAACAAAGTAAACGCGAGTGCATTGCAAAATTCTCAATAATTCGATACGTTACCCAACGGTGTCTGAAGAAACTGTATCAGCGACTGTCGAAATTAACGAGTCTCGCCCCAATTAGGAGGACCATTATCGCTTATGGAGAAAGGCTCTCTTAAGGCGAAGAATGTGGAGCAAAAACTACATATTTTTTATATAAATAAATATTATTTATATAAAAACAATGAGGTTATTGGCTGTGTGATATATTTTTAAGATACTTACCTTATTTTGTATATACACTAAGAGCTGTGGATTTTGTTAAATAAATAAAATAAAATAAAATTGACGGAAATTACACACATCATACTCGAGTCCCAAACTAAGCAAAGATTATGAGAACTAGATTGCTGATTGAATACTTATAAATTTGGTAAATACTGTAATAGTCGTAAGTTTGTTTGTGAATAAAGTCACTCAACTTTTTTTATATTATACATATAACATTTTAATATACACATATAGATGTTATTTCTGCAGTTTCTTGCTTGCTTGGCTCAGTGGCTCTACTACGAGATGTCACAGTAAAATCGCCTGACTTTTACTACAGTAGTTACGTCAATATTAGTATGACGAATTTTAGTACCCAACTATCCGCTAGAGGCGCTGTACAAATCTTCATACATTTTTTTAACTACAGACGCTAGCGAGTGTAGTAAATATAGTAAGTATAGTAAAAACTCATGGTAGAGCTACTGGTCGCCTGGAACTGGCAACTAGAATCACTAAGTATATAGAATTCTAAATGATCTGCGTTTTACGGAATAAAGAATATTTGAGTTTGATTTGTGCTTAGCAAAGAAACTTAGGTATACATAACACTTAGATGACGAATGATAGGAGATACTTAAACGAAATAACTTATTGTGCCATCAAGTGTTACAAAAATAAGAAAAAGAAACAAATTTTACAATATATTTATTCACAATTAACAGTATTTACGAAACGTACCTACATAGGTATATATAAAAACAGTTGAGCTATCTCCACTATCATCAAATCATAAAAAAAGCAAACGATCCATAGATAGATCAACTGATCCAAATCACAACCAATCGGAAGCTTACCGGCTGCATTGCCGTGGTGAATAGCAATTGCAAAATTTATTTGGACTTGCCTCTGACCCTGCACTTGAAAATCTTCAAGATTTTGAATATATTACACAGAGAAAAAATACCGAACGTATGCGCATATATTTAACGATCTTCTATATATTTTTATACATTTTTACACGATACTTGTACTGAGACTAGATTGCAGAGTTTTTTAAGTAGTGATAAGTTAAAAATAAAATATATTAATATAACTGCATAGCTCAATAATCTAGTGTCAACTGTTTGGCAATTTATAAATTTAATTGTTAGCTATCATTTTTCTAAAAACTACATACATAGTCTTTATTTAGTCAAATTACGCGGATCATGTAGAATCGTCGTATATTTTAGTTGAATCTAGATGTTAGGTCCTCGCGACCAGAGTTTTAAAGAACGAGCAAGAAACTTACGGCCTGGTTCTTTTTAGGGTTTTTTGTATGATCCATTACAAAGATTTAAAATCAAATGCTGAAGCTCCAAATATCAATTTAAATAGGTATATTGGTATTAACACAGCGTTGCACTGCACCTGTTCATCTTACGCAACTATTTGAATATTTAAATATTCAAATATTCAATCCGCCCCTTAACATTTATTTTATACGGTGATCGCTACTGCTCCACATTTTATAATTATAATCTCAGGACGTGGACGAGTGACAGAATGGAGGCAAAACTCACCAGACGACTTAAATAAGGTCGCTTTTTGACAGGGACGGAGCTAGGTATGGGGGTATAAATATAATAATAATAAATAATACTGGACAGTCCACACAACATCATCTAGCCCCAAGCTAAGCAGAGCTTGTGTTATGGGTACTAAAAGACTGACATACTTAATACAATACATTACATAGATAGATATTTTTTATTATACATATAAATACCCAGAACACCCGGAATAAATATTTGCAGATCGTACAAATATTTATCCCAAGGCGGGAAACGAACCTGCAACCTTCCGCGTCGCAGGCGGGCCATCGCCCACCGCGCCACATCAGTCGTCAATATTCACGGACATTTGACACATTGCGCTCTAGTCATTTTGTTTTTTTCTTTCGAATTAGCTCAAAGTATTTGATCGGTATGTGTATCTTGGGGTTAATTAAAAAAAAATTCTTATTTTTACTGGATACATAATGGCTATAATTTTGTTAATTATTTTTTAACTTGACTTTGTTTAATAGCAGGTAGGTAGGTACTGACAAGCATAAACATTTGCCCCTTAAAAAAATCTGCCTATCACGACCCTGGATTCTGTGAATGCCATAATATAGAGCAGTCAAGTCAAAGTCAAAGTCAAAAATTACTTTATTCAGTAAAATCACAAGGATCATTTAGAATCGTCTTACATACTAGGTGATTCTAGGTGCCAGTTCCACGCGACCAGAGCCTAGAAGAACGGGCAAGAAACTTACGGCCTGGTTCCTACCGTTTTTTTATATGATCCTTCTTACAAAGAATTACAATTAAACTAAATTAAGTACTGAAGTTTCAGTGCGGTGTCAATTTAACTTAGTAATGATACACTAATGAGTTAAAAAAAAAGAAGTATAATAAAGCTATACGTAAATCAAAAAGACAGCACACGCTTCGCTTCAGATACAAATATACTACAAAGTACATAAGCAAGGCAGGAGAACATTACTAACATCACAAATCGACAAAGTTGCTGTTGACGGGTGGAGCGACATCAGGCCATGCAGTTTTGTCATTAATATAGCTGTTTAAGGTATAATACGCCTTTTTTATAAGATTATTTTTAATGTATGTTTTAAATTTTCTAACTGAGAGTTTTGTTGCATTTTCGGGGAGTTTATTATAAAAACGCACGGCACCCCCCACAAACGACCCACTCACCCTCCAAAGCCGGAACCCAGGGACGCACAATTTATAATTGCCCCTAGTGTTCACACCATGAACCTCACACTTTTTCAAAAAGCTATCTTTATTTTTATGAGTGTACAATAAGACTTCATAAATATATTGTGAAATTACTGTTAGAATACCAATCTCCCCAAACCGCTCCCTCAACGAGTCCCGCGGTTTCATTTTATAAATGGCACGTATAGCCCTTTTTTGCAAAACAAATATAGTTTGTATATCAGCTGCTTTACCCCAGAGAAGTATACCATATGACATCACACTATGGAAGTAACTGAAATAAACCAACCTCGCTGTCGTTTCATCGGTGAGCCATCTTATCGTACGAACAGCATAAGCAGCTGAGCTCAGCCTACCAGCAAGCGTTCCAATATGTGGAGCCCATTGCAATTTCGAATCAATATTAAGGCCTAAGAAGACAGTTGAATCAACAAGATTAAGTGACTCTCCATTCAATAAAATATTGGTTGGTCTTTGAACAACATTCGGCAGAGTGAATTTCATGCATTTCGTTTTCTTAGCATTAAGTAACAGATTATTAACAGTAAACCAGTTAAGTACTTGCGAAAGAGATACATTTACGTCATCGTAGTCAGTCTTTTGTCTATCTACTTTAAAAATTAAGGAGGTGTCATCTGCAAACTGTACTATGTTACATAGCTTTTGAACATAAGAGGCGAGGTCATTTACGTAGACTAAGAATAAGAAAGGTCCCAATATCGAGCCTTGTGGCACTCCCATATCAATGATTGACCCAGAAGACCTCTCACCACTAACGTCAACTTTTTGTACTCTATTGGTTAAGTAAGACTGAATAAGATCAATAGCCCGGTTCTGAACTCCGTAATGTTTAAGTTTATAAATGAGAGTTGCATGACTAACACAATCAAAAGCCTTGGATAAATCGCAAAAAATACCGATTGCGTCTTTTGAATTTTCCCAGGCATCATATATGTGCTTTAAGAGCATCGAGCCGGCATCAGTTGTAGATCGACCTTTAGTAAATCCAAACTGATTAACATGTAGCAGCTGGTTGGAGTTAAAATGAGCTAACAGTTGATTAAGAATAACCTTTTCAAATATTTTACTTAGCGTAGGCAATACCGAGATTGGCCTGTAATTGGCAGGATCTTTTTCACTTCCCGACTTGTAAAGAGGAATGAGTTTACTATGTTTCATTAAGTCGGGAAAAACACCTTCGTCAACGCATCTATTAAAAACATAGGCTAAGCACGGTGCGATATCTAATATAATAGAACCTAGCACTTTTGTTGACATTCCCCATAGATCCTCCGTATTTTTTATATTTAATAACTTAAAAGTTTTAACAATATCAATAGCCTGAACATATGAAAAACTGAATAAACTATTACAACTTTCAACACTAGATTTTAATAGCGTCATCGCTCCTAAAGCTGATGCATTTAAGGATTGGGTAACAACTTTAGGTATACTGGAGAAAAAGCTACCGAATGCGTTAGCAACTTCAATGTCTTTTGTTAAAACTTTATTATTTATCTGTAATTGTATCTGCTTATTCCGAGTTTTTGATTTTCCTGTTTCGTTATTTACTACTTTCCAAGTGGCTCTAATTTTATTAGTTGAATTTTCTATTTTATTCCTTATATACAAAGATTTCGCTACATGACAAACTTTTTTGAAAGTTTTGGAATATTTCTGTATGTATATAATAAACTCACTATCATTCAGCATTGACTCCCTGGTAGCGTATAGATCATATAATTTGTTTCTACTTTTGTAAATACCTGGTGTAGCCCAATCAGTAAATTTCACGCCAGTACTGACTTTACATGTTTTTAATGTAAATGTATCTCGATGTTGTTCATTTATTAAGTTAAATAATTTTGTAAAAACCACATTAGGGTCAGCCATGCATGGTATAAGTGGTACTTTGAGTCCAATATTATTTTGAAATCTACTGACACGACTTTCTGTTATGGGACGATAGGTAAATACTTCAGATTTATCTACTAAGTTGTAAGGAAACTTTACGCTATGCCCGTAATGATCGGAGCTAAAATGTTTGACTACTGATTTACTGATTGGTACAAAATTGCAATAAATATTGTCTAAGCAAGTGGCGGTTGTCAGTGTGACCCTTGTTGGTTCCTCAAACAGAGGGAGCAAATTGAAACATTTAAACAGATTTAATAACCTAGCTGAAAGAGGATGAGCCGGAATATCTATATTAAAGTCTCCGCAGACGACTAACGTTTTATTACATTGAAAAGCTTTAAGCAGTACTTCTTCCATAGTGGATTCAAATAGCGTGAAGTCCGCGTCGGGAGGACGGTAAACACTCAATACAAGATGTCGCTCCAGCTCTACACATGACAGCTCAATAGTTCTCTCAATAGATATACCTGCAATATCTCTACGCTCCTTACATTTAATACTACTCTTTACAATTATTAATGAGCCACCGCGTATGGCGGTTTTTCGTCTATAGGAGCTCACAGTACTATAGTTTTCATAAAAAGGGAGTAACTCAAGTTGTGTTATCCAATGTTCGGTTATGCACATAATATCAATATTAAAGTGACTCAAGAATAACTCTAATTCTAATATTTTGCTGGGAAGACCTTGCATGTTTTGATGTACTATATGTAAAGTACGAGGCATTTCCATTGTCTTAGAAGCTAGTTTAAATGTCGAGCAATAGGCCCTGTTACAAGAAGGCCCTCATTAGTACTACTACTAACTACGGGCTTGTCAGTGGACTGCGTTATAATACCTATAACTGTATCAAAAATATTAAATGCTAATAGTTTAGCAATTATTAATTTACTACGTCTACTTAGATGTACTAAGGATTTAGTCAAAATAAAATTACTAATAAAATTATTAGTTTCAAAATATAAGATGTCACTATGACGACTTGTCAAATTATATAATATTAAGTTCATATTAAAAATATGTTTATTCTCCTGAGTACTTAATGTATTAGAGTATGGAAATGCACATAAAATTAGTTTTCCTAGCCCTTGTTCCAACTTTCCCAGCAAAGTCTCAACTAACTGAATAACATCTAGGCGCTTGACACCCCTACTTTCACCTAACTGCACTATCAATGTTGTATTATTGTTAAAACAATTATCATTTTTAATCCTATTTATAAAGTAATTAATAGGGGCATTAGGAGTGCAATTGTTGATAACTTCCTGTTGAAGTTGGTCCCTAAGGAGCATTCCCATCCCCATTCCTATCTGGTCGGAGTACATAACCGTTTTTTTGTTGCAACTAGATGCATGAGGTTTAACCAGAGGCTGCGGTGCCGGTACTGGCTGGGCCGCTATAAGCCCAGCGCATGCAGCCCCTCCTTGCAAAGAAGTACTTGATGACAACTGTTCATATATTGAATGGTCCGTTTGTGAACTACTATTACATACTTGCACATATACAGTTTCATCACTCAGAATTGCATTAATTTCTGCAAAATCATTTTCACTTTGCGTGTATTTCTCAGTTAAATCATGAAGTGATTTTTCCAAGCATACAATTTTTTCAGACATGCTATCCTGTTGAATTGAGTTTTGTCCTAGTAATTTATAACAGGATTTTAATTCTTTATTTAACTCACTTTTTTCTTTGCAAAGTCTAGCTTTAGTAAATACATTTTTATGTTTTTTCAATTTTTTTTCTGATTTTTTTATGAAGTTACTTAATTTTACATACTTTTTAATTTTGTTACTCCCTTGTATTACATAATCACCACTGCATTTTGGTGTAGTACATTTATAATCTAATAATGACATGCTAGGATCATCATTCTCTAGCTCGGTCCGCAAATCTAAGCTTCTATGGTAATGTTTTGCTAATGAAGACTCATAAAGTTCAATCTTCACAGAGCACTCATATAGTTCTTGTTTTTGATCACTAATTTTCTGCATTGCCAGTTCATAAGTTTCATGACACTGATTCACACATTCCAGTCTTGACTGCAAGCATTCCATTTCACTGCGGGTGTCTTCATACTGGGACAGGAGCTCGGCCAGTTGCTTTTTGAGGGTGCTATTTTGCCCCAGGATTGCCAGCATCTCGGCCTCACTCTCATCCCGTTCTTGTAGAAGCTGTGTTTGAATCTTGTTAGACTCTTTGAGCTCCGCAGTGGCCACCTTTAGCTTTGCTTCAAAGTCACGTGCCCTTCTAGTCATCATCTTGGCCATTTTAATCTGAAACACAGATGAGCAAGTGAGTACTGAGATAAGGAAATTAATAGAAAACCAGGTATTTAGAAAATATTTAAAAGTGGGTGAATAAGAATAAGGTTGTTCAATAGGGAATTTAACAAAGTAGTATAAAATGATGAGAAAAATAAAATAAGAAAAACAAGTAGAAAGTGAGAATTTAGAGGTAATTAAATTACTTAGAATATAATTAACTTATTTACTGCACTTGCATGAGTAAGGTATGTTATCGTTCAGATTATATACACAGCATTTATAATTTAATATTTAAGTCCATGTACACAACATGTCACAAGGTCAATGACTGCCAACAATGTTTACATAATTTGTCAGTAGGTTATATGATATCTATAGAAAGGAAAATACAAAAGTCAATAATTTGTCTGTGTTTGGTGTAGTCAGTTATGTGTGAGGCGAGTGTTTTGGTCATCAGCTCAAGCTTCCACCAAATATTGTCAAGCTGAGAGAGAACAAACGATGCCTGTGATTTGAATTGTGCAGTGACTCATCGGTCGGTTACCGGCCGATGAGAGAGAGTACTAAATGTGATTGTATAGTGTTTTAGTTAGTAAAGGTATGAAATGAACACAAATACTCCCCAGGTTTATCGAAGTCTCCGTATAAGTAGGTTGTAAGTAGTTCAGCGGCTGGACAGAACCACAATCAGCTTGACTTCGTCACAAATTCAAATCTCCATTCGTTGTTCTTGTCCAAAACTTTCATTACACTTTTTGTGTATTTTCACTTATTTTATCAGTTCACAAATATCACTATAGATGAATTACACTATTAACTAATATTAGACTTGCTAATATAATGGTTATTACCATTAAAAACTAAATAAAACACAAATAAATAAGGAGCAGCTGATTTTTATCAATCAGTATTTGAAGACTACTTAAATAATTTTAAGGTTCCATTTCAGACACGAACTTAATATCCTTGTATGGTAGTAAACAATTCTGTAAGCGTTTCCTTGTGGAAACGAGCGGGGTCAAACGGTATTGCCAAAAACTACCTACAAGACAGAATGCTAAAAATATGCTGTTGTGGTATATCTGATATTTTTGTCTAGGCGTATCTCTGTAAATAATAGCTTAGTTTTTTTATAAGTTGATATTAAAGATAAGCTATTCAGTAGGTCTACCATGAGTTTTTACTATACTATATTTACTACACTCGCTAGCGTCTGTAGTTAAAAAAATGTATGAAGAATTGTGCAGCGCCTCTAGCGGATAGTTGGGTACTAAAATTCGTAATACATACTAATATTTACGTAACTACTGTAGTAAAGTCAGGCGATTTTACTGTGACAACTCATGGTAGAGGTACAGAAAATGCATGCGCTTCCACCGCGGTTGGATGGTGGACAGATACAATAAAACATATTTTTGTCATTGGTTGTGTCGCGCCGTTTTTACAAGTTACTTAAATAAATAATAGCTATACTTAGCTATATATAATTTTTTTTTTACAAGTTATAGGCAAGTGTTTATATAACAGACTTATTTTTATTTTATTAAGTCGACAAAATAGGGACAAAGCAGGTAATAATTTTTATTTAATATAAATAATATAACTTATTTTTTTTTTATTACATAGAGAAAATAGGGTTCAACATAGGATAGGTTTTACACATTTTTCACTCGTTTTAAATCTGGTTCGCCCATCTTTTCAAATATTTAGTGGAGGACACCAAATAAAAGATTTATAGAAAAAGGATCGCCGTTGTCAAGGTCCTTTTTCATAAATCATGGAAACCAGGATATTGAAATATGTATGGGAAAACTGAAGATGCGTTATTTATTCAACATTAAAATAGGTTATTAAAATTACTAAAAGCTTTTATTATGTTTTTTTATGCATTATAAGCAAACGCTTGGCCGCAATCACATTTGATGTTAAATGATGTATGTAGAAAATATCGCTAATAACTAGGTATGCGAAGTAAGTTTAATAAAAGATTTGTAAGAAAACAATTTTTTATAAAACAGATGACGGCTAGCTTATTTCAAAAAAAATATTATAGGTAATTTCATATATTTTTACAACCGATTGAAAAAATTAACTAAAGCAAGCTAAAACTAGAACAAGGGCACAATTATTTTAAATTTAGTACTTTATGGAGATCCCTAACTGCCCGACACGCCTTCCAAATAATATCCCAGGCAAATAGCAAACATGGCCAAAAAAGCCCCGCGACCCTCTGTCATAGAAATAATAGCCTGTTTATTATAAACCCTTGGCAAGTCTGCAATACATCTAAATCATGTCACCCCAGATTTACCCGAAATAGGGGTAAATAAATTCCCCCCAATGCTGTCCGGGCGTATTTTACATAATAAATCATTTAGGTTAGGTTAGTAATAGGTTTATTAAAATACCGCCGCAAAGCATTGATGCGCAAGCTATTGCCAATCTACTAGCTATTCATCAACTAATGACCCACCGACGTCTATTGCAGCAAGTGACGGCGAAAGTCTTATTCGGCAGCGTCACTTCGATCAACGACCTCAAGAGGCAGGACAAAGTCGAGCGCGAGGCGCGGCGGACACACTAGCGACATCTAGCGGCCGACTGGTGAGTTTGTAGTTCTTGAGTTTGTTAAGAGATGGCGCTGTCACGAGTTTTTGTAGATGGCGCCGGTAGTGCAGGGTTTCAACTTTCATCTAAGTAGGATCGGATTTAGTTCTGATAGTAGACGTAAGATGGCAGTTTAAACAAAATTGAGTTTATCACCACAGATTGCTTCAAAAACTATGAATGTTTTTTTTTAATGCATTTATAATCATAAAAAATATGTAATAAGTACTTACATTTGTTTTATTTTTTTCAGATTAAGAACGAGTGTATGAAAGCTTAGGTGTGATCTCGGAAATTGAGTGTAAATGTCCATAATAATAAAATTATAATATAAAGTAAATAAGCTCTTTGCTACAATTTTTTATCATAATAGTTTTATAAAATGTTTTAGTTCGTTTGTAAGATATTTTTATATAAAATGTAACATTTTTCATCATTATTAAGATTTTAACAACGAAATAAATACTTAGGTCGGTACATAATACCTGATAATACCAATATGATGTACTTATCTACTAGGGGTTCCTCTACCTAAAACTATTTAAAAAATATCCTCTTATATCAAGCTATTTTATTCTAATTCTAATTTCCTATCTTAATAAAAATAAAAGGTTCTGCAAATAGTTGCAGGAATATCTCTGAAATCATTAAACATTTTTTTTAGGAAGTTGTTTTCGCTATTTCTTTTTCATGTTATTTCAAAATCTCAGACGATTAGATTTTAAGATAGAAGTTTATATTTTGTACTTGATAATATTAAAGTGGTTTTAAATTATTTTGCGTTTGAATTATTCCCTTACTTTACAAATAAAATATTATGAAAATAATTTAAACTAATTTAACTAAAAGCACTTTTCTTATTAATTTATGTTACTGTCCATTGTCTTCACTTAAATTTAGTGGTTTTTGTATAGTATTAGTGGTACTACTAAATTTTACAAGATGAAGTGGCAGTGGGCCGGCCATGTTTGCCGAAGAACCGACAACCGTTGGAGCAAACGGATACTGGAGTGGAGACCGCGTTTAGGAAAGCGTAGTGTAGGACGCCCTCCGGCGAGATGGAGCGACGATCTGCGTAATGTAGCTGGCAAACAATGGATGAGAAGAGCCGAAGACCGGACTCAGTGGCGCGTCTGCAGAGAGACCTACGTCCAGCAGTGGACTGATCTAGGTTGATGATGATGTACTAGGTTTTGCGTCATCTAAGCTTAGTAGTCACATTGTGCACGTCATAACTAAATTAGGTGACGGTCATTGATTTTTGAACCCTTGTCACGTCTAACATGAGCCTATAATGTGTTTTGCAACACGCCTTGGGCTATCACTACGATGTGACTTACATGAGAATTAGATTGTTTTTATATTGTTAGAAGATTTGGGATAGATTGGAGTTTTTTTATCATTTACATGACCTACCTACCTACCTATCTATAGGTAAGTACAGCTTATAGCCAAAAGTACCGCTATAAAAAGTTATATGATGACAAGTAAAGTAAGTAGATTATTTAACTAGAAACTCTTTTATGAAGTCACATAAAAACTCGTTACATTAACAAACTCTTTCGAAATTCGAAATTTAAAATACTTTCACAAAAAACAGTTTTTTTTTAATCGAACAATGTATAAAGTGATTAAAAACCTTTTTTTATGTATGATTAAAAGTCTTTAAAAATGAAATTTTCTGTACTTAAGTAAATTTTTTGCCGAAATGATAGTCCCGGTCCTTGTAATACCTATGTGGTGTCTTTAAAATGATATTTTCTGTAAGTACATTTTTTGGCGAAATGATGATCCCGCTAACATGCTAACATATTTTAAGAATCGACCATTCGATGTTTTTTTTTTTATGAAATCTTTTATATTTAAAAAAGATATAGATGAGACAAAAAAAATATAACAACTACAGTTCTCTTTTAAATTACTTATCGCCTATCTATAAAAACATACATAATAGATTTCAATCACACCAACTCGCAGACTAGAAGCAAATTAATCTATTAGAAATAGCAAATTGTTGATTTATAACACCGCGGAGACTTCACAAAAAATTAATCACTTTGTAAGTATTATTTGATTAGATTCCTATCAAATAGTGTAATAGATTTGTGGGAAATAAAATTATTTCTTTTTTTTCTTTTTAAACTTCGTCAGGTGTTTTGGTAGCGACAAAGAGCTTGCAAGCTGTCACGTAGGTATAAGAAAGATGATAGTAATGGAAAGAAGAGGAGCATGTGTGAAATAAAAATTGAGGACTTACTCTGACTACCTCTTTACTATATCCTAATAGGTCTGAGAAGAAAGGTTAGATATCTTTTTGTGTATATTAGGTTCTTATAGAGTTACTTTTTTTTTGTTTTGGCTCGCACATTTAGAGTTACTTTATAGAGCGAGCCCCTTGTCTATTCTTCAATCTCTAGTTATACGTCAAAATGTCGTCTTCTTCTTTTATTTGACAGTCAACCAGTCATTTGCCATATTTTTATTTACGTTATGATAATGAAAAGCTCATGTTTTCTAAGTTAAAGCTCAATTTACCAAACTCAACAAAAAAAATGGTAGCACTCCGGGAGTGCCGGCAGAAGTGAAAACTTCAATATTAACGTTGTGTTTTCACTTCAAAAATATAACCACAGTCGTCATAATGACAATTGTGATTGTGATTGTGTCATGTCATTGTGTCACATACCATATATAACGACGAAGACAACGAAGACACAGACACATTCGCGCAAGCGCGAATGTGTCTGCGCCACAACACTATTTAATTGTTTGAGTCTAAGTCGCGTGACCGCAAGTGTGTTCTTTTGTCGTCTCTTGTTTTACGAGCAATGTATGAAAATTAAATAAGATCTTACGCTTTTTCGACGTCACGTGACCCTGACGCGAGTTTGAAAGTTTTTACCCACCCAGCGCCGCTAAAGAAGTTTTCACTTCAAAAATAATAAAAGAAAACAACACAAAAACTTGTAAACAATAAAGTATCACGACCAACACGTTTAATCGAATAACGGACCAATAAAAAGAGCAAAAAAATACTTGCAAAATGCTTTACGAACGTAATGGTGCCAAAAAACTTATTTTGCTACAAAGCAACCTCGCAGAGATCATCGCTCGATGCGAAGCCACAGAATAACCTGTAATAAACACTCAACTTTACTAAAATAGACACTAGAATAATCACACATACACGCTATATTGTATCCTATTCTCTTATTCATAAGAACTAAATTACAAGATAAAATACTAGATAATCACCACCTCAAGTCCACAGGCTGTCAATCGCAAACATTCTGTCACCAAAGTAAAATAAACCCAAGCTCAATGCGGTAAAATTGATATTGCTGTGACGGTAAATATAAACTGGTAGAGGTCCCGTGGGGTCTTATAACAGTACTTTAATCACAGCAGCCTCCAGACATTATGTAACAGCTAGTCCTATGGTGGATTCCATCATACCACAACGCGGGATCGGGATATTCCTATAAAATAATTTTCCCGCGAATTCTACTTTTTTGAACATAGATACCGCTATAATTCAAACCCGTTCTTGTGTCAAACGTGTGTGCTCTTTTTTTGCTAAACTTTTTTTTAATTTGCGAGTTTTTTGTAGAAGTTTGTGAAAAAAGTTTACAACAGGAATGATAACTTTATTATAATGGAAGTGTTGAGGTTAGTATTACTTCAATATATTAACAATACTTACTAAATTATATTATTAGTTTGATAGTTAATTTGGGGGAGACCTTTGCCCAGCAGTGGGACAATATAAAATAAAAAAAAAGTTTTACGGTTTCAAAGAGCGTTTACTCATCAAAGATATTTTATACGTATCTGCCATTCTAAATAAGTTTATCTCACACAAATCAACGTGATTGGAATCCTATGATCTATTTAATCGTAAAAGTCAAGGCTCTTAAGCAATATTATTACATATTAGCATAGAGCAATCATTTACGAGTACATTTTACTTACACACATGCAAATGTTTAAAACAAACTGGCCTTTTTAAGTATGTAATTATTTTAATTAAGATGGCGCTTAGCTAATAAAAATACACATAAGTACAAATATATTTATTTACTTATATAGGAAATTATTTTAATCTTTTCAAATTGACCGCGATTACTATCGACTTTATCAATATTAAGCATACTTAATAACCATTAACCAAGGACCAGATAAAATTAGATAATATATTTTTGTTTATCCAGATAATAGAAATTAATCAATTTAGTTCTAATTGTAAAAAAAACTAGGGCAAGGTTGTGTAGTCATTCGAAGTCCTTTATCAAAATTAATAAAATAAATAAATAATAAGAATCCAATTTGAAACCTCTTTTGATGCTGTGACCTTGTGAGTGGCCACTTTAAAAGTGTCATCATTTTAGTAAAAGGCATCATTATTGCTGATCTCAACACTACGGTTGGTAATAAAACCTTTTATTTAAATAACCTATTCCATTGCTTCATAAAATTCAATGAGCTGTTACTTTACAGATATAAATACATTTTCGTATTAATAGTAACTATGGCAACAGCTGTTAGCAACAAGAAAATAACCCAAAAATCTGAACACAAAGAAACTTGCCCATTCTCCAAAATCATAGAAGATATTTTCAAAGTTAACAAAAGTAAAATAAATAATAGCGAGAGAGCAAAACTATTTCTGCACTCTATAGCAAATATAACAAGTAAAAATGATGACGTCAGCCAAGAGAAACTAGTTGACGATATTATAGCAGCTATAAAAAGAATAAAAAATAATTTGACTTTACAAAGTAGCAGTGAATCTAAATTGAATGAAGCTATCATACTGAATCCGGAAAGCAAACTTACAAATGACGATAAAGAGAATATTAAAATAGTTACACCCATCAAAAGTGGTATGGAAGATAAGATTGATCTATATCAAAAGAATAAAATTGAATCCCAAAACCCTACAACAGAAGGAGCCACTTACGTAGAAATACTGACTATAGAACCAAATAATACACTCAAAAACAATGTCTCTTCAAACAACATTATTGACATTCTTAAACATTTGATGCCTATGATCAATACCACAGCCACCAAAGAGCTACACAACGTAACTATAATAGAAAAGAATATAAATAGAAATCATTCGTACTCAATAACTAAAAATGTATCAACTATAATAGTTACTTATTGTGATAAAGACAACTCTACAAGTTCTAATGTCACTACGCAAACTGACAAAAAGGTGGATTCTGAACCTGATGATTACGATTATTATAGTGAAAATGGTGATTATGATGAAGATGATGAAGAGGATCAGGAAATATCAGAAGGTGATAAAAGAGAGGTTCTAGTAGCAGCTGATTATGGTATGCAAAAGATGCACGAGCTTTACAGCGTTTTGGAGCCGAAGTTATACTCTATGGGTAAGGAATTAAATAGTTATTCAAACACACGCTTTTGAAATGTTTAGTTACATTTTTTAAACCTTTGCTATCAGATATATAAATTAAATATATAAATTAGGGTTTCTATGTAAATTACACGGGTAAAAATATCAATAAAGTAGGTACGCTTAAAAAACTCCTATATTATCTCTTTACTATTATGAATGTTTTAATTTAAAGTATTTTTTTGTAATTACTATTTAGTCTACTGTTTTCATTATAGAAGAAAGCGTATTTATTTAGCATCTTTTTTTTACAAATCTTCATTGCCCAGGGTTCTGGCTTGATAACAATAATCCTGCCCGCTACGTGGCTGCTTTCAACGCACCTTCCGAGGACTCTGCAAGGTTCACCAGATACGGCTACGCATCCCTCCAGGCTTCCGCTAAGCTGAAGGAGTTGATAAGGTTAGTGATTATAGTGTATGTCTTTACATCTCTTGTATTATTATGTTGTTTAGTAAACAGGTATTTTAACCGAACAAGCACAGGTACAGTCATGTATGGACTATTGTTTGATATTGTGGGGTAGCCTAAAACTGCTGAGAGATCATATTCTTGGCTCTTTGAGGTGTCAAATCTAATTTTAAGTAAATTCTAATCCTAAATCCTAAAAAAAATAAAATAAAATAAACGAACCTACCTATCAGTGTAGATGCTAAATATATTTCAATTTAATATGAATACATAGGTACTAAATACAAGTCATGTCAAAATTACCTCTTCAATTCGAAGTCGACTTGTTTTTCGTTGTATTGCTTCAGAGCATCGTATACTTTCAAAACAGTCCGATCCGGGTTTAAGCTTATTTAAAACGATGATTTTATTACAAAATAAAAATGTTCAATGCAACGTACTTATCTCCATAAAAGATAAGATAAGATAAATTTTTATTTGTTAACGACAAACTTTACAGATCATTACATCTAACATGTGATATTTCCTTAGTTTACAATTCAGGATGGATGACATAGGTACCCAAACTAGGAAGACCTGTGAGATGGCGTACCTATACCCTCCGCCGGAGAACGAGTTTTAAGAACTAGGTCTAACATACTCACGATACTAGGTATATTCATACCCAGTATCATAAGCATGTCAAACACTGTGACTTTTGAACATTCAGATTAGAAATAGATTTGCACTAAAATTACATACAAGACTTATTTTTAAACAATAAATATAAAAATAAAAAGATTATGTAGGTATAAATTGATTTGATTTGTATATTGGTAAAACAAAATCAAGTAAAATAAATATAAAAAGAGTTATAAATAGGTAAAGATATAATAATTTGTATGAATATGTATATATTTAGACGGTATTAAGTGTTATCTATAGTATTATAAAGCACTAAGTCAATAGGGTGAGTATGTTTTCAGTTTCTGTGTAGTTTTTTTCAAGTAACCAGGATTTCAAGGTAGTTTTGCATCTCGGGGTAGTCAGTGGGTAAAACTTAAGAATTTTGTTTAGTTTATTATACAGATATGCTTCCAGAAAAATTGAGTGACGCATAGCGAAAATAAAAGTGGGTAGTTTAGTATGGTGTGTTAGGCCACTACACCACACTAAAAAAGCAAGCCAACTCATCTAGCGCACCTAGATAAAACTACATATGAAGACTACATACAACAAAGTGATACATAAAGATCTGATGACTATTTAGACACTTTTAACAAAACACCTCCTTTATTGCAGATATCTTATTTTTAGTTGATTTAGTAATAAAAAATGTCTGATTCTCACTTGACTGCATTTATTATCGTAGTCAATATCCGGTGCATTTCTCTGATTTTCTACGAATACGGCCACTTATAGAACTATGTTCATGAAGGAGTTTAACTAGAAATAGTAGGTCCTAACTAGTTAGGATCGTATTAGCAGCAGGCTAGAATGTATCGACCAGCGCTAGCTCGCAGTCATTATAATAAATTAGTTTTTTTTATGAACTCAGTGATACAAGATATTCTTTAGCCAAAATAAGTGTTACAAACGTCTTAAAAAGTAGGGAGGCACTTGAAAACTTATTCACCTTTTCCGGGTATCGCAAAAAGGGGGGGGGGGGGGGGTTAGACGCTTAAACATTATATTATATAGGTACTATATAGGAAACTATGTTATGCTTATATAAATTACTAGCTGTCTCGGCGAGCTTCGTACCGCCTTAGAGAGATTTTTTTTTTCAGAAAGATTTTCTTAATATTTTTTCCCAGACTATAGAGAATTATCGCTTGTCCATCCATCATCTCTTCCAATAGGCTTATTTAATATTATTGATAGGTCATCGGATTGTTTGAATTTATCATCAGATAAGGTCAGATAGCCAAAGGGATATTTATACAATGTAGGTAGCTACTAGCAAATCGCTCAGAGAGCTGAGCATGAGTTAATATGATAATCGTAAGCGTTACGTATTTAAAATACACTGCGCGCTACCGCTGCAACGTTCGACAGTAAAGCTGATATTGATACGCAATGTATCTCGTTCACTGTTTTGATACGTTTACATTATTCTAGTCCAGTGATCCAGCGAGCTAATCCAGTCCAGTGCTGGACTGGAGCATATCGTTTACATTGTTCCAGTCTTTTAAGAGTAGCTGGATTGGTAACACGTCGGTGACAATGATTTCTAAAAAGAAACTCAAAAATGCAACTGGAATGGCTGTCTACACCATTCCAGTGGCGCTGGATTAGGTGAGCTGAAATGAAAAGTTGACGGTCTCTCCAGTCACTGGACTGGAATGCTCACCGGAATGGGTACATTCCAGTGTCGGTTCACATTATTCCAGTAGCATTCCAGTACTGGATTGGATTGCTGGACTGGAATAATGTGAACCGGCCATATTGTCATTTATTTATGCTAGCACCCTATTCCGCTGGCTCCGATGGCAGTCGAGACTTAGCATTTAGGAAACTGAGACCTAAGTGACCTAACAGGTTGTATGATGGCTCACTTCCTGTGTGGACATGGCGCAACTACTCTTAAATGCTCAGAAGTTGCATTTTGAAACTTAATTGACGAATTAACGATGTTTTGCTAATTTCTATCGAAGTATTCGATGAAGTAGTCTGGGCAGGCTCGTAACAGCATTTTTTTCTGAACTAGTCGACGAAAATATGGTTAGATTTTTATCTCATCTACCAAAATAAAGCCAAAACTTGACTTTGCTTTCGCGCTAGAACTTACGCTATTTACTAAACTTTTTGGACAAGAAAGATGACATATGAGGCGGAAAAAAAACCGTAATTGAAACTTTTTTGTAATAAAAAAAATTAAGTGTTGTATAGCATAACACATTTTTAAGTAGGTACCTACTTGATGATGGACAAAGTTCTTTTGAAAAAACTTGACATTTGCAGAATTGCCTATCGTATTGACAGGCAAAAGTCATACAAAAAGAAGATGAAGACCATATATTACAGTCTCTTTTTGAAAATATTGTTAATCTATTATTCACTTAGCTTGATGATTGGGCGTGTATAACTAACGTTGCAAAAAATTAATTTGATTTATACATTTTTAAATACTGGAACAAAATCGCGTGAGAATATTTAAATAAATTATGGATCCGTTAGTATTTATTGAATTAATTGTGACTTTGATCACACAATAATAACATAGTGAGCTAGAAAATATGATAAAACATCAATTAAAATAAAATAAATTAATGATCTTGTGATATAATTTGATTCAAAATTAAATAATATAAAAATGTATTTGATTGATTAAGTTTGTAATTACTCATTGATTTTTACATCGTTTAACCAATTTTGATCTTGTTTTTCGTTTTAATGTCGGTACTTAAAGAATTTTCTCATCTAATTTAAAGCCATGATTTGCAGTACCGAATACGTTTTTTTATTATTTTACACTAAATTATGTGTAATTATGTTAGTTTATAAGAACTTGTTATACTTAGTTATTTATTACTAGTATTATCATCTACTTTTTTATTTGATTTGATTATCTCGTTTCGTAATTTTTTTGATATTTCAAAAAAGGTCCCCGTCAGATCTTAATAAAAATTTATATATATTATAATAAATTAATAAATATGAAACTTTTAACTAATCTACCACATCGAATAAAAAAACATCAAAATCGGCTTTTTTATTTGAGGACTAATCACGTACCTACTTATCTAAAAAAAAAGCTAGCACTCCGGGAGTGCCGGCAGAAGTGAAAACTTCAATATTAACGTTGTGTTTTCACTTTTAAGTTTTCACTTCAAAAATATAACCACAGTCGTGATTGTGTCATGTCATTGTGTCACATTCGCGCAAGCGCGAATGTGTCTGTGTCTGTGTCATTGTGATTGTGTCATGTCGTTGTGTCACATTCGCGCAAGCGCGAATGTGACACAACGACGAAGCCAACGAAGCCAACTTCGTTGGCTTCGTCGTCATCGTCACGTCACGTCATGTCGCCACGTCATCGTCACCTGACGATGACGTGGCGACATGACGTGACGATGACGTGGCGACATGACGTGACGTGACGATGACGACGAAGCCAACGAAGACACAGACACATTCGCGCAAGCGCGAATGTGTCTGTGTCATTGTGATTGTGTCATGTCGTTGAATGTGTCTGTGTCTTCGTTGGCTTCGTCGTCATCGTCACGTCACGTCATGTCGCCACGTCATCGTCACGTCATGTCGCCACAACACTATTTAATTGTTTGAGTCATACGTCGCGTGACCGCAAGTGTGTTCTTTTGTCGTCTCTTGTTTTACGAGCAATGTATAAAAATTAAATAAGATCTTACGCTTTTTCGACGTCACGTGACCCTGACGCGAGTTTGAAAGTTTTTACCCACCCAGCGCCGCTAAAGAAGTTTTCACTTCAAAAAACATACTTGTACAGTCTAAGAGATAAACAGAGTTTTTTTAAATTATTTTCTAATTCTAAATTAATTTAGATTCTAAATGATCCTTGTGATTTTACTAAATAAAGTAATTTTGACTTTGACTTTGATTTAATTGAAATATATTTTGTACGGAACCAAGTGGTTCGGACCGCACTTAGCTATTTACCGGTGACTCAATAGTTACCGTTATGTGTTTAATTGCCGACACTTCATAACGGTATCTGTCGATCACGGGTTTAGGTACAGTCTCGGCAAATGCGGTGTCCGTTGATAATTGCAAATAAGAAATAAATCTGACGACCGATGTGGCGCGGCGCGCGAAGGTCCGCCTGTGACGCGGAGGCTGCGGGTACGATTCCCGCCTTGAAATAAATGTTTGTACGGTCTGCAAATATTTATTCTAGGTGTTCTGGGTATTTTATATGTATCATATAGAATCATCTTACATACTAGGTGATTCTAGGTGCCAGTTCCACGCAACCAGAGCCTAGAAGAACGGGCAAGACACTTACGGCCTGGTTCCTACCGTTTTTTTTATATGATCCTTCTATGTCAAATCTGGTTGAACTTATACTTGTACAGGGTGGTATTCCAAGTATAAATCCGGTATAAGCTCGTAGAATCCATTGAGCATTTGCGAAAGCTTGTATAGAAAGCTCAATGGTGCAACCGGTTCAGAGAAAACTGACATTCAAATGTCTGAGAAAACTTCTAGTATTTTGTAGTTGAAACTTATATACTTACAGGGTATTGTATACCTATAGTGTACCTAGAGCATACGATAAAAATAATAAATATTTAGGAAGATTTTATACACCGCGGGTTAGTCCCAAACTAAGCAAAGCTTGTACAATTGGAACTACATTGCTGATTAATATTATATAAGCAGAGCTTATTAACGCTATGTAGAGTATATAGATGATAAATATTTTACATAGGGACTATAATCAAACAAAATTAATCATGTACTAACTTCAACACACTCAGCACAAATAACCAAAATTAGCTCTTGTTATCAAAAATTATCTTCGGATTTTTAAATTCATTCAAATTGTAATTACACGTTTTAATCGTGATAAATTAGACTCATTAATTATGTCAAAGATTATACATGATTATTTCTTAGAATACCATACGTACATATGTATATACATACGGTACATATGGCCTCCGTATATAGGTAAGTATTCTAGTTCCAATATAACAAGCTTTGTTTGGAGAACGCGATGTGTGGAATCCCTGAATATTTATTAATTTTATTTACGCAGCCAGTATCTTTATACGCTTCCGATTAATACTGATTTGGACCAGTTGAGCTATCAAAAGATCGTTTGCAACGGTCTGTAGATAGCTCAACTGTTTCTTGTGTATTTTATATGCCTATGTACATTTTGTAAATATTGTAATAGTCGTAAGTTTTATTTAACACACATTTTTATTGTTTTTAAACTCGACTACTACATAACTGACAAGAATGTTTAATTATATCTTTTTTAATGATTTCTGTATGAAAACAAATTTTACATGTTAAAGTTACAGCAGAGCTATCCAGCATGGGGAAACTTGCGTGACCGAATATCCTTTCAGTTTTAGTTCAGTTTTCGATGATTTTACTATGGTAACTCATCAGTATTCCGTGGCATTTTTGTGGATTGACGTGGATGAGCTTTATAAAATTATGACTGAGCTGTTAAAAATGACAATGTCAAAACTGAACATGATTTACAGGGTGCCGTGATTACACGACGATGGAATACACAACCACGGAAAACACAGCCCCGAATTGGTGACGCATTGTGTCATCCAATTCGTGTGGTGTGGTCGTGTTTTACCGGATTGTGTTTTCCATGGTTGTACATTAACCGGACCCTCGTCAAGTAACAGTTCAAATGCAGTTCAAATACATTTCAGTTGTCTGGATACGCCCGCAGGTCTTTAGTTAAATTGACTGTTCTATAACCCCGGAACCCGATGTCTTTGTACCGCATCAACAATTGTCTTCCTAGTTATACGTAACTATATACACATTCACAAGCGTCACAGCTCAGTGGGCTCAGTGGGTCTTTTCCTGCTGTGGGTCGTGGGTTCAATCCTCAATATACAATGAATTGCAGTTCTATTTATGTGAATGATTTACTGATTTCAAAGAAGGAGGTCAATTCGACTTTTTGATACTGATTTTGATATTTGTTATTTTTGTTTGGTAGATGTTTTAAGATCTTTAGGACTCTCTAAAAATGTGTAGAATAACTTGTCGATGACGATTGAAGTCGGCATTGTTCGTTTTTGTATAAAATACTAGCTGATGCCCGCGACTTCGTCTTATTATCGTTATATTTTGAACTAGCTGACACGTGCCCACTTCGTTGGGGATAATTTTCATTAAATAAAAAAGTAAGACATATGCTGTCGTTGACTTGTGGCTTTTTTGTAGGCATTATTAAGCTCCACATCTTTTCTCTAGAACACTTCTTTCATAGTTAAGGCAGCGTTCGTAAGAAACGCTTTCATTCGACCGTTTTTTCTCCGATTCATTTTGCAAAATGGACTACCACGTAAAAGCCTTTTTATTTTTCAGCCATAATGTAACTTTCTATTGGTGAAAGAATTTTTAAAATCGGTTCAGTAGATCCCGAGATTAGGGGAGGGTGGGGGAATTGCGGACGCTTAAGCAGAATCACAAATAAAACTCAAACTATAAATAATAATCAGTCTGTCTTTATTAATTTTTAAACTATAGTTATTTACCTATCAAATTAACATTAATAATTATATGAGATCAATCAACATGTATTAAATTTTAATCAAAAACAAAAACATGTATGTCCGTAATTACCCTTAGCTCGAGGGGTAAATACGGACCAGTGCTGGGTTAATTGCGGACAACATGGACGAGGTCTCATTTTATTTGCAGAATTCACAAACGTAGCCTCTTGAAGAAGACCCAGCACTGCAATTCTCATGTGCCCAATTGTTGCATTTGGAACACATAATCCAGTCTTCTGCGGGCGGATCACAGTACTTTTCTTGGCAATAAATTCAGAAATATTCATCATTTTCTTTATCGCATTCAAAATAGTTTTTTTGGTCGTTTTTCTTTGGTGTTTTTTGGTTTTTTATTTGTAGTTTTAGTCTTTTCTTGTTCCAGATTCTTTTTCTTTCTTTCTATTTTCTTTTGTTCTTTTTGTTCTAGGTTTCCTTGTCGTATTTACCCCAGACCGTTTGTCCGCAATTGACCCAAACTAGTTAGAAAAAGTACAACATCAAAATTTTTAGGTTATCAAAATTTATCAAGCCCAACGGTCGTACTATTTACTCGTCATTAACATCGCAATCGATAGAAAATATGGTTTTTAAACTGACACTTAGTCTTTTCGAATAACACTCAAAATAGTAAATACGAAAATTTACATCAAAATCACAAAAACAATAAAATTTCAATTACCTAGAAACGTGTGCGCAGCCGTCTGTTACCAGTGTTTGGTGGGCACTAAAGATGGTCAAACGAAACGCGTGATCGCGGTAGCTGGACGCGGGAGTCAGGGATGGAGTAGATATATGTTAGTCCGTATTTACCCCGCGTCCGCAATTCCCCCACCCTCCCCTACCCCTAACAATTTAACAATTACACAAACTTCACCTCTTTATAATATTAGTATAGTTTAAGTAAGTAAATTACAGATATATATATATTTTTCCTAACCTATCTCGTCCCACTGCTGGGCAAAGGTCTCCCCCAAATCCTTCTCTCTGCTTTCCGCTTTCGTCCACCAATCCCTCTCGAAAGCATCGAGGTCGTCCTCCTTATCCTGCCTGTTTTCGAAGCTCGCTAATTGGCCCAAGTAAATGTATCTACTCATCAACAACAATATATTTTTTATAAAATATTATAAAAAAAAACCATCTAAGTAAATTATGTTTTTGTATGAGATTATGAGCCCCCCCTTAAATATTTAATATTTTATTTTGAAATATTTATTCGTCATTAAAGCGGTAATCGGATACGCATCGATCAAGATAACTCAATTTAACGGAACTATTGCTAAATACCGACCGACTTATAACACATTGCCAAAACGCACCGATAGCGCGATCTTGGATTTGTGCACAGTAGCGCCATCTAGTGGTAAACACAACAAATTTCAAACTTTACTCGATTTGAGTATCAAGTGCGACGGCGCGATGGCTTATTTCATGTATAAGTTTGGTGTTTCTGTACCGATTTCTATGATTCTTTTTTTATTGAATAGGTAATAATGTTAACTTTTTTAAATTAGGAATGAGTGAGAGTATTATAAACGTAAGAGTAAACAAATATAATCAGAATGCTCCGAACTGCTAAGCTATCGAAAGTTACACGTGTTATTGTGAGTCAACCATAAAAGATAGAAATATGCTGTTGTGGGATATTTTTTAGACAATTTTATGTAAAATATTTCCGTCATACATGATTTCTATGTAACTTCAACCATTAAGGCTGCACACGCAACGGAAGCTTAAAAAATAGAGTAACTTCTCCCGTTTTCCCTTCACTACTCTGCTCCTATTGATTGTAGCGTAATGAAAAGTATCCTATAACCTGCCCAGGAGTATGAAGAATAATTGTACCAAGTTTCGTTAAAATCCGTCGAGTAGTTTTTGTTTCTATAAGGAACATACAGACAGACAGACAGACAGACAGACAGACAAAAATTTTACTGATTGCATTTTTGGCATCAGTATCGATCACTAATCACCCCCTGATAGTTTTTTTTTTAATATATTTCATGTACAGAATTGACCTCTCTACAGTTTTATTATAAGTATAGAAGATAGATAACTCACATATTCTTATAAATTATAGCCTACATGGTATTATGATGTATAAGCATTACTATTATGTTTCAATAAAATCAAATGAGACATTTTTGCGTAAAGTAACAAACAACGTAAAGTTATTATATTAGTGGGATTCTTCTTCTTCTTATCGTGTCAATGCTGCAACTGTACTTTGTTGTAGCATCGTGTTGGAAAGATTATTCAGACTAGACACTGCATTAAAGAAAAAAAAGAAAGAAAGAAAAACTTTATTTTGTGTCACACACATGAGATCGAATAGGATAGCTTAACAGCAATTGTTTTGTACCTACCATTGTAGCTATACAAATCTAGATACACTTAGTATTTTCTCCTCAGTGCAATAACCCGAACTGACGAACATTATACAATATAATGTATACACATGCTACCTTTCACTTTCAAGACCAAGGTCCGACTTTCTCTACCTACACCGGCGCGTGCGCACTTTCTGTTTCACCTTGGTAGTATTGCAAATTTTGCATCGACAATCATGTACCACCACAGATTATGCATCGTCAATTTTGCACCGTCAATTTTGCACCGTCAATTTTGCACCGTCAATTTTGCACCGTCAATTTTGCACCGTCAATTTTGCACCGTCAATTTTGCACCGTCAATTTTGCACCGTCAATTTTGCACCGACAATTTTACACCGTCAACGGGATAACTATCAAAGGTCAAGTTGAACTTAGTGCTTCGATCACCAAACAGTATAAACTACATGTTAAGGAACGTAATCTATAAAAAATATCATGTAAGTCGGTTTATCCAAGGCCTTCCGAGTAGGTATTCAAAATCTTTCAGGGCGTCTAGTCTCAACGACGCGTGACCCGAGGGCTGGTGAGTATCTGACCCAGCGTATCAGCATTGCTGTTCAGCATCAGTATCTTAGGTACGCGAAGATTGGTACTGATTAGGATCATTTGATTGATCATTCCGTAAACAAAATGCATTGGACACAAAATACTAATATCAAGACTGTGTGTGCTCTCTACGTATCAATAATAAGCAATAATCAAATCATTGAGCAGAACCTATAACAAGTGAGGTGTAAGACCTGTGTCATTTTTTTTAATCTGATTAATGTACCTATAGTACAAAAATATTCGTCAAGATACCATTTACGGTGACGCAAAGCTGTTTTTACATATCAACTAATTACCATAAATAATCGAATTAGTTTGATAATATGATCTAAATTGATAATGGGCAAAAAACATCAATGTATCATTCAAAATATGTGTGTTATTAATATTAGATAAAATATTCAATAAAAACTATATACACTAAGTATATCTAATTACCATATAAATATACATAACAATACACCTCATCCCTCCACAAACAGCGAACGAAGTTACTCAGTTAAAATAAATGGTTTTGTCTGTCTACTTGTTCTCGCCTCGCATTTTCAACCAATTTTAACGAAAATTGACACACAATGTCCTTGTTTAATTGAAAACTTTTAATCTAATTAAACAAATACGACCGATGTGGCGCAGCGGGCGAAGGTCCGCCTGCGACGCGGAGGTTGCGGGTTCAATTCCCGCCTTGGGATAAATGTTTGTACGATCTGCAAATATTTATTCCCGGTGTTCTGGGTATTCGATATGTCTAATAAAAAATATCTATATATGTAATGTACTCAGTCTTAGTACCCATAACACAAGCTCTGCATATCTTGGGGCTAGATGATGTTGTGTGGATTGTCCAGCATTATTTATTTATTTATTTAAATACAAAATACAAATTTATTTCACTTTATTACTCATACTTTCTTTTTATAGCTCTGTAACTTGCTTATTGTTTTATGTTCTTACTAGCTGGTGCCCATGACATCATATTAGTGACATCATGTTATATTTTGTAAAAATCACACAATACCTGTATAAATTGCAGTCTATGTGTTATTCTGATGAAGCTATATTTTTGTTAAGTTTTATTAATACATTTAGTTGTTTTAGCGTGACATAAAAGTAACATATTACGACTATCCATACAAACTTTTGCGCTAGTATTAATATGATAGGATAGGACTATTAGGACTAGTAGGATAATAAAGTAACTTTTTTTGTAGTTTAATTAAGTTTTACTTTTTCGCATGGGTATTAAGTGTCTAGTTGGATAGTCTTATTAAATAATTAAAAAAAACTGTTTGTGACACATATTTCATTAAAAAATACTAATTACACACGACAATCGCTTTCTCTCGAAGAGATATTCCAACGTTTCTGATCCCACAATTATTATTGTAATGGAAAATCTATCAACGTTTTTGTGTAGTCTTTGTATCTATAGTTTCTCTGTTAGAAGATTTATTCACTTAAGAACCGCTTTCAGCGATTGTTTCTTAAATGTGCTGATTTTAGCTGTTTCGTACAAAAATAACTTTATTAAAATTAATAATTTGATTACTTATTGATTATCTACAACGCGTAGATGATATTGATGATTTTATTTTAATTTTCTATTTTTTTTGAGCTTCTATAGATTTTCTACCTACTATTTTCGAACAAATTAAGCAATGATATCTTGAGATTATTCAGTGGACACCCTTATTATACAGCTCTCTTAAGCTAAATACCTATACGATATATTTTACAAAGTTTTTGTGCGAATAGTCAAATATAACGATAATAAGACGAAGCCGAGACCATCAGTTAGTAATTAAATAAAAATTCTTCGGTTATTTCATTTCATTCACTTCCAGATCATTATAATAACCCCACTTTGAAATCGTAAATTTCCACACATTATCTGTCAAAGTATCAGTAGGCTATAGGTACCTATTTAAAGTATTTTAGGTGTTTTGTCTTGGATCTAATTTGTACCTAATTCTTTAGTGTTTTATTAGAAATCGTAGCGTGGGAACGGATTTCAATAAAACATTGTCAACACTACTTGAGCAAGAGTTCTGGCACAATCAAATCAATTATTGCCGCCTCGTAATAAACTGAAAAAGATTGCCGTTTATGGGGTTTGCCTAATATTTTATTGTTTTATAATAATACGTAACTTTTTGGCATTGAGGATGTGGTCTTATTGAACTTCTTGTGTTGTCAAAGTTATGTCCAAAAAAGTTTTAAGAATAATAATGTGTTTTCAGTTACAATGCTTTTACCAATTCTCCTCTCGTTCATAATTTAATTAAGCAGTTTATGCGCGTTGTAAACTATTAATTAGGTACTATAATGTAGAAGTTTATAAAAAATTATTTAATTCAAGGATTGAAAAAAATAAGTATCTAATAAATAAAAATAAATGTATTTAATCAAAATGAAGTTTTTTACAAACAAACTTACGACTATACAGTATTTACAAAATGTACATATAAAATACATAAGAAACAGTTGAACTATCTACAGACCGTTGCAAACGATCTATAGATAGTTCAACTGATCCAAATCAGTACCAATCGGAAGCGTACCCAAGACACTGGCTGCATTGCCGCGCTGAATAGCAATGCTGATACGTTGGGCCAGATACTCACCAGCCCTCGGGTCACGCGTCGCTTCGACTAGACGCCCAGAAATAATTTTGAAAACGCGGTGGGTAGTAGTATTATAGTATCAAAATGATAATATAATATTACCGAGTACCAGCAGTTCTTCTGACGAGAGCTTCAACTTGGTTCGCCGCCGTGGGGGTGTACGAGTAGAAGCTGCTAGGGCGCCAGTTCACATTAGCGGGGATGTTGGCGTCGTGACTACTGCTGACCAGCAAGTTGTTGTCGTTAAGGAAGTTGCCCATAGGGTTGGGAGTGCCGGAGGGGAAGGCCCACGCGCGGCGTGTGTCGCGGAATACGTTTCTCTCAGCATAGATGAGTGCTCCGGCGCCCGCGCCGATACCGTACGCTGAGATGTCAGTGTACAGATTGTTAAGCATGTGCACCTGCCCATACCGGACTCTCGGGTTTCTCTGAACGGTACCTTGGAACCAGTTCTGGAAGAACGTAACTCTCAGTCTACCGCTGTCTTGCTCTCCATTGGCGTCGGAGTGTCCGACCAAACTGACCAGATTGTGGTTCCTAAAGATGTTGTTGGAAAGCGTGATCCAACTGGCGGCCTGTTTCATGTCAATCAAACCATCGTGTCTTCGTCGGTCCTCAGGAGTTGCCGCGGCGTTCCATGGATCGTCGGAGAACTCGCAGTGGTTGACCCAAATTCTCTCGCTGTGGTCGATATCGATGGCGTCAATGGTGGAAAAGGCCCCGGGCTGCTGTGAGATGATGCCGCCACTGCCATCGGGCCGCTCGCCGGGGCCGTATGAAATCGCGTTGGTAAATTTAATATTTTCTATGATCACGTGCACTTGATTCTGAAGTCTGAAGCCCCCTCCGAAAATTTCGGCGTTAGAGTCGCCTCCGATGATGGTTTTGTATGGACCTACACGTACGACTACTCCGGGAGTGGTGACAAATAGTGCGGTCAGGTCGATGCGGCCTCTTACGTAGACGATCCTGGGAGTGACAGTGTTGAGGGCGTCTCGGAGTGCCCAGGGGTCCCAAACGGTCCAGACAGCGCCGCCCTGGCCCCCGATGGTGCCACTTCCGAAGCCGACAAGGCCAGAGTTGAAGAGAGTCGCATTGGAGTCCCTGTTGCCAATATCGGCTGGCAGGGCCGAAGCCGCTAGAATCACCGCAGAAAAAGCAATGAAGGCCTTCATGGTAATTATGTTTTGGATGAGTTTTAGAAATGTCTAAGGTTTTATAAACAACTTAATCTTTTTTTGATTAATTTATCTTAGTTAATCTAACTACTTAGACGGTAATTACTTGTGATTGATTACAAACATCAAGATAAAAATGAAATTAGAATGAAGTGTAGAAGTAATGACGGAAATGATATATGTAAAAACTAGGTACCTACTTGATTAGTAGAATTTATTAGATTAAAACTCAATTGTTATTAGCACCTATGAAAAAATTTAAAAAATATCTCATTAAGCTTTTTGCTAAAGCAAATTCTGAATAATATTTCGCATGTTATATGTACAAAAAGATCATTTAGAATCGTCTTATATCTAAAATGATTCTAGGTGCCAGTTCAAGCACAATGTGGATATCTTACCTGAACATTGCATTTCACGTTGCCAGGGATACCAATACAACGCCACTTAGGTACGCCTATTTGAATAACGATGCTGTAAAACTCTGGTAATCTGGATGAGCAAATAAAAATTACCAGGAATACTTCGCATAAAATAAGAAATAAATATAAATTAAAAATATTCACGGACAATTCACACGTCACACTCTAGTCCCAAACTAAGCAAAATTTGTACTATGGGAACTAGATTGCAACTGTGATTTAATGTTACGTAGATAAAAGTTCAGCAGTGTCTATCAACATCTATCGTCTAGTCAATAAAATTGTTAGTTTTGTGAGATTATCCAACATGATTGAAAGTTTTATACCAAACAATCACGATTTCTCTTCACGCCATACATTCATTGCAAAAAAAACTGATTAGTTACGTAAGAAATGTGAATTATTTAATCTTATTTTGGTCGTTGAACCGAGCTTTCTAGAATATTGAATTGCTTTCACCTGTCGTATGAGATGTCCGTAGTAGGGGAGCCGGAGATACTAAATCGGAAACTTGCTAAGATTTATTTTTCTAATGTGATCGGAGGGCTTAGTCCGAGGTTGCATTTTAAAACTCCCTACTCTCGAGCCGACAGTCGTCTCTCGGATCTCCTTATATTTTTATATGGATATCCGAGAGACGACTCTCGGCTCGAGAGTAGGGAGGTTTGCAAATGCAACCTCGGACTAAGCCCTCGGTTGCCTTATCGCACGCCTATTGAAAATAATTTCCTTTTTATATCCTTTTATATAATTATTTTGCAATTGTCGTCCCACTGCACGGCAAAGGCCTCCCTTTCCTCCTTCCACTCTACGCGATTTAACGCAGTGACAGATACTTCACAAAGTACTTTACAGGGTAAGTACCTCCCCATATTATATCCTTTTGGGCTCCTTGACTTTGTTTTATCTTCTATACTTATAATAAAACTGTAGAGAGGTCAATTCTGTACATTAAATATATTAAAAAAAAACTATCAGGGGGTGATTAGTGATCGATACTGATGCCAAAAATGCAATCAGTAAAATTTTTGTCTGTCTGTCTGTCTGTCTGTATGTATGTTCCTTATAGAAACAAAAACTACTCGACGGATTTTAACGAAACTTGGTACAATTATTCTTCATACTCCTGAGCAACATATAGGATACTTTTCATCACGCTACAATCAATAGGAGCAGAGTAGTGAAGGGAAATGTTGGGAAAACGGGAGAAGTTACTGTTAGGAATAGATACTCCTTTAATATCTATCACCAACCTTAGATGTTACCATAGCAACCAAACGTTGTTGATTGTCATCAATGTCACTATCTTCACTCTTGACTAAAAAATATTCTTTACAGTATACGTTAATAATATTCGTTTATTTATTGTAACTGGTTTTATTCGATCCTGCAGTACTTATATCTACTTTAACATGGTAGCAGAGCGTGGTTAAGGTACCCTGATGGTTCTATTTTACTGCATCCATCGTTCGCATATTGCAAAGGTTTGGCATGGAGAAATGTAAGCCAGTGCCAACACCAATTTTAAAAGCAAATAATGCTCAAGATGTTAATGAAGTTTCAATGAACTTCCCGTACCGTGAAGCTGTTGGATCACTAGCTTATTTGATGACAAGCACGAGGCCTGACATAGCCTTTGCTGTCAGTGTTGTATCTCGAAATTTAGATAAACCTACAAGGGAGAACATCATCAATATCAAGAGGACAATGCGTTACTTGAAAGGGACTATAGAAGAAGGCATCGTTTACAAGCCAGGAAATAGTCATAATTTAGAATGTTAAAGTGACGCTGACCACGGAGGAGATCATGAAACTGGAAGGTCTACCTCAGGCATTCTTTGCATGTATGCTGAAGGCCAGAGCACAGTAGCGATTTTATCCACCGAGGCAGAAATAGTGGCAGCAAGTGAAACTGCTAGAGAAATTATTTGGCTTCGAAAGATCATGAAAGATATCATTGGTGAATGTCCAGCATCCCTATGTGTTGATAACGAATCAGCAATTAAGATGGCTAAGAAAAGATGGCAAACACATAAGGATACGATCATTCTTTATACGAGAATGTGTTCAAGATGGAAGCATTACGTTATTGGGTTTTTAGGGTTCGGAAACCAAAGGGTAAAACTAGATCTTATTACTGAGTCTTTGATTTCTGTCTATTTTCAATTCTATAACTATCACGAATAATTAATATTAAAGGGGGCTTAAACATAAACGTGATTTTTATTTATTCGATATTGATAATGGCAACGGGAGATAGATAGGTACGGTACGGAACTCTTCGTGCGCACTTGCCCGGTTTTATTAATAAGTAGGTATAGATACTAAGTTTTCCGTCATAGACTGCTCTTTACCATCAATTTCCCTCCTAGGAAGATAGCAATGGGTTATAGCAAAATCTCTTAAAACGGCACGCGGACGAAGTCGCGGCGGGAACAGCTAGTTTATAATATATTAACAGGCAACGCCAACAGCACACACAGTAAAGTGTTTTGAAGTGAGAACATTCACATAATATTAAACATAAATATTTGTTCTGTGTCTGGGAGTTTCTAAAGTACATATTTATGTATTCACAAAAAACAATATAAGTATAAGTATTCTATCAACAGTTTAGTTCCAAAGCTTTTGCTTAGTTTGGGACTAGAGTGTAATGGGTGTAATGTCCGTGAGTGTTTATTTATTTCATAATAAATGTTGGTGCAAATAGATAAATCAAATGTTATGATGTAAACTTTTGAATTACCTTGCCGGTAACTTTTACTGATAAGTCTAAAAAAATTCTAAAAACACAGTTCTCCCAGGCACGGTAGACAATGTGATTTTAATTAGTATTATAATTTTTTATTTTTATGTCAGCTCATTGAAATTGGTCCTAGCGGAAGACCAGCGTGGGTTGATTTCAATTTTCATTATACTATACTGAACTAGAATCCATTTTGCAGCACAGTAGATTGTTTAGTCCATATAAATAAGGTATTCTTTTAATTTCTTTTGTTACTTTTCTTTTCTTCTTTTCATTATTGTGCCTTATTTTTAGTTTTATCTATATTTCTGTGTAGCAAATAAATGTTTTTCTGTTCTATTTTATTTCTTCTATTTAGAGAGGAAATAATATTGCGAAAGTCATAATTAGTAATTAGTAGATAAGTAGGTATAATTTTCTCCAACAAATAACCAGAAGTCGCAATAAATCGATAAGAAAATGCACAAGAACGGGGAAGAGACTCAAATGTGTTGTGCACGCGACATTACAACGATACAGAAGTAGTATTTTCACACGATTATGAAGATTTTCTTCGATAAAGTAATCAGTTGGCCCTGCATTTCAAAAATAGCGCTAAAGAGGTTATCAGATAAAACTAAGTAAAAATAACTTAAGGTTTTTTTCCAAATTATCCGTAGTTACTAAAACAGCAAGATATCTGTGAAATGAGCGACCACTGCGGAGTGGTTTATTCTTATATTCTTATTCTATTTTGATTCTTATTGACAATGTTATTAAGGTCGTAGTTTGAATAACGGACCATTAGGCTCATTTATAGAAGGCGCCTCTTATTGAAACTTAAGAAACAAATAGATGCAACTAGCTTCTTATAGGTACATATTAACGAGATACCGGGTGCAAATACGAAAAAAAAAAATTTCAAGTAGGTACTGACTTAAATAACCAAAACATCAATTTAACACCTATAACAACACTTAGTTTTGAAAGCTCATTTAGAGCTTAAAAAAGCAAATCTCCGCGTAATATCCTCAAAAATAAAAATAGGTACCTATGTACTTACTCGTAAATGATGAATTGCGGTTTTGTCAAAAAAAACTATATTTTTTTACTGTTTAAAAAAAAGCAACAATCATTACGACAATCGCTAAAACTTTTGCTGAACTTCAAGGTCCTTTGGATCAGTTACAGAAAGAGCGGCTTGGCGGCCAGTTCAGAGATTGTTTATTTTGGGAGCCACAGAATGCTTGATATAACAGATTTGTAGGAAAGTCACAAACAGACACCCTGTATATAAACCTTGGCTTATGCATCGCCGGATGCACTTGTATGCTAAAGTTTAAAACCGTGATTAAATTCGTATGTCAATTGAAAAAGTTGTTTAACCCTCAGATTATAGATTCTAGTATCTAGTTTCTAATTAAATATTGGTTAATCAAGGCTATAAATGATATTGAATGAAGATGTTTATGAATAAATGAAACATGAGCATTTTAATTGAATACATTTTCTCTTTTTCTTCTTCTTCTTCATGTCGATAGTTCCCCTTTAATTGTTTTTTTTTAATATTTTTGCCCAGAAGCTACATCGATGGCACTATCCGATTTAATTTAATTAAAAACATTTTTTCTATCTTAGTTCGATTATTAGCTTTTAATTAAATTTTAACATAGAATTTATTAAATAAAAGAAATTGGCACGTACGTGATTTTTGACATCAATAATTTATTTTAGTTAACAAGACTATCTGTCAATGTCAAAATTTACTTTAAAAGTCTATGATTTATGTAAGTCCTGCTTTTTACTAAATTGCTTTAAAAATGTAAAAAAAAAATTGTAACCTTACAGTTTTTTCGAATTTTGAATTCATATTTTTAAATGGAATCAGTTGAGTATACAAAGTGACAGTAAACTACATAATATTCTTATTTTATCTGTGGTTTGCAAATAACTTTTTTTTACTGTTTACATCATCGTCACGTTTTGTTGACTGACACAGTCTGATGAAATATTTCGATTGATACCTCTTATGCGTCGGCTACATTAGCGGGCGAATATTCGTATCGTGTTGGCGCGACAAATACATCGTGTTCGGGTATAGGCGATGTTCTTGTCTAAATACTACGCGATGACACGATGTACCCGGCCACATACATCGCGTTAACACGAATATTCGCCATAGCCCGCTAGTGTGGCCCCAGCATTAGATAAACTTTAATGACAGCTGTTACGCCTTTGACAAATTGATTTATGTGCAATAATATCAATTGATTCTTTATCGTAATAATAGAAAAACAGGTAGTAGGATTATAAAGTTATTCAAACGAAACGATTGAACTGCTATTAATGTATAATAAATCAGTTAAAATATACTTAAGTTTTGTCAAACATACTTAGATTGTGGTTCTATGAATTCAAGGACTTATAACATTTATGTTAGGAGAGGGATTGGTGGTGTCGCCAAAGACCGGGATAAGTGGAAGGCTTTGGGTAGACCTTTGCCCAGCAGTGGGTTTTTATTGGATTATTATTATATCAGTAATCTGGTTTCTAAAGTAGCTTAGTTAACCCTAGAATGAATAGCATTATAAAATATAAATTAATCTTTAATAACAGCTGATAGTAGGTCATTCATACATTTTATTTTGTCATTTTACTAAGCTCTGGTTTACGCTATACCAATCTTCTTACAAGAAAAGCAAAAATCAACTCGACCACGCTGAATGCTGTTGGCCAACATTTAATAAATTTCGATACTTCAACGGATGAGTGCACGAACGTAAATTTTCATCATCCAAAGAAAAAAAATCATAGTTTATTTACTTATTATCCTAAGAATTTCGATATTACATTATATCCAGGTCAATTACCTCGGTTTTTGGATAAATGTCAGTGTGACGGACAAATTGGATTCGTCACGTCTGCGTTTGACATCGATATCAATTTGCCTAGTTTTAACATTTTTATTAACTTGTAAAGTATATAAAAAAGTAACCAAAAGCTCTCTAATATATCCGGTAGGTTATTATGATATGTATGTAGTATTTGTCATTCTCTCAGTAACTTATGTAACTTTTTGTTACGTTAGGTAGGTACTGAGTATAAAACGTCGAAACTAAACTTAATTTCATTAAAATAGATATATATATAACACTTTATTGCACATCGTAAAATACAAAAAAAAACTTACAGCTAACTTAATTTCGAACAATGGGCGGCCTTATCGATTATAGCGATTTCTTCCAGGCGATTCTAAAGTCGTTATACTAAGCGCCGACTTTTCGTGAACAGATCGTACCCAACTAATGAGTTAAGTCCTATTGTTATACCTATTCTCTTCATCCGATATAAGTACTCTATGAGCACTCGTGTCTTTATGAACAGTAGCTCAATTTACCATGTGTAATGTGTAGCATAAGTGCTTGACTTTCTAGGTAATTAGAGAGTTATACAAAGCTTTGATTAGACTCCCAGCCTGGTTCACGTCAATAATGATTGAAAGTCAGCGTAAACCAGCATGAGAAAGGTTCCCTGGAAGAGATATCTCTTAGCGATAAGGCCGCCCGTTGTGCTGTAGAGTTAATGTGTTTAAAACCTTGTGTGTGCAATAAATTTTTTATCTATTTAAGTAATATGGTCTTGGGTTGGGGAATCTCCATGGAATCTCGCAGTTAGATAAACTTTTAGAAATGGGTTATACTTAGATAAAGTTGTTTTTGAAGGACTAGCTTCAATACTAAACGATAATAATCTTAAGTGTGTTAATAGATATAATCGGATAAAACATTTTGATAATAAGTAATTCGGAATATAAATACTGATATCGTGAGTATATTGGTGTAGGTAAATTATCAATAAATGTTTAAAATAATCTTTGTGATTTTACAAATTAAAGATTTATTTTTTTAGATAAATAATAATTGACTTTAATTGATTTTAGTAGATACTTAACCGCCTTGGTTTGAAATCTTTGCTATCTTGCCCAGAGTGCACCCTAAAAGATCTTTGCGAAGGTACAGAGAGTGCCATTAACGTAAAGTTTTAAGGCAAAACACATTTGACAAGAGGGAATCATCGACACGAAGAAGAAGACGGTAAAACCTTGCAAAGAACTTAATTAGAAGTGACAATCGATCAGTTCCGAAGCTGTGGTTATGTCCTCAGTCATCCGCAGCAGTTTGTCAACACACCTTCTCAACTGTTAATTACGACACGACGCTGAAGAGTAGTGGTAGTATTTGAACCGGCGACTTTTACTCAAGACCTTAGTGCCGCGAAGTCACGATGGCGGCCGAACGTATAGCCCGTACCAAATTTAAAAATATCTAGTCATATTGCAAAAAGACTGTTGACATGTGACTGTGACGTGACCTGTGACTTGTGACTTGACATGACTGGGATTGACTTTGACAGAAATTTGACTGTTCGAGAGCAGGAGACGCTGGTAAATATGTTTTCTGTTATTTTTTTAAAAACTTACACATTTTTTATTAAAGCTTTTATCATACAATTTATTTAATTACTTTTCACGTTTTTAATAAGTATTATAATATTGGACATATCACACATCACACTCTAACCCTAAACTAACTAAGACAGCTGATAGAATATTTAAGTATATAAGTACATACTTACATTTTTTCTCATAAATATTTTGTAGAATACCTACATACTTAATAACAGCCCATTTAGTTTCACTTCTTTCATTATTTAAATGATGGAATGAGCCGATAGCCAATCCCATGTTAAGTCTTAACCTCTGCATTCAATAATTCATCAGAAATAAAAAGCAAAAAAAAGCTAGAAACTTTTAGTCTTAAATTTTATTATAGCACCTAACATCCTGCTTTACCGATAAGGTTTATGCTATCAGCAAGTTTTATTTCCGTTGCGCTAGGAGAAATTAACTATCAGAGATTTTATGAGAAACAACCAATAGAAAATGATCTTTTTCTAAAATCTTAATTTTATTTGCAGCCGAATACACCAATAACTTTTTCTAACAGAATAAAAGAAAATTTTTCATTACCATTTAATATCAAACCGTTACAAAGTTGCGATCAATTTCATTATTTCATAATCCTTGTAGCATTTATTTGTAATACTTATTATTCATAACATTCATAATACTAGCGCATAACGATGTCACAATACGTAATGTCAAATAACTGTCATACAATACATAATCGTAGCGCGAAAATAGAGATGCTACCGTGCGAGTGAAAGTATTGACACTTTCACTGACAGTCGATATTACATGAGCGGACGTCGGCTGTAACGGGTTAAATGTCATAATGCATTGACATAAACGTAATGACAGTATATATTTATAACTTTATTCCTAATCCTACTGATCCTCGTATTAGATTCCGCGTATTTTCATTAAAATTATGTTTCCCTAATTTTTTATATAAAAAAATATATTTATACTTGAAAATGGCAAATGCACTAAATTAAATGTGCGAGCCAAAAAAATAAAAAAAACGTAATAAGTAGTTAAATATTAATTACTACTTGGTAGTGACTTCGTCTTACAATAGTTATATTTCGAATAAATCGCACACTATAATATAAGTTATAGCCTATGTGTTATTCTGATGTATAAACGTCATTTTTTTATAGTTTAATTAAAAACCATTCAGTAGTTTTTGCGTTAAAAGTAACAAACATAAATTCACACAACAATCCAAACTTTCGCCTTCATAACATTAGTAAGAGTAGGATGTATTGATGTAGATACAATAAATAAATATACATGGACTTATGACACACGCTATCCAGCTCCAAGCTACTCAAAGAAAGCTATGGGAACTAGATTGCGCTAAGAATACATACAATACCTACAGAGTAACACTCAGACAGAGAACAAACATCAATATTTGCCGTCACAAATGTTCATGGCGAGCATCAAACCCACGACGTAGAAAGCAACGCTAACCAACAAACACTGCATGAGCTGTCATAGGTGTCAAAATATAAGTTACTTAGTTTATTTTAAGCCTGTTAAAGTGCATTACACCTTCCCAGTTTATATATATACCTACACTTAATAGTATACTATGTGTAAATATGCCGTTTGTATAACTAATAAAAAAATAAATTAGAAAGATGATTTAGATGATAAATTAATATTGAAGTCACGACGCGCGACGATTATTTAGAAGTCACTTGTACTATAATTTAATTAAAAAGTGGCATAGTAAAATTTTCTGCACTACTCGAAGATGATTTAAGTACATTAGAAGATTAATTTACTTAATTAATAATGTAATATAATGATTTATATACTTACACCAAACGGAAAAATTACAGTAAGTAAATATAAAACTTAAGCGTATAAAAAACGGTAACGGGCGGCCTTATCGCTGAAACAGATCTCTTCAAGGCAACCGAAGCTAGATTCTGGAACTTTGAAAAAATGGTAGAGTCTATGTTCGTAATTTGTCATGTAAAGTAAAACTTTATATTAACTCTTTGGAAAAAAATAAAATATTTTGTATAAGCAAAAAATATATTTTAGCAAAGTATTGAAATTAGCATTATAATACGTTTGTAGCGAAACCAAAATATACACTCAGGGGCAAGCGCGTTTAAGTCTAATCAACCGTCTTTAAAAACAACAAAAGATGTTTCCCAACTGTTTTTTGAAGTGAAAACTTCTTTAGCGGCGCTGAGCACTTTTTGTTGTATGGGTAAAAACTTTGAAACTCGCGTCAGGGTCACGTGATGCTGATCGAAAAAGCGTAAGATCGAGGGGAAGGGAGAGGAACTAGTATCTCCCACTCTTTCTACCGTCCCACGCGTATCCAAGGATGGTGACAGCTGATTGCTTGACTGTTGTGTAGTAAATACAATAAATAAACATTGTATTCTACTTCATAAATGATAGTACTTTTATACTTATAATTAAACACAACGTTAATATTGAAGTTTTCACTTCTGCCGGCACTCCCGGAGTGCTACCTTTTTTTTTCATACGTTTTGAACATTTTTATAGATGAACCGATTTTGTTGATTTATTTGAAAGCTAGAATGCTCTGATTTAAGATTAATGAAGATTTGATTATAGCAGACATTAACTACACAAAACTTAAAAACCATAAAGCTCCATAATAATAACTTTCACTGCATTGCGTAGGTGAAACAGTATGGTGCTACTTTATGTGATTTCGAAACTACTTTTACCATTTTACATAATTTTCACTTTCCCTTGAAACTTGTCTGCGCGACGGATTTTGTATAAGTACCCCTAGTACGAGTTTGTGCACACACGGATCGCAGAGGCGCAATCGCCGAGCGCCACCGATTTTGTATAGAGATCCAAACAGCACCCAAAGCAGATTCGTTGGGTGGCGCTCGGCGATTGCGTCGCTACGATCCGTATGTGCACAAACTCGTACTTGGGGTGCTGTTCATACCACTTGTAGAAAGTGCATTTATCACATATCTTATGGATTTATGGATCCTATAAGGATGTCGATAATCAAAGTCAAACAATATATATAAAAAAACATAAAAAGTAAATCACATGGATCATCAAGAATCTACACTAGGTCTTGTACACTTGTAAGTGTAAAAAAAAACTATAGATAAATTACCTTCTATTTTTTATTCTTAACAAAGAAATATCCTAAAAATAAAGATTTTTTGCAAGAGAAAGATACATTTCCGTCATATAATCGGCATACCGAATGAGTAGGTGTAGGTACTTATAATTTAGTATTATTTAGTTATTTAAATGATAACAGATGTTACGTTTCATATGATAAGGGTAAAAGATCGTCCAAAAGGTGGAAGATAATATTTACTACATTATGTGTACGAAAGTTACAAAATAACGGAAAGCCAAGGTTGTTCTGGCGGTCATGACATTACGACGTTCCTGTTTTGCATAATCAGCGATTGGAACGGCTTTTTACTTAGTTTTATAAGTTTTACTGCACATAAGTATACTAGAAGAGATTAATGGGCTTACTGACGACTGAATCCAGTAGGTAAAGCATAATAGTTCTTGGTTGGTTTGCGTATTCCTTCAACGAGGGCTTATATTAACAAAAATTTGTTTATAGTTGTTATATTAAAAAAAATGTTAATATAAGCCCTCGTTGAAGGAATACGCAAACCAACCAAGACCTATTATGTAGGTCTAACTATAGTCTATCAACTAACCATGTACAAATTAATTAACATTAATACGTACTGTATTAGGCCTGTAACTTTATCATAAATAAATAAAACTACAGTTGTAATTAATTTTGACAACGAGGGGTAGAAATACAAAGTTATTTTCATTGTTCAGTGGTAACAGCGATGGACTCGAAGGCCGCACTGAAGATGGTCATTTCCCGACGGCCAGCGCGCTTCGGCAGTCATCGCTCATGCAGCACTGCCCTCTCAAGGGCGCCCCGAAGTGTCCTCCTGCTTCTAAAAGGTATTCAATATTCTAACTCACGGTACTGTCCAACTTGAGAAAACTTCGCTTAAAATGCCGTACAAAAGGTTTCTTACTTTTCTTGAGTGGTGATCATGTTCTAATGATCGCAGCCCCCCACCAGATAGAACGACAAACCTAATTCCCCTTTATGTCGTTTGCTCGTAGACTATATAATTATATGTATTACTCTAAAATAAGATCATGTTTAGTTATACCGCTTGAAAGATCATGGTAAAGATTATTAAGTATTCAAAATCACTTCAGATACCGGACCCATGACGGAACATGCAACAACTTTCACCGCCCTCGCTGGGGCTCGACCATGACCCCTGTGCAACGCTTCCTTCGCCCCTCCTACTCTGACGGCCTTCAAGCCCCGAGGCGGTCCATCCTCGGTAACACTCTTCCATCGGCTAGAGAGATCAGCGCACTGGTTCATGAGAGCCATAATGTAGAAAGTCCTGGGATCACGCATTTACTGATGCAGTGGGGACAGTTTCTGGACCATGACGTGACTTCATCTTCGCAGTCCAGAGGTTTCAATGGGTCGGTGCCGAGGTGCTGCAAAAGTGGTGGCAAGGATTTCGTCTCTAAGGAGTTCATGGTTAGTCAAATTGTTTATACTATGGACTCAGTAGAAATGGGACATCTGGATTAAAGATTAAGTTTCTCTCTTCTTATATTTTTGTTTGTTATTGTTTTCATGCAAGTGTAGAGTTTGCACACAAACTGCTTCTTCAAAACGAAACCATGAAATCGTTCTTCTCCACTTCTGTCAACAAGTTCAACTCGACTTCGAATCAAATCAAATCATTTATTGTTTGTAAATCTAGGTGGTACAAAAGTGGTGGTTAGTAGGTAGTATTGCGAATCCAGATTCTACTTGTTACTATACAAACATTTATTTCGATGTTTTTTATCATCGAATCTCGTGGTTAAACCTTCCTCCAGCACCCAGAATGCTTCCCCATCGCTGTGCCCCCCTCGGATCCATTTTACGGGCCCAAAGGCGTGCGCTGTCTGGACTTCGTGCGGTCGTCCCCCGCACCGCGCGACGATTGCGCGCTCGGCTGGCGCGAACAGCTGAACCAAGTGTCTGCATACATAGATGGTTCTCCAATATACGCCAGTTCAGCTAGGCAGTCGGATAAACTCAGGCTTTTCAGAAACGGTACGTAAAACCCAGAATAAATAAACTAAATAAAAGTTCATGGACATATCACACTCTAGTCCCAAACTAAGCAAAGATTGTACCTACTACTTGAATAAATATTTGTTTTATGACACAAGCATTTGCTCTGGGTGAGGACCGAACCCACTACCCACACCATGGAAAACATAGCTACTGCCAACTGAGCTGTGACGCATGTTATAAATGTCTTAACGCATGTTGTCGACGTGTATAAATGTGTAGAAGTTAGAATAACATCACTTTCCTCCAAACCTCGACACAGATCTCTACACAGAAGACGCCTTTTATCTGTGTTGATGTTCCACCAGGCATGCTCCAGTACGGTCGCGTCCAGCAACGCCGGCCGATCCTGCCCCCCCAGCGCGACGACCTGTGCCGCGGGGGCGCCGTCTCTACCGACTGTTTCAAGTCGGGGGACGCCAGAGTCAACGAGCATCCGGGACTCATGGCCGCACATATCGTCTGGTTGCGGCAACATAACAGGTGAGGGGTGCCGGTTACACACAGATACAGAGATACAGGGGGTTCTTTTAAAAGGGCAGTGATGGCCAAGATAGAAACCACGAGAGTTAGAGAAATGCCGTGAAAGCAATAAGGGGTCGAAAACATATTAGTGGTTATTTAGTTATTGGTTCATCTGTGTCACAAGAATTGGGGGTTTCGATAAGAATTGAGGGGTTTCTATAACTGCCAATTAATTAGTTCATATAATCAATAATCCTATAAAGTGAATGTCAAGACTTCAACTAGCCATTCAAAAGCTAGAGACAACCGGCATATCTTTTAGAAAGATATGCCGTAAGAAGCGCAGACTTGATGCCTTGATTGCCATACGCACCTAATGGTGACATAATGTCAATACCTACTAACTTTTTAAAAGATGGAATATCTTCAGAAGTGCTTATCTGTAGACCTTGTTTCTTTAGAATGGCTCAAGAACTGGCACATCTAAACCCTCACTGGAGCGACGAGAAGATCTACCAAGAGACGCGCAAAATCATCGGCGCCATGGTCCAACACATCACGTACCGGGAGTTCCTGCCCGTTGTGCTAGGTAACTTAAATTTCACGACCAAGATAATTTCCTAAGACCTATGAAGAAGCTTGAATCCCATTGAATCTATCGACTTTGAATCCAAACTTAAATATTAAATCAAATGTATCCGAACAATTTGTTTTGCAAGTATGTCTATGATTTTTACCAACATGTAAAATAACTACACTTATCTTAATGTCAATGACATGTCCAATAAAATTACAGTCTACAAAATAGTGCTTTTTATTATAAAAACGAAACTTCATCTTCTGTCTCGTACACTTGGTTAGTCTAATTTGGTAGTAGTCATTATGGTCTAAAATAAAATACTTAAGCCATTGATGTAATGAAAACCAAGCTGTAAACGTTCTGCTTGTTTCACATTCCAGGTTCAGACGTAATGGAGATTTTCGAGCTGGAGCCCCAGAAGAAAGGATACTCCAAAGGCTACAGCCCTAAGATAAACGCGAGTCCGGCGAGCGCCTTCAGCTCGGCCGCCTTCCGTTTCGGACACAGCCTGGTTCAGCCTTCCATGATGCGCTATGATAGGTTCCATCGACCTATCCATAATAGTAAGTCTAGTTAGATTCGATACGCTGGTATGTTTGAGAATATGAAAAATTTATGTCATTTTCTGCTCTGTTTTTCATGCGGGTCGTGAGTTCAATTCCCACCTAGAGCAAATATTTGTATGATGAACATAAATGTTTATTCTGGTTTGGGTGTCACTATGTAAGTATTCTATGTATGAATTTACAATAAAATCACTAGATTGCTGATTGAATACATATATCTATATACCTATTCTATCAGCAATCTAGTGTGATGAAATTTGCATGAATATTTATTTTACAAATAAAAATAAGTCATCTATTTTACCTACTGATGTGTCCCTTCACATAGAGCTTTGAACTCTTCAGACATTTAAGGCCTCTGAGCCCTTCAGACATTTAAGGCTTTTTGAGCTTTTGAGACGTCTAAAGCCACGCTCTAAAACTACGTTACTTGTAGCTATAGATTCCTATAGTGTCACAAATAAAGGCGTCTGTTTGGCAGATGTGTCCCTCCACATGGAGCAGTCGAACCCGGCGAACCTGTGGAGCGCGGGCGCGGTGGACCGGCTGGTGCTGGGGCTGGCCAACCAGCCGGCGCAGCGTCGCGACGAGTTCATCACGCACGAGCTCACCAACCATCTGTTCCAGACCTCCAGCTCCGGCTTTGGGATGGACCTGGCTGCTATCAATATACAGGTTTCTTTTTCTTTCTTTTTTTCTTTCTTTCTTACTTTCTATCTAATATTTATTACTTTGCTTCTTTCTTTTCTTTTTTTTTTATCGTGTTATTTCATTTAGTGAAGGTACATTGTTGTAACACACTATTATACTGGTGAAATAACTTTTATAAATGTAGGTAAGTACCTATATCTAATGTGTGTGTGCTTAAGCTGCAAATAAATGTCTGCCTATGTCTATATCTAAGTATGTCATTAGAAGTTGGAAAATCTTTAAAAACCTCTGACTAACCCATCGAGCTCGTGGTATTGACTGTTGTCATATTTCACAGAGAGGAAGGGATCATGGCGTGCCATCGTATACCTCATGGCGAGAGCCGTGTGGCCTCAGTGTCATCTCAGGGTTTGAAGACCTGTTCAAAGTGATGCCGGCTAGAGCTGTGAGGAAACTGAAGGTGCTTTACAGGTAAATATAGATTATTTAGACCATTAACATGATCTCAGAAGTAACTAAAGGAAGAACTATAACAGATACAGACAATAATGACAGGATTTATTTTCATAGAAAAAAATTTACTAACTTTACAAAATAATGGAATCTTGTCACTTTAGGTAATTTTTTTTATGTTCCAGACATGTTGACGATGTAGACCTATTTACGGGTGGAATGGCAGAGAGACCTGTAGTCGGCGGATTGGTTGGACCGACGTTTGCGTGCATTATCGCTCAGCAGTTCTCTAATTTACGCAAAGGAGATCGGTTTTGGTAAGTGTATATCCAATAGTTGAATATTAGAGGTAAGTATACAAAGCTTTCAAAGGAATTGAACCCAATTTAAATTTGAATTTTAGGTACGAAAACGGTGGATTCGATTCATCATTCACGCCGGCACAGCTTCAGCAAATACGAAGAATATCCTTCGCGCAAGTCCTCTGTCGAACTCTGGACACGATTGATGACCTTCAGCCTTTCGTCTTCCTATCTCCCGACCACCCTGACAACGACAGAATATCCTGCCAAAACTCACTACTGAATAACTTTGACCTCTCTCCGTGGGTCGAAATAGACTCAGAATCTGACAATGACATTAGAAAATCTGACCGCAGTACTGAGAAAACGCGCAAGCCGACAACGACAAAACCCCCTATAACTGCTAAAATGGACAAAATATCTAGTAGCAACATTAAAAATCCCCATCATGACAATGCTAAGACTATTAACGTGACTCAAGACCTGACTGAAGAAGTAACTGCCAAAGACAATAACGATAAGTTTCGTTTCCAACTTAATTTTGACAAAGACGACAAAGCCAACAAAACAATAGAAATAGACGATAAACTTGACTTTAAAAACAAGAGTAAACGCTTTGATGACACTGACTCTAGGAGCAAACCTAGCAAACAATACTCCGACTCTGACTATGACTATGACGACGAAGAAGACACTCAAAGCGTACAATCCGTAGTAATCAATCAAGGACCGCATAAACGACCTTACTACTACCAAAGCCAAAACAAGCGACCTATACTGACTGTCACAGAAAATACCAACAAATATACTTACTTAATCAACTACGTTCCTAGACCAACTGAATCATATAGAAGGACTACAAGAAAGTCTTACAACAGAGATAGGGACAGAGACATTGTTAAAGTAACGTATCAGACTTACGACGACACGTACAGACGACCTAGTAGACCTAACTATCACAGACCTGACTATAACGACAATTATAGAAATAACAGACCTATTTCACGCACTACAGTGCAAGACAATCTCCATTCTTCAGCGAGATCTAACGATGACAATGAACGTACTACTGCACATTCTTTGACTTCTACAAGCACTAAACCCGATGTAAAACCTGACTTGACTACGGAGAACCCTTACAAACTAGTGACTTTTGGCTACGTAGGGAATTACAGAGGTGACATGAATGACAAAATAGCTTTAAGAGCTGATAATGTAGAAGCTAAACATGACACTATCAGCAACGATTTTGTGAAAGCCGATGACAGTAAAGACAAAACAAATTCATTGAAACTAACGACTTTCTTTGTGTATGACTCCTCAACTAAATCAAACTTACAAAGGTCGACAAGAAAGAATGATGATCGAGAAATATTACAAATTAAAAACAGCATTAAAAATATACCTAGATACCCTGACCCTGACATAATATCGGTTGACAAAGTAGAACCACTCCATAAAGACGTGACCAGAAATCCCGACAAGACTACGATTGACCAAGTACCGAATAGCAAAGACATTTTAAAGGAGAATTACAACAATCCTGGGATTCCACAGACAGAAGCTGAAGAGCGATTGGCTTTAGACAATATGCCGGATTTGGATAAAACAGAAACAAAAGCAGCAAATAAATTGAGGGTTAAAGTGAAGAAACCTTCTAAGCCAGCGCAGACGCCTTCAGTGGCTTTTCAAGTTATACCGAGTGAAATAAGGTGCGTTGTATAAACCCAAAATAGTTTTGCTTACGGTAGAAATACTAAAGACGCTTTTAATCATTGTTGAGCGACATCTAGCTCAACAGCTGTTTACTACATCATACCTACCTAAAAACACTATTGGTAGTTGCTGAATTAGTTCGGCGGGTTACCAATAGGTAGCGTTAAAATTCATCCTCTGTCTGACGGGATGCGTAAATTCTTTCTCGCCAGACCACACGACCGAACTGTCTATTTTATATTTTGATAAATAAAAAACTGGTCTTCTTTTGCTGCTCCATTTGTCAATCATAGATTATAAACTTATATTTTTCTTTACAGTCCATCTCAGTGGGCAGTTTACGAGGAGGATTCAAATCTGTCTGCACAACTACCTCACCGGTCACCACCAATCAAAACGGACCCTTACTCACTGAAAGAAATCCCTAGACCCATATCCTTAATCAGCTTTAGAAGACGCCCAGGATTATTTTGACTTAGGTAGACTTTGAGGATTAGGAAAATAGACGAATTACGTGCTTGCACGGGACTTACAGACTTTTACAGATTATTTGACATTTTAACTGACTTTTTAACATGACTGATTTTAGTTAGGTACTTAAGTATAGAATAGACTTAGATTTAAGAAGTTAATAATTAAGTAGGTAGATCTAAGGACTTCAAATTTGAAATGAGTGAAACCCTGAACCTGTTGTAAATTAGGCATTTTGTTTTGACCAAAAAATACTGACTTAAAACCAAGTGACGAATTTACAGAAAACACTCTAAAAACATTGAAAGGTAGCGAACATTAGAATACATCCTACATTGACTCAAAGACGAATAACGACTGCACTTACTGAAACAAAGCTAATTGAAAAACAAAATGAACGATCTAGACTGACTCTTAAGTGTGACCTGACTTCATGACCGAGATATATTTCAAAAATGTGAAAATAACAACTTTGTTACTGGCCTTATAATGAGCATTGACTGATTTGACCACTGACTTAGTAGAAATACTTTTAACCCAATACTGATTTAGACCATAACTGACATTTTGATCGGACTACAATGACTGCTTTAACGAAACATACTTACTATGATCGTTTTGTTATCGACTTGACTTACTATTCAATCTACATAAGTGACTCTATAAAATGCGTGTAACTTGATGACTGGACTGACTGACAAATGACTATTAACATGACTAGACCATGGAACGTAATAACAGGAATATAGATTGACTGTTTTAATACTATCGTTTTACTAACTTACAAGACCAAATAATAACTGAAAGAAAACTGACTGAATAAAGTGACCAACTAGGACTTTTGACTAGACTTTAGTTTTGACCTAAACTGTGATTGTTTCTTGACTTAAACCTACGACAAGAGTATTAACTGTTTATTGTGTGACCTATATCTTTGAAAATGTGAGACACTTCTTAGAAGATTGACTTAGTTCGCCCATGACATAAGTACCTATGACGAAATTCTGACTAGAAATTAAAAGTTCACTTGCACTGACTGGATACAACTGTGTGACTTGACTTATTGCTTAGCTAAAACGAACATTACATTATCCGAATAGCAAACCGCGAGGTCAGTGTGCTTTTTGTAGTACCTACCTAGGTATTGATTTATAATAATACTAGCTGACCCGTGCCCACTTCGTTAGGCATAATTCGACCGTTTTTCACCGATTTACTTTGCAAAACGGACTACCACGTAAAAGCCTTTTAATTTTCCGGTTTTTTATATATCCTATGACACTCAGCAATAATGTGGCTTTATATTGGTGAAAGAATTTTTAAAATCGGTTCAGTAGATCCCGAGATTACCCCTTACAATTTAACAAATATACAAACACACAAACTTTACCTCTTTATAATATTATTATAGATGCAGTCAGACAATGATGATATCTAGTGCAATCTAAAGACACTCTATTTCATTAAAATCACTAGCACATTTTGTAAGCGCTCAGAAAATTGGATAATGTAATGCTAACTTTAGCTACCAATAATAATGCAACTGTGACCGAATTACAAACTGATATACCTACCTACATAATGACAATTTTACCGAATCTCAGATTTTACTAGACATGGACCGAGACCTAGTAGGACTTAGTATATATAGTGACTGAAACTGATGACGCGACCAATGATCCAAATTTTTCTCAAGTGATTTAATCTAATGACTCGACTGGTATACGAACTGACTACAAAACGACAATAATTACAATAAAAAAATACCGACATAACATACTTAGCTTCTGATTAGAAACCTTACTATCATTTAGTTAGATTAACAAAAATCCTTCAAGTGACTTTTCAAGACATTATTGATCTGTACCAAACTGAGAAAATAAATAGTGCACAGAAGGCCTAGGGGTTGGTATAGCAAGGGTGCGCCGATTTTGTATGGTGGAAGTCAGACTAGCAGAGCCCTTAGCAGAATGATTTACTAGCTTAGTCTCTGTATACAAAATCCCTAGGCCCTCAGATCTCAATAACTGACTTTGACTGAAAGTTTAATAAATTATTAATTATGAAATCTAAGTAACTTAAGACTTGATTGAGAGTAACTTGATGCAGGTGCCAGCACATTAAATAGCATTGTGTAGAGACATTGGAGATTTAAACTTATTTTAAGATTAAAGGTGGTTTAAATTAAGTAATAGTTTTTTTAAACATGGAGAATATCCACCGAAAAGTGAATTGATGAATAAAACTAAAGAGTTTGTAAACATTTTGATTTATTTTTAAATAATAACAATTACATTTAGATAAATAAATGGATGAATATCACAATGATTGTTTTTTGTTTTCTTTCTTTTTTTATAATACAATGTGGAGTTATAGACACATTTAAAACTTAAGTAGGTAAGTAACATATTAAACACAAAGATCTGAAACTTATATTCCTACTGCGTATGGAATACTCAACTTACATGCAGTATATTTCATTAGTACAGGATCAGTATACATTGTGTATATTAACACCGTTAGAACATTTTTACGTGAAATACATAAGTATAAGAAAAAGTAAAAAGGCTGTAACAAACACTAAGCCAATAATTCTTATAATTTAATATTTGAATTTGGCATGAACAGTTATCAAATATTTGATAAGTCCCTGTATTGCATAGGTTAACTTGATTTTACGCCAAAAACATTACATACTTTAAAGAATTAAGGTCATTAAAAATGTCAAAATAATCGTTTTACTTTTAGTAAATGAGATCATAGTATTCTTTGAGATATTTCCTTCCTTTTAGCAGAAAGTTTATAAAGTCATTAATTTATATTCAAGTTTATGCTTATAATGAACTCTTATGTCACGGTATCTTATTTTAAGATCTTTTAATTGAACTTAATCACGCTCAGGATATAATTGGGTCAATGAAGCTACCAGCTCCTGGGCGAGTTCTGGAGTAGCTGCGCACAGCACTCTTCTCGACAACAGGTCCAGCTTTCCACCAGCAGGATCTATGCAGACTCCTCCAGCCTCTCGTACCAGTATATCTCCCGCAGCAATGTCCCAAGCGTGGATTCCAAACTCGAAGTTAGCGTCCGCTCCTCCCAAAGCCACCATCGCCATGTTCAGTGCAGCTGATCCTAAACATCTCACACCATGAGCGTTGTCCACCACCATCTTGAAGTTTTTAAAAACACAATCACGCTTCTCTGTGTCCCGACTAGTACCTGCTTCAAAAGCTATGAGTGCTTTGCCCAGCTCTTTTATACTAGAGACATGGATTTGCCTGCCGTTATAGAAGGCTCCCTGACCTTTCTTGGCTGTGAACAACTGTTGTAGCATCGGGTTGTAGATTATGCCCGCAACCGCTTCTTTATTGATCGTCAGACCGACAGAAATGCAGCTGTGAGGAAACCCGTGGATGAAATTCATAGTGCCGTCTACAGGGTCTATGATCCAGGTCGGATCATCGGTGAGTTCACATTTTCCCCCGCTGGAGACGGTCTCCTCGCCGATGAATTTGTGACCTGGGAATTTAGCCTTGAGCCCACTGATAAGAGTATCTTCGACATTTTTATCAACTTCTGTGACAAGGTCAATGTCGCAGGATTTCAGCTCGAACGCCTTGCAGCCGCTAACATGATCAGTTATAAGGTTTCCGGCCTTTTTCACTAGAGTTAGTGCTTCTTCATAATATTCGTTGATAGTGGCGGTATCAGACATGGTTAAAGAACCAAATTTAGTAAAAATGTATCGTAAAAAGCATGTAAACCACGTGAAATTCGCCAAACACTATAGCAACGAAACGAGCGAGCGAGCGACTTGCCTAACTTCAAATGGTCATCCAGCTGTCAGTCTCAGTCTGTCAGTCAGCCGATGTAGTCGACGCAAACTAATGTGAACGTCATACGTCATTATCGATCAATACTATACTAATACCCTCCCCTCTGAGAGCTGTAGGTAAGGACTTCAAAATTACCTCTTTAATACTTTTATGTATTAACCCTTAATTTGGTATTGTATGCTGTGCCATACAAACTTTAAAAAATATAAAGTGTTAAAGAAATATTATGATTTCGATATAATTATTTATGCTCATAAACTAGTAAATCTTTATGAAAAAAAATGTTTTTGAGTGTTAGCGACATTGGTGCTGTCATTTTTTGACATAATGTCTGCTCAAAAGAGGCCGGCTGTGCTCACTAAAGTATTAATTTGTTTTTTAATACATTTCCCTCATAAATTTCTAATAAAACACTTATAATTCAATCGTGACATTATAGTGAAGTGACCACTTATATAATTTTGGCAATATTTTTGAATATTAGTTGTTTTATTTGATAATAAACTTTGTATGCCGTGGCCTTTCGCCATCACCAAGATGGCGGAAGGACGTTGTAAATAAAATACGAAAGAAAAAAAATAACAAAAATACCGTCCAACGTTGCCCATAAACTTTAAACTTAAAATACGAAAAAAAAGAAAAAAAAATAACAATTTACCGTCCAACGTTGCCCACAAACATAAACAAGCCTTGCAACGTGACATTGGCGAAATTGGCTAACCCCCAGACGCCATTAAATAAAAATTGAATTGAATTGTATGCCGTGACATACATTGCCAACTTAGTAATGAATCACTGCACAACAAATCTGTATGCCACAGCATACATTGCCAATTTATTTGATTTCTTTTTGTGATATATTTTTTTATATTTATGGGTTTTTGTTTGCTTGGTCGATGGTGACTTATCAGGCGCTCAAGTTTCGCATTCAGACTCATCTTCCCCAGCCCCATCTATCGCGAGATCCGTAAAATTATTGAATACTAGCTGACACGTGCCCACTTCGTTGGGGATAATTTTTATTAAGTACATAAAAAAGTATGACATATTATGCTGTCATTGACTTGTAGCTTTTTTGTAGGCATTATCAAGCTCCACATCTTTTATTTAGAACATTTCTTTCATAGTTAAGGCAGCGTTCGTAAGAAACGCTTTCATTCGACCGTTTTTTTCTCCGATTCATTTTGCAAAACGGACTACCACGTAAAAGCATTTTTATTTTTCAGCAATAATGTAACTTTCTATTGATGAAAGAATTTTTAAAATCGGTTCAGTAGATCCCGAGATTACCACTTACAATTTAACAAATACACAAACTTTACCTCATTATAATATTAGTATAGATTAAGTAAGTATATTATATATATTCTTTTTTCCTAACCTATCTCGTCCCACTGCTGGGCAAAGGTCTCCCCCAAATCCTTCTCTCTGCTTTCCGCTTTCGTCCACCAATCCCTCTCAAAAGCATCGAGGTCGTCCCGCCATCGCCTCTTTGGTCGGCCTCTACGCCGCCTTCCGTCTTTAGGCAGCCACGGTGTCACGATTTTGGACCATTTCTCTGGGTCCATTCGGCTAATATGACCTGCCCAGTCCCATTTAAGCCTCGCGGTTTTATTGCCTACATCTGCAATACCAGTGAGCGAACGCAGCGTAGTGTTTCGCACTCGATCGATGCGCTTGAAACCAAAGATGCTACGTTCCATTGCTCTTTGGCAAATCTTGAGTCTGGATTTCTGTGCTTCAGTCAGTGACCATGTCTGCGCACCGTAGGTTCGTCGTCGGCCTTTTCGTCTATTACAGACGGTATAAACAGTGTCACTGTGTTTGGAGACATTTTCTTTGGTGGCTATAAAGTCCTATGCGGGAGCGGACTGAGCGACCGCATTTGGTGCAATGAAGTACACACGTATTGTCAGATGAGATCAGCTCGCTGGCGGTGACATGCCTTTTAGCGCTCTTCTTTGCTAGTGAGGCAAACCAGACCTGGTCATGATGCTTCTTGCCATCACGCAAGCACTTTCTCCACTCGAGTCTATCAGAAGCTAGTTCTTCCCATGCTTGAGTTTTCATATTAAAGGAAGACATGTCTCTTTTGGCGCAGTCCTTAAAGCGTAACAAAGGTCTTCCTATGGCTCTCTTTGCATGCGCTATCTCACCATAAAGAACACGTCTCGGAAGACGGAAGTCCTCCATTCGATGTATATGTCCAAGCCAGCGTAAACGCTTTTCCTTTAAGGTAACAGTTAAACTAGACATCTGAGCCATCTCCAGGACACGTTCGTTGGTAATTTTGTCTTCCCAGGTGAAGTGAAGGATGCTACGGAGACATCGCATATGAAATGCATTTAGACGGCGCTCATGCTTTGCATACGATGTCCAGGTTTCGGCGCCATATAAAAGTATGCTGAGAACGCATGCCTGGTACACCAATACCTTAGTTCTCACAGTGAGGTGTTTGTTCTCCCACACTCTAGATCGCAGCCTACCGAACATAGTAGCCGCTTTGCCTATACGAATATTTAACTCTGCGTCAAGTGACAGATTGCTGGTGACCGTTGAGCCAAGATAGCAGAAACTCTCTACATTTTCTAAAGGCGTGTCGTCCAACATGATAATCGGTTTTGCAGCACAGCCTTGAGCCAATATAACTGTTTTCTTGACATTTATGGACATAGAGAATATTTTGCACGCTCTTGAAAAGTTATCGATCATCAATTGAAGCTCCTGAGGTGAGGACGCAACCAAGGCTGCATCATCTGCAAAGAGAAGACTGTCAACATATGCATCTTCACGGTAACGTTTCGATCTTAGGTAGGCCAGGTTGAACAGTTTTCCATCTTTCCTTGTATGGAGATGTATGCCACTCTGACTTTCGCCAAAAGCCGCATTGAGGAGGAGCGAGAAAAATATTCCGAACAAAGTCGGAGCCAAAACACAACCCTGTCGGACTCCCCTCCGCACTGGAAAACAGTCAGAACTACATCCGTCAAAAACTACTACTCCCGTCATATCATCGTGGAACGTTCTTATCATTTTCAGAAGGTTCGGTGGACACCCAATGCAATCAAGCGCACTGTAGAGGCCCTGCCTGCTTACTGTGTCGAACGCTTTATTGAGATCGACAAATGCAATGTAAGCAGCAGTGTTTTGCTCTCTACATTTTTCCTGAACTTGACGCAAAGTAAAAATCATGTCAATGGTAGAACGTCCGGCACGAAACCCACACTGTGACTCTGGGTATACTCTCTCAGCAAGTTTTTGTAATTTTTCCAGAATGATTCGGCCCAGCAGTTTACCAACTATGCTAAGGAGAGATATCCCACGAAAGCAATTGCAATCTCCACGGTCGCCTTTTCCCTTATAAAGTGTAATGATATTTGCATCACGCATATCTTGAGGGACACGGCCGCTTAGCCAACATTTGCTAAGTAAATTATATAAGACTGGGGACAAGCACTCAAGTTTAACAATTTCGCTACAGATGTTATCAGCGCCTGGACTTTTTCCACATTTAAGCTGCCTTTTAGCCCTATGGAAGTCCTCAACAGTGGGCAAGGTGTCAAGTTCGGTGTATGTGTCAAATTTCGGTATCGCACTGATGGCTTCTATCGAGATATTGATTGGTTGGGAGTAAAGGCTGGTGTAGTGCTCAACCCATCTATCTAGCTGACGCTTGCTTTCAGTTATTATACTGCCGTCCGACTCCTTGAGAAACGAGTTTTTTTTTGGCATCGGACCTAGAGCTTGCTTTATACCAGAGTAAACACCGCCAAAATTTCCCATACTGGCGCATGACTGAATTGTGCGACAAAGATTTTGCCAGTATTCGTTAGCAAAGTATCGTGCCTTGCGTTGAAGTTCAGCTTTTGCTTTTTTGAGGTCATAGATAGTTTTTTGATTGGGCGATGTTCGGTAATTATGGGCAGCTTTACGCTTAGTATCAAGCAGCGGCTGCAGATGATTAATATTTTCATTAAACCAATCTTGAGTTTTAGTCTGACGATATCCAAACGCACTTGCAGCAGTCACTGTCAAAAGGTGCTTGACTTTATCCCATTCGTCGTCCAGAGATGCGTCTATATTCCAGCCTGATGATTCGGTGTGTACCATCTCCGCGAAAGATACGACCTTTTGGTCATCATTGATCTGTTTGACATCAACTCTTTTCATTCCTAGTCTTTTGCCATAATGAATCTTTTTTGGGGCCATAATAACACGCGTAACTACCAAGGAGTGGTCCGTATCGCAATCTGCGCTCTGAAACGCACGGGTGTGGAGAGTCTCTCTTAGATGTGTTTTCCGTGTCAGGATGAGGTCGAGCTGATGCCAATGCCCGGAACGCGGGTGTTTCCACGAAACTTTGTGTGACGGCTTACCCTTGAAATATGTATTAGTTACACACAATTGATAGTTGGAGCAAAACTCCAATAGCCGTTGTCCATTCTCGTTCAACTTTCCAACGCCGTGCTTTCCAAGACAATCTGGCCAAGCAATTGCATCCTGACCAACCCTGGCGTTGAAATCGCCCATTATGATTAAACGGTCACTAGAGCGAATCTTTTTTACAGTCTCGGATAGCTGGGTATAAAATTGGTCTTTAGTTTCAGCATTTGATGTCAAAGTAGGAGCATAGACAGCTAACAATGAGATAAACCCACTTGAGCTCGCTATCCTTAATACCATGATTCGCTCAGACACTCCTTGCGGGGCCTCCATGGAGGTTACAATGTCGTTGCGAACTGCAAAGCCTATTCCGTGTTCGCGCGTGCTAGTCGAATCCTTACCTTTCCAGAAAAAGGTGTAATTACGCTCTTTTATTGAACCCTGGTCAGGCAATCTCGTCTCTTGCAGTGCTGCGATGGCTATTTTAAGTCTTCTTAGCTCAGTGTCTATAACAGCTGTTTTGCGCAGGTCATCAGCGCAACCGGAACCTCCGCAGGTGTCCGGGAGGCCTGTCCTCATGGTGCGGACATTCCATGTCGCTAAGCGCATAGATAAGTAAGATTGAAATGTGTTTTTAATGTTTTCCTTTTGTGCGGGTTCACAAATTTACAGCACCAACCGTCTAGCGTTAACTAGTGCCTTCTTGACCCAGAGAAGACAGATTAGTGCTGAGGCGGATCAATACCTTATTGGCCGGGGGCTGCCCAGCTCAAGCGGGCGGTAACTGATCAGTGGGCCTACGATGGACCCTCCCACTGTCGAAAGTGACCCCTGGCGCCCGCACTTGACGCCCATATGTGCGAACTTATAACCGGTGACTGCCACTTCCCGTGTTGGTTTCTGCGTAGTAAACTATCGCAGGTGAAGTGACCTCTCCACAGACACTGCTACGCCTGGGACGTTATTTCGGAAAACGTAGGTTTGCCCAGAGCCTACGCCACCCTCTCGACACTAGCTGACGTTACCTACAGGAACGACGAGTCGATACATGTAGCATCAATAGTGTTGCAGGAGTTTGGCAGTGATGGAAGGTTGATGATGTTGGTTCTTGAGCCATAACGGGAACTCCAGTCCCGGGTTAGATTACGGAGTATTCCCCTCCACGCGCATATCTTCATTAGTGTTATTTTCCGAGATGCGATGGAACACACTTTTCCTTTTGCCGACTTTTACGGCATGCATGGCGGTTGTGATGCAGCTGATACATTCTATGTTTTTCTTTCACTCCCAGATCAGCATGGAAGGAGCTGGCCGGCGGCCTGGCCTGGCTGGCCCAAGTAAATGTACTCATCAACAACAATATATTTTTAATAAAAATATTAGAATCTATATATAAAAAAAAACCATCTAAGTAAATTATGTTTTTGTATGAGATTATGAGCACCCCCTTGAATATTTAATATTTTGTTTTTAAATATTTATTCGTCATAAAAGGTAATCAATTTAACGGAACTATAGCTAAATACCGACCGACTTTTATCACATTGCCAAAACGCACTGATAGCGCGATCTAGGATTTGTGCACAGTAGCGCCATCTAGTGGTAAACACAACAAATTTCAAACTTTACTCGATTTGAGTATTCAAGTGCGACGGCGCGATGGCTTATTTCATGTATAAGTTTGGTGTTTCTATACCGATTTCTATGATTCTTTTTTTATTGAATAGGTAATAATGTTCACTTTTTTAAATTTGGTATGACTGAGAGTCTTATAAACGTAAGAGTAAACAAATATAATCAGAATGCTCCGAACTGCTAAGCTATCAGGAGTTACACGTGTTATTGTGAGTCAACCATAAAAGATAGACATATGCTGATGTGGGATATTTTTTAGACAATTTAATGTAGAATATTTCCGTCATACATGATTTCTATGTAACTTTAACCATTATGGCTGCAAACGCGACGGAAGCTTAAAAAACGGAGTAACTTCCCGACATTTCCCTTCACTACTCAGCTCCTATTGATTGTAGCGTGATGAAAAGTATCCTATAACCTGCCCAGAAGTATGAAGAATAATTGTACCAAGTTTCGTTAAAATCCGTCGAGTAGTTTTTGTTTAGACATAGACATAGACATATTTTTATTTGCAACCACAACACACATAATTACAATTTAGACACATTATATAAAATAGGCAGGCATAATATAAATTAAATAAAAAAAATAAAAAAAAAAAAAAATTGCTAACTAAACTAATTACATTTAAAGAAAATAAAAACAATAATAACAAAGAAAATTTAAAATATATAAAAAATACTAAACACCAATTTTAGCTTTATTACCTACCTACAGTGAATGTGTGTGCTACAGTAGCAAAATGGCTTCGACTCAGCATTATGTCTACTGTTTTAGCAGCAGACGCTGGTATTCTGCCGAAGCCATCATTCTGTCCCTAAACCTTGTTTCTATAAGGAACATACAGACAGACAGACAGACAGACAGACAGACAGACAGACAGACAGACAAAAATTTTACTGATTGCATTTTTGGCATCAGTATCGATCACTAATCACCCCCTGATAGTTTTTTTTTTAGTATATTTCATGTACAGAATTGACCTCTCTACAGTTTTATTATAAGTATAGATAGATAGAAGATATTCGATTCCGATGATGAAACTTCAACCGATGAGAATTTTCGGCTTACGCCTGTATTCCAAGAAGTATACCCGAATCCATCACTTGAGCCCGATTGCAGCGCTATTCCGATAATAAGCGACATTCCAACAATGCCTTCAACCCCTGCCACGCCTGCAACTCCTGCCACTCCTGTTACTCTAAATCCTATATCTCAAGTCGCTTCTGCATCACAAGCTACTGATTTATTGCCAATCACAGTGTTGCAGAGACATTATACCTGGTTCTTTGCTGTCATAATCTATGTCCATCAACTCTTTTTATAAAAAAGTTTCATTTATGTTTGTTTTTAATTAAAGTAACAATACATATTTATGATTTTTATTCTTACTGGTTTTGGCAATGTATGTAGTAGCATACATGGTTTTTCAGGAAAACTGTAATCCCTAGATTTTTTTTATTATTTTTCTGGGCATCTTTAGGCTTTACACATTACAATTTCAATAATAGTTTCATCTAAAAAAACATATTTTTTTTTGCCAAATAAAGGGTTAAACAAGTAAAAGGTGCTTTTCTGATACCTAAATTTTGATCTAGACTTTCAGATTGCATCTATTATGCACTAAATGACGGCATACTCAAAGATTCTTTATTTTTGAGATGCAAATAAAATCATTTACTTTATCTAATGCCTGCCTACGTAGTGCTAGAATATTATTTATGCTCTTCTTCAACAATGTTCATGGGAACATTGTTGGGATGGGATATGAGATGGGTTGTCAGAGGCATGTCCGAACTTTACATTCGGAGCATGCCCGCTGTTTGTATATTACATTTAGGAGAGGTTGTGAAAATAAAACAATTGATTAAAAATCATGAAAAATTGTAATTGGCATACCAACTTGTTACAACCTATGGCCAATTGTACAATTAAATCAATGTTGTTAATTAAATATAATATTTAAGTAAAATATGTTTATGCTTTAATGGTTTACTTACATTTAAATTTTATATTATTAATTAGAAAAAACTATAATATTGATAAAAAAGAAATGTCGTTTAGACTCGGTACATGTCTTAAAATGCTTGTATAAAATACAAAGTTTTATCAAATCGGTGATAGGCCTCCGCTTAGAAGACTCTTACGTATAACTCGATAATAAAAAACCTAAGGCCACAGTTTATTACGAGTCTAGAACTAGGTATCTATAGAATAGCTATTCCTTCCTAGTCTGCAATATAAAGCAAGCAGAGTGCCAGCGGTCGCGTTTTCAAACAAACATGATTTATTTCCGATCGCAATTTACATTATTCAAACGAATATTGTATTTACATTCACTTAGATGTTATTTATCAAATCGGAATATCAGATAACAGATTAAAACAGAAAGGAACGGCGCAAAGCTTCTAAGTCTAATCTAATTTTTAAATTGAATTTTAAAATATTATAATTAAAGTATTTATGCAATAAGACTGACAAATAATGAAATCTTGTTATGAATAAAACTAGCTCTAAATGTAGTTCTATATAACCCTCCTTTTGCTACGCCTAGTCGGGTAAACAGATCAAGCGTCAATTCAGAATAAAAATGTAAAAATGCGTTTTCACCGTCCCCTGTCTGTCAAAGCGAATTCACTTACCAACTATCTATAAAATTTGTATGGCAACACACTCAGTGAATGCACTGACTATTTACATCAAGAGAATGGAATCGACTTGAGCACTTTTACAAATGATTTATGAAATATTGGGGTCCAAATACAGTCGCAAAACAGTCTTCAACTCAGTCGCGTTTTAAATGCATCAAAAAATTCAGAAATACGTACTTTTGTCACGTTATAATAATACTTTATAAAATTTCATTATCATAACACAATGGAGAATCAAACGCCCGAAATGTGGGAAATCTCAATCGATAGGAATGTTTACATTTAATACTGGATCAGTGAAGTTCATTTCATTTAACGCTCAGAGATTCGCAGACAGTTTCTAATAAGCAAGCTTTTAGATAATGAAGCACCCGAGTTGCAATAGTTGTGTTGGCAGTAGATTTATCAACAAATATGCATCGTAGTTTAAAATCTAAGCGTTTCTGTAAAACATTTAACATATTTTATGAAATTTCTATTACTTAGTACAGAATGCGTTGGAAATACGTTTATAATACATAACGTTGAGTCGAGTAGCGTCGACTTACAATAATATCGCATTTGGGTTCGACTACATACAAGAAAGCTTCAGCAACGCATTGCTCAAGCTTTACATACCCCATTAGTAACTTATACAAAAATCGACGTTCAATTTATGAACCCAAAACATTCGTATAAATTACTAACACTACGCTTATACATGATAGTTTAGTTAAACAATTAAGTACATACGGTATTTTGGTAATAAATTTACTTGTCCCAAACAAAATAAATCAAAAAATATCATGTGTAAGCGCTCATGAACATTATTATGCACTATTCTAGAATATTCTATTTGCTATTCTGTTTTTTTTATATTTTTGACAATTTATATTTCTTGATGAATAGGCCCAGTACTGGCCGATTGTAACTAAACGATTTCAGCTATCTCAGCGTAAGTGAACTTTAATTTTCTATATACATAAGTCTTTAGCAACGCACCCATACTGTATGGTTGTTTTGTAAGAGTCAAATCGCGTAAATACATTTGTTTGAGACTTACTTATTCTTTCTTATTAATGCTGAGTAACCTAAACGATAGTTACAATAGCCAGTAAATTTTGCTGTTGAATTTATACAGTTTTATGAATGTAAAAAGGTAATCAACTTAAGGTGGTTTTATAAGTAACAAACATGGCAGATATATTTATTACTATTATTGTTACTATGATACAAAACGTAGATAACAACTGGGCCCAGTACCAAAGATACAACAGGATAGATTTTTAAGCTAGAATAGTAAACTAGCATGCTAGTAGATCTGATTTTATGTTAACAGGAATACTTTAATTTTCAAGCTAGTATTTATAAAAAAAAACAAAATTGCTAGTTTACTATCCTGCTTTAAAAACCTTTATCTATCTCGAGAATAAGTAAAAATAACAGAAAGTTTATCTATCTCGAGAAAACAGTAAATTTGTTAGAACAGCTTAGAACAGTCTAGCCTAGTGCATACAAGTCATGGATGGGTTTATTCAACACTGTTGGTGGTGTCGTTGACGTCATCAAAGGACTCGTCCCCGGAGCCGCCGCCCGGCGCGAGCGAGGACCGCTTCATGCGAGATGAGGACGATGTGCCTGACAGACCGATCGGACCCCCTTGTCGTCTGAAATTTAAACATTTTGTTATTTGTTGGATAACGCCATCTTGTATGTGGGCGACCATGTCCAGTGTTATACAAGAGAGTAACGAATTTATACCTCTGACATATCTTGGTGATTCTATTAAGATTTTATATTTTAATTGATGTCATAATTTGTTTATGTGAGTGAGGCAATAATACGAATGAATTAAAAAACAGAGGTTCAACTGTTGGCAAAACTGTTTAACAAAACAATACCTAGTATGATTAAATAATATATTTGTTAAAATAAGATATTTTTTTTTACTATAATCAGGTCCTACATTTAGAAGCAAATTATAACAATAAAGATTAATTTGATTTTACATTAAAAATTATCTTCAAAGACATGTTTCATAGAACTGCAAAATAGATTTTAAGACTAGGACTCACATAAATGAGCACATTTATACTTTCTATAATCTATAAATTCATTTTTTTTATTAATTAGTCAGTATTCTAGTTTAAAAAAATCCACTGTTTCAATCAGCTTAGATCAGCAAGCATGCATCTTTGAGTCGCTGCAAAAACAACATCGAAAGGGACAGACACATTTGTTACCGTCATAAAACAACGATAGAACTCGAAATAACCGTACAACTCTGTCAATCACATTATTTTCTCATTACAATGAAGAATATTTGAGTTACATTGCGCGGCCCGTTTGTAAGAAAAGCACAGCCGCGTGAAACCTTACCGTGTTGCCAAGCAGTGTAACTTAAATGTCACTTGCTACTCATTAAATAAAACTGGCGCAGCCAAACGGGATACGACAGAAATGTACAGCACCAATCATAAAGATGATTCCAAAAGACATCACAATGCATTTAGATGATGAAGTTTGTTGCGATAACTCGTTCTCTGCGAACTATTATTATCAATGAGAATGATAACGACACAATATGACTAAAACCATAAAAACCTCCCAAAAAAACTGTTTTAAGACCCTTAGTATAAGTCTTCTAACGCACCTTAAAAAGCCCCAAATTTTGATAAAGATGAAAATATTTTCACTTTTGTACATACTACACTCTCAATAAAATTAGGCTCCACTTTGAATGCTGGTTATCCTATTTTGATATAGGCCAAAACATACAATAACTATAACAGTAATGATAATTACACAAAGTATATTCAACTCTAATCACATAGATAAATATCCCCTTTTCTTTGACACATAAAATTAATTTTAGCGTAAGAAAACACTATCTCCCAAAACATACATCCCAGCACACCCAATCCTCCCAGATAGTGTTACCTCACTTGCACCAGTAACTCGCCTATTCGCTATCTCCCTCCGACATGGAGACAGACGGTCCTCTAGTCACAGACACGCTCTGGCGAGTCGGACGAATTTCTACCGCGCTGTTGAGGAATTCAATCATTTAAGGTTCATTATTGCTTGGCTTCGTCAGCAGACTTGCGTTGTTTTGACTCACGATGTCGGACCAAAGCTCGATTTGAAATGCGTATGAATAATTGTGTGATGGAAAATTATTTAGATTATTAGATTTGTAGCTGCGTACGACTTGTTTTTGAAGGATTTAAACAAATGCAAAATCGGATATTCTTGTACCAAAACGATCGATGACAATTGATTAATTGTTCCGCTTATTCCCAAACACCACTGCCAAAAATCCCCTTAGCATTTCTGTAGTAGGGGGATTTTGTTCGCTTCGTCAAGTAGAAATTACTTGTGCTTCTTACAAAGTGAAGTGTGTCCTATTAATTTAACAAGGGATGACTTTATCAATGCTACAGATAAGGGGATAAATGTGGCAATGTTCTACATGTTTAAAATTTATGTTGTGTTCAATTGACACGTAAGACGAAGAAGACAAAGTGAGTCTTAGCCTGAAAGTTACCGTAATTTCTAGGTAAATAGATGATGGTCTAGTATTGTTGTGTTACCTGAGCTTATTCCTCAGATTGCTGCACTCCCTGGCGAGTGTCTCGTGCGCCTCCAGCATGTCCTCGAGTTCGCGCTGCGCTTTCCTCTTGCCGACCTTCTCTCTCTGCACCTCCTCCTCGGCCTCGTCCAACTGACGCTTCAATGTCTTCACGCGCACGTTCATCTAAGAAATCAAAAACGTATTGTTATCTAGCCGCCCGACAGACGTTATCCAGTTTATTAATTTAATTAGTAGACAAAAAGATAAAAATGAAAGAAGAAAAAATGCAAGTAAATTTTATTAGATAGTTCTCGAGTTTTAACGAGACTTTTCAACTAAGACATTTCAAAACCCAAATTCGCTAAATTTGCTGTTGTCAAGTTTAAGCGAGCCAAACGAACAGCAGTAGGTTTTGATTTATATAGAGATAGGAGATTAGGACATTTAATAAAACAAATTTTAAGGTAAATGGTCTCTTCAATTAGTATTAGATCTGATCTATCTGATCTTGTTACCTTTTCAATCTGTTCCTTGTACTGGTCAGCATGCCTTCGTTCCTCGTCGAGTTGCAACGCGAGTTCCTTCATCTTCTTGTCGAGTTTTCTCGAAGCCTTCTGTTGTGCAAGTCTCTCGCGAGATTCCGCCTCGAGTTGCTCTTCTAGATTCGTTACCTTCAGCTCCAGAGATGTGATCAGACCCTACAGATAATTATTTATATTAAAGAGTGCAGGCAGTAAAGGATATGATCAGACCCTGAAACCAAGAGATTTTGTTGGGTGATCATGATGCTGATGGAATAAAAATTATTAAAAAAAAAAAAACATGGACGCAGGAGATCAAGATGAGTGGAAGAGTTTGGGGGAGACCTTTGCCCTGCAGTGGGACACTATAGGTTAAATAAGAAGCTGAAATATCGAGAAATAATATATTATTTGAAACCATCACGGTTTTGAACATAGTTTTTTATATAAAGAGGATGTTAACCTAAATAATACGTAGTTTATAAAGTAATCTATTAAAATAATAGTTTTTTTTACAAGTTATAGACAAGCGATTGACCGCGATGTCACCTGATCTTAATTGATAACCCGGTCGATATTGATTGACCTATATTACTATTCAGCCATTTTTTTTTATTTTAAATATCCTGCTACTAGGCAATCTGTTTAGGAACAATGATCCAAGATGCGGGCTGAAGACGTCCTCTGGCACTATTTAGCAATGAATAAAATATTTATTGTGATTATAAGGGTAGTTAGTATATGTACCTTAGTCTTAGTTCGAGCCTGCGTCTCTAGTTCAGCTAGTTTGGCCTTCAGTTCCTTGTTTTGTCTCTCGAGCACCAGTTTGCCGCTTTCCAGCTTTTGTGTCGCGGACTTCTCCGTGCCTAGCTCCATCGTCACTTGGTCGATTTGATTCTGAAAGAGGTATTTTTAAGTTTTCAACTAACATACTTCGATGTACTAGTTAGAACAGATAATCATTTGTGCTCGCCAATAGATTTTTTTTAACATCAAATGGAAGATCTATATGAATTTGTACTGATTTGGACCAGTAGAGCTATCTATAGATTGTTTGCAACGGTCTGTAGATAGCTCAACTGTTTCCTATGTATTTTATATATACCTATGTACCTTTTGTAAATATGTTTGTGAAGATTTTTTTTTAATTCGCTAACTACTTAGTATTTTTAATAAAATGTCCTGCCTTTTTCTGAAAACTATTCTACACATAATCATTATTGGGTCATAATCGTATATAATCATAATCATAATCGTCATTAGGTATTCTATGAATAATATATTACCTGTGACTTTCTCAACCTGTCGTTGAGGATTTCGTTGTTCGATTGCTCCTCATCCAGGTCCTCTTCCAAGGCAGCTATCCTCGCTTCCAGACGTTTCTTCTCATCGATGAGAAGTGTACTCTGGTTGTATAGGAATTATTAGTTTCGTATCGCGACATAGGCGGTTTAGATTCTGACATCTATAAAATCGTATGTATATTTTGGTTCAGTGTGATATTTGGTTCAGTATATAAAAACTTAAAACTAGGTTGCCGCCGGCAGCGGGGCAAGGCCCAAGCTACCGGTGGTCACGTGGTTAGGGCTACAGATTGAGGAACCTCCGGACAATGCGTGCCGTGTCGAGGATCACTGCCGCATGCATCTGCCCCTTGAGCCAACCGCGCTAGCGAGAGCCTCATTAGATGTTGGTCGTGATTATTATTCGTTATTATTATTTTTATTAATTGGATGACATGATTTCATCTCCTCCTGGTGTGGTTACCTTGCTGGTGGTGTTGTTGAGTTCGTCCAGCAGGTCGTCCCGCTCGGCCTCGGCCTGGCGCCGCGCGCGCTCCGCCGCGCCCAACTCTTCACCGTGCTGGAGAGCCTCCGCTTCCAGAACCTGATGGAACACACCAACATATTTGACACATTGACAGGCGTCACAGCTAACTATATTAGAGTTCTGAAGGCATAGATAGATAACTCTTCGTTGTTATACCAAAAAAATATTACAGATAAAAAAACATTAAATATGGTCACACAATGGGCGGCCTTGTCGCTGAAAGCGATCTCTTCCAGGCAACCGAATTGAGATAAAGAAAGATAGACAGGAAGGCATACTCAAATCAAATTTTATTATCTAAACTAATATTATAAAGAGGAAAGATTTGATTGTTTGTTTGTTTGTTTGTTTGTTTGCATCGAATAGGCTCCGAAACTACTGGACCGATTTCAAAAATTCTTTCACTGTTGTGAAGCTACATTATCTGTGCTGAACATAGGTTATATAATATTTTAAAAAAAAATAGGGATCCTTACTAAAACTTCAATTATGTAACCCAAGGTGTATAAGAAATTCCTTACATCGCGTGCGCTGCGGAAACTATTGATGATAGAAAGAAATTATGTACTACAATTTTGTAGAACACATTATCATCCACAAAAAAGTCAGCGACAGCATATGTCTAACTATTATAGATATGTCATAATAAGTGTTTTAATATCAAAAAAATATAATTAAAATGACGACGCCAGAAAACGTTCTATATTTGTACTTAGGTATTAATCCTTATCTAAATAAATTACTTTAAAATTAAGACTGCTTCAATACCTTTCTATTACTTTTTAAATTATTGAATTCGGACATTCCATTCGAAAGATATCACGAGTTCAAAAATGTAAGTACTTATTAGAAAAAAGTCAGCGGGCGCCGCGCCGCCGCTGCCGGTCACGGGAGTATATGCGGGGGGGTTACATACTATAGGGTCTATATTTTTTATCATTTCGAAAATACATTTATACTGAGTAACATAATTAGCTATATTATAATGATATTTATTTATATAGGCTACCCGTGCGAAGCCGGGGCGTACCTACTACTAGTGTTTAATAAATACAGTTCAATAAATACTACCTGCAGTATCCCTTATATGTATATATTGTCCTATGTATGTATTTACTATTTACCTCAGTTGGTACTAGCATTGCATTCCATGCTGTGGGTCGTGAGTTCGATCCCCAACCACAGCAAATGTTTGAGTGATAAAAATTGACGTTTTTTTTACAAAAAAAAATTATAATAAGGTTATTAATAATAACCTTAGAGAACCTATATAGACCTATGTATGTGTCACATATAAAGTCTGTTGCGAATCATACTGTTTCTTTACTTAGAAGTTATTGTACATGTGAGCACGTACCTTGACCCTCCGTTCAGTTTCCCTAGCGCCAGCAGATGCTTCTTCTCTACCAGCGCGTGCTTCTTCAGCTTCTCGTAGGGATTCTTTCAGCTGCTGCTGCAGTTTCTTCACCTGCTTCGTCGCGTCTTCTTTCACCTGCAATGTATTATACAATTATTTTGTGTTGTTGGTCTCTTTTTAGACAACCTCAAGATTTTACTACAGAGGCGAGTCACTCAGCGTTAGCTCAATAAAGACCCGAGAATACAGCTCATCAAATTACTTTCTAGTACAAGAAATAAGCATGTAGCTTGACATCAATTCTTCATAGTTTTGGTAAGAGCAATCCAGTCAATAGTTCGAGATCGCCTACGATATTTTCGTACTTAACTATAGCGTTCCACAAGGAAGAATTTTTGAGCCAATGCAGTTTATACATATGTAAATGCTAGAGTTCCACAAGGCAGCATTCTTGGGCCGATATTATATATTCTACACACAAGTGAATGTGACACTAACCTTGTTGGCTAGATGTAAAGCTTGCTCAGCGTCCTTGAGATCGCCCTCAAGTTTCTTCCTGGCGGCGAGTGCTGCGGTCCTCTGCTTCCGTTCTTCTTCGAGCTCAGCCTCCACATCGCGAAGTTGCTTCACAATGCCGCGACGCTTCTCTTCGCCTGCTTCTTCTTTCGCCTAAAAATATGAATAATATATACTATCTACATTTTGATTATCGTTTGTTCTGTTACCATTGAACATAAGATGTGCTTTCCTTATGCCATTGTTAATAATCCAATTAATAAAAAAATCGTAGAATGTTTTGGATTGAATTAATACTAAATTAGATTTGAAACTGATACAAAATTATAAACTTTTGAATTCTTTTAGATTATGTTGCGACAGTCGTACAACATGAACTAAAGGAATCCAAACTTATGTTTCGTAATTAATGTCTTTAGGTATTTTTAATATAGCAACACTTCTTTTTTCTTTATTGTACACACAGAAAAACAAAACTAGAGAAATACAGGAAACTTTAAAATAGGACATGTACAAAGGTGAGCTTAACCCTAGATAGATTTCTCTACCAGCAAACCTGTGGAGAGGTGAGATTTATTAATGTGGGCGCGTGTGTACAACACTGTTTTTTTTGTCCAATAGTATACCTGTAGATCCCGTTCGAACTGAGCCCTCATAGCTTGCATATTGACTTCGAGCCTCAGTTTAGCGTCCTCAGTGAGTTGCAGATCGTCCTCGATCTCTTCGTTCTGTGCCTTCAGCTCCGCGAGCTGGGACTCGAGCGCTCGCTTGGCTTTCTCCAGCTCGTGTACATTCTTGTCGGCCGTGCCTTGCGTGTTCGCTAGCTCGTCTAACTCGGATTGGAGGAGGCGTTTTGTTCTTTCTAGTTCTTCGACCTGTTGAATTAGTATATTACATTTTTTGAATAACATTAAAAATAATTAAATAGTTGAACTATCTTATAAGAACTATAAAGTATATTTTATATGCATACCTACATATGTACATTTTGTAAATACTGTAATAGTCGTAAGTTTGTGTGTAAATAAATTATTCTACACAATAGTATATGAAATGAATTGGGCAATTCTGTAATTTAATTGCCAACTTTAAAAAAAGAGTGGGATACTTTTTTGGGCCTGAGGCCAGTAAAAATAGTATATTGATATAACGAGGCTTTATATTGGCCCTATAACGTCAGTAAAAATTAGTGAATTGATATAACGAGGCTTTATATTGGCCCTATAACGTCAGTAAAAATTAGTGAATTGATATAACGAGGCTTTATATTGATAAACTAAATTTTAAAATCAGTTACTTAGATTACCCCTATAACCCCACAAACTTATCTCTTTATAACATTAGTATATACAATTTATCAGTGATATGGTTTCAGTGGTGTGTTTTGTAAACCTACGTCCAGCAGTGGATTGATAATGATAATAATCAATAGAGAAGATAGATGTACCTTTTCAGCGGAGTCATCTATAACCTCACAAACTTATCTCTTTATAACATTAGTATATACAATTCATCAGTGATATGGTTTCAGTGGTGTGTCTTGGAGATCTAAGTCCAGCAGTGGATTGATATAGATTGATGATGATAATCAACATAGAAGATAGATGTACCTTTTCAGCGGAGTCATCTAGTTCCCTGGTGAGAGAGAGTACTCTCGTCTCTTTCTCTCTGGCCTCGCGCTCGGCTTGGTCTCGCTCGGCCGCGTAACGCTCGGCTATCGCTCGTTCTTCTGCCACCACCTGCAAATACAATTCATTATTCCGATTGGTACTGATTTGGATCAGTTGAACTATCTATAGATAGTTTGCAACGGTCTATAGATAGCTCAACTGTTTCTTATGTATTTTATATGACAATGTACATTTTGTAAATACTGTATAGTCGTAAGTTTGTTTGTGAATAAATAACTTAGTATTACTAAAAAAAAAAAAACATTATTTGCAACACTAGTATTGTGAATGAAAAGGTTCAAAAAGTTTGATGTTATCTAAATATTTGTTTTATAAAAAATATTTTTTTTCTATTATAAACTAACATAATGAAATAAATAGACGTTTCGCATAATTAAAAACGTAATTATTGTTTGATTAATCAATTATTGCACACCCAAAAACTTGGGTATCATTCTTCTTCTTCTTATTTTTTGGGTATCATTTAACTGCTACTATACTGTACTAATCATTCACAAGATTCTATAGTATATTTATAGTACCTTATCGAAGCTCTTCTGCTTCTTCTCCAGCTCCATAACCTTGGAGCGTTGCGCTTCCAGTTCAATGTTAGCGTCTTCAAGCTCAGCTTGGATCTTCTTCTTGCCTGCAAATGAATATGTAAATAAATTCATGGACATTTAAAATATAGCGCTCTAGTTCCGAACTAGGTAAAGCTATGGTATCTAGATTGCGGACATGTTTACTTCTTTTCTTTTGTAATCTTTTCTTGAATTGGTTCATTTTTGTTGAACAAAAACACATTGTTTTTTGAATGTGCTCTGCCAAAGTTTGCACTTGTTTTCACATTTACAATTAAAATTCGTTTAACTATAGTGATGGATGCGATTGCTGATAATGAAAAACATAACTGTCCTCTGGTATGGATGCTTACTCAGAGAACGAAATCGATTTATATATTAATCGCTGTTCGTTGAAAGTTACTAACCTAATTTTCATAAGCTTTCTTTTACTAACATCATGAAATTTATTATTCTTTGTTATTGATAGAAGTATCTCTGTATACTCACTCTTGTCCAGTTTGTCGTTAGCTTGCTGCAACTCATCAATCTGCCTGTGCAAAGCCTCGACATCCTTGCTGAGTTTCTTCCTCTGTTCTTCCAAGATGGCGGCGGTTTCTGCTTCTTCTTCCGCTTTCTTCTTAGCGTCCGCCACTTGGAGAGTTAGCGCTGTTACCTGGTACAAGTTATTGTTTATTTAGTTGCATATTTGTAATATTTTAATAAGGAGCGTCTATAGTCCATTTCGATAACATCATCTTCTTCTTCTTCTTCCTCTTCCTGCCCTTATCCCACTAGGTGGGGTCGGCACAACATGTTCTTTTCTTCCATTCTCCTCTATCATCCGTCATCTCAGTATTCACTCCTTTCACATCCATATCATTTCGATAACATCGAACGTTGCAATTAAGGAGATAGGTGTGGTATCTCAAAGAAAATGGAAGATTTTCTACGCCGAGCGACCTTTGGCTCGGGGTCCGAGGATCGATGTAACTTCGTTTGCGCGATCTAGTATTTGTCTCTGCCATCTGTTGGTTTGTTGCGTAGACTTCGATGTAGTTCATCATGTTGCGAGATAGATGGCAGATTTATAAGAATTGAAACTTTACAATTACTGTTTTTCTTTACATATTACAGTTTTATATGAATTGAAACTTAAGAATGATGATTTTTTTTTTCTTTACATTATAATGAGTAGGTACTTACTTGTTTCTCGAAGTTCTTTTTGGCTTCTTCTTCTTCTTCGAGAGCGTCCCTCGCTTGTTCGAGTTGTTGTTCGATATTTCGCAGTTTCGTTTGAAGTGCTAGCTTTTGTTTGGTCTCTTCTTCTAGAAGGGCCTGAAATTTTACGAATAATTTTAATACAATAAAAACTTTTATTATTTTGGCTTACTAAACGAGTCTTATTTTTTTATACATACTTAATAAAAAGTGAAAATAGCATAGTGAAATCGTGTTCACTTAGTTTTGATAAACAATGAAGTATTTTAACTATTTAGTCATAATATAATATGCATTACGATACGTGAAATGTCTGTATTATGTACATGTTTAATACGATTCTAAATGATCCTTGTGATTTTACTGAATAAAGTAACTTTGACTTTGACTTTGAACAGTGTAGTATGATGTGTATACCTGTGCTTCAGCATGGTGTGCGGTTGCGGCTGCAGCTTGCTTGTGCGCCGCGGAGGCCTTCAAGTCTGCGGCTTCCAACGCAGCCGCTGCACTCTCCGCCTCGCCCACCAGACGGACACACTTCTCGCCTAGCTCCGATCTAGAATACAAATAGTAACACTGATTAATTTAATGAATATAAAACGCTTTATTGTAAACGTAAAAACAACACCAAAACAAAATTTAAAATTTTGATTTTCTAATCTTTGTGTATCAAATCATTGTGTGTAATCTTTCTTGGTGCAAAAACCTTGGTGGAAGACCAAGAAAGATTACACACCATGATTTGATACACAAAGATTAGAAAATCAAAATAGTTATCGAGCTGATAAGCATTTGAACACGCGACCTTCCCCTTGACTACGCCACCGACTCCTAATTACACAATTACTCCACTCGACGTTACTTCTAAGCAACACCACAAAGATAATTTATTTATATATAAATAAATAAAATAAAAATTAAGCATAACGAAATTTCGACGAATAACTTCTATGAATAATAATAATTATTTTTACCTTTGTTGGTGTAAATATTATTTTGACTATTGCGACTGTGAATTGTTGGACATTTTTAATTAATTTGTGTAATTAGTTTTTGCCGTTCAAATTAAATAAATAAATTTATTTTGACAGCATGTTACTTTTACATAACTTTTGGGATTTTATAATCTTTACAAATCTATAAATGTAAGTTAATAGACCTGGCTCGCTCCACTTCCTGCAGTTTGGCCTGCAACTCCGCAAGTTGTTGCTCGGCTTGCTTCCTCCTCCGTTCGCCCTCCGTCCGCGCCGCGCTCGCAGACTTCAGTTCTGTCGCGAGATCCGCATTCTCTGCTTCTAGAGATTGCTTCGCTTTCTCTAGAGCTGGAAGTTACATATTTGTTTAGGTAAAAGGTATTTGCAAGTGTCGATATAAAAGATTTTAGTGAACTTTCGCAATCAGAACTCATAGTAAAGAGATTGTATATTAAATAAATAAATATTCATAGACATTTCACACATCACACTCTAGCAAAGCTTGTACTATGGGAACTAGAATGCTGATAGAATACTTATATACTTACATTTTTTTTTGTACATACATACATAGAATACATATCCAGGCACAGAACAAATATGTTCATCACAAAAACATTTGCTCTGGGTGTGGATCGAACCAACGACCCACAGCATGGAAGGCAGGGCTACTACCAACTGAGCTGTGACGCTTACTATACGGGATTTATAATAATAATGAGGTACGCGATAATATCTTGTATAATATATCTCTTTACTATGTCGATATGAAACTGTACAATGCGCGTCGTTTACTTTATCACTAATCATAACTTTTCAATGTAGTAGATAGATACTAACTACTACATAGTATTCGTTTGAAAGTGATTATTTTGAGTGTATACAGTGTGTGCTGTTATTAAATAAATTAGATTTTTAAATAGGAAAAATGAATAAGAATTGTTTATGAATAACACACCCACTATGTAATCCATTATAGCAAAGCTTGTACTTTTTTTTATAATCTATAGACCATCCTTTGGCTTCAATCTCGCCTGATGGAAAGCGCCGATGGAGCAGGATGGTCTAGACTAGAAGACACCTATTTATATTTACGGAACAAGATTGCAGATAAAAAACTTATATATTTCATTTATAATTTTCTCTTAGTTAATTACTGTTCTAATTAACAGATGTAGCGAACCTATCAAAGACGCATCACATCTCCGTTCAGGCGAGCCACCGCCTTTGCACATAGTCTGCCAATAATCTCGCGCAGAGTTGAAAGTACTCCCTTCTTCATGAAAAGACGACTCCACCTCAAAATTATCATCTTTCGACAACCCGAACTTCACGTTTTTCTGTCTACGTGTAGACATTTTGGTGTATCACATAATATTTTGTAACTATAAATTAGTAAAAAAAATGTAAATATTGCAGAAAATATGTGTATGTTTTTTGGTGTATTTAGAAAATTGACGTTAAATGACATAGGTTTGTATTTTGAACGATGGTTTGATGGTTTACGTCAAGAGCCAAAAAGTTTGTAGTATAAAACAGGATTTGCTAACTTTTTTAAAAACTTTTTTTTGTAGAGAAGTGTGAATACACTTGTCTTTTTATTCGGTTGGTTCTTGGCCTGCGTTAGAAAAGTGACTAGATTTTATTGCTGATCAATTTACGGTGATTTGCTGAAAACACTCATTTCAAAGTCTTATATCGTAGATAAAACACAACATCAAAATATCTTAGATATTTATACAGCAGCTCTACCATGAGTTTTTACAATCTATACTCGCTAGCGTCTGCAGTTAAAAAAATGTATGAAGATTTGTACAGCGCCTCTAGCCGATAGTTGGGTACTAAAATTCGTAATACTAATATTCACGTAACTACTGTAGTAAAGTCAGGCGATTTTACTGTGACAACTCATGGTAGAGGTACAGATATTGTGTAAATAAATGACTCTTATAGATGCACATTTTTGAAAGTGAACTCATTATATTTCTTCATTTCTTGTACTTCTATTTCCTGCTGTCCGTGTTTTTTTATTATGAGTGTTGTGCATGCCTGTGATTGGCACACATTTTATATAATAAGTTAGCCTGTAAGTGATAATTATAAATGTTTACTGTGTGTGCTGTTGGCGTTGCCTATATATAAATAAATAAATAAAACTCACCAGCTTTAGCCTTCTTGATCTGTTCGTGTTGTTCGTTAAGTTGCTGCAACTCCTGGCTGTGTTTGTGCCTCTGTTCAGCGAGCGTGGCCTCGTGCGAGCCGGCCTCTTCTTCTAGATTACGTTTGAGCACCGCCACTTCTTGTTCTCGCTTCGAACGGAGCTCTTGTTGCGCTGGAAGACGAAGAACGTAATTAAAATTAATAATGAAAATTAAGAATGAAAATTAAGAAATTTTATTTTATTTTAATCTCTTGGGAAAATTGCTTTTGACGTCGAGAACCTAGATTTCATGCCTTTTACAAAAATATTTGACAGAATATTTGCCGTTTGTAGTATGTATTATGTATAAAGATTTCAGCAGGACGTACTTTCACGTCTTTTTTAATAAAAAAGTTAGCGAGGGTCGAAAATGGCGCGAATGGTTTCGAGAAAAGGATGGTACAGCCGTGCTTTTTTGCTCGACTTAGCGGGGGCACAACCGTTGCTATACCTTAAGTTGCTATCATCATCATCATCATCATCATCATTCCCCTGCCTTCACCCCACGTTAAGTAGGGTCGGCACAACATGTTCTCTTTCTTCACTCACTCCTCTCACATTCATATCGTCTTTCACACAATCCAACTATTTATTTTTCGGCCTTCCTGTATTTGCACGCCTACCTTTTACCATAAATTGCTGTTATAATTGGCAATATCTTGACACTTACCAGCTGTAGTATCGAGTGAGTCCAGCAGTTCGCTCTTAAGAGCCTCCAGCTCCTCATTAAGGTCCCGTTTGAGTTTCTCCGCCTTGGTCCTCGCGGCGCGCTCGGCGTCCAGGTCCTCGTGCGCGTCTGCGAGCGCGGACTCGGCCTCGCGCGCCGCCTTCTGCGCGGCCGTGCGCAGCGCGCCTTCCTCGTCAGCTCGACTGATCGCCGCTGCCAACTCCTCCTCGCGTTTCGCTGGAAGAGACAAGGGGTCAGAACGGCTGGTATGCAAGACAAAGGTTGTGTTATAATTTATAAAAATATTGCGTATATTATACACAATATTAAGTTAATATGACGTAGTTGCGGACATCAGCTTCTTCTTCTTATTTAAGAGCTACGCACTTGTCTGCGTAATGAGTGCAAGTCACGCCATTTATTTCTTTCCAGGGCAGCCTCCTTGACCTCTTTATAAGACACAAGGCCAACCTTCATCTTTATTCAGCCTCCCTCTTCCTCTCTTACCTTCTACATTTTCTTTTAAAATAAAGGGCATCAGCTAGTAAACCATAATGCATTAGTACTAAAATGCAGCTTACTGAGTACAATCTGCAACTCCTCCACCTGCACCTTCCTCTCTGCGAGCTGTTCCTTCACGTCCTGCAGTTCCGTCTCTAACTTCCGCTTCGCTCTGTCAACCTCCTGCCGCATTTGGTGATCCTGGTACAATAATATGTATCAATATCATACTTGTATAGATTCGTGATTGTAACTCCTAAAACGCTACGAATTGCAAGTAAGTAAGTTAAATTATTATTTATTTTTAAACACACTTTTAAGGATTACAAACAAAATACTCAAATTACCGTTTAAATTTGAATCGAATTTATATGGGACCATTCCTGAAGTGACAAAAAGTGAATGATAAATATCGACTTATAATTAGCAGAATGATCGATCAAACACACCAAAAAAATTTCGAAAGTTAAATTAATAAACATTGACGGACAGAAACACTCTAGTCCCAAACTGAGTAAAGCTATGGGAACTATATCATGTGTTCATAACACAAACATTTATTCTCAGCGAGGATTGAACCCACGACCCACAGCACTACTGCCAACTACGGGCATGAGCTGTGACGCCTGTCATTAAAGTTATTTATAGTACTAACCTTTAGTAATTTCTCTTCCAGTTCAGCGATGGCCGACTCCTGCTTGGACTTGAGTTTGCCGAGATGTTTCGCCTTTTCTTCCTCTTCAGCCAACGCTTGCGAGAGGTCGTTGGCTCTTTCTTCTAGCAACTGAAACATATATTTTGTCAAGTATAGTTTATCTACACTAATATCAGAGGAAACATTTGTATTTTAGTGTGTATGTTTGTAATGAATAAACTCAAAAATCACAACTCCAATTTAAAAAAATCTTTCAACATTAGAGAGCTACATTTACCCTGAGTGGCATAAGTTAAATTTATTGCTAGAAATCTTAACTTAAACTGAAGTAACGTAACCCAAGGTGTAAAACAAAAATTTGCGGATTTTCGTCGCGTAACTTATTGTTTTAAAACATCACTATATGAAATCTTTAGAGTTCGCCTTCTCTCGAAATGGGCAAAAATAGCATGTTGCTTCTGTTCTTATTTCCTCAAATTGTAGTAATTTTCAAATAATCATAATAGAATTGTTACCTTTTTCTCTTTAAGCAACTTCTGGTTTGTATCTTCACTGAGAGCGAGTTCTTCTTCAAACTTCTTGATTTTAGAATCGCATTGCACTCGCTCTAACTGCAGCTTCTGTCTCGCTCCTTCTTCCTCTTCCAACTGCTCTTCTAGATCCTGATAAAAATATGAACCAAGTATTAAAAAAACTAAATACAAACTACACCCTATCAAATCGAGCTACGGGTCGTGGGTTCGATCCACGACCCGTAGCTCAGAAAGCGGAGTTACTACCAACTGACGCCTGTTATTACAGTCACAAGTTCCTAAAGGTTTATTTTTAGTATTATAAGGGCAAAGTTTACGCACTGACTCAAAATTATGTCAAAAAATTTCAAAGATTGATTCGTCCATACCTGTATATTCAGCTGGAGCCGCTTCTTCTCCTGCTGCAGAGCATTGCTCCTCTCCTCCTCCTCCTCGATCCTGCCCTCCAGGTCATGCAGTAACTCCTCCAGCTCCTGTTTCCTGGCAGCAGCTCGTGCCCGGCTTTCTTCAGCCTCCGCGCAAAGCTCTAACTCCGCCTGGAATATTAGGGTTAGGTCTGGGTTCAGAGAATTGACCATTAATAAATGTGACCAACTACGTCTTACTTCCTAATACGCTTTCAAATACATAATATGTAGAATTTAACCTAACTTAAAAACAAAGGGACAAATAAGGGTTTACAAAAGCTTAATATATCGGGTATACCATAAAATCGGACGCCTGTTGGTTTGAGTCCATTATTTTTTGTGTAATTTTTATCAATTCAGGTTTTTAAAGTATAAATTAATAATAATGAGGATTAGGGTATATCTAATCTAATCAAACAATTTATATCTGTACTGCGTAAGATTCATAAATCGTAGGTACTTGTTCATTCAATTTTGTTAAAAAAAGTTACTTTCAAGTCATAACTAATTCCAGCCCTATTTCTGCAACAACTCACCTGCAATTGCTCAGCCAGCTGCGTTTTCTCAGCGCTGGCCTGCTGGAACTTATTCTCATACTCCTGGCAGCGTTTCATCTGGTTATCCAGGCGGTCGCGGATCTGTTTCAACTCGTCTTCTTTCTGTGTGAGCTTTTCTTCCTGCTTCGTTACTTCTAGTAGTGGTTTCACCTGGAAAATAAGATGGAAATATGCTATAAAAAAGGGATATGTTCTGAGGTTCTTGATGCTGTTGAGATTATATCATATCTTTAAACGGTGAGACAATATAAGTCCCATGTGAAAATGTATAGGAGCTAGGTTACAAAACAGGTATGTACCTGAAGCCTGCTTACTATTTTCCGTATACGAAAAGTAAACAAGCTCATTTCTTGCAACAATAGGGGTTACAGAAAGGAGTGTGTTAAATAACTGAGCCCTTGTGTGTGAAGCATATCATAACTTTGATAATAATAGAGGTATGTACTGGGTTGTTTTCAAAATAGTTCCATACCTTGATGTACAGTCGCCACCACTGCCAGTTTCGAAGCTTCAAGTACGCGGCGCAGTTTCTCTGAATGATTCTGATTGCGTTGAGCTGCTGCAGTCTCTTCTGGTAGTTTCTTCTGGCGAGGTACCCTCGGCAGAACGCTTGGAAGTTCACGATTAGATCTGTAATCTTATAATCGCGCTCCTCTTCCAAATGCGCCAAGACACCAGCTCGGAAGAAGATCTTAGACTGTCCCACGCGGTACAAATTATGATCCAGTTCTAATGCCTTGATCATCTGCTCGCAAGCCTTCTTTCCATCCATGAACCCTTTGGGGATAATATTAGGCGTCAGCAGTTCGTATCTCTGTCTGAACTCCTGGAAGGGAATCCTGTTGGGGAAACCTTGTCTGCAGATACGGATGCCCTCGAGCACACCGTTGCATCGCAGCTGGTCTAACACGAGTGGGGCCTCTATTTTGCCCGCTTTCTTCTCGTGGTTAGGAATGATACACCTTACGAAATTGGGATTCGTGTTCTTGAGGGTAGCCATCAACTTCGTCAGCTGCTCCTTGTACAGCTGAGAAACTGTCCTAAACATACCCTTGCGAGTTCTTGCACCGAACTGGGTGTCAGTCATCGCTTGCTGCGCCATGCCGACGATTTCAGCGTCCTTCCAAATATGGCACACAAACGGATCTTGTGACGATTGCAGAAGGGAAACTACGTTCTCGTTCAGAGGATCCATGTTCTTCATCAGCCACTTTTCCGCTGAGTAATCCACCTTGCCAGCGTAATGTATGATGGCGAAGTCAGCGATCCCACGGAAGTCAGTTTTCATGAACTTAGGATGGACGGAATGCGCCGAGACGAGCTTCTCAACGAAAGTTTTGTCTGTGGCTTTGGGGAACCAGCACTCCTCGTCTAACAAAGCCATGATACCCATGGGCTTGTCGATGAGGTCGATGGTCGGCTGGAGGTCGAGACCGAAGTCAATGAACTTCCATTCGATGCCTTCTCGTTGGTACTCTTCCTGTTCTAGGATGAACATGGTGTGATTGAAGAGCTGTTGGAGCTTTTCGTTCGTGTAGTTTATACACAGCTGTTCGAAGGAGTTGAGGTCGAATATTTCGAAACCAGCCATATCGAGGATACCGATGAAAGAAGCTCCTTGCCGTTTCGTCCTGTCAAGGGACCTGTTGATTCTATTGACTAACCATCTGAACAAACGTTCGTAACATGCTTTACCGATGGCTTCCACTGAGAACTCTACTTGTTCTTTCGTTTGCGCTTTCGTTACAAAATCGCGGCCCACTTTTATTCTCGGCTTCAGGAATGCCTTAGTCATTTCTGTAACTGATAAACCTGAAAAAAAGAAAAATAAATTTAAAATCACGCTCATATTAAAAAGGTCGTAAAATTGGCTAACCAGTAATGATATATTTCTTACCAAGTAGGTGTGCGATTTTTTGTGCCACTGTGTTGTCAGGCAAAGTAGCCTGATCAGAGTTCCTTTCTTGTTTGAACTGCATGGAACCGAACAGTAAGACAGCTGACACTATCCTGAAGATAGTTTTGAAGTCCTCATTGTTCATTCCCATAATATGCATGGATTTGATCGTCGCTTGGAACTCAGCGGCATCGTCGATCCCTGGGACCGGTACAGCACCACTCGATAAAAAGGGGTAACTCTTGGGATCTTCTAGAATATAATCTGCCTTCTGCTGCGCCGTGGCACCGGACAGAAGTTGGTAGAAGATGTGGAATGTCCTTTCGTCTTTCGCTTGTCGGATTGCTCTCGATTTTTCTAATAGGTATGTTTCAATATTCGCGCCCGCTATGTACCCTGACGCGTCGAAGTTTATTCTTATAAATTTACCCTAGAAAATATGAATTGATTAATTTCAAAATTAATCTTTAAAGTTTGATTTATCATTAAGAAAATATACTTACAAATCTAGACGAGTTGTCGTTTTTGACCGTTTTCGCGTTACCAAAAGCTTCTAGAATGGGGTTTGCCTGCAGCAGCTGTTGTTCCAATTCGCCCTATAAGGAATGTTACTATAACTCTGGCCTGGTATTTTTATATCGTAAGTTGTCAATCAAGCAATATCATGAACACATCCAAAATGAGGTAAACTCCGACCATATGCTGGTAAACTGCGATTACTTTTATGATATCTTTTTAAAGGGCTATAACGGAACATTTTGGAAGTGTTCACGACTTTCACAGCTTTTGAGGCTTTATTTATTCGCACATTAAGAAAACTAGTTTCGTGCCAAATCTGAACTCTTCAACGTCATAACGACCATAATACAATTGTTTTCTTAAAATGTAAATAATAAAGCCTAAAGAAAGAACACACGAATGAAAGTAGCTCATTACCTCAAATGTGGGTCCGTTTGACTACGATGGAGAATAGCAGCGTGAAATGAAAGATTACATTGTTAATGAAAGGGTTAGATGGTGTGAACTAGACCAGATTAAACCAGTTAGAAATGTTAAGGTTAGCTCATGGTGATGGTACTATTATGACACGTAAGGTTTCTTCCAATTTAAAGTTTTTATGATGACGATTCTTTTGTTTAATATTTATAGTTAAAACACTCATTTGTTATGAGAACGTTGGGGATTATATTAGTCAAATTATAATGAAAATAAGGTGATAAATATAATTCATACGATATGAACAATCTAATCAAACGCACTAATGAATAATACATAGTTGTCAACTGTTTTGCATGAAAAGTGGTAAAATATCTTTCTCGTTAATTATTTTTTTAAGAATACATGAATTGGTGCAACTGCAATAAGTAAAAGCTGCATGCATTGGCCAGTTTGATATTTCGATGCCTTTAAAAGATAAAATACCACTAGATGATAAATGTCCCATGAAATCAAAGCTTTTAAATACTATAAACTACAAGACTTACTATGATCAACTGTGGTATTGGTCCCTGTAGTCCGGAGTAGCAGGTATCGTGGAAGAAGAGAAAAATAAAATATATTACACAAAGTGACAGACATATAAAACATGATAAGATAGCAGGAAAATCAAAAATACTAGATACACTTACGTTATTACGTAAATATTGAATCGAGCTAAACAAATATTGACATAAATCGGCCTAGCGATATTCAAACATTAACGGCCGGTTTCTCGAACGATGATCAACGAAAAAATCAAATAATTACTATGTGTCAAACTAGGATCAATCGTGATTTGGATTTCCAGAAACCGGCCGTAAGACTATGTGCTATACATTAGCAGACAGAAACCTCTTCAATCCTCATGCAGGGAAGCCACAGAGCTTATTTGTACAAAGAAAGATAATATACTTAAAATATTTTGCCACGTGTACAAAATCACAATATAGCCTAAAAGACCAAATTTATAACTAAGTCGTAAACATCATAAACACCACACATATAATTTTGAATAGCATTACACCTAGGTTCTAGCTTTCATACATCGCAAACCATTTCGTTCTTACCCGAATACGATAGTCGAACCAATAAACATTGGAAATCTAAAAGTAATCATTACAAGTCATGATATTTATAACTTAAATGGTAAAGACAAGCTAAAATAAGGAAAGAAGGAAAAAAAACATTCACAGCGACATAATTAAAATTCTGATCGTGATTCATACAAACCTAGTCCATACTAATCACATAATTTCTCACGGACTTAATAAATATTTTAAGTTACTTACTTATTTGACGACACCACGGTCGTTTTAACATGAAGCTTACTCACTCCTTAAAAGGTAACTTCAGTTTTTTTAAGTAAGCTAAGACATATATGGTCATTTTACTTAGTATTTGCAAAATCGCACTTAATCCATCACTTTGGGTCTCTTAACAATTTAATGAATTAATAGTAAGTTTGTATTTCTTTTAAAGGCAGTAATGGATTTATTGTATGACCGAATGTGGGAATCATTTAAGTTTTTATCTAGCTTAGAATTGAGAATCTTTAATTAAATTAAAAGTATAAAGATTTTATTCTCCTTTTAAGGAATTCAATGAGTTTTTATTCGAATCGATGACCTAGTTAATGGTAATGTCTTCTTAGTCCTTAGTTCTTCTTACAAACCGTTTCATTCATAAACATCATCATCATCTTCCTACCCTTGTCCCACGTTATGTGGGATCGGTACAACACGTCCTCTTCTTCCACTCTCCTCTATCAGACGTCATCTCAATGCTCACTTCTTTCTTACACATGTCATCACTCATAAACATATCACACAATTTTACATATCTATCTATAATGTATATATATAATGTATTCTTAATTTGTATAGTTTTGTTTCACTTACCGCTCCTGAGCCCTTAGGTTTTGAAGCGGCGACGTAGGCCAGATACTGAATGACTTTTTTTGTGTTTTCTGTCTTACCAGCACCGGATTCTCCTGTGCATAGTATCGACTGATCCTCTCTGTCTGTGAACAAAATTAAAACTTCCATCATTTGTGGTTAGGATAAAAACTCTGTAATAGCAGATAATTATTTAAGATAACTGAATTCTTCATAAGTTAACTCATGCATATTCATCAGGTCAGCTTTGTCAATTTTGATAAGGTTTGGTAAAACGTGATTTATTTTTGTACAGAAGATAATTTCACCAAGGTTGGGCCTAGATTCTAGAGACCAACTGTACTTGTAGTGACTCAAAATATGTTTAGCCCTTTTATAGAACATATTTCATTCGTAATCTTTTAGTTGTTCTTGTTTTGATTGGGAACATTTCGCTACATTTTCTTTCGTCAATTCCACACAATGATCATATGTTCGTCAGTAATCACTCCCCTCGCAATGCCTTTGTTTACTACGATTCTGTGAGTACGTACAATTGTCGTGTCGTGGGTGTTTCCTGTTACCTGTGCGGTGAATGCATTGCTCATTAGCCTAAGCGCTATCTTCTTTAGTGATGGGGAGAATCAACAAAAAACTGAACCAAGCTTTGCTCGCGTCTTGTGTTTGAGGCAGAGTTCTTGACTTTGCTTAATCACAGAGCTTTGTATAAACTAATCTGCGTTAGGAACTTAAATTTGATCATCATCATAAACCGCAGCCTGATCATATCATAAAAATAGGTTTTCTTAGTTAAATATAGTGTCATCGACTATAAACATTCGCTGCCTGACGCCTCCTCTCTGTCTACAACTTTTTATTGCTTTTTCTCAAAATTATATTAAGTTCTTAAATCTATGAAGCTTTTCCACCGTTAGGTTTACCCAAGGAGTTACTCTAGGTTCGCTTCTAATTTTTAAAAACGTAAAGAGTAAGAACAGCTCGGTAGATAAGCGACCAATTTAGGGACGAGTCGTTTGTCTAATTGTTCACTAATGGCCACGGCGACCGATACGGGAATGAGTTATGGCACGACTATGTAATCCACTTCTATTTCGAGTTTTTAGTCGCTGTTCTCTCTAAGCTTTGTTTTTGTGTGCTTACTATATATAGCGGGCGTGTAATCGCTGGGCACAGTGAAGTGATTAGTGGCAATTACTCTTGATTGACGTGACAGAGCACTATGCTTGGAATATCGTATGTGAACCACACCCAGTGTGACATCGCACAAAGCTGAGGTGCGCATATTGAAACAGACATAGCTCTTGGTTTGATGAAATCGTGGTCGCATGATGCTAAGAATGTTTGGAATCATACAAATTACATTCTTGAAAGAACTAGGGATCAGAAGCTTTTTCAAGCTAGCACATAGGATGATGCTTCCAAGGTGATAACACTTTCCCTTCATACCTAAAACGGATCATTATGCTACAGTAGGTATCTTACAGAATTAGTAAATGTAAGTACCTTTTTCGTTTTCGAATATTTAAACCGGTTGTCTAGTTCGGAATTTATGCGCTGAATTAAGTTGTTTTTCGTACATATCTATCGCGATTAGGTTTTATATTTATTTACCGAGTATTTTAAAAATAAACTTGTCCTTGTTTTAAGCACGTTGAAAGTTCTTTAATTTTTTTTTCCTTCGCTTAACTTTTAAATTGATTGGCAACAAATGCCAAAGCGGTGATAGTATGTGCAGGAATCACCATTTAATATGTTATGATGAATGAAACCCTTTTGGAACCTAAAGAAGATACTGACCAGAAGGATAAAGAAGAATATACGAACCTTGTAACATAGAGCGATATGCTGTGTCTGTGATGGCGAAGACATGTGGAGGGACTTCATGCCGTTTGATGCCTTTATACCTTTCCATAATCTTCTCCGTGTAGATGGGTAACTTCTTGTAGGGATTCACCACCACGCAGAAGAGACCAGAGTATGTCTGTTGAAGATAAATAAAGTTATAGAGCAAATAGTTTATTGTATAGGTGATGTAGGGTTGGGTATCTTATAACAGGATAGAAACAAAATATCTGGTTCTTGGATAAGAATTTCGAAAATTTCTATCTTTAAAGATCTTAAGTTAAAGGATGATGATGATGATGATGATGACAATGATGAAGCCTGACGTGAATCACCATTATTTGGCTTATTTCTTGTTCTAAACGAGAGTCATACAATCGGAAATTCATAACTTTCTTACGCTGATGCATAATTCAACATCTTTGAGTCATCATTTTAATGTTTATAAATATTTAACTCTAGGATTGAAGTTTTTAATCGTGTTTTCTTCAACTCCTGAGTTCAACCACCAGATAATCGATCACAATGAACCGGATTAATAGAAGGTTTAATTGGCCCTATAGATAGAAAACCAAGGTCCTATAGTAAGTCTCTGCTAAATATTATAAACGGATCCGGGAATCCTATTAGTGAAGACCTTGATCTTCGTAATAGTCTGATGGAAACAAAAGTTCAACGACATATGATTTGTGAACATTTGCGAAACAAAAACTAACAAATTACAATGCTATGACGAGATATACAATAATTAATTTCGTATAGAAAATATCAAATATTTGTTTAATAGACCAGAATATTGGGTGTGATTTTACAAGGAGAACAGGTTCTTAGGTAAAATTTGTAGAGTACGGTTCAAGTTTTGTTTTTTATCGTTAGGAATACATTACGGCTAAGCAGAGTGAAGGAATCCCAGGAATCCTGTCCCACCTAGAGACTGTCAGGCAAGTAGCAAGTTAAGCTGACAAACCAGGTCAAGTAGTAACCCTGGCTGGCTATAAAATCGAAGCAAATAACTAATTAGTTAGAGGATTTATAACTTGGAACTAATTGGTATCCGCTATAAAATTGTGACCTGTGTAGTGTACATACGAGATAATTTACTAAATGAATATGTACTAACTTTACCTCGATAGTGATAATCATGGAAATAATATTAGCAACATAATGTTTTTCATCTTATACTTAAAGGTACAGTGTCGAAGCGCATACCGTGCGGCTTAGACGTGTACGGAGCGACCCATTCTTCGGATCCTATTGTTCTCGGACTCTGGCCGGCCGGCCGACGGCCGTGCCACCACTGCTTATCGCTTACGCGTAATTACACGATGAGTTATACGGAGGAGAATAGGAATGAGAACCTAATCAATTTGGGAACTGCTCAAGAAGAAAATACACAGCCAGAAGATACTACACATTTGTTTGAGGAGAATGAGACTTCCGAATCTGCTTCGCAAGAACAATCGCGTAAAAGAGGGAGAGAAGATGATGAATGGAACGAAGTTAGAAGTAGAAAACAGAGAACGAGGGAAGTCAGAGGGATTACGGAGTTATGCGTGACGTCTAAGAATACGTTTCCTAAGCAATTTGCTCTTGCGAAATTATTTAAAAGCCAGAACATCACTAATATTACGAAAGTTAAACATATAAATCCATTTAAAATAATAATAGCCCTGAACAACGTTGATAATGCTGAAAAACTAGTTGAATGCGAACATTTTAAGGAGTTGGGATGGAAATTTCAACGGCCTTTTGAAGTTGGATTATCATACGGAATTATAAAAAATATTGATTTGGACATAACGGAGGAGGAACTACTGAAATGTATGTCGTGTATATACACGGTAGATAATGTGAGACGCCTCAAACGAAGACAAAGTGACGGATCCGGTTGGACAGAAAGTGAAACCTGGAGAGTGGGATTTCAAGGTTCTTCGTTACCTCCTTATATACTTATTTACGATATGAGAGTCACCGTGGAGCCGTATGTTTTTCCGGTAACCCAGTGCTCAAGATGTTGGAGATACGGCCATACACTTAAGATGTGTCCATCTAAGAGGGTTTTCTGCCCTAAATGCGGTGGTAGACACGAAAACTGTGAAACTAAGGTTTTTAAATGTGTAAACTGCACCAAAAGACACATGGCTTTAGACAAAACTTGTCCAGTTTATATCAAAGAAAAGAAAATAAGAGACATTATGTGTGACTTTAATGTATCCTACAGAAAAGCTTTGGAGATGTACGTACCTCCACCTCCACCGGTATATACATATGAAGAAGAATCATTCCCGCAGAAACCGAACACGTTTGCTGATGAGGGGGCGTCACCCATTTTCCACCAAGGGAAGTTTACTTACGCTCAGAAGGCAGCGCGACCACCGCCAGCAAAAGAACAAGGGGCCACTCAAAACGAGAATGTAAGTTCACAGGAGGACGAATCGTATGCAAAGCATGCTAAGAAGAACAAAAGGAAACAGCAAGACATACATAAGGAGTTCGAGGATTACTTCTCACAGCAGTTCGATGACGGGATGAATCAGAATCACTTCGGAGATGACACATCAGATAATGGCAGACCTACCCATAAGAGTGAGAGACCGCGTATTGATTACTCCTTTAAAAGGCTTTTAGCGAAACTTAAATATATTATTTTTGTAGGAAATGATACCTGGCAAGATAAAATAATGACAGTAGTTCAAACTTTCGTAGACTGGGCAATAACTTTGTTATTTAATAACATACCTAAAGATTTTTCTTTCTTAGGAAAAATCTTTAACAATGGATAGTGTGAAAATTAATATATTGCAATGGAATTCTCAGAGTATCCTACCTAAAAAACTTGAGTTTGAACAAATATTGATCCAGGAAAAAATTCATATTGTAGCTCTAAGCGAAACATGGTTGGATTCTAGTTGTAATTTTAATACAAATAATTATTGTGTTTTTCGTCGTGATAGACCAGACTCGCATGGAGGAGTCGCTATTTTGATTCACAATTCTATAAAAGCCCAACTATGTCATACCACAACATCTAATCCTGGTATTGAGTTGTTGCATGTTAAAATTTATAACTGCGATTTAATTCATAATGTTATTTCAATCTATTGCGCGCCTAATGTGAATACCTCACAAAATGATTGGGACTCGGTGTTTTCTATAGCCAATTCAAAAACTTTGTTGTTAGGCGATTATAACGGCCATCATTCGAATTGGTCCTCGAGAACCAACCGAAGAGGTATTCAGATTTTCGACTCCTTGATAGATAACAGTTTCGTTACTTTAAATGATGGGAAGCCGACGCGTATTAAATTGGTAAGTGGAATTGTTCAAAAAACCACACCAGATATAACTATTGTCTCTTCAGATATTTCTTTTAAATTTGACTGGAAAGTTACCAACGAAACTTTAGGCAGCGATCATATGATGATTAAAATATCTACAGCTTATACTACAACAACAAAAATTGTTAAAAAAAGAAATTTTAAAAATGCAAACTGGGATACTTATCGCAAGTACATTGAAGATGCACTCGTCGATTGTATGTTACCTAATAACCCGCAAGTAGCTTACGACATGTTTTTAGACATTATCAATGCAGCAGCAGATGTGAGTATCCCTTATTACAAATTTAATCAAAATCCCTATAGTGAATTCACACCAAAACCTTACTGGTCCCCATGTTTATCCAAAGCTGTTGCTGAGAGGCGGTTAGCCTTATCCGTATTTAGAGGTAATCCAACCCCTGACAATTTAAAAACACTTCAAGATAAAACTCGTGATGCGCAAAGATCTATAAGAAATGCTAGAAATAGTGAATTCCGCAAATTTTGTACCTCTATTGATGAAAAAACTACTTCTAGTAACATGTGGCGCCGCATGCGATGGCTTAAAGGGATCCGATCGCCTACGATGCACGTAGAGGAAACATTGGCTGAGGAAGTTTTATGTAATCTTACGCCTGACTTTACTTGTCCACCAGACCCTATCTTTTATTCACAAAATTCCAAATTAGAAACATGCATATCTAGACAAGAGCTAGATAAATGTATTAAATCAAGGGATACTGCACCCGGTTGCGATGATATTTCTTTTTCCATGATTAAACACCTACCGGAAGTTGCTAAACAAATATTACTTCAATTTTACAATGTTTTCTTTTCATTATGTTATATTCCTAAACAATGGCGACAAATTCGCATAGTACCTATCCCTAAACCAGGTCGAGATCTATCTCTTATTTCTGCATTAAGACCAATTTCGCTTATGTCTTGTTTATGTAAAATTTTTCACTCAATAATCAATAAGAGAATTGAATGGTTCATAGAAAAGGCAGGGTTATTTAATGAAGAGACAATAGGTTTCCGTAAATCGCGATCCTGTTTAGATAACTTAAATACATTGATTTCTCACATACAAATTGGCTTCTCAAATGATTTAATTACTGTGGCATGTTTCCTGGATATAGATAACGCATATAATAATGTTGACATAAACAGTCTTTTGCAAACCATGGATCAACTTGGAGTGGGCGCAAGTTATTGTAGGTATTTGTGGGAATTTCTTAAAGAACGGTATCTAACAATTGAGGGTAGTGGGCAAAAAGTGACTAGAATAGCCAGAAGAGGTTTGGCCCAAGGAGATCCATTATCTCCGTTGTTGTTTAACATTGCAACCATTCATATTTGTAAATCAATACCTAACTCCTTATCTATTTCACAATATGCAGATGATTACGTTATTTGGATTACATCTAATAATATGGATCATGCGTCGGCCGAGTTGCAGAATGCTTTAGATATCTTATGTGACTTATTTGACAATCTTAATCTTACTATTTCTTCAAATAAAAGCAAAATATGTATATTTAACAGAGGCTATAGAAAGCATTCAGTTAATTTAGGAATAAACTGTAATCAGTTGGAAGTGGTTGACTCTGTGAAATATCTTGGTTTGTGGTTGGATCGTTCACTTAGGTGGGGTAGACATATCAATGAAATTTCAAAACGAATGCTTAAATATATAAATTTATTTAAAGTTTTAGCCGGTGCAAGTTGGGGCATGCACCCGAAATACCTACGTACATTGTACATATCTTTGATTAGAAGTCGCATAGACTACGCAAGCTTTTTCTATGATAATAGTGCAAACACTCACCTAACAAAATTAGATAAGGTACAAAACCAGGTCATGCGAATAGTGGGTAGTTTTATTAGAACGACGCCCATTCACACAATGGAAAGCGAGTTATGCCTACAGCCTTTATACCTACGGCGCCGGTTCCTCGCCGGTAAATATTGTCTCAAAACTAAATCAATGCAGTCAAATAATTCCATGAAATTATTAGCTGATTTATCGACACTATGTAATAATTCTAGGTTCTGGTTTAATAAAAAAGTTCCTGCCTTAGTGCTGGCTCACAATTCTTTGAATTCACTTAAAATTCACTGTACCAATAAATTAGGTATGTTCTCTCTGGACACATGGGTAAGTAGTATAGATGATTCTAAAACTATAAAATATAACGTCGACTTTATGCCTTATCCTAAAAGACAATACCACCCGGATTGTTTACAAAACCTTTTCTGTAATTTTATTAACACGGAATATTCCACCTTCACTAAAATTTATACCGACGGTTCTAAGGAGGGCGACCGAATAGGAGCGGCCTTTTATATCGCGGAAGGAAATCATTCTGCGAAATTCCAAATTAATGCTAACGTATGTATAATGGAAGCTGAACTTATCGCCATAGCAGAAGCATTGTCATACGCTCAATCTTTTAGCCAGGGAAATGTCGTAATACTGACAGACTCCAGAAGCTCGCTTCAACACTTGGCTCGGTGTACCTCGGTATTCCGAGGCACTTCGATAGCCTATTCCATATGGGACAGTATTTTGAGATTCCAATCACAAGGAAGAAATATTGTTCTTCAATGGATACCTTCACATGTTGGCCTGGGAGGTAATGAAACAGCTGACCTATTAGCGAAACAAGCCGTATCAGATGGCATCCCAATTGACTTTTATCCCTTCTATACTAACTTTATTCCTAAAATTAAAAATGATTGTTATTCTCTTTGGAAGGAGTATTTTGACAAAAGGTCCCGAGAAAAAGGAATTTGGTATAAGACGATCCAACCGCAACCCTTGAGATACCCATGGATTGATAACCAGTTATTAAATAGGCTAGATACCGTCACCGCGCTTAGACTTCGTACCGGACACATTCCATGTAATAAGTTTTTACACTTAATGAAAATTTCTTTGACTGCTAATTGTGTTTCGTGCAACACCGTAGATGATGTATATCACAAATTGATGGAGTGTGTTCGTAACGATGGCTATAGATCTACATTAGGATTTAAGCGATTAGAAATAGGGTATTGTAACAGTGTTTTAGCCGAGCCTGTTTCAGACTCGGCTAGAACACTTTACAAACTAGTTTTATCTATAAGTTGATTTGTATGAGAGTGTTTATTTACCAGGGCGGCATAATCGCATGTGCGATAAAGCCCTTTTAATTGAATAAAAAAAAAAAAAAAAAAAATACTTAAAGGTAACTAAAAGCCAATTAAGACGTTTAGTATCTATAAACAATATTGTATAATACCACGTTAATCAAATCTACAATTCGATTTTTATATAAGCTTTGCTTAGTTTGGGACTAGATGGCGTTATGTGAGATGTCCATAAATATTTATTAAAACATATTGAACGAATTTATGTAAATATAAAGCTATTAGATTAAAACATGCATTCTAAATCTCAAACTATGTTTTATCTACGTTCGGCAGCTTCAAAAGACACTAAGATAGATAACGCAGCAATAAACAACTGATAATGAGATTAATTACGCGAATCAATTAACTATTTGACCCGATATGTAACGGATAACTGCGTAACTCAGCAAATTACATTATTGTGACTATGAAGAATAAAGAAATAACTATTTAGATAAAACTGTTTAAGATAGTAAAGGAGAGAAGCCTCTAAAGCATAGGTTTTACGTTTTGACTCATAGCTAGGATAAAGCAATTTAGGTAACCTAGCTTCATCATTATACTGGAACCTAAGACTTTCGAGTCAAAAGATGCCCTCAAAATAAGTCAAATGTCAGCTTGTCACTTGGTCGACAATACACACATAAAACTGGTTACAGCATAATATTTTGACCTTAGTCAAATATAGCAATAACATCGCAAATAACAGATCTTATCAGACTGTTAGGCAATGCGAAAATTATTCTTAATGTTTTTGCCCAAAAAAGGGTCGGAATAAAGGACTATATAACTTTATTGGAACTTATCCAAAAAGGTAGACGCCCACAAATAAGAACAGGAAACTGACAGTAATTTATGTAATGAAACCGATGTACGCATTCTAAAGAAGACATTTGTATGCAAAAACATTTTGGCAGTTCTTGTAAGACGATAGAGTTATCTATTAGCATTGTTGTTGGGACCGTAAATACATTTATTTAAACTTTCTAAAAACTTGACTAACTAAACTGTTTCGCAAGCGTCATTTAACTAGGTCTTATTTGCATTGAACAAGTATACGAAATTGATGACACAGGTTGCAATTCTGATAATATTTTATTTACTATGCTAATACAGTAAGCAAGTAATCAAGTAGATTCAACAGCTGGCGAGTCGAATGAAGACCAAACCACATCAGCCAATAGTATCATGTCGCAAGATTAGTGACCACATGACCAGTGGTGAAAGGCACAAAAATAACAGCGACACAGTTTCCACGAGTGGTCACCCTTATTTGGTCGTATCAATTCATCTCCTTTTATGGAATCAACTCATACATTAGTTCAAATGTGCGTTGAAAATCTATTAAGCATTAAATATTTCAACGACTTGTTAGAAAGATTGATTTATTTTATTTGATCGATTAATAATTTGCTGTAAGGCATTTCGCTATTTCGTATCTTGCAACATATTATACGGTTCTCATATCAGAAGATAAAAATCAAGCCTTATTCAGAGAGGTCATTGTCACTTCCATATTCGAGGGCCTCCTGTCAACAATGACAACCTCCGGCGAAACCCTCGATGCGTCAACGACACGCAACAAAATGTATGCTTATAATAATGGTAAGGTTATGTCGTCAGTGTAACATTCGCCGTGTGTGGATGACTCAGAGATTCGCAATTTCAATACTTTTACTCAAGTAGATAAAGAAAAATCTGTATGCCCAGCGGTTAGGATTCATTTTGGTACCAGGGGGTGTTAGTAAGCTTTTTTGGCTTTAAAGCGTGCGAGTGGCACCTTGTAATTAACCGTTAAAATATATAAATGAGTTTTGAAACAGTTATATTAACTTGAGAATTGCTTTGTGAATATTTTGGTAAGGGTTTTTTATGATGTGTTTTCGGAGAATCACTTTAGTTAAACGAAACAGTCAAAAAGAAAAGATTTTCGTTCGACGAATTGCTTGTTCAGAGAAAGATGAGCGATATTATTTTCTCAATAATCTTAACCTTAATGTTGAAAACGAAACGAAAGATTAATCAAACACCTAATCATAATACACATATCTGCTGTTTTTTGAAATATAAGTATTATGTAAGTTTATACAAATTACAGTAAATGATGACAAATGACAGAATGATGAACCGACACTAATTAATAGGCGGTCAGTAATAAAATATCCCAATGTGGGCCACGATGTTGAAATCAAATTCTTCATTTGGGTAACATTATAAGATATGTACCTACTACCAAAATCATCAAGAGAATACGAAAATCGAGTTATATGGTAAAAGATGTGAATCAAAATATATATTAAAATAATAAAACTGTATACATAGGTTATAGAGGAAGAGGTAGGCCTAAAAAACGATGGATAAATTGTGAAAAATGATAGAGAAATGAAAGGAGTGAATACTGAGTTAATGACGAAAGAATGGAAGAAAATAAAGTTCTGGTCCGACCCCACCTAACTATATAAATACATAAAGGCAAGAAGAAAAACTAGAACTGAACAATTATCATAATATATTAATATTCATCCAGTAACGAGCGAGGCTGTACATTATTTCTTTGAACATGAGTCACGATATGACAGCAACGCGTGAGCATCTGTGCAAGCAAAGTTAACAACTAAAGGCAAGGCCGTCCGAGGCCAACGTTTATTGCAGAGCCCATACAAATCCTCGTCATTTTACTAATACCCATCAATATTCTCCGTGATTAATACTATCGATATAATCTATAGATTAATATTATATATCTATTAATTGTCTAGCGAGGATTCAAATGTCAATACGGCATTGTTCATTGTTTTCATTACATGTGATGTTTTGTTAGTCTACTCTAGATTAACTTTTAAGTTGGTATGAAAAGGCATAGCATTAATGCCTTTATCTAAATATAACAGCTCTTCTCTTACTGTGTTTAAATATTATTAATCAATATCTGTTTTGATATTACGACAAACAATTACAGATATTCATTCCGAAACATAAGAAATATACTTAATAGAATTTGCATAGTAAATCATAAAGCTCGTCTTAGGAGTTTGTGTATTCAAAAACCTAAATAATTACTTGATAATTCTCTTAGCGGCCTCCAATACAAGTTTCTACACGACCTTAAAATTTAAGGTAAACAGCGCAAAACCAATTAATGCTGACATTATTCAAAGAGATAATCCTTATCTATCGCCCACATAACGTTACACCAAAGTTATTTTAATTCTTAAAGAGGTTAGAATACAGTTGAAACTTCATCAGAGTGAGTTTTGAGTGATGTACTGAGTATGAGTCAGAATCAACAAACGCGTTTACGGGTATACGAACAAACATGTACGGTAGATCATACGTGACTTGTGAGCTTCGACCATATTTGGTAATTTCCATGTTTTGATATGTTATGTAGACTGCGATGCAGTTTCTGTAGCCAATTCTAACTGCCTATTTGAAACTGTTATTTGATAGTTGACAGAACCTTAGGCCATATCATGGATTTCTTAGCCATATGGTAACGTATCAATCAGAAACTTTGCCACATTTATTTTTGTTGTCTGAATCCTTCATATTCCTAGTATGTACAACTTTTATTGAGTTATGGGACGAGCTTTCTTCTATACAGTAAATAGATCTCATAAGATTCTCTACTCAGTTATTGTGTCTTGGTTACATACTCTACACAATGAAGATTTCTTATATTTATTGATTTATATTTATGACCAAAATGAAATTTCATTAAAAATTTATGACTTATCGCAAAATGCCTAGTAGATTGATATTTATGTAAATTTAAAGGATTTAATACATCTGCAACAGATTGACAGCGTATTTATACCACAGAGGGTTTTTTATTGCTTTGATCTGGCGCCTAGACTCTACTTTAAGACTTTTATCTATTGGCAATGAGACTTTTCAAGTTAGTACAACAATGCCTCACCCACGCAAGCACCAAATCGGCAAAACAAACAAACAGACCGACGTGATTTATATTATCAGGGTGATGTAGTTAGTAATATTGGACAGAGCATTCGTTTACACTATCATTTATCAAACCCATTGTGATGTCTACTTCGGTATCACACACATACATAATACATATTTGTATACTTAAAATTACAGTTAGTTCAACAAAAAGCTACTATATGAAGTTGATGAAGGAATAAATAAATAAATCTGCAACGTAAACAAATAAAGCACAAATATATGAAGAAGTAAACGAAAGCAGGATTGATCCCAAACATTTGTTCATAGTGGTTGTTTAGAGGTGATCAAGCTACAACGCTGAAAATACATTTTTAAAATGGCATTAAACTGTTTGATAGCACAAGGTATGCCGCGACAAACAGTAGCTCTACCATGAGTTTTTACTATACTGTATTTACTACACTCGCTAGCGTCTGTAGTTAAAAAACTGTATGAAGATTTGTACAGCGCCTCTAGCGGATAGTTGGGTATTAAAATTCGTAATACTAATATTGACGTAACTACTGTAGTAAAGTCAGGCGATTTTACTGTGACAACTCATGGTAGAGGTACAGCCAAACAGATAAGCTAAGTTGCACTCGCTGTTCGAAGTGCAACATCAGTGTACTTTTCTGCTTATCAAGTAAACAAGCTCTCCTTTCATTTTTAATTGATAAATTCTTTATCAACGTTGCGGTGCGCTGTGTGGGGGTCGTTCAACTGTGCAGGATATAGGCACATAGTTAATAACAGTACTATTGTGATGAACTTTCACTTCGATTCTATGCATGAAACCAGTGCGAGATAAAAATAGTTCTTATACATTTATATTTTATGACTGATCTTCTATTGATGGGTTGTTGTGCTCACCTCCATATTTTCAATTGCTCCTCTACAGGAATCTGCATCTCATATCTACTTCAGCCGAAATTGTTGCTCTTGTAGAGGCTAACCCCCTATCTTATAAAAAGTTAGCGTGGACTTTATGTCATCAGTATGGCACCTAATCAATACATCAAGTCTGCGCTAACTTTGTATAAGATAGACCGAGTGTATCCACCAATACTGGCGTTAAAGTGAAATCATGTTATTGTAGATGCATGTACAATTATGATGGATAAAGATTGAGGGTCGATGGAGAGTGACAGAGACATGGTGTAGGATCGTTTCGCGTATCGCATCCGTTCAGATAGCCGACAGACTACATTCTGTTGCGGTGCGTGTACGTGATTCAGATAAATCAATGTCCTATTAAAAATAGATCCGATGAAAAAGGAAAACGCACCCATCTACTCCTGGTTCTAGTCTGAACTCTTTGCAATAATTCAAATTAAAAACATGATCTAAATATCTCTACTAAATTTGAGAAATTTTGATTCTAGAGATAGATATTGTGATGGTTTATAGTGCAAGATAGATGCCAAAAGAAATGTTGCAAAGCGAATGTTTGTATTACGAAGTTACAAAAATACCTACCAGCTGTGTAAAATATATTTAAAATTCAATATGCATTGCCTGATGTCCGCAAATTGAGAATTTCACGTTCAATTATCAAAACATGTACGAATGACGTCAGCGTAGTGGTTCCACAATCATGGTTTCGTCATCGATGATCTAATGATGTATCTAATCTTATTTAACGATGGTGTTTTTATAAGGGCGAATTTATAAACATAAGGCGAGTCTGAGGCAGGGCCAGCTTTGGCGTGGGACATGCCGCATGCAACATTTATTTATGTGTCCGGTACGACTTCTAAAATGTTAATATCATAACATTAGATTGCCTGTTGATTTCTAAAGATCCACTGATAGGTACCTCATCGTTGATCTATCTATATGATCTTTCTTGTTTCATACTATACTTTTCAGCTTTCCATGCTTGTTTCCCTATTTACCTAGTGTTAATAACATCTTAACAGCAAGATCGATGCTTTCAATACATTTCTATTTGTTGTGCTTCATAGCACTCAGATGAATGAACTAATCCACCTTTCCTACAATGTGACCATCGGTAAATTACTAGTCACTTAAACAGGGAGTGGCCACGAGCTCATAAACAACACCGATAGTACGAAGAACTATTACTTCTATGCCGAAGGATGGTATACAAAAAACTTGTTTACATTTTTTCCAAGCTTTCACAAGTCGATATCAAAGTCGAATCAGACGGGTTTGGGGGACGTTGCACCTGTCTGGAGAGGGGGACTTGAACCGCAGATTACAGCAACAGTTACTAAAGAAAATCCTGCCGACCACCTGTCGAAATAAACGTTTTGTTGTGATGGAAAGAAACGATTGAAAATATAGGAAAATCACATTAAATCGCTATCGCTTTAAATATTGCAAGATTGGAATGGCTGAAGGTAAGATTAAATTGGATATTTCGAGAACTTGCAATATCAATATTATTTCAACCGAAAGAAAATCGTGATTGGTAGTTGTACCAGGTTGGTAAAACATTTTAGAAAAAGGAAGACCGACGGGGTTTATTTTATGCACATTTCATATAATGCTAAATAAACACAGAATTATTAGCAAGCTTGATATCAGCTTCAACTATGTCCAATCCATATAGATAGATGAAGAGCTATCACCATCTATCGATCCGTACATATATCAATCTCCAGACTCCAGGCGACATTCCTCCTAGAACTCTTGTCAACCAGTGTACACAATTAGACAGTGCAGTGTCTTCCGTCGGCGTCAAGTTGTCGCGTGCCAATTTTCCGGTCTGACGCGGAACCGGTCTAGCGTGCGTGCCCTTGCAAACTTTTGAGCTTTATCGAGCTGATTTTGAAGCAGAGAAAGGTATATGCATTTAGTGCAAAGACTGTAATGCAATAGTAGTCAAAGTTAAAACTATAAATACCCAGGTGTGAAACACAAATATGATAGAAGACAGAAACTTGGCCCTTAAGATTAAACAAATGAGCTTAAAACAACTCATTTTGTTACTGCGAAGTATTTTGCTTAGTTTATTGCTAGTGGAGAACATTACTGGAATCAAACGCTAGTACTTAATCCTGAAATAAAGTTACAAATATGTACGTGTTCTTCTCAAAACAATGAAACTACTAAGAATCTGCATCAAATTAGAGCACTCAAAGGCCTCATTTGGAACAGATTACCGACTAAAACCACCACTCACGTCATACGCGCGATACAACAGTTGTTTCTCCGAAAACAGAACGCTTGCCGATAGAAACCAACATAAGACATGGCGTGTTGGATGCGTCATGCACTTGACACAACCGACCACCTGCGTGATTCATGAAGATAGCTTTTACGCTTGGTTTCGGCAATAATGAGCCTGTTGAGTCAATTGAAGTTACCAAGTTCCCACAAACTCTTCGAACACATTAAGATTCGAAGCCACTAGTATCGCTGACCAGGCATTCTTATTGTAATTCCAAAGGTCGGCGCATAAAAACTCAACAGTAAAACGAAGAGTAAAGTACAGACCACACAGGCAGCAAGTCGTAGTTGCAATCAGTTAGCAACAATGTCAAACGGTATTTGACCCAATAATGCCTAGATAAATGCATCTGTGATTTGTTGCAAACTGACACACTTGCAATCGAAGGCTAGAATCTTAGTCACGTAGCGTGGACATTAGAATAACTACATGGTGTAAAAATGCATGTTTCGAATACTATTGAGTTATTGCACGTATTTGGTTTATGTTGTTGTAGCTTTTAACAAATTCTAGCAAATAATTAAATTGGATTTCGTATACAACATCTTGGCTATAGTAGAAAAAGAAATGGAATAGAAATAGAAAAACAATCATTATTTATTTAGTCGCGTGCAGTATACTATGATTCCGTTTTTAGGGTTTCAGAGTAACAGTTTGTAAATATGTTTGTGTACTACAACTGAAAAGTGTCAAGAGCTTTGCCTTGACTGATTGCAGGTCGAGGGTTCGACCTTCACTTTACCAAGAAACCACAGTTAGATGATGGCTGTATGTTTACATATTATACATAATTCAATCTTGTTTCCATAGTGCCAGCTTGTAAATTAATATTTATTATTATCCAGGGCGTGGCATAGTATTTTCCTCATCAACATCATCATCCATCCTCCTCGGGGTTGGCAAACCGTAACGTATGGAATCTGAGTCATCGCTCGAGAATTTAATTTCAGTCGTATGCAAGTATTCTATCACTAAGTGTATAGTTTTTAATAATATAATCGTACATTTTATGTGTGCACAGTATTATCAGCGAGGCGCGACTCGGAAAGTTGTGATTCACATATCAGGTATCCGCGTATCATGTGGGTCAACACAAGATCCTATGCTTTGAGTCATTGTAAAGCCTTGCTTCAGATTTTCGGCTGCATGGTTTTAATTATTATTTAATTAAATTGGCATCATAAGTAGGACGTTTTTTCTCCGCTTTAACCATATGATTTTACAATTTTAACTAATATCTTATCAAATTTAAAATACTTAGTTGTTTTTTCGAGTTTAAGACTGTGTGGCTATGACAACAATAAAGCTGTAAGAAAAAAATATGTCTTGCTCTCTGTCCTACATGAGTTCAAAGTACGTGCTTTCCATAAAAATATACGAATAACAAATTACTCATCAGCGAGCGTTTCTATTTAAATGTGGACGTAAACGGTCATCAGAACACGACGTAAGCAGATTACATTATACACAAGATTATGTTATTTTTTGATAAATATTAATCTAATATTATACCAGTCAGTGTATTTTCATGCTGCTCTACCAACTGTGATTTATTTCGTACAATATTTATTTGAACTTCTGGCAAATTAATATGATTCTCTATAGTTTCAAATCGTCCCGGTCTCAAGATGTACAAATGGCTGTATTTTATTGAATCTTTGGTCTTATTTAGCTCGATCAAGCTGAATGTTCGTCTACCAAAGTCTCGTAGCTCATTTGTTTTATTCGCTCCATGTTCAGCGCGAAACTCTCCGCTCTTTTACGGTTTGTAAATAGCTCATTGTTTTGGTTGTGTTCGAGAGCGTTGACCATCGGGGTTCACTGCGATTGACCTGCGGAACCTCAGGGCTGCAGACGACTGCCAAGAGCAATCAAACGTGCACTTTACGAGGCGTTAAGTAACACTTTCGGTGATTTGCTATTGATTTTTTGAACTGATAGAATACGATGACATTCTGGGATGAAGGTTTCCGTTCGGGATGATGCCAAGGATGTTTTATTTTTAAAACCAAATAATCGACAAAATTGTTGTATTGTTGTGTTATTTTGGTTCGTTTACTTTAGAATCTTACTGTTTCACGTGATTATACACAGTGAATTCGGGTGTTCGTATGAAATAATGGCTTTGCCTCATTTTATTCATGTTTCTAACTACCATAATTTTTATAACAACATATTTACAGCAATAAAAAAGTTACTTAAAGCAAAAACGGTCCATTTTTTACAGATGATCTAAATATGTTTAAATCTTCACAAATAAAGGTGATTCTGACTAGATAGTCAAAAGAAAACAAAATATGGAGAAACTCTCGAATTGAATATACTAAAGTGGATAGGACAAAATACAACGATCCAAATGATTCAGAACGTGACATTTAGCACATGTTAGCTTATTGGTCGCACAAAACCGGACAGATACTAGAAGCGACCGTTACGGTGAGTCACGCAGAACTTAGCCTTTTGTTTCCATGTTGAGATGTGCTACATAATATTACGAATAAAACGTATTGTTACGTGCGTGATACTCCACTTTATCATATCAAAGTTAAATAGAATATCTGTGGAAATAACTCTGAACAGCAGTAGCAGATCAGCAAAACTGGTGGATAGAATGAAGACCCTCAACAAAATACAATGCATAAAATGCATGGGCATGACACGACAGTCATGTAAGTAGAAGTAGTGCGTTGTGCTCGACAAACCGAAACGCAAGGTCCTGCCCTTCAAGCCGGAACATAACGCGTCAGTCGCCATTTCACTGAAAATGTTTAATAGATTCACAGAATCTTAGTAGACCTAAAAGTAAAACATTCAATGTGTATATCGGCTTCAAGTATGAAGATAAGAATACGATGAATATATATTTCCTTTATCGAGCAGTTTAACAAGGTTTATTACCGGCAGAAACAGCGATTCAAATTTACAACCGCAATCGACAGCGCTATACGCCATGAAATTTTGTATCATTAGCAAGGACGATCTTTATGACTTAGAAGCTGAAATGATAGCAATTCCATACAGTAAACACTTAAAGAACATTTAAGAGCCCATTTCAGCGTTTATGACAGTAGCAAATGGGTAATACCTTAGAGGAGAGACATAGATGTTACCACTAGGCATTCTGCCAGGTTTGGTAGACAGGGTAGGTCTGTTACGCTAACCGTAAGATTTATTGCGTGCTTTGGAGATATTCATCTCGTCAAGGACCAATTTTGTGAGGTACTTTACTTTTGAAATGACCTTGAAGTTTATTATATTATAGACAAGTAAGCAGTATAGGATCAGATTATGCGTTTTTATGGAACTGCGTACTACAACAGGCTTGGAAGGGTTTTCCGGTGCTCTATCATTGTCTTCGAGCTATACGTCACAGATATGGTCATTATATCGCCATCTAGATTACAAAACATCAACGACCACAATGGTAGTTGTAATACTATGTACTTACTACTAATTGTCCGCGTGGTCGTAAGATTGGGGTCATGGCGTCGCTATTGTCTTGCGTTTCTTATTAGTGGTCAATAAGAAAGTTATGTCAAGAATTTTAAGAGCTGATTATGAACGACCACTAGGTAATGAGAATTCAACATGTACGTTAAGGATGTATTCAATGTGAATTGACAATCGAGAAATGACTGTATTACGGTAAAGCCTAGAAATTCTAATGTTGGATCCATGTAAAAAAAAAAAAAAAAAATCTGAATAAAAGATATCGGTATAGGAAAATGGAGCAAGCTACTAATAAAATATATTATTATACGTCATTAACCATAGGCTAGAAGATTTAATCAAGCCTAGATAAAGACTAGTAAAAACGTGTAAATTTCAATTTCCTCTCAATTAAGCAAACTGCAGAACAATGTTAAGAGCCAAGTTAAAAAGCTAAGTGACAGGCAACATGACACACACCCAGTATTGTCACGTAACGTAAACGTGTGAAACTCCTCATGTGGAGTGGAACTAAAGAACTAATGAGGATATTATGTAATTTAATGCGGGAATATGGTAAACGGATTTAGCACTTTGAGGAAAACAAAACAAATTATAGAGTAGCTATAAATTAGAGTGGTAAACAATAATATTTGTCTCAAAATAACTCTTGACACCATATGGTACGGTACGTGACACCTCTAGACAAGTCTAGAGTTTCTAAGCAAGGATAGAGTGAGTATTTTTAGACGGATTGTATACCTTTAACTTCACCTCTACCAGCTTGTTCAGATATTTCTCTCTAATACCTTCACGATATTACTTCAAGCCATATTTGTCTAGCCGTGAGTAGAACCTTACTGATCAGATTTAGCTCCTTCAAGACTCTGGTGTTCTTTATATTGGATGGTTGTAAACTGTAGGAAACAGGCTGTATTCTTCAGGCCCTGGTCGAGAGAAACTGGCACCTAGAATAACCTAGTTTATAAGACAATTTTAACAGATCTGCGTGATTTTACTGAATAAAGAATTAATGAGAATGACCAGCTCAGATTTTGTCTCCGCATACTGTATAATCTAGGGCAAATATTAAAAGGCAGTCATAACCGCATTTGAAATGATTTGAATAAAACATTTATCCTGTTATTCAAATCGCTCCAACAATGACATTCGCACATTTTGTGTAGGACGTTGAACCAATTACGACCTCAGCGACCACACAGTATTGGCAAATATTTGTTTTTTTTATCTAAACATTTAGATAGCTGCAAATATGATTTGCACTGAGTATTGCTAACTAGTGGCGCGTCTTGTGAGAGACCTACGTCCAGCAGTAGACTTGTATAGGTTGATGATGGTGGTGATTGCCAACTAATAGCAAAAACTGTGATGCTATTTTCAGTAAAAAGGTATACTAGTCGTACCTTTCCTACTTATACAACTAACCAAGAGAAGCTCAACTATCAAAAACTTATCTGCTCCAAGTATAGGTAACATTATTTTCTATTATATGTTCAATAGGTAACAGCTAGGCACGGTAAAGCAGTGTCTAGTCTGGCTAATCTTTCCAACACGATGCTACAACAAAATACAGTTGTAGCATCGACACGATAAGAAGAAGAAGATATGTTCAATTTATAATGCTAATACAGCGCTATCAATATTGCTACATAAACTAATAGACATTATCGATAGACTATTTACATTAATTTAAATTAGTTCTTAGATAAACAATACAAACTGCGGTTATTGACCTCTTTGTTCGCTAGTTTCTTTAAATGAATTATATTAATAATAATTATATTGGGACAAGGGTAGGAAGATAATGAATACTTTATTAATTATCAAACTTTTGGGATTTCCACATAGAACTTATACATGTATGGTGTAATGGGTTATCAAGCAATCTGCTCTTATATCGTGTCATATCTCTAAGTCGCTCAAAGGCAAGGTCAGAAAGAATACAAATAAAAATCAATAAACTTCAGTAAAATCACAAGGCTCATTTAGAATAGTCTTAAAAATACTTGCAGTCATCTATCAAAATGATGATAGTGAAGCGTATATTTTCCGACCTTTACAAGTAGTATTAAGTTTTAAGGTATGCCAAAGAGCAGGCCTAAGACTTATCAATTCAATTATTCTTGTTCGATAAGGAATTCCACTGTAATGACATCACCGCGAGAGGTCAGCGAAGTGCTCAATCAAATTATTGTACTTTGGAGTATAAAAAATAAGAAAACTCGCCTTATTATTCGAAAAACCTCTTGTGGCGAGTACGGCGCATACGCATGAGGTTCGGGTTCGATAACCGCACCTGCCGAGCGGATTAATCTGCTCGTAATATTTTGTTTATGATGGTCACACGAGAAAATACATTATATACATGATATAGAATATTTTTAATATTATCCTTTTGCCGAGTATTACAAAGCTATTAATGTTTGTTAGAGTGAGATAGTAACATTAATATCTTTGCATAAATCACAAATTATAATGCTAATGCATTTACAAGAAAAACCTCTTAGCCATTACAATATCAAATTAGCAAACTTATTCACGCCATGTTCCACATCCGGTGCCGAAACTGCCATATTGTCATTCGAAATTCGAAGAACGTGCGCGCACGCTGACCTTAGCCCGCAGAGGGCTCAGTGGCCAATGGGAGGAGAGGAGGCTCTAGAGGACTAATCAGGGTTGCTTCGTACTATAAATACACGTATTTCAAGCTATTGCATAGCTTATATCGCGGGCCTTGAGCGTGGAGACCGAATCCAGAAATTCCGTAACGAAAATAACCTTATATCGCGGGCCTTGAGCGTGGAGACCGAATACAGAAATTCCGTAACGAAAATAACCTAACACTGCGTATGCGTAATCTAGCAAAAACTGCTATGCAATAGCTTTACCGCGGCAGTCCCCACAGAGAGTGCCACACGTCTTTTTTATTATTCTTGAGGTAATAAGAACTCGTCACAATCATGATTGTCATTTTATTGTCGACATAAGATATTTAGTGTTCCCTTTTATAATAATGGATAGATATTGAAACAAATACAAGAAGTACCTATACAAAAACAATACAACAGATTTACAGTCAAGCACACGTTTTAAGCTTAACTAAATAGGTATATGTTGTTTTTTATCTTACAATTAGTAAAATATGTATTATGTAGCAACCCTAATATCAAGCCACGAACTAAGTAAAAAAACTTGAGACAACGAAACATTAGCTATGTCCTTGACGCACCTTGCTATTCCAGTTAGATAAGTCAGAGTACAATCCTTATTTCTAAAGAAGTAAGGATCGTTTTGAAGGAAGGTTCTGTAGATAATATTCAATTCAATATGGGTGGGACAGCTTGTTAAATAATATGGTGTTTGAACACCTCAGTTCTTAGCTGAGACAATAATATATAATATCGATTGTTTAACAATAAACTCAAGGATTTGCACCTAAGTTACCACAAAATAAGTACATTATGACATAGAAAAAGATTATTAGGTACTAATGAAGAAGAGTATAACTTAGAAGGTATATAAAACATTTATGAATATTTTATATTTATCTACAAATTCATTTATATCGGAAAAACCATCCAACTATCCAGCAGGATACATTAGCAAAAAAAAAGCTAGCACTCCGGGAGTGCCGGCAGAAGTGAAAACTTCAATATTAACGTTGTGTTTTCACTTTTAAGTTTTCACTTCAAAAATATAACCACAGTCGTGATTGTGTCATGTCATTGTGTCACATTCGCGCAAGCGCGAATGTGACACAACGACGAAGACAACAGACGAAGACACAGACACATTCGCGCAAGCGCGAATGTGTCTGTGTCTTCGTCGTCATCGTCACGTCACGTCATGTCGCCACGTCATCGTCACGTCATCGCGCAAGCGCGAATGTGTCTGTGTCTTCGTTGGCTTCGTCGTCATCGTCACGTCACGTGATGTCGCCACGTCATCGTCACGTCATGTCGCCACAACACTATTTAATTGTTTGAGTCATACGTCGCGTGACCGCAAGTGTGTTCTTTTGTCGTCTCTTGTTTTACGAGCAATGTATAAAAATTAAATAAGATCTTACGCTTTTTCGACGTCACGTGACCCTGACGCGAGTTTGAAAGTTTTTACCCACCCAGCGCCGCTAAAGAAGTTTTCACTTCAAAAGTTTTCACTTCAATAACATTCTTCGCATACTGGCCACGGCCCCCTAAACATTGTAATTATTAATGTTAAAATAAAACAAAGTAAAACGATCCAGTTTATACATTTATCCATCCCCCAAGGGAACACACATATATATACAAGATAAGCTTGTATTTAAAATATATCGTATTATATGCACCATTATCACACGAAGTGTAATAATACTATTTCGTCCTAGTTATGTAATATAAGCAATACTGTATTTTTACATTTCGTTTATGGGAGTCCTAGACGTCCTAGATATGGCAATATAACTCTCAGATTGGCAACCTAATGCCGGCGCGCGCCGCTCCTCGGTCCTCTGCCCCCGCGCTCCGCACCGCACCGCGTGTTGGCAGCGCCTTGTACTCGAGCCGGGCGCCGCGCCGGTCGCCACAACACTATTTAATTGTTTGAGTCATACGTCGCGTGACCGCAAGTGTGTTCTTTTGTCGTCTCTTGTTTTACGAGCAATGTATAAAAATTAAATAAGATCTTACGCTTTTTCGACGTCACGTGACCCTGACGCGAGTTTGAAAGTTTTTACCCACCCAGCGCCGCTAAAGAAGTTTTCACTTCAAAAAGTACAATGTAAGCAGAGGTATAAAAATAAAATTGACAAAAGGAATTTTAAAACGGTCACCAAAAGCTCATAATTATGAGTGAACTATAAACACAGATTTGGAAAGTAACGACTACGATAATAATATCGAAGCAATCACAAAAACAGTAAACAAAGAGAGTACTGCAAGTAAAAAGAACACAAGAGACAATCACCAACGATTTCGCTTCGAAACGTCAAAGTCTTCGACAGACGTGGAAACTGGACAGGTCTTCATGAACTTTATGCTAATGTAGCTCCTACAGGCTCTCAATTGCAAGGGAGCATCTTTAAAAGGACTGCAATAGCAAACTTTGTAAAGTAATTTTAAAGAGAAAGTTAGTGGGACGTGCTCTCTTAGTACTGATGAGATATAGTGATCTCGGAGAATCATACCAGTTATAATACAAGCAACAATACCGGATTAAAATTCTACTTCTACAAGTGATACTTTGATGTAAGTAAATATCACAAAGACATGCTTTCATCGACAATGAATGACACATTCTATGATTCATATGCTTTATCATTATCACGCAACAGACCATAATGCACATAGTACTTACACCTCTAACAGTGACACAATCATTAACGTTGTGATGGCTATATTAACTGTGACAAAATAAAGTAAAGACAAGGAATAGAGAGTAGTAAATAACGAGCACTCCAGGAGTATTAGAGGGTAATAAAATACAGAAAAACCACGGCTACCGATGTGAAACCTGCGACCCATATACCAAATGCTACGGTCAACGGTACCGAGACCGGTTCCAAGATTCGAGACAGACGCAACTGAACTCACCGGCGATAAAATATAACACATCGATACGATACGGGGTTTCCATGTTTGGGGGTATTAAAATGTCGTAAAAATAAAATACTGTAATGCAATAAAAATGTAGTATCGATAAAATGCAAAGTTTATCTTACACCGTTTGGTATGAAAAAGAAACAGAGTAAGTTACAAAAACTCTCCTTTATATATCCTTTTGGGGAGAGATTAACTTACCTGAAGCAGAGATGCAATGTAGCAACAATGCAAATATCGAACACAAACCTAGCCAGAAAGAGTTGAATGAAATAGAAAGTGTTGTTTGTAAATGCAATCCTTAGTCTCAGACGTTAGAAGTCATTTTAGCTTGATAGCTCACATTAGATGACGACTTCAATAGTTTTTTAGTAGTTCCCAAGCAAACAACAAATCAAAGTGACTATATAGGTATTTAAATTTATGGTCATTCTCATTCTACTGATGAAAACAGATAAAGCTCCAGCAAAGTATTAAGCATTTATGGATACGCGATAGATATTGAAAGTATTCACTTTATACAAGAGACGGTGTAGTGAAGTTCATCGATAAAGTGCAGTAATAGGTATGTAATAAGGATGTATCACGCGTGCCGAAGACAATGCATGGGAAATAGTCAAGCACGTCTCAAGTGGAATAGTACTATGGCATGTGGCGATGACATGACGCCATGGCTTTGCACATTCACCCAAGACAATACACATTATAAACAGGAAGTTATGGAGAAGGCCGTGAATGAGAGAAACAGCACATACGATCCTAGATTTATTGGTTATAGAAATATCATACTGGACATTAACAATGAAGTTTACATCAATTTGCAGTAGGTACTAAGTAGCAAATAACAATAATGTAAAGGAAAACGTTCACGTTTCGTAAGATAAAACCACGCTGTAAGTAATTAACTCGAAACGCAAAATAATAATTGGCTTCCATTTATTGGATGTTCTGCGCCTTTGATTAACTATATAGGTATTAAATAAATATAAATAAATGAAACATTACGACTCAATCAACCAATCGGAGGATTCATATTACAATAATCAAAGAGCCGTCGAAAATTAATGAGCGATGGAGTTCTGAGACAAGAGAGTACAGAATTTTAATTGATGGACAATGGTCCTCTTTCACACTGAGACTGCATTCTCGAGTACCGTTAATGCCAGAACGATTACGGCACCTAGTAGTTACATCGGACCCGGTCCTGCCTGACCAGATGGCATTAAAGTCGACCCACTTACCAAAGGTCCACCCGACCGGACCGCGTCAACCATGTAAGGAGTTTCAGGGTTACACAACACGAGTGATTCTGCACCGATACTATATTGTTCCGAATTGCACATTTTTATCTCGTCAAAGATCTGGGGCGAGTTTTGTAAATCTGTCATCTTAAATTAAATTTATGAGAATGTCACGACCAACATGCCCTTAGCCGTATAAAACATGGGGTCGATTTTTGAGATAAAAATAATGAGTGAGATAAATAACGTTTTTTGGGCAAGTACATATATAACTTAATGTAAACTAAGTGGCTGCTGTGGACATTGAATATTTATTTATTTAAGCGGATAGACCTAGATAATGAATATTTATCAAGTAACCGAGAAGAATCGATAATGCAGTCTGATTAGATCAGATCTGAGGACGACCGAGATTTGCTAATTACACGAGAACGAGTGCAAAGCCTAGATTTATATTTATTCCAACACGTAAATCAGTATTTTAATGTAGATATCAGTTTCAAGAATGTCACTTCTAAATTTTAAGTGTGATGGCAATCAAGAGATGAATTTATTTAAAAAAAAAAGTAATCTTTGAATGAGAGCGTTGATGGCGCTCTTAAGCCGTTTACATTTAATCTATGCAATATCTGTAAAGCTAAAAAAATCGGAGACTAATTTTGGTCTAGTCTCAAGAAAATATTTTTCAGCATTTTATGTTTGCGCTTACTCTGCAGTTGTGATGAGTCCTAACAAAACCCTAACAAATAATGGTCAGAAGAAGACATGTGGTTTGACATTGAAATTACTTTTAACAAAATTACCACTGTGGAAAAACTATTATTGTGATATGGTTTTAAATAATGTCGATATATTTGTCTAGTAATGTAAGGTAAAGTTTCCTAGCTTAATGGGCCGCTGTTTGCTAGCGTAGTCTCCAGCACTGATACAAAATAGCATATGGCGTCTAAAACATGGCCTTATAAGGTGCACACATGGACCGATGGCCTGAGCCTGTTGACGAAATCACCTCAGCACGACTTGTCTGCTAAAATACGTTGCCCTAAAATAGGTGATTTGATATATGACTTCACGTTACATTGGTGTCAGCTGTCAATCTGATTCATTCTAGGTAAATGAAATGTGGTATTAAAACTACCTTTAGAGTTTTGGTAGGTTACCGAGTAGGCCTTCTATTAAATTGCCCAGTTTCTATTATTTGGGTCACGACTTTTTCAAGTAAAATTAGTATATAGGTAGGATTTTCTATGAGGTCTATAAAATAGCAAACTATTAAAATTTACAATAACGCGTTTGCTAAATTTAATCAAAGTTTATAGTCGTTTATAGAGAACATAGCATTATAGCGTTAATTTTATTAGTCAACGTCAGGACAAAGGAAAAATTGATTATGCTAAACCTAAAACGCAAATTGAAGTATTTGTGAGCTTGTTCAATGATAAAGAACTCTCACACACCACGAATAAGAGAGCGAATCGTCTGTCGGGTGGCCAGGTCAAGATTCTGATGAGCATATGCCTTTGTCTTGAAACCTCGTGCTCCCTCCTCGGTGCAACATTTCGCATGTACATTTGCTATATTGAAATGGTTCTGCACGTCATCTGTTTTCATATGCAATATTAATTTACAGCTGGACGACAAGTAATATTCATTGTTATTTGTTTCTTGGACTGCTTATCGTTTCCTCACAACTTATTTTATGGAGTAGGTATGTAATGCATTGTTGTAGTAGGAAAGATTTATGAAATGTTGTCTAATGTCAAACCTATAAGATTCGATAAAGCAATTATTCTTGGACATATAGACAAGTTATCGGAGACCAATCAAGCAATCATAATAGCAGCACGTCAATTACGAGCAAACCTTCGCATAGGACTCTGAACTACCTACTTCAAATGGCATATCGATTCGGCTGCCTATGATGTCGTAAATTACAGAGAAGTGACAACTTGACGGATACGGTAACAGTTTAATTTGAAGCAATGAGTTATTGGGCAAATGACTGATTTAAAATACATTTTAGTAGTGTTGCACAAGCCGCGTCAGTAATTTTGTTGACCTACATTACTGGCTTGGTATGCAGATGCACCGTACCTACCTTTAATACCTACAAGGTATTGCAATGCATCTCGTTAAGCCTTTACATAAACTTGTAATGTAATACTGATATTGGGAATACTTTCAATGTGACACAAGACTTCTCAGACGCAAAATTACATTATGTACACGTTTCGACAGGTAATAATTAAGAACCTGAGCATAACGCTTTATAAGCGAAGGCCTGCGCCCTTTTAGTACCAATAATATAGATTTACGACTTGCCGTCTAGACAACACAAAATAACCTATAAAAGCCACTCAATTGTAAGTATACTTTAGAACTTAGTGGACTACCTAGTTCGAACGCTTTACTTGAATTTGCAATTACCTAATGCCTAAGAAGTTGAGACTTCTTCACAAAGCAAATGTTCAAATGTGTTCGGACAACGCATGGGTATTTAGGGAAATAAGCTATTTAAAATAAATAAAGGTACGCACAAAGGGCCAGACGCTATAATTACAGAGCGCTGAGCAGGGTGTCATTATAGGCCCATCTTTCCTTCCACGAAAAATATTTAGTTTACATAAGTCAAAACAACTACATTTTAAATTAATACGTAAACCGGTATAATAGAAACATTAAATACAATTTATAAATACAATTTCCTATGTAAATAACAAATATTTAGTATGAAATAAATACCTAGCCTAATGATAATAATTTACATACGTATGGGGCAGTATCGTCCTCTAGAAAATGTTCCACGCTCAATACAACAGGTTCATTCATAGACCAATATCCATAATTTTACACACACGTGCACCCGAACACGTCGACTGGATCACGTTTCTAAGACCACAATCTAACAAAACAAGCGTATTACATACACCTTGAACAGTCATGTAAAGTTGTTCATTTAGACAGAACAACATCAAAGATGTATCCTAATTTTAACCCATTCAAAGTGTATTTGTGTAGCTAGGTTTACGTGGGAGAGATTTAACGAAAGATAACAAAATTAGTGTATGCCGGCCGGCACTGTCACACTACCAACGACATTACAACTACTTTACGAGTTCATTACAACTACGAATGTTTACGTTGTCGGTTTTGACACATTCTTCGAATGTTATACGGTTGTGAACATCTATTTCATTCATATAGTTGGAAACTGGCGTTGGTCCGATCATATTAATAGAAATAGCCAACAATAAGTCAGTGATAGATACGTTCAAATACAACGTGCGCGAGTCTCGCAAATGTTTTCGATGTAAAAACGGTAGTTACATCATCTGGTCTTAATATAACTCGCTCTGGACCATCGCAAACGCATAAATTGCGCGTGACAGCTAATACTGCAGATGAATTTTCTATTAAATTCAGGCTCTCTTTAGATCTTCTTTTTCTACTCTAATGCAGCTTCAGACTGCGTCAAAACTGCAGCGCCCGCTTCCGCAGTGCAGCTGATCAACACATCCATGTATAAACGAGTCACGAATCCCACGATAGAGTTTTCCATACATTAAAAATCTCTAGCTTCGTTTTTTTCCAGCAACATGTTCAGTGTTTTATACAAAATACAATAAATATTGGTTCTGCAAACAATGTGCGAATGTCATGCCATTAAAACTCCAGTAAAAGCCCAAGACGCCATTGGTGTAGGGTTTCGGTACATTAGCGCCAGCCAACTGCCAAAACATACTTGCCATGTTTTCATAATGGTCTTCGGCAATATTATTTGTACATTATGTGCTTTGGGTTCAAGTCTGGAAGAGTCATGGCAACTTCTTGAATTGGATCCAATGTCTTATCAATTGTAATTATTAAAAGTAGAGCTGCACTGAAGTGAAAATAATATGAAAATAAAGAACGAAGTCGAGTTTGGAAAAGATCTGACGCAGAAGCACAACAGATCATATCACTAAGTTAAAATAATATAAGTATTTGAAAATCCTGAGAGTCTAAAATAACCATGATATGTCAGCATATCCTGCGTATTTCGCTGAAAATTTTATAGACCCGTCTGCGCCCTATCTCCCCTCTCCCTCTGGGGTCGTCTGCATAGGGTGGGGTGTCGAGACTGCGGTGTACAGGTAGCATTTATGTATGATCGAATTAAGTTGAACTAACAAGAGGTTTTAATTAACAAGACGGTCGGAAGCACTTTATTAATCAATAATCCATTCTCTCATATAAAATAGAAAATAGGAAGGATTTTGATAACGCATGCAATAATTTTGAAAATACATAACTAATATACAAATATATTTATTCGGAACAGAAAACTTATTTAATACATACCTATTACATAGGTATAGGCGACAAAGAAATTGGTTTACCACTTTCGATGACATCTCCCAGTAACATAATTATTCGCTAAGGATTACAGATTGACAGAATCTGACGTAGCAGTTATTAATCTGTCAAGCGAAAATAGCCCTTGATGTTTTGTACGTGCAAATGATATTCAGCCTTAGAGTGGTAAACCAATTTCATTGTCGCATATACATGTACATAATAGGTGGAATTCATGGGTGACGTTATATATTTTAGTACCGAGAATGTGAAAGCATACCTGAATCTTATCGTTGATCGATAAGAGAATAATGATAAGAGATATCGCCCATTGTCGGAACGGAAACAATCGCGGATATATCTTCAACCACCACGCATAGAGCATATTGGATTAAAAAAAAGGTTTGGCAACTTTGGTAAACAGCACAATAGCATGCTCAGTGCTGTATAAGCAAGAAAATGTGTAAGTTTAGGTTCATTGGTATCATACCAATGTCTGTTTGTTTGTAAATCAATAAAGACCCACGTATTGGTTTCTGATAGAGCTAACATTTTGCATAAATAAAATGACAATGCAATATTATTACTACATGGAAACTGACCTGCAGAGCTGAAGTTAGGTATCAAAACTTACTAAAACAAGACTGTCGAGCTAGCTTATTTGATTCGTTTTGACAAAGACCCTGGTTTTATCCTCTTTTATTAAAGGAAGACAAATCATAGATGTACTTTTATTTGGTTGAACTTTTCTGTAAACAAATCTAAAACGATCAATATTCATGCTTAGACCATAGAAACTACAAGCTCGTGCTACGATTGGTACTTCTACGTTCAAGCATGCAGGAACATGTACAGGTCAGACAATTTATTGTTTGCAATATTCTATTTTAGGTGACCCACGCGGTTTTACAAGTAACAGTTTCTTCTACCATGCGTAATCATTTCTTAATAAATATCTATGAGATACAGATTACTAGTAAGATATCCGTTTTTTAGACATTAGACATTGGTAAAATGAGAGTCGAATTTCACAACATTTGACCTCTATAATCTGTCGCCGGTCAAATCCATAAGGCGAAGAAAAATACATCGTAAAAACTGTGAATTTTACGCATTCGAGACATAAAACCGGAAACAAGAGATTGGTTCTCGCAAATTAAATTTCTATGCAAATTGTGGCGACTCAAAACGATGAACGTTTTGAGTTTTTGTTTATTATTAAAGGGGTATGGCAATTGCTAAGACTTGACTAAGACATTTCGAATTAACTATCGACAGGACAGTACACAACATAGGTAATACCTACAGCGCATAGATGAGGATTATATTTTTTTTTGCTTTGGCAGCGATTCGTAAACACAAGATTATTCTGTTACAATTCAGAAAATCTCAAAGAAATCTGAACGTGTGTCAGAGCCTAGAAAAGTATGTAATCATTCCCAACATAAAAATACATCTTTTGTAGAGTAATGAGACCAATCAATGGGCATATAAAAAAAGCTAGTAGAGCTTTTGAGGGAAAAGGAGCCAACAGTAAAGTTCGCCAAAGTACCAGGATATCAGAACATCTGCGGAGGTTAACGAAGAGTACAATATATTCGCGTGGGCCGCCCCCCTCCCACCCCGGGTGGGGTCAACGACTGCTGCGGCCGTTTTGGCCGGCGACGGCGCGCCTCACCTTGACATTCATCTCGAGCACAACGCTTTGGCCAAACGTTTGAATTAACCCGAACAACTTTCGAACACCACTCAACGGTTCACCCTTGTTGGTATCAAACGCCCACACAAAACGGCCGCTTCGCACGATGTTCGCACTTTGCATTGTGGCATTGCGTGATGATCTTCTTAAAGTTTATGGGCGCCTGGTACATTTTGCGCGCTCTGATGAAGAAATTGAAATTAAATCTTGTTTGGGCGGACAATGACCAGTATTTTAACTGGTTGTGGTTTTATTCGGATATTTTAGAGTAGGCACGTTTGCAATTTTCAGACAACTTTACCGAGTACACGTTAGGTTACTTAGTAATAATGTGATGTTCGCACATTTCGCAAGTCGATAAAAACACTGCTATGAGATTTACTCGTACCTTAACCAAGACCAGCACACACGTTATATTCTACATAACATGGTATTAGTCGAGACTATGGATGGGCACGCACCCGGGTATTTACCCACTAGTGGGTATATACCCATTTATGCACCCGGTATATATCCGTATGCACCCGTTTGCTGGGTGCATTCAATTTTGATTTTCAAGAAAAAAAATGTTATAAACAAAGTATGCAAATCTGTTCTAACCATCATTTCCAACGAAAAGTACCTTATAACATTTTTTGATTAAACGTATATTTTCAAAGTTATTATGGATTTAGTATTTTTTTAGTATGGAAATCAATGTTTATGTAGCTTTGTATTCAAACATTGAACTTTTTATGACTGGTAAAATAGTTTTTCTTTAAATAACACTTTGAATCATTAAAGTTTGAGGAGAATTATTATCGACCAACCATCAAAAGTGTCAGAAATAGTAGTTCGCAGTACTAAATCAGTTTTGAGGATCTTGTAACTGTAATCTCGAAGGCGATTTGAAGTTTTGATTATGGGCAACAATACCTGAGTGCCTCCTATAGTCACCATTTTGAAATTATCCTCATCGTCATCAATGTAAATCATTCCACTGCTGGACATAAAGTTTTCTGCGCTCTACAACAGCTACTGAAGATTGCCCAACCACACTTAGGGTCTCGCTTTGGAAGAAAAAACTACCAGCTCCACCTGATTTCACCATGAGGGAACATCTGCATTCTGCCTCCAGGACGTAATCTTCCATGGCCAGTGTGGAAGTCGATCAACCGACTCCGGGCTCAGGTTGGCCGTAGCAGGGAGAACATGTGCAAGTAGGGCTTCCGTGACCCCTCGCTTAGTCAATGCAACTGTGGAAACCCCATCCAAACGATGTCTCACTTGCTCGTCTGCCCCTTGTGCCCTACCACCTGCACAAGGCTTGACCTCGTTAACGCCACAGAGGAGGGAATTACAGTGGCGAAATTCTACTCAAACTTGGTGTGAAGTTGTTTGTGTTATCCATTGACACGATAGAAGAAGAAGAAGCTGGACATAGGTTTATTAAGATTATTTTATAAAATTACTCGGTTTAAGTCTCACATAACCTAATATTTTAACAAGCAGTAGGTAACGAAGATAGAATTGTCACATATAAAAAATAAAAGACAAGGTAATTGTAGGACGTCCTTTGGCAAAATGGAACGACTTGCGATGGATGATGCGTCGTATTTCACTGAGTGTGAAAAAAAATAAAATTTACTGCGTTTGTTGGTCAAACACATTTTCAGGTGTAGATTTTTTGTCACAAACGCGTAAATTTGCAATTTAAGATGCATTTGAAATAAAACAGCTGTGAGTACCTTGGTCTTCTGTCGAATAACTTTATTTCGGATTTAGTGCGTTGAGCAACTTTTAGCTTGTGAATCCTACTGTCAGTGTTCACGTTTCAGCAATAAACGTTCAAGCACGATTAAATGTGACTCGTAGACGTATCGATACATAACGTATTTGAAAAACATTGCGCGTCAACATAAAACTTTCATTTCAAACACTGACGAATGGGCGACACGAAAACTTGACGAAGTTTCCAAACGCAGTACAGCCCAGCTGAATTCTCTGGCTAACCTATTACTCAAAGTTGTGTCTACCTAATTGCAGCATCTGACCGAAGCACAGTGTGCTAAACGACTCAAAAATCAGACATCATCATTTCAGCTCGTTGGCACCCACTGCTGAGTTTAGGCCTCCTCTTTATTATGCCATTCTTTACGGTCCCTTGCGTTGCGACTCTCATCCACTGATACCCGGCTTGTTCTGAAATGTTTTAGGACCATGGGCTGTAGGTCTGCCTCTTGGTCTACGAGCATCCCTTGGCCACCATTTCGTTATCGCCATTCTTCACCTTTCATCGTCTCTTCTTGCTAAGTGGCCCGCCTATCTCTTTACTCAGCACTTCAGCTTTGCGATTCGCGAACCTACGTCTACAACTTTTGTGCGATGTCGGATTTCTGTATTCGGTAGGTATGTAGTCTAGAAGATATTACATGCATGGCTCGCTCCATTGCCCGTTGCGCGACTCTGATCTTATGCATGTATTCCTTTGTGAGTGGCCATCTCTCGGATCCATAGGTGAGTATGATGGGCAGAATACATTGATAAACATGTCATATGATTTCGAAAATAGCAGTTAGTTGGTTTTATAGCATGCCATAACCGAAACTTAAAAACTTTATTTCCATAAAAGTTACATTCATTAGGGAATTCTATAAAATCATAGAAAAAAACAAAAATCATAGCTCGAGAAATCTCAGAAAGTCAGAAATGAATTGAGTTTTGGGAGTTCTACTATAGCATTCAAAATGGCTTACACATTCAATTAAGAAAATAAAAAAGCGATGTCTGATTTTAGGGTTATTTAGCACACTGTGCGAGGTAGACAGATCTTACACAACTTCGAGAGTTATTTCAGCAACAGTGATTAGCTGTGGTGGTTATTATCCTATTGTACAAAACGAAAATCCGGATGAACGATCATATTAGATCGTTGCGTGCTTGGTTGATATCAATTCTATTCAAATTTAATTGATTCAAAGTGCCATTTAAAGAAAAACTATTTTACCAGTCATAAAAAGTTCAATATTCAAATACAAAGCTACTTAAACATTGATTTCCATACAAAAAATATACTAAATCTGTAATAACTTTGAAAATATACGTTTAATCAAAAAATGTTATAAGGTACTTTTCGTAGGAAATAATAGTTAGAACAGATTTGCATACTTTGTTTATAACAATTTTTTTCTTGAAAATCAAAATTGAATGCACCCACCCAAATGGGTGCATACGGGTATATACCCGGTATATACCCAATTACCCGGGTATTTACCCAAATGGGTAGATTGGGTATATACCGGCGCCCATCCATAGTCGAGACGCAAATCTCTCGCTAGAGGTCAATAATCCCTCGTTAGGAATAATTCATTTGCAACTTACCTACCTTATTCTTACATGCGTCACATGCCTTCGCGCTGATCAACTGTATTGTATTGTTATCGTGCGTGAAACCTAAAATAGAAGTTTTGACAATTCGAAAACTAATACATATATACAATACTAGTTGGCAAAGATAGAGAATAGATTAATTTAGCTGTATAGCGGAATGGGAGGTGTATCAACATGATTTCAGCCGTAACCTCGACTCGCACTGCGCTTATCTGAGTCGTAACCGGACTTTTAGAACCGGAACAAAGCAATGCGAGCATGTTTAGTGGCAGTATATATGAATTATTTTTAGAAAAAGTTTGTTTGGAGTAGTTTTTCAGAAAAAGCTCTACCTCTTCCCTCATCTTCCCATCTCTCAATCTCATCTTTTGTTCATCATAGAAGTCCGCTACAAGAAGTTCGCTAGTGATCTGAAACTTGAACATGGCTGTCTACTAATTCATAAACAACAACACAAAAAGGATACTATCAACCGCCATTGTTACAAAATAAGGTCGGAGATGATTCATACGGGGAAAACGAAGATTCAACCACCATGCCAACCACACCTTGGGAGGAAAACGTCAGCAACATGAACTCAATGACCTTGGTAACAGTGTTGAAAATAGCCATCAATGTTTTTAATTAATTTTTACATGGTTAAAATAAACTAATACCTACATATGCGTTTTGAACTTCTATGTGCAGTCAGAGTATACACTTTATACGAGTTCTGAGTAAAGGAGTAGGTTGGTCGGTACATTATGGACAGATCTAGCTGTCGAGAAGTTAGTCGATTTTTACGCAATGGATTTTTGCCTTAGCGTATCACAGGTGGCCTCACAATAGCCCAGTGTTGGACACAGAAACCATTGCGTAACAACATTGCGTATGTGAGTGTGAAGTGGTTGTGGAACGTAGTTAAAATAATCTTTAATGTAGGCGTCCTATTAATCAATGTATTCGTCGCTAATGGACCGTGAAATCCTTCGATTTGCATGACAAAGGCTAGCTATCTAATAGATAGGAACTTATGTTCATGTAGATGCGAGTGTGTTTCTCCGTATTTTCGCGACAGCCAAATAAAACCTCCATACCACCTCTAGATTTTAACCCCCTATCTTATAAAAAGTTAGCGTTGACTTTAGGTCATCGTTACGTATGGTAATCAAGACATCAAGTCTGCACTAACTTTCTATAAGATAGACCGTTATCCAGACTAAGTTGAAATCTAATCCTACAAACACAATTTTTTTGACTAAAACTTTTGATAATGCTAATCTAAAAATACAGCTGAGGTAGCTACCTAGTGTATATGAGTAATATTTTATCAGATAAGATAACAGATTTCTAAATATGAAAATAAATTTGTACATATATGCTATACAAATGATTGTGGACAGTATATATTCTATATCACAATCTTTTTCAATGACTCTACCACGAATCTTTGTAAAGTAAAATTGGTTGTCAGAATTTCACAGTAGGTAATTAGGTATTGTATGATGTATGGAACCATGTAATATATAGGTATTGTATGATGTATGGAACCATGTAATATATAGGTAATACTTACTAATAATATTTACAGAAACATAATATATGTAATCTTCTAGTTTTAGAAAAACTAAGTAATAATTAGTATTTCATCATATTCTTTTAATGTAAAAATATATAAATGGTTTGTCCTGTAATCAGGTGACAATTAGTGGTCCAATTTGAATGAAACTTGAATTTATATTATGATTTACGTAGGCTTTTTTTTAGTTCAAAAAATTAACAGAGACATGTCACATGGACAAAATCATGAAGAAAAGAAAACTAGTTACGTTAGTTGTTATGTTCTCTCAGAACACAATAGGGAATTTATTGTGAGTAACATTGCACCCTGACCGCTCTCAAGGCAAGATAACCTTTACCAAGCCATCTGTCAACTGCTCACCTATTGCTTCTAAACCAATAAAGCAATATATTAAATAGACCCATTCAGTGCATATGTTCAATAATTCATGTCATAACCGATAATTACTCTATAAATTAATTGTTCAGAGTTAAACGGAGGTTTGCAGAATCAGAGGTTGGCTCACATCAAGCCATATAAGTCCTCTTAAATTGGGCTCGAGGCTTTGAAAGGTAATGGCTATGTACTAGCTTGTGTCATAAAACTTGAGACATATAAGGAGATCTTACTATTCTAGATTATACAATTCAGGCCAAACCGTTTGTAACATCTGCATATTTAAACTGGATTTAAATTAATAATACCTACTTAAAAGTAATTTTAATCTTCAGTTTCTTACTAAAATACTGATTGAACTGATGAAGTATCAATCATAAATTTTCTTTGTAGCAATGAGTCTTACTTTACTCAGCCTTCTTAAATCATAGATTTATTTTAACTGTTGCAGTTTAGATACATATTATGAAAGATGTATGCTTGATGAATATAAATTAATTTACCTTATTATCTTTTACCCATTTAACACTATAAATTCATGTGAGCCTAACCTATACTTGAATGAATGTGATATGTGAGTACAAAAAAATGGCATTATGGAAATGGTGCATTCAAAATTGTGAGGTGAAGTGAGCATCACAAGACACTTTACCTAGAGCATGGGAAGTATATGGTAAAGACAAACTTATTTCTAAAATAATAATCTTGTCAGCTAGTACTTACATAAATCAGCCCCGAGTAGTATCTGTCCTTGATGTTGTGCAGCACAGACGCCTCGTTCAGACAGGTAAGCTCGGCCATGTCCTCTACTTTATCAAACTTGGGAGGATTCATTTTCTGGATATCATCTATCGGTACCAGGATCCGCTTGCCCGACTCAGCAATCTCAACCTCCACCTCATCTCCTCGCTCCCCCTTGATCCCCGCAGCCACGAAGCCCTGGTTCTCGTGGGGGACCCACACCAGGCGCTTCTGCGACCATTCCGCCTGCGTGGCCGGGTCATTGAAGCTGTTCCGATCCACCGAGAGGTACCGCAGCTCCGGGTCGTTTCTATCCATGTCCACCATCGCGCCGCTCGATCACGCCGCGCGCCCTGAACTGCTAAAGCTCAACACCGGCACTGGACAACACATTAAACGGTCGCGGCGACCGACACTGCACCTCACAACACGGTTCTATCTTCACCTCGTTGTCGATGTTCTCTAGTTACGCGCGTGCCGTGATACCGTGACCGCGCACGGCGCTGACTCCTACAAAATGACGAAAGCGACTGACGGAACGCCGCCGACGGTTACGGGTTGGATGGAGGGGTGGACCGGACCGGTCGACGCCCGAATTCACGTTGAACTTTGCCGAATTTCGTGCGTAATATACGATGTTTTTTAAACCACAAAGTTAATCAAGTAGGGGTTAAAACAATTAACATGCATATTATATATTCCTAATGTAAATTATGGGTTACGGAGCACAAGAAATGTGGAATTACGGCTAAAATAATCCCACAAAACAAAACACACAACGGCTAACGTGCCGACACTCTTTCTTTCTTGTCGTTTGATTTTGTCTTGCTTTGCATATTATCAGTTAAATTCATAGACTCAATTCCTTATTTTAGTTGCTCCCATTGGCTGCAACTAAAGATTCTCAAATCTACAAAGAAAATATTTTACTATCTACCAATGAAACGGTAGTATTGGGACAGCTGTCAGAAAATTGTTGTCAGGAACAAAAGTTTGCTAAAGTCACGTTCAGCTACAAGCTTTTAGTTGCGTTCATGATTTTTTTAAATTCAGACTACAGACTATCTATTACGCCTACAGTGTCAAGAACATAAAATCCGTCACAGTAGAATGACATTTGACAGTAATTAATAGATGCATTTCAGTGCTGCCAGTTGATGATAAAACTCTCCCTGTACTTCAGGAAAATGATTAATGAGCAGCATAATTTGAGGTTTAATAATAAACATTTATTTTACATATCAGCTCTGACTCTGTTATGAATACTTGCAAATACCATAAAGTATGTGTACAATTTAATTCAAATTCTTTATTATCTAATAAAAATATAAAAATGTAATAAAAATGCGGCGTGTTTACAAATGAATGGGTAAGTGCTTGCTGGCAAATAAGCCAGATTCACAAAAACCAATGGGCAGAAAACCAAAATCTTCTATATTCTGATGGCTAAAAATATGATAGATGATAGCGATTTCATATATTTAGGCTTGTACATCTAATAGACTCTATTAAATAAAGCATTCCGAACAACCATTTGTTTATGAATAGTATGTTCGCATTACTTATATAAAAATAATAAAATATGTTTTTATTTTCTCACACAAAATTATTTCACTTAGTTGACCTAACCTAACAGCTCACTTTTCGGCAATGTATTACATATAATATAACATTCCATTCACTTCTATATTCATTATAAATATGTAAATAAATAAATAAAATAAATAAATAATTCAAAACACCCTATTATTAAAAAAAAGCGGTATCACTACAACTGTCAAAAACCTTATTAGTTATTGGGTATTTGAAGAGCGAGTTGAGCTATTACATTTATTGCTTACGTTCATTCAATTTAATATATTTCTCTAATTAAACGAAATTTAAACTTGTTTACTAGCTTTTAATTTGGCTTGTTTGGCGGAGCGGAACTTATCAGACTTTATCTCGCGACCTGCCGGCACGGGGTTAATTCGATTTCTATCTATCTATTCTTATTTCGACTCTCCGGCTGGACTGTCGTAGTCGCCGGTTTTATTTATTGTATCAAAAGTAGGTAAATAAAGTAGCGATGGCTTTCATAGTTGATTTGAGGTCTGACACGGTGACTAAACCGACTGAAGGAATGAAGCATGCTATTGCAAATTCAGCAGTGGGAGATGATGTTTTCGGCGAAGACCCCACAGTAAATGCTCTGGAGAGTAAAATAGCTACACTTCTGGGCAAGCAGGCTGCTCTATTCGTGCCTACCTGTACCATGGCCAACTTGATTGCTGGTAAGATTCCACATTATATTTTTTTTAGTTTAAGATAAGTCATGAAGGTTACATAATTATTATTAAATAACCTGCTTTTCTGGTTTTTAACTTTTCAACCGCTCATCTTAACTTGTCTTAGGAATTCAAGTGTTTCTATTTTTTTGATTCAACATAGCGCAGTAACATGCAGGCAAAATTGTATATACCATTTCACAGTTACATACCAGTTTACTATGATTGGTTACTTCCTATTTTGCTGACCTTACTTGTCTACTAAACATAGGTACTGTTGAGTTTGTACCTATCTAGACTTTTTATTTTAGAAAATGCATGTTTATTGAGGTAAGTAATTGGATCATATTAAATGATGGTGTTAATGGTTGTTAGTAATGATAATAAAATGATGATCTCCTATTTGACTATGCTCTTAAACTTACTAAAAATTATGATGTGAGGTTGTGAGGTTGTAAGGTTAATTTCAATAAATAAATATATGTATTCAAATAAATAAATAAGTTTTGGCCAATAGAGTACTACATTATTTTTGAGTCTATCCTATACTCGACAGGCAAATGCTACCTAGACCTGAACTAAGTAAAGTTTTTACTATGTTCTAGTCTAGATAAACACAAATAATTAATAAAAATGTGTTTGTTGTTAATTGCAGTAATGGTGCACTGCAGTAAAAGAGGAGCAGAAGCCATAGTCGGTCATCAATCACACATCTTCAAGTATGAGCAAGGTAAATACCTATCAAACTAAAAAGATTAAAGATTTATTTGTTGTATTAATTAATGAATTGTATATAAACATTTAAGTATTATTCAGAAAAAAGTCCATCCAAAGGTTGCTTGGAAGAGATCGTTGTTAGCGATAAGGCTGCTCATTGTACTAAAGATTTCATGTTTCTTCTGTGTAAAATTTCCAATTCTGTGCAATATCATATTTATCTATGTATCTATATTTACTTACCATGATAAACATCCATACTTTGAAATACACTGTGGAGTTATGTGTAGGTTTCGTAGACTACAATGTAGTTCATCATGTAGCGATATAGATGGCGCTACAACACCAAGCAAAAATTTCGCAAATACTAAAAATATTGGTTCTTGAACAATTTCCGAATTCTTCATATAGTCTACAGTAGACAGTTTATACTATAGCAGTTTCCAGTGTTCGTTAAAAAAAATTGTAACCATTATTTAGTTCACCAATAAAAATTTCATTTCAAATTTCATTTCAGTTTATTCTTAGACACACACTTTATCAAAATTTAACCCATTTAGGTATGTATAATATACATTTAATTATTCCAGGTGGTGTATCAGCATTAGGCAGCGTCCTACTCTCAACAGTACAGAATGACAAGAACGGCATGTTTGATCTGAAAGAGCTGGCGAGCAGAATACGCGGTACAGATATACACGAGCCTATAACGAGCATGGTTGCCGTTGAAAACACGCACAACGTTTGTGGGGGGAAGGTCTGGTGGCTTTCTTTACACTGGTTTTTAAATATAATTCAAAGTTAGGTACTAGTTAAAATTAGATTGGACAACTAAAAGTAGAAACAGAAATCTGGACGCACTGGCGGCGTAATGTAACATAACACTACAATAAAAGAATATCAAAATACAGAGCAAAAGCTTTGCAACAGAAAGTTGAAATAAAATGGCTTGTGGCAAAGATTTTGCTCTAGTAAATGTAGAGTATTGGATACTGAGTTCACATAATTTTTCATCAGTTATAGAAATGATAAAAAGTCAACCTCGAATTTTTAAAGTCATTGCGCGAACTATTTATTGTATGTCAAGGTGTTCTAATTTCTCGAAATTATGAATTCTTTATATAATATGCATTTTCTATTTATGTTCAAATATGGATACAGTTTTAATTTTTTCACAAACTGTATTTTACAGCTTTAAATAAATAGCTGTAAAATACAGTTTGTCAAACATATAATTTACTTGCAGGTGATACCACTAAAGTTCTTGGATGAGTTAGGAGCGTTGTGCAAGGAACGTTCGCTAGCGCTGCATATGGACGGGGCCCGCTTGTTCAACGCTTGCGCATATCTGAAGGAAGCGCCCAGCAGAGTGGTGCGAGATTGCGACAGCGTGGCGGTTTGTTTCAGCAAAGGGCTGAGCGCTCCTGTGGGATCCACCCTTGTGGGGTCTTATCACTTCATACAGCAGTAAGATAACATTTTTATTAATCATCATCATCATCGGCAGCCCGTACTAGCCCACTGCTGGGTATAAGCCTCCTCCCTCAAACGCCACTCTTTTCTTAATTGGGCCTTTTGCATCCAGGTCCTACCCTGTACGGCAACGATATCTCTTGTATGTCCTCTAGGCCACCATTCTGTCAAGGCCTTACTCCACCTGCCATCAGCAAATCTTGCCAAGTGTCCTGCCCAGCTCCATTTGAGTTTCGCTATACGGTCCCCGATATCCATTTTTATTAATCCACAATAAAAACTAATCTTTGAGTTAAACGTTGCGATCTCAAACTCTGCGTTTTTAGCTCATTGCTAGTCTAGTTAAAGACATTTTATATGTCTGACCAAAATTAAATATGTCTGTTTCATCAGAAATTGGAAATGATTCATAGAATAGGTTTTAACCATTATTTATATATTAGTTTCATATTAGTACACCGCGGGCACCACATACCCTAGTACACCGCGGGCATCACATACCCAACTACACCGCGGGCACCACATATCCAAGTATATCGCGGGCACCACATACCCTATAGTACACCGCGGGCACCACATACCCTAGTACACCGCGGGCATCACATACCCGAGTACAACGCGGGCATCACATACCCAAGTACACCGCGGGCACCACATACCCAAGTATACCGCGGGCACCACATACCCAAGTATACCGCGGGCACCACATACCCTAGTACACCGCGGGCACCACATACCCTAGTACACCGCGGGCATCACATACCCAAGTACACCGCGGGCATTACATACCCAACTACACCGCGGGCACCACATACCCAAGTATACCGCGGGCACCACATACCCTAGTACACCGCGGGCATCACATACCCAAGTACACCGCGGGCACCACATACCCTAGTACACTGCGGGCACCACATACCCAAGTATACCGCGGGCACCACATACCCTAGTACACCGCGGGCACCACATACCCTAGTACACCGCGGGCATCACATACCCAAGTACACCGCGGGCATTACATACCCAACTAAACCGCGCGCACCACGTACCCTAGTACACCGCGGGCATCACATACCCAACAACACCGCGGGCACCACATACCCAAGTATACCGCGGGCACCACATACCCAAGTATACCGCGGGCACCACATACCCTAGTACACCGCGGGCACCACATACCCTAGTACACCGCGGGCATCACATACCCAAGTACACCGCGGGCATTACATACCCAACTACACCGCGGGCACCACATACCCAAGTATACCGAGGGCACCACATACCCTAGTACACCGCGGGCACCACATACCCTAGTACACCGCTGCATCACATACCCAAGTAAACCGCGGGCATCACATACCCAAGTATACCGCGGGCATTACATACCCAACTAAACCGCGGGCACCACGTACCCTAGTACACCGCGGGCATCACATACCCAACTACACCGCGGGCACCACATACCCAAGTATACCGCGGGCACCACATACCCAAGTACACCGCGGGCATCACATACCCAAGTATACCGCGGGCACCACATACCCTAGTACACTGCGGGCACCACATACCCTAGTACACCGCGGGCATCACATACCCAAGTATACCGCGGGCATCACATACCCAACTACACCGCGGGCATCACATACCCAACTACACCGCGGGCACCACATACCCAAGTATACCGCGGGCACCACATACCCTAGTACACCGCGGGCACCACAAACCCTAGTACACCGCGGGCATCACATACCCAAGTACACCGCGGGCATTACATACCCAACTAAGCCGCGGGCACCACGTACCCTAGTACACCGCGGGCATCACATACCCAACTACACCGCGGGCACCACATACCCAAGTATACCGCGGGCACCACATACCCTAGTACACCGCGGGCACCACATACCCTAGTACACCGCGGGCACCACATACCCTAGTACACCGCGGGCATCACATACCCAACTACACCGCGGGCACCACATACTCAAGTATACCGCGGGCACCACATACCCTAGTACACTGCGGGCACTACACATACCCTAGTACACCGCGGGCACCACATACCCTAGTACACTGCGGGCACCACATACCCTAGTACACCGCGGGCACCACATACCAAAGTATACCGCGGGCACCACATACCCTAGTACACCGCGGGCACCACATACCCTAGTACACCGCGGGCATCACATACCCAACTACACCGCGGGCACCACATACCCAAGTATACCGCGGGCACCACATACCCTAGTACACTGCGGGCACCACATACCCTAGTACACCGCGGGCACCACATACCCTAGCACACCGCGGGCATCACATACCCAACTACACCGCGGGCACCACATACCCTAGTATACCGCGGGCACCACATACCCAAGTATACCGCGGGCACCACATACCCTAGTACACCGCGGGCACCACATACCCAACTACAGCGCGGGCACCACATACCCAACTACACCGCGGGCACCACATACCCTAGTATACCGCGGGCACCACATACCCAAGTACACCGCGGGCATCACATACCCAACTACACCGCGGGCATCACATACCCAACTACACCGCGGGCACCACATACCCAAGTATACCTTGGGCACCACATACCCTAGTACACTGCGGGCATCACATACCCAAGTATACCGCGGGCACCACATACCCTAGTACACTGCGGGTATCACATACCCAACTACACCGCGGGCACCACATACCCAAGTACACCGCTGGCATCACATACCCAAGTACACCGCGGGCACCACATACCCAAGTATACCGCGGGCACCACATACCCAAGTATACCGCGGGCACCACGTACCCTAGTACACCGCGGGCATCACATACCCAACTACACCGCGGGCACCACATACCCAACTCAACCGCGGGCACCACGTACCCTAGTACACCGCGGGCACCACATACCCTAGTATACCGCGGGCACCACATACCCAAGTATACCGCGGGCACCACATACCCTAGTACACCGCGGGCATCACATACCCAAGTATACCGCGGGCATTACATACCCAACTAAACCGCGGGCACCACATACCCTAGTACACCGCGGGCATTAGATACCCAAATACACCGCGGGCATCACATATCCAACTAAATTGCGGGCACCACATACCCTAGTACACCGTGGGCATCACATACCCTAGTACACCGCGGGCACCACATACCCAAGTACACCGCGGGCATCACATACCCAACTACACCGCGGGCATCACATACCCAACTACACCGCGGGCACCACGTATCCTAGTACACCGCGGGCACCACGTACCCTAGTACACCGCGGGCATCACATACCCAACTCAACCGCGGGCACCACGTACCCTAGTACACCGCGGGCACCACATACCCAAGTACACCGCGGGCATCACATACCCAACTACACCGCGGGCATCACATACCCAACTACACCGCGGGCACCACATACCCAAGTATACCGCGGGCACCACATACCCTAGTACACCGCGGGCACCACAAACCCTAGTACACCGCGGGCATCACATACCCAAGTACACCGCGGGCATTACATACCCAACTAAGCCGCGGGCACCACGTACCCTAGTACACCGCGGGCATCACATACCCAACTACACCGCGGGCACCACATACCCAAGTATACCGCGGGCACCACATACCCTAGTACACCGCGGGCACCACATACCCTAGTACACCGCGGGCACCACATACCCTAGTACACCGCGGGCATCACATACCCAACTACACCGCGGGCACCACATACTCAAGTATACCGCGGGCACCACATACCCTAGTACACTGCGGGCACTACACATACCCTAGTACACCGCGGGCACCACATACCCTAGTACACTGCGGGCACCACATACCCTAGTACACCGCGGGCACCACATACCAAAGTATACCGCGGGCACCACATACCCTAGTACACCGCGGGCACCACATACCCTAGTACACCGCGGGCATCACATACCCAACTACACCGCGGGCACCACATACCCAAGTATACCGCGGGCACCACATACCCTAGTACACTGCGGGCACCACATACCCTAGTACACCGCGGGCACCACATACCCTAGCACACCGCGGGCATCACATACCCAACTACACCGCGGGCACCACATACCCTAGTATACCGCGGGCACCACATACCCAAGTATACCGCGGGCACCACATACCCTAGTACACCGCGGGCACCACATACCCAACTACAGCGCGGGCACCACATACCCAACTACACCGCGGGCACCACATACCCTAGTATACCGCGGGCACCACATACCCAAGTACACCGCGGGCATCACATACCCAACTACACCGCGGGCATCACATACCCAACTACACCGCGGGCACCACATACCCAAGTATACCTTGGGCACCACATACCCTAGTACACTGCGGGCATCACATACCCAAGTATACCGCGGGCACCACATACCCAAGTATACCGCGGGCACCACGTACCCTAGTACACCGCGGGCATCACATACCCAACTACACCGCGGGCACCACATACCCAACTCAACCGCGGGCACCACGTACCCTAGTACACCGCGGGCACCACATACCCTAGTATACCGCGGGCACCACATACCCAAGTATACCGCGGGCACCACATACCCTAGTACACCGCGGGCATCACATACCCAAGTATACCGCGGGCATTACATACCCAACTAAACCGCGGGCACCACATACCCTAGTACACCGCGGGCATTACATACCCAAATACACCGCGGGCATCACATATCCAACTAAATTGCGGGCACCACATACCCTAGTACACCGTGGGCATCACATACCCTAGTACACCGCGGGCACCACATACCCAAGTACACCGCGGGCATCACATACCCAACTACACCGCGGGCATCACATACCCAACTACACCGCGGGCACCACGTATCCTAGTACACCGCGGGCACCACGTACCCTAGTACACCGCGGGCATCACATACCCAACTCAACCGCGGGCACCACGTACCCTAGTACACCGCGGGCACCACATACCCTAGTATACCGCGGGCACCACATACCCAACTACACCGCGGGCACCGCATACCCTAGTACACCGCGGGCATCACGTACCCAATTACACCGCGGGCATCACATACCCAACTACACCGCGGGCACCACATACCCAAGTATACCGCGGGCACCACATACCCAACTACACCGCGGGCACCACATACCCTAGTACACCGCGGGCACCACATACCCTAGTACACCGCGGGTATCACATACCCTAGTACACCGCGGGCACCACATACCCAACTACACCGCGGGCACCACACATACCCTAGTACACCGCGGGCATTACATACCCAAATACACCGCGGGCATCACATATCCAACTAAATTGCGGGCACCACATACCCTAGTACACCGTGGGCATCACATACCCTAGTACACCGCGGGCACCACATACCCAAGTACACCGCGGGCATCACATACCCAACTACACCGCGGGCATCACATACCCAACTACACCGTGGGCACCACGTACCCTAGTACACCGCGGGCACCACATACCCTAGTATACCGCGGGAACCACATACCCAACTACACCGCGGGCACCGCATACCCTAGTACACCGCGGGCATCACGTACCCAATTACACCGCGGGCATCACATACCCAACTACACCGCGGGCACCACATACCCAAGTATACCGCGGGCACCACATACCCAACTACACCGCGGGCACCACATACCCTTGTACACCGCGGGCACCACATACCCTAGTACACCGCGGGCATCACATACCCTAGTACACCGCGGGCACCACATACCCAAGTACACCGCGGGCATCACATACCCTAGTACACCGCGGGCACCACATACCCTAGTACACCGCGGGCATCACATACCCAACTACACCGCGGGCACCAAATACCCAAGTATACCGCGGGCACCACATACCCAACTACACCGCGGGCATCACATACCCAACTACACCGCGGGCACCACATACCCTAGTACACCGCGGGCATCACATACCCAACTACACCGCGGGCACCACATACCCTAGTATACCGCGGGCACCCTATACCCAAGTATACCGCGGGCACCACATACCCTAGTACACCGCGGGCACCACATACCCAACTACACCGCGGGCACCACATACCCAAGTATACCGCGGGCACCACATACCCAAGTATACCGCGGGCACCACGTACCCTAGTACACCGCGGGCATCACATACCCAAGTATACCGCGGGCATTACATACCCAACTAAACCGCGGGCACCACATACCCTAGTACACCGCGGGCATTACATACCCAAATACACCGCGGGCATCACATATCCAACTAAATTGCGGGCACCACATACCCTAGTACACCGTGGGCATCACATACCCTAGTACACCGCGGGCACCACATACCCAAGTACACCGCGGGCATCACATACCCAACTACACCGCGGGCATCACATACCCAACTACACCGCGGGCACCACGTATCCTAGTACACCGCGGGCACCACGTACCCTAGTACACCGCGGGCATCACATACCCAACTCAACCGCGGGCACCACGTACCCTAGTACACCGCGGGCACCACATACCCTAGTATACCGCGGGCACCACATACCCAACTACACCGCGGGCACCGCATACCCTAGTACACCGCGGGCATCACGTACCCAATTACACCGCGGGCATCACATACCCAACTACACCGCGGGCACCACATACCCAAGTATACCGCGGGCACCACACACCCAACTACACCGCGGGCACCACATACCCAACTACACCGCGGGCATCACATACCCAACTACACCGCGGGCACCAAATACCAAGGTATACCGCGGGCACCACATACCAAACTACACCGCGGGCACCACATACCCTAGTATACCGCGGGCACCACATACCCAACTACACCGCGGGCATCACATACCCAACTACACCGCGGGCACCACATACCCTAGTACACCGCGGGCATCACATACCCAACTACACCGCGGGCACCACATACCCTAGTATACCGCGGGCACCACATACCCAAGTATACCGCGGGCACCACATACCCTAGTACACCGCGGGCACCACATACCCAACTACAGCGCGGGCACCACATACCCAAATACACCGCGGGCATCACATATCCAACTAAATTGCGGGCACCACATACCCTAGTACACCGTGGGCATCACATACCCTAGTACACCGCGGGCACCACATACCCAAGTACACCGCGGGCATCACATACCCAACTACACCGCGGGCATCACATACCCAACTACACCGCGGGCACCACGTACCCTAGTACACCGCGGGCATCACATACCCAACTCAACCGCGGGCACCACGTACCCTAGTACACCGCGGGCACCACATACCCAACTACACCGCGGGCACCGCATACCCTAGTACACCGCGGGCATCACGTACCCAATTACACCGCGGGCATCACATACCCAACTACACCGCGGGCACCACATACCCAAGTATACCGCGGGCACCACATACCCAACTACACCGCGGGCACCACATACCCTAGTACACCGCGGGCACCACATACCCTAGTACACCGCGGGCATCACATACCCTAGTACACCGCGGGCACCACATACCCAAGTACACCGCGGGCATCACATACCCTAGTACACCGCGGGCACCACATACCCTAGTACACCGCGGGCATCACATACCCAACTACACCGCGGGCACCAAATACCCAAGTATACCGCGGGCACCACATACCCAACTACACCGCGGGCATCACATACCCAACTACACCGCGGGCACCAAATACCCTAGTACACCGCGGGCATCACATACCCAACTACACCGCGGGCACCACATACCCTAGTATACCGCGGGCACCACATACCCAAGTATACCGCGGGCACCACATACCCTAGTACACCGCGGGCACCACATACCCAACTACAGCGTGGGCACCACATACCCAAGTACACCGCGGGCACCACATACCCAACTACACCGCGGGCACCACATACCCTAGTACACCGCGGGCACCACATACCCTAGTACACCGCGGGCATCACATACCCTAGTACACCGCGGGCACCACATACCCAAGTACACCGCGGGCACCACATACCCTAGTACACCGCGGGCACCACATACCCTAGTATACCGCGGGCACCACATACCCAAGTATACCGCGGGCACCACATACCCTAGTACACCGCGGGCATCACATACCCAACTACACCGCGGGCACCACATACCCAAGTATACCGCGGGCACCACATACCCAACTACACCGCGGGCACCACATACCCTAGTACACCGCGGGCACCACATACCCTAGTAGACCGCGGGCATCACATACCCTAGTACACCGCGGGCACCACATACCCAAGTACACCGCGGGCACCACATACCCTAGTACACCGCGGGCACCATATACCCAAATACACCGCGGGCATCACATATCCAACTAAATTGCGGGCACCACATAAACTAGTACACCGTGGGCATCACATACCCTAGTACACCGCGGGCACCACATACCCAAGTACACCGCGGGCATCACATACCCAACTACACCGCGGGCATCACATACCCAACTACACCGCGGGCATCACATACCCAACTACACCGCGGGCACCACATACCCAAGTATACCGCGGGCACCACATACCCAACTACACCGCGGGCACCACATACCCTAGTACACCGCGGGCACCACATACCCTAGTACACCGCGGGCATCACATACCCTAGTACACCGCGGGCACCACATACCCAAGTACACCGCGGGCATCACATACCCTAGTACACCGTGGGCACCACATACCCTAGTACACCGCGGGCATCACATACCCAACTACACCGCGGGCATCACATATCCAACTAAATTGCGGGCACCACATAAACTAGTACACCGTGGGCATCACATACCCTAGTACACCGCGGGCACCACATACCCAAGTACACCGCGGGCATCACATACCCAACTACACCGCGGGCATCACATACCCAACTACACCGCGGGCATCACATACCCAACTACACCGCGGGCACCACATACCCAAGTATACCGCGGGCACCACATACCCAACTACACCGCGGGCACCACATACCCTAGTACACCGCGGGCACCACATACCCTAGTACACCGCGGGCATCACATACCCTAGTACACCGCGGGCACCACATACCCAAGTACACCGCGGGCATCACATACCCTAGTACACCGTGGGCACCACATACCCTAGTACACCGCGGGCATCACATACCCAACTACACCGCGGGCACCAAATACCCAAGTATACCGCGGGCACCACATACCCTAGTACACCGCGGGCATCACATACCCTAGTACACCGCGGGCACCACATACCCAAGTACACTGCGGGCATCACATACCCTAGTACACCGCGGGCACCACATACCCTAGTACACCGCGGGCATCACATACCCTAGTACACCGCGGGCATCACATACCCAACTACACCGCGGGCACCACATACCCAACTACACCGCGGGCATCACATACCCAACTACACCGCGGGCACCACGTACCCTAGTACACCGCGGGCACCACGTACCCTAGTACACCGCGGGCATCACATACCCAACTCAACCGCGGGCACCACGTACCCAAGTACACCGCGGGCATCACATACCCAACTACACCGCGGGCATCACATACCCAACTACACCGCGGGCACCACATACCCTAGTACACCGCGGGCACCACATACCCAAGTATACCGCGGGCACCACATACCCTAGTACACCGCGGGCATCACATACCCAAGTATACCGTGGGCACCACATACCCTAGTACACCGCGGGCACCACATACCCTAGTACACCGCGGGCACCACATACCCTAGTACACCGCGGGCACCACATACCCAACTACACCGCGGGCACCACATACCCTAGTATACCGCGGGCACCACATACCCAACTACACCGCGGGCACCACATACCCTAGTAGACCGCGGGCATCACGTACCTAATTACACCGCAGGCATCACATACCCAACTACACCGCGGACACCACATACCCAAGTATACCGCGGGCACCACATACCCAACTACACCGCGGGCACCACATACCCTAGTACACCGCTGGCACCACATACCCTAGTACACCGCGGGCATCACATACCCTAGTACACCGCGGGCACCATATACCCAAGTACCCCGCGGGCATCACATACCCAACTACACCACGGGCATCACGTACCCAATTACACCGCGGGCATCACATACTCTAGTACACCGCGGGCATCACATACCCAACTACACCGCGGGCACCACATACCCTAGTACACCGCGGGCATCACATACCCAACTACACCGCGGGCATCACATACCCAAGTATACCGCGGGCACCACATACCCTAGTACACTGCGGGCACCACATACCCTAGTACACCGCGGGCACCACATACCCTAGTACACCGCGGGCATCACATACCCTAGTACACCGCGGGCATCACATACCCAACTACACCGCGGGCACCACATACCCAAGTATACCGCGGGCACCACGTACCCTAGTACACCGCGGGCATCACATACCCAACTACACCGCGGGCACCACATACCCTAGTACACCGCGGGCACCACATACCCTAGTATACCGCGGGCACCACATACCCAAGTATACCGCGGGCACCACATACCCTAGTACACCGCGGGCATCACATACCCAACTACACCGCGGGCACCACATACCCAAGTATACCGCGGGCACCACATACCCAACTACACCGCGGGCACCACATACCCTAGTACACCGCGGGCACCACATACCCTAGTAGACCGCGGGCATCACATACCCTAGTACACCGCGGGCACCACATACCCAAGTACACCGCGGGCACCACATACCCTAGTACACCGCGGGCACCATATACCCAAATACACCGCGGGCATCACATATCCAACTAAATTGCGGGCACCACATAAACTAGTACACCGTGGGCATCACATACCCTAGTACACCGCGGGCACCACATACCCAAGTACACCGCGGGCATCACATACCCAACTACACCGCGGGCATCACATACCCAACTACACCGCGGGCATCACATACCCAACTACACCGCGGGCACCACATACCCAAGTATACCGCGGGCACCACATACCCAACTACACCGCGGGCACCACATACCCTAGTACACCGCGGGCACCACATACCCTAGTACACCGCGGGCATCACATACCCTAGTACACCGCGGGCACCACATACCCAAGTACACCGCGGGCATCACATACCCTAGTACACCGTGGGCACCACATACCCTAGTACACCGCGGGCATCACATACCCAACTACACCGCGGGCACCAAATACCCAAGTATACCGCGGGCACCACATACCCTAGTACACCGCGGGCATCACATACCCTAGTACACCGCGGGCACCACATACCCAAGTACACTGCGGGCATCACATACCCTAGTACACCGCGGGCACCACATACCCTAGTACACCGCGGGCATCACATACCCTAGTACACCGCGGGCATCACATACCCAACTACACCGCGGGCACCACATACCCTAGTATACCGCGGGCACCACATACCCAAGTATACCGCGGGCACCACATACCCTAGTACACCGCGGGCACCACATACCCAACTACAGCGCGGGCACCACATACCCAACTACACCGCGGGCACCACATACCCTAGTATACCGCGGGCATCACATACCCAACTACACCGCGGGCATCACATACCCAACTACACCGCGGGCACCACGTACCCTAGTACACCGCGGGCACCACGTACCCTAGTACACCGCGGGCATCACATACCCAACTCAACCGCGGGCACCACGTACCCAAGTACACCGCGGGCATCACATACCCAACTACACCGCGGGCATCACATACCCAACTACACCGCGGGCACCACATACCCTAGTACACCGCGGGCACCACATACCCAAGTATACCGCGGGCACCACATACCCTAGTACACCGCGGGCATCACATACCCAAGTATACCGTGGGCACCACATACCCTAGTACACCGCGGGCACCACATACCCTAGTACACCGCGGGCACCACATACCCTAGTACACCGCGGGCACCACATACCCAACTACACCGCGGGCACCACATACCCTAGTATACCGCGGGCACCACATACCCAACTACACCGCGGGCACCACATACCCTAGTAGACCGCGGGCATCACGTACCTAATTACACCGCAGGCATCACATACCCAACTACACCGCGGACACCACATACCCAAGTATACCGCGGGCACCACATACCCAACTACACCGCGGGCACCACATACCCTAGTACACCGCTGGCACCACATACCCTAGTACACCGCGGGCATCACATACCCTAGTACACCGCGGGCACCATATACCCAAGTACCCCGCGGGCATCACATACCCAACTACACCACGGGCATCACGTACCCAATTACACCGCGGGCATCACATACTCTAGTACACCGCGGGCATCACATACCCAACTACACCGCGGGCACCACATACCCTAGTACACCGCGGGCATCACATACCCAACTACACCGCGGGCATCACATACCCAAGTATACCGCGGGCACCACATACCCTAGTACACTGCGGGCACCACATACCCTAGTACACCGCGGGCACCACATACCCTAGTACACCGCGGGCATCACATACCCTAGTACACCGCGGGCATCACATACCCAACTACACCGCGGGCACCACATACCCAAGTATACCGCGGGCACCACGTACCCTAGTACACCGCGGGCATCACATACCCAACTACACCGCGGGCACCACATACCCTAGTACACCGCGGGCATCACATACCCAACTACACCGCGGGCACCACATACCCAAGTATACCGCGGGCACCACATACCCTAGTACACTGAGGGCACCACATACCCTAGTACACCGCGGGCACCACATACCCTAGTACACCGCGGGCATCACATACCCAAGTACACCGCGGGCATCACATACCCAAGTATACCGCGGGCATTACATACCCAACTAAACCGCCGGCACCACGTACCCTAGTACACCGCGGGCATCACATACCCAACTACACCGCGGGCACCACATACCCAAGTATACCGCGGGCACCACATACCCTAGTACACCGCGGGCACCACATACCCTAGTACACCGCGGGCACTACATTCCCTAGTTCACCGCGGGCATCACATACCCAACTACACCGCGGGCATCACATACCAAAGTATACCGCGGGCACCACATACCCTAGTACACTGCGGGCACCACATACCCTAGTACACCGCGGGCACCACATACCCAAGTATACCGCGGGCACCACATACCCTAGTACACCGCGGGCACCACATACCCTAGTACACCGCGGGCATCACATACCTAACTACACCGCGGGCACCACATACCCAAGTATACCGCGGGCACCACATACCCTAGTACACCGCGGGCACCACATACCCTAGTACACCGCGGGCACCACATACCCTAGTACACCGCGGGCATCACATACCCAACTAAACCGCGGGCACCACATACCCAAGTATACCGCGGGCACCACATACCCTAGTACACCGCGGGCACCACATACCCTAGTACACCGCGGGCACCACATACCCAAGTATACCGCGGGCACCACATACCCAAGTATACCGCGGGCATTACATACCCAACTAAACCGCGGGCACCACGTACCCTAGTACACCGCGGGCATCACATACCCAACTACACCGCGGGCACCACATACCCAAGTATACCGCGGGCACCACATACCCTAGTACACCGCGGGCACCACATACCCTAGTACACCGCGGGCACCACATACCCTAGTACACCGCGGGCACCACATACCCAAGTATACCGCGGGCACCACATACCCAAGTACACCGCGGGCATCACATACCCAAGTATACCGCGGGCACCACATACCCAAGTATACCGCGGGTACCACATACCCTAGTACACCGCGGGTATCACATACCCAACTACACCGCGGGCACCACATACCCAAGTATACCGCGGGCACCACGTACCCTAGTACACCGCGGGCACCACATACCCTAGTATACCGCGGGCACCACATACCCAAGTATACCGCGGGCACCACATACCCTAGTACACCGCGGGCACCACATACCCAACTACAGCGCGGGCACCACATACCCAACTACACCGCGGGCACCACATACCCTAGTATACCGCGGGCATCACATACCCAACTACACCGCGGGCATCACATACCCAACTACACCGCGGGCACCACGTACCCTAGTACACCGCGGGCACCACGTACCCTAGTACACCGCGGGCATCACATACCCAACTCAACCGCGGGCACCACGTACCCAAGTACACCGCGGGCATCACATACCCAACTACACCGCGGGCATCACATACCCAACTACACCGCGGGCACCACATACCCTAGTACACCGCGGGCACCACATACCCAAGTATACCGCGGGCACCACATACCCTAGTACACCGCGGGCATCACATACCCAAGTATACCGTGGGCACCACATACCCTAGTACACCGCGGGCACCACATACCCTAGTACACCGCGGGCACCACATACCCTAGTACACCGCGGGCACCACATACCCAACTACACCGCGGGCACCACATACCCTAGTATACCGCGGGCACCACATACCCAACTACACCGCGGGCACCACATACCCTAGTAGACCGCGGGCATCACGTACCTAATTACACCGCAGGCATCACATACCCAACTACACCGCGGACACCACATACCCAAGTATACCGCGGGCACCACATACCCAACTACACCGCGGGCACCACATACCCTAGTACACCGCTGGCACCACATACCCTAGTACACCGCGGGCATCACATACCCTAGTACACCGCGGGCACCATATACCCAAGTACCCCGCGGGCATCACATACCCAACTACACCACGGGCATCACGTACCCAATTACACCGCGGGCATCACATACTCTAGTACACCGCGGGCATCACATACCCAACTACACCGCGGGCACCACATACCCTAGTACACCGCGGGCATCACATACCCAACTACACCGCGGGCATCACATACCCAAGTATACCGCGGGCACCACATACCCTAGTACACTGCGGGCACCACATACCCTAGTACACCGCGGGCACCACATACCCTAGTACACCGCGGGCATCACATACCCAACTACACCGCGGGCACCACATACCCAAGTATACCGCGGGCACCACGTACCCTAGTACACCGCGGGCATCACATACCCAACTACACCGCGGGCACCACATACCCTAGTACACCGCGGGCATCACATACCCAACTACACCGCGGGCACCACATACCCAAGTATACCGCGGGCACCACATACCCTAGTACACTGCGGGCACCACATACCCTAGTACACCGCGGGCACCACATACCCTAGTACACCGCGGGCATCACATACCCAAGTACACCGCGGGCATCACATACCCAAGTATACCGCGGGCATTACATACCCAACTAAACCGCCGGCACCACGTACCCTAGTACACCGCGGGCATCACATACCCAACTACACCGCGGGCACCACATACCCAAGTATACCGCGGGCACCACATACCCTAGTACACCGCGGGCACCACATACCCTAGTACACCGCGGGCACTACATTCCCTAGTTCACCGCGGGCATCACATACCCAACTACACCGCGGGCATCACATACCAAAGTATACCGCGGGCACCACATACCCTAGTACACTGCGGGCACCACATACCCTAGTACACCGCGGGCACCACATACCCAAGTATACCGCGGGCACCACATACCCTAGTACACCGCGGGCACCACATACCCTAGTACACCGCGGGCATCACATACCTAACTACACCGCGGGCACCACATACCCAAGTATACCGCGGGCACCACATACCCTAGTACACCGCGGGCACCACATACCCTAGTACACCGCGGGCATCACATACCCAACTAAACCGCGGGCACCACATACCCAAGTATACCGCGGGCACCACATACCCTAGTACACCGCGGGCACCACATACCCTAGTACACCGCGGGCACCACATACCCAAGTATACCGCGGGCACCACATACCCAAGTATACCGCGGGCATTACATACCCAACTAAACCGCGGGCACCACGTACCCTAGTACACCGCGGGCATCACATACCCAACTACACCGCGGGCACCACATACCCAAGTATACCGCGGGCACCACATACCCTAGTACACCGCGGGCACCACATACCCTAGTACACCGCGGGCACCACATACCCTAGTACACCGCGGGCACCACATACCCAAGTATACCGCGGGCACCACATACCCAAGTACACCGCGGGCATCACATACCCAAGTATACCGCGGGCACCACATACCCAAGTATACCGCGGGTACCACATACCCTAGTACACCGCGGGTATCACATACCCAACTACACCGCGGGCACCACATACCCAAGTATACCGCGGGCACCACGTACCCTAGTACACCGCGGGCACCACATACCCTAGTACACCGCGGGCACCACATACCCTAGTACACCGCGGGTATCACATACCCAACTACACCGCGGGCACCACATACCCAAGTATACCGCGGGCACCACGTACCCTAGTACACCGCGGGCATCACATACCCAACTACACCGCGGGCACCACATACCCAAGTATACCGCGGGCACCACGTACCCTAGTACACCGCGGGCATCACATACCCTAGTACACCGCGGGCACCACATACCCAAGTATACCGCGGGCACCACATACCCTAGTTCACCGCGGGTATCACATACCCAACTACACCACGGGCATCACGTACCCAATTACACCGCGGGCATCACATACTCTAGTACACCGCGGGCATCACATACCCAACTACACCGCGGGCACCACATACCCTAGTACACCGCGGGCATCACATACCCAACTACACCGCGGGCATCACATACCCAAGTATACCGCGGGCACCACATACCCTAGTACACTGCGGGCACCACATACCCTAGTACACCGCGGGCACCACATACCCTAGTACACCGCGGGCATCACATACCCTAGTACACCGCGGGCATCACATACCCAACTACACCGCGGGCACCACATACCCAAGTATACCGCGGGCACCACGTACCCTAGTACACCGCGGGCATCACATACCCAACTACACCGCGGGCACCACATACCCTAGTACACCGCGGGCATCACATACCCAACTACACCGCGGGCACCACATACCCAAGTATACCGCGGGCACCACATACCCTAGTACACTGCGGGCACCACATACCCTAGTACACCGCGGGCACCACATACCCTAGTACACCGCGGGCATCACATACCCAAGTACACCGCGGGCATCACATACCCAAGTATACCGCGGGCATTACATACCCAACTAAACCGCCGGCACCACGTACCCTAGTACACCGCGGGCATCACATACCCAACTACACCGCGGGCACCACATACCCAAGTATACCGCGGGCACCACATACCCTAGTACACCGCGGGCACCACATACCCTAGTACACCGCGGGCACCACATACCCTAGTACACCGCGGGCACCACATACCCAAGTATACCGCGGGCACCACATACCCAAGTACACCGCGGGCATCACATACCCAAGTATACCGCGGGCACCACATACCCAAGTATACCGCGGGTACCACATACCCTAGTACACCGCGGGTATCACATACCCAACTACACCGCGGGCACCACATACCCAAGTATACCGCGGGCACCACGTACCCTAGTACACCGCGGGCACCACATACCCTAGTACACCGCGGGCACCACATACCCTAGTACACCGCGGGTATCACATACCCAACTACACCGCGGGCACCACATACCCAAGTATACCGCGGGCACCACGTACCCTAGTACACCGCGGGCATCACATACCCAACTACACCGCGGGCACCACATACCCAAGTATACCGCGGGCACCACGTACCCTAGTACACCGCGGGCATCACATACCCTAGTACACCGCGGGCACCACATACCCAAGTATACCGCGGGCACCACATACCCTAGTTCACCGCGGGTATCACATACCCTAGTACACCGCGGGCATCACATACCCAAGTACACCGCGGGCATCACATACACAAGTATACCGCGGGCATTACATACCCAACTAAACCGCGGGCACCACGTACCCTAGTACACCGCGGGCATCACATACCCAACTACACCGCGGGCACCACATACCCAAGTATACCGCGGGCACCACATACCCTAGTACACCGCGGGCACCACATACCCTAGTACACCGCGGGCACCACATACCCTAGTACACCGCGGGCATAACATACCCAAGTATACCGCGGGCACCACATACCCTAGTACACCGCGGGCATCACATTCCCAAGTACACCGCGGGCATCACGTACCCAAGTATACCGCGGGCATTACATACCCAACTAAACCGCGGGCACCACATACCCTAGTACACCGCGGGCATCACATACCCAACTACACCGCGGGCACCACATACCCTAGTACACCGCGGGCACCACATACCCAAGTATACCGCGGGCACCACATACCCAAGTATACCGCGGGCACCACATACCCTAGTACACTGCGGGCATCACATACCCAACTACCCAAGTATACCGCGGGCACCACGTACCCTAGTACACCGCGGGCATCACATACCCTAGTACACCGCGGGCACCACATACCCAAGTATACCGCGGGCACCACATACCCTAGTTCACCGCGGGTATCACATACCCTAGTACACCGCGGGCATCACATACCCAAGTACACCGCGGGCATCACATACACAAGTATACCGCGGGCATTACATACCCAACTAAACCGCGGGCACCACGTACCCTAGTACACCGCGGGCATCACATACCCAACTACACCGCGGGCACCACATACCCAAGTATACCGCGGGCACCACATACCCTAGTACACCGCGGGCACCACATACCCTAGTACACCGCGGGCACCACATACCCTAGTACACCGCGGGCACCACATACCCAAGTATATCGCGGGCACCACATACCCTAGTACACCGCGGGCATCACATACCCAAGTATACCGCGGGCACCACACACCCTAGTACACCGCGGGCACCACATACCCTAGTACACCGCGGGCATCACATACCCAAGTACACCGCGGGCATCACATACCCAAGTATACCGCGGGCACCACATACCCAAGTATACCGCGGGCACCACATACCCTAGTACACCGCGGGCATCACATACCCAAGTATACCGCGGGCACCACATACCCAAGTATACCGCGGGCACCACATACCCTAGTACACCGCGGGTATCACATACCCAACTACACCGCGGGCACCACATACCCAAGTATACCGCGGGCACCACGTACCCTAGTACACCGCGGGCACCACATACCCTAGTACACCGCGGGCACCACATACCCAAGTATACCGCGGGCACCACATACCCAAGTATACCGCCGGCACCACGTACCCTAGTACACCGCGGGCATCACATACCCAACTACACCGCGGGCACCACATACCCAAGTATACCGCGGGCACCACATACCCTAGTACACCGCGGGCACCACATACCCTAGTACACCGCGGGCACTACATTCCCTAGTACACCGCGGGCATCACATACCCAACTACACCGCGGGCATCACATACCCAAGTATACCGCGGGCACCACATACCCTAGTACACTGCGGGCACCACATACCCTAGTACACCGCGGGCACCACATACCCAAGTATACCGCGGGCACCACATACCCTAGTACACCGCGGGCACCACATACCCTAGTACACCGCGGGCATCACATACCTAACTACACCGCGGGCACCACATACCCAAGTATACCGCGGGCACCACATACCCTAGTACACCGCGGGCACCACATATTCTAGTACACCGCGGGCACCACATACCCTAGTACACCGCGGGCATCACATACCCAACTAAACCGCGGGCACCACATACCCAAGTATACCGCGGGCACCAAATACCCTAGTACACCGCGGGCACCACATACCCTAGTACACCGCGGGCACCACATACCCAAGTATACCGCGGGCACCACATACCTTAGTACACCGCGGGCACCACATACCCTAGTACACCGCGGGTATCACATACCCAACTACCCGCGGGCACCACATACCCAAGTATACCGCGGGCACCACGTACCCTAGTATACCGCGGGCACCACGTACCCTAGTACACCGCGGGCATCACATACCCAACTACACCGCGGGCACCACATACCCAAGTATACCGCGGGCACCACGTACCCTAGTACACCGCGGGCATCACATACCCAACTACACCGCGGGCACCACATACCCAAGTATACCGCGGGCACCACATACCCTAGTACACCGCGGGCACCACATACCCTAGTACACCGCGGGCATCACATACCCAAGTACACCGCGGGCATCACATACCCAAGTATACCGCGGGCACCACATACCCAAGTATACCGCGGGCACCACATACCCTAGTACACCGCGGGTATCACATACCCAACTACACCGCGGGCACCACATACCGAAGTATACCGCGGGCACCACGTACCCTAGTACACCGCGGGCACCACATACCCTAGTACACCGCGGGCACCACATACCCAAGTATACCGCGGGCACCACATACCCTAGTACACCGCGGGCACCACATACCCTAGTACACCGCGGGCATCACATACCCAAGTACACCGCGGGCATCACATACCCAACTACACCGCGGGCACCACATACCCAAGTATACCGCGGGCACCACGTACCCTAGTACACCGCGGGCATCACATACCCAACTACACCGCGGGCACCACATACCCAAGTATACCGCGGGCACCACATACCCTAGTACACCGCGGGCACCACATACCCTAGTACACCGCGGGTATCACATACCCAACTACCCGCGGGCACCACATACCCAAGTATACCGCGGGCACCACGTACCCTAGTACAACGCGGGCATCACATACCCAACTACACCGCGGGCACCACATACCCTAGTACACCGCGGGCATCACATACCCTAGTACACCGCGGGCACCACATACCCAAGTACACCGCGGGCATCACATACCCTAGTACACCGCGGGCACCACATACCCAAGTATACCGCGGGCACCAAATACCCTAGTACACCGCGGGCACCACATACCCTAGTACACCGCGGGCACCACATACCCAAGTATACCGCGGGCACCACATACCTTAGTACACCGCGGGCACCACATACCCTAGTACACCGCGGGTATCACATACCCAACTACCCGCGGGCACCACATACCCAAGTATACCGCGGGCACCACGTACCCTAGTACACCGCGGGCACCACATACCCTAGTACACCGCGGGCATCACATACCCAAGTACACCGCGGGCATCACATACCCAAGTATACCGCGGGCACCACATACCCAAGTATACCGCGGGCACCACATACCCTAGTACACCGCGGGCACCACATACCCTAGTACACCGCGGGCATCACATACCCAAGTACACCGCGGGCATCACATACCCTAGTACACTGCGGGCACCACATACCTTAGTACACCGCGGGCACCACATACCCAAGTATACCGCGGGCACCACATACCCTAGTACACCGCGGGCACCACATACCCTAGTACACCGCGGGCATCACATACCTAACTACACCGCGGGCACCACATACCCAAGTATACCGCGGGCACCACATACCCTAGTACACCGCGGGCACCACATACCCTAGTACACCGCGGGCACCACATACCCTAGTACACCGCGGGCATTACATACCCAACTAAACCGCGGGCACCACATACCCAAGTATACCGCGGGCACCAAATACCCTAGTACACCGCGGGCACCACATACCCTAGTACACCGCGGGCACCACATACCCAAGTATACCGCGGGCACCACATACCTTAGTACACTTCGGGCACCACATACCCTAGTACACCGCGGGTATCACATACCCAACTACCCGCGGGCACCACATACCCAAGTATACCGCGGGCACCACGTACCCTAGTACACCGCGGGCACCACATACCCTAGTACACCGCGGGCATCACATACCCAAGTACACCGCGGGCATCACATACCCAAGTATACCGCGGGCACCACATACCCAAGTATACCGCGGGCACCACATACCCTAGTACACCGCGGGCACCACATACCCTAGTACACCGCGGGCATCACATACCCAAGTACACCGCGGGCATCACATACCCAAGTATACCGCGGGCACCACATACCCAAGTATACCGCGGGCACCACATACCCTAGTACACCGCGGGTATCACATACCCAACTACACCGCGGGCACCACATACCCAAGTATACCGCGGGCACCACGTACCCTAGTACACCGCGGGCACCACATACCCTAGTACACCGCGGGCACCACATACCCAAGTATACCGCGGGCACCACATACCCTTGTACACCGCGGGCACCACATACCCTAGTACACCGCGGGCATCACATACCCAAGTACACCGCGGGCATCACATACCCAACTACACCGCGGGCACCACATACCCAAGTATACCGCGGGCACCACGTACCCTAGTACACCGCGGGCATCACATACCCAACTACACCGCGGGCACCACATACCCAAGTACACCGCGGGCACCACATACCCTAGTACTCTTAGTAAAACACAGTATGATTCGCAACAGACTGACGTTTTTATTCTTGACAAGTAACCTTAAACTATAAGTACCTACATTCCTAAGGATAGATGGCGTTACATTAACATTTTGATATAATATTCTAACACCCCCACTTATCAAAATAAACTAAACCTACTTAGTATATTACATGGGAACAATGCCAATTAACTTCATGAACTTGTAATGCTTTGGTTCACATAGACCTTTAGTTAATAAATCAGCTGGCATTTCCTCACTAGGAATATAATTTATTTTAACATACTTATTTTTAACCACATCTCGTATGTAATGATAGCGTATATCTATATGTTTTGATCTATTATGACTATAATGATTTATGGCCAACTTCAAGGCACTTTGGTTATCACAATATAAATCAATTATACATAACAAACCAGTAATTTCATTTAACAGATTTCTTAGATAGACAGCTTCTCTAGAAGCTTCAGACAAAGCAGTGTACTCTGCCTCTGTACTAGACAATGAGACCGTAGTTTGTTTTCTACTTTGCCAAGAAATAGCTGATCCTGACAACATGAAACAGAAACCAGTATAGGACTTTCTATCTAAAGCGTCACTCGCCCAATCACTATCCACAAAACCTTGCAATTCTGTATTATTATTACTATATCTTAGACAATAATTCTTAGTACATTCTAGATATCTTAATATACGCTTAGCATAATGCCAATGTGTGAGACTATAAGGGCCTAATTAAGAAACCGGAACTAAACTATGGTTTAAACCTAGTCTAGCAAAACCGTGGACTAAAGTTAGACCACACTTAAATCTCGCCGGACCAAAACTCGGCTCTTAACTCCAGTGTTAAGCTAAATCTCGGTTTTTTCATATTATGAATGATAGTTCGGCCCAACGATAAACCACCGCCGTGGTCTAACCCTACATTTTAGTTAAACCTAGCTGACCCCTAGTTTAAGGTAGGTTTAAGTCAACATTTGATATGAAAATCGATTTCGTCACTCATGTTCTGATTGAATTACCTATTTTATTAGATATTTTTCTGAACTTCCAAATATAATTTTTGTGGAATTGGTCATTGTTTTTCAATCATTTTCTAAAAATTTTAACTCGCTGTGTGCAAGCACATTTTGTGATCTTGTCGTCTTTGTTTTGTAGTTTTATTCGTTTTTATTGCTTGCAATATTACTTTATATATATATAGATACCTAATGGATTTTCTGAACATCGTGCTGCTCGATTTGGAGGACCGAGAAGGCATGGAGTTGCTTGGGAGTCGGGAGTCGAACTGGCACCGCTAAAGAATTTAGTAAAGTTTTTGGAATAAAATGTTGGTGTTTTTTTTTGTATACTTTTCTTTGTTTCGTAGGGCTTTAGTGCTCAGATGGTATTAGCTCTGCCTTCCATGCTGTGGGTCGTGTGTTCGATTCCCACCCAGAGCAAATGTGATAAACATAAATATTTGTTCTGTGTCTGAATGTTACTATGTATCCTATGTAAGTACCTACGTATTTACAAAAAAAAAATATAAGTATTCTATCAGAAATCTAGTTCCCATAGTATAAGCTGTTCTTTGTTTGTGACTAGAGTGTGATGTGTGAAATGTCGTTAATTTTTATTTATTATTTTATAAAAATGTTACCAATTTTTATAAAATAATAAATCTTATGAAATGTGCAATTATGGAGCACATAATTTTACATAATTACCTCTATGTGGATATGAAATTAAGGGCTTGACTAGTAAAATACGATGCGGCGATGTGGCGCGGTGGGCGATGGTCCGCCTGCGACGCGGAAGGTTGCGGGTTCGATTCCCGCCTCGGAATAAATGTTTGTATGTCGCATATATTTATTCCGGGTGTTCTGGGTATTATATGTATAATAAAAAATATCTATCTATGTAATGTATAATATTAAGTATGTCAGTCTTCTAGTACTCATAACACAAGCTCTGCTTAGCTTGGGGCTAGATGATGTTGTGTGGATTGTCCAGCATTATTTATTTATTTTATTTATTTAGGTTTTATAAAGGTACCGTGTACACAAGGTAAATAGGTATATGTATAAATTAGTAGGTACTTTGTACTTACTTTTACGTCCATTATCACTTCTTTTTTATTATTTTCCATTCTGTAGTAGGTACGTATCTTTATTACAAAATGTAAAACATTTTTATTTAAGACCAACTTTTGTGTTTGCTTTGCCACTAAAATCAGAATGACTTTGTTTTCAGACAAACTACTGTTACTCGCTGCTGTTATAAAACGTGTATTAGGCAAGGTTTTAGTAGATCATGGTTCACAATTGTCAGTAAAATGACCCTCGAAAGAATTTGTATTTTAATGTCCCTAATATTATATGCTATCAAAACATTTTAAATGTAGGTATCTTTGAAAGTTTTAGGCGTCATTTATGATTATTAAATAAAGATCTCACCTACCTATCAAGGAAACTAAATAAGTAAAAATACAAGAAAATTAAGTCGAACACTCGTTTTATTTATTTTCTGATTTTTCTCTGCATCGGTACCCGTAGGTATTTATTGGAAGTTGTTTTCAGGAAAGTATGTACACGTACCTTTTAGATACAAACATTAAATCAGGAATAAGCACAGTTCAAGCCGTGTGTTCAAATATTAAGCCGTGCGATAATGTCCATTGCGAAAAAAAAGCACAACAATGAGAATCTCCGGCCGCTAGCACATTATCACTAATTTTGATGTTTAGATATTTCCTTCTTTTCTCATCACTTGTTTTAATTTGTAATGCAACATTGCTACACGAATAAATCATTTCTACACATGATTTACATTCGTTTTGTACATTTTTTTCTGCTATAAGTAGTGCGAGTTTGCCGCGCTTTTCACTTTTCTTCAGTCATTATAAGCAAAGGTCAGGTTACTATTCTACCAAAATAGAAATATTTTTATGAAAATAATTGCAAAACAATTACAAATAATGATATTTGGCAGTTCAGACACATTATGTGAATGAACACAAGTAACTTAATCGATTTTCATACCCGTTTGATAGATTTAACGAAAAATAAAGTTGAATTGGAGCATGGTCTACCTGCTTTAAACACGGTCGGCTTCAATCAAGTAGGCCATGCTCGGATCTGATTGGTCGTATCAAAACAGGTAGGCCATGCTCGGATCTGACTGGCCGTATCAAATCAGGTAGGCCATGGACTTAGACCGTGTTTGATAATACAAAAAACCGAGTTTTATCGTTAAAGTGGACTTTAACTGCAGCGTTAAGAAGGGTTTTTCGATAACACTGAGATAGATCTGGAAAGATAATAACACGGTAACAGTTATTGAATTGACTTAGGTAGCTAACTGAATAGGCAATATCTGGCCTAGTTAATACTGCCAGGTACATCAAGCATCCTAATAATTTTTGATAAGGAACATCAGGTAAACACCTATCCAAAGACTTATCCAAATTTAACTTAGCCTCAATTGGAGTGTGTTTTGACTTACAATCAGACATTTGAAACTTAGAAACTAACTGTTCAATATATTTTTGTTGATCTACAGTAATAACATTTTTATTTTTATCTAAATTTATTCTCATGCCTAGATATTGCTGTACAGATCCAAGATCTTTTAATTTAAATTCTGAACCTAATACATTTTTCAACTTAACAGTTTCCATATCATTGTTTGAAAAGATTAAAAAATCATCTACATACAGTGCTACAATTATTTTAGTTTTACCATTCATTTTTGTAAACAAACATGGTTCATATTGACTGTTTTTAAAATCTAATTTACTTAAAACTTCTTTAACTCTCTCATACCACATTAAGGAAGACTGTTTTAATCCATAAATTGCCTTTTTTAATTTTAACACTTTTCCCCCACTTTTGTTTACAAAACCTTCAGGTAATGACATATGTATATTTTCTTTCAAATACCCGTTCAAAAAAGCAGTAGTTACATCTAAATGAGTGATACTCATTCCTAACTTTACACTTAGAGCAAACAATAATCTTAAAGTAGAGTGTCGGACCACCGGTGAAAAAGTGTCTGTATAATCTACACCAGGCTTCTGAGAGAAACCTTTCGCCACAAGCCGAGCTCGAAACCGCACATTATTGTCAATGTCAATCTTTTTATTAAGCACCCACCTGCACTTCACTATTGTAACATCACCTGGATTGTCCACTAGTTCCCACGCTTCACTGTCCTCAAATGACTGCAGCTCCTCGGCCACCGCGCGCTTCCACTGCTCCCCCTCAGGCCCCTTAAGAGCATCTGAGAAAGATAGCTCCTCACAATCTGGAACAGTGCTGGAAACACACATGTTGGTATAACCATACCACTCTGGCTTTCTCCTTTGGCGCTTATTCTCATCTGTCACTTCTTCGGATATTGGAGCCTGGACTGGAACTTGTCCCATTGAAATATCAGTCAATGTTTCATCACCATCAACATACACTGAAGAATCTGAAGAGCTGTCAAAAGTATCCTCAGTATCCTGGGTATTCTGAAATTCTTCCCCCACTGAATCTTTACTCTCCGCTACAGGACTGTCTGCTGAAGCTTTCTGTGATGTTTCTAGGTCTGGAATCCAAATAGCTGACTCAGTGCTAGTTTTCTTGAACCCTGTCTCCTCCTCCATCACTATAACATCTCTTGTTATTGTTACATTATTCTTGATAGGGTTATAGACACGATAACCTTTTACATCCTCACCATATCCAACCAATATGTGTTGTGTGGATTTCTTATCCCACTTTAATCGTTTTTGTTTGGGGACATGTACCATTATCTTACTGCCAAACAAACGAAGATGACTCAAGTCTGGTTTTGTACCGTACCACAATTCATATGGAGTTTTATCCAATCCTGATGCAATAGACCTGTTTTTTAAATACACAGCCGTATTGGCCGCTTCTGCCCAAAACTTTTTGTCTAACTTTGCATCATACAATAAACATTTGGCTTTTTCTATCACTGTCCTATTAGCCCGTTCAGATATCCCATTTTGTTCTGGTGTATAGTAGTTTGATTTTTGATGTACTATACCCTCCTGCGTCAAGTAATGTTGAAAATCTTTATTACAAAATTCAAGTCCATTGTCTGATCTCAATATTTTAATTTTCTTATTTTGTTGATTTTCAACAACTGATTTAAATTCTTTAAATCTGCTGAAAGCTTCACTTTTATTCTTCAGAAAATATATATAGGTCATCCGACTATAATCATCAATGAACAGCAGGAAATATCGAGCACTATTTAAAGAACTTGTTTCCATTGGGCCACAAATGTCAGTATGAATTCTGTGTAGTGTTTCTGTACTCCGCTCCCCAACATGAGAAAAGGGTAATCTTGATTGTTTTCCTTCACAGCAAGTGGTACATTGTGTCTTGGTTATGTCAATATTACCTTCATATGACAAACCATTCACAACACCATTTCTCATTTTATGCATATCTTGACTATTGATGTGTGCTAGTCTTCTGTGCCATAACAATCCATCATCTTGAGCAGTTAACAAACAGCTTTGTGATTGCAATCTCAGCTTGTAAACACCCGCTGATAAATCTGCAGTCGCAACTAAAGCATTGTTTTTGTCTCGAATGTAGCAACGCTTTTGCTCAAATACGACGTTATTTCCATTCTTAATGAGCTCACTCACCGATAATAAGTTGGTTGTTAAACTAGGCACACATAGCACGTTTTTAACTGTTATTTGACATTCCAAATCTGATACGATGTCAACATCTCCGGAACAAACAACTGGCACTTTTGATTCATTAGCCACGACAATCTCCGGTAAACACGAGGTTACTTTCATGTTCTTTACCAAATCTTTCTTTGCCGTCATGTGTGCACTTGCGCCTGAGTCGACGTACCATTCGTCTTTGCTAAACTTTCCATTCAGAAAAACCACATTAAAAACGCATTTATTCGCACTTTTATTCAATAATGGGCACTGATTTCGATAATGTCCTTCTTCTTTACATTTGTAACAAGTAATAGTTTTTTTCGTCTGTGACATATTATTATCTGTATGTGTCACTGTCTTTTGATTTGACGTTGACTGACCACTATTTTTCTTTGACTTATTGTTGCCATAATTAGAAGAATACCTGTTTTTTGCTGCAAAAGCACTACCTTCTAATTCACTGGTAGTTTCCATGTCCAGCAATTTTGACTTGATGACATCAGCAGTTATCGAAATACCTGAATGTTCAATTGCCATTATCATTGGAGAATAATGTTCCGACAAACCAGCTAATAGTAGCGATCCAAGCCATTCATCCGTAATTGTAAATCCCGTGCCATTCAATCTTTGAGCTGTTTCAGTCATTTGTGTAACATAGGTAGTCATCGAGTCACAACTTTCGAGTCGTATCGATATCAAATGACGAAGCAACGTTATTTTTCTTGAGTATCCGGAGTCATCAAACATGGTCTTTAACTTTGTCCATAATTCCGCTGAGCTTTGGGTACTCTTGATGTGCACGTACAAACTTGGATCTATTGTTAATATTAACTTTGCCTTCGTTTTTGCGTCATCTGCCGGTTTTGCTTCAAACACTGCCGTAGGCTTGATGTACTTTTCCATGCCTTCCAGCACTAACAAATTTTCGGCCGCAAAACACCACTCGTCATAGTTCTCCCTGCCTTTAAGCTTTGGCACACTAGCAATATAGTTCGTTGTCATGTTTCCGCGAAATAACTGCACTTATTTATCTTATTACACGTAATAAACTGATAAATCATAAGTTGCCCATAACCTCTTAGTAAAACACAGTATGATTCGCAACAGACTGACGTTTTTATTCTTGACAAGTAACCTTAAACTATAAGTACCTACATTCCTAAGGATAGATGGCGTTACATTAACATTTTGATATAATATTCTAACAAGTACACCGCGGGTATCACATACCCAACTACCCGCGGGCACCACATACCCAAGTATACCGCGGGCACCACGTACCCTAGTACACCGCGGGCATCACATACCCAACTACACCGCGGGCACCACATACCCAAGTATACCGCGGGCACCACGTACCCTAGTACACCGCGGGCATCACATACCCAACTACACCGCGGGCACCACATACCCAAGTATACCGCGGGCACCACATACCCTAGTACACCGCGGGCACCACATACCCTAGTACACCGCGGGCATCACATACCCAAGTACACCGCGGGCATCACATACCCAAGTATACCGCGGGCACCACATACCCAAGTATACCGCGGGCACCACATACCCTAGTACACCGCGGGTACCACATACCCAACTACACCGCGGGCACCACATACCCAAGTATACCGCGGGCACCACGTACCCTAGTACACCGCGGGCACCACATACCCAAGTATACCGCGGGCACCACATACCCTAGTACACCGCGGGCACCACATACCCTAGTACACCGCGGGCATCACATACCCAAGTACACCGCGGGCATCACATACCCAACTACACCGCGGGCACCACATACCCAAGTATACCGCGGGCATCACATACCCAACTAAACCGCGGGCACCACATACCCAAGTATACCGCGGGCACCAAATACCCTAGTACACCGCGGGCACCACATACCCTAGTACACCGCGGGCACCACATACCCAAGTATACCGCGGGCACCACATACCTTAGTACACCGCGGGCACCACATACCCTAGTACACCGCGGGTATCACATACCCAACTACCCGCGGGCACCACATACCCAAGTATACCGCGGGCACCACGTACCCTCCTAGTACACCGCGGGCACCACATACCCTAGTACACCGCGGGCATCACATACCCAACTAAACCGCGGGCACCACATACCCAAGTATACCGCGGGCACCACATACCCTAGTACACCGCGGGCACCACATACCCTAGTACACCGCGGGCATCACATACCCAAGTACACCGCGGGCATCACATACCCAAGTATACCGCGGGCACCACATACCCAAGTATACCGCGGGCACCACATACCCTAGTACACCGCGGGTATCACATACCCAACTACACCGCGGGCACCACATACCCAAGTATACCGCGGGCACCACGTACCCTAGTACACCGCGGGCACCACATACCCTAGTACACCGCGGGCACCACATACCCAAGTATACCGCGGGCACCACATACCCTAGTACACCGCGGGCACCACATACCCTAGTACACCGCGGGCATCACATACCCAAGTACACCGCGGGCATCACATACCCAACTACACCGCGGGCACCACATACCCAAGTATACCGCGGGCACCACGTACCCTAGTACACCGCGGGCATCACATACCCAACTACACCGCGGGCACCACATACCCAAGTATACCGCGGGCACCACATACCCTAGTACACCGCGGGCACCACATACCCTAGTACACCGCGGGTATCACATACCCAACTACCCGCGGGCACCACATACCCAAGTATACCGCGGGCACCACGTACCCTAGTACACCGCGGGCATCACATACCCAACTACACCGCGGGCACCACATACCCAAGTATACCGCGGGCACCACGTACCCTAGTACACCGCGGGCATCACATACCCAACTACACCGCGGGCACCACATACCCAAGTATACCGCGGGCACCACATACCCTAGTACACCGCGGGCACCACATACCCTAGTACACCGCGGGCATCACATACCCAAGTACACCGCGGGCATCACATACCCAACTACACCGCGGGCACCACATACCCAAGTATACCGCGGGCACCACGTACCCTAGTACACCGCGGGCATCACATACCCAACTACACCGCGGGCACCACATACCCAAGTATACCGTGGGCACCACATACCCTAGTACAATGCGGGCACCACATACCCTAGTACACCGCGGGCATCACATACCCAAGTACACCGCGGGCATCACATACCCAAGTATACCGCGGGCATTACATACCCAACTAAACCGCGGGCAATACGTACCCTAGTACACCGCGGGCATCACATACCCAACTACACCGCGGGCACCACATACCCAAGTATACCGCGGGCACCACATACCCTAGTACACCGCGGGCACCACATACCCTAGTACACCGCGGGCACCACATACCCTAGTACACCGCGGGCACCACATACCCAAGTATATCGCGGGCACCACATACCCTAGTACACCGCGGGCATCACATACCCAAGTATACCGCGGGCACCACACACCCTAGTACACCGCGGGCACCACATACCCTAGTACACCGCGGGCATCACATACCCAAGTACACCGCGGGCATCACATACCCAAGTATACCGCGGGCACCACATACCCAAGTATACCGCGGGCACCACATACCCTAGTACACCGCGGGCATCACATACCCAAGTATACCGCGGGCACCACATACCCAAGTATACCGCGGGCACCACATACCCTAGTACACCGCGGGCATCACATACCCAACTACACCGCGGGCACCACATACCCAAGTATACCGCGGGCACCACGTACCCTAGTACACCGCGGGCACCACATACCCTAGTACACCGCGGGCACCACATACCCAAGTATAACGCGGGCACCACATACCCAAGTATACCGCGGGCACCACATACCCTAGTACACCGCGGGTATCACATACCCAACTACACCGCGGGCACCACATACCCAAGTATACCGCGGGCACCACGTACCCAAGTACACCGCGGGCACCACATACCCTAGTACACCGCGGGCACCCCATACCCTAGTACACCGCGGGCACCACATACCCTAGTACACCGCGGGTATCACATACCCAACTACCCGCGGGCACCACATACCCAAGTATACCGCGGGCACCACGTACCCTAGTACACCGCGGGCATCACATACCCAACTACACCGCGGGCACCACATACCCAAGTATACCGCGGGCACCACGTACCCTAGTACACCGCGGGCATCACATACCCAACTACACCGCGGGCACCACATACCCAAGTATACCGCGGGCACCACATACCCTAGTACACCGCGGGCACCACATACCCTAGTACACCGCGGGCATCACATACCCAAGTACACCGCGGGCATCACATACCCAAGTATACCGCGGGCACCACATACCCTAGTACACCGCGGGCATCACTTACCCAAGTACACCGCGGGCATCACATATCCAAGTATACCGCGGGCACCACATACCCAAGTATACCGCGGGCACCACATACCCTAGTACACCGCGGGTATCACATACCCAACTACACCGCGGGCACCACATACCCAAGTATACCGCGGGCACCACGTACCCTAGTACACCGCGGGCACCACATACTCTAGTACACCGCGGGCACCACATACCCAAGTACACCGCGGGCACCACATACCCAAGTATACCGCGGGCACCACATACCCTAGTACACCGCGGGCACCACATACCCTAGTACACTGCGGGTATCACATACCCAACTACCCGCGGGCACCACATACCCAAGTATACCGCGGGCACCACGTACCCTAGTACACCGCGGGCATCACATACCCAACTACACCGCGGGCACCACATACCCAAGTATACCGCGGGCACCACGTACCCTAGTACACCGCGGGCATCACATACCCAACTACACCGCGGGCACCACATACCCAAGTATACCGCGGGCACCACATACCCTAGTACACCGCGGGCACCACGTACCCTAGTACACCGCGGGCATCACATACCCAAGTACACCGCGGGCATCACATACCCAAGTATACCGCGGGCACCACATACCCAAGTATACCGCGGGCACCACATACCCTAGTACACCGCGGGTATCACATACCCAACTACACCGCGGGCACCACATACCCAAGTATACCGCGGGCACCACGTACCCTAGTACACCGCGGGCACCACATACCCTAGTACACCGCGGGCACCACATACCCAAGTATACCGCGGGCACCACATACCCAACTATACCGCGGGCACCACATACCCTAGTACACCGCGGGCACCACATACCCTAGTACACCGCGGGTATCACATACCCAACTACACCGCGGGCACCACATACCCAAGTATACCGCGGGCACCACGTACCCAAGTACACCGCGGGCACCACATACCCTAGTACACCGCGGGCACCACATACCCAAGTATACCGCGGGCACCACATACCCTAGTACACCGCGGGCACCACATACCCTATTACACCGCGGGCATCACATACCCAACTACACCGCGGGCACCACATACCCAAGTATACCGCGGGCACCACATACCCTAGTACACCGCGGGCACCACATACCCTAGTACACCGCGGGTATCACATACCCAACTACCCGCGGGCACCACATACCCAAGTATACCGCGGGCACCACGTACCCTAGTACACCGCGGGCATCACATACCCAACTACACCGCGGGCACCACGTACCCTAGTACACCGCGGGCATCACATACCCAACTACACCGCGGGCACCACATACCCAAGTATACCGCGGGCACCACATACCCTAGTACACCGCGGGCACCACATACCCTAGTACACCGCGGGCATCACATACCCAAGTACACCGCGGGCATCACATACCCAAGTATACCGCGGGCACCACATACCCAAGTATACCGCGGGCACCACATACCCTAGTACACCGCGGGTATCACATACCCAACTACACCGCGGGCACCACATACCTAAGTATACCGCGGGCACCATGTACCCTAGTACACCGCGGGCACCACATACCCTAGTACACCGCGGGCACCACATACCCAAGTATACCGCGGGCACCACATACCCTAGTACACCGCGGGCACCACATACCCTAGTACACCGCGGGCATCACATACCCAAGTACACCGCGGGCATCACATACCCAACTACACCGCGGGCACCTCATACCCAAGTATACCGCGGGCACCACGTACCCTAGTACACCGCGGGCATCACATACCCAACTACACCGCGGGCACCACATACCCAAGTATACCGTGGGCACCACATACCCTAGTACAATGCGGGCACCACATACCCTAGTACACCGCGGGCATCACATACCCAAGTACACCGCGGGCATCACATACCCAAGTATACCGCGGGCATTACATACCCAACTAAACCGCGGGCACCACGCACCCTAGTACACCGCGGGCATCACATACCCAACTACACCGCGGGCACCACATACCCAAGTATACCGCGGGCACCACATACCCTAGTACACCGCGGGCACCACATACCCTAGTACACCGCGGGCACCACATACCCTAGTACACCGCGGGCACCACATACCCAAGTATACCGCGGGCACCACATACCCAAGTATACCGCGGGCACCACATTCCCTAGTACACCGCGGGCATCACATTCCCAAGTACACCGCGGGCATCACGTACCCAAGTATACCGCGGGCATTACATACCCAACTAAACCATGGGCACCACATACCCTAGTACACCGCGGGCATCACATACCCAACTACACCGCGGGCACCACATACCCTAGTACACCGCGGGCATCACATACCCAACTACACCGCGGGCACCACATACCCTAGTACACCGCGGGCACCACATACCCAACTACACCGCGGGCACCACATACCCAAGTATACCGCGGGCACCACGTACCCTAGTACACCGCGGGCACCACATACTCTAGTACACCGCGGGCACCACATACCCAAGTACACCGCGGGCACCACATACCCAAGTATACCGCGGGCACCACATACCCTAGTACACCGCGGGCACCACATACCCTAGTACACTGCGGGTATCACATACCCAACTACCCGCGGGCACCACATACCCAAGTATACCGCGGGCACCACGTACCCTAGTACACCGCGGGCATCACATACCCAACTACACCGCGGGCACCACATACCCAAGTACACCGCGGGCATCACATACCCAACTACACCGCGGGCACCACATACCCAAGTATACCGCGGGCACCACATACCCTAGTACACCGCGGGCACCACGTACCCTAGTACACCGCGGGCATCACATACCCAAGTACACCGCGGGCATCACATACCCAAGTATACCGCGGGCACCACATACCCAAGTATACCGCGGGCACCACATACCCTAGTACACCGCGGGTATCACATACCCAACTACACCGCGGGCACCACATACCCAAGTATACCGCGGGCACCACGTACCCTAGTACACCGCGGGCACCACATACCCTAGTACACCGCGGGCACCACATACCCAAGTATACCGCGGGCACCACATACCCAAGTATACCGCGGGCACCACATACCCTAGTACACCGCGGGTATCACATACCCAACTACACCGCGGGCACCACATACCCAAGTATACCGCGGGCACCACGTACCCAAGTACACCGCGGGCACCACATACCCTAGTACACCGCGGGCACCACATACCCAAGTATACCGCGGGCACCACATACCCTAGTACACCGCGGGCACCACATACCCTAGTACACCGCGGGCATCACATACCCAACTACACCGCGGGCACCACATACCCTAGTACACCGCGGGCACCACATACCCAAGTATACCGCGGGCACCACATACCCTAGTACACCGCGGGCACCACATACCCTAGTACACTGCGGGCATCACATACCCAACTACACCGCGGGCACCACATACCCAAGTATACCGCGGGCACCACATACCCTAGTACACCGCGGGCACCACATACCCTAGTACACCGCGGGCACCACATACCCTAGTACACCGCGGGCACCACATACCCAAGTATACCGCGGGCACCACATACCCTAGTACACCGCGGGCACCACATACCCTAGTACACCGCGGGTATCACATACCCAAGTACACCGCGGGCACCACATACCCAAGTATACCGCGGGCACCACGTACCCTAGTACACCGCGGGCACCACATACCCTAGTACACCGCGGGCACTACATACCCTAGTACACCGTGGGCATCACATACCCAACTACACCGCGGGCATCACATACCCAAGTATACCGCGGGCACCACATACCCTAGTACACTGCGGGCACCACATACCCTAGTACACCGCGGGCACCACATACCCAAGTATACCGCGGGCACCACATACCCTAGTACACCGCGGGCACCACATACCCTAGTACACCGCGGGCATCACATACCCAACTACACCGCGGGCACCACATACCCAAGTATACCGCGGGCACCACATACCCTAGTACACCGCGGGCACCACATACCCTAGTACACCGCGGGCACCACATACCCAAGTATACCGCGGGCACCACATACCCTAGTACACCGCGGGCACCACATACCCTAGTACACCGCGGGCACCACATACCCTAGTACACCGCGGGCATCACATACCCAACTAAACCGCGGGCATCACATACCCAAGTATACCGCGGGCACCACATACCCTAGTACACTGCGGGCACCACATACCCAAGTATACCGCGGGCACCACATACCCTAGTACACCGCGGGCACCACATACCCTAGTACACCGCGGGCACCACATACCCTAGTACACTGCGGGCATCACATACCCAACTACACCGCGGGCACCACATACCCAAGTATACCGCGGGCACCACATACCCTAGTACACCGCGGGCACCACATACCCTAGTACACCGCGGGCACCACATACCCAAGTATACCGCGGGCACCACATACCCTAGTACACCGCGGGCACCACATACACTAGTACACCGCGGGCATCACATACCCAACTACACCGCGGGCACCACATACCCAAGTATACCGCGGGCACCACATACCCTAGTACACCGCGGGCACCACATACCCTAGTACACCGCGGGCATCACATACCCAACTACACCGCGGGCACCACATACCCAAGTATACCGCGGGCACCACATACCCCAGTACACCGCGGGCATCACATACCCTAGTTCATATATTGTCTGAATTCCAAGGGTAGGTAAAGCTTACCGATAAAGATCGCCAACATTTATACGTCAAATAATATCAAATATACATAATTATCAGATAGATATAGCCCAAGTGATCATCAATATTTGTCTTTTATTATTATACATATTATTATTAACATAATGTTGTTAATGTACAATGTACTGTGTTTGGACCCCAGGGCCCGCCGTCTCCGCAAAGCCCTGGGCGGCGGCATGCGTCAGGCCGGGATCATCGCGGCGGCCGCTATCGTCGCGTTGGATGACGTCATACCCTTGCTCGAACTGGACCACAAGCGAGCGATGCGACTTGCTTTAGGTATGCGTATGCTTAGTAATAGTACCTACTACGTTGAGGTTTGGTCTTGAAAATGTGGACTTAATATAACAAAACGCATGCAATGTGACAAGTTTCTTTTTTTTAGTTACCGGATGAATTATCAAACTCTTCTTAGGAGACGATTGAAAGGCTATTCTATGTGGTGGGTTCCCAACCAGTCACACCAAATCCAGTCACACTGTGACTCATTGCAACTTGTAAGACCGCAATATATAGCTCAAATATTCATAAAAGTTTGAAGATGTTTAATATGTTTGGACATTAGTAACAATCTAATTTAAACTCTATCTCCAGTGATCCAAGGTCTATTCACGAAGTCCTTCTCAGTGGACGTGGACAGTCAGCACACTAACATGGTGTACGTTCGCATCTCCCCGACTTGCAAGCTGACGCCGACAGATGTCGTGACCAGACTCGCGCAAGTCAGCCTCCGTGAAACACAGGTTAGTAGATAAATAAAAAAATAAACAACTGGAGAGAAGGGAGGCCTTTGCCCTGCAGTGGTAGATACACTACAGGCTCTTAATAATAATAGGTAAACAAATATTAGACCCAGTCTGAACCTTAGTGGTCGGTTTTGTACCTAGTGAATTTGTTATCTTTGAAACACCTAAGATTAGTTCTGATTCGGATCACTTGAACTGTCTTTAGATACTAACTGTTATATACTTACTGTGATAGTCGTTATTTGTGGTACTTGACATTCCAGGGTGACTGCAAAACGGAAGATGACGAAGGAGTCATAGTGAAGGCGTTGGAATGCGGACAGGAAGGCAAGATGATCAGACTCGTGCTGCACAGGGACATCGGGGATGAAGAGCTGTGGTTGGCTATTATGAAGATCACTTATGTCTTGAAAGAATTAGACGCGAACTCTTAACAATACTTAGATAAGATAAGATAAATTTTATTTGTCCCCAAACTTATAACAAAATATAAAATACATAGGTACACGATGAGTTGGTTGGCCGGCAAGTGCACATGCTAGGCTGATATGGTACTTGGCTTGTCACTCAATTCCAAAAAAAATAAAAATATATGTTTATAGGATATGGGCCCAGGTCAGGTCAGATATTTTTGTATGTTCTATTTAAATACTAGATGTAGATAATGACGTTTTTATGAGTTAGTTTTGTGTCATAGCAAAAGGAATGAGTTTTCCTAAAAGGGGTAAAATATAAAGACATTATGTAGTGAAATGAATAAGGAAAATAAATGTCTTCCACGACACTAGTCTAGTGAAGTAGAGACAATGAATGAGTCTAAACAATGTAACAAGCCGATGGATTATTTGATGTTAGATGGTAACCAATACCTATTAAAGTGCATTGCCTCACTGAGTACGTCCTCAGAGTATGGGCTCTGTGATTATTCTCATAGAAATAAGTAAAAAAGATTTTGAGCATTTGTTTGGTAAATGTGAGTCTAATTTGCAATGCGCTACTGCACTAGACAAATTAATTAGCGTGGCAAAGTTAACACAATCACATTTGATCTCTGGATTTAAATACAAAATCTAGCTTGCTAAATCCTAGCATTTTGGATAGTGGCATCACATTTCAGAGATTACTAGGTAAATAAATAAAAACTCAAGAATATGCAGAACGAATATTATATTCACTCGAATATTACAAATGACACAGGTGCCTAATTTAAATGCATTTATAAGTTACAGAGTTAAGTTTTACAAAGTTTATAAATCGTTTACAATGTTATGTGTATAGAATAGTATTTGACATATAGTTTTAATTATGAATAATACGTAATAAATGATTTATGTTTACGATTTGCTGTTTTTTATTTTATAAGAAAGCCTACATACATTGAAGATAAAAAATGTGAATTTTACATAATACCGTACCATAGTATAAAAGAAACCAAAAGTAGACTAATTCAATATGAAACAAATCAAATAGATAATCTAGATACATACGTTATTAGTATTACTACACTGTAATTTGTAAAAAAAAAAATTACATGTTTATATTAATAAGTTTTGACAGAATAAAATAAACTAAGATATAGAATCATTTATTTTAATAAGCCTAATTAAATCCTGTGTTTATAACATTAAAATTAAAGTATATTATGTATATTCATTTAGTATTTAAGGTGTACAATAAAGAATTTTCATTCATTTTGCGGATGGTTGCGGGTTCGATTCCCGCCTAGGGATAAATGTTTGTATGTTCTGCAAATATTTATTCCGGGTGTTCTGGGTATTATATGTATAATAAAAAATATCTATCTATGTATTATATTGTATTAAGTATGTCAGTCTTCTAGTACCCATAACACAAGCTCTGCTTAGCTTGGGGCTAGATGATGTTGTGTGGATTGTCCAGCATTATTTATTTATTTATTATTCATTAAAGAATAAAAATAACTCCTAATTTTACGCCACTTTTTGTGCTGTTGAGTGTATTTCTAACAATTATGAATATTTGAGTACATATTAGTAAACCTAACCTAACGCCACTACTATATTCACATGGACGTGTATATATCCTTAAACTATGCCCGGCATATTCGCACACATTTATTTAAATGCTAAATTAATACTATAGGTGTGTTTACTAGTCACTACACTATTCATGTTTTGACGGAAAACCAGATGATATTGAACATTATTGAGCTTTGGCCTACTCTGAGTATAGTAGAACGAGACCCGATATTCCGTTTTGCTCCATACAACTTTTGTGTTTTGGTTTTCGGGAATAGTTCCGAGTAAAATTCAGAATGCGGGCTGAACACCTGAACTATCTATTGACAGCTGTTGGGCCATTTGGCCTGATGCTTAAGAACTCCTGAAATCAGGCCGATTGAGATATTCAACGCTCCTGTTAACATAATTAGAGATACCGTGCTAGAATAAATCTTCAATGGTGACCCCGACGAATCCTAACACCGGTAGCATACAATAGCACGGTCATGTCTTATATCTATTATATATAAGACATGACCTATAGCTTATGCTGAGTGGTGGCCTTTTTACACTTTTCTTTTTAATGTTTTGTCTTATATGTATAACGTGTTTTAGTGTAAATAAATATTTCTTTCTTTCTTTCTTTCTTTCTTTCTATTAGTTATTTGCATATACTAGTCCGTTATAACACTTGAAAGTACATTTTTAAGTAGCATGAGTTATTAAGTAGGATGTTTTCCCACATATTCTAACAATTATTTCTAACTTTTTATAAGATAGGGGGTTATCCCATATCTTATAAAAAGTTAGCGTTGACTTTATGTCATCATTACGTATGGTAATCAATACTTCAAGTCTGTGCTAACTTTTTATAAGATAGACTATAATATCTATTTTAAAAATAAACATAAAAATTACAAAGTTAAACCTATACACAAGAGATTATTATTAAAACTTATAACTAAGGCTAATATTAGAGTATAAATAGCCGACTAATAATAATTTGTTCCATATTGCCGTAGAGTTCCTAAAAGTAATTACATAAAGCTTAGTCTAAAACTTACATTAGGATTATATTATACTTATATTATTTGACTAAATAACTTAATAATAGTTTCGTCCATGTTGTCTGTGTATAACTCCGTAGAGTTCCTAATATTAATTAAATTAATTATTGAATTATCACTTATTTCTTAGGATCTTAAGACTAATAGCCGATTTACAATCTTTAGTACAGTGGCGTGATAAGATAGCAATAGGCGGCGGTAAGAATTAAACTTTGCAGTATCACGCTCCGCTCATTGCCGCGTAGTGTAACTCTTCGCTACTCATCTCTCCACTGTATGTAAATCGGCAGTTAAATTTAAATACATACTATTATCACGTAAACTTTGAATAATCTAATAATATAGGCTCGACTTTTCTTCAAGATATTAGTTTTTATTTTTTAACCTCTTTTTTTTCCATACAATTATTGTTATTATTTATTGTAATTTCGTAGAAACAAGATGTCATAATATAAAGGATCTTTTACTTGGGCATAATATGCTCGTGCGAAGCCGGGGGCAGTGTGTTAGTAGGTACACTATTATTTAGAGTGTTCTTAATTCTTCAGTCCTGAGGGAAGATCGAGCCTTAGCATAAATATTTTAAGCTGTTCCTTAGCGCGCCGCACTTATATGTTCAAGGGCACTCATTTAAACTAACGCAACTGAAATGCTATTAATGCCACTTATTAGTAGATACAGATTAATTTAAAACTGAACTCCTCATTACTTAGTTAGAACGAAAGTGTAAGTTGACCATGACCTTAAATCATACAAAGAAAACAACTTGACAGGCGTCACAGCTCAGTTGGTAGTAGCTCTGCCTTCCATGCTGTGGGTCGTGTGTTCGATTCCCACCCACCAGAACAAATGTTTGTGTGATGAACATAAATATTTGTTCTGTGTCTGGGTGTTACTATGTATTCTTTGTTTTACAAAAAAACAATTATACTTAAATGTATTATATTAGCAATCTAGTTCCCATAGTACAAGCTTTGCTTAGTTTAGGACTAGAGTGTGATGTGTGAAATGTCCGTGAGTATATATAATAACAAGGGTCATTTTGAAATTGAAGAAAATGTGAGGAGGCTGTCAGTTTTAATTTAACCAAAAAATCTTATTAACTACTTAAAATAAACTATTAAGAATCAGTTGAGCTATCTATAGAACCCAATCTACAAGATAGCACAACTGTTTCGAATATATTTCTGAAATATTAGTAATCTGTTATCTTAAAAATTAATTAGCCTAAGTTTTTTTCAGCTAGCGTCATCGTAAGTTACAGGCGGATTTGAACCGCACCCAGCATTATATTTACAAACTGGAATAATTAATCTTACATACTATTTGATATTAGGATCGTGTTACTCTGTTCTATTTAACTTACATCTAGACTTTTCGCAAATCCTTTGGAACTGTTTGATTTTTAGTAATAAAAACGGCAGATGGGATTGAAAAAACCCGCTATGCATCCGTTTGGCATTTGTATTATTGCTCATTACGGTAATGATATTAGTGCTAATCATAGACAGAGAATAGACTGAACAAAAGCCTCACAAAACTGACAACTCTTTATAAGAGGTCGGGACCCTCAGTAATGAGAAACAAAGAGATAGGGGAAGACAATGCGACTGTGCAGCCAATACCTGTCTCTTAACAGGTTTGCAATAATTATCTAGAAAGAGACGATTTCTATTCGCATGATTGTTTGTTCCTCTCACGCCCTTACATATTTACTTTATACCTGAGCCCTTAGTCCGAAGGTGCATTTTAGAACTCCCTACTCTCGAGTCGACAGTCGTCTCTCGGATAGCCATACAAAAATGTATGGACATCCGAGAGACGACTGTCGGCTCGAGAGTAGGGAGTTTTAAAATGCGTCTTCGGACTAAGCCCTCTGGATGGTGAACACTCAGTCCATTCTCCATGTCTATGGTTTCCATATTACTCCATATAGTAGTACATTAGTACATAATGTCTACTATCTATGCAGTGCGCATTAACTTCGCACAGTTCAAAAGGATTAGCTAGAATTGAAATAATATAGGTACAAAAATATAAAACTAAATGACACAAGGGTAATTAGGTGAATAAATGCAAAAGGTTGTAACTTTTTTTAGTTAATTATTAACAACTTTTGTGTGAATATAATAAAAAACATCGAATAATTCTAATCAATGCCAAACTAACTTATACATAGGCATTTTTTATAATTCTTACATAACTAATTTATGGTTGCTTTCTTCTTTTATTATAACTAATACTCTGATTACTTCAGAGTGTTTCCATCTATTATATCAATACATAATATGTTAGACATATACTAAGATAGTATTTAATTTATAGAAGTAAAAAAAGTAACCTATAAACAATTTCTTATTTAGAAAATCAAATACATGACTTTACGTTAGGTTAGGTTACGTAGTAAATTAAACGTTGAGAATTTGGATACTAACTAATAAAATATCTGGTTTACAAAAAATACTAAATATTATAAATATTTACGGGAAAATTTACATATTTGAAGACACTTGAATGTATAAGAATTTATAAGACAAGTTGTAATATTTACTGGTAATTTTAGTTACTGGTGTTTTTAAGTCTGTTATGAATATGGCGACCTTTTTGGCTATAGCGCCTTAAAAAGTATTTTAATCTCTCGTTAATTTCCTCTTGTAAGTGAACTTATCTTAGATTATTTTGTTCATTCCACGCAAACACCAACAAATCATGATTCTCAAAGCCGTGCGACGCTATAACGTCTCTATAACCTTCCCTGTCATACTTTTTCTTATAAAAGTGGAATCTATCACAGTGCGTTGGAGTAACACCGACTTTCCTCGCCAATATCCCCAGGTAAATATCATCAAATCTAAAATGCTTTACGAAGAGGCTCGATATGTAGAGAACGTTCATTGTACGTTTGTTCAAAACATAAGCACCGGCGGTAACGTACGGCGGCCATTTGTTCCACGGATACTCTTCTAAAGATACTCTCCATTTACTTGTGTGGACTCTATGAGGACCTGACTTGAACACATACCCAGCAAAGAGATAATCGTCTTCGTCTTGCTGCGTCGTGCTTTCTATAACATCTGTTTCTCTTGTGTTCACATAGTCTAATAGATTCGTAACAGATATGTACATATCATCGTCGGTAAACAAGTAGTAATCAGCGGATGAACAATGCTCGTAGAGCCATCGAAACGTCATCATAGTTTTGATCGTGTTATTGAAGTATGTATCGAGAAAATCCATCTGGATAATATCCTTATGTTCGGCCATTTCAGCTTGGATTTGACGTTGAGTATCAGAACTGGTACCAACTCCGAGAAAGAATAGAACTTTTATGATGCGTCCAGGATAGATAGTTTCTTGTCCGTAAGTTTTCCGTATCGCCTGCCTGTGTTCGAAGTTGTTCATAGCAGATTTGACCGCAATAAATAAGTCTAGTTTCTCAACAGTAGTGCACTTACCCGAGTTCGTTAAGTATCTGTAGGGGTAGTAATTGATAGCAGCAACTGTAGGTTTTTTTCCCGCCAACACATCTTTCACTAGAGGTTTTATATCAATGTTCAGAGGGTAGTCGAAGCTGTCATCGTAACTTTTGGAGTTGATGTAGTCACCAACACCGAGGACGAAGTACAGAGCGTACAGCACTATAATGGTGAGGAAGAATAGCTTGTAGTTCCTGTGCTTCATTGTGGAGATTCTCATGAGATTCTGTTTCACCGATCACATCTGTAATGAGAGATAGAATAAACTTCCAAATAACGCCGGTCTGTATCAGTTAACAGTTTAAAATGTAAAATTACACTGAAATATAGTTACTGTGAGTTAGAATACACTCCAGTCTTATCTGGAATGTGTAAATACTAACATACTAGAGTACATAGTTGTTGATGACAAACAAGTAGATATTGTATGCTATTACCTTAAGTATAGCAATAATAGAATGTTAATGGACAACTTTATGGATATGGAGATAAATGTGGATGTCTGGAATAACTAGTAAGAAAGTAGGTATATCTTGCAATGTCTTTTATACCAGAAGAGTTTAGAAGAAAATGATGATCTGTAAAATGTGGTTGAAGATAAGCCACACTACAGTCAAATATAACTGTACTAAATTTTATGAATCTCAGAGCGTATGTTTAACATTTAAGAATGATGAATTCAGTGTGATTCCTTCTCAGAAATCGCACTGCATCCATCATTATGAGATGTCTCATATGCCTTAATATCTCATGAGTATGTAAGACGTTTCTAAATGATCCTAGTGATTTTATTGAATAAAGAATTATTTGACTTTGAAGTATGTGTGCCTATAGTGTACATGAGCCTGTATTTTACCGGCACATTCCTCAAAACCAGTGATCCAGCAGTGAACTAATATAGGTTGATGATGATGGTTCTATGACTCACCAGTTTACAAGAAGGTATCGACAGATGAGCTGATGGATACGGGAGGCAGGTAGTGGCTGCGGATCTGAGTGTGCAGACGAGCCACCTCTCCGTCCAAGGTCTCCATATCGCGAACCATTTGTGTGAACTGCACGATACCTATAACACACACAAATTACAATGAATATGTATTAATAAGGAAATTAGTGTATTTTAAAACCCTATCTAGTTACCATAGGCTTTGCTTAGTTCGGGACTAGAGTTTTAAGTGTAAAATGTAAAATGACTATTTATCACACTAGCTACTGCTAGCTACTGTTCAAGTTGTATAGAACAGAGACTTTATAAAGTATTTTTTTTTTTACCGTGAGGACACTATGTAACTGGCATAGTCGGCCATCGACTAAAGTTCCTTAAAAATTAGAATTAAAAAAAAATTAAGTATTTTTTTATATTTTGTTCCGTTTTTTTTATCTGCAATCAGTTGGTGTACTATGGGCAGATGGGTTGATGATTTTATAAAGTAAACTACATATTTCGACCCTGGCTGACATGGCTCAGCAAAAGCTTCTTGTCTACAAAAATGATACCTTCTCTGGAGTTGCTGAATCCATGACGTTTAATAGTTTCCATCTCAATCTGAACCACCATCGGGAAGACAATCTGCATTAGCTTAAGCATCTCATTGCCCGCAGCTTCTTTGGCCTCATCCAACTTAGACGCGTAGTCAGGCGACTCCAGTGCGTCCATCACTTCTACAAGGATTTGACGCATCTGATCCACAGTTATGCTTTGTGGCGACGCCATTGGTTAGCTGAAATATTTAAAAATTGCCAAAAATAAAGGTTATTAATATGGTCATGTCCATGGCACGGTTTTTTTTGTAATTATAGTAAAACCCATACTTTTTTTGATATGAACCAAAGTGCTTATTCTCCTTTGTTGCATAGATAATTAACTATATAGATAGAATACGATAAAGGATTGCAGAGATTGCAATAACGCAAGCTACAGTTGCAAACGGTGCAGTGCAGTAACTTTTCTATGTGAATTATATCGATCATGAACAAATGTATGTGCTTGCTATCAATTCGGCACTTCGCCTATACCTATAATGCGTAAAAAGTAGTAACCGGCCTTCACCGGTATCTAATATAATGATTAGAGTAATAACAATAACAGAGTTTGGTATACAAAAGATCTTAGTATGTATACAAAATATAATTTTTGAATTGGGACACTGAATCAGTGTCACTGATCCATGCAGCAAACCCTGGGGCACGGCCTGGTGATACTATAATTACTTACCTACATTCAGAGAACACCTACCCAGCAGCAGCACAGTTAAGGTGAAAAAGAATAAACAACGGGTAAAAATTATATTTTAGAGCAAACATTAATTTATTTTAACATAATTTTGAAATGAAAGAAATAAAATAATCAATAACGAGCGACACCATCTTGATTGAATGATTTTTTTTAGCACGGCCACAGACGTAGTATGCTTTTTTTTTTTTTTTTTTTTTATTTATTTGCTCTTCCGAGCAGGCTAAAGTTTTAGAACCATACCGCCTAATCTTACGTAAATGTTTTTCTCTTAAATTAGTTTATTTTCTTTATTATTTTATTTACAACGTCTTCCCGTTCACTTTACACTTCTATCATAAAGCATTCACTTTACAGTTATGTTTTTCCCGCCATCCCCAAGATGGCGGGAAGTCCACTTATATTTCGTACGTTATGTTTTTCTCTTATGTTAATTTGTTTTCTTCAATATTTCATGCATTCACTTCACAGTTATGTTTTTCTCTTGAGTTAGTTTGTTTTCTTCAGTATTTTATGCATTCACTTTACAACTTTACAGTTATGTTTTTCCCGCCATCCTCAAGATTTTTCGTACGTTATGTTTCTCTCCTATGTTAACCCGTTTTCTTCAGTATTTTATGCATTCACTTCACAGTTATGTTTTTCTCATAAGTTAGTTTGTTACAGTAAATGTTTTTCTCTTAAATTAGTTTATTTTCTTTATTATTTTATTTACAGCGTCTTCCCGCCATCTTGAAGATGGCGGGAATCAGACGTAGTATGCGTAGAATTAAATTCTCTTTGGCCACAGACAGACTACACGAATTATGAATTTAATCTGTGGAACAGTGCTGCCAGCACAGTAACCAACAAAAAGGCCAATTATGTAAATAAAAAGATAAGACTTTGGAAAAGAAAAATGAACCTACACAGAAAAAGTCGCGGGCGCTAGTTAGTTCAATATAAAATGAGGTACATAAATAAAGATTTATATTCACACAAGGACTGCCGATAAGTTAAAAAATATAAGTGCGGCACCTCTGCAGGCCAGAGATTTAATAACATCACAAAAACTCCTTTGATATTATTGTCATTAATCAATCAATCATATAGCAAGCAAGCAATCATTAACAAACAAAAATGTTATACAAATAAAAGAAGAAGAAAAAAACAAACAGAAAATTACAATACGACACAACAAAACTTTAATTAAAAAATAAAAAGAAATAGAAGAGAAAGAGAATAATGAAATAGTAACTTTAGGATTTGTTGCGGTTTGTATTTTGGTTTCATACAACTTAATCAATTTTGCATATTTTTAATTATTATTATTTATTATAACCCTTTTGATTAAGTTAATCCTAGTGCTTACTCGCTAGTCACTACCTAGTAATTACTCATAGATAAAGTACCTACTGGACTCATTATTAATAGCCGTGTTGACTCAGTAGTATTAGTTAGTTCCCTTTTATTATTTCCTCTTTTATGCACCACATAAACAAGATATTTATTTTGCCATAATAAGTTCACTTCATAGTACATTATTTGGTTGGATTTAGACACAATCTAAAAGTAGAGATAAACTAAAAATGCATGTCCCTCCACCAAACTTTGTTATATTCTTTATTTTATTTATTTTATTCTATATTTACCAAAGTTAAAGATTCTTAGCAAGGCTTTGATTCAGATTCATATATTTTATCAATGTGTGAGTGGACCAGTGACTGAACAAAATGACAAACTCAGTTTATGTGTATTGTATTGTCACTACTTTTGCATGGCATGTAACGAAAAGTGTAGGGGTGTGAATATTTAGAATTGTTTATGTAAACTAGCTTCTAACCATATTTATTGATTACCACATTAGTATCTGCGGAAATACTGCTATGGAGGGAGATACTGTAGAATCAGCGGATATAGAGCATGAACAGATGCCATCAAGCCTCCGTACGTCTTCGAGGAGCAATGCTGCTAGACAGGTTGCGGTAAATTTCATGCCGTCCAGGCAACTGCCTTATAGTAAGTACCTATCTAATATAAACTGTTTTTGTACTGTTCCTTTTGTATCTATTCGCCACGAACTAAACGTGAATAACTTGTAGGTACTATAATTATGAAACTTTATCCTTATTGCACAAGTAATGATTCATTGATGTTTTTATATATAAATAAATAAATAATGCTGGACAATTCTGACAACATCATCTAGCCCCAAGCTAAGCAGAGCTTGTATTATGGGTTTGATACATTACATAGATAGTATACATATAAAATACCCAGAACACCCGAAATTTGCTAATCGTACAAACATTTATCCCAAGGCGGGAATAGAACCCGCAACCTCTGCGTTGTGATATGATTGCACTATAAGAACTATATTACTAATAACATACCGCTAAACATTATAATTAACTACAGAAACACCGAGTCAGAAAAATATTTATGTTTGCTATCACACATAATGTTTATTTGGAAAAAATACCTTTCATTATGCTTAGGTACTTCTCCCAAGTCAACCTAATATACCTATTAGGTTGACCTCAGGTGAGATTAAGGTAGTTCTCCAAGGTCAACCTAATAGGTATATTAGGTTGACCTTGGAGAACTACCTATTAGATACCTCTAATAGTTGTGCTACACAAGCTACTGCATAAATCGCGTCGCTGACACCGTGCAGTGCACTCGCATTGAATATGCTGAGGTTGCCTGTAAGCCGATCCACTTAAATACCGCAAGTTTGCGATAAATATTTCGCAATGGCGGAACCGAAAACTCGCTCTGATACCATCTTTGTTCATGAGTTTCTGGCTTTTGTTCAACAAAAGCTAGACGTAGTGGACCAGTTGTCTCTGGAACAAATCCTCGTGTCCAGCTTCACCGAGGACGAGATTCAGGAGGCCAAAAAGATACTTGCCCAAACTGCCAAAACTTCCGTGCGTTTAATAACTAGAGCGCGGGATGGACGTGGCAAGAAGGACCTGCAGGATATCTTCAAGGTATTCTTAGAAACCGACCCGGATGACGTGCCCATCTACGTAGCACGTGATCTTAATAAGTTGCCTCCCGTGACTTTTGACCATGTCGATGTCACAAGGTTGCTAAAGGACATCGTGCTACTAAGGACCGACGTAACCGATCTTCGGACAAAGCTGGTCAATTCAGAGGAAAAAATCACTGAATTGAGAACCCAACTTGAAGAATTGCGCAAAAGTAACAACATCGCATCGTTTAATACAGCTGAGTGTGCGAGTAACGTGAATATGCAGCGTGGCGTTACTCGATGCCCAACGTCGACCGTCAGTAACGTGACTAGTGACACCGATGCGCAGGTGATTGACTGCCCGGTTGCGATGACCTCGATTCCCGGGTCGTCAATAACGCCGCCTGCGAAAATTGAACCTTCTCCTGCTCCACGTCGTAACCAGCAGAGAAAGAGTTATGCGCAAGTATCCCGCCAGCCTAATTTGCAGCAGCCGAAGCCTTGCTCCGAGTCACGTCAAAAGGACCTGACAGGAATGAAAGCTGATAAGGACGGCTTCACCCTCGTGGAGAAAAAACGCCGTTCCAAGCCGTCCCGCAATCAATGCGGTACCGCCTCCATAGCCGCGGCGACGACGCTGCGTGCTGTGGAGCCTACAATACAGATTTACATCTCTCGCTTAGATAAGGACACGTCGGATGAGGACATCACTCGATTTGTGAGAGAGAGATGTCAATGTCGCATCGAAGAGCCGTTTAGTATGAGCTTGAAGCGACTTGAATCTAGCAGAGCTACGAATTTCAAGTCCTACGCGCTCCAGGTTCCTGCTAAACACAAGGATACTCTCCTCGTTCCGGACTTTTGGCCTGCCGGGGTAGTGTACCGACGCTACAGGGAGGCGCCCCCGAAGAAAAAAACCCTGGCTTAAGTGTTGTGTTAATCTTTAAGGTCTAAAGAAATATCAATAACTAACATTAGTCAGTAAGCTCTTATGTTACTAACAAATATGGACTAAGGTCTGAAATAAATAAATATTATTATTATTATTATAAATAACACTAACTACCTCTAATTACATAAACCACTATGAATCATTTCTCCGTGTGCTCTCGTTCTGTGTAGTTTTGTTTACCTTGTTGTTTAAAAATACTTCTAAATTATATAAACATATGAACAGCACACCTGAGTTCTTAATCCTATTTGTGGTTTATATCCAATTTGAACAAAAGTGAATCGCTACATTAATGATTAGTGTTTTCCAAGTCCATCTAGATTTATAAAATTATAAGCTGTCGAGATGGCAAAGAATAAGGATTTATCAATTGAAATGCAGGATATCAGTAAGTGTATGCTTTCAATGTTTGATTGTGGTTGGAGGTTTGGATTTAAATATTATATCTACAATCAAAATCAGACCTTACATAGTTTTTGATCAACATTCAGGTTTTTTATTCATATTATAAAAAAATGTATTATATCAGCAATCCAGTTCTCATAGTACAAGCTTTGATTAGTTTAAGATTAGAGTGTGATGTGAGAAATAACCATTTTTATTTTTATATATATTTTTCCTCATGCTCTTATCCCACTAGGTAGGGTTGGCAAGACACATTATTTTCTTCCACTCACGAATTGCCCGCGGTGTAGTTACCTGCACGTATACCTCGTCGTCCGAGTCGGGTATGTGGTGCCCGCGGTGTAGTTACCTGCACGTATCCCTCGTCGTCCGAGTCGGGTATGTGGTGCCCGCGGTGTAGTTACCTGCACGTATCCCTCGTCGTCCGAGTCGGGTATGTGGTGCCCGCGGTGTAGTTACCTGCACGTATCCCTCGTCGTCCGAGTCGGGTATGTGGTGCCCGCGGTGTAGTTACCTGCACGTATACCTCGTCGTCCGAGTCGGGTATGTGGTGCCCGCGGTGTAGTTACCTGCACGTATCCCTCGTCGTCCGAGTCGGGTATGTGGTGCCCGCGGTGTAGTTACCTGCACGTATCCCTCGTCGTCCGAGTCGGGTATGTGGTGCCCGCGGTGTAGTTACCTGCACGTATCCCTCGTCGTCCGAGTCGGGTATGTGGTGCCCGCGGTGTAGTTACCTGCACGTATACCTCGTCGTCCGAGTCGGGTATGTGGTGCCCGCGGTGTAGTTACCTGCACGTATCCCTCGTCGTCCGAGTCGGGTATGTGGTGCCCGCGGTGTAGTTACCTGCACGTATCCCTCGTCGTCCGAGTCGGGTATGTGGTGCCCGCGGTGTAGTTACCTGCACGTATCCCTCGTCGTCCGAGTCGGGTATGTGGTGCCCGCGGTGTAGTTACCTGCACGTATACCTCGTCGTCCGAGTCGGGTATGTGGTGCCCGCGGTGTAGTTACCTGCACGTATCCCTCTTCGTCCGAGTCGGGTATGTGGTGCCCGCGGTGTAGTTACCTGCACGTATACCTCGTCGTCCGAGTCGGGTATGTGGTGCCCGCGGTGTAGTTACCTGCACGTATCCCTCGTCGTCCGAGTCGGGTATGTGGTGCCCGCGGTGTAGTTACCTGCACGTATCCCTCGTCGTCCGAGTCGGGTATGTGGTGCCCGCGGTGTAGTTACCTGTACGTATCCCTCGTCGTCCGAGTCGGGTATGTGGTGCCCGCGGTGTAGTTACCTGCACGTATCCCTCGTCGTCCGAGTCGGGTATGTGGTGCCCGCGGTGTAGTTACCTGCACGTATACCTCGTCGTCCGAGTCGGGTATGTGGTGCCCGCGGTGTAGTTACCTGCACGTATCCCTCGTCGTCCGAGTCGGGTATGTGGTGCCCGCGGTGTAGTTACCTGCACGTATCCCTCGTCGTCCGAGTCGGGTATGTGGTGCCCGCGGTGTAGTTACCTGCACGTATCCCTCGTCGTCCGAGTCGGGTATGTGGTGCCCGCGGTGTAGTTACCTGCACGTATACCTCGTCGTCCGAGTCGGGTATGTGGTGCCCGCGGTGTAGTTACCTGCACGTATCCCTCGTCGTCCGAGTCGGGTATGTGGTGCCCGCGGTGTAGTTACCTGCACGTATACCTCGTCGTCCGAGTCGGGTATGTGGTGCCCGCGGTGTAGTTACCTGCACGTATCCCTCGTCGTCCGAGTCGGGTATGTGGTGCCCGCGGTGTAGTTACCTGCACGTATCCCTCGTCGTCCGAGTCGGGTATGTGGTGCCCGCGGTGTAGTTACCTGTACGTATCCCTCGTCGTCCGAGTCGGGTATGTGGTGCCCGCGGTGTAGTTACCTGCACGTATCCCTCGTCGTCCGAGTCGGGTATGTGGTGCCCGCGGTGTAGTTACCTGCACGTATACCTCGTCGCCCGAGTCGGGTATGTGGTGCCCGCGGTGTAGTTACCTGTACGTATCCCTCGTCGTCCGAGTCGGGTATGTGGTGCCCGCGGTGTAGTTACCTGTACGTATCCCTCGTCGTCCGAGTCGGGTATGTGGTGCCCGCGGTGTAGTTACCTGCACGTATCCCTCGTCGTCCGAGTCGGGTATGTGGTGCCCGCGGTGTAGTTACCTGCACGTATCCCTCGTCGTCCGAGTCGGGTATGTGGTGCCCGCGGTGTAGTTACCTGTACGTATCCCTCGTCGTCCGAGTCGGGTATGTGGTGCCCGCGGTGTAGTTACCTGCACGTATCCCTCGTCGTCCGAGTCGGGTATGTGGTGCCCGCGGTGTAGTTACCTGCACGTATCCCTCGTCGTCCGAGTCGGGTATGTGGTGCCCGCGGTGTAGTTACCTGTACGTATCCCTCGTCGTCCGAGTCGGGTATGTGGTGCCCGCGGTGTAGTTACCTGCACGTATCCCTCGTCGTCCGAGTCGGGTATGTGGTGCCCGCGGTGTAGTTACCTGCACGTATACCTCGTCGCCCGAGTCGGGTATGTGGTGCCCGCGGTGTAGTTACCTGCACGTATCCCTCGTCGTCCGAGTCGGGTATGTGGTGCCCGCGGTGTAGTTACCTGCACGTATCCCTCGTCGTCCGAGTCGGGTATGTGGTGCCCGCGGTGTAGTTACCTGTACGTATCCCTCGTCGTCCGAGTCGGGTATGTGGTGCCCGCGGTGTAGTTACCTGCACGTATCCCTCGTCGTCCGAGTCGGGTATGTGGTGCCCGCGGTGTAGTTACCTGCACGTATACCTCGTCGCCCGAGTCGGGTATGTGGTGCCCGCGGTGTAGTTACCTGCACGTATCCCTCGTCGTCTGAGTCGGGTATGTGGTGCCCGGCCACGGTGTAGTTACCTGAGCCCTTAGTCCGAAGACGCATTTTAAAACTCCCTACTCTCGAGCCGACAGTCGTCTCTCGGATCTCTCTCTCTACTTCTTACAAAAATATAAGGACATGCGAGAGACGACTCTCGGCTCGAGAGTAGGGAGTTCTAAAATGCACCTTCAGACTACGGGCTCTGCACGTACCCCTCGTCGTCTGAGTCGGGTATGTGGTGCCCGCGGTGTAGCTACCTGCACGTATACCTCGTCGTCCGAGTGTCATGCCCGGTCTCGATCAAATACATATTTGTTAAACATAATACATTTAGAGCAAATATATAATTTACTTCACTATCAGTGTACATAATTATGATCAGTATATATACTTGAATTGGGATGCAGAAAGTAGTAGCTCTGCCATTCACGTTGTGTGTTGTGGGTTTGATTCCAGCTTAGCATAAACAATTGTGTGATAGCAAACACATTAGTTCTGTAGATGTTAACAAACATGATTTTAAATCCATTTATAAAGATACCACATGAATAAAATATTGGTACAGGTACATTACGCCTCCGTAGGAATAACTCTGAGCACAATGCATTGCTGGGCGAGATGGTCACATCAGACGACCCCGACTCGGCCAGCAAGCAAGCTGACTTCATCGTCAGGGAGCTGGAACAGCATCAGGTGCTGATGGAGGACAACCCGGTGTCTGAGGAGTTGAGGAGGTAATTACAACGTTTTTGCGATTGGGAAGGAGTCATATGTGGAAATTAATATTTATTTAGTGTAGATGACCGATGTGGCGCGGCGAGTGAAGGTCCGCCTGCGACGCGGCAGGTTGCGGGTTCGAATCCCGCCTTGGGATAAATGTTTTTCGATCTGCAAATATTTATTCCGGGTGTTCTGGGTATTTTATATAATTTATATATAAAATATCTGTATAAGAAAGACCTACGTCCACCAGTGGACTATTGTAAGTCGTTCATCATCATCAATTGATTTTAGTCCACTGGTGGACGTCGATCTCTCCCAAGATGCGCCACTGAGTCCCGGTCTTCGGTAATACCAAGCAGACCCTTCACCTAAATGAACTAACTTAGAGTCGATCTTAATACGAAAACAGGAGTCCTCTCTAATCTATGGATATATTCTAGAGAAGCGCTCCGTGACCTGCCTCAGGGTATGACGATGAAGAGGAACGTTCGCGCCAAGCTTTCCGCCTCCGTCAGTCTTCGCTTGAAAAGACGTCCAATATCCTTGTTCAAGCGGTTCAAGTATCGCGTCAGTTTCGCTTGGAAACGGGTAAGCATCTGTTATCTATACTAGTCTATACTTCTATACTTGTTCAATTGTAAGGGGTAATCTCGGGATCTACTGAACCAATTTTAAAAATTCTTTCACCAATAGAAAGCCACATTATTGCTGAGTGTCACAGGTTATATAAAAAACCGAAAAAAAAGGCTTTTATGTGGTAGTTCGTTTGCAAAGTGAATCGGAGAAAAAACGGTCGAATTATGCCCAACGAAGTGGGCACGGGTCAGCTAGTTATTTATAAACATCCCAGAATCTAAATAGGTAAGATATAAGTGGTTTCTACCGTGCTTGGAAAGTAAGGTTGTGAAACTCTTTCCGGACTCAAATTATTCATCATGTGACCCTAATAACACCGCCCATTCTACTTTTCCTTAAATTGATATTTCTTTTATTATGTTTTTGGTGTACATTAAAGATTATTTTATAATCTCGTAGCCATCTAACGCAGAGCTATGAAGAAAATATTTATGACAATTAAATTTAATAAATAAAATTAAATGACAATGATTTTATTTAATAATTGTTTACAGAGCCGGGAGCGCGTACGCGACGCAATGTTCTCTGTAGAACTGTGGTACGAAGCGATTCGCGACATAGAGGGCCAGTTCGGCTCAGCTGTGGGCTCCTACTTCTGTATGGTGCGGAGGTTGTTCGTAGTGAATGTAGCGCTGTCAGCGCTGTGGCTCGCCTTCGTCGTCATACCTCAAGCGCTGCACAATGAAGCTACACCTAGTACTCTTAATGGAGGGAATTGGGCACTGGATTGGATCACTGGAAAGGTAACATAAAATGTATTTAATTATTGAAATTAAGTTCCATTAATATACGCTTATAATAGTAAGGAGAGATGTATGTTTGTATTAATGTAAGTGTAATTAAGATTTTATTTAGTAAGATTTGTGAGTTTGTCTGAGGAAGTACTAAAATCCGTTTGACTGTCATGCTTGATGATTATTGCTATGTTCCGGTTTGAAGTTGTACGTGTTAATATATATATATATTAATAAATAAATAGTCAAGGATATTTCACACATTACGCTCTGGTTCCAAACTAAGCAAAGCTTATACTATGGCAGATCAGACAAACTTTTATGTTCAATGTGCCATTTTTTCGAAAACATGTTGATATTTGTATAAGATGGATGTGCCATATAAAAAAAATGAATTGCTAATGAATAGATACGGACAGAAAAGTACTGTTTCTCTTTATAACTCCTTGTTTCCGTTCAGGGTGGCATGCAGAACTCGTTGATGTTTTACGGGCACTACCACTACGGCTGGATAGCGCCGGGGGGCCGCTACAACATGGCGTTTGCATACTTCTTTACTGCGATATGTTTGTTCCTGGCTTTCTTCGCGCTACTGTGTTACAAGTTAGTATTTATTATATCATTATTTATTTACTTATATAATATTTTTTTAAACTTTCGCAATGAGATCTACGTAAAGAGATAAATTATACGGGTTTTACTTCTGTTCAATAGGATGTCTAATTTTTTTTAATCATTCGAGTTAATTTTCTCTTAAACTGAAAGATATATGAAAAAACGAAGTATGCAGTTAAATGTACTTAGTTGTTTATCAATTGTGGGCATGGTTTTATCAATCAAAATCAAATACATTTCTCGAACACACAACTTAGCCATCACCACCCTACTTTAACTCGCAATGTATGTATTGCAAGTTAAATGAAAGCTTTTAAAAATGTATGTATAGGTACACCCTAAATATTAGGGTGAAATCTCTGAACTCAATATTTTTGTAGTAATAAAACTATAATTTTAGAACGGCAGATTCGTACCGTCGCAACTTCATCGAGACGTCGGGCGCTCTGAGCCACGTGTTCGCGAACAAGGTGTTCTGCGGGTGGGACTTCGGAATCACGGCGCCCCGGGCCGCCGCCCTCAACGCACACAGCATTTACAACGAGTTCCAGGTAAGTCGTGGGTTCAAATCCCTATTTTTATATCCAGATTTCGTGAATCTTTGAAACATTATTATTTAATTTAACATACATAATGATGAATAAATGAATAAATAAATAAACATTCCAAAATGTTTTTCTATCTCTTCTTCTTCCTGCCCTTATCCCACTAGGTGGGGTCGGCACAACATGTTCTCTTCTTCCATTCTCCTCTATCATCCGTCATCTCAGTATTCACACCTTTCACATCCATATCATTTTTCACACAATCCATCCATCTTTTCTTATGTTTTTCTATCTCTAATTAATTTAATTAAGCAAACCACAGAGTGGATCCCTCGAAATGCAAAGCGACGACGTGGAAGACCCAGGACGAGATGGCGGGACGAGCTGGACTCGCATCTAAGCACGTGGCTTGTCGCTGCGTTAAATCGCGAGGAGTGGAAGGAGGGAAGAGAGGCCTTTGCCCTGCAGTGGGACGATAATAATAATTAATCTAATAGACAGGCATCACAGCTGAGTTGGTAGTAGTTCTGCCCCACCGAGAGCAAATGTTTGCCTGATGAACACAAATATTGGTTGCGTCTGGGTGGTTTTTTATGTTTGACTTGTTACTCAAACCAAGCAATGATTAAAATAAGATAGCGTTGTTTGAATGTCTGTACATACATTAATTTGTAATTCTAGTCGAAGCGACGCGTGACCCGAGGGCTGGTGAGTATCTGGCCCAGCGTATCAGCATTGCTATTCAGTGCGGCAATGCAGCCAGTATCTTGGGTATGCTTCCAATTGGTACTGATTTGGATCAGTTGAGCTATCTATAGATCGTTTGCAACGGTCTGTAGATAGCTCAACTGTCTCTTATGTATTTTATATGCCAATGTACATTTTGTAAATACTGTATAGTCGTAAGTTTGTGTGTGATTAAAATTTAATTTGTATCCTATAAATACATTTTGATTATTTATTCTTCCCCAGGAACTTTTAAATGAGCAGAACAAAAATCGTGCGACACTATCGTTCTGCACACGATTCGGTCAGTGCTTAGCGAATGTCACCGTTACTGCCCTTGTATTAGGGTGCATCGGCGGCGTACTATTCGGACTGTGGGCGCTGTTAGAGAAGGAAGTCTGGGAACTGCGGCTGTCTCTTTTACTCACTCTTGTTGTAGCTGTCTGTCCTGCTCTGTTTCATACTATTGTGAGGTAAGATTATGCTAAAACTCAAATTTGACTGTTAATTTTTTAAAATAAACAGATATAAACATTTTATTGGTAATTCTAATAGAATAATTATAATTACATGTCACAAATTATAATTTAATTAATATTTAAGTAGTTTATACATACATAAGTATACAAATTGGTTTGACTGTTTCGTTTGAAGTCAAACCGCTTTGTACCGATTTGTATAGTTTTAATATATAGTTAGATTCACACAACACTATCTAGTCCCAAACTAAACAAAAATTGTACTGTTGAAACTAGATTGATGATAGATTATTTATACTTAAGTACACATTTTATTTGGGTGTAAAATGTGTTTTAGTATTATTCGTCTATGACAATTGAGGTTGGTTTTGTTCATTTTGTTAAGATATTTTTTTTTATTTTGTACAATACAATTGATCTTAATTTATTCGTTATATCTCTAGCCCACTTAGGTTTACAAATATTTAAATGTAAATAAATATAATTATATGTGTATGTATTCTTTACAGATGTGAGTTTTACAACCCCCGCACCGCTCTGTATGTGACGTTAGCTAGAACATGGCTGCTCGACATTGGCATATTAGTACTCCTGTTCTTCTACTGGACCAAATCTAATGATAAGGTAACCTTCTGGCTTCTGTAACACAGTTTTTATAACTAGCACAGGAGACTATGGATTTAAATTATTTTGTTAAATATTTACTTTTTTGCTTATTCTACCTTCTTCCACTTTAGGACAGTAAAACGAATTTTGGCATAAAACTGGCAATTATGCTTTCCTTTATACACAGTTCAGGGTAACAAATAAATATTCATGGATATTTTACATATCACACTCTTGTCCCAAACTAAGCAAAGCACACATCACACTCTAGGCAAACACTAAGTATAGCTTGTGCTATAGACACTAGAAATGTAGGTAGACTAACTGATAACAACAATATCACAAAGAGCTTGACCAATATTTCAGTTTTCAAACAAACAGAAGAACTGTTTTATAAACATACTATCCATTCGGTTTAGAGCTATGCTGCTACAGACATGTTTAATTTATAACACGCCCTTTTTGCCACTTTTAAACAGATTTGCCACGTTATATGATTATGATTTTAATCATAGCCTTGTTAGGCTTCACAGTGAACCCGTTCACTCGTTACTTACGTTCACTCACCGTTCTTTCACTCATTCATTCATTCAGCGCTGACGTTCCACATGAAATTCTATATTTTAGTCCCAATTTTAAAGTTAATTATTTGATATAATTTATATATTTGGTTGATTTTGTTCCTTACAGTGTTGGGAAACTCGTTTCGGTCAGGAAACGTACCGGCTGGTGTTGCTAGACGCGGTAGTTTCCTTGTTAGTGTTGCCAGCTGTTGAAACTATTAGAGCTTTTATTTATAAGTGAGTTCTCCTTATTTATGATTTTATTTACTTGATTTTTTTACATTTATTTTTTTAATTTTAATGAGCAAACTTACCAAATATATCATAGACATTTCATACAACGCCATCTAGTTCTAAACTAAGCAGACCTATTATATTAACTAACACGTTTGTTCTTGGCGGGGATCGAACCCAATATCCACCACACATAACTATTGTTGAACATGTATGTTCTGAATTAAAATTTTCGCCAGTACTCTCTAATACCTTATCAGAACCTACCAATATCTTATTATTGTCTGTTACGCAGATTACGACCCAAAGGCAACGCTCCAGAGTTCAATATCGCGTACAACTCGCTGACATTGATCTACAACCAGTCAGTGCTGTGGTTCGGCATGCTATTCTCGCCTCTGTTGGCGGTGGTGGTAGCGATCAAATTCCTACTGCTGTTCTACGTGAAAAAAGCGTGTTTACTTCGCACTTGTCAGCCGGCTAGAAAGGTGATTGATTTACTAATGTTTTATCTATATACTAGGCCACATAATTAGGAACATTTGATCGGGAAACTTAACAAAGAGCACACATATTTTAAAGCTTTTATGTATATGTGGCTATAATGTTAATTAAAGAAGTAGCATATTAAAAAAAAAAATCAAACATTTTAGAAAAAAAGTGGATATTTTCTTAGTAATGGAAGGCAAACTTAATTAATGCCTTTATATCTCAAATTATCTGGATAGAAGTGGATTTTTTCTAGGAATCGAACCCACAACCCACACCTTAGAAGAACCACTACGAACTGAGCTGTATCGCTTGTTTTGTAAACTAGGGCTTGGATCCTTTCACGAGTTTGCTCCAACTCTCGTGGTTTCTGACTTGGCCTCCTCACTGCCTTTATTTTGCGAAATTTTGGGAAAACACTGTTTGAGATCATCGACACGAAGAAGAAGAAGAACTGCCTTTATGAAAGCACCCTGTATATGAGTGTAACTGATGTACTGTTCGATAGGTGTGGCGAGCTGCGCAAACGCAGACCGTCCTGTATATGTTGGTTACTGTATCACTCTTCACAACACTATTTGCGATCGGCTCCTTATTTCTAAGGTAATTTAAGCTTGTACTATAATTTTAATTTTGTATTTTCAACCGGTGGTAGAGCACCGGTGGTCAAGTGGTAGTATCCTCGCCTTTCGATCTGGGCGTGGGTTCGAATCCGGTCGCGCACCGATGGATTTTTCAGTTCGGTTCTGGGCAATACCAGTGCTCTCGAACCGTAAAGGAAAACAGTATATTAAATAAATAAATTGAACGGACATTTCACACATTACACTCTAGTCTCAAACTAAGCAAAGCTTGTACCTACTATGGGAACTAGACTGCTGACAGAATGCTTATATACTTTTTTTTTGTTATAAATACATACATAGAATACAACCAGACACTCTCCAATAAATTTTGAGACGCTATTTATCATAAATAAGTATTCATAGACATTTCACATTACGTATCGTTAATATACTAATTGTTGTATTTTTGCTATTAAAAAATGAATAATTTTATAATATTTGTTGTCAGAATGCCATCAACGCAGTGTGGTCCGTTCCGTGGCTACGATCACGTTTATATGGTGAGTGGATTTTCTCTGACTACTCCTTAAGATATGGCTAATCCAAACATTTGGTCTAGATTCACACCACTCTTACTTGACCTACAAAATCAATCAAAGGAGTAGGGGCATTTTGGACCACGACAAAAAGAATACTCTCAGGGTTAGCGCATAGTACGTTTGAAAGGGCTTTTATAACCCAACATTGTATTATATTTATGGGAAAAAATCCGTCCCATGGAATAGCCCTTTAAAGCGTGTTTTTTTAGTCGTGGCACACGCTACATAGAAATTTGCCTGAATTACTTTTTAAAATTAAGTTTGTAGTATTTTTTAATCTTCAAAGCGGTGTAAGCTTTATAAAAATTTGCTTGCAATTCCTTAACAAAACTTTAGTGTATAAAATGTATTTTTTACTTTCCTGTGCTCTCACCTTTTTTAGCCGAATTATAATTTGGCTAGTAAAACTTTCAACTTCTACTTACTATTTAATTTGTCTATACTAATATTATAAAGAAAAAGAAGTGAAGTTTGTGTGTTTGTATATTTGTTAAATTGTAGAGGGTAATCTCGGGATCTACTGAACCGATTTTAAAAATTATTTCACTAGTAGAAAGCCACATTATTGCTGAGTGTCATAAATGTGGTTATATAAAAAAAACCGAATAATAAAAAGGCTTTTACGTGGTAGTCCGTTTTGCAAAGTGAATCGGAGAAAAAACGTACGAATTATGCCCAACGAAGTGAGCACGGGTCAGCTTGTTTAAAATACATAAATGTATTTTTGTTTCTCTAGGTGGCCAGCGAAGGTGTTCTTCGTATTTCGGAGCGTGATGTTCTGAGAAGTATAGTTACATTTTTGACTCGTCCCGCTGTCATCGGATTTCTTATGCTACTTTTATGGTCAGTATATGAATTTATAAACAGCGCCATTTCAAATGGCGTTATATCTAGCCCCAAAGTAAGCTAAGCTTGTACCGGATTGCTGATACATAGATAAGTAATTTTTTTTTTCATACCAAGTATACATATAAACCCGATTACAAAACAAGCGTCTATCAACATACTTATAATTGTCCACGGTGAGGACAGAACTTAAAGCGCGTAAGTAAGAATATCTAAATCAATTTTGATATTCCAATCAATCGAGATTAATCTCATTCACGTCACAATACCAGTGAAGCGATAAATATAAATATTTAATTTATTTAAATAAAACAGCGCTATCAAAATTAGTGAGACAGGAAGCCAATCAAGGTCTCCGTGTACAACGTTAAGACAAAATAATTACAAATAGCCCATGCATGGGTCCCGCTCACGTTATAAATAATATTGAAAATTTTATATAAAAATTCAAGTATTGTACTTATGTAATATTACAATTACGATAAAAATAGTCCGAAAAAATCTTTAAATAATATAAATAATAATCATTGTCGACACGAAGAAGAATAATAAAATCCATCACTAAACGCATACGACGGCTCTCCAACATTTATTATTTCGAACTAGCTATTGCAATAAATCGGGTGTCATAAGGTGTTTATTTATTTGGCCACACAACACGAGAAGAGTTGGAGACCTAGCCTGGTCTCCAACTCTTCTTGGGAGAGACCCACGTCTAGCAGTAGACTTCTTCTTATCGTGTCGATGCTACAACTGTTTTACATATTTTGTTGTAGCATCGTGTTGGAAAGATTAGCCAGATTAGACACTACGTTACTTAGCAGTAGACTGTTAGGTTGATGTGATGTGATGATGATTTTTTTTTTTTTTTTTTATTTATTAAACAAAATCCACAGCTCTTAGACTATAATACACAAAACTTACAACTAACACAGAAAGCCAATTATGGGATTTACTTTCTACTAATATTTCTTATAATCATGACAGTCACATAATAAGTAACATTATATTATATACCTATTTTTATACATATATTTTTATACCTAAACAAAAACTTACATATGATGAGTAATGTTGGTGTGCGTAGCGTGTGCGTGTACCTGTGCGCGGCGCGTGCGCGTGCTCAGCGCTCGATGGCGCGCCTGCTGCGTCGCATGCTGCGTCTGCAGGCGCGCGACAAGGACTTCCTGCTCGTCGCCATCGCACGCGTCTCCAACGGAGGTACCCGACACATAGTCACCCACACTACACCCACCCCGACACGTAGCACGTCGCATGCTGCGTCTGCAGGCGCGCGACAAGGACTTCCTGCTCGTCGCCATCGCACGCGTCTCCAACGGAGGTACCCGACACATAGTCACCCACACTACACCCACCCCGACACGTAGCGTAGCCACCCACACTACACCCACCCCGACACGTAGTCACCCACACTACACCCACCCCGACACGTAGCCACCCACACTACACCCACCCCGACACGTAGCACGTCGCATGCTGCGTCTGCAGGCGCGGGACAAGGACTTCCTGCTCGCCGCCATCGCACGCGTCTCCAACGGAGGTACCCGACACGTAGCCACCCACACTACACCCACCCCGACACGTAGCACGTCGCATGCTGCGTCTGCAGGCGCGGGACAAGGACTTCCTGCTCGCCGCCATCGCACGCGTCTCCAACGGAGGTACCCGACACATAGTCACCCACACTACACCCACCCCGACACGTAGCACGTCGCATGCTGCGTCTGCAGGCGCGGGACAAGGACTTCCTGCTCGTCGCCATCGCACGCGTCTCCAACGGAGGTACCCGACACATAGTCACCCACACTACACCCACCCCGACACGTAGCACGTCGCATGCTGCGTCTGCAGGCGCGGGACAAGGACTTCCTGCTCGCCGCCATCGCACGCGTCTCCAACGGAGGTACCCGACACGTAGCCACCCACACTACACCCACCCCGACACGTAGCACGTCGCATGCTGCGTCTGCAGGCGCGGGACAAGGACTTCCTGCTCGCCGCCATCGCACGCGTCTCCAACGGAGGTACCCGACACATAGTCACCCACACTACACCCACCCCGACACGTAGCGTAGCCACCCACACTACACCCACCCCGACACGTAGTCACCCACACTACACCCACCCCGACACGTAGCCACCCACACTACACCCACCCCGACACGTAGCACGTCGCATGCTGCGTCTGCAGGCGCGGGACAAGGACTTCCTGCTCGCCGCCATCGCACGCGTCTCCAACGGAGGTACCCGACACGTAGCCACCCACACTACACCCACCCCGACACGTAGCACGTCGCATGCTGCGTCTGCAGGCGCGGGACAAGGACTTCCTGCTCGCCGCCATCGCACGCGTCTCCAACGGAGGTACCCGACACGTAGCTACCCACACTACACCCACCCCGACACGTAGCACGTCGCATGCTGCGTCTGCAGGCGCGGGACAAGGACTTCCTGCTCGCCGCCATCGCACGCGTCTCCAACGGAGGTACCCGACACATAGTCACCCACACTACACCCACCCCGACACGTAGCGTAGCCACCCACACTACACCCACCCCGACACGTAGTCACCCACACTACACCCACCCCGACACGTAGCCACCCACACTACACCCACCCCGACACGTAGCACGTCGCATGCTGCGTCTGCAGGCGCGGGACAAGGACTTCCTGCTCGCCGCCATCGCACGCGTCTCCAACGGAGGTACCCGACACGTAGCCACCCACACTACACCCACCCCGACACGTAGCACGTCGCATGCTGCGTCTGCAGGCGCGGGACAAGGACTTCCTGCTCGCCGCCATCGCACGCGTCTCCAACGGAGGTACCCGACACGTAGCCACCCACACTACACCCACCCCGACACGTAGCACGTCGCATGCTGCGTCTGCAGGCGCGGGACAAGGACTTCCTGCTCGCCGCCATCGCACGCGTCTCCAACGGAGGTACCCGACACGTAGCCACCCACACTACACCCACCCCGACACGTAGCACGTCGCATGCTGCGTCTGCAGGCGCGGGACAAGGACTTCCTGCTCGCCGCCATCGCACGCGTCTCCAACGGAGGTACCCGACACATAGTCACCCACACTACACCCACCCCGACACGTAGCACGTCGCATGCTGCGTCTGCAGGCGCGGGACAAGGACTTCCTGCTCGTCGCCATCGCACGCGTCTCCAACGGAGGTACCCGACACATAGTCACCCACACTACACCCACCCCGACACGTAGCACGTCGCATGCTGCGTCTGCAGGCGCGGGACAAGGACTTCCTGCTCGCCGCCATCGCACGCGTCTCCAACGGAGGTACCCGACACATAGTCACCCACACTACACCCACCCCGACACGTAGCACGTCGCATGCTGCGTCTGCAGGCGCGGGACAAGGACTTCCTGCTCGCCGCCATCGCACGCGTCTCCAACGGAGGTACCCGACACGTAGCTACCCACACTACACCCACCCCGACACGTAGCACGTCGCATGCTGCGTCTGCAGGCGCGGGACAAGGACTTCCTGCTCGCCGCCATCGCACGCGTCTCCAACGGAGGTACCCGACACATAGTCACCCACACTACACCCACCCCGACACGTAGCACGTCGCATGCTGCGTCTGCAGGCGCGGGACAAGGACTTCCTGCTCGCCGCCATCGCACGCGTCTCCAACGGAGGTACCCGACACGTAGCTACCCACACTACACCCACCCCGACACGTAGCACGTCGCATGCTGCGTCTGCAGGCGCGGGACAAGGACTTCCTGCTCGCCGCCATCGCACGCGTCTCCAACGGAGGTACCCGACACATAGTCACCCACACTACACCCACCCCGACACGTAGCGTAGCCACCCACACTACACCCACCCCGACACGTAGTCACCCACACTACACCCACCCCGACACGTAGCCACCCACACTACACCCACCCCGACACGTAGCACGTCGCATGCTGCGTCTGCAGGCGCGGGACAAGGACTTCCTGCTCGCCGCCATCGCACGCGTCTCCAACGGAGGTACCCGACACATAGTCACCCACACTACACCCACCCCGACACGTAGCGTAGCCACCCACACTACACCCACCCCGACACGTAGTCACCCACACTACACCCACCCCGACACGTAGCCACCCACACTACACCCACCCCGACACGTAGTCACCCACACTACACCCACCCCGACACGTAGCCACCCACACTACACCCACCCCGACACGTAGCCACCGACACTACACCCACCCCGACACGTAGCGTAGCCACCCACACTACACCCACCCCGACACGTAGCCACCCACACTACACCCACCCCGACACGTAGCACGTCGCATGCTGCGTCTGCAGGCGCGGGACAAGGACTTCCTGCTCGCCGCCATCGCACGCGTCTCCAACGGAGGTACCCGACACATAGTCACCCACACTACACCCACCCCGACACGTAGCACGTCGCATGCTGCGTCTGCAGGCGCGGGACAAGGACTTCCTGCTCGCCGCCATCGCACGCGTCTCCAACGGAGGTACCCGACACATAGTCACCCACACTACACCCACCCCGACACGTAGCACGTCGCATGCTGCGTCTGCAGGCGCGGGACAAGGACTTCCTGCTCGCCGCCATCGCACGCGTCTCCAACGGAGGTACCCGACACGTAGCTACCCACACTACACCCACCCCGACACGTAGCGTAGCCACCCACACTACACCCACCCCGACACGTAGCACGTCGCATGCTGCGTCTGCAGGCGCGGGACAAGGACTTCCTGCTCGCCGCCATCGCACGCGTCTCCAACGGAGGTACCCGACACATAGTCACCCACACTACACCCACCCCGACACGTAGCACGTCGCATGCTGCGTCTGCAGGCGCGGGACAAGGACTTCCTGCTCGCCGCCATCGCACGCGTCTCCAACGGAGGTACCCGACACATAGTCACCCACACTACACCCACCCCGACACGTAGCGTAGCCACCCACACTACACCCACCCCGACACGTAGTCACCCACACTACACCCACCCCAACACGTAGCCACCCACACTACACCCACCCCGACACGTAGCACGTCGCATGCTGCGTCTGCAGGCGCGGGACAAGGACTTCCTGCTCGCCGCCATCGCACGCGTCTCCAACGGAGGTACCCGACACATAGTCACCCACACTACACCCACCCCGACACGTAGCGTAGCCACCCACACTACACCCACCCCGACACGTAGTCACCCACACTACACCCACCCCGACACGTAGCCACCCACACTACACCCACCCCGACACGTAGTCACCCACACTACACCCACCCCGACACGTAGTCACCCACACTACACCCACCCCGACACGTAGCCACCCACACTACACCCACCCCGACACGTAGTCACCCACACTACACCCACCCCGACACGTAGCCACCCACACTACACCCACCCCGACACGTAGTCACCCACACTACACCCACCCCGACACGTAGCCACCCACACTACACCCACCCCGACACGTAGCCACCGACACTACACCCACCCCGACACGTAGCGTAGCCACCCACACTACACCCACCCCGACACGTAGCCACCCACACTACACCCACCCCGACACGTAGCCACCCACACTACACCCACCCCGACACGTAGCCACCCACACTACACCCACCCCGACACGTAGCCACCCACACTACACCCACCCCGACACATAGCTATCGGCACTACACATAGCTATCGACACTACACATAGCTACCGACACTACACATAGCTACCCTACCGACACTACACATAGCTACCAACACTACATAATCTTTATTTATCTTTAGACATGTCACATGTTGTCTACATATAGCTACCCTACCGATACTACACATAGCTACAGACACTACACGCACCCACCCGGACACATAATCACTCTGCGTGGGTAACTCTTTAGGTGACCCATGCTGGCACATTTCGCAATAGTGTTACCAAAACAAACACAACGTCAAATTTGTTTGTTTGTTTATTTATTCTTGCAGATTTTCCCGCGTTGTTTTCCGTCCCCTTTCACCAAATAATTATTTCCAGAATGGCTGTACAGTCCGAAGGGGGAGGAAGGGCCCGACAGTCACACGTGGCGGTACCTCAACGAGGTCCGGAAGCCCTCCAACTCCAGCTTCCACTTCGACGCGTCACGTCTGAGCCGCTCCTTCGCCGACCGACCCAGGTCCTATGCGAAGGAAACTCGACCTAGTTCCAACTACGTCGAGAGACCGAAGTCCAATGACGGAGACACGGATAGCAGCTTCAGCTGGCAAGGCAGCGGGAACGACTTGAGTACAGTCGAGTCGAAAGGAGAGTAGTCTTTTACTACATTTTCTATGTGATACAATCTAAAGAGAGCATAATACTGTAATGATTATTCTACTATTTCATTTATACATCTAATTATCCTTAGGAATTCTGGGGGAAAACTGAATATATGTATGTATATACATATTTTGATGATAGACAGGGTTTATTGTAAATCGCTAAACTTGTGCGAACATGGTAGGTGCCTGTATTTTAACTGGCAAGCTTGACTAAAGTTCTTTCAATGATTTCCTATAATATTATTAGTAATTTAATGAGTATAATATTTTTAGATGCTAAGTTGTTTGGCGGGTTAGACGTTTTCTAATGTCTTCCAGTATATTTAACTTCCCATATCTAAGACTGTTTAGTCATAATTTGTAGAATAGTTTACTAAGGCATAATAATTTAAAATGTTGTAAGTTTTGTGGGAAAATATGAACGATACACATGGTTCTGTAGACTTCATTGTTGTGCCAAAGTAACGATCGTTGTGCTTCCATGTCAATTTACATGTCAAATTAATTTATTATATTTATATCTAATCAATATAATCTATTTAGGTGAAAAACATACATCGTTTTATTACAAAATCTACCAATAACTGTAAAAATTTAGATTATGTTAAAGATGTTCTTCCGTCCACTACTCTTCAACTACTTTTTTGTTTTGTTCACATGATCATATAAAAAAAATGTAAGTATGTCTCATCTTAACTTCAGGTGGTCCCTTACAGATTTCGTTAAAGTCTGATTAGTAAGTAGGTAGGTACTAACTTTTGGTTATTTTCAAATATTCCTTTTGAGTTACTTGTGGAAGAGATTGAAGTCGGTTTGGTTTTTGTAGTATAATTAAAACTTCTACTCTGCCTAGCGACCGCCACTACTACGACTTGTAAAAAGGTAAAAAAAAATGGCGTCTGACGTTTATTAAATCGTCTAAATGCGAAGGTCTCTTACGAGTATTAAAATAGGCTCGTGAAAGTAAAAATCCATCAGGTGTAAAGCAGATTTCAGATAGGTAGCCCTAATATGAACTATAAATAAAGTCTGAATATAGGTCCCGATTTGTTCGTCTTAAAGTTGGTAAAAAATAATAATTTAAACACAGCGGTACTTAAATATTGCCTTTAGTTCCATAGATTCCGTACAGTGTTATTATTTACCAAGTGCCAGCGAAACTGCGCACATGAGCTTCCACGTTGCCGATGGCGAGCGACGGATAGTTGAAGTAGTTGGCGGGCACCCACCGCACGTCGGAGGGCACGGGGTCGAAGCCGCTGTTCTGGAACTGGTTGGTGACGGGCAGCAGGTTGCCGATGGGGCTGGGCACGCCGTCGGGGTGGCGCCACGCCGCGCTGGTGTCGCAGAACACGTTCCTCTCGGCGTACACCGAGGCGCCCGCGCCCACGCCGATGCCGTACGTGCCCATGTCCGTGTACAAGTTGTTCAATATCTGCACCTCGCCGTAGCGGATCCGAGGGTTCCGCTGCCGGGTGCCCATGAACCAGTTGCGGATGATGGACGTCTTCAGCTTGCCGACGTCCTGCGCCGCGTTGTTGTCGTTGTGCCCGATGAGCATGTTCTTGTTGTGGTTCCTGAAGATGTTGTGCGAGACGGTGATCCAGTTGGAGCCGCGCTTGATGTCGACGAGGCCGTCGTGGCGCATGCCGCCGTTGGCGATGTCGTTGGCGATCCACGGGTCGTCGGAGAACTCGTTGTGGTCGATCCACACGTACTCCGCCTCCTCGCACAGGATGGCGTCGACCTCGGTGAACTCTCCCGCGACCATGCTCACGATGCCCCCGGTCCCGTCGGGCCACTCGTTGGGGGCCAACGACAGCGCGTTGTTGAATTTGATGTTCTGAATGATGACCTGCGAAGCGCGGTTGATCCTCAGGCCCCCGCCGGTGATCTCGGCGTTGGCGTCGCCGCCGATGATGGTCTTCCGGGAACCGACCTCGACGACCACTCCGGGCGAGCCGACGAACAACGCGATGAGGTCGATGCGTCCTCGCACGTAGATGATCCTAGCGGCGTCGCCGCTCACGGCATCTTGCAGCGCCCAGGCGTCCCATACGGTCCACACGGCCCCGCCGGCGCCGCCGCTGGTGCCGCCTCCGACGCTGGCGAAGCCGAAGCTCCTCTCGGAACGAGCGGCGAACAGAGTGGCATTATGCACCTGTGCGATCTCATCTTGGTGACCGATGTGCGTGGGCAGCGCCTGCGCGCAGAGCACCGCAGCGGCTAGCGCTATGAACACCTTCATTTTAAATGATAAAGTCATTCACTTGCGTTGAAGCTGCTAGCCTTTCGACCGTATAGTTTCTGTTTATTTCTGGGCCTGCTTATATACTTGCCGATAAGGAATCTTGATTCGGAATAGCGATTGAATGATTTACCTACTTGATAAGATGTGAATTGGTCGTTACATAATGTTAGGGGTTACGGTAAAGATTTTTTACCAAAATTAAAAAATACTTCGTTATTTGGCGCGCCATGTCAATAATATGGCTGAGACTATGCTGACTGGGACTATGTATCCAGACTTCGGCGAAACCAGTGAGATGTAACAAAAAAAATCATTGGTCGAAACAGTTTCTCAACTAGATAGTAGGTATAAATCCAAGTTTGATCCAAATAGTTTCAATCGCGTTTTAATTTATGCGTGCGTGATTGATGCTGTCATCATCACCATAGCAACGCGTCTCAGGACAATCTGTTTGTCAATAGTGTGACGTCAGGCAACAACGTACATGGTTCGTTTCTATTCATTTTAATATTGCAATTTGTTTGCATAGATACATATTTCGCCCACTTTTTTGGTGAGTACCTGAGTGCTATTAACTAAAAGAACAACGGTCAACGACTAACTGAGCGGATTTTCATTTAGTTCTAAGTGCCGTGTAAGCTTCAAAGCTCCAACTGAATTCGGTTTATTCTTAGATGATCATAGAGACCGTGAAATAGTTTGGTTCTGAATCTAATTACGTTTTAATTTATTTTGTTTTAGTTTAGACATTATTAAATTTTAGATGGTACCTTTATTATCACAACTTAGGTAGGTATAAAGTTGGCACAAATTCAGACAATAATATTTAATAGAAAAAAATATATTTTATAAATATTTATAATTGATCAAGGTATCTATAGTACCTTGATCTACCAATTACTGTGTGCATCTTAGTGAAAGATTATGGCCAGTGGGGACCGTAAGCGGCCTCTCAACAAGAAGCCAGTCGCCAAGAGTGAACTCAAAGGGGAGAAATGTCCTCCGAGGTTTCTGACTCCGGCCAGAAAGCAGCCTGGGCCTCGGGCTTTGACCAGGTAAACATTGCACGTTGGTTAAAGGAAATTAAAAACAAATTACATATATTGATTTAAGACAATAGACGCTAAACAAACGTACATGGACATTTCACACATCACACTCTAGTCCCAAACTAAGCAAAGCTTGCTATTATAGGAACTAGATTTCTGATAGAATACTTATTTAATTTTTTTGTTGTACTTAAATATGTAGGTACCTACATGCATAGTAATACCCAGACACAGAACAAATATTTATTGTTCATCACACAAACATTTGCTCTGGGTGGGAATCGAACTCACGGCATGGACGGCAGAGCTACTACTAATAGCCATTACGCCTAAGTACAGCCTGTCCAAGAAAGTTGCGACTTTACCGTATCAGTCTAAACTTGGCTTGTAGGTATTTAGCGTCTCAGCGGTTTGATTTTGGTACTAAGAAATGACCAGTAGGTATACATATTTCCTTTGACTTGCAGGGCTGGCTATGACGATGAACTGGAAAAAGACAGCAGACTGCTCAGAGCTGCTAGAAACTATTATCCTGAAGGTACGTAAAAGGCTGATTGATCCAAGACCATTCCCAGCAGGTTTTGAAGAGAAGCATGTCATGTTGTCTATACATATAATATCCGCGATATATGTAGGTACCTATAGACAACATGACACGCTACCTGCTGTTATTTTTTTATATTTGTTATCTAATTTAGTAGGCAAGTTTCCATTCATAACGGAATTGAATCAATTCATTGGTATAAAATAGTCAATGATAGCTGATCATGATAACGTTCATCATAATCCAATAATCGATCATTATTTATCGGATCAATATCAATCATTAAATCGTGGCACCACGGAAGTTATCTATCTACATCTACCTATGTTTAATTGGTCTTTTTTACATTTGTATCGGTTCCTTCTAGAAATCTCTGTAATGAACATACAAATAAATATAGGATATTGTTATTTTATTGAAATAACTTTTTTTGAACCCATTTTTAAACCCATTTTTTGACAGATTAAATTACCTACTGTTGTTTTCTCTTTAATCGAATTCTTACACAGTTAGGTATACCTACCTAGATACTACTTTATATTGTTTGTTAACGTGAACTGATAATCCAGAAGTAGATTTAAACTACTTACACTATCATTTATTCAAGGACGATAAACAAATCGCATTTTAAATAACAAATTAATAAACTGTCAGGAGAAAGCGAAGGCGGCTGCAGTGAGTTCCCACCATTGATGCTGGCCAAGTCCTGGACCAGAGGGGTGCCTTACCGAGATGGCTTCAATCATGCTAAACCTGCAGACTCCACTGGTACTTTTAACTTCTTCTTCTTCTTATCGTGTCGATGTTAGATAAGTTTTGAGAAGTGTTTTGCAAGCTCTACAGCACCACTTGTGGCTGCATTCACGTCCTCTTCGGTGCAGGTGGGCACGATTTTTAACTAAGTAGGTACATGTGATATACTAGCTATTGTCAATCAGAGAGACCAGTAAGGGTCCATTAACTGCTGTTAAAATTTAAGCAAAGCACAAAAATAAGGCTTTTAAATATAAATACGTCCCAACAGTACCTACCTATGTGATTCGTCGGTTCAAAAGTCCAGTCTACCTACTCTGTTATTTATTTTGCCAGAAAACATATTCACTGTGAGTGCCCCAAGTATAATTTATTCCCTAAATTGTTATTCCCATTACTCAAAGGTTAGCCGGTAGAGAATGCTATATTTTAGCATTAAGTTCGCCTGTACACTACTTTAAAGTGCAATAAAGATTTTTCTATCAATCTATGTACAATCACAAACTCTTACTTGGGGTACTGATATCACATAATTGGTCTCGAAAAATCAGTGATCCTTCATTGATTTGATTGAATAAATTAATTTGAATATGTACCTACTATCTTATCGTACTAGGAAATTGCTACACTCCCGCTACAAAGACCCTGCGAACGATAAACATGCCTCCGAAGCGGCGACCGCCACCGATCCTGTACGGGCCGATCGGGCCCAACGGCGAGCTTCGGTTCCCGCCGCTCAAGTCGTGGGCCGAGAGGGAGAAAGAACGACTCGCTGTTATCGAGAAAGAGAAGAACAAAAACAAACTTCAAAAAGGTTCGTTCATCTTCTTCGTGTCGATATTCCCCGTTGTTAGATGTGTTTGGCCCAAAAACGGGCCACGTCAATGGCACTCTGTGCCTTCGCAGAGCTCCTTTATAGTGCAGGTGTTGGTGCAGTCTGGGCAAGATAACAGATGAACCATTGTCTGTGGGTCTCCACAGTCACATTGCGATTAAAAGTTTGTTTGAATTTGAAAAGGTTCGTTTTTTTGAATGTTTTAGGTAAACTGCAACAAATGTGAGTCACTATGGCTGCTTATTTTGTTTTTGACTGAGTGACCTGTTATTATATAAACTGTACCTATGGACATATTATTTGGCTATTACTCGTATTTGTAATAGCTTAAAAGCTTTATTACTAGCACTCAAATATACTTATATGGCTCTGGTTCTTTCTAGCATCGGTGCTGATTGTGGTTCTTAAGTTTAATATACTTACATATAGATAAGCACGAATCGTGGGTAATCAGATGTGAGATTCTACCTGTCTGGTTTCCAGGACTAGTTTTGCTAGAAGATCTAGTATCGGGTGCATACGATCGTAAAAAGGCTGCTGAAGCTGACGCAAAAAGACGAAGAATTGAAAAGCGGAAACGAGAGAAGGCCGAAGCAGAGATTGCCGCCAAGGAAGCATTAAGAAAGTAGGAAATCATATCAATGATAAAAGTATAGAGTAAAGTCAAAGTCAAAATTGCTTTATTCAAAATCACATGGATCATTTAGAATCGTCTTACATACTAGGTGATTCTAGGTGCCAGTTCCACGCGACCAGAGGTATTCATTATTCGGTTTGTAGGTTATTGACGTCAGTTACTTTGGCCGTATAGTTTGTGTTGTACCTACAGATTTGAATAAAAAAAAATCTGTGATAATTTAATTTTAAAACGAGGCGAAACAAACAAACTCAAAAATTTTATCATTTTTGTGGTTGCCCTTTTCATTCACTTTTTATTTAATCGACAGGCATTTGGAAAAGTTACAATTTGAGCTACCCCGTGATCCGGATGAGCAAAAAGTGCAAATGCTGAAAGTCACTGAAGAAGAGCATTACCGCTACATCCATCCTAAAGATCTGGAGAGAATAAACTACTATTTAAATACAGTAAGTTTCATTTATCGAGAGATTTGGAGCCACGTCTACAGTTTGTAAGTTGCATGTTATTTTGTTTAACTCATCGCTACTGTACTTCAACGGCGGATCCAGGGGGTGGGGTCATGGGGTCATGACCCCGAGCTGGTCCAGGACTTAGTTCATGGACCTGGACCATAATTATTTTATTCATATATTTTGTCACCATACAGAATTAATGTAACTACATATGTAATAACTTTGTATACTGGCAAACGTTTGGGAATTACATTATTAAAATTAAATTATAAGTTCTTGACCACGACTATGTGACCCCCTCTGGCCCCTAAGCTGGATCCTCTTGCCCGTTCTTCTAGGCTCTGGTCGCGTGGAACTGGCACCTAGAATCACCTATTATGTAAGACGATTCTAAATGATCCTTGTGATTTTACTGAATAAAGTACATAGTTTTGACTTTGACCTCCCTTGCTGTACTTACGAGAGTGTAAATCTTCAGGCTATATCCGGTAGACACATGCCTGACTTCCCAATGGAACTATACAAGCGTGCCAAAGTCCAGGTGGACAAGCAGACAGCTGCTATAAAGAAGCGGCTTCTAATCCTGACGTACCAAGCCTGCGTGAGGCAGAGTGAGGCTGACATCAAAGAGTTTTTCGTCATGGCTATGAAACGGTTAGATTAACACTTAGTTATAAACAGAACACGCAAGAATCATAGCATATTTATGTACAGATCTTTGGCATATTGGTTTCCCCAAATGACTGCAAAGATTTCACATAAAATACTTATTATTACAGGGTGAAACTTGCAATACAGGAGCATAGTCAGTTACATTCTAGAAGAGCCAAATAAGCGAGCACGCCTAAGCTTATCCTTTATCTCTACGTTACGGCCTAGCTCTAAAACTGACATAAAACTAATGCAGAACAGTATCTCTACCATGAGTTTTTACTATATGTATATATATATACCTACTATACTCGCTAGCGTCTGTAGTTAAAAAAAAAATGTATGAAGATTTGTACAGCGCCTCTAGCGGATAGTTGGGTACTAAAATTCGTAGTACTAATATTGACGTAACTACTGTAGTAAAGTCAGGCGATTTTACTGTGACAACTCATGGTAGAGGTGCATGGCATAATGAATTTAACTGTGTGTAAACAGGTGCATAGTGAGTTACATTCTCGAGGATGCGAGTGAGCGAGAACGCTTAAACATCGCGTTCCTCCCGCCGCTGTGGCCGTCGCACTCGGTGCGTGCGCCGGCGCCGTGGCACACGACGCTGGTGCGCGCGCGCCACGCCATGCACTACCGCTACTACGAGGGCAACCCCGTGCTCATCGAACTGAGGAGGATCTGGCATGACAAGTTAGTCTGAGGACTTAGTCCGAGGTTGCATTTTAAAACTCCCTACTCTCGAGCCGACAGTTGTCTCTCGGATGCCCTTATATTTTTGTATGGATATCCGAGAGACGACTCTCGGCGCGAGAGTAGGGAGTTTTAAAATGCAACCTCGGACTAAGCCCTCTGCACTTCTGCTACCCAGTGCCGGATTGAGCACTTTTGCTACCCGGTGCCGGATTGAGCACTTCTGCTACCCAGTGCCGGATTGAGCACTTTTGCTACCCGGTGCCGGATTGAGCACTTCTGCTACCCAGTGCCCGATTGAGCACTCTGCTACCCAGTGCCGGATTGAGCACTTCTGCTACCCAGTGCCGGATTGGACACTTTTGCTACCCGGTGCCGGATTGAGCACTTCTGCTACCCAGTGCCCGATTGAGCACTCTGCTACCCAGTGCCGGATTGAGCACTTTTGCTACCCGGTGCCGGATTGAGCACTTCTGCTACCCAGTGCCGGATTGAGCACTTCTGCTACCCAGTGCCGGATTGAGCACTTCTGCTACCCAGTGCCGGATTGAGCACTCTGATACCCGAAAAGAGATTAACATAAATCCGAAATTCGCTAGAATGTTTACAGCATGTAATTGTTAATCATACCTAATTAGGTGCATAAGCTTATAATTACTTTTTTGCAAATAATGTAGGTAAAATTACTGATTATGATTACCCTACACACAGATATCAAAACATGTACATTTGCGACATGAACAAGATGCAAGAAGAGGTGCCGTTCCCACAATACCCTTCAGAATTCACTGAACGTCTGAACAAGCTCTGCGCGGAGACCAGAGCTGAACTCACTGACAACTGGCTGATAGATGTAGCTGATACTATGATCAAGATGAGAAGACATTGGGCGGTCTATGTGGCGAAGAAGAAGAATGAGTCCACTTTTCAGGTGGAGACTTTTTTCAGGTAAGTAAATAAATAAATATTCCGGGACATTTCACACATCGCACTCTAGTCCCAAACTAAGCAGAGCTTGTACTATGGGAACTAGATAGCTAATAGAATACATACATACTTATAAACATTTTTATTGTAAATAATAAATAATGCTGGACAATCACATACCATAGAAGAAGAATAGGTACATAGTAACACCCAGACACAGAACAAATATTTATGTTCCTCACACAAACATTTGCTCTGTGTGGGAATCGAACCCACGACGCACAGCATGGAAGGCAGAGCTACTACCAACTGAGGTGTGACGCCTGTCAATATTGAATCCACACCTGCGTTATTGTACCTACTGATATTGATTAGTAATGATTGATTTTTAATATTGATTTTATAAAGAGATAAAGTGTTAAGTTTACGTGCTTTTGTGAGGCGATTAATATATTTATATCACCAATTAATATTTTTTTTTTCTTCTACCTATATCGTCCCACTGCTCGGCAAAGGTCTCCCCCAAAGCCTTTCACGTATCTCGGTCTTTGGCGACATTACACCAATAAATAAATAAATAGAACTTGTTATTTTAGTTTTGTTTTAGTTTTAGGAGTTTAAGTTTGAGTTGTTTTTTAGTTTTTTATTAATTGTTTATCCATAGATCTGTCATAAACTTTTGTTTCAAAGATCTAAATAAATGAATAAAAAAAATAAAAAAAAAAACTTACCGCTTCAACAGATTTAATAATACGTATCTAATGATTTTTTGGTGTTATATATAACTTGTGATTAGATCATAATACAAATCACCAACAAATTGATAAGTTTAAAATGGTTTTGTTATCTTTTAGATTTAGTTTGCTATTAACTCCAATATAAATAACAAAATATGTATAAGTAAATAGACACACGTGTGATAAAATATAGGTAATAGGTTATTTTATTATTTGGATCATCATCAACCTATATCAGTCCACTGCTGGGCGTAGGTATTTTCTAAGACGCGCCAATGAGCCCGGTCTTCGTCTCTTCTCATGTTGTGTTGCGCTACATTATTCATCATCTCGCCGAAAGGCGTCCTACACTAGGCTAGTTTACACTCCAGTAGGCGTTCTTTTAATACATACTAAAATATTCGCAAATGAAATAAATAATAATTATCTATTAATATGTATTTCAATAAATATTGCCGATTAAAATAATACCTTTATTCACAAACAAACTTACGACTACCTATACAGTATTTACAAAATGTACATTGTCATATAAAATACATAAGAAACAGTTGACCTATCTACAGACCGTTAAAAAAGGTCTATAGATAAGTAGTTCAACTGATCCAAATCAGTTGAAAAAAAGTTAAATAAATAATATAATATAATTTATTTGTTGGCAGATGTATCCATGGCCTAATGTCAAAACAAATCCGGGACTTGGTCGAGAGAAGCGTCAAACATTTCGCCGAATATTTTACTTATTACTATGTAAGTTATCTATTCATTCAAACATTTCGCCGAATACTTTAACACCCAGACATAGAACAAAACGTTTGTATACATTACGTATGGTTGGCAGAGCTACTATCAACGCCTGTCTGTTTAGGCCTATATTTCACCGGGATACCATATGGCGGCGCAACCAGTCGCCGCTACCAACAAAATGTACGTTTGGTTGCGCAACCAAACGGACACCAGGTGAGTAACGCTTTAGAGAGCTGTATACATTTTGTTGATCGCGGCGACTAGTTGCGCCGCCATGGTGTCCCGGTGAAATATAGCCCTTACAGCCGGTTCACACTAGTCGTAAGTCGCATATGACAAAGTCGAAAGTCTGATGTACCTCGTAAATCGCGTCTCATCCAATGTGAACAGCTCCATATAAAGTGTACGGTGACCAGAGCATTCGACTTTTAGTCATATGCGACTAGTGTGAACCGGCTGTTAGAGTAGTACAAGATGATTTTCCAGGATGGTAACCGATTCAGCGGCGCGTACAAGGACTACACGTTCATAAAGCGGCCGCTCGTCCGCATCAAGGTGGTGGCGCGGCCGGGCTCCACCAGCATCACGTTCGAGCCCACGCCCGACCAGATGAAGGTGCAGGTGGCCAAGTGGTTCCACTCCATCATCAACGTCAACTATCAGCTGCCCAGCGTTGACGCTATCATGTATCCGGGTGAGGAAGCATAGTTATATTCAAATTATAAAAAAATATTTCTATCATTTGGTTTCTAAAGAATAATGTTTTTTGTCCATATTTTAGTACCGGTACTGAAAACAATTTATTTCGTTTTCGTGTTTTCTTATAATATAATGTAAGTACCGATTCAAATAACGAGCTCTAAAACTGAAACAGTATGTTGTATTTTTATGTGTATTAGGTAGCGGAGCGATCTAATGACCAACTTGTTTTGATGATTTCTTTTTTGTTCCTACTTTAGAGGTGGCCCTTTTTGTTTAGTTGTCTTAAAAAAGTATATATAGAATTTTCGATTCTTAACTAAAGTCGGTTTTCTTATGTCTAAAGGTGCAAGTCGTCCCAAGCCGTATCTAATGACGGTATACCCTGACGAGTCTTACATGGTGGACATCATCAACGCGTCCATCCGCCACTTGAGCGCCAACCGGCCCGGCCCCGTCAGCTTCCTATCCAGCTACGAGGAGTATTACTACATCCTCGATGGAACCGCTGAGACGGAGCTGCAGATGTTCTTTGCACAGGAACCTGCACCTTATCTCAAGGTATGTAAGTTAATTAATCGACGACCGTTTACCAAAGCTAGAAAATAGTTCTAAACCTAGACCTTGAAATTCTAGACCTTATGGTCTTTTCTTTTTTAGAAATTTTGACAGTGTAGCGATAAATAAGATAATAAGCAATGTAGTGTAAGCTAGAGCTACATAAAACCAGAGCCAGCTACCTACAAGTTGGTAAGCAATATGCTGAGTCGAGCGAGACCCTTTCGCTGCTATCGCGAACAAAGACAGCAGATTTGCTAACCTACCATTTATGTTTCTTAACATTATATTATGGCCGGTTTCTGGAAACCCAAATCACGATTGATCCGAGTTTGACATTTAGTAATTATTAGATTTTTTCGTTGATCATCGTTCGAGAAACCGGCCGTGTAATATTACTTATATGTAGTTGTGTTTGTGGTAAATGATATAACTGAATAAAGTATACAAGTGCATGTCTCCCAGGACTATTCAGCTCGTATCTACATGTACGAGGAGCTGCGCGATGAGATCCTGTTCCTCCGGCGCGACATCCCGCTCAACATGGTGATGTTGGACTGCGGGCCCATTAACGACGCCATGTGGGACGTCGTCAATGGACTGCGCCAGTTCATCGTGGACCATTACATTGCTATCAATCGGAAGTGGAATCGATCGTGAGTTTTTCATATATAACAATCCGGGAATCGGGATGAGAGTCACAAGGGACCGGAAAGAATGGCATAATATAGAGGAATATACTCAGCAGTGGGTGTCAATGGGCTGAAATGATGAATAATGATGATGATAATGCCCTTAACTGACACAAAAACATCATTGTCATCATCCACAACCTCACGGAGGGCTGATACCAAGTCAAAAATACTTACAACGTAGAGACCAAGGCGAGTCACTGATAATCCGCCATACTGGCTCGTTAGGGACCTAGTGCGGGGAATCCGGGTAAATATTGAATGAGCCTTCTTCTTCTTTTTTTTAAATTAAGACTAGAAAATGCGTAATCGCTACGACTTGTTGCTTGGTACGGGCTTAGTGCATAAGAATAAACGTTTCTTTCCTTCTACAATAGCCACGTGTTGTATTGACGTCACTCTGGCTTGGATTCTGTTCAGATAGGTCGATGACGATGATGATGAGGATTACGTGCTAAAAGCATGTTTCCTTAGGATCTGCATTGTTGTACCTACTGACGTCACTCTTGAATTCTATTCAGATAGGTTGACGATGATGATCATGAGGATTACGTGCTTAAAACATGTTTGGTTAGCATCTGCAACGTGTACGAGGAGATGGCGGCTCGTGCGTCTGAGAGCCCCGAGTCCACGGCGCAGCTGGTGGAGCTCATCAACTACATCACGGAGTGCCGCGACTGCGCCATGTTCGACCTGCGCGAGAAGTCGCGCACCACCGCCGAGTACGTCATCTTCCTCATGAACCACGCGCATCTCAACTGTGAGTCTTTGTGTTAATGAGTGGAAGAAGAAGACGTGCTGTACCGACCCATCGACTACATATCCAGTAGAGGCGTAATAAGGTCTTCTGAATTCCGAAACCGATCTGTCATTTGTATCATAAATGTGCTTTCGCTTGACCTTAAGTCGGCCAATCAGAGCGCAGCGGGTGCTGCCTAGATTTGATGGAATTTTTGTCTACAAAAAATAATAGAACATTTCGTCTCTACTAGGTATCTACTCGATCTACCGATCCGACATATTGTGGGACAAGGGTAGGAAGATGATGATGATGATCTAATGCTAAATTTTAGTCCTCAATAACATAATACACATAGTACACCTTTCTTATTTCCTTAAAAAAACAAACAGAATTGGATAAAATATAATATTGAAATTTAATTAAAAATAAAATAAAGATTTGATTTTGTGAACATACCTACATGTAGATAACATTCAATAAATAGACGTAAGATTTTTTTGTTTCGTAGATCAATCTCAAGTAACCCTGATCAAAATATTTTTATTATATCTTTGAAAAGTCGTGCGATTCCAGTCAGAGACGAACTAATGTAAATAAACTTAATGATAGACAAAATTGTAGAGATGCTGTCCCGTTTTCCCATTCACCCCATCCCTTTCCAGTCGAGGATATAAACCTCAACACCCGCGTGTTCCTGTGGCCGCTGGACATGGAAGAGACCATCGACCTGACGCTGAAGACGCTCAACACCAAGAAGACGATGGCAGAAGACAAGCTGCGCTCGCGCAAGGCCATCTTCGAGGAGAAACTCAAGAAGCATGAGAAGGACCTGGAGCTGTTTCGCAGGTTCGACCCCCCGCTCCTCAACCTGGATCTGTTGAAGGAGGTGGTGGGGAAGGTCGATGAGATCAACAATAACTTGGTGGTAAGATTACAACCAAACAATAACAAGAAAAAACTAAATGAACACTTCTTCTTCTTATCGTGTCGATGCTACAACTGTGTTGTATATGTTTAAGTACATAAATATTTGGCCAACTCAACAGCACAACCTGTGGCTGCATTTAAGTCTTCGCTCGTGCAGATGAACACTAAAAACTAAAAATGAAAGTCGTAAACTCGTAGTTTCAAGAATTCTGTTCCATCAAGTGTTTTGAACTTAAACCAGCTTGTAATCAATTGCTTGCCTTTAAAACTTTCGTTACATTAGGAGACTTTTTGTGCAGAATATCGTTTGGGGAAGTACTACCACCGTACCGTATTTTTACCGCCAGCATTGTTGTGTTTTCTCTTAGTAGGGTATGAAATCACCCAGCATATAACAGATTTTAATAGTGATTTTAATTGATCCTAGAATTATTCTGCATAAAAAAATGTTGAATATGAAAAAGCCATCCCTTTTCAAGGTTTCTGATTAGATAGAATGCTTATTTGTAGGACGACAAACGCGAAGCAGAGGACATAATCAACGAAGAAGTGCTTCTCGACCAAGAAGTGTCGGTGTACTTCAGTCTGCAGACGATGTTGGGCGGCGTCGAGCCCTTCCACAAACTGTGGCATACTGCCTTCGACTTCTACGACGGCTACGAGAAATGGTAAAATATACGTACAATGTAGATTACATACGCGTAGCTGTACTCTACGCCGTAGACCGTGTAGCTCTCCTCTACGCCGTAGACCGTGTAGCTCTCCTCTACGTCGTAGATACATCTATAGTTTACTTCATAGATTGTGTAGCTCTACTCGACATCGTAGATCATCTCTCCTACGTCATAGGTTGTGTGGGTTTGGTCTATGTTGAAAATACATTTATAGATCTAGTTAGTTAGATATATATGTTTAGTTTAATAGATAGACTTTATTCACAAACAAACTTACGTTAAATAGATGGCGTAACTGTGCTTTAGGCTCTGCGTTGTAGTTTGATTAATTAAATCAACAACAAAGATTACTTAGCTTTGGTCACTAGTTGATTATAGGCGCCAGTTCCACGCGACCAGAGCCTGGCAGAACGGGCAAGAAACTTGCCCCCCCCCCCCCCCCCCTGAATGGGGATCATGAAACTAACCCTGCAACACGGAAGGTTGCGGGTTCGATTCCCGCCTTGGGATAAATGTTTGTACGATCTGCAAATATTTGTTCGGGGTGTTATATGTATAATAAAAATATCTGTCTATGTAATGTATTGTATTATGTACGTCAGTCTTCTAGTACCCATAATACAAGCTCTGCTTAGCTTGGGGCTAGATGATCTTGTGTGGATTGTCCAGTTTTATTATTTACTAGTAGTACGCCCCGGCTTCGCACGGGTAGCCTATATAAAAAAATATCATTATCATGTAGCCTATGTTCAGCGCAGATAATGTAGCTTCACAACAGTGAAAGAATTTTTGAAATCGGTCCAGTAGTTTCGGAGCCTATTCGATGCAAACAAACAAACAATCAAATCTTTCCTCTTTATAATATTAGTTTAGATTATTTATTTATTTGATATCCGTGGTGTTGGTGACGCCAGGTACCACGGTCCGTTCTTCGGGCTGGACGCGGAGCAGATCGCGGAGGACGTGGAGGCGTGGTGGAAGCTGCTGTACAAGCTCGGCAAGCAGCTGTACGAGTACCCCGGCGCCAAGCGCATCGCCGACATGGTGCGCAACAAGGTCGAGAAGTTCAAGGTGCTGCTGCCAGTGCTCTGCGCCATCTGCAACAAGGTTAGTCACTCGAGAGCACTGGGGAAAGACAGATCTCGATGAAGAAAATTGGTTCTTATTTGAGGCTTCGGTCTTTTGGTTCAAAATCCTTGATGAACTAGGGTGGTTTTTATACGAGGCTTTGGTTGTTGGCTCAAAATCCTGCATAAACTTGGAAGGTTTTAAAACCTTAAAACCTAACCAGGTTAGGTTATTTAGTAAGTAGGTACTTATATTTTATCGTATGTATCTTTGTTTCTAATAGTATGTATATTTGTATGTATTATATCTATGTATTTATTTAGCTTAATTTTAGTTATGTTTGTATGTTAGTTATAAAATTTTATTATCTTTCCTTTTCCATTTTTGTATACACCTTTACCCACTTTAATAATCAGCTCTCTCTATCCTCTAAGGTTTGCTGGTAGAAAACTCTTTTAGGGCTAAGCTCGCCTTTGTATATAATTTTCATTTTGTCTCAATGTGAACATCTTTTGTCTTAATGTGTACAATAAAGTATAAATAAATAAGGTGTTTCTGCCATCCTTGAAGGTGGAGGGTGGTTAGTTCTGGACTGGTTTGTACGTGGCTCATAATCTAGCTTAAGCTTGTAAGGTGTCTGTTCTTGAAGGTGCAACAAAAGTAGTGTTGAATGAGCATCAAAAACTTCTCGCACGGGCTTTATAGGCGGTTCAGTCTACAATTTCAATACAGAACAAATCAAAACCACAACTATACTCTTACATATAGCAGGGTCAAATGTGGGGATCAAACTCGTTGGTAACTTCGACTTCGTGTGTGCAACGTTTTGAGATCACTTATATTTTTGCACAGGGCATGCGTGACCGGCACTGGGCCAAAATCAGTGATCTTACTGGCACAGAGGTGGTGCACGACCCCGAGACTTCGTTGGCCGACATGGTGGAGCAAGGGGTCCATGTGTTCGCGGCGCAGTTGGAGGAGATCGAGCAGTACGCCTCCAAGGAATACTCGCTGGAGAAGGCATTGAACAAGATGAAGGAGGAATGGGTCGGGATCAAGTTTGAGGTTATGCCTTATAGGTATGTCGTTTGATATACTTCTGTTGATGAGAACATTGTAGGAATCTTTGTCTTTGAACAGGGAAAGTCTTCCACGCCAAGCGATCTACGTCTCGGGCTTTGAGATCCAAAGCATGATATTCGGTATAAATACGTACCAAACTTCATAATAACTTCGCTCGCGCGATCTAAGATTTATCTGTTTGAATTCATCCGAGTGCCATCTGTTGAGCACAGTTTTAGGCGCTGTTTTTCATTTAGATACAGTGTCATAAAAGTTCTTTAAATATCTGTAAAGAAGTTAGAAGTAAATGACTTGTTCATCCAGGCACACAGGCGTAGGTATCCATTAAAATAGTGTCTAAAAATCTTTTAATTATTTGAAAAGTTCGGTACCTAAGTAAATAACTTGTTTGTCCAGGGACACAGGAGTAGGTATCTTGACCGGGTTGGACGACGTCCAGCAACAGTTGGACGACCATATCCTGAAGTCGCAGACCATGCGAGGGTCTCCGTACGTGAAGGCGTTTGAAGCGGACATGGTGGCGTGGGAGGAGAAGCTCATCTCAATGCAGGATATCCTGGATCAATGGCTGATGGTAAGTCTTACGGCCGATTTCTGGAAACTCAAATCACGATTGATCCGAGTTTGACACTTCTTCTTCTTCCTGCCCTTATCCCACTAGGTGGGGTCGGCACAACATGTTCGTTTCTTCCATTCTCCTCTATCATCCGTCATCTCAGTATTCACTCCTTTCACATCCATATCATTTTTCACACAATCCATCCATCTTTTCTTAGGCCTACCTCTTCCTCTATATCCATCCACATTCATACCTAGCACTCTTTTCGTCACATACATATACACATAGTAATTATTTGATTTTTTTGTTGATCATCGTTCGTGAAACCGGCCATTAGTGTAATCGCATGAATATTGTGATTACGTTACGATTACGTCTTTTGGATATGAGACAACGCCATTACGTTTCAAAATTATAAATGCAGTGTAATTTTTCATTATCAGGTCATTAGTAGCAATTTATCAAATTCCGAGTATTGTTTTTATTATTGCTTAGACTAAGATAGTCAAACACCTATTATCTTGATCATTCACGAATTATTCCAGAACAAGAAAAGCAACTTGCACCTATCAAGTGTTCTAGTAAACACAGATAATTTCATGTTTATTAAGGTAGTCTTTCGACCAGAGCGTCTCCGGCGTCACTGACGCAGCGACGTTCGAACGTGGCGTCACTGTCACTTGCGTTGCGACAGTGACGCCACGTTCGAACGCTAGTTCATACGTTTCCGTACTGCATAATACCATCGCTCTATCGCCACGTTACTATCGCTGCGTCAGTGACGCCGAAACCGCTCTGGTCGAAACTCTACCTTTAGTGTATAAAAACTAAAGGTAGACTTTCTTTTTTTTAATTACTAATGCAGATTACGTACTAACCCAATATAACAGTGCCAAGCCACATGGATGTATCTCGAGCCGATCTTCTCCTCCGAAGACATAATGAGGCAGATGCCGACCGAAGCTCGAAACTTCCGCGACGTCGACAAGGAATGGCGGACCATAATGACGGCAACACAGAAGGATCCCATGGTGCTCAAGGCTACCGACTTCCCTGGTCTGCTGAAGAAGCTGAAATTCAGCAACGCTTTGTTGGATGATATTCAGAGAGGACTCAACGACTATCTAGAGAAGAAGAGACTGTTCTTCCCGAGGTTTGTACTTTTTTTTTTATTTATTTAACTATTGTGTCCCACGGCAGGGCAAAGGTCTCCCTCAAACTCTTCCATTCATCTTGATCTCCTGCATCCATCCATAATAGTACTAAATTAAAAAAATCTAAGCTAAGAAGGAGAAACACTCAAGTGCTTTTTGAAGTGAAAACTTCTTTAGCGGCGCTGGGTGGGTAAAAACTTTCAAACTCGCGTCAGGGTCACGTGACGTCGAAAAAGCGTAAGATCTTATTTAATTTTTATACATTGCTCGTAAAACAAGAGACGACAAAAGAACACACTTGCGGTCACGCGACGTATGACTCAAACAATTAAATAGTGTTGTGGCGACATGACGTGACGATGACGTGGCGACATGACGTGACGTGACGATGACGACGAAGCCAACGAAGACACAGACACATTCGCGCTTGCGCGAATGTGACACAACGACATGACACAATCACAATGACACAGACACATTCGCGCTTGCGCGAATGTGTCTGTGTCTTCGTTGTCTTCGTCGTTGTGTCACATTCGCGCTTGCGCGAATGTGACACAATGACATGACACAATCACGACTGTGGTTATATTTTTGAAGTGAAAACTTAAAAGTGAAAACACAACGTTAATATTGAAGTTTTCACTTCTGCCGGCACTCCCGGAGTGCTAGCTTTTTTTTTTATTTCATACTTTGTATAGCATACAAATTCGCGGCAAATTCGACAGCTCTAATTGGTCAGTGCTATGAAAAAATTACAAATCAAGGAGGTTTGAATAAGTTCTACTTCAATGTTTAAATTTTTGAATTCGAATTTATTTTATAGATAGTTCACGAGGTTAGCTTCAATTTCGATTTACGAAAGAGTTTGGCCTTTTTTGCCTATTTTTTATGCTTCTGATAAAAGGAGAAAACCGATTCCTGATTTTTTTTTCTAGATTCTTCTTTCTGTCGAACGATGAGCTACTAGAAATCCTCTCCGAGACCAAAGACCCGATGAGAGTACAGCCTCACCTCAAGAAATGCTTCGAAGGTATATACACGTTGGACTTCAACGCGAACAAGGAGATAGTGGGCATGGTGTCTTCCGAGGGAGAGATCGTCAAACTGTCCAGTAGCATTCAACCAGCTGATGCTAAGGTAAAATTCTTAAAATTGAATTTATTGTTATAGCTAAGCATGTTACAGAGATCGATGACAGAATTCAATTTATTTTAATGAAATTTATTTTTCTTGGGAATTTTAAGAAATCGATGACAGAAAAGACCGTCTATTACTTTTTTACAGCCAGCATCGGATCTTTTTATTATATAAGGCTTGAGGGTTTATTTCTTAACCCTTAATTTGGTATTGTATGCTGTGCCATACAAACTTTAAAAAAATATAAAGTGTTAAAGAAATATTATGATTTCGATATAATTATTAATATTTATTCTCATAAACTAGTAAATCTTTATGAAAAAAAATGTTTTTGAGTGTTAGCGACATTGGTGCTGTCATTTTTTGACATAATGTCTGCTCAAAAGAGGCCGGCTGTGCTCACTAAAGTATTTATTTCTTTTTTAATACATTTCCCTCATAAATTTCTAATAAAACACATAAAATTCAATCGTGACATTATAGTGAAGTGACCACTTATATAATTTTAGCAATATTTTTGAATAATAGTTGTTTTATTTGATTATAAACTTTGTATGCCGTGACATACATTGCCAACTTAGTAATGAATCAGTGCACAACAAATCTGTATGCCACAGCATACATTGCCAATTTATTTGATTTCTTTTTGTGATATTTTTTTTTGATATCTATGGGTTTTTGTTTGCTTGGTCGATGGTGACTTATTAGGCGCTCAAGTTTCGCATTCAGACTCATCTTCCCCAACCCTATCTATCGCGAGATCCGTAAAATTACTGAATATATTCGATTCCGATGATGAAACTTCAACCGATGAGAATTTTTGGCTTACGCCTGTATTCCAAGAAGTATACCCGAATCCATCGCTTGAGCCCGATTGCAGCGCTATCCCGATAATAAGCGACATTCCAACAATGCCTGCAACCCATGCCACGCCTGCAACTCCTGCCACTCCTGTTACTCTGAATCCTATATCTCAAGTCGCTTCTGCATCACAAGCTACTGATTTATTGCCAATCACAGTGTTGCAGAGACATTATACCTGGTTCTTTGCTGTCATAATGTATGTCCATCAACTCATTTTTATAAAAAAGTTTGATTTATGTTTGTTTTTAATTAAAGTAACAATACATATATTTCTTTACCCACTTGGCAATGTATGTAGTAGCATACATGGTTTTTCAGGAAAACTGTAATCCCTAGATTTTTTTTATTATTTTTCTGGGCATCTTTATGCTCTACACATTACAATTTCAATAATAGTTTCATCTAAAAAAACATTATTTTTTTTGCCAAATAAAGGGTTAAGACCGATGCTGCTATCGAACGCTCCTAGCATTAGTTTTTCGATTGAGCAGCCGCCCCCATGAATAAATGTAACAATCCCAAACGTATCTGCACGGTGTCGTATTCGAGTGACACCAGCTCGACTACTGAACGTTGCAGTGTCACCGCGCAGCGTGTATGCAATGAGGATTGAATATCCCACAGTGGTGATCACTCCTCACTGTTTGTAACGCAGTCTTGAACGTGCTAACGATACGTTCACGTGCGTCACACTATTCGTGCACAGTCCTCGTAGTATTGGTAAGGCCAGTCTACCACAGTGTTGCGTATGGTCCAGGGTATGGTGGAGCGCTGGCTGCAGCAGCTGGAGCACCAGATGATGGTGTCTCTGCGGGACGTGGCCACGGAGGCGCACACTGCCTACCCCGTCAGCGTGCGCGAGGAGTGGGTGCTCGCCTGGCCCGGCCAGATCGTGCAGGCCGGCTCCTGTGTGCAGTACACCACCGAGGTACACATACGTACACACTGACTATGTAACACACATAAAACAGTACGCAATACATAATACGCAGTACATAATGTGTGACACAAAATAAAGTTTTTCTTTCTTTCTTCTTTCTTTCTTAATAAAAATCATCATAATTAGGGTTAAGCTCACGTTTGTACATGTCCTATGTTTAAGTTTCCTGTCTTTCTGTAGTTTTGTTTATCTGTGTGTACAATAAAGAATAGAGAATAATTTTAGCCTGGTAACACCTACTGCAGGGTATACTAAGGTCTCCTCCACGCCATGCCAATGTCCATCGAATTGATAACCTCCTCCTTTTTTTAAGTTGGTCCAAAAATGTTGAGAAACACAGTTAACGTTTCGTTTAATCCTAAAGATACTATCATCATCATCATCAACCTATGTTAGTCCACTGCTGGACGTAAGTCTCTCCCAAGACGAGCTACTGAGCTCGGTCTTCGGCTCTTCTCATCCAAAGATACTATCATTCCATTAAAAATACTTGTGTATACTCTGACTATAGGCAACAGAAGCAATCACCAACTTCGCACTGCCGGAGCTGGTGCTTCGCTCCACGGAGCAGATCACGGGGCTCGTGTACCTGGTGCAGGGCGAGCTGGAGCCCGGGAACCGCATTACCGTGGAGGCGCTCATCGTGCTCGACGTGCACGGTAATACATGCCTTATGTCTAGCTGCATAAAGTTCGTAATGTGTTTGGCAGAACTGTTCCAAATGTACTATTAAAAACCCCTTTGTAGATTATTATGTTTTACATTATCTGCTGTACCTACAATAAAGACATACCCCATTATCTGCTGTACAATAAAGACATACCCCCTTTCTTATAAAAAGTTAGCGTTGACTTTATGTCATCACTAGCTGACCCGTGCCCACTTCGTTGGGCATAATTCGACCGTTTTTTCTCCGATTTACTTTGCAAAACGGACTACCACGTAAAAGCCTTTATATTTTTCGGTTTTTTATATAACCTATGACACTCAGCAATAATGTGGCTTTCTAATAGAAAAAAAAAATTAAAATCGGTTCAGTAGATCCCTAGATTACCCCTTACAAATATACAAACACACAAACTTTACTTCTTTATAATATTACGCATGGTAATCAATAATTCAAGTCTGTTTTTTTGTAAGATAGACTGATATTCTATTGATTACATTTCATTCAATATTATATTTATCTCCAGGTCGATCGATCCTCGAAGAGATGGTATCCCGCAACATTCTTGAAATAACCGATTTCAACTGGATCTCTCAGCTGCGCTACTACTGGCGCGGAGATAAGATGATGTGTTCCATGATCACCACGGAGGTGGAGTACGGGTTCGAGTACCTGGGGAACATCGGCAGACTGGTCGCTACGCCGCTCACTGACCGATGCTTTAGGTATGCACGTGGGTTTAGGAAACTGCTGTTTCGAATTGCTATTTTAATGTGAAGGGTTAAGATCTGTATTGGCTTGCGTTGTGATGAATTGTGCGTTGTTCTTGACCTCACCTTAGGCAACCAGATTCCTTAGACTTAGATCCTACGATCGAGGTAGATTAGAGGGGTTGAACATGGGAACTATATCGCATAATATGGGGTTGAAAATTGAATAGTTTAAAAATTAAGTAGCGTTACATTGCTAGAAGTGACGAATTGAATTCATAACTTTTTTGAGACTATTTATATACTGTGATATGAGTGTTTTACTATGCTTGATTCTCAACCACAAAGTAAAACACTCAAGGGTAGAACTAGCAGTGAAACTACTAGCATTAACGACTTACTTAAGAAGTGAACCAACAGAACGCTCATGAGTGCTCTGAAGTTGAACCTGGGCGGAGCCCCCGAAGGCCCCGCCGGCACCGGCAAGACAGAGACCACCAAGGACTTGGCCAAGGCAGTCGCCAAGAAATGCGTCGTCTTCAACTGTTCAGACGGACTGGATTACAAGGCGCTGGGGAAGTTCTTCAAGGTATCTGTACAATAAGATGTTCTTTCTTTTGGAAGACTGTTACAAGAAAGAAAACAGAATATGATACAAATTGAAATACTAATTAGCTTGACCATGGTCTTTTTGTAGAGATTGCTGTAGTCTTAATTTTAGGTTGAAAGAAATAGGTGCTGAGATTTGGTAAATGTAATGTGTTACTTCTAAATAATTGCTCAGTCAAACACGTTTCGATAGGTATACAGAGTCGTTAGACACTCCTTTTGTAGACAAATATTCCGTTAGAGTTGACCACCAGCTCAATATATCTTGCTTTCCTTAGGGTCTAGCCCAGTCAGGTGCGTGGGCGTGTTTCGACGAGTTCAACCGCATCGAGCTCGAAGTGCTATCGGTGGTGGCGCAGCAGATCCTCTCCATCCAGCTCGCGATCCTCAGGAGGGAGAAGCGTTTCGTCTTCGAAGGCACCGAGATCAGCCTCAACCCTACCTGTTCCGTCTTCATTACCATGAACCCTGGGTAAGTTAATTAAATGTTAGTGTGCACTTCAAGAATAGACGCCTTGGTGTCATCCGTGAGGTCTTAGTTCAAGAAGCGTCTATCTTATTAATGGATAGCATAGATCCTTTTTTTAGTAACACAAAAACTCATAACAAATTTAGATCAATAAATAAATATTAGACGTTACAAAATTGCAGAAGTATTTTTAGAGTTTATTTATTTATTTTTTTTATTTTTTTTCGATTGGTACTGATTTGGATCAGTTGAACTATCTATAGATCGTTTGCAACGGTCTGTAGATGGCTCAGCTGTTTCTTATGTATTTTATATGACTATGTACATTTTGTAAATACTGTATAGTCGTAAGTTTGTTTTTAGAGTTACTTTGGATCTGCAATTAATGATCCTTTTCAGCCTTACTCTTGGATCCCTTCACGTTTATCGAATACTTATCTAGTTAAGTTGACGTGTTTAATTTGTATTCTTTTTGTTTCACAACAGGTACGCTGGTCGTACAGAACTGCCGGACAATCTGAAGGTTTTGTTCAGAACTGTAGCGATGATGGTGCCCGATTATGCCATGATCGGAGAGATCACTTTGTACTCCAACGGCTTCGTTAATGCTGGACCGTAAGTCTTTTTTATCAACAACCTATTTTTACTCCTAATTCGCTGCCAGGCCAAACAATTTTGAGATTTTTTTTGGAAATATTTTTCTTTGCTTTCCATCTTATAGCTGGCCGCACAGCTTAGTTGGTAGTAGCCTTGCCTTCTATGCTGTGGGTCGTTTCCCACCCAGAGCAAATGTTTGTGTGATGAACATAAATATTTGTTCAGTGTTTGGTTGTTACTATGTATTCTATGCATAATATTTAAAAAAAATACATGTAAGTATTCTTTCAGCCATCTAGTTCTTATAGTACAAGCGTGGCTTAGTTTGGGATTAGAATGCGATGTGAGAAATGGCGTTGAATATATTTTACATTTTAAAGAAACTATTTGGCAACCCACAGCTTAGCTCGGAAGATAGTGCAAGCATACAAGCTGTGTTCAGAACAGCTGTCGTCGCAGAACCACTACGACTACGGCATGCGCGCCGTCAAGTCCGTGCTGCTGGCGGCCGGCGCGCTCAAGAAGAACTACCCCGACAAGGACGAGGCGCAGCTCGTCTTGAGAGCCATCATCGACGTCAATATGGCCAAGTTCTTGTCGCAGGTAATTTTCTTTTTATGCTGTAGCAGGCAGACGAGCTTGATGGCCACCTGATGGGAAGTGGTCATCGCCGCCCATGGACACCTGCAACACTATTTTATTAATCCCCTACGACATTTTTTGAAAACCTTTGTTTCTTATAAGTGAAAACCTTTAATTGTCATTTTGTTTTTTATAACCAAAATTATTTAATAATAATTAGTATAGCATAATTTTGTATCAAGATAATGCCGTTGCTGTTGGTTTTCCTTAAATAAACAAAGATAGAATTTGAAAAACACCTTGGTTTTCTGACGAATATAAGTTGCAATAATCGTCATCTAAGGATCTGGCCGTGAAGTTGTCTATTGCTACTATGAGTTATAGCCACTTAGCTGTAACGACCGTAAACAAAACAATAAACCTATAAAACCTTATAAATAAAATGTTCCCAGGACGTTTAAGCATTAGTTTATTTATTTCACAGAACGTAAGTATACTTCAACACAAAGTAATAAGCTTGTTGCGTTCACGCGGACACCGAAGGCACAATGGCTTGCCTGCTAATGGCGTTCCTCTAATTGCCAATAAAGGCCCCTATAACCAATATAATTGTTCCCAGGACGTGCCCCTATTCATGGGCATCTACTCGGACCTGTTCCCCGGCGTCGAGGTCCCGCAGCCCGACCGCGCCGAGCTGCTGCGCTGCATCAACAAGGAGCTGGAGAAGCGCAATCTGCAGCCCACCGACTGGTACCTCGAGAAGATCATACAGGTTACCTACTTCTCATTCGTGTCGTGTCATACAATGTTTTCCAACAATTTGCCCAATCTTTAAGGGGTTTTCGACTATTACTCAGTAGCATTATTTTTATATTTATAGTTCATATTTTTTACAAGAAATTCGTGGTTGTTATACGTTTTAAATTTTGTTTTTATTATTTTTTGCTGGAACAGACCTTAGACACATGCTCTTACGTTCAGAAAGTATAGTCACTACGCATTCCGTTTTACAGAGTCTAGTGTTTAAATGCGGTTAGAAGTTCAATAATATCACATCTAAAATCTCAGGAACACTCTCGGGTGCCTATGTTGTGACATATTAACATGGTTGTTGTAACCAGATCTACGAGATGATGCTGGTCCGTCACGGGTTCATGGTGGTGGGTCCCCCGATGGGCGGCAAGACGCAGGCCTACCAGTCGCTCGCCGACAGTCTGCGCGCGCTGCAGCTCATGAAGCCGCCGCCGCGGCACAAGGAGTTCGGAGCCATCTTCAGGATCATCAACCCGAAGGCCATCACCATGGGACAGCTGTATGGGTGCTTCGATCCCGCCTCTCATGAGTGGTAAGTGGAAGATGGAAAAGAAATTAAAACCATTTGTTAGACCTCCAGCTTAGCATATGCTGCCATGTAGATAGATAGATAAAGATTTATTTGGCAAACATCCAGCGCAATGCTTACACATAAAATAGACCTTATAAATAAAATTTTAATTGAATAAGTGCACATACTCAGCTAAAGGGTAGGTCTGGTCATTTACTGGTCTTGCTCTGTACTGCCTCATAACATGGTTATGGGTTTAGACTTATTAAAAAAAACACGGGATTCTTGGTTTCAGTAGGGCTAAAAGTATCTAAGTACATAAGCACTCATCAAAAATGGTGGAAGGCTTTTCACAAACCACTTCTTCAAGCTGCATTCTTCAGAAAACCGATTTGTTATTAATTAGGGGGTAAAGTGCCATTATAACTGAGACCTGACCTCCAGGTCTGACGGCGTTCTAGCCATAGCATTCCGTGAATACGCCATGTCGATAACTCGAGACCGCAAGTGGATCCTGTTCGATGGGCCCGTGGACGCCGTGTGGATCGAGAACATGAACACCGTGCTGGACGATAACAAGAAGCTGTGTCTCATGAGCGGGGAGATTATCCAGGTGACCTGTGTTTGGTACCTTCTGTCTTCTCCGTTAGGTCTCAGAATGCCTTGTGTTCTTTTTGTAATTCTTTGTTAGAAGGATCATATTAAAAAACGATAGGAAGAAACTTACGGCGTGGTTTCTTGTCCGTTCTTTTAGGCTCTGATCGCGTGGAACTGGCACCTAGAATCGTATAATACGTATAATCTAGCAGCATGGTACAAATTCTTGCCATAGTTTGTTTGTATTTTCCAGCGTTATTTGGAGAACTTCTGTTTGTCGCGTGAACCTTCGCTAAATATTGAGTTAAAGCTGCCATTGAAACAAGTACTTATAACTGTGTCGGTTTCTTGCTTTTGTTTTAATCCAGTGACCACCTATATGTTAATATTTTTTTTACGTTTTGCGTACTTTTCTTGACTTATTTTATCAACCTTCATTAGAAGAATATGTAAGTAGGTATATTAATTTTAACGTGGTACGTGCATGACTAGATATCATTATGGTTGTAGATGACAAACAAGATGAACCTGATCTTCGAGCCAGCTGACCTGGAGTTCGCGTCTCCGGCCACCGTGTCTCGGTGCGGCATGATCTACATGGAGCCTGAACAGCTGGGTGAGCTGGTCGAGTCCATAGAACCATATCATTATACCAGCCTTTAATACTAAATAGATCTATTATACATTTTCTATTAGATTATATTCTAAAAAAAGGGTGAAAGGTTTTAAGTCTTCATCCACTGACTTTGCTTCGTTGCTGCTTCTTCTTCTTCGTCTCGATGATGGTCTTAAACAGTGTTTTCCCAAAACTTAGCCACTTCTATGGCGTTTTCTGTGGCAGCGCATAAATCGACTAAAGAACAAAGCTGATAACAAAGGTGCTGACTACCCCATAAAGACATAATTACTAAATGATAAAAAAGGTACTTTTTGACTGAAGATAATATTGTAATGATTATTTTTAGAGTTAATATTTAATATGTGACCAATAAAGTAATAAGTGATCATTTGTAGCAGTTCCATTATATCTAATGGTTTGTTGTGCGATTAGGTTGGAGAGCGTTCCTCGAGTCCTACAACACGCATCTGAGCAAGAAGCTGATTCCGGAGCAGTTCGAGCTGATCCAGGAGCTGATCGATTGGCTGGTGCCGCCCATCTTCGAGTTCCTACTCACCAGGTGTCATCATTTCTCCTACGTCGGGGAAATACATCAGTTCTATGTGAGTTGTCATTATTTATTTATTTATTTAATCTAAGATTCACAGTTTATTTGTTATCAATTGTAGGCTATCTATTTTATATCGCACATTAAGCAATTTGAATTCACATTTTATAACTTAGAATAATAATATAGGTAGGTAAACATTAATACGCGCCACTGCACTGGCGCGTCTTGGGAGAAACCTACATCCAGCGTTGATGATGATGATGATGAGAACTCTCAAATTGTGCGCAAGCTTTGATATCGCAGTTCGACCTTAATGTATTTGCGTGTGACATTACTGTGTTCCATAGAAATGTTCATGTATTGTTTTTAATGTATGTTATAATGTTATGAGTTATCGACCGATGTGGCGCGGTGGGCGATGGTCCGCCTGCGACGCGGAAGGTTGCGGGTTCGATTCCCGCCCCGGGATAAATGTTTGTATGTTCTGCAAATATTTATTCCGGGTGTTCTGGGTATTATATGTATAATAAAAAATATCTATCTATGTAATATTAGTATATAATAAGTATTATATTAAGTATGTCAGTCTTCTAGTACCCATAACACAAGCTCTGCTTAGCTTGGGGCTAGATGATGTTGTGTGAATTGTCCAGCATTATTTATTATTATTTATTATTATTAATGTGATGTTGCAGTCATTCAGTCGGCTGTTCACGTGCCTGCTGGAAGGCGAGTCTCAGTTCAGCACGGTGTGGCTACAATGCACGTTCGTGTTTGCACTGCTGTGGGGCCTCTGCGCCACTATCACGGGTGAGAACATCATTCTTCATTTCTCCCCTCTCTCTTTCCCCCTTTCTTTCTCTCACTCTCACTCTCTCCCCCGTATCTCTATGTCTCACTCCCTAAATATATTATTACAAGCTGGTGACCGCGACTTCGTCTTTATCGATATATTTTCGATAATTAACATTATACTTTTATAAATTTTAGTCTATGTGTTATTTTGATATATAAACTACATTTTTGTATAGTTTCATTAAAATCTATTCAGTAGTTTTAGCGTGAAAGAGTAACAAACATCAATGGATACAAACTTTCCCGTTGATAATATAAGTAAGATGATGAAGCTGAATTTTTTTTTACATAAATTAACAATATAAAAACAAAACACATCTCAATTGGTTAACGATTAGCGAAGTCATCGCGTAACATAAGTACATACTTACAAAAAAACTTGGTCGAAATTAGAACCTCATTTTTTGTAGTCGGTTTACTCAGTACATAATGCTCGCAGTATTCGTGCGTAATGTTTTTTTGTGAAATGTTATTGCATTTCTAAGATGGCCTAAATTTCTACCGGATAAGTGAAATTCAAGGATTAATTGTTTATCTTATTCAGTAGCTAATTACGATCTTACGATTTGTGATATCAATCGTAATTATAATTAAGGTACGAATAATTAGCACACATTAAGTACTTATTAGGTATAAGTAGATACAAATATGTAATACAAAATTTGTGAACATCGTGATATGCAAAATTTGTCATAAACTTATCTGCACGTTTTTCATTCTGTTTCTTATTTATAAAGTAAAAAATAGAAAAAGAAAACTAAAAAAAATCTTTATTCAATAAAATCACATGGATCATTTATGCTATTAAGCCATAATCACTGAAATTAAAACAACAAGAATAAAAAAAAATCTGACTTCGATATCGTTTTATTTATCTTTATTATTATTTTTTATTAAATTCTTTATTGAGGGCTAATAAATTAAATTACAAACACTTAGCATTTAAGGTAAAATACCCTACGATAAGACCGCCCATTGTACTGTATTTAGTTTAGTTTATGTTTTTATGTATTGTTTCTCAATAGTTCTAAGGTGTAGATACATGTACAAGAAAGCATTTTCATTCATTCATTCATTCATTTATTCATTCATACAGGTGATAGCCGCAAGATATTCGATGGATTCTTCCGAAAACTCCTCGAAGGGAACAACGCGGTGTACCCCAAACCGAAGTCATTCAAACTCACCAAGAACCAGCTGTTCCAGGACAAGGACACTGTCTTCGACTTTGTGTACGATAAGAGGAACAACGGCACCTGGATACCTTGGGTAGACCTGGAGAAGGAGATGCCTCTAGCGGCTAATGCTAAAGTGAGTCTTATGGTCTACTGAATAAGGTTGTTTTAAATATATTTTAACTTATATTTAATTCGGAGCCGTTAGGCGTTTTTTATAGCGTCTGTTGTCGCCTTAACGTCGCATTTTTTCATCGATATTGACTAAAATTGATAACTCAGCTTCTCAAGAAATCTGCTAGGGGCGCTGCTTAGATCTCCATGCAAAATCGGTGGCGCTCGGCGATTGCGTCTCTACGATACGTGTGTGCATTAACTCGTACTTAATATATAAGCTGAGTAATGACCAATTTCAGGTTTTTATACATGTAATAACTATATCGTTAAATACGTAAGCATTAAGTTTTATAATATCTTAAATAAAGTGTTCTATCTATCTATTTGAAGACCGGTGTGGCGCGTTGGGCGATGGTCCGCCTGCGACGCGGAAGGTTGTTGTTTTGATAAATGTTTGTATGATCTGCAAATATTTATTCCGGGTGTTCTGGGTATTTTATATGTTTAATAAAAAATATCTATGTATGTAATGTATTGTATATTAAGTATGTCAGTCTTCTAGTACCCATAACACAAGCTCTGCTTAGCTTGGGGCTAGATGATGTTGTGTGGATTGTCCAGCATTATTATTATTGATGCCCATATTGATGTTCAATACAACAAATCGATACAAATACCCAAGATAATACCAGGTGAACGACCTAATAATCCTGACGAACGAAAACGCGTGCCTGCGGTACTTCGTGTCGAAGATGGTGCGCTACCGGATCCCGATCCTGTTGGTGGGCCCCACCGGCACCGGCAAGTCCTCGTTGGTGCTCAACTTCCTGCTGTCGCTGCCCAAGGAGCGGTACATTACCAATACCATCAACTTCTCCGCGAGGACCACGGCTAATCAGGTATTTGCGTCTTCAATGTTGCCATCTATACTTAATATAAAGAACTAAAGTTTGTGTGTTTGTATATTAATTAAATTGTAAGGGGTAATCTCGAGATCCACTGAACGATTTTAAAAACAGAAAAATAAAAAGGCTTTTACGTGAATCGAAGAAAAAACGGTCGAATTATGCCCAACGAAGTGGGCACGGGTCAGCTAGTATTTTATAAAACTACTAGACGTCAACCTCATGTACCCAGCCACATCATTCAAACGAATTAAAAGAACTCCTCAAGATCTAATCTAACAAAGAAATGTGTGATGTGTCACTGGACAGTCCACGCACGCCTGGCGAAGTAGCGACATCAACTCTCGCTCAATGCCTAACATGCAGATCGCAAGAAAAAATAGTTTATTTTGTAACCTGCTTTTTCCTTATTGATAAAATTAAATTAGTTCATATCATAAATTCAACTTCTAGTTTATTGAATGGATGTTTCAGACTCAAGATATCATCATGTCGAAAGTGGATAGGAGGCGCAAAGGTGTGTTTGGTCCCTCTATGGGCAAAAAGGTAAATAATTTAATAAATCTACATATCGACTTCTGGGTTTTATAGTTATAGGTAAGTGTTCTATCAGCAATCTAGTTCCCATAATACAAGCTTTACTTATTTTGGGACTAGAGCGCTGAAATGTCCATGAATATTTATTTTACACATCACGCTCTAGTCTCAAATTAAGCAAAGTTTGTGATTCATTCCGTCTGGGTACACAACAAATATTTATGTTCATCACACAAACATTCGCTCTGCTTAGCTTCGGGCTAGATGATGTTGTATGGATTGTCCAGCATTATTTATTTATTATTTATTTGTTCTGAGTGGGAATCGAACGTACAATTCACAGCATGGAAGGCAGAGCTACTAGCAACTGAGGTGTGACGCCTGTCGAATGTCCATGAATGTTTATTGATGTGTGTGCCAGTGCGTGCTGTTCGTGGACGACCTCAGCATGCCGCAGAAGGAGACGTACGCGGCGCAGCCCCCGCTCGAGCTCATCCGGCAGTGGATCGACCACGGACACTGGTACGACCTCAAGGAGATGGTCAAACAGGAGGTCGTCGATGTCGTAAGTTGGCACATGTTACTCGGTACATATCTAGCTCTTTTTTAACCTATTGCATAGCTTCTATCGCGGGCCTTGAGCGTGGAGACCGAATTTCAGCATTCAGCGCTGCCCAACTCACTCGTACTCAGGTCCTTGGAGCGATCTCATGGAACTGCCTCCTAAAACACTTTACTGGCTTGGGAACCTGAACGTTGACCAGACATAGAATGAAACGTTTGTATTCATTACATATTTTTTTCTCTGTGGCATCGACCCCACGACCCACAACATGGAAGGTAGAGCTACTTACCTACTACCAACTGAGCTGTGTGTGGCACCTAATATAATATTTATGTTATTCTGCCGCGCTTGAATTATTTAATAAATTTAAAAAGCACACCTGGACGCTTATTAAATGCGTATTTAATAAATCGATAATTACTTATATTAATCTATGAAAATGTATAATCATGTTAATTAATGAGCTGTTTATCGATTTAAAACTGTTTTAATTAACTAATGACAAATATCAAAAGACTATTGATTATTTGATATCGTGATTACTTACATGAATGAAAGTCGTCATCAGAAAAAAAAAATCTCTCTCGGTACGAAGTTCGCCGGGACAGCTAGTAGGTTAATAAAAATTGAAAGAATGCATAAGATTTATTTTTTTTAAATAAATGTTGCTGTTGTCAGCTGTTCGTATCAGCAATGCTGCCGCCGGGCGGCGGGTCGAACCTCATCACGTCGCGTCTGACGCGCCACATGCTGCTCATCACGCTCGACTCGTTCGAGGACAACACGCTCAACAAGATCTTCTGCACCATCATGGACTGGCACTTCGCGAAGGGATTCAACGACACGCTCATGAGAAGCAGCAAGGTGATCTAAATTAATATGCTTGTCCTACTAACATTATAAACGTCTTCTTCTTCTTTTTTTTGTGTACCAATTGATACGCAAGAAGAAGAACGCGAAAGTTTGTATGAATGTGTTTGTAACTCTTTCACGCAACTACATAATGGATTTGAATGAAACCTTATAATAATATAGCGTCAGAATAACACATAGGCTAAAATTTATTAAGATATTATTCGAAGTTGTGGGCATCAGCTTGTATTTTATAATAGAACTTAATATTATTTTTTTTACAAAACCTATTTCTATCGTCATCGACAAGTATACTAACAACACATTTTTATGTGTGTATCGTTCGGCAATCGCGTCTCTCTGATCCTTGTGTACACAAACTCGTACTTGGGGTACTGATGGCGAAAGTTTGAATTATTCTACAGTTAAGTAAATTTATAATTTTTTTTTACCATAAATTAATCTATCAAACCGTTTCAGACGATAGTATCGGCTACAATGGAGGTATACAAGGCCGTGACCGTACAGTTCCTACCGACGCCCAGCAAATGTCACTATTTGTTCAACTTGCGGGATTTCGCGCGAGTTATAAAGGGCGTGCTACTGGTCCCTTCCACGCATATGAAGGAAATTAACAAATTGGTTGTGCTGTGGGTGCATGAGACTTATCGCGTATTTTATGACCGACTGGTGGATGATGCTGACAGGTAACGAAATAAGATAAATAAATAATGCTGGACAATCCACACAACATCAGCCCCAAGCTAAGCAGAGCTTGTGTCATGGGTACTGGAAGACTGACATACTTATTACATTACATAGATAGATATTTTTTATTATACATATAAAATACTCAAAACACCCGGAATAAATATTTGCAGATCGTACAAACATTTATCCTAAGGCCAAATATCCCAAAATAATTTAAGAGATTTCCTCTCCCCTCTGTGGTCTCGACGCGAACGGACGTGTGCTGCTGTCTACGCGACATAAGGTCTAAAATCGCACAAACAAGACGCCCCCCAACACCCCGATATACTCGACTAGTAACTCGTCGCTGTAAACGTCGCGTCGCGCCAGCTAACAACCGGTTAGAGCCTACTGACAATTCCATGCATTAAGGTCAGTCGCACACTGAATTTTATACGCAGACTATACAACTAATAATTACTTACACAACATGATGAGGACGCCAGAAAAATCAAACTCTGTTCCGGATATGTTGTCATTAGATAACACTACTCCGCCGAACTTCATTACTGGACGTAACAAAAGGAAGAGGAGTAATGAGGTTACCCTAGCCCAGGTTGAAGAGATGACCATGGACCTCAAAGCTGAAATGAAGGGACTTACAGATGGATTGGCAGAGACCCAAAATGTTATATTAGCTACTTTAAAAGACATTCACCATACGAGCACGATGGTGCAAGCGACACTGACTCATTTGTCAGAAGAAAATTTGGAGCTGAAAGCTAAAATAGAAAAATTAGAGACTCAGAAGAAAAAGGACAAGGAACAAATTGTCTTATTGGAAAATAAGGTTGAAGCAATGCAAAGGACGGAAAGAAAATCTAGTGTTGAGATAAAGAATGTACCACTTAAAGGAGATGAAAGTAAGAAAGACCTTCTCCAAATGGTCAAAAAACTTTATGACTTCCTTGAATTAAAACTGGAGAGATCTGATGTCAAAGATATTATTAAAACCAAGAAACCTAATACAGAGAGAAGTACACTTATTGTTGAGTTGAATAATACATTTGTGAAAACAGACCTACTCAAAGCCACCAAAACGTATAACTACAAGAACAAAAATAGTAAACTCACCGCTTGGTCCCTAGGGCTTAGTGCACATGCTGATACCCCAATCTTCATATCGGAAAATCTTACACCAGCGGCATCACGGCTTTACTTTCTAGCAAGAGAATTTAGAGCAACGAACAAATATAAATATTGCTGGACCAGTTATGGTAAAGTCTACCTGCGCATGGACGACAACACACCAATCATCACGGTAACAAGTGAAGCGCAACTGCTCCAGCTACAAAAACAATGACTATATGCTAATAAGTGTCTCAATCTTTCACGACGGTCTTCGATAAGGTTAAGGTTATGGTATGTTTTTTGTTGTATCGTTATTTTTCTAAATTTATTCCTCTTTGATTTGGAAAATGTGTATTGTAGGTCCCTGTTATATACATTATTTAAATATGAACTTTGTATATCTTGTGTAGAATATCTATTGATTACACAGATTATATTTATGTCGGTGCTCATATACTATATCCCTAACTTACAAATCCTAGCTAACTTATATAAAATCATTTTATACCCTAAGCGCTCAATACAAGAATTTCAAACCACAGTAAATAACACCTCCACTCCTCAACGTATTTTAAATTATGGATAGTCAAACTATATTGTTACAAGAATTAGACTCCATCAATAATACTCAGTCAATAAATTGTACAATTGGTGACCTACAAACTAAGTTACCCTTAGACACTCCAACTCTTTCAATAATAATACAAAATATAAGAAGTGTTCACAAAACATCTAATATTGATGATCTAGAAGTGAATTTATCAATGTTCAAACATGAAGTTGATATTGTCGTCTTAACAGAATGTAGAATAAACCCAGATAAGCCTTTACCAGTTAAGACTGACTACCTAACCTACAGTTCCCAAAAAAAAACCAATCAGAACGACGGAGTTGTCGTGTTTATAAAAAATACTATAAAACATACTGTCAAAGAAATAACTCTATTTCGAGCATCGTGTCTAGAAATCAAAACACCCACAAGCACACTTATTTGTATATACCGATCTCCTGCTGAAAAAAACCCAGATAAATTTATACAATCCCTTGACAACTATTTAAAATCTCCTCACTTAAAGATTGACACAGCATTAGCGGGAGATATAAATATAAATATAATGGAAGGAAATAGTGATAGACACTCTGATTTATATCTTGACATGCTAGCAAGTCACAGCCTTTTACCTGGACATAGATTCGACACAAGAATAAATAGCTGTCTGGATCACATATTTACAAACATTGATACGGCAAAATTTTCCGCTACAGTAGCTGTATTAGACACAACTATCACTGATCATAAAATGGTAATGCTAAATTTCTACAAAAAGGATCAAACTCATAAAATAAGACTTACTAAAACTACAACTAACTACTCCGATGCTCTGAATACGTTAAAAACTCAAAACATCACCGAACTCTTTGATATAAAAAATCCTGATATCCTTTGTAATAAACTAATTAATCTTATCACTAAATGCCTACACCAACATACTGTAACAATAAATATATCTAATAATAAAAGAATTATCAAACCATGGATTACCCCAGGAATATTAAAATGCATTAGACACAGAAACAAATTACAAAAACAGCTGCGGCTTGATACTACTAACGAAATATTAAAAATAACTTACCGACGTTATCGCAATTTTTGCAATAATTTACTAAAAAAAATTAAAAAACAATATGAAAGAGATCTTCTTAATAAAGCTAAAACAAATAATAAAACTCTATGGACCTGCATAAAAAATATTACATACCTAAATAAAGAAAAAACTTTAAACAAAGAGCTCATTAACTTGAAAAATTCTCCTCACGAATCAGCCAACTTTATTAATAAACACTTTAACACTATTGGAAAAACTTTGGCCGAAAATATAAGCCCAAATATATTAGACGTTGAAAACTATTTTGCCTCTTTACCCTTACAGCCCAATTCAATTGGAATAATTGAACCAGAAACGACTGAAATCGAATTTATCATTAATAATTTAAAAACAGACTCTGCAGCCGGTTGGGACAAAATTCCCACGAAGTTTATCAAAATGGCAAAAAATGAACTAATTCCTATTATTACATATCTAAGCGTTTTGTGCTTTCAAGTTGGTATCTTCCCCAGAGAACTTAAACGATCAATTATACATCCCATATATAAGAATGGAGACAGAGATGATATTGGTAATTACCGCCCTATTTCAGTTCTACCTGTCATTTCGAAAATATTAGAAAAATTAATAAACTCTAGACTCTGCATATACCTAAATTCATTTAATCTACTTTCAAAATCACAATATGGTTTTCGCCCTGGTATAAGCACCGAAGATGCTATACTGGATCTAACTAAAAACATTATAAGCAATTTAGATAGTAAAAAGAAGACACTATGTATATTTTTAGATTTAAAAAAAGCCTTTGATACCGTCTCTGTCCCCACCCTTATAAGAAAAATTGAAAAGTTAGGTATCAGAGGCTCTTTCTTGACACTGCTTACTAACTATTTAAAAGACAGAACACAAAGAGTCAAACTAGACAATTCTATTTTTAGCTCAGATGAAAACACCTCTAACTATGGCGTGCCACAAGGCAGTGTTCTCGGCCCGACCCTATTTTTAATGTACATTAATGATCTCACCGATATTAAACTATCACACGGTAAAGTATTTTCATATGCCGATGACACTGCCTTACTCTTTCACGGCGATACATGGCAGGAGGTGTATGAACTTGCTGGAGCAGGCCTTCACAAGGTTATTCAATGGCTTAACATTAACACGCTTTCACTCAATATATCAAAAACTAATTATATACCTTTTTCCATATTAGATTCATTACAACCAGATCCTAAACTTAATATTACTGCGCATTTTTGTAAATGTCGTGACTCGAATAACTCATGTGACTGCCCATTTTTACAAAAAGTAGACTACACTAAGTACCTGGGTATTGTTATAGACAAAAATCTCTCATGGCGTCCCCAGCTTGAACTTGTGGCAACCCGGGCTAGGAAATTAATCTGGATCTTTAAACACCTACGTGATATTGCAGACGTCGAACTCATAACCTATATTTACATGACTTTGGTTCAGTCCATACTTTTGTATTGTTTAACCATTTGGGGGGGTACGCATAAAACTAAATTTATCAGTATTGAACGGACACAAAGACACATCTTAAAGGTGATGTTACGCAAAAGAAGGAAATTTAGCACTAACAAATTGTATAATGAAGCTAATGTATTAACAGTGAGACAGCTATATATTTTACAATGCACACTTAAATCACATAAAACCGTAAACATTAACCAAAATATTATAAATAAGCGTACGCAACGTTCTGTTATATTAAATACTAAAACTAGAACTGTATTTGCCTCTAAGCAGTATAGTGCTCAGTCAGAAAAAATTTATAACACAGTAAATAAAAAAATAAATATATAAGGTCAGTGTGGGTAAGTCCGTCTAGGCCCTAAGTCCGTCTAGTGGCAATAACTTCCGTTTTTGAATAGCTAGAGCCATATAACTCGGTTGGTAAAACAGTATCATTGAGTTTGTTCGAACTAGTGATAATAGATGTCGCTAACATCTTAATGTTGGAAAAAATGTGACGACCAATTTTTTTCGCGAATTTAACTTGAAGTGGAAGTTTGACGTCTCGTCGAAAAATGAAAAAAAAGATGTGAAATCTAAGAAGTTTTCTGAGTATCTGTGATAACGTAGACCATTTACAGATTCGGGAATGTATATCTGGTGTCCGATTCAAAAATAACGCATTAGTTTCGTAATTATAACAAATAGAAAAAATCCAAGCTTCGAATGTTATAGTTGGGAAGTCCGTCTACTATACATAAGGCAAGTCCGTCATATGCCGGTCTTGCCTTAATTCCAGATATTGTCAACCTTTTTAGTAGTTCAAATTTTATAAATATTTTATACTGTTTTTTCAACTTGTAAGTATTATTCGCCTGTCTACGAAAGTGAACTCTTTTCAGGGTTAAGCTTGCCTCTGTAAATCTAATCTATTTACGTTTATTTTTCTGTATTTACTTTGTGTATAATAAATAATTAAGTGAAAGATGCACTGGTATGTTTGCAAGAGAACTAGCATCACCTATAAGTATTCTTTAAAAGTTTATAAATTGTGAATACATATTTTGAAAGCATGGAACTATCCAACCTTTTTTTTAATTTCTGATTTTTTATACCTGACTCATGTAGCATGGCACATCATGTCGGACTTTGTGAACATTTATCGTTTTAACAAAGATCTGGTTTAGAAAATTATCCCATACTCACTTATTTCGTACTGGCAGAAAGTGTTATAAATGTAGCTACAGATCCGGCAATAGTTTGCCACACCATTTCTAAATTCATACATTACATTATTAACGATTACTTGTTTACAAATAAAGATTCTTGTGTATTGATTTGTATGTTATTGAAAAAAAAATTGTAAGTGGGTACTTTGTGAAAATGTTTACAACCACTGAAAGTACATCATCAGCAAAGATATGCCGGACTTGCCCTTGATTTTAATAATTTTATTTTTCTTTAAAAGTATACCTTATAATCACACGTTTAAAACACTTATTTCAACGGCAGCTTTTCATCATTTATCGATAAGGTTTTCATACATATTGGCTCACTAGTTACGATTTTATTGCTACTAGACGGACTTGCCTCAAACTGGTTGGGAAGTCCGTCTAAATGCCTACTTTACAAAAAAATGCTATAAATCTGAAGACAATTACAATTAACCCTACTTTTAGATAGATATAGAAAGATAAATGTAATACCAATATTTTCCGACTACTTAAAGTAACTAATAAATTTTATTTCGATTTTTAAAGTTAAATTGAAATTCAATTTAAGAAAACTATGCCGGACTTGCCCACACTGACCTTACTCAATGTCCTACCACCAATGTAAAACAAAAGTATCAACCTGGCTTAAATCATTAACTTACCAACAAACAGAAGATCTCCTTAAATCATATTTTCTATAATTAAAAAAAAAAAAAAAAAAAAAAAAAAAAAAAAAAAAAAAAAACTCACTTAAAAATATAGATATTTATTTTATTTACACTTTCTTATTTGTTAATACTTATATTTCTGCATGAGATAACATGTCTTCAATTTCCATAACATTGCCATTTAACTACAAGTGTGCGCCAAACCTTAATGATCTGTTTTTGCTACATACCCGCTCTAAACTCTTTTATTATGACTAAAGCGCGAGTTACTATTTGCACCGTGCAAAATGTTCAAAGTAATAACTTGCCTATCACTTGCAAATATACTAAACTACCTCACTTCTTTAAATACAATTATCTACGTGCATATTGTTCAATTATACATGCTGCAGAATCTGTATTAATTTTGCCATTTCATTATAAAATAATTCCGCGTGACTACCTATCTATCCATCTTGTTCTTAGTGATTATGTACTGCTAAAATTTGTGTATGAATTGGAGGTGCTTAGTAAGTACGTAATTAACATTACTTTAAGATATAATCACCACATCTATGAGTTACACCGGCCCAGCGTACCTACGTAAATTTTTAACTTAACCACCTGCCTACCTAACTACCAATCTGCTTTTAGTAGAATAATAACGTAATAATTTAAACAGCAATTGCCTACCAACATACCACAAGCATATCATACACCTACAATTTTTTCCCAACGTCGTACTTACACTATCTTAATTTACCATTAGACATATACTTCTACAGCCTATTGTATTTACACAGTATAAAAAACCATCTACTTCATTACAAATATATCCTAACGTAATATATACTTACGTATAATAATAATACTTACACAAACATTGTCTAAGTGATTTCTAATTTATTAAAATTAAATAACTAGCCTAACCTTCGTGAAATAAAATATAAACCCTTTTGTCAATCATTATTTTTAAGTAAGTATAGGTTTCAGTCACCATCTAAACAATCAATTTATATTATGTACTTACCATAGCACGTTTACCTTAAGATCATACCTAGGGTTATTATTAACCCTTATGTTTTTGTAGCAGCAAAACTGCTATCTTAGTATTGTGTAACTTGTGTAAGTAACTATTTGCTGTACTAAATTCGTTGTAATGTTGTATAGTCTATCTACCTAGTTAAGTAATTATAAGTGTGTTTTTCTGCAATGACCACAGAAAAGAGGGGTCTCTTCTAACACAGGTTGAAAAACTTAAAAGAAGAGTTCCCAACCGAACTTATGTACACCACTTGTTTAAAATAAAGACTATTTTGATTTTTTGATTTTTGATTTTTGAAGAGAATAATTCAGTTGGGACGAAATAGGATGAAAAAATAATAGTAATAATTCAGTTGGTCTGTTCTGCTTTCCACTGTGTTGAATGCTGTTGCGATGAACATTGAGGTTTGTTATGTGTCTGAGTGAGGCTTTATTTTATTTTATTTTATTTTATTTTTATTAGAAAACCAACAGCAATCACTATAAACACATTTAAAACTTAACTAAATCTTATTATATAGCCAATAAAAGGTTTTTAGTAATACGATTGCAAACAATGATCCTTATCCAATAAAAGTTTTTATCTTTCAGGTCGATTTCCGACAAAAGCCACTACAAAATGTTTATTTATTTGTTTATAGGTAACGCCAACAGCACACACAGTAAACATTTATAATTATCACTTACAGGCTAACTTATACTATACAATGTGTGCCAATTATAGGCATGCACAACACTCATAATAAAAAATGTTTACAAATTCTCTTCTTATAAAAACCATGCATTCTCTCACGTTTCAGACAATGCATACATAGTTCCATACTTTGCCATCTACTCGTGAAAACCTTTTATTGGCCTTATGTTTTCTATTTTATTCTGTCTCATTCTTTATTATTTGTGCTGTTGGTTTTCATTTAAATAAATAAATAAATCACTTTTATACTTTCTGAAAGTACTTATACAAAAAACTTACTACAAAATACTTTCAGGATAAAACTATTCGACGTAGTATACAAAGCTGTGTACGGCAACTTTCGCGTGCACATGGACCAAGTGATGAACGAGCTGGGCTACATACCGGAAGGCGAGAAACTCAGCAATAAGCACGCGGCTAACATATTCTTCGGGAACTATATGGAGCCTGACGCCGACCCGAAGATATACGACCAGGTGAGTTTCAGACTACCCTCTTCTTTGTAAGAAGGATCATACGGTAGGAAACGGGCTGTAAATTTCTTGCCCGTTCTTCTAGGCTCTTGTCGCGTGGAACTGGCACCTTGAATCATCTAGTAAAATTATATAAGACGATTCTAAATGATCTTTGTGATTTTACTGAATAAACAATTTTCGATTTTGCATTTTTATACAAAAGCACCGTCTAAATGATTTTAATAATTTTATCATTATTTGAGTAGCGGCCGGTTTCTGGAAACCCAAATCACGATTGATCCGAGTTTGACACATAGTAATTATTTGATTTTTTCGTTGATCATCGTTCGAGAAACCGGCCGTATGTGTTGATAGGCATTCAAAAGTCTTAATTAATTAGATGTTATATATAAGTTGGGGGGGGGGGAGTGATTTTAGTTAGATTGATTAATCTGCCATAAATAGGCGGTTTAAAAAAAAATTTTCACTTCACTACACCTTCATATAGGTATCAAATGAAAGGGCTTTACTAGTAGCATACTATATAAATATAATACTTGGGTTTTTTTAATTTTTTTATCGCAACTTCCGTTGGATTTTAATTTATAATTGATAATCTGTTTTGAATAAACTTTATCTCTTATCTGTATAATCCAGCTTACTACAGACAGGCGTCACAACTCAGTTGGTAGTAGCTCTGCCTTCCATACTGTGAGTCGTGGGTTCGATCCTACAGTGTGGTGTGAAATGTCCAGGACCGTTTTTTCTCCGATTCACTTTGCGAAACGGTCTACCACGTAAAAGCCTTTTTATTTTTCGTTTTTTTTTATATAACCTATAACACTCAGCAATAATGTGGCTTTCTATTGGTGAAAGAATTTTTAAAATCGGTTCAGTAGATCTTGAGATTACCCCTCACAATTTCAAACACACAAACTTTACTTCTTTATAATATTAGTATAGAGCATAGATTAGACGTCTGAGAGAGGAGAGTGGAAGAAGAAGACGTGTTGTACCGACCCCGCATAGCGTGGGGCAAGGGTGGGAAGATGATGAAGGAAGATATATGTGTATGGCGCCATTCGCAGGTGATGGACCTGGACGACATGGCAGTGAAGATGGAGTACTACCTGGAGGAGTACAACGTGGTGTCCTCGTCCCCCATGGCGCTCGTCATGTTCCGCTACGCGCTCGACCACATCTCCAGGTGCACAAGGGTCCTGCTGCAGGATAATGGTATAATCAATAATGCTGGACAATTGGGTATTTGAATTTAAAAAAAAATGTATTTTTTTTATGTATTTTAAAACTTTATTATTACTAATATTGATATATAAAACCAAAAACTTAAAAAAAAAATTTTTCAATTAATTATAAACAATTAAAAATTGATGAAATCTTAAAATGATCACGTGACTTTAAAACGCGCCATGATTGCTCACGATGGTTGTGACGTCAAAATGTAATAGCATTATATAGCTAGGTATTACATTTTGACGTAGGAGGTTCTTTAGAGTATGAGTATATGACGTCGGGTTTGTTCGGGAGTTGTCGGCGTGTTTTCGGTACTGGATTTAAAGATGATTTTTTATTTTGAAATAACTTTTGAATTATTGCGAAAAAAAATAAAATAAAAATAGTTTTGTTACAAAACTTATACATGATCTTTCCATTTATCACAAAAAAAAAATACATTCAAATACCCAATTCACACCCCACAGCCCCAAGCTAAGCAGAGCTTGTGTTATGGGTACTAGAAGACTGACATACTTAATACAATACATTACATGGATACATATTTTTTATTATACATATAGTACCCAGAACACCCGGAATAAATATTTGCAGATCGTACAAACATTTATCCCAAGGCGGGAATCGAACCCGCAACCTTCCGCGTCGCAGGCGGATTATCGCCCGCCGCGCCACATCGGTCGTCCGTACACACAATGGTACACTTGATAGATCATTTTGTGCAAAAAAATAAAGTGTAAATCTAACACAGGTAACATAACATGGATAAATTATGTTTTTTCAATACATACAACTTTTGAAGAATCTTACATTGATATGCATTATCTTTTTATAACCGTGAAACGTTTCTGTTCATAAAAATCTTGTACGAAACCTTGCCAATTTCACAAAACTCAATGCAAAGACTCTTAAAAGACGTATTTTTTACCAATGAATGTATGTATGTCTTTACTTAAAACATTCAAAGATATTAATGACCCGATCTCCCACACAGACTTGTAGTACGAGGAGGATCACTAATATTTTAAAGCGCTAAATAAATTTTTATATCCCAAAAGTTATTGATTCTAACAGGATTTGAACCCGCGATCGTCGTCTTGATACGGGGATGCGATGACTACGTCACTGACCCCTAATCGCACTTGATGAATTACAACTTTGCATTGATTTGCGCGACCATCTATCAATGATTAGATATCATTTTTTGAATTGATTGATTTGATGTCGTTTAGATATGGTACGTAGGTGAGATTATGACGCATTTTATTGAACTTAAACGTGTTAAGCTTACCGATTTTATCATCGACCTTAAAATGTGTTTGTTTGGTTGCACCAACTAAGACTTCTGTATCTAGAGGTATAGCTTTTAGAAATGTTCTAAAATGATCTTGAACTGAGAGTGGAAAGTTGAAATGCCTAGCAGTTCCCGATTGAAATGTAGGTACCTACGTGTTCAAGGAGGATTGCTATGTCAAAGTCTGTGTTTGTTGCAACACTTATTCCGTAAAAACATATAAAAACTTAAAAAAAAACATTTTTATTTTTCATAGTATCGAAACATGTTTCATAAACATGTTGCTATATTCAAACGTGATTTACAGTATTTTATGATAAAAGTATATTGTGTTTAAGCATATCATGTATTTTAAGTATGTAATTACAAAAAAAGATGTATTAAAGGTACATTATACGTATTCTATCATCAATCATCAATTTGCTTAGTTTGGGACTAAAGTGTGATTGTGAAATGTTGGTGAATATTCGTGAATATTTATTTTTTGTTATCATAGGAAATCTACTTCTCGTCGGTGTGGGCGGCAGTGGCAGAAGCAGCGCGGTTAAACTAGCCGCTAGTATTCTAGAGATGAACGTTATACAGGTGAACATAGCGAACGTTATAGGTCACTCTGTTGCGTTACATTAGTGACGTAACTTAAAAGTAGGTCACTTTGTAAGATATCTCACTAATGTACGTAGGTCACTTTGAAAGACACGTCACTATGTCATGTAGTTCACTATGTTTAATAGGTACGTCATTATACTAAATAAGTTTCTATGTTCGACAGATCACTGTATTAAGTAGGTCACTGTTTTTACAAGACAACATTTTTGTTCATTCAGATAGAATTCAGGAGGTGTAGTCTTTTCACAATGTGAAATCAGAAATATTGGAATAGAAGAGTACCTATGAATAATGTCATCTTGTCTGTTAGATCGAGATATCTCGAGTGTACGGCCAGACGGAATGGCGCGACGACATTCGAAGGATGCTGATGAAAGCTGGTATCATCGGCAAACCGCTCGTCTTTCTGTTTGCTGATAACCAGGTGAGTGTCTGGGACTGTAGAACTAATTATCAAAGAAGGCTAATTATGAAGTAAAATTAATCATAAAAAATGATCAGAATCCCTAAGATCAATCTTTGATTATTTTTTATCGATAAATGCGTAATTTTTAGGGTACCGTACCCAAAGGATAAAACGGGACCCTATTACTCTGCTCTCATACAAAACCCTTGCCCTTTATGCGCAAGTGCGACTCGCACTTAGCCGGTTTTATTAAACTAAGTGAGTACTAAGTTAAGTAAGCCACCATTGTTAGAAAATGAATAATTTATTTACTGTTTATTAGTATTAAGTTAGCACGTCAACCATTTTCTTCATCTTTAAGGTAGACAGGTAGAAAATGCTTATAGCATTAAGCCCACCTTTTGTACATTACCTATATTTGTGCAATAAAGTGTTAAATAAATAAGGGTGTTTTATATGTATGATAAAAAGTAGATATCTATGTATGTAATGTATTGTATTACGTATCGTATGTCAGTCTTCTAGTACCCATAACACAAGTTCTGCTTAGCTTGGGGCTAGATGATGTTGTGTGGATTGTCCAGCATTATTTATTTATTTATTTCCTTGTTTCTATTAGATAATGTACGAAGGCATGGTGGAAGATATCAACATGTTGTTGAATACGGGCGACATCCCGAATCTGTACGGGATGGACGAAAAGGTTGAGATATTGGACAAGATGCAGGCCGCTGTCAGAGAAGCGGTGAGATATATACGACAATAATTTACCTAGTAGCATTAAATAATCGTCCGTAAAGGTATATAAATTAAAATTAATGGAATATGTAAGCACTACGTAAACTCATTATAAGTGAATTATGTTTATGTATGAGAAAATTTAACAAATTTCTATAAACCTGTACTTAGTTTCTTACCCGTTCTTCTAGGCTCTGAGCTCATGAATAAATGTGACAATCGTAAACGTATCGAAACAATGAAGTATTTGAGATACACTGCACGTCAACATCAGCTTTACTGTCGAACGTTGCAGCAGTAGCGCGCAGTGTGTCTTAAATACGTTACGCTTACGTGTGTCACCTTTATTCTTGGTCAGCCCTATCTCTGGTCGTGTGTAACTGGCCTAGTATATAGAATCACCTTGTATATAAAATGATCTGTGTGATTTTACTAAATTAGGAATATTTGAGTTTGAGACTCCAAAAATCAAAAAATCATCATAAACAAAAAAACATCTATATCTAATTCTTCATTTTTGTGTTAAGGTTTCGAAGTTCGTTTTGAAATTTTAATTATATGCAACCACATGCTTCATAATAGGACAATGTCTTAAAAGGCTCCGTTTATAATTACCGCGATAACGTCCCGTTAAACACACTGTATACGATAAATTCTCAACAGAAATCACAAAACCGTTTTGAGAATTAAAGCAAAACAGAGTTTAAACAGTGAGATGCTCGCATATCCTTTCCATTCCTCGTTGGCTTTAAAGGCACCTTTAAAATGGTAAATTGCAGGGGAAGAAAATCGAGACGACCCCCCTAGCCATGTTCGGCTTCTACGTGGAGCGCGTGAAGGCCAACCTCCGTATCGTGATGGCCATGTCGCCCATCGGAGACTCCTTCCGCAACCGACTGCGGATGTTCCCCTCGCTCATCAACTGCTGCACCATCGACTGGTACGTACTCTGCAATACTAATATTATAAAGAGGTAAAGTTTGTGTATTTGTTAAATTACTCTCGGGATCTCCTGAACAAATTTTAAAAAATCTTTCACCAATAGAAAGCCACATTATTACTGAGTGTCCATAGGCTATATAAAAAAAAACTAAAAATAAAATATATAGGCTTTTACGTGGTAGTCCGTTTTGCAAAGTGAATCGGAGAAAAAACGGTCGAATTATGCCCAACGAAGTGGGCACGTGTCAGCTAGTTGCATATGCTAGATGGGTTTTAAAAGGGTATGTCGAAATCCGAAACCGCGAGTAAATCATGCACACGATTTATAAACAGCTGCTCCTTTTTTGTATGATTTTCAAATTGATCGAATGAACTCTAACGGCCGGTTTCTGGAAACCCAAATCACGATTGATCCGAGTTTGACACATAGTAATTGTTTCATTTTTTCGTTGATCATCGTTCGAGAAACCGGCCGTAATTCAATCATTACAAAGATACGTAGGTATTATTATTATTTAGCCACTGTCGTCCCACTGCAGGGCAAAGGCCTCCCTGCCGTCCTTCCACTCGTAAAGATACGTATTACTAAAAAATAAAAGAAATAGCTAATTTACTACCGCCAAGATGGTAGCTAGACTTATTTTGAATACAACACACAAAAAGCAATACAAAGCAGAGCTATTAAGCTACAGGTTTAATGTATGTTCTGGAACCTCTGATTTTAAACCAGCTTAGTGAGTTGTATGCCTTACAAAATCTTTGGTAATTTTAAACCAAAAACTACTTTAAACTTGTATGTTGTAAGTAGTCTATTTTAGCAACATATTGAACAACAATTTTTTCCAGGTTTACAGCGTGGCCCCCCGAGGCGTTGGAGCGCGTGGCCTCCATGTTTATTTCCAAGATGGAGAATGTGGGGGACGAACTCAGAGTGGCTTGCGTGGAGATGTGTCAGCTATTCCATATGAGCGTGGTCGCACTCAGTGACAGGTTAGGTTATACATAATTATTATATGATTTGTAGAGGTTATTTTGGTTTCAGTGTCTTTAAGTTACAAATGAATTTGCTTGGTATAAATAGCTTTATTTGTGGTCTGAGTAAAAAAGTTCCAATTATGTGGTTCCATTTACGATGTAACCAATTTTAAGTTATATATAGTCAAGTTCGTTTGATGAGAAAATGTCGACTACAAAAACAAAATGTATCCTATTCGTAGTTATCAAGCACCAAGCCAAGTACCTAGCGATTAAGTCGTATTGTTTACGTACTAAAAATAAATAAGACAGACAAATCAACTTCTATTATGTTTGTCAATGTTTTGTAGGTTCTACGCAGATCAACGCAGGAAAGTGTATGTGACTCCTACCAGCTATCTGGAACTGATCAAGGCCTTCCAAAGTCTCTACGCTATGAAGGTGAACCAAATCACCAATTCTAGGATACGGTGAGTAGTGACACAAATCTACAGATCAATTATTTTCTTATTTTATTTTTATTATGAGAACAAGGGAAACAGACATTAGAACTTATTAATTAATAAAAAAAAGACGTGTGGCACTCGGGGACTGCCGCGGTAAAGCTATTGTGCATAGCATTTTTTGCTGGATTACGCATGCGCAGTGTTAGATTATTTCCGTGACGGAATTTCTTGATTCGGTCTCCACGCTCAAGGCCCGCGATAGAAGCTATGCAATAGCTTAAAAAACTCTTTTGTATGCATTTGTTACTATTTTACTGTGTTGTGTGTCCTATACATCTCTATTTATCTCTATTTCTCTATTTTTCTCACTCTCTATCTCTCTAAATGGTCATATTATTATACCCACCTCTCTTTATTAAAAAATGGTTGTTTGTAAAGTCGGTTTACTGACGATAGTTGAACGTTACAACGTCAACGAACGGTATACGGTAACGCCTCAGAACGCCGGAACGCCGGAACGCTTCATGAGTCATGTTTTTTCGTGCGTGCAGCCGGCTCTATCGAATTATAAGACGTTGTCACGTCAAAAGATGCTAGGTAGGCTATCTTAAAATCACTGTAAATAGCCGCTAATGTAGCCGTTATTGACCCACTCTTTGTTTCGATGTCAGATACGAGACAGGTCTGGAACAGCTGGACTTCGCAGCCGGCCAGGTGGCCGTCATGCAGCAGCAGCTAATCGACCTGCAACCGCTGCTGGTCGAGACATCGGACAAGACAGAGAAACTCATGATCAAGATCGAACAGGACACTGTGGTTGTGGAGAAGCAGAAGGAGGTATGATGTTCCAACAATTTTATCACTAAATTATCGCGATTAATGATACTTTTTGCAAGATAAAATGAACCAATAAGCCAGATTTACACCAGAGAGGTAAAAAGCTCTCACTTTTACTCTTATATGTTTTTATACTTTGGTTTTACAAGTAACCTCGATATAGAATAGAATAGAACACTTTATTTCAGATATTATACAATTTAATGCTACATATTTAACAATATAATTATGTATTACATGTAAAAATATGGTGGGTGTTTGTTAAACAGTCCAACTGAGTCAAGAACTTTTAATTATATTTTAACCACCTCAAAATTCTTAGAGCTCACCTTCAGATAGTATAATATTATATCGTACCCTGTCATTTCTGAACTCCAAGGTGGTTAGGGCAGCTTTCTGAACGAATGTTCATCTTCAAATTCTTGGGGTCGAACAGAAATAAGTTAACAATAAGTTCTGTCATTGTACTTACGTTGAGGGTAACCGTATAGTCTTTGTTCTTTGGACAACTGTTGTACTTAAAGATACTATGTATTTTCTTCATCAGATAGTTGGCGCTGACGAAGCCCTGGCCAACGAGGCAGCAGCAGCAGCTCAAGCTATAAAGGACGATTGCGAGAGTGACCTCGCCGAGGCCGTCCCCGCGCTAGAAGCTGCACTGAACGCCCTCAACACCCTCAAGCCAGCTGACATCACCCTCGTCAAGTCCATGAAGAATCCCCCGGCTGGAGTCAAACTGGTCATGGAAGCTGTCTGTGTGATGAAGGGGATCAAAGGGGATAGGAAGATGGATGCTAATGGTAGGTATCAAACCAAAAGAACTAAGTGGATGTCGGTACTTTTAAAAGTTCATGGCTTCATGACGCTTCTTTTGTTATTCAGACCTTGATCTAAAGCACATTTGTATATTTTTCTTTTCTTTCTGTCGATGATGCTTATAAATATTATGTTCCCAAAACTTGGCCAACTCTATGGTGGTTTTTGTGACATCCTACAAGTCGCCCAAAGTACAGATTCCTGGGCACAGCGGGCAGGTCAATAGGTCAACGCCACAATCGCACCGCATTTAGTACATTTATTTACACATTTATATTATATTTTATTTATTAAGGCACACAAAACAGTGCACAATAACATACAATTTTGAAAAAATGAGCTTAAACATTTAAAACTCAAAGAGCACGAAAATATTAAGTACTTATAAAGTTACAATGAACTCTCAACACACTCGTGAGAGAGTGGTGAGAACAGCCTTCTTGAATTTTGAAGTATTGAAGTATAATTATATCATTTACACATTTATGATATCATTTATATGTTTAGGGAAGCCCTTCGAAGACTTCTGGGGTCCCTCGCAGAAGATGCTGGGAGACATGAAGTTCTTGGACGGTCTTCGGAACTACGACAAGGACAATATACCTGTTCCTACCATGAAGAAAATCAGAGACAAGTAATATATTCTTTAACTAATCCATTTGCGCATTGTATTTGTCTGTACAAGTCTCCAGTAACCTCTTAATTTTTGGTTTAAAATATTAGTTTAGAAGAAATGTTTAATTTGATTTGTTATAAATGAATATCTTCTAGGTACATTCCTGACCGCGAGTTCGACCCGGCTGTGATCGCGAAAGTGTCGTCCGCTTGCGAAGGTCTGTGCCGATGGGTCCGCGCTATGGACGTCTACGATAGGGTCATCAAGGTCCGTACAGTAACAACATTTCATTATTTTGAAGAAACTGTTTTATTTAATTATTACTCCGAATTCTGAAGGCCCACACAAAATGCATGTGATTGAATCTGAGTGAATTCTAAGTAATAGATATGACGTTTAATTAAAAATATTTGTTTTAGAATATCCCGATTTCCATGACGGTTTTCTTATTTTTTCATAATTATAGAAAATTGTATGCCTTTATGGACACAGAATGGGCATTTTGGCCAACGACAAAAAAAAGTCCCTAATGGTCCCTAAACCATGAGAGACTTTTTTTTGTCGTTGGCCAAAATGCTTATTTTCCGATTAAGATCTAGCTAGTTTTTGATTTCTAAAGACAAAGCTAGAACAGAAAATCTTTTCCAAGAAGTAACTAAAAGTGTTTTAAATAATGTTATGTTTGTCAGGTGGTAGCGCCGAAGAAAGCCGCTCTGGCCGAAGCAGAAGGTGAACTGCAAATGCAAATGAACACACTCAACTTGAAGCGCGCGCAACTGCAAGGAGTGTTGGACAAACTGCAGGTTTGATTGATTGATTGATTGATCTAGTATCAATTACATGGATTGATAAATAAAATATCATCATTAGGGTTATAATTAAATGAAAAATAAAGCATTTTATTTTGAGTAATCCTTGTAATTTGGATGTGAATAGTCCTTCAACTAAAAGTAGAACACGAGATTAGTAGAAATGATCGTAGCTCCTCTACAAATGATCGTAGCTCCTCTACAAATGATCGTAACCCCTCTACAAATGATCGTAACCCCCTCTACAAGTTGTCGTAGCACCTCTACAAATGATCGTAACCCCTCTACAAATGATCGTAGCTCCTCTACAAATGATCGTAGCTCCTCTACAAATGATCGTAGCTTCTCTACAGATGATCGTAACCCCTCTACAAATGATCGTAGCCCCTCTACAAATGGTTGTACCTCTGCTAATGATCGTATACATTAGAAATGTATAAAACCAGGCACTAAACGACGAGTTCGCTGAAATGACACGTAAGAAGAAGGGTCTAGAAGACGAGATAGAGCTGTGCTCCACCAAGCTGTCCCGCGCTGAACAACTCATCGGCGGTCTGGGGGGGGAGAAGACCAGGTGGACCGAGCTGGCGAGGCAACTGCACGAGTTACTGTCCAATATCATAGGTAACTGATAAATAAATAAAGCTGGACAATCCACACAACATCATCTAGCCCCAAGCTAAGCAGAGCTTGAGTAATGGGTACTAGAAGACTGACATACTAACGGCCGGTTTCTGGAAACCCAAATCACGATTGATCCGAGTTTGACACATAGTAATTATTTGTTTTTTTCGTTGATCATCGTTCGAGAAACCGGCCGTTAATACAATAAATATCATAGATAGATATTTTTTATTATACATATAAAATACCCAGAACACCCGGAATAAATATTTGCAGACCGTACAAACATTTATCCCAAGGTGGGAATCGAACCCGCAACCTTCCGTGTCGCAGGCGGACCTTCGCCCACCGCGCCACATCATATGAGTGATGAGTGAAGATTAGCGTGGTATGGACATGTGATGAGGAGGGATGAATATTACGAAGAAAGTTATAATTGTGAGTGTGGCTGGGCGTGCAAGTAGAGGCCAAAAAAGGAATGGTTGGATTGTGTGAAGGAGGATATGAATGTGAGAGGAGTAGATTCAGAACTGACGAATGATAGGAGTGAGTGGAGAAAAAGAACATGTTGTGCCGACCCCACTTAGCGGGGGTATGATGATGATCATAGGTAAGTGATAAAAAAAAATGTAGCAATATTCCTAAAACCGATACATCAAGATATGAATATGCATCAAGATATGAACAGATTTTAACTTCATAGCTCAGTTGGTATACGTTCTGCCTTTTATGCTGTGGGTAGTAGGTTCGATTCACACTAAGAAATCTTAGTTCTGTGTGTGAAAACTGTAGGAAAGATCTTTTAATTGTTGAAATAAATGTTTTTCATTATAACGAACAATCAAACGCTCAAAGATATCAGTTTTTGTTGTTAGTTTGTCGTAGTATTTTTTTTATTATTTATTCCATTAGGTAATGGAATAAATCTGAGATATCTGTGTAACGAGTTGAAATATTAATTTGTAACACCTTTTGATGTCATCGAGACATTTTATATGATTTATTCCAGGTGACGTGTTGCTGTCAGCCGGGTTCATAGCATACCTGGGGCCCTACACCGTCAACTACAGGAGAGAGATTATACAGATGTGGAATGAAAGGACGCAGAACTTGAGTGAGTTTTATTTTCCAAAAGAACTCAAAATTATTTAGCATTTTGTGATGTTTCAATGGCTTTTAAGAAACAGCTATGTCATCCATAAAATCGCGACGTTCGTACGCGCGGGCCAAAAGATCTGTCACCAGTGTAAGATGATCCTTATAGCGTATCGGTCAAGTTGTATCTCAAAACTAAAGTCTTTGATTGCAAGAAAACCTAACTCTTAATGTGATCAAAATAAGTTTCTAAGTTTCATTTAAATTGGTCCATTATTTGTATGTAGTCCAGTGTATGTGTCCAGTATTGGTCGTCAATCTATCTAAACTAATATTATAAAGAGGAAAGATTTGATTGTTTGTTTGTTTGTTTGCATCGAATAGGCTCTGAAACTTCTGGACCGATTTCAAAAATTCTTTCACTGTTGTGAAGCTACATTATCTGCGATGAACATAGGCTATATTATAATGATATTTTTTATATAGGCTACCCGTGCGAAGCCGGGGCGTACTACTAGTATAAATATACAAATATATATAAATGTGGTCCAGATATCCCGTGTTCGGAGGCGTACTCCCTGGTGTCGACGCTGGGCGAGCCCGTGGTGATCCGCGCGTGGAACATCGCCGGCCTGCCCGTCGACGCCTTCTCCATCGAGAACGGCATCATCGTCGCCAAGTCGCGCCGCTGGCCCCTCATGATCGACCCTCAAGGTACCCCAGCATGTTCACATCATCGTCGCCAAGTCGCGCCGCTGGCCCCTCATGATCGACCCTCAAGGTACCCCAGCATGTTCACATCATCGTCGCCAAGTCGCGCCGCTGGCCCCTCATGATCGACCCTCAAGGTACCCCAGCATGTTCACATCATCGTCGCCAAGTCGCGCCGCTGGCCCCTCATGATCGACCCTCAAGGTACCCCAGCATGTTCACATCATCGTCGCCAAGTCGCGCCGCTGGCCCCTCATGATCGACCCTCAAGGTACCCCAGCATGTTCACATCATCGTCGCCAAGTCGCGCCGCTGGCCCCTCATGATCGACCCTCAAGGTACCCCAGCATGTTCACATCATCGTCGCCAAGTCGCGCCGCTGGCCCCTCATGATCGACCCTCAAGGTACCCCAGCATGTTCACATCATCGTCGCCAAGTCGCGCCGCTGGCCCCTCATGATCGACCCTCAAGGTACCCCAGCATGTTCACATCATCGTCGCCAAGTCGCGCCGCTGGCCCCTCATGATCGACCCTCAAGGTACCCCAGCATGTTCACATCATCGTCGCCAAGTCGCGCCGCTGGCCCCTCATGATCGACCCTCAAGGTACCCCAGCATGTTCACATCATCGTCGCCAAGTCGCGCCGCTGGCCCCTCATGATCGACCCTCAAGGTACCCCAGCATGTTCACATCATCGTCGCCAAGTCGCGCCGCTGGCCCCTCATGATCGACCCTCAAGGTACCCCAGCATGTTCACATCATCGTCGCCAAGTCGCGCCGCTGGCCCCTCATGATCGACCCTCAAGGTACCCCAGCATGTTCACATCATCGTCGCCAAGTCGCGCCGCTGGCCCCTCATGATCGGCCCTCAAGGTACCCCAGCATGTTCACATCATCGTCGCCAAGTCGCGCCGCTGGCCCCTCATGATCGACCCTCAAGGTACCCCAGCATGTTCACATCATCGTCGCCAAGTCGCGCCGCTGGCCCCTCATGATCGACCCTCAAGGTACCCCAGCATGTTCACATCATCGTCGCCAAGTCGCGCCGCTGGCCCCTCATGATCGACCCTCAAGGTACCCCAGCATGTTCACATCATCGTCGCCAAGTCGCGCCGCTGGCCCCTCATGATCGACCCTCAAGGTACCCCAGCATGTTCACATCATCGTCGCCAAGTCGCGCCGCTGGCCCCTCATGATCGACCCTCAAGGTACCCCAGCATGTTCACATCATCGTCGCCAAGTCGCGCCGCTGGCCCCTCATGATCGACCCTCAAGGTACCCCAGCATGTTCACATCATCGTCGCCAAGTCGCGCCGCTGGCCCCTCATGATCGGCCCTCAAGGTACCCCAGCATGTTCACATCATCGTCGCCAAGTCGCGCCGCTGGCCCCTCATGATCGACCCTCAAGGTACCCCAGCATGTTCACATCATCGTCGCCAAGTCGCGCCGCTGGCCCCTCATGATCGGCCCTCAAGGTACCCCAGCATGTTCACATCATCGTCGCCAAGTCGCGCCGCTGGCCCCTCATGATCGACCCTCAAGGTACCCCAGCATGTTCACATCATCGTCGCCAAGTCGCGCCGCTGGCCCCTCATGATCGGCCCTCAAGGTACCCCAGCATGTTCACATCATCGTCGCCAAGTCGCGCCGCTGGCCCCTCATGATCGACCCTCAAGGTACCCCAGCATGTTCACATCATCGTCGCCAAGTCGCGCCGCTGGCCCCTCATGATCGGCCCTCAAGGTACCCCAGCATGTTCACATCATCGTCGCCAAGTCGCGCCGCTGGCCCCTCATGATCGACCCTCAAGGTACCCCAGCATGTTCACATCATCGTCGCCAAGTCGCGCCGCTGGCCCCTCATGATCGGCCCTCAAGGTACCCCAGCATGTTCACATCATCGTCGCCAAGTCGCGCCGCTGGCCCCTCATGATCGACCCTCAAGGTACCCCAGCATGTTCACATCATCGTCGCCAAGTCGCGCCGCTGGCCCCTCATGATCGGCCCTCAAGGTACCCCAGCATGTTCACATCATCGTCGCCAAGTCGCGCCGCTGGCCCCTCATGATCGACCCTCAAGGTACCCAACCATGTTCACATCATCATCAACTTAATCATTCCACTGGACGTAAGTCTCTCCCAAGACGCGCCGCTGAGCCCGGTCTTCTGATCTTTGAATGCAGTGTTTGCCAGCTACACTCCTTATATCGTCGCTCCATCTAATAATAATAACAGAGAATAATAGAGATTATCAGGTAGGTATAATGAAATCCTATCATCAGTATACTTACCGATGGTCCGGAACCGGTTTTCCAAGATATACTTGCCAAAAACTTGATAAAAAAACCAAATAATCTCGTGCAAATTGTCCAGAGCAATCCAACAAATGGGTGAAGAACATGGAGCGCGAGAACCAGCTGAAGGTGATAAAGCTGACGGACGGCAACTACGTGCGCGTGCTGGAGAACGCCATCCAGCTGGGCTTCCCCGTGCTCATGGAGAACATCCGCGAACAGCTGGACGCGGTGCTCGAGCCTGTGCTGCTCCGGAATGTCTTCAAGTATACACCATAAACATCGTTTTAATCGGCTAGGTTCTTAGGTAGGAAGACGGGCACCTTCCTACCTAAGGATCTAGACGAAGAATCTTTTAGGCTCTGGTCGCGTGGAACTAGCACCTAGAATCACCTAGTATGTAAGACGATGCTAAATGATCCTTGTGATTTTATTGAATGAAATGAAGTAATTTTTGACTTTGACTTTGGTAGTAATCCTGCTCGACTTTTTTATATATTTGGGATGTTAATGAAAACCTTCCTTCTTCTCACTCGTTCCTTCATTGACGATCGAGCCTCAGTGCAAGTATTTTCTTACTAGTGTTTCTCCATCTTTCACGGTCTACAGCTTGATTAATACCGATATTAATCTCCGGTTTTTCAGATACTTAGTCAGACTAAAGTGTTGGTTCTTCTTCTTCTTATTTAAGAGCTTGGCTCTTGTCTGCGTAATGAGTGCAAGTCACGCCATTTATTTCTTTCCAGAGCCGCCTCCTTGACCTCCCTATACGACACGAGGGCAACCTTCATCTTTACTTGGCTTATGTAGTTTATCCTCGGCCTTCCTCTTCCTCTCCAAAGAGAAAGTGTTGGTTAAAAAACCATAATAATTTTGTAATTTGCTTGTAATTTTAAGATTGTAGAGTTTATATTACAAGTAAACATCAGCCAGCTAGATATGACGTAATAATTGTGCTCAGGTCTGGAGGCATGGAATGTCTGAAGCTCGGCGACAATATCCTGGAATACAACCACAGCTTCCGGTTCTACATCACCACGCGACTGAGCAACCCTCACTATCTTCCAGAAATTGCCGTCAAAGTAAGATAATTTCGGACATTTCACTTATCGCCATATATCACTATACATAAATAGATTAATTACGTAGTAAAGGTAAAAAAATCAATAAATATTCACGAATATAACACAAACATATTTTTTTGTCAAATACACAAACTAACATGAACAAATTTTTGGGGTCAAAGTGACGTACAACAATATAGAAAGCAGAGCTAGTGCCTATAGTATTTGAAACTGCCTCTTAATGCAAAATTACGATTCCCAAGGTTAAGCTGGCTTTATTAAACACAGGTTAATTCTTAAACTTTATTTTATTTTCTAATTCTAAAACATTTGTAGGTGACAATGCTGAACTTTATGATAACACCGCAAGGTTTACAAGACCAACTGCTGGGTATCGTCGTAGCTCAAGACAGGCCAGAGTTGGAGCTGAAGAAGAACCAGCTTATTGTGGAAGGAGCCAACAATAAACGGACGTTGAAGGAGATCGAAGATCAGATCCTTGAGGTAATGTATTAAAACTATTTGAAAAAAATATATTTTTATCGTAAGTAGTAATATTATCAATAGCTTATGTAGTTTGTATATTCTAGACGTCATATAAAGGATATCTACCGTTATTTAAAAAAAATCTGTAAAATTTGTAAAGCAAAATATTTTAAATATTTGCAAATAAATTAAAAAAAAAGGAATATTAATTAAAGTAAATAAACAAGCCATTTTAAAACCAAGTTACGAGAACTCACCAGTAACAATTTCCAGGTGCTATCATCAGCTGGAAACATCTTAGAAGACGAATCAGCTAATCAGATCCTGTCATCATCCAAAGTCCTCTCCATAGAGATCACGGCGAAGCAAGCCGCGGCCGCTGTGACTGAGATAGAGATAGATGAAGCGAGACTGCTATACGTGCCAGTCTCCAAACATAGCGCTGTGTTATTCTTCTGTATATCTGATCTAGCGGCGATCGACCCTATGTACCAATATTCGCTGAACTGGTGAGTTTTAATAATAATGAGATGAAGTGGGGTGAATTTACGGATTCCACTTAGCCTTTTGACTGCGTCTTTTAGATAATTTTGTTAATATTTTGATTGGTATTGTTTAAACATTCCGAGTTAAAGTTTTTATAATGAATAGTTAACAGATAATAAAATTGAAATTAATTACAAGTCCCTGTATTTGTACAAAAAACATGCATTTAGCTTCGAGGCGTCAATCGGGACCTTAACTAGGTCCATTTCTTAATATGTCGCACAAAATCTGTTGATGTTTGGATTCGGCGGAGAAATAAATTTCGACTCTTTCTAGATTTTTTCTATTTTCCTAGGTTCATAAATCTATACAACCAGGCGATCATAAACTCTCCTAAGAGCGACGACTTGGACGAGAGACTGACCGGACTGAACGCGTACTTCACTAAGAGCATCTATGAGAACGTGTGCAGGAGTCTGTTCGAGAAGGACAAGCTTATATTCTCTCTCGTTCTTACACTCGGGATTTTGAGGCCAAAAGTAAGTACATCCTATCTATGAAATTGTTTAGATAGATCATTATTTATTCGGTAAACACACAACACAAATCATTGTAAATATCCCGTTTAGTATATAGAATACAGTACCGGTAACAGCTAGGCACGGCACAGCAGTGTCTAGTCTGGCTAATCTTTCCAACACGATGCTACAACAAAATACAGTTGTAGCATCGACACGATAAGAAGAAGTATAAAGAAAACTTCACAACACAAAGTTCATTGCAGAAAATAAATCTTAAAAATACAAAAAAAAAAGCTAACAGAGGTAGATATATGTACCCCACTAAGAGCTAGGTAGACATTAACTAGTCTAGTGATAAGACCACCCATTATACTAAACCTTCTATCTTCTGTACAATAATGAATTGACTATATTATAAGCAACATGAAGAAATTGATAAATACATCTATATTCTACCATCTTGGCCTGTATCAGCGTTAAATCGCGAAGAGTGGAAAGAGGGAGGGAAGGCCTTTGCCCTGCAGTGGGACAACAATGGCTAAATAATAATAATCTATTGTTTACAGAGATTGTAGTCATTTCAAGATTCCATTTTCCGTTATTCCAGGGTATGATAGACGATGAGCTGGTAGCGTTCCTGCTGACCGGAGGAGTGGCTTTGGACAATCCTTTCGAGAACCCGGCTCCTTCCTGGCTGTCTGACAAAGCGTGGTCTGAAATAGTCCGCTCCAGCAATATGGCTGGGTATGTTTACTTTAGATTAGATATAGAGATCTGGCGTTTAATCTTAGGCAGGATATAGTACCTAATGTATCTTATATTGTAATATGGAATTGGTAGAGTTAAGGTTATCTGAGACCAATATTACTTTTAAGGCTTGTACTTATGTGGTAAGCGAGTACTTTGGAAGTAGGTACTTACGACTCCATTGCCCAGCAGTGGGACGATATATATTAGACAAAAAAAGTCGATGGTAACACGCAGAATTAAATGCAATTTCGTCTAATCACGTATTCAGTCAGTAGGATCGAAAAAAGTTGCTTACCATTAGGTGGGCTGTTAATATTTTGTAAAATCTGCAAGAACTTAATAATCTTAATGATTCTAGATTGCGCGGATTCAAAGAGAAGTTCGAGAAGAACATAAAGGCTTGGAAGGATTTCTACGATCTCTCGGCGCCGCATGAGAACACGTTCCCATCTCCGTACGAGGAAATCCGAGGCATCGCTAAACTTATCATCCTAAGGTAAGGTCACATACGGAAGCGTGATATACCATTAAGGGCCTTTTGATTAAAACTCAATAAACCAAAAGACCAAAGAAGCTTAGGTTTGGGTACCTATGTAGCGCTGCAAATAACAGCACCATTATTCTTTGAACCTTTGAATGTCGTTGGTAGTAGCTCTGCCTTCCATGCTGTGGGTCGTGGTTTCGATTCCCACCCAGGGCAAATGTTGTGTGTGATAAACATAAATATTTAAATATTTGTTTCCATATTACAAGCTTTGCTTAGTTTTCGACTGGAGTGTGATGTGTGAAACGTACGTGAATATTTATTGATTAACTCCAGATAATCCTACAGATGCATTCGTCCCGACAAGTTGATTCCTCTCGTCCAGCAATACGTGGTGGAGGAGATGGGTCGCGTCTACATCGAGCCCCCTCCCTTCGACCTCGAGAAGTCTTACAACGACAGCAACTGTTGTTCACCCCTGATCTTCATACTGTCAGCGGGTTCGGATCCCATGTCAGGGCTCGTCAAGTTCTCTATGGAGAAGAAGGTGGTCAGCTTTGAGACGATCTCGTTGGGACAAGGTCAGGTAAAACTAGTATTTTAATTTTTAAGTAACTACTAGGATTAGAATTGTTATAGGTACAGGAAAATAAAATGATTAAAAATGTTTCTGCAATAATATAATCTTGGTTTATCAGCATTTTCAGCAATAATAGAGCTTATAGAAAAGAGTGAAGACTGAAGAAGCATAAGACTAAACCCCAATCAAAACCTACTACTCACAATGTGATGGATGCAAAGCGGTCACGTATAGGTCACGTCCTCGATGGAGGTGACCTGCACCTAATGTTTAAACCTGTACCTAATGCTTGTTATAAGCAAAAGTGTCCTTAATAAACAAATATTAGTCTTAAATCAAAATCTTAGTTAACCTATCGATTCTTTTTTCACGCAACAAATTAAAGATAATTCTATTGACAACACGCCGGGTAGTTACATGAGGTGTGTCCAGGTGCATTATTTCCAGCTGTGTTATTATTTGCGTAGGGTCCGATAGCGGCGGCCATGATCAACCAGGCCATCCAGACGGGCGGCTGGGTGGTTCTACAGAACTGCCACGTCATGGACTCCTGGATGGGCGAGCTCGAGAGGATCTGCGCAGAGGTCATCGTACCCCAGGTCACACACCCCAATTTCAGGTAAATACACGAACACTAGAATACTTGCTGTCAGAATACTTATATATTTTTTTTGTAAAGTAAATTTAATTGAACATTCATTTAGTTTTCACAAACAAACTTACGACTATACTATAAGCATTTACAAAATGTGCATTGTTTGTAGATATTCCGTTTATAATGAAAACTATGTTCAAAAACGTGATAGTTTCAAATATTAAAATGTACATTGTCATATAAAATACATAAGAAACAGTTGAGCTATCTACAGACCGTTGCAAACGATCTTTTGTAAATACATACATAGAATACTAGGTAACACTCTGACACAGAACAAATATTGATATTGGTTTCCAGGTGTTGGTTGACCAGCTATCCGAGTCGAGCGTTTCCCGTCACTGTTCTGCAAAATGGTAAGCTGTTCGCGTAACTTCTGCACCGAATCATATGCTGGGCAGTAAAATAAAGGATCATTTAGAATCATCCTCATATAAGTTCTAAAACCTAGCCGCTAATTTTTAGAGTATATAAAGACATGATAACGATTTCAGCAATCTTCTTCTTGAGTTTCAATTGAACACAGCAACAATTTTAGACAACTTGTGTCCACTCCACGTTCATCCCCATAACTGTAGCATTGATAGGATCATCCTTTGTAGGTATATTAAAAAAAGGATTAAGACTTATAGATGCAAAAAGTCAGGCATAAGCATCTGATGCCGCAGATTAGAGAGCAGATTTTATTGTATTAATTTCATTAATCACTAATAACAGGTGTAAAGATGACGAACGAGGCTCCAAAAGGTCTCAAAAACAACATCTACCGCTCCTACATATCGGATCCGATCTGCGACCCCGAGTTTTACATCTCGTGTCCGAGGACTGAGGACTGGAGGCGGTTGTTGTTCGCGCTCTGTTTCTTCCACGCGATCGTACAGGAACGGAAGACATTCGGACCGCTTGGGTGGAATATACAGTACGAATTCAATGAGAGCGATCTGAGGATCTGTATTATGCAGCTACAGGTATGTAAATGACATCATTTAAACAATGTTTAATCAACCAATAATAATAAATACCTATTCATTGACATACAACACGCTCAGTCCCAAAGTTAGCAAAGCTTATGATATGGAATTGCTAAAACGGCCTTTATTTTTATTTGTTTTTTTTCTTTCCAACCAAAGCTTTCCCGCTGCTGGGAACATGTTTATTTTTATTTAATAATACCTATTATGTGTACCTAAGCATTGTGAACCAATTTAATGTACCTAAACTGTAAATCTATTTTTATAAATAAATCATTGTGTTGTATTGTAAAATATTCTTTGCATCAAGCATACCAATAATTTGCCAAATTTAAGTTATTTTATATCCTAGATGTTTTTGACGGAATATGCTGAAACTCCGTTCGACGCGCTTAACTACCTAGCTGGCGAGTGTAACTACGGAGGGCGAGTGACGGACGACAAGGATAGAAGACTCATCCTGTCGTTGCTATCTCTGTTCTACAACGAGGAGGTCACCAGTAATCCTAAGTATGTTATCATTTTATAATTATAGGCTAGATTCACAAGCTATACACCTTTTGTAAAAAAAGTATTCAGTCCCTACCACATTTTTGTAATATTACCTACCTACATATATTTTGACGACCGATGTGGCGCGGCGGGCGAAGGTCCGCCTGCGACGCGGAGGTTGCGGGTTCGATTCCCGCCTTGGGATAAATGATGAATGACAAATATTTATAAATATTTATAAATATTTATAAATATTTATAAATATTTATAATAAATATTATTTTTATTATACATATATTATATGTATAATAAAAATATCTATCTATGTAATGTATAGTATTATGTATGTCAGTCTTCTAGTACCCATAACACAAGCTCTGCTTAGCTTGGGGCTAGATGATGTTGTGTGGATTGTCCAGCATCATTTATTTATTTATTTTATAATTGTAGGCTAGATTTACAAGTCAATTTAGTTAGAACAGTGTTTTCAGTGGTACCTTTTGTAAAAATGTATTCAATCCCTACCAAATCTTTGTAATATTACCTAAGTACATATGAAATTCATGAAAGAAAAGCGAAAGTTGGGTCACTAAATATGTTTTCATACTAGGGGGGTTTTGTAATAAAAAGGTAAAAAATAATAATTAAGATTAAGGTAATTCTAGTTCCAGTGGTAACAAATTTCTTGAAAATCTTTTTTATATATTTCTAAGGTTACACAGGGCTTGAGAACTACCTGTTTTGTTTTTTTTTAATAATGTGTAGGTACCTACTTTTCAAGGTAACACATGACTTGATTGATAACTACCTACCTTTTTGAATTCTGTTAAAATTATAAGTAAATTCTGTTAAAAGTAAATTCTGTTTTTTTATTTTATTTGGACAATAACGTTCCAACATATCACGAAATTAAAAAATGAACTTACCTCCACAACTTAATATTTTAAAGTCAATACAAGAATTTTAATAATTTTGTAATACAAATAAAATAGAAATAATTGACTAGACATTGTGTAATGCAGTTACTCGTTCTCTCCGAGCGGCGACTACTGCATGCCGAGCTCGATGGACTACGGCTGCGTGCTGGAGCACATCCGCGCGCTGCCCATGCTGGCGCGCCCCGAGGTCTTCGGCCTGCACGACAACGCGGACATCACCAAAGACAACAAGGAGGCTAATGCTGTACGTATACCTACCTACCTACTTATACTTGTCTTATCAATTATGTGGTAGGTTAAGAAAATAAACTTCATTTGGTATATGCAAGTACATATTATGTTGCAAAATATATATGAATTTTTGATACAACGATATCTAGTATCCAACTAAGGTTTGTTTGTAAAATGTAAAAGTATTCTACTCCCGTCAAGAACGGTATAACTACCGTAGAACCCCCAACCTAAACTGAACTGTGGGATTTGTCATATCGTAAAGGCCACCAAATAAATATTGTAACTGTATGCAGCATTGGTAAAGATGCAATTAAATATTATTTGTTAGTAAAATTAAGACAGAAAACGACGTAGGGGCCGACCAAAAAGATGGTGAGCGACCTCGATGCTTTCAAAAAGGATTGGTGGATGAAAGCGCAGAGCAGGGATGAGTCGAAGGATTTACGGTAGACTTATCCCAAAATTAAAAAGTAATTTGCCCACTAACTAGGTGTAATAGCGAGAACGTATAGTTATACGTTCTCGCTATTACACCTGATCAGTTGATCAGCAGACATAATTTTAGTTTAGATATAGTTTATAAGACTGTTTGTTTTCCTGTAAAAATAAAAATAAAAGTAACTGTTTGTACAGTTGCTGTACGGCTGCCTGCTGACCCAGACGTCTGTGATCGCGGGCGGCGGCGGCGGCGAGGGCGAGGGCGGCGGCGGCGTGGTGGAGATGACGCGCGACATGATGGCGCGCCTGCCGCGGCAGTACGACGTGCTGGACGTGGCGCAGCGCTACCCCGTGCAGTACTACAACAGCATGAACACCGTGCTCAAACAGGTACACTGCATAGAGGCAGTAGTAACATTGTGACAGCATCAACACTGTGCTCGAACTAAATGAAAAATCATAAACAGTGACGTGTTTAAGGTACATTGCGCATCAACATCAACTTTACGGTCGAACGTTACAGCGTTAGCGCGCAGTGTATCGTAAATACGTTACATTTACTATTGTCTCATTTATTCGTGCTAAGCCCTCGGGTATTATAAAGGCAGTAGTAACATTGCATAGGTAATATTGCGGCAGTACTTACTGATAACATTGTGTCAATTACGTAATATTGAATCAGTAGTAACATTGAGCAGTACCGGTAACATTGTGTCAGTTATGGTAACATTGGATCATTCAAAGTCAAAGTCAAAATTACTTTATTTAGTAAAATCACAAGGATCATTTAGAATCGTCTTACATACTAGGTGATTCTAGGTGCCAGTTCCATGCGACCAGTACCTCTACCATGAGTTGTCACAGTAAAATCGCCTGACTTTACTACAGTAGTTACGTCAATATTAGTATGACGAATTTTAGTACCCAACTATCCGCTAGAGGCGCTGTACAAATCTTCATACATTTTTTTAACTACAGACGCTAGCGAGTATAGTACCTATAGTAAAAACACATGGTAGAGCTACTGAGCCTAGAAGAACGGGCAAGAAACTTACGGCATATAAAGTTTGATCGATATGTTCCACCACCTCTCCCAGGAGTTGATCCGCTACAACCGTCTGCTGGCGGTGGTGAGCCGCACGCTGCACGGCGTGCACCTGGCGGCGCAGGGGCTGGCCATCATGAGCGCGGAGCTGGAGCAGTGCAACAACGCCTTCATCAAGGGCACCGTGCCCGCCGGCTGGATGTCCAAGTCCTACCCCTCCATGAAGCCGCTGGGATCTTATGTCGCTGACTTTCTAGCCAGGTACCATTTTGTATGAGAGAGCGAGAGAGAAAGGGGGGGAGATAGATATAGAGAGAGAGGGGGGGGGGAGAAAGAGAGAAGATTTATAATCGTTTTAATGATTAGAGGATATTACTTTTGTACAGGCTTATACATAAAGGATTTTAAGGGCAGAAATCATGCGATCATTTTGAATGTGTCGCATGCATCTTGAAAAGACTTTGAAAAACGGATATTGCATCTATAGGTTTTTAAGAATTATTTTTTCTAGCTGGGTTAAATGTTTTCTTGGCTGCATCTTTTTAACATGATTTATATTTACATTATCTACTAATGTACCTACTAATAAATAGTCGTTTTGAAAGAAAATGGGTTATTATACAATGCTTATGTAATTTATTAAACTCATAAGCGATCCGTGGACTACAGTAGAAATATAAGATAGGAACGATTTTGCGTGAATTGAAATTCCTAACTAGATACTAATATTAAAAAAAATAAAAATTCAATAATAATCTAAATACGAATATTTATTACAATAAAGTATCACAACACACTGATAATACGATGTACTGTGTTCGCTACACAGATGTACGCTTTGTACTCAGTCTAACACTTGTACTGATCTCTGACTAACAATTAGCAAACTACTCGACAACAAATCAACTGACAATAGCGTGATGCTCTTTATTGCTTGTTTGTTACTCTAAATACATTTCTATCAAAGTTTTAAAATACTGCATACTATAGTCTAAGAAATAATCATGTTTCACACCTAGTTAAAATTATCTATTAAAAAACTCTTAATTAGATTTGTTTATCTTTCGGTTATTGCATATAATTTACTTGATTTTAATTACTTCACTTTTAAATATTCGTGAAAAAGCGGCCGCATTATATGTCAAAGTGTGCACACAATTATTTGTTAGACTATAGTAAAAACTACAGGAATATCAGGCCTTGCGTCGCGATTAGCGAAGGCGTTACAAAACTACCTAAACAGAAGTAAATGCATATATTTATAATTTTACAAACATTTTGTACTAAATTCTCAACACTGATATCAAAACTGGTAAAGATCTTACAAATAGTTATTTTTACTGAAATCCATTGTTTTAATCTTTAATTGATCAACTTGTCTTGTCTCCAAATAATAAGTCATTTTATTAATTGTATTGTACGCAGCATTCAAAATCAAAAATGTTAGATACTATGAATATTAAACTATGAAAATTTTAACATATAATTTTTAAACAAGGTACCGAACTACTAAAATCTATTTTGTTTCTAAAATGATTAATACTTTATTTTGAAACATAGCTTAGCTACCACATATTGAGATAAAATAGGCCTCTAATAGAGAGCATTGTTTTAAACTAAACCATACATGCCAATAAAAATATCTCTAAATTCTAACAACTAATTATAATTTTGTCTAGTTTTTGTACTATAAAATTAAAGTTACGCCAATACTCGTTTATCTACATAGCTAAAGGAATTAAAATTTAAACATATATAAATTCAGGAACGGCAAATCTTTGACAACCTACAAATTGACAATATATAATCGTAATTGCACCAAAAATATGGCCTAAAAGTCCCTCCGAGCGACAGCGGTACGCGAAAACGCTAATTTAGTAACAATGCGAGGAACTGTCAAAGTCGTGCTCGTCAATGCTCGGCGGTTTCGTGTTACGAGGAAGGGCGTTCGTAAGCGCATCAACCTTCGGATTTCTTCGCCAAATCCAGCAGCTTATTCATAAGCTCTCCGCCGAACGACTCTCGGTATTTCTGGCTGATGTTATTCAATAGCGCGTACGGCGTTTCGTAGTTCGCATGATCAGCACTAGCTAAAGACATGTTGTCGTGTCTTTTGCCGATAATTCTGAAGCCGAACGCAGACATCTCTATGCAGTAATCCTTGTTCTCTAGAGTCGTGAGGTTGATAATGACACGTTGGTTGTTGCTCTTGATTTTGGAAGATATGTTTGCGGATTTCACATGCTTTCGAATATCGTTGATGGTTGCCTCGGCTTCTTGCGGCCAGGTCTCTTCCGTCAGGACCTGGTCGGTCATAGTTCTGCAAGAAAAATAGTTCTATCAATTTGTTCAATGTTTACAGTTCTTTTTCACTAATAATTCGTTATTATTTTTATTAAAATCCATATTAACTAATCCATATTAGTACTCTTTTATCCAAACCAGTTCCGCGCCGCCAAGCTTTAAACTAAAACTAGAATAGATCATGTTATATCGATAATATATGACCTAAAACCCTAGCGATCAACGTAAGCCTATTCAAACATGAGGTAAGTACAAGTCTGGCGTCGATACCACATTCTATTTCCATTGTATCGAGCGATCGGACGCCTACTCGGAAATAACTGCTGTCTACGAACGTAGGTAAAACATTCGTATGCACGGTAATAGTTTTAGAAACAGGTCAAACTTTATTCGCGACATGTAATCTGACGGCGCAGACATAATCATATGAATCGATATTTCCTGCTCGACATACGGCACCACGCTGGTTCATCATCATAACTTCAGCCGGTTAGCACTCACTTCTGAGTATAGGCCTCCTCTTTATTATGCCATTCTGCTTACATAGGAATAAAACAGAACTTTCGTCTACTTTGCGTAATACCCATTCGTATTGGGAGACCTATACCTTACAGTGGATGATACCAGGTTCAAATGATGATGAGTCAGATGACCCTAAACGATATTTTCTTTCGTTTATAATCGTTTAGCTAGTGAAATGATGAGATATAAGGAACGGTTGTATGGTCACAAGTTTCGAGAGTTTAACTGCGTCTTTCCACAGGTTAAAGTTCCTGCAGGACTGGATAGACGAAGGTCCCCCCATCGTGTTCTGGATATCAGGGTTTTACTTCACGCAGTCGTTCCTGACGGGCGTACTGCAAAACTACTCGCGACACAACAAAATACCGATCGACCAGGTGCAGTTCGAGTTCGTCATTACCAGCTTCGAGTCTGAATGCGAGGAGGAGCCTAGCTTTGGAGTTTATTGCAAGGTGAGAGATGGAGACATATTTTATGTACCGTAAATGCACAAATTTTGATTTTACACATAGAAACGTCTCATCGTGTAAAATCAAAAGGGTAATTGTGATTATTTATGTAAAAATCAAAATGGGTACAAAGGGTGGTCTTTTTAAGCTATTAATAGTTTCTACATTTATCTTCGTCATCATTAATGTTTATTCATATGACTGACTATCCGGTCCATAATATAGGTACCCATATTTTTATATATCCCATTATTAATTTTACATGCAGCAAACTCAAGTAGTGGACAAGCAGGATCATGAACACAGTGTGTTCATTTGGGTATGTTTAGAGACATGTGCTCTTAAATAACTGTTTGCAGAATGGAGTGTAAGCTTTTGGCACACTAATAATAACTTGCATGAGTATAGTATAGACAACTTTATTTGACTTTATATAACTTTATTTTCGGTTTTAAATGCACAATGGTTTTATAGAAAATAGAAGAGATCATGAACAAATCTGGTGGCACTGCAGTGTTGCCAAGTCGAGCAAAAAGTGTCATTATATAAATTTAAAAACTTGTTTACAGGGCATCTTCCTAGAAGGCGCAAGATGGAATCGCCAAACAATGCAACTAGACGAGTCCTACCCTAAAATCCTCTTCGACACCATCCCTATAATCTGGTTCCAACCAGCAATGATAGTGGATTTCAACCCTCCGCCGTGCTACTTCTGTCCTATTTACAAGACTAGCGAGAGGAAGGGTGTGCTGGCTACCACAGGGCACTCCAGCAACTTTGTCATGTACATCACGCTGCCTTCAGATATCCCTCAGCAACACTGGATTAACCGCGGGGTGGCCAGCTTGACCCAGTTAGACGATTAAGTCATACAGATGATTTTTAGAAGTAATCTTCAACTGGATTTACTTAACTAGTATTGTATTTTGAGATCTGAACTAAGGCTATATTTGATGCCAAAGCTAAGAAAATATATTTACAGAAAACTTCTACTACCTGTAACATTATTTGTATGTACTTTAAAAAATAATTCAGACTGTTGTTACTGTGATATACATTGTCTAGTCAAATTGTGATTCTAATTAAATGTTTTTCTGCTACACGTTGTTTATATTTACTTTATGGGTCCCGTTTATGAGATAATAAAATAGTAGGTCAGCAAGCTAGTGACTGAGCAAGCAGGTTGATATGAAAATTTAATTTGGTTCAGGTAGATTTCATTAAAAATGCATTGAGGAAATCAATGTCTCTCTATTAATGTTTAACATGCTGTGTTGCTCTTTAGCAAAGTTCGTAGTTCCCAATCTAAGCTTAAGTACATTTCGTATCTGATGAAGCAACAGTTCTACTTCGAGAGGCAATTTAGTTTAAGTTTCGCGCTTTCTGCTACACGTACCTGCCCGTTCAACTGGATTTGCTGTATGAACAGGATTACACAGCCGCCGGTAGTATGAAACACTTTGTCAGTTAATAAACAATATACTTAGGTTTACTCAAATAAATTATATTATAATGGAAAGTAAACAATCGAAATCATTTACGAAAACTTGGAAAGGAAACGTCAAATAAAATAAATAAGTATACCACAATTACCACAGAATATTAGGATAGGATTGATGTAGTGTTGTGTAGATGTTGTAGATTGGGAGAATCGTTCAATAATCGATGTAGTATGTTCTGTGATCGATGTTCATAAAATAAATTCACAAACTCACAACTATTACAGTATTTACAAACTGTACGGGTATAAATAGGTATATCTAAAATACATAAGAAACAGGTAGCTCAAATGTTCTGAAGTTGAATGTTGACTTGAGTTCATTTGTTTAGTATAATATATAATTTTAATATTATAATATTAATTTAGTATATTATTTAGTATAATCAAATAGTGGAATTAAAATTCATTGTAAGTAATAACGATCCAAGGCCATAAAAACCTATAGTAATCAACATAGAGCAAGTTCTCTCTATCCGAATATTTATTTATTTATCTATTTCTAAGCTATAAAACTTTAATTGATCCTGGATATCGGAATTTGACAATGTGCAGTGCGGTAAAATGTAAAAGACAGCCTATATTAAATAATTTAATATTAAAATGAGCCTATGCATGCCATAAGGTTTTCATTTAAAAAAAACTAACTGGGAGTGCCTATATAATTTCCTTGGAAAATCCTAAACTTCGCTTCAATGAACCTCAATGTGAAGAAATAATTTTGTCGGAACATTAGATATTTAGAACTACATACATATTTAATCCCAAGTGCATATGCATTAATGTATCAGAATCGATGTATCGATGAAATCACTAGCAGAAATGCCTAGTTTTACGTTTCATTCTACGAAAGGTGAATAAATTTGTTAACTATTTGTTATACGATTCCCGCCATCTTCAAGATGGCGGGAAGACGTTGTAAATAAAATAATAAAGAAAATAAACTAATTTATGAGAAAAACATTTACTGTAACAAACTAACTTATGAGAAAAACATAACTGTGAAATGAATGCATGAAATACTGAAGAAAACGGGTTAACATAGGAGAGAAACATAACGTACGAAAAATGAGTGGACTTTCCGTCTTGAGGATGGCGGGAAAAACATAACTTGTAAAGTGAATGCATAAAATACTGAAGAAAACAAACTAACTCAAGAGAAAAACATAACTGTGAAGTGAATGCATGAAATACTGAAGAAAACAAATTAACATAAGAGAAAAACATAACGTACGAAATATAAGTGGACTTCCCGCCATCTTGGGGATGGCGGGAAAAACATAACTGTAAAGTGAATGCTTTATGATAGAAGTGTAAAGTGAACGGGAAGACGTTGTAAATAAAATAATAAAGAAAATAAACTAATTTAAGAGAAAAACATTTACGTAAGACTAGGCGGTATGGTTCTAAAACTTTAGCCTGCTCCGAAGAGCAAATGAAAATAAAAAATAAAAAAAAACTATTTGTTATACTCTAGTCATATAAAAAGGAAGACAATATCTTAGCTATATTTATTAAATAAATAAAAATAAAATACATAATGCTGAACAATCCACAAAACATTATCTAGCCCCAAGCTAAGCAGAGCTTGTTTTATGGGTATTATAAGATTGACATACATAATACAAAACAAAATCAATTTGCTGAGTCGCACTTTTGTTCTAATAAATTATATAAAAATTCTGTATCAACTCAACTTTAATTTCGTACTCCGTACTTTTACCCAATGAGTAAAATGAAACGTTAGCATCATTACACAAAAAAGAAGAGGTAGGTAGTATAGTTTGACGACTTTAGCTTGTCTTTAGAAGCAAAAAAAAAATGTTGTTGACGTGACGAGTTGTTTTATAGATGGCGCGGCGATCTTGTAAACTGCGAAATACTGATTTGACTGACGTTTTTGGTTATTTTTGTTCTCGCCTCGTGTTTACTTTAGTGTCTAATTTCGGTTCAATTGCGAAAATCCTATTGTGCAACGACATAAACGCTAACAATCAATCATAGTTACTATCGCGGTACGAAACAGTATCGATCGACGGTTCCATCCGGATCCGAGGTATATGTACACAGTTCTATCACGTGGTGGTGTGGTGGTTTATATAATTCTTGTTTACCGCACAAGCAGAAAGTTTGCGCATGTGCGTCCCATCCGTAACCTCAAATCGTGAAGGCACGGGTTCGGCAGGCTCCGGATATCCGGGTCGCGAGGCGGCGGCGACGGTTCTGTAGGTGTGTGATGTGCCGCCGTGCGGACGAGCGGCGAGCGTGCGGACTGCGTTGGTGATATCGTTCGCGTGCCTGTCATGGCCCAGACTCAGTTCACGCGGAGCTCGGAGAGCGACGCCTGGGCGCTGCTCTCGTTGAAGTCGGCGCCGCCGTCGCCGTCCAAGGTGCAGTGGGCGCAGGAGCCGGCGCCGCAGGCCATCGCGCGGCTCGACGGCCGCGACTTCGAGTACCTGATCCGGCAGAAGCGCGTCGTCATCGGGCGCAACTCCAGCCGCGGCCAGGTGGACGTCAACATGGGCCACTCCAGCTTCATCTCGCGGCGCCACCTGGAGCTGTTCTACGACCACCCCGAGTTCTACCTGACGTGCAACAGCAAGAACGGCGTGCTCGTGGACGGCGTGTTCCAGCGCAAGGGCGCCGCCGCCATGCTGCTGCCCACGAGGTGAGCTCCTCTCCTATCTCCCATTCATAAAGCATTACTATTTACTCATTAGCTTTTGTTGGTAAACAATCTTATTTGTTTATGTCCTACCCACCTGTTATTTTGATTGTAATTTTTGTTCCAATAGATTTAGTTGTTGACACATATGGTATAAGACACCTCATTCTAGTTGTCTACCTGCCCTCTTCTGTGATTTTTTAATAAGCACAAAATAACCAAACATGTGAAATTTGAATGATACAAGATATTTTCACAGAAAAAATTGAGTCACTGAACCTAAAAAATAAAATGTAAACAAACAACATCTTAGGTTATTTGGACATTTCATTACATCTTTGCATGATTACTGTACTTACTGATAACACTATCAGCCACATAAATACAATTTATTATCTATATTGTTTGAAAATTGGCATGAAACTGATGTAAACACATTTATTGTATGATTGTATGATGAGTTTTTGGATGATGCAATCTTTAGTAGTCATTTGTAGGTTAAATGTCATGATGAAAAGCATTTTTTTGTGACTCACAGTGAATGCAATATTGTATTTGATTCATAAGCATCATTCTTAGCTAACAGAGGCCATATTTTATCATTTGGTATCCACTTACTTGTCACATACTAAGTGTCTATGAGCTCTTAATAAAGTTACGAATGTGAGTGTGGCTGGGTGTGCAAGCAGAGGAAGGCTGAAAAAGAAGTGGTTGTTGTGTGGAACATGATATGAATGTGAGGGAAGTAGATTCAGAGTTGAGGAATGATAGGAGTGAGTAGAAGGAAAAAAGCATGCGCCGACCACATTTAGCCAGAGACAGGGGCAAATGATTGCCCTGTAAGCTCTTATTGAGTACATCCGTGATAAAAGCGAGCTGAGGGCTAATGAGTTACTATACATTAAGTACCTATATAGTCGAGTGTTTGAAAAGTATCAATACCGACTTAGTATTTTTTATAGACTTTCAGTCTGTTGCCTGTCACAGGGTGAAGTTCAGTTTCATTGAAGACAAATTTTCCATGGGTATGGGGTATTGTGATTTATAGCACTTCGATAAATCACACAAGTTAGCAAATGGCATTATGTTTATTTTGTTAAACTTAATACATAATTCAATTACTTACCTAAATTCTAAATGTAGATGTGCCAAACCTACAGTCGTTGATAATGCCCTGTTTAGTTAAGAAGGAAGGAAACTGCACAGGAAGCGTTAATTAAGCCCCTGTTTTTAGATTTTTATTATAGGTAGGTAGGTTGAAATAATCATTCTGTACATAATGTCTCACCTATTTACTCTGCTGGCTCAGAGACTTAGAATCTTTCTGTATGTTATATATTAACATACCTAAACGGCTCAGTGACTCAAAGTGTGTCTTGGTCTTCGATAAGAGAGTTTGTCATCATTTCCTATACTTCGCTAGCTCCGGATATATGATTTGAACTCTTGCAAGTAAAAGTATACTATAATAGATACCTATGTGATTCTATCCATGTGTATGTAAAAAATACTACCTATTTGGTGGATTCTTCTCTTCTGTCACATATTATGAGACATAAGAGAAAAATCCACTAAATAGGTCATGAGACTCTTAAAGATGGCTAACTAACCAGCCTGTATCTCAAGCTACCTGCTACCTACATAGATAGGAAGGTAGATACTTTCTATATGCAGTGCAGTGACTGGCTAGTGTTTATTTGTGTCACATGTCGACTGTCGTGGTTGGGACGGCCTTGCGTTCTACCTACATGCTAGTAAGTGGACTTGGTGCAGTAAATAACGTTATGGCCATAACTAGTACCCTTAGCCTCTAATTTCTATTATGAGTGCATGTTGTAATTTCCATTATGTTAGCTACATTAACCTACTAATATAAACGCGAAAGGGGGTTTGGATGTGTGTTTGTTTACTCTTTCACACAAAAACTACTGAATGGATTCCAATGAAACTTATCAATAATGTAGTTTATTTATCAAAATATCACATAGGCATATCAATTATTTCAATATGTTGCGAATTGTCAAAAATATAACGATAGACGAAGTCGCGGGCGCCAGCTAGTAGGTATTGTAAAACTGATCATACTTGATTTGAATGTACGTTGATATTACTTTAATCATAATGAGATCTATGTTAGGTACATAACACCTATGAAATACACACAAGTTGTGCTTATCTAATCAAAGGCGGTTTGGCGTAATGTTGTTATTATTGTCTTACCTTGGTACTTCTTTTCATATTCGATGTCACCTACGACTTTTACCAAACCATGGGCTTTAGTTAAACAGAATAAAGATCTATTATAACTCCATGTGTTAACAATAATCATCAGAACATACCTGTATCCACCTTTATTAAGCAAACGATGTAGTTAAGAGTGCGGCAACGCTGCGTCTGCGCTTAATTTTTCAGAGTTTAAACATAAACCTTGAGTTGAAAACACCATCTATATTGCAAAAACATCACTTTTTATTTGTCATCATCTTTTACATAAATCAACATCCACATACCACAAAAGTGACTACATAAATTTTACTATATTCAAAAATGTACTAAAAGATCTATAAATGCCTACGTACCCTAGAGTTGGGGTATATTTCAATCAATATCTATTACCGTGATAAATCAGTGGTCTGTGCTGTTATGATCGCCAACCAGCCGTGTCAGTCCCATGACCTCAATACCAATAACTTGCTCCATTGTACTTACAATGCGACATAATAATATGACGCACACACACTTGCCATTTGATTTGCAAATCGATGCGATACAAACAATAATAAATTGTAAACTGATAATGATAAAGATCGGGCTTAAATCCATCTATCAATAAGAAGATGAAAAACGTGATAATAGCACGTTTTTGTGCTTATAATCCTGATATTTATATATACAGGTTCCCGTAGGTTTGGGTTAGGTTGCGATTTATATATTGTGAGTCTTGTATACTCTCGAACGTTCTTATCGAACTCGATATAAATAAATTCGTCTTATGCAGTCTAGTTACCAAACCAAAATACCTGAACTTGAACCATACAGGATGGACTCTCGTGGTTTCGGAATTGGCCATCACAGTTCTTGTCAAAAATACATTCTGTTTATATTCAGTTCATTTACAAGATTTACGGCCGGTTTCTCGAACGATGATCAACGAAAAAATCATATAATTACTATGTGTCAAACTCGGATCAATCGTGATTTGGGTTTCCAGAAACCGGCCGTTAAACAATTCTGTAAATGATATACCATTTCGTTTGAGGGTATTACAGTGACTCAGTTAGATTGAATATGATTCAGAAACTGATACTAAGTAATTCAACAGTGGGAGAACCCCTCCGGAATGACGTATCGCTCTATGATCACATTCACCCCATGTGTTTACCTACTTCGCCATATGTAGCGAGTTCTTGCGACCAGGATTTGTGAAGCGTGAACGACATACACGTATAATTCCGACCTGTTTTGATTTATGGAATCTGAGATACAGATTTGTTCTCTGAGAGATTTGAAATAAAGTCTGAATCGAGACTAAAAAGACTTGGAATTGTAAGAAGAAAAACTTGAAAGGCTGAATTTTTTTGGCGCACACGTGACCGTAATATTTTCAATATTCAACTATAACAGAGTGATCTTACTGTTAGAAATCTTGCACACATATTGGAAAAGTTTATAACAGGAAAAGTAAACAAACCTTGTCTTGCTCTTTTACTAGTTTCCGTTGGAGGCTTCGTTCGCGTGGTTTACCGACAAATACGAGTAGTGTACCTAAATATTTTTTTTGGCTCTTTTCCCAAATCCTTTTTTACTTGATGATCCAACATCCTTCCTACCATATAAAAGCGCTGCTATACCGATAGCCTAATAACATAAATTGTTGGAATTGTTTTGATCTCATATTATGATTGGAATCCCACTACGTAATCAATATTTTTTTATTGACTTTTTCATAATTTCTAACTCAAGCTAGTATGCCTTTGGTCAGTTCTGTTACGCGATAAACTAAAACGGTCAGGAGTCGAATGCACCCCACAATGACAGCGAAGCTAAGTTTACACCCAGCACGTGTTTACATCGCCTTCGTCGTGACGAATCGTTTGTTTGTGCGTCTACGGGTTGCGTAACTAACGCCTCTGGCGACACAAGGGGATTGCGACCGCGACGCGACGCCTATGAGCCAAGAAATCTGAACCTTCCTATTAGATTAATTGATCGAATAAACAAAAAACTACCTCTGGCTATAAACGCATTGCTACACTGATGATCTCACATCGCACTGATGCTTCATGGTGGATATTGCTCCGACACTCCATTCTTCTCTGTACCTCGTAACTGTTTGTATACCTTGTAGTATCTTCAGTTGTTGATAATCAGACCGAATACGCGAAGTGGTAGGTTGATAGTGTTTGTATTTCGGGTGGTCTTACTGAATGTGGGATTAGATAGTCTGCCTCGACGGACAAGGTCGCTGATAGCACCGTCGCCAGATAACGATAGTACTGTGTCGGCTTTTTAGATTCGTGCTATATTTTGGCACATTGTAATCGTACTGATTTCAGGATTATACTCGGCAATATTATATCATCTCTATTTATATACTGAGCTCCATGTTTACTTGAGTTCACTATTATACCATACCTGACTTTCTACGATATTTGGGCGATATTTTTCCCAGCCAATAAAGCAGCCAGCGTCCCGATATAGTAAAGATCGATTAGATCCAAGCGTCTATTTATTAGTGGAATTTGTATAACCTCAAATGGGTGCACTTTTCACAATTTATATTTAAGTAATCGCCAATTGTGACATTCCTATTTCCAAGTTAAACTATAGCATGAATCAGTTTCTAAAATCTATGGTCATTCGTCGTATCGCGCAGTTTTCCAGTCCGTGTGTTTCCACGCATGCGCCGGCAGTGCAGTGCCAACGTTCTCATTGCGCAATGACATGTATTAGTAAACAAGGCAAGTGCTCTCTGACATTCTTGCTTCGAAATGAGTTTTACTTTTACAGGGGTAACTTCAAGTGCAAGTATCTAAAGGGTTTTATTTTTATTTTGGGAAAAACATAAAACTGTCTAGTATTCTAGCAGCAGCGATAGCCTACTACGTATTGAATAAAAACTTCGGCAAAATGGTGCCTGACCAAGAAATTTAAGTAAATAATATATGCAGTATCCATTGGATATAATTTTAACTTTATTTATGTGTGTATTTAAAGCTTTTTTATTTTGCGTGTCACATACGCAATTTTTTTTTTATTTTTGATTGCGACAGTCATTCGCAATCACACTCATTTGAAAAACGTGTAGGCAGCTACCGTTTTAAAAAGTCCATGTTTTGGAACTTGTCCAACAATGATGTTGTGACAGGAGAATAATAACTCTAGAAATATAGGTACTACTGTTTGTTTTTAACTGCCGCACTCAGAGATGTCACTTCAACATAAAAGTTACTTAAATTTAGCGGTAAATGGTCCACTTTACGTCGCGGGTGTCGTAGAAAGATAATGTCAATAGGCTGAGCTTTGGTTATCTATAATGCACGTCTCTGAGTGCGAGTCACGTGAAGCCGATTTATTGGTTTTTAAAATTATTTTATGGTCCTATTAATCTTTTCATCCTAATAGGCACACATTTACTTATTTAATCTAGATTATTTTTCATTACATTTGAATTAAATAATAGCATCATACTAATTTAAGTTATATACATATTTAATTTATAGTTTTTTTGTTACCAATTATTAACTGCCAATGGCAAACCTGTTTAGTTAAAAGGAAAATATAATAGAAAATATTAAATAAAAATTCATGAACCTCACAATACCATTTAGTCCTAATAGTCCTAAACTCTTTTACTATGAGCACTTATGAATATAATACCTACTCATAGTAAAGAGACTATATTCAACGGGATTTTATCGCGTACCTTGTTGTGTAAGTACCTTCTGTCTGTTACCTTTCAATTCGTTTCTTACAACAATGCATCTCTCTTCTTTGTATTAAAAAGCAATAATAATACATACAATAACACTTATCAGTTCGTCTGGACAGGTACCTCTATAAATTAACGTATGTAAAAGTAGCTAACTTAGTACTTATTTTATTTGTTTTGACGCCGCTTTTAATCACCCCACCCGTAATGCTTGAAGGTTACGACAGAACTTTCGAGCACGCGCGTTTTTGATCCTTATTGTTGAAGCAATAAAGTGCGTTTTATACTGCTTTGTAGCACTGTTTATTATTTTGATACTGGTTTGGTGACCTAGCTTGGCGCAATGGTTTCTACTGCTAAAAATCGCCTCGTGTTGTATTGAATTCGTATTAGGTCACGCAAGCGTAAACAACAAAAATATCGATTCTACCTAAATAAGGTGGGTGTAGGTACGCTTAGTATGAGGAATTGCAAAGATTTCTTGGCAAAAATAATAATACAATGTGATAATTATTTCTGTTCATTTCTGTTATCCTAAGCATGTTGGTAAGGAAATTGTTCGATTCTTATCTTCAAACGATAACTTTTGCTGAAATAAAATGAATCGAAATTTCAGCGTCCATTCGATCAACAACCACTATTTCTCTACATACTACATTTGTCAAATGTAACTCAAAACTACAAGATCTTAATTCTTCAAAAAAAACGCGCACTGAAAAAATCTTACTGCCTCGTTCCTTCATAGTTTCTAAAAATAATATAAATTCTCCACCACAATGTGTACCAGGCAAATATTCTTGAAATATTAGATATTTTTTCTAATAATGCAAAAATATTTGATCCGTCCCTCGATCCGTTATCCGTAAGGAAAACGTGTTACCTGGGTCCAGCGATTGGAGTTTGTTTTTCTGCCGTTGCTGGCCGGACAACCCTACCTACTTTTATTTATTTTGTTACGTACACAAAAAACAGTTATAATACATTCTGTTGTAATTAAATGGTATATAAAGTTAGAAGGAATAGTCAATGTATAACCAATATCCACAACTTACAACAACGAAATAAAATCTTGCTACATTTTGCGCTAACAGAATAAGAATAAATTAATATATATATATATTGTATACAAATATAATGCCTGTGTTTTAAATTAATAATAGTGTTATTTAAACAAATATAATAGTTATGCTGAGCACAACCGTTTCAGACCATCAAAAAAACTAATATTATTGAATGAAACATACCTAATTATGTTTAATATTAATTCAAGAGGGGCCAGACTGGTTTCGGTTATAATAAAATGAGTTTTCTCATCAAAAAAACTAATATTTGCAAGTTTGCTCAATGAATTCCGCGCATGTTTATATTCCAATGATTACATAACAACTTAAATGGTGCTGGCTTTCAAATTCGTTCATAATTCTGATATATACATTACAATAAAATCATAATAGACTGTATTAAGAAGTATCGACAGGTCCAAATGTTGATAGTTTAGTATTAAATGTGGTTAAACAAATCAATCTTGGTCTTGTATCATTGTACTTCAAATATAAGTTAATCTTTTATCAGAAGATCATTCCGATAGGGCACGAAAAATGGCCCCTATTCTACACATACGAGTACCTAGTCCTGCGAAGGGAACTAGGGACGCTCACCGGACACAAGGCGGCCCTGAGGCGTCATTACTATACATCCTAGTCTATTCATACGTGTGTATATGCTCACATCCCAGCCTATTCAATCCTATGCTATATTCTATCCTAGATCTTATACCTAAACACGATCTAGGCGAGACTTTTATTCATAAAAAAATATGCGGTGTTATTGTAAGAGTATCTGCGAACACCTAACTACTACAAAATACTACAAAGTACCTACTTACTAAAATTTTAGAAAAGATTTTACACTTAAGGTGCAGAAATCCAAGAATAGTAATTAGGCGTCAGATCAAATAAAGCAGATACTTAACTGGTATCATGAATAACTTAAAATATCCAAATTAATGGGCGTAAATGACACTTCTAATAGACATCCCGACATACTCATTAAAATTGAAAGTGTCAAGCCAAAAACAGTATTTTCAATAAAATTACTCTAGAAGATAAATTAACTTGACATGTTCTTGGAGGAACATTATATTTGAGCTGTATGTTTTGAGAGACATGAGACAACTAGGCTTCGACCTCAACTTCGCTAAAATATGTAACTGAAATGTTAATCAAGATAAAATGTTTAAAGTTTCATTCAAATCTGGTTACGACGTGGTTGAAACACAAACATTGAAACATCTATGACTTAAACATTATTCGTAAGATATACTCGTCCGGCGACACACAGAACAGAAATCTCAGCGCAATGGAAAACTACTCATAACTTGAACAGCAGCATACAAAACTTTGTATCAAAGCATTCAAATGAATATAAAGTCAGTATGTAAAGCGAACAGTCCGAATGCCAAATGACGGGGCGATGCACTGGACCGGTAGAATGCAGTCAATGCAGTTCTGTCTATTTGCTCCAGACGACACAAAAGGGGTTCTGGAATCGCGACATGACTCGATAGTCTGAGTGATAAAGTGTTGTCGTGTTGTTGTAGAGATTTGAATACCAAGCGGCTTGAGAGGGTCTCAGAGTACAGCTGGGTCTCTTAGAATAGTCTTTTGAAATGAACTTGTTTATTCATGCAGGGTAGTTCTCACAAACACGTGGATTTTTGTGATATCGTATGCGAAAATTTTTAGATATTCACAAAATTCTTTGTACTACATTTTTATAAATATATTTGCTAAAGAAATTTCCAATATCACAATAGGATCGGTTGCGGTATTGAGTATTGACCACATGTCTACAATCAACTTTACTAAAGAAATTTCCAATATCACTATAAGATCGGTTGCGGTATTGAGTATTGACCACCTGTCTACAATCAACTATCTTTCATAGTAACTAAAAACATTTTTATCGTAGTACTCTTGTTATTCCGAACATTGTTTACTACCTTATACATTCACAATAATCACCATATCGCAATAAAGCTGTTATCTATTCTATGAACACATTGTTTGCATGCCGTGTCGCGGTGCACTAAAATACCTAGGTCTTATCTCGACCCAGATCTACGCTTAATCTTTTTGATGTGATAACAGTTTGTTTGTAGCACGTATTATTATCTACAGAGCTCTTTACAGATTTTAGCCCAGTTTGCGGACTAAACAAACTCGGTTAGTGGGCTTCTTTTCCTTATTATGCCACTAATATCACAAAATATCTAATCTAATAATAACGTTATAAAATATTAAAGTACGTTAGAAATCTAATATTAGTGTTTATAAACTGTAAAATTGCATTATTTTCGAAATGAAAATAATCAAAACAATTAACCTTAGAGAGTTATTCGAATATGCCTGAATAATAATCTAAACGGGCTCAGTGGCGCGTCTTGGGAGAGACCTACGTCCATCAGTGGACTAACATAGGTTGATGATGATGATGAAAAATCTAAACCATATTTTTTTGATTCACGACGGATATAACAATTCAAAGAATTTTATTCAACTATCTTCCAAGTTTTATACATTATTGCAACCTCGTTAAAACAAACAAATGTAATCTTTCATCGCATCGCAACAAAAACTATAATACAAGCAAAATCATAATGGACTCCAAACCGTGACCGATATATGGAACAATGAAACGGCAGACGCCAAAACACGCTACGAATTGACAGACAAAGAATAAAAGTCTTGAAGACGCAGAAAGCACAGACTAGACACTGCACTGCACCGGTCGACGACCTTCCAGAGAGCATGGATGTGGAAACAAGGACGTAGAACGTTTTCTGCGAACACGTGGACAGCACAGCACAGCTTTCAGTGCAATCAACTTTGAGGCAGTTACTCATTATTTAGTTACTACGTGTTCTATTAAAATTTTTATTGTGTTGATAGGCGGCGTGTGGGATTTATAGATTTTTTGTGTTAGGTGAACGCTCTGTTGAGGTTCTAACTAAAGTAATGAGATATAGTTAAAATAAAATCAACTCTATAATGATTCATCTGATAGTTTTTTTAGGTAGTGACTGAAGCGACGTTGGTTATAAAAATATGTTTACTAAAGCCACGTCGTCTGCACTCTCTACTTAGTTTTTCTCTTTGACATGCTCATCGCTATTGCATGTGCAAGCAAAATGCTGCGGAGTCATTATTTGGGTTTGTTTATCAGGTTAATTTGAAATGTATTTTATATATATTTTCTTCGTAGTATCTAACGAATAACTGTTATTGTTTTTTTACAATCGCAGTGTTTTAGACTGATCAATTGATACTGAAAGTCCATAGGTAGTTCGTATAAAAATAAATACCCCAGCTTGATTCAGTTCACCGATTGTCAAATGTATCGCGAACCGTAAATTTGCAGCACGAATGAGCCCATTCCACAAACATTGGCACGAAAAACGCATTTGCATCGGTTTACAATGTTAAAGTGTCGTGTCGTAACCGAGCCCGATGTATCTGATGTTACCAATAACACTGTAAAATGGTGCTTTACCACGTATGCTTACAAGTATGTATTTCCACGTCAGTTCCAGGTCACAAGATCATGACGCTGCGTGCGAATCGTGCGACGCGATTTAGTTGGTCACATTGGTCATCGCCACGAATGTTCAATTATGGATTTCTTGCTTCGAATATATTCGAAGCATTCTTAAAAATACTGTAAAAATAATAACGCGAATGTTTTCGCGTATAATTTTGTTCCATTCAACCTTACTAATTACCACATACTCTGAATTCTCACGTTTCTGTAGAGCCGATTTAAATTAAAAGTTACGGCATCATTTCGCTGTAAATAACCGTCCAACCAACTTCTTAACGTGTTATTTTACGTTCACTGCATTTAGCATCCGGCGACTGTCTACACTAGCAACGGTGCATTGCCAAAAATACTGTTGTATGTCACATAATGATATAGCAAGTGTAGTTGCCTATGCGTTGTCGCGACCTATTTCGGATTCGCCGGTCGATTTGTTTTCAAAGGGTTCTTGGACAAAGGAATGGTTACGTCTCCTTTGATACGCTTGCGGACCGCTACATTGTATACTCTCCTATATCAGCTATATTTCAGCTCTTTTGAGATTCTCTTCTCTATTTTGTTGCTTTTGTATGACAGCTTCGTAGGTATAGTTGAGTATTTGTATACTTAACCCAGTTGTTTTTTGGTGGCTGACGAGTTACACGCTTGAACCTCGAGTAAAACTGTTTTTATCAATTACTGGTGTAGAGTACAGATAATAGAAAATTCATGCCGCATTATTTTTAATTAGAACCGGTTTATAATTAAATGTGAAATACATTTTTTTTATCTCTTAAACAAGTTATATTTAGTGATTATTTGCTATTTGGAATTTATGGTTCGTCAACCATAGTTTCATGACTGTTTTGTGATATGCTGTCAGATTAAACATATGAATGCCGCTTTGGGAGCTGTGACGCTATTTTAAGACGTCTACAGTGTCCTCTTTATCTTCCACACCATGTCTGTCCCACATCCTAATAACCTGTTCCAGAGCGTCTTACATTCCACTAAGCCATGGCTTTCGCAAACGATGAGTTCACTGATCCCCTGAGACTATATGACGCCACGCGCCGTCTTCATTGCCTATGACTTTAGCGTACACCAACTGGACGTTGTTGTATTCCTATAATTAAACAATTTAGCCTGCGAGCAATTTATGTACTTAGCCATCCGAAAATCTATAAAATAAGTCGTTTTACTACCAATGAGCTATTTATTTATCTGTTGTTAGTTTTACTTCGTACTCGTAAATAATCGATTGGCATTCCCTCCAGCTAGACATTCATTCACGTAATGTTTACCGACCGCGTTGTCTTTGATAACGGTTCTTCGGTTTGCATTGCCTCAAAAACATGAAAGTAGTGAATTAATTATAGCTTGACTGGTTTTATTTACACAAATATTTAACGATATGTTTGTAACGCACCTCGTGGCGTGCCCGCGTTCAATCACGACTCCGAAGCGGATTATGCAGCTTTTCGGGACATTTTAAATCTTAGCTTCTTCATCTTAAGGTGAAGTTTCGTTCGACATAAACCTTTCTCGTTTTTGCTGATAAAAGGCATGCCAACGTAATTTGATTTCGTCTTGCGAATCCGTAAAGTTGTTTTTAGGTTGCAGGTGTTTTGGGTAGCAACAAGACATACTATCAATCTTTGTCTGGGAGTATGACCGTCAGCCGAGTTCTCATGTAATCTTTCGGCGGGTACTTGACATTTTTGCAATACCTCTTTTGGTGTTTAATGTTGTCTGACGACAAGTTTATGGACTACTCTGACATTTATCGCGTGCGGTCGTAATCATGAGGGGAAAGTTAACAATTTGCATGATGGATTTGGGAAATTGTTCGTCAGTATAATACTTCGCATGTTCAACTGATAGATTTATTCGAGGAATATTCGCTTTGCGTTTACTGTTTACGTTTTATGCAAGATTAACCTTTTTAAGACTTCTTGTATACTTCTGGAAAATTTTGGTGCTTATAAATCGATGAGTCATGCTAATTTCGCACTATTATGCGCCAAGGTCCTTGCGACAGGACATAAGCCTCACCCCGCGTGTCGGCCCATGAGCCACTCACACCAATGACTTCACACATTAGAATAGGATGTAGAATACAGTACACCTATTTAGAGGTCTTATAGTATTTTTTGGTCAGCCTTCCGTCCATTCATGCGTCTGCGTCGTGTGACAGATATTGTATGCAAATTTGAGTTCAACTGAAATGGTCACTCCAAATGTCTCGCATTGGCGTCAAAACTTTTTGGTTCATTTGAATATTGTTTTAACTTTTAAATTACTTTGAAACATTTGTTGAAAATAGTCTTATTATTTGTTATTTACCTTGTTTTATACCGGACACGTGCTCTGCCGCAAAAATGTTGCTTCAAAATATGTCCGCGACGTAGGTATCCGTCAAATTTAGGTCACTCTTTGTTACATGATCGCTTTGAAATTGGCTTTGATCTTTGTCGTGGAATTTCAGCTACATTGTGTGTACATTTAGAACTATGGCGTTAGGGATTTTCCAAAAATACCATTCAAAATATTAGCAGTTTTTTTTGTGATTATCGCGTGGAATAAATCCATGTTGGGAAGATCCATTTTTTTGAGAGGTTTGTCGACTTTGCAGGGATGTAAAGAGCTCAGGGTGTATTCTGAATTCCCTTTTCATTTGACATTCTAATTAGGGTCATGACGAGACTAATTGATTGATGAAGTTCTCGACGGATCGGTGCGGTTCTGACTTTTCAAATTGCCTGTCTATTTGTATTAAATTGAACTCAAGAGAAGTTTGATTTCTGTCTCTGTTTCTACTATTTAGTAAAGTACTATCTATGTTTGACGTTTTTAGGTTGTTTTTCTCAATATTTCGTTTTTATTTATGCACCAAATCAACAAGTTTGTAACCTCATTAAAATATTTTTGTATCGAAATTATTTTTAGAGAAGCCTTATTTTTACAATATTGTAGGTTCTTAAGAAAATTATAGTATGTAGTTTATTTTTATCCCGTCTGTAGTAGGTAAGTAATTATACTGTAAATGTCGCTGACAAATAAATAATGTAAATATGCTAACATAATATCAAAATAATACTCATCAGAAATTCGCACAATTTTCTTTTAAATATTTGAATTATTGATAATTATAATAGTATCACAAGTTACTTATATTGTTTTATCGAACAAGCTAAATGTACTATTCGCCTTCAGGAATCAACCCCACTCTATGTATTGTGTGATTTTGTGCAAATAAACTTATGTGTACGAGTATGTCTGTATCTTATCTCCAGATACCTTTCATTTTGTATCAGCACACTGATTCGCATTGACACACTGTCAGCTCCTATGACGTAGGTTGTAGTCCTGACGTCACCGCACTGATCAACTCTGCAAATAGATGTGACGCTCAGGAATTAATTTATAAATAAATTGATGCTATTATTTTATGATTATCGTGTTAAGCAATGAACGATAAATCGCATGTATTGTTTGCGATCTAAAATAATCACTATGAACACATAATAGGGTCCGTGATTGCTTGTGTTGTAATTAATGAAACGAGATGTACCTACCTAGTTGTACAATGATTTTTGCTTCATCTGCAGTTTTTGTTTGTTTGAAATTCATATCTATTTTAAGACTTGTATTACTATAAATAAAGCCACGTCTCGTGGAATAATTAAATGAAAATAAATAATTACATATGGCTGTTGGCTTTTGATATTTGTGTTGTTAATTCAAACAATAATGTCGAAATCTTTATACGTTGAACATGTTTAATCTTTGCTAGGCTTCTCTTGTTTTCAACGAACAATCTAATGTTTTAAAACTAAATACTTAAATAAATAAATATATTTACGGTTTTACCAAATAACTTGTTTTGAAGAGAAATGGAAGTTCCACTGTATTGCAATTCGATATGATCACAAATTTTCAATTTGAATTTTATAGTTAAGCTTTTCTAAATATTCTTGTTTCTATTGGTTGTTTAAATGGTATTTACGTCACGTGCCCATAACGATGGGAACATACCACATCCAATAAATGTGCCGTGCGTGACTTAGAAGGTAGAAGTTCTATTTTCCATAAATAAGCGTTAAAAACAATTAAATATGTGCTGAAAACTATGATCCTAGGCTGACATAGCATCATCAATCATGTAAGTTTAAAGTCATACGGTCTATCTTATAAAAAGTTAGCGCAGACTTGTTGTATTGATTACCATACATAATGGTGACATAGAGTCAACGCTAACTTTTTATAAGATAGGGGGTTATTATTAAAAACATCAATACCACTGGCCAGATTAATAACTGCATTCCAAAAGTGTTTAAATTAGATACATTCAACCTCATTTGAATTCCCATTTGGCTGGTATCCTAGCAGTGAAGTTCTGAAATGCCCCGTCCGCCTGTCTCGGCGCAAACATGTTACATAAGTGTGTGAACAGCTAGGTCAAACAAACCCCGTGGATAGTGCCACTTGCCTCGTTATGGCTACAGATCTCATGTCGATGTGTGCTTGTTTGTTCCTAGCTTTTCCTAGCTTTAGAGAAAATGCTTATGCGCTGTCGCTCTGGAAATTTAAGACGTCATATAGATTCCTATATTTTTGCTGTAATACAATGTAGAAATGTAGTCTGAATAAAATATTTCTGAGATAAATTGAGCTACAATGGCTCTAACACTCCCACACGTTCACGCATCAAACATACTATTTTAATATAAAGAAAATTGTGTGATGCTATTTTGATTCCTGCCCCAGATACCGTGTTTTTCCGCGTTCTGAAGAAAATGCGTGTCGATAAACATTTTCGCGCTGGTTTTCTGGTTCAAGTTCGGTATTATTTCATGGTCGATTCACTTTTTTACCAGATTTTTTTTTTGTATAATTAAGGGTTCGTGTTTGTTTTAGTGTAAAACTTTGTCGCAGACACATTTAATAGACTTGCTCACGAAAGAGCCGAATTAAGTTAATGAATCTTTCGTCAAAACTAAACTGAAGCGTACCTACGTTGTACAGCATGGTAAGCGTTGAAATATTCAGTCCATTCCTTGTTTAGACTAGAAGTTGGAATTACCATTGCGTGAGGGTCTCGTGTCTTGTGATTGCGACCTTGGAGGGCCGTCGACCGATGACGTCACAGCCCGTACCCCCTTGTTGCTAAGCCAACCCCCCGACAGGACGATCTGATACGGACGGTGGTATGACTGGTCTTTGTTATTCGAGTTCCAAAATAATTAGTTAAATCTCTTGAATATTTGTGCTATTGTATTGAATTGAAATGATGTAAGTATATAAAATCCTATTTAGTTTTTAGATATAGGTTTAGGATTATTAAACTTATGTATTTATATATTCACCAAATCGTTCTCTTGGCGGTCTTACCGATGGCTGTCTCGGTCAGCCTTAAAATTTCAGGTTCAGTTTATTTATTTCCACGAACAATGCTATGCAATGGAATATTGTAATAGTTCATAGACATAAATAAAATATCTTTGGCTCTTTGACTTGTTGTTGTAGTCTCGTATAATGGAACTGCTCTACTTACAATATCTTTCTTTACTCAATAAAACGCGGTCAGGCCGGCAGACTAGTATTCTATTCCCGTTTTACACATACCTCGATGAACTTGTGACCCGTTTGTGTTATTTCTATCTCGACTCCGCTATCGAGGGTTTTATTCTCGGCCAGATGAATATTAATTGACCAATGATCGAACTGTTCTTGGAATTCTGCAAATAAACTTGCAGAAAATCGTAGAATAGTATCAAACAGGATATATCAAGGTTTGAATCTAGAATATCTGATGAGGATAGAAACTGAAAGAACACAGTAAGTTTGGGCATTATGCATGCTGTAATATTATGATGTTCCAACTAAACCATAAAAAACTACAGTTCACTGTACGGCATTGAGCCTCCTCATAAGATAGATCAGTTGTCTGGCGTGTGGGTCTCTGAATGTTTTTTAAAAATAATATTGAAATGTCAGTATTATTGGAAAAATCGCTGCAGTATTCTCGGCACTGTTTGTCTTCACTGTTCAGAGCACATTTTACAACAAAGGAACATTGCGACAATTTCTAAAAAGTCAATAACAACTCATGTGCATGTTCCCAGTACCCCTACTGGAAATGAAGGGGTGCTTCAAAGTGAAATAAGGGCAAATTTGAGCCCCCAGTAGATTGGACAGACAACGTGTCCTTGTGCACAAACAACATGCTTGGATGAAATTTATAGCGTTTTAAAACAGTGTTGCCTGTTCAAAATAAACCGTAAAAGCTGAACGTATTTGGAAACACACGAGTCTTCTAAAGATTTAAACGATGTGTGTTACTGGTAGAAGCTTAGCAATGGGGTGACTGATTGTGGGTGACGTATTAATTATGATTTAATTTTAAACAAATATAAATAAGTAAGTACCTATACAAATATTCATTGACAGTTCACAAATCATCATCCAATCTAACTACGATATGCTTGTACTATTAGAACTAAATTATCAAAAAACTACACAAAAAACCAAACGCAAAACAAATAAGAAAAACAAAGTGTTTTAGTAAAATTGCCTTGAAAATCTAAAAGTCCTTGAATTCGACTAACCAATATTCTCTAACTTGCATGGAAGGTGCTTGAAGTTTATGACGTCCGGAGTTTTAGGACTGCTTCTAAAATTCGTCGGATAATACCGAAAGGGCACGGGGTGAAGGACGCCTCGTGTTTTCTGCTCGGAAATCGGCGATCGATACTCTGTCTGTTCCCCAGCTATGCAAATATCAGTCTTATCTCTCCGGCTCCAAAGTTTATTTGCGATCCGGAACAGTTTGTTGACCTGTTGGGCGTCTACGTGTTTAGAATGTGAGTGCCTCCAATTTTAAACAGTGTCTTTATTATTTATAAACTTACGGTTTAGCGTTTAGGCGGATACTTTCTAAATTCCCACTGGGGGTGGTCTGTTTCAGTTTCGATATTTTACCTCAAATTTTCCTTAATGCTGGGACGTGATAGTAATCTATATGAAAGACCCCAAAGAGATCTAAAAGTAAGATAAAGAACCAAAAGAGAGTCGACCAGTAGAAATAGATTTGATGATTTAGATTACGAGATGTCCAATATTCTGAAGCCAAACAAAAAGAAGAAAAGCGTTTGATCGTATTAGGCCGACGCGACGGCGACAAAGTTCGACTGCGCAATATCGGCAAGCCATATTACGATTCTAGAAACGTCCGCTTGCCCGTATTATCAAGACCCGATTGGACAAAATGTTTTTGCCTAGTAGAAACAAAACTCGAAAGGTTGTTTTCAAACTGATTCTCAGTACTGATAAAGCTAACACTGCAAAATTGAAAAGAACTTAGTTCTGTAAAACTGTTTGCATTATATGTTTTATCATTTGAGCTCTTTATTATGCTTTGTATCTGTACCACAGAATAAATGAGGTTACTTCGTCAATACGATCATTACTCAATTGATACCCGGATTGTTATTGTTGCTAGCCTGTGCCCTCGACTTCGGTTAGACAAAGAGTCATGTCATCGTATGATCAATCCAATCATATTCAGTAGATGTTAGTATTGAAAGTTATATGTCCTTGATCTTTCGGACAAACTCGATACAAAGTCTTCAACTGATACAAACTTTTATTTCAGTACCGTAGTTTTTGTGTCATCAAATGACACAAAAAATTCGTCACAGCTCAGTTGGTAGTTTTTTCCCTTACATGCTGTGGGTGGGTTTGATTCCCACCCAGAGCAAAAATTTGTTGGATGAACGTAAATATTGTTTCTATAAGTCCATTAGCAATCTAGTTCACATAGTACAAGCTTTGCTCAGTTTAGGACTAGAGTGTGATGTGTGGAATGTCCGTGGATAAGAAATGCAAAGGGCAGGAGCAAATCACTTAGCTCGACAAACGTCTATGAAAAGAACAAAGATGAAGTAATCCATCAACCAATAAATCGATCACGTATTTATACATCGATACTCACCTCATTTATCTTGAAACATACCAGCTTATTAACCTCGGTATTTGCCACCGTAACATCGATTTGAATCAATTGCTTTTGTGACAAGCGTGAATTTATCGAGTCTTTAGCACTTTGCTACATTATTTACGCCCTTATTACAAGCATATGAAAGCTGTATGATTACTTTACGAGTGATTGTGTTTGCTGACTGGGGGATATGGTCATGTATCAGCTATTTGACTTTGAGTCCACATTTGAAATAGACTAGGCAGCTTTTTGGATATCATTTAGCTTTCCAACTCATTGTAAGTTACTTTATTTTATCACATACAGTGGATTTCATTTATTACGACCTTGGTTGTAGCGACCATTTGCCTATAGCGACGTTAAATCTAAGTCCCTTGAATTTAATGCATACTTTAGTACAAAAGTCATGTGGCTATAGCGACTTTGGATGTAACGCCGAAGTCGGGTGTAGCGACTGCTTTGATGAGTCATTTGTTACAAATTCCTAGAAATCCCATGCAGATATTTCGACCGGAGTCGGCCGCCAAAGACACAAAGATTTCTTATCTTTTGTTTACATCCACACAGATGGTCAACAATTGTGGAGACCTTTACCTTTTGTTTATAGATATCAGCTACGTAGGTAGGGAAGCGTGTACGTTTCGGAGTTAAATTTATGGTTCAGTTACAAAGTGATATTCTGAGTAGCAACTGGGTTTAGTAAACTTTTGAATAAGTATGGCTGCTAGACGCTCATGCACTGTTAAAGAAAAGGCTGAAATCATGTACATGTGTACACGTGTCTGTATCTCTTTACCTTTGCCTGTAACGACTTGCGGATATAACGACGAAAATAGAGTGGTCCCTTCATCGTCGTTATACCCGAAATCCACTGTATTTCTTTCAATTCTCTTAGCTTCAAATCCCATTGCGTAAGCTTTACTCAGTAGCATTTGAGATGCAATCTTACTCGATGAGATATCTTCAATGTTAAGATAGGGCTTCCAAAGTATATTTTACATCAACACATTCTTGCTGCTCTTTCTATGTATAACGGTAGCGTACTAATCCACCAATTACGCAAAATCGTGCCAAAGTGAACTCTACCTAAAGCTCTTCGCTCAAAGCTCCTTTCAGATCGTGCTGCTGAGAGGGATGAAATATTAAATTACACCTCCCGCTCCATCGTAACTCGTAAACAAGCGCAGTATTGATTTGTTGTGACCCTGGTACTGTGTGTTACTTAATCTGTGAGGGTCGAGTACTACATGTTAATTCATCTGTGGTGCTGCTGGTATATAGTAGTCTGTGCCTTTGTTTTTGTTTTGCCGGCGGTGTCGTATTATTTTGCTATGAACTTTGTTTATTATTGAATAATGTTTGATTTAGTTTTAGTCCGGTGTCCACTAGGGCGTGGGACGTAGGTGTACGGTTCGGACCGTGCACGTGCTAGTATTTTAGTCAATTGCTCCATCCGCTCCTAATTTTTCACATGCTCATTCATCACCATTATCATTTCGACCGGAATGTTTCTTTTTTCTATTGTGCTCTTTGTTCACGCCAACTCCTTGAAAAGCTCAGCCGCTGTTGCCCTGCTATTTCGATATTATTCTGATACAAATTGTAGTCCTAGTTAACTAAAAGCACAGTCCAAACCGACTTGCATTTATACATATGAAGTTTGCTTTGTTTGCGTACCGCAGCAAGCGTACAGAAACTAGCATCAATACGTACGTGCCTCACTATTTGTATTTTATACGTGACGCTATAGTGGACGTTGACCCGTATACGTTTGTTGTGCTACCAGATTTTACTAATTAATTATTTGCGAGACGGATGGTTTGTTTGGAATTCGTATTTCAGTATTTTAATGGCTTTCTAATTAAATTCTACGAGTTTTAATAACTTGTGGTGTTTATTATTAACGAAAAGAGTTAAATACATTTGTTTTCGTTCTAATATGTATGAAGCCTTGTTTGTTATGTCAAATGAAAGTATTTACCTACTTACAATTATTCCGTGTTGTTGTTGAGATCATGATCTGTCTATAACACCTACAATGTTCTGATTCACGAGAAGTTATTGAACCGAAAAGTCTAGTTTCATCCAATAGGTACTGAACGTAGAACTATGTAAGGAGTTTGCGTCAGCTGACGAAAAGTTTAGTGCTGAATACCTCAGCAGAACAGAGTTACAGTTTTGTAGAAGAATTTGTAACAGTAGTTCGTTACAAAGTATGTTTTTGCATTGTTATTGCTAAAGTATAAATTACTTCAATATTGCTAACCAGGGATCTACTTGGATAAGGTAGAGGAGACTATTTGTGGTATGGATGGAGTTAGCTTGCTGGTTTAGTTTGGTGCATTTAGTCACTACACCACACTAAAATAGCAAGATAAATCATCTAGTGTAATGCGCTCCTAAAATCTTGTAATTTGCTTACTCCCAGTCTACCAAAACAAGGGTAGTTCCTTGAAAGGGTGCGACATGTGTCAGTATAAATTCAGGCATATTAGATTAAACCTTCATGACTCAGAGAGATGGACGATGTGCATTGTCTCACAGCGTATTTCAATGGGCCTACTTTGCGTGGTTAAACTCTGCCAATAATATTGAATACAGATGGATAACTTTTAGACCAGAACAATAGATATTTCCAACAATTTTCTCTCATAAAAAAATTTGTAAACAAATGGGTTTATCCTACGTCAAACTTATCTAAGAATCTTTAAAAACAGGATGTTCATTTACATTCTCCGTGACTGTTTTGCGATACAATCTTCTGATTATCATGTCGAATACTTAACTGTGAGTTTCCAATAAAAATGACATTTGCACAATCTTACTAATGTTTTAAATGTTACAATTAATACCCTACGTAAAGGGTTAACAATAGATACCATTGTGATAAATAGAAACCCCCATTACTGATAAACTACCAACAAAAACACTCCAATCTCCGACATTTTCAATTTTGTTATCTACTCCATGTAACTGAAGCTCGATTCACTGTCAATTCTACCTTTATTGATTTTATCGTACCTGGGAGCTGAGTACGAATTGATGTGACTATCGTAAACATAGCGTATTTTAGACACACTGCGCGCTACCGCTGCGACTTTCGACAGTAAAGCTGATGTCGACGCGCAGTGTATCTCAAATACGGCAGTTTCGATACGTTGACGATTGTCATATTTATTTGTGCACTGGCAAAAGTAACTACATATACTTACAGCTATAGAAGTTAAGGTCTGTCAAATACAGACTTGAATTGAATGCGATGGCACGTACTACGATTTGCAAATGAAATTACTCCATATAAAACTAATTATGTAGAGTTTAATGATTCGATAACCAATAGGTACACATGATAATTTTGTAAATTACCAGTTAATGGTGTTTACGGGATTTATTTATTTTATCTTCCTAATTAAAGAGTATTTTTGTCTTCATTAAATTATAGTAATCACTATCTCTGATGTAAAATGTATATGTATGTCATAGTTAGACCTAATAATGTTTTCAGACTAAGTAAACTGGTTTCTGTTAGCTTTGAATGCAATTAAAATGTTTGTGGCAAACATATTGACATTTAGTACGAACAGCCTATTCGAAATTACATACAGTTTATTCGATACGAACTAAATTACTTGCCATGCAAATCGGAATCCAAAATGAATGCAAAAAAGCTTATTTTAAATTGAAAACATAATGAAAGTGCCCTATTCCTGGAACGTCTGATTGCCATGCCACGTAGCTAAATGAAATTATCGGAAAACTGCTTACTAGAATATGAAAACAGCCTTTTGATGTGGGCCGAATCATTAATAACGAATTGTATAGCAGTTTATTTCTATTTCAAGAATATTTTGTGCTATCAAAAGCGTTTAACGGACGGCATATTTTGGGAAATTTTGAAGTTAATTATAATATAGATAGATAACTAAAAGTTTTTTAAAGACTTTGTGCCTATTGGGTATATGTGGTCCCGATTTGTATACATTTATCACAATTGAATTTTTTTGTATTTGTTGTACTAAGTCATAATATTTCATCATACAGTGTGCCTTATATATAAGTAACTTAAATAATACAAATAGTTTGTAAAAACTAAATCTTGCTAATTTTCAGCAATAAAACATTCTCACTGACACTTAACATACGATTCAAATGATACTTGTAATTTCACTGAGTTAAATATTATATCGATGAGTACATATTTACTCACGATTTTGTACCGAATGTGTTGCAGTCCAAAGTTTTATCTAATGTTAATTCGAACTAAAATGTTACGCCTTAAACGGAACTAATATCAGTCTGGCGGAAGGACCAACGAGCCGTTCCCGTAATGGATTTCGCATGGATAACGTAGTAAGGCTTTAAACATGCTTCACAAAATGAAATGTTTTGTAGTTGCTACTAAATGTATGTTCTGGAATTTACTGAGCATTTTATTTAAATTGAACGTTTTAAAATGGTTTTTTGTTAATATTTTCTATCGTTTCCTAGTGTGTAATGTTTTTAATATTATAATCTTTAATTACTGTAATTGGATTTTAAAACCGTCCTTAATAGTAATTCAGTATGTTTTTGGTAAAATAATTACCTCTTCATCATACATAGCCATTTTCACATTTTCCATTATTACCTTCAGCTACTAAAGTATTGTAAGGCTTCCGTTTTTCTTAGAAAGAACTCCAAGCTAAAAACAAAAATAACTACAACTTAATTACGTAATTCACTAAGAAATCAAGTTTATTCTGGAAACGACTTTCAGACGGATCCAACAACAAATTGATTCTGGCTGTTGACATTATCAAAGGATATATTATTACGTTATTGGTATCAGGAAATTGCTGAAGTATAACTTTACCTCAGATGGCTGAGCAAGAATAAATGTGACAATCGTAAACGTAAAGTATTAAAAATACACTGCACGCTAACGCTACAACGTTGGATAGTAAAGCTCATTTTGACGCGCAATGTATCTCAAATACTTCGATACGTTTATGAGTGTCAGATTTATTCGTGCTCACCGCCCAGTTCGGATTTCAGTAAGGAGCTTATTCAGCCCGTCTCGGCGTAGGCGTCTCTGTTCTCCGAAGTCTATTCAGCTCGGAGAATGTTGCCATGGTTACTCTGCTTATGGGCGACGAGCTTCAGCCTGTGATTTTGCTTAATCAATACAGTAGATACCTGGAACTCTCCCAAAATATGACACAAGTTTGTGAGGAGTTGGATCTGGCTTCGAGACACGAGTGAATTATTGATTTTGAAATATTAAGGTTTATACCGAAAATGAATCCATATGGATTGGTATTAATCATGTTAGTATTGTTTATCAATGAATTTATTTTATTATCGGTGTGCTACATTTCTCCCCCATCACCTATTTCTGCGTTTTATTGCCAATTTTCCGGAAATAATTAGAAATGTCATAAATCATATTTTCAAAGTAACGTATAGATCGTATGTGTTAGAAGTGTAATTTCCCGCGACACAGAAGCGTCCAGTGTCTGTAGAGCTGCTTATTGAATTTACTGCACTGCGGGCGGAGCTCATTATCTTGATATTCAAGTAGGTCGTCTTGCTTATTGAGTTGTGTACGTGCTGTCAATGATATCAGCTAACCAGTACCGTGTTGGGCGCCACTATGCGAATGGATTGTTTTTATGACGAAAAAAGTACAGATTATCTAGTGATTGTCAGTTCATCTTACTCTGTATTATTAAACAATAGGTATCTACGTCCGTAAGATTATTAGATTATTAAGAAAAGCTTTCACGATGAAACAAAGTTTCTTAGAAATAAAGACAATTATACCCTTCGACGTTAATTAACGCGAAGTTAGCTTCGATTCTTGAAATAAAGCGTGTTTTCTTTTATATTCTGTTAGCTCTGGTAAAAGGTATATTTATCACAAAGATAAAACACTCACCACTTAGTTCAACGTCCAGATTGAGGGTTAAGGCTCCAGAGGCTAAAAGCGTATAGTAAGTTGTGTCATTTGCTACTGAAAGCTGAAACTCAAATGCGTCCATATTTTAATTTCTGGCATAAATTATGCAAAAGTATCTCAGTGCTCTTAGCATGTGTGCCATGTTTGCATACATTATGCATTTTGTAAAAGTTTATTTACGGCTGAAAATTTGCTGCATTGCAAAGCTGAAAAATAGACCAACTGTAAAGAACGTGTTTTTTGCTTTTTTCCTCATCAAACATCTTCAAAGATTGTTTATTACCAAAAGCAGAGAACGTGTTTGGCTACATTGGGAATAACAATCGTGTTCGTAAGCATATCATTAAACGAGTACATATGTATATCATTTTCAGATGCACCCTACGGTTCCCATCCACGAATATTCGTCTGGAGTTCCAATCTCTGGTGGAGGAGAGTGGGGCCGGCGGCAGTTCTGCGCCGATGCCTCCCCTCCGCATCACCATACCCACGGACAGCGACGGCCGAAGCCCTGCGCCTTCCCCTACAGGTAACTAAACTAGTCAAGTTGATGTGTGGACATGTGTATGCGATTATGTAGAACGGATGGAGGTTACCAAAGTTCTGATAGAACAGCCACTGACACAAATACCACTAGCATAAATGATTGTTTCTTCATCCCTTCTCTCCCTAGGCATTGTAAATAGCATGTAAGATGGCCGGTTTCATCTTCTACAGGTTTAAGCGTAGGACGACTGAAAACGGAAGCGACTGAGCCGAAATAAGACCATACTGAAGCCAATAAATAGATCTAACTGACTTTATATTGGTGTAATATGTTATGTGTCGTGTTCCAGGTACAATAAGCGCGGCCAACAGTTGTCCGACGTCGCCGCGCGGCGCGGGCTCGTCGGGGCGCCGACACGTGGACCTCGGCCTCGTGGCGCACTACAGCGCGCTCGCAGAACCACGGCAGAGCTCCAATGGCACTGGGGTCAGTATACCGCTCGTGTCTCAAGTTTTATTTCTTGTCATGTTTCTGTAGATACCTAATGTTCACTTTAGATAAGTTAGCGTATAATAGTCAGTGTTTTCCTTTGTAAAACCTTCAGTGTTATCGGGGGTGTACTTGTAAACTGTAAATTGTAATAGATTTGACCATCTTCATGCAAGCAAACTGCTAAAACTTTGGCAACGTACAAATCGGCCAAAGAACAAGTTTTACTACCATGATAGCCTATGATGGTAATCAAATATAAATTTGAATCGTATTTGTTCCTAGTGAATTTGCAGCGTGGTTCTTCGACTTAAAGCATCCTGCCTTCTAAAGCGAAGTATAAGTACAAGAGCTGTTCCATCAATTGCAGGGTTCCCTATCAGACTCAAAGTCCGGCTACAGCAGCCGCGACGTGCGCGACTCTCGCGAGCCCCGCGACGCGCGCGACGATGCCAAGCCTCCCTACAGCTACGCGCAGCTCATCGTGCAAGCCGTGGCCTCCGCGCAGGACAAGCAGCTCACGCTCAGCGGGATCTACAGCTACATCACCAAGCACTACCCCTACTACCGCACCGCGGACAAGGGGTGGCAGAACTCTATACGTCACAATTTGTCACTCAATCGGTAAGACTTCTCTAGAACCTTCTATTAGCAGGTACATGTGCAAGCGAGAAATATCTTCTGTATCTTTTGTGATTTGTTATCAGACTGTATTTTAGTATAAGGAATTGATTTGATGAAATTGTTGTGATGTTGTAAAAAATAACGAAAGTTAGTTTTTTATAACACCAGAAACTCCCCAATGAAATGTTGTCACTGGTTAAAATATCAAGAAAATGTAAGATGAATTGATACAAATGTTATAGGAGAGATCACATATTGTGCTTTTCCAGGTACTTCATAAAAGTGCCTCGCAGCCAAGAGGAGCCTGGCAAGGGCAGCTTCTGGCGCATCGACCCGCAGAGCGAAGGCAAGCTCATCGAGCTCGCCTTCCGACCGCGCCGGCCGCGCGGCGTGCAGTTCCGAGCGCCTTTCGGTCTCTCCTCCAGGTAACACACTACCACTTTAGGTATTCTCCCACATCATCATCATCAACAATAACATCAACTGCCTGATCTAGGCAAATATCGAGCGGGTTTTACCTCACATGGCATGCTTTTAGCTATAGGTTATTGTTAATATTTAGTAAGGTACAATGCTTTGCTTTATTTGTTTCTGGTTTCTTCGAACCAAAACGCGGCAATGCAAGCATCATTGCTAGTGCACAAGCAAATGAGACTTAGCGTCTTAACGTTGGGTCCTCAACTAAAGTTCTCAAAACACGGTATACATACGGTATTTAACGGACTTAGTCGGTGAAGCATAGCAAACAAAAACAAGGTAAAAAATACGTTCTGAGCGTATCTCTTTTTCTTTTTTTTTGTTGTCTAAATGTCTTATAGGAATACAAGATCTCCTCAGTTCTTGAGTATAGACCCGCTTAGTACGAATGTCTTTTACAGGTAACGAAGGCTCGGGCTCAGTGCCCTGTGTAAAGGATGAGTGCTGGTGTAGTCAAATCGGTTCTTTGAGGTACTAGATTCAAACTTTTGATATGTATAAAGCGTACCTTAGTCCATCAATATGTAAACTAGATTCATGATGGCAGTAACGCCTCTATCAAAATTAACTGTTTAAAGAAAGTTTTAATTAAAAATTAGACATGAGGTCTGGTAAAGCGCCATAAACACGTCATGATAGTTTTTCCATAGTTTGTTCTAGAAGGTATGTCTATATATGTGGGATGTTCATCTGTTCCCTTGTAGCTCATAAACGATTCATTCGATTTTAGCAAATTAAGTGTCAAATGACGCGTCTGGACAGTACGGGTGACACAGGCTAAGTGACGTCATCGTTTGTTTGTTATTACGGAAAATAAAGGCATATTTCATGCAGCTGAAACAATATATAAAAATAAACCTAAAATATTAAGTTTGGTATCAAATTTATTTTAGATTACTATTCAAAATTTACATTCTAAATACCTACTTACGGTCTATCTTATAAAAAGTTAGCGGAAACTTGATGTCTTGATTACCGTACGTAATGGTGACATAATGTCATCGCTAACTTTTTATAAGATATGGGGTTTATAGTATAGGTGAACATCAAGTTGATTTAATGGACTTATCTTTATAATTATCTTAATTATCTTTTATCTGAATAGTTGTTTAGATGATGTTGGTTGTTGTTTGCAGGAGTGCGCCGACGTCGCCGTCGCAGGTGGGCGTGTCGGGGCTGGTGACGCCTGAGGAGCTCTCGCGCGAGCCCACGCCAGACCTCTTCACCGCCGAGGAGCACGACCAGCAGGTAACATTACATCAATACTAGGTACAATAGCAGACTATTGTGCCCCTCGTGCCCTTATCACCTGCATGAGGGTAGTGAATGCAGCCACAGGTCGTACTGTTCATTCATTCATTCCAACCCCCAGCTTTCACTAAACTACAGATACACTAGGAACTTGAAAAATGGGTCATGTTCATGTATGACATGACTCTGAAACAGTTATTTACCAGCAAACCTTCTATTGAGTGGACTATTGATGGCTGCGCAAATACGACGACTAGGTATTATTTGCGAGGGTTGTACCTAGCACGGCATGCTTCTAGCTGTAGACCACCTGCTTGTTCCATTTTTTCTCATAAAGACGAAGGTAAAATAGCCTAAATACCTATGTGAACTAATTTAATAACAGTTGTAGTATCGATACGATAAGAATAAGCAGCAGGTAGCCACACTAACGTGGTGTCTCAGTCAACTCTAGGGGATTAGGATCTGCTTCTTTACTCTGGACTCTAGAGACGAAACGGAACTCAATTTAAGATGAGGTTACTACCAATATTTTTATAATCCTACATCTTCAAATGATTTTTATTTATTTATTTGCACCTTCTTAAGGTACTATACTTCTGTTCCTATATTTGTAAATACTTAGAGATAAGTAACAACAAAAAATAAATCAACAAAATACAAACAATTTTATAAAAAAGATTTAAGAATTTTGCGGCAACACTGTGTCTGTAAAAATACTTGGCTCGCACAGACGAGACAGTGTAGATAGATAGGTAAGTAGCAGAGGCGTCTCTAGCCCTTGTGGCGCCCGTGTGCAACCAGTACTCTGGCGCCCTCTAGTAGGATCGGGGTCAATACTAACAGTTATTGTTAAAGATGCTGCATTAAGTAATTAAGTGGCAACACTTAATATTTGATTTAAGTTAATTTTAAGTTGTTACGCTTGCAACTTTCTCTGCAACTGAACGCCATAGAAGATAGGTACATGTAATTTTGTCTATCGTCGTTTCACCTAAATAAAATTCCACGTGTAAACTTTGCGTTGTTATTTCCAAAAGTCCTATCCTAATAGTTATATTTTCAAACGGAAATTCAGATGCAAATGGTGAAATTTAAATGATGTCGGGAAGCAAAAAGTTTTTTTAGGAAGGAAGGTGTTCTAAGAATAAAAAAATTTCAACTTTCTAGTTCCTTCAAAAATATTTAATTGAAAAGCTATTATTTATTTATTCATTAATGCCACACCATCGGCACATTCACACATAATATATACATTCTTTATAAATTTGTTACGTTCTTGGACGATGTGATGCGCCATTACAGGTGCAAACAACTTAGTATCGTTATAGTAACGAGTTTTAAGTAGGTACAATTGTGTTAAAAAAATTTGATTTTGCATTAAACATTTTTGAAACTAAAAAATAAACTTCCAACAAACTTAAAAAACTTATCATAGGAACAAAAGCTACACACAGTTTAATTTAATTAACAAGTATCGACATAGTAACAAATTTTAAGTACAATTCTATTAAAATTTATGTTTTTTATACTAAACACTTTTGAAACTAAAAAAAATATAAACTTCCAACAAACATAAAAACCCATAATAGGAACAAGAGCTATACACAGTTGAATTCAATTAATAATAAGGCGGCCAGACATCTCACACAATGTAATCAAAATTTTAAAAAAAGTAACAATTAAAAACTTCTTACAAACAGTAAAGACCTAAAAAATATGTATACACATATAATATATTTATAAAATATATATGGCTTGCTATTATAGTTACATAACAAACAGGACGCTGCTCGTACACACAAATGTATTTACAAAAAAGTTACTTTGCGAGCTTTTGCATTAGCGAAATCTTTAACAATGTCACTAACTTCAATTTTGAATTCATGTTCAATACTTATTAATGATAAATTTGTCAATCTACTTTGCGACAATGTTGATCTAAGGTAGTTTTTAATTATTTTTAGTTTAGAAAATGACCTTTCGCTATGTGCTACCGTGACTGGAAGTGTCAGGTATATCCTCAGTGCTGTGGACAGATTTGGGAACACTGAAATTAATTTATTCGTAAACAAGTAATTTAAAATATCCAACGGCGTAGTGGAATCATCAATAAACATCGGTAATAATTCGATTTCATTATAGAGGTCGAACTGATCCACATCTGAAGAGCCAGCATGGCAAAGTTTCTTTTCTAAATTAGAGCAATGTGTTTTTTTTGTATCAGAGTCCAAATCTTTCCAATGTTTCAATTTTTGAAGAAATGAAAAAATTACATTATGTTCATTCAAAAGTTCGAACCGTTCGTCGAACTTAGTAATTGCGGTGTCTAACAAATAGTAGTAAAAATTTACTTTAAAATATTTTTTCGCGTCTGTTATCGGTTCATCCTCCGCCTCATAATTAAACAACCTTTTACGAGCGCGAGGGCGTGCAGGTGTGGGAAATTCTACTATTGCCTCGACTTCTTCCGCTACAGTTTTCGCCCGGTTAAGAAGCTCCTCAAAAGCCGAGTCATTGCGGAATTCAGATAAACTTGTTTTTACATTATTAATCATTTTTACCGCTTCTGACAATATAACGTCTGACTTTTGAAGGGCCTTGCTAACTATATTTATTTTACTTAAAATTTCAAACCAGACAAGCAGAGAGCAGATGAATTTAAACGACTTAATTTTTGCCAATAATGAATTTGCCGTATTTCTTGACTCTGCATCTTTGCTCCTATCGGAATATATAGTAAACAAGGCATCATACACCTTTCCCAGTTCAAAACGTAGAGCTTTTACTGCTTCAACCCTGCTCTCCCATCGAGTATTTGAGAGTGGTTTTAGACTTAAAGTTGGCACTTCTTTAGCAAGTATTTGCCAACGTGCTGTTGACGCAGAAAAAAAAACATAAATTTCCTGCACAATTGAAAAGAAATTGACTATTTCTAATGAACTTTTAGCAGCGTCATTCACTACCAAATTTAGGGTGTGTGCCGCACAAGGTACATAAAATGCGCGCGGGTTTAAATCTAAAATTCGTTTTTGTAGACCTATATTTTTCCCTTTCATGTTTGCACCATTATCATAACCTTGACCACGCATATCTTGTATGTCAATTTCGTTTGAGATTAAAAAATCTAACAAAAATTGAGTTAAGCCCAGGCCAGTAGTGTCTGTAATAGGAAAAAATCCCAGAAAGTGTTCTTTTACTTCAGCCTTGTTGTTGTTTGCATTTAAAAGAACGTACCGTACGACAACCGATATTTGTTCTTCGTGTGCAATATCTGGAGTGCAATCTAAAATAATGGAAAAATATTTAGATTGTGTCAATTCCAACACAATAGTTTTTTTTATTCTTTCTCCTAATAATTTTATTATTTCATTCTGAATATTATGGCCAAGATAATGAGTTAGGCGTGACTCGGATTTTTGAATAAGAGCAATGTGTTCGGCAAGCACATTATCAAAGTTAGAGGTATATTCAACCAGCTTTAAAAAATTACCATTATCAGAATCGTACATTTTTTGAGATCTTCCCCGTAGAGCCAGACATTGCCTCGCTAAAAAATGAATTATGTTGATTATTCGTTCGAGTACTGCAACCCAACGTTTTTTTTCCCGATCAATTTCACTTTGGTGCAAGAAATCTACCGACTTTTCTTTTAAAATAACAGTTTTCAATGTAATTTGTTTCTTAAGACATGATAGGTGCCCTAAACTCTTTTCATGACGTTCTATAGCAGTAGACAAATGCTGCCAATCTTTGTAACCTATTTCACCATTAAAAGGAGTCGGAGTCGCATCAGCATGAAAAAGTTTACAATAAAAACAATAAACAGAATCAGTTGACTTAGAGTAAACCAGCCAGTTTCTTAAAATGGTTTCATTATTTAACATCTTTTTAGTATAATAAGCATTTGAAAAAGATCTTTTCGAACTATTCGAAGGATATGAACCCACTTTTACCTGTACTGGCCCACGCTCCATCAAAAATATTCTCTGTTTATCGGATAACACCTGTGGCCATAACGCGAGATCATTCATTATACCTTCTCGAAGTATATTCTCCGGGGACGCTTCGGCACTAGGAGGTTCTTCGTCTTCTTCAACTGCCGACGACAAAGACAGCAGCGGCGGCGGCGGTGACGTAGAAGTGACGAGTTCTGCTGTAGAATTATCTTGGGTTTTATATGTCTCTGTCTCCAGGTGTTCGTCCGAGGATGGACCGGGTCGAACAAAATACTTTTTAATAGAACTTGTATTCTTTTTCAGAGACACTTCCTTCTCCAGCTTTCTTTTTCGACTCTCTGCACCAGAAAGTTTCTTTTTTCCATCGCCATCAGACATCTAAAATAAATAATAAACTAAGTATAAGCACCTAAAACACCTAACAGTGTAAATTATTATAGGCCCAGAGAAATAGTTGCAACTTGGACTAAGTATTATTTATTACTAGCTTCTGCCCGCGACTTCGTCCGCGAGAAATTCGTACTTATATCGCGATTCCCCCGGGATTTGTGATCATCTGTGCACTTTTCCGGGATAAAAAGTAGCCTATGTCCTTCCCCAGGACTCAAGCTATCGCCTATCCTATTATCTCCATACCAACATTCATCCAAATCGGTTCAGTGGTTGAGCCGTGAAAGCGTAACACACAGCTAGACAGACAGACAGAGTTACTTTCGCATTTATAATATAAGTTGGGATATTATGACACATCAATCAACGTCGCGGTACCTACATTAAGCAATCAAACGTAATAAATAAATGAAATAAAAAAGTAGTTCGTTGTTCAAAAGGTTAGGTACAAGTAAGACCTAAATAAATACCTTAGTATACTAGTAGGTACATATTAAAGCATTTTAACTTACCATGTTTGTTTCGCACTATCTTCACTATCTATCACTCCACTCGATGTTTTGTTTTTTTTTAATGAATTTCGCTACTTCCGACCTCGTGACATGTCGCAATAATTGTGCAAGCAAAAATCAAATCTTCCCTTTTATATATTTTTTATCAAAAGAAAAGCCGATTTACTTCATATTTACATGTTTATTCAAAGATGATACTTAATCCAATAGCATCAAGGCTTATTTTACAAAACCACGGTGCGGTAAAACAAAAATTGCGGCACGCGTACACAAGCCTTTGAAAATGCCGCCCCGCACGTCCCTGGGAATTTTAATTTGAACTTTATAGCATTGTAATACAGTCGAGTTAGCAATGATTGTCGGCGTACAGCGTGTTGTCATACGAATCAAAACAAACAGGTGCCGAAGCCGGCGGCTCGCGCCTTTGGTAGCGATGCGACATTACGCCAATTTAATCCTTAATTATCTGTTTTAAGGCTGATTTCACGTTGAAACAAAGTTATTGTGTATTTAAATAGAGTAGGAAAAGGAGTAGCCTTGCTTTGCTACCGCTACCGCGCGCCCGGCGTCGACGGGGTGCGGCGCACACGAGCGCAGGGTCTTTGAGAGCGCCGGCATCGCCGCATCTATGGAGGTGTCGCATTAGAGGGCGCAGGGCGCTCGGCGCCCCCTTAGACCCGGCGCCCGTGTGCGCCGCACACCCTGCACTATAGGTAAAGACGCCTCTGGTAAGTAGGTACACAGGGAATGTTATGTATGTATATAGCTCCAAATCCCAGCTAGGTTTCTCTGTATTTGAGAAATGTATTTATACCCATGGATATTCATTTCTACCCATAGTTCAAGCTTTGGTTTAGCATGCCATCCAAATTTCCTGCCCGTTCTTCTAGGCTCTGGTCGCGTGGAACTGGCACCTAGAATCACCTAGTATGTAAGACGATTCTAAATGATCCTTGTGATTTTATTGAATAAAGTTTTTTTTGCTTACTTTTCATCTAGCATTATATGTATATGTATGTATTGCAGCAGGGTCGAGACCAGCGCCTGTCGGGTAGCAACAATGCGCCGCAATACCTGTTCCCGCAGCGCTCCGGCGTCAGCCAATCAGCGCCCGGCTCACCCGGTAACTAACTGTCATATCATTTATACGAAAACAATTATTTATTTATTTATTTATTTATTTATAGGCAACGCCAACAGCACACACAGTAAACATTTATAATTATCACTTACAGGCTAACTTATTATATAAAATGTGTGCCAATCACAGGCATGCACAACACTCATAATAAAAAACACGGACAGCAGGAAATAGAAGTATGTACAACAAAATTACTTACAATACATTATAAAACAACACAATACTTACATAAAATAATGTATAAATAAAATGGAAGAAGTAACATAATTATTAGAGTAAAAATGTCAAAGAATTGTCATAAAATTTAATTTAATTATCATATGTCAATGGAAAGTTATGTCATAAATTCATTGACTGTGCCCTCGACTTCGTCTTATTATCGTAATATTTTGGATAATTCACACAATAAACTTATAAATTATAGTGTACTTATATGTTATTGCTGATTTAAAAAACTATACATAAAATTGGAAAGTCTCCTTTAAATCTATTGAGTAGTTTTTGCTTGAAAAAGAATCAAACGCTCATACTTACAAAGTTTAATCTTAGTAGGAGTAGGAAGTAATATTAGTAAAATAGTATTGTGTTAACAACTGCATTCCTTCAGGCCACGGTTTGACGTACAACGTGATGGCGGGACATCAGATCACAGTGGTCACCAACGGCGCGGGCGGAGAGAGGGAAGGTAACCATTTCACTGTTTTTACCCTCACTTGATACACTGAAACAAATGATCAGAGTAGAGTTTCTTATGTGTGTAGATACAAGTATTTTTTATTACATAAAAATCACACAACAAAAATGGACGGACAGCTTTAACTACTAATTTATTATTATATTTATTTATGCAATATTATTAAACATGTTAAGCATTATAATTTGAATAGTTTTAAGCAAAAATAAAATTTCTTCATTTTATTTTATTATTTATCTTCAAAACATATTATAAAATACAAAATCTATACATGTTCAATCAATAATTACATTTGTTAATCATTTTTTTATAGTGAATTAGTACAAATAGATACTTACAGACATTTGCTTACATCATCATCTTCCTACCCTTGTCCTCTTCTTCCACTCTCCTCTATCAGACGTCATCTCAATGCTCACACCTTTCTTACACATATCATCATTCACACAGTCCATCCATCTTTTCTTTGGCCTCCCTCTACTTCTACATCCATCCACATTCATATCGAACTCTTCTTGTTATATGGCTTTCTTCCCTCCGCATGGCATGCCCAGACATTTGCTTACATACTTACACATAATATATGTAGTAACATTGTTATGTTATTTCAGAGAAGTACGTGGTGGGTACCAGTACTGCTGGCAACCTGGTCTCCATCCGCGAGGACGAGCCGGCGCTCATGCAGCATGAGCCCTACTACACGTTAGTACCTGCACTACTACTACTACATACATACATTCATTTATTGATTCATGTTATTAACTAACTAACTATTAAAGGTTCAACCTAGGACCTTTGACCCTTTCAAAGCTACCCCTCGCGCCCGCGCACCCCTCTCGCACCTTAACAGGTTCTAGGATGTGTGTGCAATTTAAGTAGGTAGGTACATCTAGGCAAACATTATATTTAAGTTAAGTACTGATATCTAATTCGCGTCGCTAACAATTACCTTTTAGACATTAGATCTATTTGATCTAAGGTTGCTTTTGATTCCAACGTTGATAGATTTGATTTAATTGCTCAAGCTAGATATGGGTAAAAATCTTTATTTCTCAAATAATTACAAATTCACTTTACTAACAATAAAGTCTTTTGTAAAGATTTTATCGCCAAAGTAACCAAACCTCTATTTAGTATAATTACTAAGTTTTTTTTTTTATTTCTTTCTCAGCACTGACTGAACGCAAGCCATAATATTATCATACTAACGGGATCTCCTAACACAAGTATTGTTTACATAAAAGGAGATCTCTGAAACTGCTACGATATTACTTTATGGTACAAATAAAAACATTTTGTATTTGTATTGTTGTAAAAAGGATGAGCTAATGGTGAAGCTTCCTTTTTGTTATAAACTCTAACTGGTTTGTGACGTGAATAACAACTCACTTATTTACGTCACTTAGAGATATAATTGGTTATAATGGTAAAAATGGTATTAATGGTGATGAGAGCGCGAGTCTCGATCGAGGTTAAACGCGATCTGGTTGAATTAGGTAGCAAATTAGCGAGCAAAGGTGCGCTTGAGTTGCTAACCCAGCACAAACGCACATTTGCTGCGTGTTCGATATTACCTCGAACAATTAATTGTATTGTAATGTAATCTGTATTGTTATAAGAGTAAGGTTGTATTTCCAGCGGCAGTTACGGGTCCGGCGAGGAGGGGTGCGGCGCGGTGGGCGGGGAGCTCGTCATCGAGGAGGCGCCGGACGACCCGCCGCACAAACGGCCGCGGATTAACAACGTCAGTCACTCACCCACCTTGTTCACATACACCCTATCTTATAACAAGTTAGCGTTGACTTTGACGACCGATGTGGCGCGGCGGGCGAAGGTCCGCCTGCGACATGGAAGGTTGCGGGTTCGATTCCCGCCTTGGGATAAATGTTTGTACGATCTGCAAATATTTATTCCGGGTGTTCTTGGGTATTTTATATGTATAATAAAAATATATATCTATGTAATGTATTGTATTATGGATGTCAATCTTCTAGTACCCATAACACAAGCTCTGCTTAGCTTGGGGCTAGATGATGTTGTGTGGATTGTCCAGCATCATTTATTTATTTATTTTTGTTATCACATCACTAGCTGACCCGTGCCCACTTCGTTGGGCATAATTCGACCGTTTTTTCTCCGATTCACTATGCAAACGGACTACCATGTAAAAGCCTTTTTATTTTTCGGTTTTGTATATAACCTATGACACTCAGCAATAATGTGGCTTTCTATTGGTGAAAAAATTTTTTAAATCGGTTCAGTAGATCCCGAGATTACCCCTTACAATTTAACAAATATACAAACACACAAACTTTACCTTTTTATAATATTAGTATAGAAGTATAGATTACGTATGGTAATCAAAAATTCCAAGTCTGGGCTAACTTTTTATAAGATAGACCGATAATCTTTACATTATATCTATGTTCTTAAATAAAGTTTAAAATGGCAAATGCATAAGATGGCCAAAAGATACCTATTACTGTACCGAACCAGCACTTACTGTCCACTATACGGGGGGGTGGGGGAAGGAACTTAGAGCCGACTATACTTGCAGTACTGACACTCGACTCGATTATACTGGGAGGAGTTAAGGTTGGGGGCAGCATTTGGAGTCTACTATACTAAGTTGTGTCTGAAGAGTGAAGTGCACTATTGTTTATTTGTTGTGATTGTCAAAATATGTTTTTATATTATTCTACTAAGGGAAGTTAGCCCAATATGAATTTAAAATATTTATCTTATTTATTATTCAATATTTTCAGTTGTAAAAAGGTATGAAAATATTATACTAACAGTCAATGCTCTAACAAATCTGTATTGGTTTCCAGATGGAGTTGGACGACCGGCGCGCGTATTGACGCGCCCCCGCCCCCGGCCCCGGGCCGCAGCCGCGCGCGCCGTCAGCTGTCACTGTCACCGGACAGCTGTCGGCTGTCACCTGACAGCTGACAGGCGCAGCGCGGGCGCGCGTCAAACTCGCGCCCCGTTCGCGACGCCGCGCTGCGATTAGGACGCTAACTTCGACCAATGAGGCTGATTTTATTGTATTTATACATTTGTATAATCGTATGTCGTCAGCACGTATGGATCTGGAGGCGATTGCAAATAATTGACGATTGTATCGTATCGGAGACACTGCGCGGTGAAGCTGCAACGTTCAGCAGTCGACGCGCAATGTAATTCGAATATATTTACGTAACGCGCGGCGTTACTCGACCGCCGAACGCTGCGTTGTGACCGCGCAATGTAACACGATTATCAGATCTATTCGTGCTTCCCCCTATTCAATGGTATTGAAATAGGCTCACGTGTTTGTCTAACATGTCTTAGGGGTAGTCATTGGTCAGACTTGCTTTTATTATTTAAAAAAATATAAATTAAATATACACGATAATTATATAGAACCCTAGCAAGTGATTCTTGTTAGAATCTTATTTAAAAGGTTCCGAATTTGGGCTTGAATTCCACAATATAAGACTTATGCAAATACATATGTTATTCACACACAATCCGATTCCCAAGATATGAATAAATCTTGTGTAAAAGTCGCAAATTCGTAATATTTGTTACTTGAGTTACTTTAGAATGTAGGTTGTAAAAGACAATATAAATATGATTTACTTGTGTATCACTGTATGTACTTATGAAATAAATAGCTATCACTAATCCAATCGTAGAAAGTCGAGCAAAAATGAATAAGATATATTTCTTATTCTATAAATTATATTAATATTTATCCATAGCATACATATTGCGTAAATGTGGATCACCAGTGAAATTATATAATATATAGCTTGTATTACATAACATATGATTAAACTTATTTAATTAAATAAAAATATTTTACATATTTATATCTAAAAATAGTTCATTGAAATGCCTGTTCTATGTTAAAAAAAATTGTCACAACTTTATTCCCAGGCACGGTAGACATCCTTTCAGATATCTTGGAACCTAGTACCAACTCGAGATAACTTGTAGATGTGAGGCAGTTAGTGGTTTGTCATTCGAGCTATCCTATTTGACATCTTATTTGTCTAAATTAGCTATGAGGGAATAGATAAATAATACCCCACGATTTAACATCATGGGTTTATATATTCCCTGTTTTAAACTTATACATCCTCCACATAGTCGGTAAAAAAAAAGCTCTTACGACTAAAGTATATTTAACATCACTTTCAAATTTATTATTCTGTAAAGTTGAATGATCAAATATTTCTACTATATAAACTGTGTGTTAGTAAAATGATTTCCATATCCCATAAAATATTGTAAAACCAAGAAGTTGCTACTTATAGGTTAATATGAGCAGAGCTTTGTATACCATTATAACGTTGAATGTTTGGATCCGAAGCCCCATTGGTCGAAGTGATTCGAAGTGAAGAACGGACGCTAGCAATAATAGGGATAGTAAACAATGGCGTACCTCGAGACTAGTTTATTATCAGTGTAAATTAGACCCTACAGTGCTAAGTATAAAGTGTTGATTTGAGTGACAAAACGTTTTTATGTTTATTATAAGTTGTGCTGGCTTAAGATTTCTAAGTGTCCCGTAAACTCATTGTATGCTTGGGCAATCTGGTGTTAGAGTTATATGCAGTACAGATGTTCTACAATATACTGATGTAGTAAGTACATCGAGGTGACAAATTATAAGTTATAACATTCGTAGATTACAGAGTCTACTTTATTATTAGGGTGAGTTTTTCACATTCTTTTAAATATATTTTTTATTTAAAATTAATTCTATTAAATTTATTTGATGATTCAATATAGTCTTACCCATTTCCGGTTTCTGTTGTGTAAGAAGCATAACACAGCATTTGAATCAAAAAGGATATATAACAAGAAACTGACAAGCACTAAGTAAAATAAAAATTAGCATGCTTCCTTTTAATTGGTCACAAAAATAATCCAATCCTAGACATTATAAGCATGTCTCTAGAGTTTTTTCCACTAAATAGTAAAGTTCAACTGATAAGGACTCACCCAAAGATCACGGTCATATCTCTCGCTTAGTTTATGACTTGTGTGAAAATGTCCATGAATATTTATTGTTTTAATTTATAAATGTGTGTAATCTACGAATGTTTCAAAGATGTATTAAAGAAGCTATGATATGCATTGCAGTTTAATATTTAAGTGTAATTCTAGTGAAATTGCTCAGGCAAGCGTCTGCCGGCTCTATGCGAATATTTTATTTCAATTTTAATTGTATTTTTGTGTACACAAGCTTTAAAATCGGATTCTGTTTCCGAAACTCAAATTGACATTGTTTTTCCTTTATTGTACATATGCGCGGTTAGGCCAGCTTCAAAAATATTATAACTGTATGCCCTTCCTTATACTTACGCAAACATTTTATAAGAGATTAGTTATTGGTTTACTTTGTCAACATACAACTTTATATAACAGTTGTAAAAACCATAATTCCTAAAGCCAGAGATACTTCGTGCTTACATATAAAAAAAGGTACTAACATAGTAACATAGCCATTCTAAAAATATACTGTTAATCATTTATGTGTTGTAACATTAAATAAGTACCTACAAGATGCAATGTGTGCAAGCGTTGAGTACTTTTTACATAACATATGGGGTCAGCTCAGATCGAGACCATGTGTGCGATAGCAATACAATAAATGGTTTGTTCACTCGATAAAAGGTACAAATTCTATTGCACAAAACAACATAAGTATTGATGTACTTATCGGCGTAGCTTTACGCAAGTCACACTGTTACATTTTTTTTTATTCATCTTTGTCAAGCTATTATAGATCACGTTACGTTGTATTGAAAATCATTAGTGGGATTGGTCTATATTTAATAAGGCCCCAGATCAAAAAATCTAAACCGCACTGAAATATCTCCGTCTCTTTCGCACTTGCAGAAAGCGGATATCTGTCTCGCTCGCACATATTCAGCGCAAGAAACATGAAAAAGTTTTATGATCATAAAAATATAGGCTTTTTCAATCGAAAATGTAATTGCATGTCAAATTATTTAAATATATTGAAGGGTATTGTAAAAGACATACAATATTTTTGATGCTGGCGTCACAATATAATGAACATGTACTAAGTGCAATGACTATTTTAAGCTTAGTTCAAATAAATACTTAATGTAACCTTAATTTGGAGTGTTTTTTTAAAGGCCTGTTTAGACGCGGTATGCGTTGCCAAGAGCTGTAGTCAGTAAATTTAATATGCATGTCCCCAGCTAACATATAAAATAGTCTTGATTTTTGAGTATACAGTTATTTCTCATAATAGCAGCAAGGTTAGTGCAGAATAAGTGCAATCTGAAAATCTAGATCAAATTTAGGTACCAAAAACACCGAATTTAGGCCTAAAACTGTGTGTAAGCCAGGCACATGGGTTTTCAGCAGCGGCTACAGAAAACAGCTGAAGAGAGATTTAAGCAATAAAAAAAATATTTTTTTCAGGCATGTAGCATCAAGACTTTTAGAGTTATAAGGTAAGTATACAATTTAATTATATTTGTTGTAAAATATGTACATCTAAAACATAAGAATAAGAATATATTTATTGCAAAACTGTGTATACATTGAGATCTTATAAAATAGCTCAAATAGCTTTGGATAGCAAATTCTGTATATAAAACAAACAATGTTACACATAATGTACTACGTACTTCGTTCTAATCTATCAAACATGACACTGAACTTTTACAATGTGGTGTTCCCTCCACAAGTTTATCTGGTTTGTATTACATATTAGTATCTATAGTATAATATAGGATACTGAATGTACAGACACAGTGTTCATGAGTACCTATTATTTATTTCATTATAAGTTGCAGCTTAGTTAAAGCATTCTCTACCAGCCGTAGTACCTAGTAGGTACCTACAGAAAAAAGGCATGGAAGAATAAAGTATAAACAAAACGCCTAAGTACTCCCAGTAGTCTTACCTAGTAGTTTTACTAGTAGAGCTACTGGGTAGTATTTTCTGGGTAAGTCGTTAGGCTAAACCTAATTCAAAAATTAGTAAGTACTTGTTATAAAATAAGTCCAGGTTTCAAATTATAATCACAATCAATTCAATAGCTATCCAATTAGTTACTTAATAGGTAAATACTACCACACTTAGAATAGAATAATATAAATAATGTACTTTATTTCAGTTATCACTTACACAACTTAGGTAGGACTATGCAAGATGATTATGGGTATTCCCTCCTAGTTACTTAGATATTATCGTTCAAAACGTGGAAAACACTATCATGAGCACTTACATTTATGAATCACACCTAATTATAGTTATGTTTATATTCAAAGCGGATCTTTATTAAGTAGGTGCTTAAAAATATTTCTTATCAACTACTTACCTAAACCTAACTAATTAGTGTCGCTACAGGGTAACTAGTTAATTGTGTAGTAGGTGTTTTTTTTAAAGTTGCCGTTTCTGAAAGTCTTTAAAATAAACAATTAATGAGCTATTAAACTCTTAAGAAAAATTTATAGGGTCTTTTCTGCGTAAATTTCTTTTAGAAAAATGAAACAATTATCCTTTCCTAAGAATTGCTCAGTAAATAAAAACAAACACGTGCAAATATTGATATGGAAAAAAATATTTTTCATTCGCTGACAATGCTTTATCAGTGACGTCAAAAGCTAACCCTGAGGTCACCGCTAATAGTAATACGTGTAACAATCGGTCCAGCGCACAGTTTGATCCAGCCAGCCACCATGTACAGGCACATAGCTGTGCTACTCCTCGCCGCGCAGCTCTCGGTACAAACCGAATCACAAAACGTCGCTGATGAGTGGAGCTTCCATAAGTTCCTCGATCTCCAAAGCAACAACATGAACTCATTCTTCCAAGAACAGAAGAACAAAGTTGAAAACATTCTCACCAGCAGCTACAATGGTGCCGTCAAGACTATGGATTCCGTGAACGGGTACGTCGAGGACCAGCAGAAGGCGATCGCGGATCAAGTCAACCAATATGTACTGGAGAGTGGAAGAAAGCTTACTAACAAATTCTCCTTCGAACCTGAAGATAGACAGATAGATGAGACAGAAACACTAGAAAACCCTGATATTGTGCTCTCAGTTCCAGCTATAATATTAAGGAATGGATACCCCTGCGAAACCCACACAGTTTTATCCCAAGGGTACTTGCTCAGCGTCCATCGCATACCGCCATCCAAGAACTACGGCACTCACAAGGTCGTAATACTGCACCACGGTTTGTTCGCCAGCTCAGCGGATTGGATACTCAACGGACCTGAAAAAGCCCTGGCTTACGTACTCTCCAATGCCGGTTACGATGTCTGGATGCCCAACATGAGAGGTAACAAATACTCTCGAGAACATACCACATTGAAGATAAATACCAAAGCCTTCTGGAACTTCTCCTGGCAGGACGTGGCTGCCCACGATGTTCCCGCTATCATTGACTACGTCAAAAAGGTAACAAGTGGGGCAAAGCTTGCTTACATCGGACACTCGATGGGGACAACGATCCTCTTCGCTATGCTGTCGTCTCGACCAGAGTATAATCAGAAATTGGTTGCTGGTTTTGCCCTCGCCCCGGTAGGTTTCATGTCTGACATCAAAGGACCTATTAAATCTCTTGCCCCAATAGCCAGCAACGTGGCATACATGGAGATGCTATACGGGTCCCATGAGTTTGTTCCAAAGAACTCTTCTCTCGGAGGCTTGCTGAGCTCGTGCCGCGGGGATAACATCGAGGGGACAGCGTGTAAGAATGCTGTCTTCAGCCTCTGCGGATACAACGAGAAGCAGTTTAACAGTTCCCTTCTCCCGGTTTTCGTGGCACATATCGGGACCGGCACGTCTTGGAAGACTGTGGTGCATTTCGCGCAGGAGATCCAATCTGGAGGAAAGTTCCAAAAGTTCGACTACGGTGCTCGTTACAACAGTAAATTGTACGGGACTGAGACTCCTCCTGAATACGACCTCAGCAAAATAACTTTACCCTTAAAAATATTTTGGGCACAAAACGATTACTTGTCCAGTGAGAAGGATGTGAAATCTCTATATGAAAAATTACCTTCTGGAAGTGAAATGTATATGGTACCTGACCCTAATTTTAATCATGTAGACTACCTCTGGGCCATTGACGCGCCTCGACTATTAAACAAAGAAGTTTTGCGAAGCCTCGATAAAGTGTTTGTCGATTACAGTATAATATTAAGATTCGGTAGGTAAATAAATTGTTTTGGTATTAATTTCTTGGTAAAGTTGACGCACACTGTGATAGCCCGACTTGGGCGTTAGGTAGGAAGATAAGTATTGTTTTGTAAAACAATTGTCTTGTTTTTTGAAGTGAAAACTTCTTTAGCGGCGCTGGGTGGGTAAAAACTTTCAAACTCGCGTCAGGGTCACGTGACGTCGAAAAAGCGTAAGATCTTATTTAATTTTTATACATTGCTCGTAAAACAAGAGACGACAAAAGAACACACTTGCGGTCACGCGACGTATGACTCAAACAATTAAATAGTGTTGTGGCGACATGACGTGACGATGACGTGGCGACATGACGTGACGTGACGATGACGACGAAGCCAACGAAGACACAGACACATTCGCGCTTGCGCGATGACGTGACGATGACGTGGCGACATGACGTGACGTGACGATGACGACGAAGCCAACGAAGACACAGACACATTCGCGCTTGCGCGAATGTGACACAACGACATGACACAATCACAATGACACAGACACATTCGCGCTTGCGCGAATGTGTCTGTGTCTTCGTTGGCTTCGTCGTCATCGTCACGTCACGTCATGTCGCCACGTCATCGTCACGTCATGTCGCCACGTCATCGTCACGTGACGATGACGTGGCGACATGACGTGACGTGACGATGACGACGAAGCCAACGAAGACACTGTGTCTTCTCTGTGTCTTCGTTGTCTTCGTCGTTGTGTCACATTCGCGCTTGCGCGAATGTGACACAATGACATGACACAATCACGACTGTGGTTATATTTTTGAAGTGAAAACTTAAAAGTGAAAACACAACGTTAATATTGAAGTTTTCACTTCTGCCGGCACTCCCGGAGTGCTAGCTTTTTTTATTATTGTACTTCACTTTATTTCATAACTACTTAATTATTTTGTAGGGTACCTAATATTTTTACTTAGGTATATTATAACACTTAAACAAATGTATTTTGCTAGTCTGTTATTTACCTAATACCTCTCTCTTCAGATAATATCATGTTGTTCCTTTTAGAATGTTTATTAGTTTCAACTTTGGAAAGAAAGCAAAAGACAACAACTGCTGGTATGTTGCGGACTACGGCGTAGTATGTCGAGCTTACGGCAACACGTAGCCAAAACAAATCTCGTAGCAACTAGCAATATCTACTTACGATATGTCAATATACACTTTTGTTTTTCGCCTGAAGCATTATTGATAAAATCAGCATGTATTGGTATATTACTTAACCAAATAGAATTTCAAACATTTCATTTCGGTTACATATTACTATATCTTGGAAAACGAACCATGAAAATGAAAATCTTTGGTTCTCATGTTTCTGTAAACAAAAAGGATGTTTTCGGTGTCCGAGTGTTATGTTTCTATGTTTGATCAAAGTCAAAGCTAATTAATCTTTATTTTGTTAAATCACAAAGATTCTGTAAAATACTGGTTTAGCTATGGTTTAGTTACACTTGACTAGAGCCTAGAAGAACGAGCAACGAACTAGTCGTTCTACAATCTCTACATTAAGTACGTAAGCAGTAGGTAAAAGTCCATATAATATATTAAAACTATATAAACCACATCTAATGGACAAAATCACCACCATATTACATAAGTAAATAACAACAGGATAAATACGCCGAGACTGTCTGCGTCGTGTGTCATTTGTCATTAGTAGGTACGAGTCGGATTTCCTCTCTGGTTAGGTGGGCGACAATTAATTAAGTGCGTATAGCGTAACTATGTACTTACCTATTATTATAAAAAAATACACATTTAATCAACAACAACAAGACAATGTCCTATCAAAAATAAAAAAACAAAAACTATATAGGACATATTTTAAGTTCTAGGTTTCAAAAAGAGGTATTATTGCTAAAATAGGTAGAGCAGGATTCAAAGCTTAGTTCAAATTCGAGGAAAACTTTTGTGATTTAATTAAAATGTGGTAGGTAATAAATTGGATATTTAAAAATATCACTGTTTGTCGCTATTTAGCGATTAGGCCACTTATTGTTTTCCTTTTTAAGTTTTCTACACGTTTATATCTGAATTGTCTATCTTTGTAAAATATACGTAAAAATAATATCCCCACACAATTCCAACTAACTTTTCAACTTTTTGGAAGTGACGTCACAACTGTCAAGCAAAGCTGCTCGCGGGAAAGTTGTAAAGACGACACTTCCGGGTGTTAGCATAGTTTCAAACTTCGCTGACGTAGAGCGAGCTAAAATAATGAATTGCTAAACTTTGTATAGTTTACTTATGTCAAGTGCCAAATGATGAATTATGGTATTTCTAATGTAAAAATACTCTTCTTTTATATAAAGCTTTGGACAAATATGTTTCAACTAATACGAAGCGGGGCTTTATTACAAAAACTCCGCGGTGTCTGTATGTCACCAGGCTGTATTGAACCATTATAGTTAGATTTAAATACCTATCACAGTTGCCACTGTAACCACAAATACAAACAGAATTAAATACATAATTAAGAGGGTTGTCATAGGTAGGTAGGTACTTCTTAATTCATCTAAATTTATTTTGGCCAGAAGTGAGCTACATCAATGGCACTATCTGTATACTATATCTACAGTAGTAGGTAAAGTAAAGTAATAAGAAGATTCTAATTGTCCTTTGTGATTTTACTGAATAAAGTTTAAACGATTTTTGATATCCAAAAACGTATTTTTGTTGATACGGAACCATTCGTGCGTGAGTCTGACTCGCACATAGCATTTTTTTACTCTACTATGTAGGTATGTGATGATTATATTTTGTGATGTAAAACATGGAAAGGAAATGTTACTTCTGCCACAGTTATGGGTAATGCAAATGAACAAAGTGCTTAGAAAACATTTAAGATTAAATGAAACGGAAGTCGTTTTCGCTTCCGGGTGAATGGAGAATGCCAGCATTGCCAGCCTTGCCAGCCTTGCCAGCATTGCCAGCCTCAAGTTTTAGATTAAACTTCAATGGAGGGGATGAATCGTTTAGTGGAGCACAATCGTTTTTATAAGAACATCTTAGCTGCGCAAATTATATTAAAAGCATTCCAAGAAAATCAAATTAAAAATTCAACATTACATTTTATGTCGAATTTATGGTATATTCCCGTTGATTCCCTCTGTCACTGTTATGCATCGGAATAAAAAAAACCCGTGAGTTACACCATTGCGACTTTATTTTCCCATTTAGTTACACAGTTACCTGCGAGGAAAAAGTAATAATGCAATAGTATTTTCATAAAAAAAACACAGAAGTGCTTACCTATTTATTATATTCTACGTAGGTATAGTTGAAACTAGCATTTTTCTCAGCGATGATTTTTATGTTTTACTCTATTGCCAAGGTATTCTATCGAAATAAGCATGTCAAGTTAGATTAATTATGCCGCTGGGCTTATGGAATCGTCTAATAAATAATTCATGGACCCTTCTCAACCGGAGAGTTTCAACTACATATTAATAAGAAATATAAACGAATCTTAGGCATTATTTCAATCTATTTATCTAGGTTTCAAACTATGAAGAGCTTGATTTTTGACTTGTTTTACACATTCTAGAAGCCGATCTACATAATTCCAACATTACAGACACAAGATACAGGCAGAGACAGCTTTCATTGTGAGGACCCTTGACAGGCGTTACAGCTCAATTGGAAGTAGCTCTGCCTTCCATACTGTGGGTCGTGGCTTCGATTCCCACCAAGAGAAACTGTTTTTGTGATGAACTAAAACATTTGTTCTGTGTATTTGTTATTTATTTATCATTACACTATTTATTGACTATACATATACTTATCTATAAAAAATGTAAGTTATCTACCTACCTACTTAGTTCTTATTTCGTTTCTAGTTCGCGGATATGCTGTCGCATCTATGTTTTTGCCAAGAACCAGGCCATAGGTATTGCCAGAAATTATACGACACAGTTGGGAAATCACTCGCAAGAAGTAAGTACTAAAGCATTTAAATGAACTGCGCCAAATTGTCGAGGGACTTTTGAAAAGAAGCGAGATGATTGAGCTTACAATGGCGGGAAAGTGAAATCTTGCGACATAAATTATAATTACTTGGGTATTTAAGAACACATTTTTATGTGAAAACTGTTCTCTTATTTATTTCAGTTTCTTACTGCACTTACAGTGTTAAACCAACGCGAGCAGTAAGCCATTTAAAGTACTTAGTAAAAAAATAGATACCTAGCTAAAATAAATTACACATAATCTTAAAAATAGTTTAAATTTTGAATGAAATATGTCGACTTCTGGTCTTATTCTTATTGATCAGTGTTCAAGAAACAGCAGGTGTATGTTCTCGATGAGCCACAGCATGGACAGCGGAGTAAAAAAAAATCTCTATCAATAATGTGAGATATTTTTTTAAGCTTACATGCGCACGCAAATTCTAAATGATCCTTGTTATTTTAATGAATAAAGAAATATTTGACTTTTCACGCATATCAGTTTTTATCAATTTTATTTAAATTTTTCAGATTTTTATTGTGTTAACTTAAAACGAAAAATCATATCAGCATTGCTATTCAGCACGGCAATGCAGTCAGTGTCTTGGGTACGCTTCCGATTGGTACTGATTTGGATCAGTTGAACTATCTATAGATCGTTTGCAACGGTCTGTAGATAGCTCAACTGTTTCTTAAGTATTTTATATGACAATGTACATTTTGTAAATACTTAAAACGTATTATAACGTATTAAACTATTTTTAAGTTATCCATGACGTAGTTACAACAGAAAGGTCAAGTTACATAGCTATCTGAAACAATAACTTCCTGAAGTTATCGTTTGTTTGTTATTGTTGAGTGGAATTCAAAGAAGAATGATAATGATATGTATTATCATACTGTTAACCTACTGAAAGATACTTTATATTATCGGAGCGATGATGTCATAAAGAAACCTCTCAAACGATAGAAGTAAAAAAATATTTTATATTTTTTTGGCGTCGCACACCTTGAAAAATATGAACAAAAAATGAAAATAATATTATTAAGACGCATTGAAAACGTGGTCTTCGTAGTTCTTAGTCTCACATAATTATAGCAATTTACATGTTATGTAAATACTTCCTGATTAGCCTTATGAAAAACTTTTCAAGCTAGCCAAAGTTAAAATTAATTCTAATTTATACACAGGGATTTTTTAATGTTTTCTAGGTAATTCATATATTTATTCTTTAACAATTAGTTACAATTGTATTTGAAAGTGAAAATTAAAAAAAACGGAGAATTTAGGAATCTACGACCTACTTTTTGATCATGTTTTCTATGATCTAATACAAAATGCAGATATTTCAATGTAACGAAAGGTCCATACAAAATTCATACTGACTTGGCAAGATTCTATTGTGTCTGAAAGCGGTTGTTTCAAGAGTTAATGTATCTGCTTGAATACTATCTAATTCTATCTCGGTTATTTCAATATTAGTATTCCTGCAGGAGCCTTTACCTGGTTGATGCTCACCTTATGCATACCAAGCGATGGGAATATTATACAGTAAAGAAACATTGTTGGAAAACGAAGCTCACAGGTAGAAAACCAAGTTGGTATCTGATTTAACAATTTAACTCTTTGGTTTTGATTGGAATCCCTCGGTACGTCTCTGATGGATGAACAAGATTGATTTAAGTATTTATATTCACTTCGCAAAAGGTTTTGGGCAAGCGTGATTCTCTTCATGACAGTTAAAGTTTTGCGAAAGGTTGGTGCCATATATGTATGTATATGTTTTTCAAGTTAAGGGTGTACGTTAAAACAAAAGAAATAAATAACAGATAACAACATAAATTTTATTAATTTAGATATTTTTTTATCACAGTTTAGTTTAAAGTTCTACCCGAAAAGAAAACAAGTACCTATTTTACAAATAAAAAATAGAGCCGGTTATAAAGGAACACTTCTTTTGAGTGTGTAGGCTTCTACGTTCAGGACTTGGGGACTGAAATTGGTGAGCTCCCATTCACCATCAGGATATGCCCTTGTGCTGAACACAACCTCACCTTCCCCACAAAACAGTTCCAAGGAACTGGCATCCAGGAATAGTCTCCAGGAGTGAGAACCGATTGGAGACCACTCCACTTGCCTCACGTCTCCGTTTCGGTCTACTACCACTTTTCTTACTTCGGGGTCCCATCTAATATACACTTTGTCTCCCCCATAACGACCTGCGATGAGTAGCTCGATTTTATTTTCTAGATCACCGTTGATGATAATTTCTCCAGTTTGGCTGAATGCGATGACCTCGTTTTCATTCAGTTCCCCATTCAATACGGTGTCGTGGCGCAATGAAAGCATTTCATCTAAAGGTTTTTGCAAAATTCTGTCACCTTCAAGGACGATTTCTCTGATCATGGTCATAGCTCCCGCCCAGCCATCGACTTCCTCCGGATGAGGAACCTCCCACATGTTGAACCACGCCACCACGTACCTCTTGCCGTCCTTTTCCGTAGTCTGACTGGCATAAAAGTCATGTCCATAATCCAACTCCTGGAATGAAGTTTCTTGAACAAATTCAAAGTTTTCGTAGTTGAAGTTGCCAATTAGGAAACCGGTCTGGTGTAGATTTTTATATCTGTCACCGACGGGATCCATACCCTGCGGTGACCAAAGTAGCACGTGCTTTCCACCCAGTTCAAAGAAGTCTGGACACTCCCACATGTAGCCTAGTTCTCCAGTAGATTCTCCAAGGACACGCAGGAACTCCCAATGGATCATATCTTCCGACCGGTACAACAGAACTCGTCCTCTATGGTCATCGGTTTTGCTGCCGAGGACGACGTACCAGTGATCTCCGTGTTCCCAGACCTTTGGATCGCGGAAGTCTGGGGAGCCATTTGGAGCCAGTGGCAGGACAGGGTTGCCAACAAACTTGTTAAAATCAACCCCATCGTTACTGAAGGCTAAAAACTGGGTTTCATTATAGAAGGGTTCTGTATCTGTGGCCTCATGGGCGGTGTACATAAGGATCATTGTATCTCCTACGACGATGGCGCTACCCGAGAAGCACTGCTCTTGACCCGGAAGGAGAGCTGTAGGTAAAGTCTTCCAGTTGACTAAATCGGGGCTGGAGGAGTGACCCCAATGCATGGGACCCCAAACAGCATCGTATGGGTAAAACTGGTAGAAAAGGTGGTACTCTCCTTTATAGTAGGAAAATCCGTTAGGGTCGTTCATCCAGCCCACCGGTGGGGCTACGTGATAGTGCAGCCGGTACCGCGGGTTCAGTTCTTGCCTCTTGTTTGCGATATACTGTTCCAACTCTTCTTTTTCCAGGCTATTCTGCCTGAACACTTTTGGCTGCACGGCTGCGACCGCGCAGAGCACAATAACAAGGCTTTTAAAAGCCATGGTGAAATTTGTAGTTTAAATTTTTGTACTGGCTTTTATAGTTGTAGATAAAGGCGCGATAAGATAATCTGAAGTGTTTTGTTGGGCTCAAGGAAGCAAGCACTCTACCCCAACGAGACATTTATCGGTATTGCAGATTCAAATACATACTTATGAATAAAAGAGTCTGTCAAGTGTTTTTCATTATTACTATAACTTACTACTAGAAGTCATTAGAAGTAGTTTTTTCGTTCGTGATCGTAAGCGCAAAGAGTTTAGCGTCTTCTTTTCAGTTTTCAGAATATGTAATCTGGAGCAAGAGCATCTCTTGTGGATAGAACTTAATATAACTAGGCTGAGTCTTTCTTCATCTCTCCCAGAGATAAGAAGGAGATGTATCAATCTACCTAACGTTATGTAATTGAATTGAGTTATCAGATAATAATCATTGATTGATTCTTTGGATGTGATGTAATTTTTTTTGTCTGTCACCTTCGGTTCTTATCTTATCTATCCGTGTGGTCCACGTATGATGTATCAGTGATGAGACAACAAATAAATTTTCCTATGAAAGTTTTAAATAAAGAAGAATTATTCATTCATTTATTCATTATTTATTTTGTTTATGTATTAAGGCTACGTAAAGATAACACATAAGAGTATAAAAGTACAAACAATGAATCAAATCTATATGATTTCCTAATTATAGGACACCACAACGAGCGTTTTTTTTTTATTTTGCATTATTTGTACGTGATCTTATGAGATTTAAGATTTACGCAACAGAATGGGAGGTTGACATAGCATGAAAGAGGCCTATACCCAAAACGATGATTAAGATAACATTTGCGAAGAGGTCGAAGTAATGCCGAAACAACCTTTATTCTCATCCAAGATCTGAAGATATCAGGATCGGGATCAAGGCAGGGTTTAGGATTAATCGAACTCACATACGAGTAGGCCTACCTATATAATTATTTTTGGTGGAAAAACTACCTACTTAGAAACTTATGACTTTGCAATTGTTAGGTTGGGTATTATTAACTTAGGTATGGGTTTAAATTGGTTCAACCCATACCTAAGTTAATAAATTACAAAACTTAAAATACATTCCATAAATAAAATAATTACAGTCATACTAACTTAATTTGAAGCTTAAATTAATTACAGTTGCAAAATTATGCCTAAACAAACGAACAACAACGTGAGTTTTTAAATGACTAATACTATGTTGCAGCGCCCTTGAAAGGTGTATGCACTTCCTCTAGCTATATTACACCTAAGCTGCATAAAATGTACTTGTGAGCAATGAATAAATCGTCACTTAACATCAGGTGAGATCGCGGTCAAAGGCTTGCCTATAACATGTAAAAAAAAATGTATATGACCACGTTTGCAACTCCATACCACAGTGCAGCATATAAAGCTAAATAAACTTCGAAAAAACGTAGGTAGGTACTAGTTAGAACTGCGCGTCGCAAAAAATATGGCAACAGTAATTAAAAGTTTTGAAGCAAACTTTGTCTTGTTAAAAATATTTGATGATTTACCTAACTTGATAAAGAGCACAATATGTATGTGGTCTTCAACCCTTTAATTAAAATAAACAACGTGTAAACCAACAAACTAGGTAAAGAGTGTGGGACTATCAAAAACCTGACGACATCTGGATTTATACAGCGTCAGGGGCCATATTTCACACATGCTCCGACGATCAGAATACATCTTAGCTTAGTCGGGCTTTTTCAAAAGAAATAAGATCAATATGTGCGGAGGTGACTAAGCCGTGGGCGTCCCCATGTTTTTTTTACCGTTTGGGCATTGGCATTGTATTTTTTTTAAGTATGAAAACGTGAATATAGTTTGAACTAATAAATAAATATACATACATACTGATAAATTACCTATATTCATTTCGAATGGATATAAAGTATGTGTAAGTACATACTTCTTATCGTGTCGATGCTACAACTGTATTTTGTTGTAGCATCGTGTTGGAAAGATTAGCCAGACTAGACACTGCTTTACCGTGCCTAGCTGTTACCGGTGTGCGCCACGAAGGCTCTTTCCATGCACCCCAATACTAAGTACCTACATACTAATCTTTTATCTTTACACTGTACCACTCGATGGGGGAGACATCATCATGGCTCATCTGTTGTCTTGCCCAGACTGCACCAACACCTGCGAAGGCACGGAGAGTGCCATTGACGTGGCCCGTTTTTGGGCCAAACACATCTAACAACGGGGAATATCGACACGAAGAACAAGCCTGTAGGTACCACTCTATACTGAGTGGTGTTATTTTAGTTTATGTAACGCATTAATAATACCCTAATTGTAATGAAATACTGATTAAAAGATTGTTTTATATTTGGAAGCGACTAGTAATATTGTTTTTATTTTGTCGGCAAAATGGAGACTGATGAATGAATGTATCTGTTTTTTACGATAGATTATTCTCTGGTTCTGTGTTTCTTCAGCATCGCCACCAGCTACTTGATAGCATATATTCAATTTGCGCATTTAATTCAATGAACAAATTGATAAGTTTTTATTAAAGTTATTTTGCGAGCAAAGCCTTTAGCCAAAAAATGCTATTGACCGTCCGTCTGTTTATCAGTTTACAGATGATTGCATAAAAGTTATCAGTTTATGATTCTGATTCAGATTAACTAAAAAAAAGATTGTAAGTATGTATGACAAAAAAAAGCTAACGCTAGAATCCAGGTCTAGTTTCTTGCCAGTTCTTCTAGACTCTGGTCGCGACGAACTGACGCCTAGAATCATCTAGTCTGTAAGAAGTTTCAAAGTGATCCTTGTGATTTTATTGAATAAATGCAATTGAAGTTTGAAGTAATAAGTAGATATAAATTGATTACATACCAGGAATCCAGTTTCCATAGTAGGTACGAGCTTTGCTTAGTTTGGGACTAGATGTCATAATTATGTACAAGGTCCATAAATATTTAATTATGCTACAGGCTTATGAAGATGATTTCAGTACTTTACTGTAAGTAATAATTTTTACACTTAGATAGTAATTTAAGTGTAAAAACACATTTTAATATAAAAATATATAAGTGTACGGTTAAATATCCCGAGAGATATTGTAATACCAAGAACGTACGGTAACTTGGAGAACTTTTGAAGCAGTCAGCTAGCAAGATAAACAGAATGACACAATTTATTGTAAGTTTACGTTTCGGGTCGATTCTCAGTGCAAGTCGATTGGAACACGGAGGTTTCTCGAATATATAACCATCTCTTTAGACTAGAATTCAATATAATATATATGTAATAATATATACTATATAATATATACTTTACACTAAATAAAGAACTTTATAACCAAAAGAAAAACGGCTTTATCGCTTGTCAATCATTTCCAGATATCATTTTGATTCTTGTTATTTGAAACTATTTCATAGTTTTCTTTATTTTACCTACTCTATTTAAGAAAACCTAATAAGTAATTTATTACTATTTAATTGTGAATGTTGTTCATTTTTTAATTAAAAAAAAAGACGTACCTACTACATGTTCCAACCTACGACTATCATGACAAAAAATATTCTCTACACCAACGTCATAAAAGTTCCTAGAACTACATAATAAACATAGTTAGTAAACTGGCCAATGTTTGTGGGGGTTTTGTGCTCAACCGTAATATTTATTTTCTGCCCTTCGCAAAAGATCGAACCCTTATTTTTGTGGCTTATGAGAAGATTAGTGGGAGTTCATCCGTAAAAACAAAAGATAATACAAGTTGGGCAGCAAGAGAGCAGGACCACGCAATTAATGATGCTCAAAGAAAACAGTATGGAAATGAAAAACATAGATAATAGTATTAGGTAAGTGCCTAATAAGGATATTACGTTAAGATTTGCTACTTTTGTTTCTTTTTTTTTTAAATAAAAGGCTTTATTCACAAACAAACTTACAGTATTTGTGCACAAGCTTAAAAAATACATAAGAAACAGTTGTTTCTTGTTTCTTATTTGGGCTCGTATCAGGCCATGATCGTTCGTGCAACATGTACCTAGGTACCTACGACGTACCTATACAATTTTTTTACTTTTAAGTGAACTTCTAGTAGGTACCTAACGCAGTTTCGTACTACCACAAGAAGTATGGGTGGATACAGTAATCCATACAAAAATTAATACCTTGATAAAATTGCCTACTACGTTATTCATCCCCTACGAACGAACTCGTCGGAAAGTTCGTCGCAAAGCAATGATGCTCGCATTTGCTGTGTTTTAATTTGTAGGGTTTTCCGGATTACATTTTTCAGAGCCACCAACTTAACTGTTTAGGTGGACAAAATTGGAACTACTTACATTCCGCTGTAATCTTCTGTCTAGTGTGATTACTATATCTTATCGATTTAATTATTAAAAGTGCGAATAAAATGCTGAAATCTCTCAAAAGTGATGCGAAGGAAGTTATTCTAAAAGTTTTATCTCATAGAAAAGAAACGCCTACGACACTAGCGACGCCGTCAACTGAACAGATAAGATGTTAGGATGGTGGGACAATGTGTAGAGTTTTGGTTAAAAACTAGCTGGCGCTGAACGTTTTTGATGTTAAGTTCTTGACAGGGTATAATTTCTTTTTTTCAAAACCTGTTTAGATATAGAACTATATATATTTAGAGAGACCTGTTATTGGCTGTTCTATACAAATGCTTATGTTAACTTAGCTTTAACATTATAGCTGTTGGTCGCTTCAATAAATAAATAAACTTGACAGCTGTCCGGCTTGTTCGTCTGATCAATGCCTGAGGGGTCCTGAAATCCAAAAATTTGACGTAGCACCATAGGTCTCAGAGACTCAAGAGTGTTCTGGCCAGTACAGTGCATCATCGGTTTACTACCCACTGTCGACTTGCCATAGATTTAGAATAGTTCCTTCCACGCTAGTACTTCTAAATAAGACACGTAGCTGTAGAACAGTTTCTCAAATAAATTACAATTTGGTTCCAACTTCACTAATTGTCTTCTCAGGAAGTTGGTTTACACAGATTTGCTTCGAATAAGCAAATGTACTTACTGGTTTTCGACGAGAAGATTGAATTCTGTGAAACTAACCGCTCGAGAGAATTTCGGGTTAAAAATAAATGGGGTTTAAACTTTACTCGATTTCTGAAATGAGGTTTTAATATCTGTATCTATAGTAGAGTCTTTTTAATAAGAAAGGGGAATACAAACACTGTAATTTTGTCCACTTGATAATAACATTTGCCTAGCTTCCACAGACCAATAGAATAGACCAATAGAATGCTACGCATATCCTTTAATCTTTCAATGATGAGAATTGAATTTCATGAGACCTGTCTCACGACTTAAAAAATGAGATCCTAAAGAAGAAGAAGAAGAAGACTGTAATTTTGAAATAAATGATTTTGATTTTTTTTTTGATATCCACATACCATACAAAGAATTTGCTATATGGCGTATTATTCGGGATCACATTTAAAGACTTAAAATAAGTTCGTATTCTAGCAGTGCAGTCACTTTTATATCTACTTATATCGACAAGAGACTTCAGTATGAAAACCTTGAAGAATGAAGAAAATTATAATATTTGTTTAGATTTGTGAATTTTCGAATTCAAGTCATACTTTTATAACATGCTTCTGAGCAACAATGACCTCTGGTTATAAAAAAAAAATCCTACGTTCTTTAAAACCTGATTGCCGCCTTGTCACAGATTATACCATTATTACTATGGAGTTCATAAGGAAAACCTAGAATATTTTATAAATTCTCTGTGTTTACGTCGTCTTCGATGTGAATAGTTTATTGTATAAGTGAAATATGTTGAGAAAACTTGTGCTTTTAGCATTAGTGTGCATTTTATGTGAAGGTATGTGGAAATAATAAGAAAACATCTTGCAATAAACGTTGGTTCTGCCTTCAGCTTAAACTAAGCGCGTAGTTATTATGCGTTCTTGATAAAAATAAACCATCTATCTTATACATTTTAATTCTTTGCCTTTGCTCTGTTACTTGGTTGTTTGTATGGATTCTATCATTATACAAAAGTTTAATTAACTCTGATTTGGATCAGTTGAACTATCTATAGATCGTTTGCAACGGTCTGTAGATAGCTCAGCTGTTTCTTATGTATTTTATATGTAAATGTACATTTTGTAAATACTGTATAGTCGTAAGTTTGTTTGTGAATAAAGTACATTAACTTAGTAATATATATTCATTGTTCGAATATTATCATTTTTAATACTATAATTTATATTTAGAACTAATATTCAAGTTAGTACTTGCTTAATTATTTATCTAAATATAAATAGTCGTTTTCTTACGTTTATTTTGTGTTAAAATATATCAAGCTTTTTGTGCATATTTTCTATGTATTAAACACTAAGTAATTCTACAATTTTAAAAAGCTTATTAATGAATCTAAAAAATATCGAATACTTTTTTATTGGACCTATCCTATAGGTATATTTTTTGCGGCTATTTTCCTCATATCTTTGTTGTTTACTTTACTCAACATATATGAGCTTCATATAGTAGGTATCCTTAATTTTTCAAAAAAATCTTAGAAAAATTGTTTGTATTTTTAACATCAAAGGTGCAACCAAAACAAGTTGGTTTGGTTTAGGAAGATTATTTTTATATTATTATGTAGCCACTGTCAGGGCAAAGGCCTCCCTTCCCTCCTTTCACTCCTCGCGATTTAAAAGCGAGTGCGTGGTACGAGTTCATTACGGTTTAAGAAGATAATATTGTGAAAAGCTTATCGTTTGATTTTAATTAGAGTGTTATTGCAGGTCGGGTAAAGTTTAAATTCGACTACACATTTGTCCTTGAGATCAATGGATGGTTGAAGCTACATCGAGTGCCGGCCACCTGGAATGACGCCAGGTTGAGATGTCATGCCAAAGGTAATGCAAGCTCTACTAAAACAATAAAATCGACCTCTATTTTAAGAGAGAGAGAGATGGAGAAAAAAAAATGGCTGTCTGTGAAGTCGGTTTACTGACGATAGTTGAACGTGACAACGTCACTTCATGGAACGCCTCAGAACGCCTCATGAGTCAATTATTGACGTGACAACGTCTTATAATTCGATAGAGCCGGCTGCACGCACGAAAAAACATGACTCATGAGGCGTTCTGAGGCGTTCTGAGGCGTTCTGAGGCGTTCCATGAAGTGCAAGCGAGAGCGCGGAACGAGCGACAAAGAAGCACAATCGGCCTTTGCGTTCGTTGTCACGTTCAACTATCGTCAGTAAACCGACTTTACAGACAGCCATTATTTGTTACACAACACATTCAAGATAGTACCAAACTACTACTAGGCGTCACAGCTCAGTTGCTCTGCCTTCCATGCTGTGGGTCGTGGGTTCGATTCCCTCTCGAATGTTTGTTTTATGAACATAATTTTTGTTCTGTGTCTTATTATGTATTAAATGTATGAAAAAAAAATGTTAGTAAGTATCTAAGTATTCTATCAGCAATCTAGTTCCCATAGTACAAGCTTTGGTTAGTTTGGGACTAGATCGTGATGTGTGAAATGTCCATGAATATTTATTTATTGGTCTGCAGATAGCTCAACTGATTCTTATGTATTTTATAAATACCTACATTTTGTAATAATTGAAAATGTTATTAAAAAATATGTTTTAGAAAAGTAATCATGGAATATTTGCAGGAGGTATTTTAGCGTCACCTCTATCGAAAAGACTGCAGGATGCGATAGTGAGTCACGTGTCGCGATTGAAGCCCGCAGTACCTGTCATGTTCACTGGTGTACACGCCACCTTCTCAAAAGGAGACTACTTCTCCGTTGAAGGTATGTAGAGCTCTCAAAGTGCTCATAAACTCATGCAAATTTCAAATGAAGGTTTTGAGACGTCACAATTAGGACCTCACTTTTTACCTAGTAGATGATCTTTGTGACTATCTTTATGAAAATGAATTGCTGTTTGTTAGTCTCGCTAAAACTCGAAAACGGCTGAACGGATTTATCTTATCCTGGTCTTGGAATGTTCGTGGAGGTCTAGGGAAGGTATAGAAGGTAAGAAAAATTCGAATAACTGCCGGGAAAACCCTCAAAATAGCCCTTTTCTATACAAACGTTTTCTATATAAAATTTAGAGTCAATTTGAACTTTATTTATTATATTATAGATTGAGGCAGTATGAAGTCTGCCGGGTTAGCTGGTATGGAATAAAAGAGTTTTTTTACTTTTGTAGGTACTTTATCTTTATAGCGTACAAAAGTATATTGTGTAAGTATTGTGTGTTATACGTATTTTGTGATAATTCACAGATGCTATTTAATCTATTTAAATTTGCAAAAAAATATTGTTATACTAAAGGATGAAGGAAATATCATAAGGAAAGTCGTGTCCTAGTCAACTTACATATAAATAAATCTTTGCACGTACAGTCACGAGTTTTAATTTGGGACCCACCTAAGGTTGAATATCGTGTGGCAAACTGACGTTATTTAGTGCTAATATTCTAACGTATGTCATACGTCATACTGAAGTTTCGACCTTATTGCATTATGAATGTTCTAACAACATTTAATGGAAAAGGGTCCCAAATTAAAGCTCGTGACTGTACCTATTGCTAACCATGTTTTACTTGCTTAGGGATAACAGGATACCTACTATAGAGAAAATCTTCATGTTTTATAATTATACTATAATAACTACAATGCAACATAAAGTATTAAGACTAATTACTGATAATTACTGATTTTTATTTACTGTACTCAAATATGTATTCCAAAAGAAAAGTTTTTCATACAAAAGATTTGAACGCCTATCAAGTAAAGTAGTCAAGACATCTTTGACTATTAAATAAATTGGTGTAGAATATTTTTTAATTCTTACAAATGATTTGATTAAATGTTCAATATGAAATAAATTCAATATGGAAATACTTCACTAAATAAATTAGTTTAGTCAATAGTTTTATAAACAATACCGGGAATAAATATTTGAATGATGGTAAATACTGATGTTTGTTTTGTGTCTAGGTGTATATTTACTTATATATAGAAGCTTTAATATGGGAGCCTATACAAAAGAAGAGTTTATCTCAAAAGGCCGGCAGCTCACCGACAACGCCTCTGGTGTTGCAGGTGTCCATTGACGGCGGTGACCACTTCAGGTGGGCCGCAAGAATGCTATGGTATAAAAAAAACATATATTATAAGTATTAATATTTATTCAGGGGTACCGCTGATAAAACTCCCCGTGACCTGGGCGCCAGGCGAGCCTGATAACAAGAATGATACAGAGAGTTGCCTCGCCATGCAGATCAGCGGCGCCATGATGGACGTTAAGTGTTCCGACCCTCTCCCCTACGTCTGTTATAAGAAGCAAATCAAAAAACTCAAGCTGACTAACTGCAGGACTTTTGATCATGGTATGAGTAACACCTGGAAACCAGATGCCTTTGGCAGTTGACTTCTTGGTTCTAAATACAGTTTAAGAACTGTGATGATCTTCAATGATCAATCAATTCGATCAATTGAAGATCTATGACGTTAATGTAAAGTATAAGTATGGAAATATCGAAATGTTTCAAGCTACACCCATAATAGTCAGTGCTTAGCAATTGATCTATACAGGACTATATTATTGTCATTTGATTTAGAAGTTTCATGCTCTAGGAATTGAAAAATCACATTTTGACTCGATTTAAATTTTACTTACACTTAATTCGGCACTCTGTACCTATATCCTAATAAAAATATTTTTCCTGATTTTTTATCAAAACGGTCGCGAGCCATCAGTCTATCACAGAAACTATTGATTCCCTTTTCAGCATATTTAATGGAGCCTCGAACTGGCAGCTGCTACAAGTTCCACCGCTGGGGCCAATCCTGGCCGCGCGCCTACATGACGTGCGCCGCAGAGGGCGCCCATCTCGCCATCATCAACAGCGAGGTGGAGTCCGAGGTTCTGCGGGAGATCTACGCGCAGAGCCCCAACGATGTGATTGTCGGCAGGAACTCAGACGCTGCCTACTTGGGCTACAGATACTGGGATACTGATTGGATGACTATACATAGTAAGTGTTAAGTGTCTTGATAGCTCCGTGGTCAGCTCCGCCATTAGCTTCTCAGATTCCATAATTTTGGAGGTGGACTGTGGAGCTGTTTTGTGAGCCATGTTCAGGCTCACGAGTCACATTACTAGTGAACGTGCGCGCTAAGGCTACCTTGCGAGTTGTATTTTCGAAAAAGTTAATTTATATACATAGCCAGGAAACCACAGCTTTGTGTGAATCGATAAATGTCATTGCATCTGAATCTGGTCGGTTCTGATTGGATCTGTCTGTTTCAAGTTTTCAACATGAGATGGAGTGAGATAGACTGTTGGCTATTTCACAATTTGTGATAAGATGAACCGCTAACTGCACTTCACTTAACCCAATAGGAAGTTTTAATATACTTAGTCAGTTTGCGGTGGAAGTTTCCTGTTTATCTCTTTAATAATGTTAAAAATACTATTTATTTATAGGTAAGAGTATGTCAGAAGCTGGTTTCGAGCGATGGTACCCAGGGGAGCCAAACAACTCGAGCCAGCCCGAGGGGGAGTTCTGCGTAACTATGTTCCGGGGGGGAGAGTTCAACGATGCAACGTGCAGCCCCACCCTACCTTTTATATGTGAGAAATCTGTCAGCAGTGATGATGACTTTTAGACAGACTAAAAATATATAGAAATAAAAAAAATGTCAAAAGGTTCTTTTTATTCATAAAATATAGAACCCTTACTACTAGGTCGTATATTAGAAGTTCTGGAAACATATTACCTACTTTTAATCTTAGTACAATTTTAATTAATTATTTTTTTAATAAATTAAAAAGAGTCTTAGTACTATGGCCTAGTTTAATCAAATTTTGTAAAGTCACAATCATACATTATTAATCGAATAATTTCGTTTAATTATCAGAAACATACAAATACACCCTGATTTTTTGTTATTTGGAAAATTTTGATTACCTACATCCAAATATTATGATTTACCTTTTGATATACCTAAACAGCATCTAGTAAAAAAAACACGTTGAATCCAGTTGGTAAATGCTATGAATAATAAAAACATCTGATTTTCCTTGTATCTACGTAATGGTAGGTATTTCTACCAATTTTTTATATCAGGATAGGTATATCAGGCATATACTAAGGCAACCTTGATAGAGCAATAAGTGTTTTTTTTTATATTCACAGACATTTCACACATCACGTCTAGTCCCAAATTAAGTAAAGCTTGTACTATGAGAACACCTTTGCTGAATACTTACACAGAATACTTACGCGTACCTAATAGATACAAAAAAAAATATCTATCTATGTAATGTATTGTATTAAGTATGTCAGTCTTCTAGTAACACAAGCTCTGCTTAGCTTGGGGCTAGATGATGTTGTGTGGGTTGTGATATAGGTACAATATTGTTGATAACATTACGAACAAATATTAGTAAAACGTGCGCGGGCTGTTGTTTACAAAAGACTATCGGATGGACCAGTATTGCTATACAAAAATGTACTAAACTACTCTTATATCTAAAACATGTTATGTCGTTATTTCGTTTTTAGATAAGTGCATGCATACTATTTACATAGTATATGAAGTTGGTGTAGAGCAATGCATAAACACGTCCTCAAAGAACGTGCTTACTGAAGAATTGCATTGTTATACTCTTGGGTAACATTTGGTAGACCATTGATATTTTTCATCATTTAGTTGAATTAACTAAATTATAGATTTTCTCTACAAACGTAATGATTACGGATTAAGTGCTTAGCACATAGATTATCATAATGGAAGACATTATCAACAAAACCAGTGTTTGTCAAACTTTTTGAAACTTCGAACCCTCAAGGACATCGCGATGTCCCTTTTATCGTAAAGAATGAGACAGTAGCGAGCATTCGAGCAAGACGCAATTTACTTGTTCGAACAACAAACATTACCAAACAAAGAGTATTAAGAAGTTCTTGAATACCACTAAACTACAATAACAATAAATATGTATATAATATCTATGAAGATTATAACACAAGGCTAATCTTCAACTAAGCAATAGAAACTAGTATTTATTTCTTCCAGAACTAAAATAAATGATTTGTGGTGTTTTTGACTCAAAGCATGTAAGGCACACTTTATACTAATTAAATTGTCATCAAAAATCAAATATATTTTATTGTTCTGAAATTGGATCAAGATACAAGAATAGTTATAACCTATTAGAAATGAATTGCACTGTCATTTATTTTTATATTCTGAAACGACATCTTCTTCTAAACGAGGTATTGCAATATCTCGTACTTTCTGTAAAAACTATCCCAAATTTGTAAAACACTTGAACCTAATGGTATTTTTAATATCTACGACCCCCTATTTCCTAGACCACGTTGAAGGGGTCTCAATTCACGACCCACATGTTGAAAAACACTTGTAATTAACTCCGATATACCCTTGAACTGCAATATAGTTCTGATTAATGTGTTATTGCGATAATGTCAAGTGCTTCATTTGACTCGAGTGAACTGAGGACGATGCGCTTCTTAAATTGTACAAAAAATATAGTGAAATCACAGTTATTAATATTAATGAAGTTATTGTGAGTTTTAGTGCGATTATTATTAGTTGGTAAGTGGTCATGATTTTTTAATTTTAATGTAGAGGATCTCCACAAGAAAGTTATGCTGCATTAGAATCCAGTAATAGTAATCAACAAGAATTTGCATCGAATCTGTATAGATGATTTATCCAAAATTAGCCACCAAAATACCCATGTCTCGATAAACGAGATACTAGCGCTTACTGGGGGACCAGTACCTACTTATAAGTGGATACTTTTTTTTTCGGCAGAATTAACCTTATCCACAATTAAATACCTTCACGCATAATAAACAAGCACATTTCCTCACAATGTTTTTCTTCACTGTTTGGGAGCACATTTTGCACTTACAATTAAATTATTTATCTAGAAATTACATTATTAAATTCTATAAGAACTAGTCCAGATAATAAGTAACGGTCTAATGATAAACAAATACCACTCAGATTTATCACTAATCATAGTGATAAACAACCTAATCCTGATACTGGGTAAAACCGATCTGAGAATGAACCACTATCTATAAAGTAATTAGGCAAATCAGTCTGTTCCATCTAAGAAGTAGGATAGTCAAAATAAATATTGATATTTAGCTGGTCTTTTCAGAAAATGTCGTGCTTGAACAGTACGTGTGCAGCTTACAGCCAGGGTTCAGCTGGACTGGCTTTTACCAGCCTGGTCACCCATCTTCTGACTACACAATGTCTGCTGACCGAGGAATGGCCCATGGACTACTCTTACGGCCTTGCGAGTAAGTCTTGCTTCATTCTTCTACGCCTGGAGAACGAAACCAACGAGTAAACTCCTGAGACGTGATGTTAAGTGGTATCCTTTGCCTATACTCATGCATCGAACACGTTTACCGAGGACGTGCTCAGTGATGCATTGCACTTTCATCGCTCTTATAGATAAAGGTGTCGATACCCGTGCTTCCTCAAAACGGAAAAGAAGCAGTAGGAACAGTAAGAACTAAAAGTAGAAGCGGTAGAAACGACAGTAGTACATCATCAGACAAACTTCTTTTTGAAATGATGTAGGTATGTTACTATAATTAATTACTATATTAACATTTGACTGATTTATGTAATCAGATGGAGAACAATTCGACTTCATAATTGTCGGTGCGGGAACTGCTGGATCTGTGCTGGCCAACAGACTGTCACAAATTGAGGAGTGGAAGATCCTGCTGATAGAAGCTGGAGACGATCCTCCTATGGAAAGCATTGTCAGTATTTTTATTTTATAACTCCAATGGGCAAATCTCACAGCAAAAAGGGACTTAAATAAGCCTTTTGACAAGTAATTTGGACAAAAACAGACATTACGATATGCCTATTTTACATAACGAAGTCTTTCCATTAAAAAAATAACACGTGATTTCCATAATGAATTGCATACGAGTGCTAACTCATAACATACAAAACATAATAAATAACTTATGTACATTTCAGGTTCCAAACTTCTCGACTGCAGTACACAAAACCAAGCACACCTTTCAATACTACACGGAATTAGACGAAACAATAAACCGAGGCTGTGTCAACAATATATCGTACTGGCCACGAGGAAGGGTTCTCGGAGGAACTGGCTCCATTAACGGTCTCCTCCATATGAAAGGAAGCCAAGGCGACTACGTTCCTTGGCACCTAGAAGATGGTGATGGTTGGGACTGGCCAACGATACAAAGTTACTTCAAGAAAAGTGAAAAAATAATTAATCCAACTATTGTTAATAATCCGGAATTGGTAAAAAACCATGGAACTGAAGGGGAGTTTATAATAGATCAGCTTAACTTTACGCATTCTGGTATTGCAGAGAAACTAACAGAAGCGTATAAAGAACTTGGCTTAAAATACTTAAAGGATTTGAATGGTCCAACTCAAATGGGAGTGGGTAAACTACAAGGAAGTAACCATAAGGGCAGAAGAGTCAGTACTGCTACTGCATTTTTAAGTCCCATAAGAGAAAGAAAAAACTTAAAAGTGTTGAAGAATTCATTTGTTTTAAAACTTGACTTTGAAGATAAAACTGCAAAATCGGTTCGAGTCACACTTCGTTATGGCGATGTTGAAACGTATTTTGCAAAGAAGGAAATCATTTTGAGTGCTGGTGCTGTAAATACTCCAGTTTTGTTAATGATGTCCGGCGTTGGACCAAAAGAATATTTAAAAAGTAAGAAAATTGATGTAATCGCTAACTTGCCTGTTGGAGAAAACTTACAAGACCACGTCAGGATCCCTGTACCGATAACTGTGGATACAGGATCACTACAAAGAGATGACAGATTCTGGTTCAAAGCTGCAGCAGAATACCTAATTGATCAAACTGGGCCACACGCAACAAATTACGATCAACCTAATATAAATGCTTTTCTGTCTGTTCCTGACGGTAAAACTCTACCTGACGTTCAAGTAGACCACAATTATTTTTTAAGAAACACGTCTTACGTATATTCTATGTGTAAGAATACACTATCGTTCATAGATCCCATTTGTAAGCAGTTCGTAGATTTTAATGCTGACAAAGAACTGCTAATATTGTACGTGTCGTTGTGCAGACCCCATTCGAGGGGCAATATTTTGACACGAGGAAATAATCCAATGGAACATCCGAAAATAAGTCCAAAATACTTTAGTGATGAACGCGATATGGATGTATTTGTAAAATCTTTGAAAAAAGTAATTGAAATTGTCAATACAAAAACATTTAAAGACATAAAAGCTGAAGTAAAAAGAATTAGGTTTGAAGACTGCGATAGTTTTGACTTTCTAAGTGATGAATACTGGAAATGCATGGCTAGAACAGTCACTTTTAATGTATATCACCCAGTAGGGACGGCTAAAATGGGTAAAAAAAATGACCCTACTTCAGTTGTTGATAGCAAGCTAAAAGTACGTGGTCTAAAAGGTCTAAGAGTTGTTGATGCAAGTGTTATGCCAACTATTCCAAGTGTTAACACAAACGCTGCAGTTATAATGATAGCAGAACGAGCAGCAGATTTCATAAAAGACGAGTATCTAGTTAAAAAAAATAAAAAAGTAGAGTTATAATAACGATAATAAACGAACGATATAATAGCTAGTTTTTATATAAAACATCATCAATGACGATAACTTAGCATGTGTTAGAATATGCGTGTCTTTTCATAAGTTATGATTGGTTGATTTATAGAATGTCATATATATTATCGGTCAGGTGTGTGTGTGAATAATAAACAATAAATGTGCTTGTGTTATAAATTGACAAACCTAGCTTGAACATGAAACTAGTCAAAATTTACCCTTATTTTGCTCTCTGTGACTTCTGGTGACTTTTGTAAGAGGAATGTCATTAAAGAAATGTTTACAATTTTGCTTTATTATTTAATATTCGATTCTCACATTTTTGTAACCGAAACATCTCTACGAGTTTTAGATAAAGGTATTCTACCGTTAGAAAAGAATTCAGTAGCAATTCAGTTTTATTTTGATATAGAAAATGAAGATAAACTAAATGCTTGCACGGTGCGTTCGCGACCTAACATGTGCTGTTTATCTGATAATGAGGATATCAGTTGCGATACCGTTGAAGTTTATGGAGATTACCAAGATAAATTAAAACCAAAATACCGTGATACAGTGCTATACATTTATCCAACTATGGCCCAACACGATCAAGTTGGGTACTGCAAGTTTATCCTAGATTATCGTTGTGGTAGAAGAAAAACAAAAAGAGAAGAAGTGAAAGTAACCTTCGATACGAGACTCAAAAGCAAATCACAATATTTATTAAAAGGATATGTTAATGGGCAAAAGATAACTCCTTGTGAAACACTCGACCAAGACTCTCTGAACATGTGCTTTCCAATAAACTGTGACGTAAAATATTTTGGCAGTAGACCATTTTACGATACAGAGCTGGATAAATGTGTAAAAGCAGTTGAATGCATAGCAGATCCTGAACAAAATTTACCTGATGTGGTTTATATGCCGAAAAGTAACACCTGTAGAGATCTAAACAGACCACTAACTATTTCCGATATATACGCTATAAGTACAGGGCTAGGAATCGTCAGTGAAACACCAGAAAAAGCTGAACTTAGAATGACCTTGCTGTCTAATTGCTCAACTATTTCACAGAATTTAATGTTTCTAAGAGACTTGTTGTATGGAAAACTATTTCCAATGAAGTTTAATATTGATTTCAGTAATAGTTGCAACAAAGCAATACTTTCAATCCTTAAATGCGTTATCGGTCTAAGTTTATCTCTACTTTTATTCGTCACGCTTGTCCATATAACATCTTGGGTTTTCAAAAAATGGAGTAGTGGAGAACTGAAACAGAAATTTAAAGATGTGAAGAAAAAAATGAGTTCCAAACCCAAGGATTGTAAGAAAAAGATATCGCAGATAAACGATGATATAAGAAATAAACTGCTGAAGGAAGTGATTGTGTCCGACTTGCCTTTAGAACTAAGAGGCAGCGTAGTCGACATTTGTGATCGAATAGACAACGAAGTAAGATGGAAGAAGAGATATAGGTTGGGAGATGTCGGAAGTCAAGTCCATTTCGAGGACAATGATACATCAACCACGTCTGATTTAAATTAAAAAAAACAATGGTTTTAATAAATGATTGTCATAAGAATATGGTTGTTTGCTAAATCATCTACAATGATACTAACCCCGTTATTTTTTCTGATAACTGCTTCTAGATGTACGGTGTAGAACAGTAGTAGAACAATTTAGGCTAACTTGTTAGCAAACCAGTTCACTAACCCATGAGCTTTCAATTTTGCGGCACAGAGTGTATATTTTATCTCGTTTACCTGCCATAGAATCTTTAGCAGACAGACTAGTGCAAGGTGCTTGATGCACATAAAAAAGAGGCCTGAGCTACTGGCCAACACTGCGAGGATGGCGGAAGAATGCAGCAAAAGTTTCTGACGACCGTGAGGTTTTAGTCAGTTTAAGTCTGACATGATGGATTTCACGTAAAAAAAGGCATGTAGAAGCTCCTTTAAACGTTCTATGTAGCAACCGAGAGGGACATTTATTCCGTCGCAGCCAACAATGTCTATTCTTCTTTACACACGGATTTAATAATTTATATTCAACCAATCAGAGATTAAAAAATATGAAAATTTTCTTTGAAGGTCCCTGATTGGCTATGTAAGTATGGGTTATAAATTATGCTGGGGCCACATTAGCGGGCTACGGCGAATATTCGTGTTAACGCGATGTATGTGGCCGGGTACATCGTGTCATCGCGTAGTATTCGGGCGAAGACGCGAATCAATTTGTCGCGCCAATATTCGCTTAGGTGGCTACATCTACGTCAATTTATTTAGGCTAAGTTCAGATGACCGCGCGTAACCGCGCGTCGCCGCGCGGTTTGAGCATTCACATGACGATATTTGTATGGGAGCGCGACGCACGTTGGCGCGCGGTACCGCGCGGTAATGTAGACGATAATTACCGTTTATATTGATCTTGTACCGCGCGGTTGGTAGTTCCGCGCGTTACCGCGCGGCCATATGAACTTAGCCCTAGGCTAAGTTCAGATGATCCGCGGCGTGCGGTACCGCGCGATAATGTAGACGCTAATTACCGTTTATATTGATCTTATACCGCGCGGTTCGTAGTTCCACGCGGTACCGCGCGGCCATATGAACTTAGCCATAGGCTAAGTTCTAGGCATGAGACAGATATATCAAAACGAAACTGAAATCCGTTTGCAGTCAGAAATCGTATCGCATCGATATTCCAATATGAGAAAACCGTTTTTAGGAAACGCACGATGATAACGCAAACTGCAAACAATCTTATCCGAACGAAACCAAACCGAACCGACGTGAGTTTAGTTTTGCACCGAAAACCAAACTCAAACTGCAAACGAACGAAATCTAAGTCTACCTAAAGTTTAAGTTTTCTATAGTTTTGATACGCATTCGTTCTCTATCACTCCACCGTACGACTACTTTAGTTAGAATAAGACAGAGCTAATTTCATTTCCTTTTTTTTCTAACTCAGTGAACCGTCGTAAGAGCAAGAGAAATGAAGCGAATCGTTATGGATTTTGAGTTTTTGACGGTTTTATGAATTGTCCGGTTTTATGATTTCTGACTGCAATCCGATATTCCATTCCAATATGAGAAAACTGTTTTTAGAAAACGCATTAACAATACAACCTAACAACCTAATCCGAATGAAACCGAACCGTGAGTTTAGTTTTGCATCGAAAACCAAACTTAAAATACATAAAAATATACAATATTTTTTTTAATTCAAATACCCAATTGTACATTGAAAACCGCCAATAACCGTTTCCGGAATGCCTCTCGAATTTGTGCAGGAGTATGTTTACCTCGGGCAGACTCTGCGGTTAGGTAGACACAACTTCGAGAGAGAGAGCTAGACCGGAGAATTCAGCTCGGCTGGGCTGCGTTTGGGAAACTTCGTCAAGTCTTCTCGTCATCCATCCCTCAATGTCTGAAAACGAAAGTTTTCAACCAGTGCGTTATGACCTATGCTTCTGAAACGTGGACACTGACAGTGGGGTTGGTCCACAAGCTGAAAGTCGCTCAGCGCGCTATGGAGAGAGCTATGCTCGGAATTTCTTTGCGAGACAGAATCCGCAACGAAGTTATTCGTCAAAAAACCAAAGTGTTCGACATAGCTCAAAGAATTAGCAAGCTGAAGTGGCAGTGGGCCGGCCATGTTTGCCGAAGAACCGACAACCGTTGGAGCAAACGGATACTGGAGTGGAGACCGCGTTTAGGAAAGCGTAGTGTAGGAGGCCGTCCGGCTAGATGGAGCGACGATCTGCGGAGTGTAGCTGGCAAACACTGGATGAGAGGAGCCGAAGACCGGGCTCAGTGGCGCGTCTTGGGAGAGACCTACGTCCAGCAGTGGACTAATATAGGTCGATGATGATGATGATGATGACATTGAAAACGAAAAACCGAAAGAATTCGATTTTGCGTTTGTCGTAATAACTAGTAAATACGCTCCGATATTCGCTACTGAAATCGATTTCAAAAAACGGTTTTTGAAATCGGTTTCAAAATCTGAAATCGGTTTCGTATCGGTTTGTGAAAAAATCCAAAAACGCCCATGCCTAGAATAACACCATCCGGCACAGGGTTACCAGATGCAAATTTCAAAAGTCCTGACAAAATTCCAGACATGAGCTCAATTGGGTTTTTGAATATATATATTTTTTGTGATAAATGGATAAGTTTTATAACACAACTAATTTTATTCTATTTTTCCGTAATAATTCAAAAGTTATTTCAAAATAAAAAATATTTTTTGAATCTAGTACGTTTAATATTATATGTCAATGTTGATTGTTTGATGTCAAAATCGTAAAAAGCTAATTACTATTAATGACAATTTCCTTTTTGTTATTGTGACCAAAAATAAAATTATAGTGTAAAAAAAAAATTGTTCCATTTATTTGCCGAGAAATTCCTGACATTTCCCTTTTCCGGCCGCATTCCTGACATATGTCTAAAATTCCTGAAATGTCAGGAAAATTCCTGACATCTGGTCACCCTATCCGGCACGATACATCGCGTCAACTCGACACGAATCTTCGCCCGTCTAATGTAGACAAGAACATCGCCTATACCCGAACACGATGATTTTATCGCGCCAACACGATACGAATATTCGCCCGCTAATGTGGCCCCAGCATTAGGTGTCAGCTTGAAAGCTCTTGTTAATGCCAAATAATTCCAAAAACCTGAGTGGAAGAGATTCATAAATTTGGGCCTTTCGCCATCACCAAGATGGCGGAAGGACGTTGTAAATAAAATACGAAAGAAAAAAAATAACAAAAATACCGTCCAACGTTGCCCATAAACTTAAAATACGAAAAAAAAGAAAAAAAATTAACAATTTACCGTCCAACGTTGCCCACAAACATAAACAAGCCTTGCAACGTGACATTGGCGAAATTGGCTAACCCCCAGACGCCATTAAATAAAAATTGAATTGATTCATAAATTTGTAAAACTCAAAACTCATACACTTAGTCTGGATTTAAAAGAGGATTCAGTTTTTAAAGATATATTTTAAGTCCTGTAAAATCTGCTCATACCAGTTAGCAAATTTCTATCTTAGGTACATGCCCTACTGACTGAAATAGGAAAGCAAGTGCTGAAATGTTGAGATGCTGACGGTCAGCTGCTACAAGTTCCATCACCTCGCCGCGCGGTTTGTGCGTCTTTGGAAACGCGTTCAAGTGGTCTCAGACTGGGTCGCGTGTATACTTTCATTACTTTGCTGCCAATGTGGTCCAGTCATGCCTTTGTCTCACAGCAGCTATGAAGGAGAAAAAGAGGTAAGGTTATTTTTTTGCTTCTGAGGTAAGGAATCATTTGTATGGTAAACAAGTCTACATCAAAATCACTCTTAGTTTATACAGTTCCAATGAAATGCATTTTAAACTAAGGTTTAAATTTTCAACAGTTGTCTGACCCTGAGTCTATTAAGACGGAAGATGCTTTAGAGATGAGGAGTTTAGTTAAAAGCAAACTTGAATTGGATGGCGTTCCCGTGAGTACTATGGGTCAATCTAACTACTGAAGAGCCGATAATGCTCAAACGCTCGTATTTTACAAATTCAAAATCTCAGATACAAGTGTCTTAAAACTTGCTTTTCGTGTATTCTTAGATGATAGACGTCCCGGAGCACAAGCAGTTACCAGCATCACCCTCAAGAAGTTGGAGCTAGTTCGTCCCAAGCTTGCTTGTCTTTTAAATAATCAGATATTTTATAATTAAGAATGATTAGTACCTGATGTACCTTTTTTATTTTGATCATGCCATAAAAACAAGAGTTCAAATAAAAAGAATTATAATAACTACTTATATAAGTTAGTTACTTAGGTACTACTACTACATTACATTTTATGTAGTGCCTTACTTAAAAAACTTCATTTACCACCCTTTCTTTCTAGGAGCAGACATCAGCAGATACTTCTAAATGCTGGTAAAACATAAGCCATGGATTTTTATTGCACATTTACTGTTTTTTTAATATATAATTTAAAAAAATCTTAGTGTGGGTAACGTCACCATTCCCTAGACAGTGAATCAGACACCAGGTAAATATGACTTTAATCGCGACTAGTTTTGTGACGTAGTAGCATTTTCATAAACATATATAATTATATTATAGATTAGTTTCCATCGGGATGACGCCACCGTCGCATCGTGATAAACACGTTATCGCTTCGTTTGGTTAATGGCGCGGATGAAGCCTCATCCAATCATTTACTGGTTCCGTGAATGGATTAGCCAGGGCGTCCGGTAAAGGAAATATAACTATTTAAATAAATAACAAGCTGCTGAACGTATTTTCCCTTTAATGTGTAGATTTAATTAAATGTCACATACAATTTAGTTAATATGTGATAATGTTTAGATACACACACGGTGTGGTTAAGGGAAATTCATGATGAGTTCAGAGGGCTGAGCACGAATAAATATGACAATCGTAAACGTATCGTATTTAAGATACACTGCGCGCTAACGCTGCAACGTCGAAAGTAAATGTCGACGAGCAGTGTATCTCATATACATCACTGTTTCGATACGTTTACGATTGTCACATTTGTAAGCACTTTTAAACATTAGTAGTTTGACAGGCGTCACAGCTCAGTTGGTAGTAGCTCTGCCTTCCATGCTGCGGGTTCGATTCTCACCCAGGGCAAAAGTTTGTGTAATGAACATAAATATTTGTTTTATGTCTGGGTGTTACTATGTATGTATTTACAAAAAAAATGTATATAAGTATTCTATCAGCAATCTAGTTCCCATAGTACAAGCTTTGCTTAGTTTGGGATTAGAATGTGATGTGTGAAATGTCGAAAAAAAAAAGATACCATAACCGATTACGTTACAATGTACCTACCTATGTAATTATAGGTTCTGTTTCATGTTTCTTATAACTAAGTGTGATTACTATTATAAGCATAAGCATAAAATATTGCCAAAAACTATAAAAAAAATACCGTGATCTCACTGGTATGAGGTCGTGGGTAAACACAGTAGATTATATTTACAGACTTTTTTGACTTTGTGCAAATGTGTAATTGATTGTCCAAGCGTGTGTCGGGTGCTTTATATCTTATGTTCCTAAATATATTTTCAACAAAATAAATGTTTATATATGTTATTGTACCTACATTGTCACTTAATATCATATTTTTTTTAATAATAAACACAGTTTTTAATGCCGTTTAATATAAGTAGTATTCGTATTGGTTAAAGCCAGGAATCGTGATGTAAGCTACCTAATGTATTCCTAAGAATTATATAAATATATTTTCAAAAATAGTTTTAAGAAGAAGCAAACATAACGGATCACCTCTAAAACCTAAAGATTTCTGATCTCAAACATGTTTGTTTATAGATAAAAAAACAGAGGTACAAGTAATAAATACCATTTAAAATAATGGCTTATGTTTCGGGTGAAGGAACCCTGAACGTGTATGCATGTCATTAATTATTGCGATTGTTTTTCATTATAAAAGCCAAGTTTTTTAGGAACAATATACTTGGATATAGGATTTTACAGAACGATGTTCAAAACACTCGCTATTTTGTTCGTGCTCTACAATGTGTCGTACATTGAAGGTATGTGAAATTAATTAATTTTATTTATCTTCAAATAATTTTATATATAAGTTATTGAAACAATTGATTCTGTTGCTGCTAAGAATCAATCTAAACAAACGACACATGTTACTAAAATTTAAAAGAAATAGCAATAACTTCGGGGCAATCAGCACGAATGATCCCTGGCTGCGTTTCGTAAGAAAAATAAGTTTTTTTCGCGGTCACATATTACTTTATATTCTAGGTACGCAGAACACGCAAATTATTGATAAATACGATTACTCGTTCAGTCATCTGGCTGACGGATGGTTGAAATTTCATGAAATTCCGGCAACTTGGAGCGACGCACGGTTTCAATGCAAAGCCGAAGGTAAGCAGCACCAATCTTGAAGGAAACCAAGCAGTGACGCTTTCCGTGTCTGCTGTGAAGGTTGCCTATTTTTTTGTTTATTTGCTTTTTTGCATCTATAATAAAATAACACTGCGGCCTAGATGGCCTATTTTGATCGCCACTTGTGTATCAGTCACCCCTTACGGGGCGTTGATAGTTCACCTGTAAAACCTGCAGCTGTACAAACCAAAGGATTTTATTAGGGGTGAGGTATCTCAGCTCATCCGGGCTTAAGGTGTGCTTTCCCAGATGGATGCTGTGTTTTCGCATTAGTGGTCCGCACTCCCCAAGCAGGTTAGTAAGAAGCCAAAGCGTAACTCACCCCTACTATTGATATCGGTGCTTCCCCAAACAGTGAGGTGTGCGTTTGCGTCGCACCCAATGATCAACTTTGTTTGGGCGTTGTTTTGGGCGGCGTAGTCCACCACCATCACCAAGTCTAGGGTTGTCTTCCTCTCCAGGTAAGAAGGCCGAGCACACAATTACCCGCGCCCCATTCCATCTAAGCGGATAAATAAGTGAAGTCAAAAATATTACTTATATTATATTTATTTAGTCACTTATTCTCCGTGTTCTGATTGTCAGTTTCTACGAGTCATAAGATCTTCATATAAGATGGTTATAACATCTTCCACCTGTATTTAAAACACTAGCTTATGTAATGTTATCCAGGAGCGGTTCTCGCGTCTCCACTGACGCGGCAGCTGGCATATGCGATAGCAGAATTCGCGTCATATCACTCTGCACCTGTTATATTCACGGGAGTACATTCCACCTATTCCAAAGGTGCCTATGCTTCCGTTGAAGGTAAGCTATAGCCATATTTCCTTTTTTGTGTCTAATAGAGTTTAATGGAATCACATTGGGTCTAATTGATTTTTTGTCTAGGCTTTTCCGAACATCATGCTATTTTACTGCGGACTGATTGACTGATTGAACTTAAAATGACCTAGCGGCAACTTGATTATTACCATTTAAACCTGGTAACTCTGGGGCATCGATGATCTAATTTTTAATTTTCTGCAAGAATAAATCTGATTTTAGGAGTACCGTTATCGAAGCTACCGATCAGCTGGACGGAAGGGCAACCTGATAACTACATGAACTCTGAGAGCTGCCTCGCGATGATAACAGCCGGCAACGGCACCATGGCTGATGTCAAGTGCACTGACGTCTTCCCTTTCATCTGCTATAGAAAAAAATCGCGAGAAATTGTGGCTCACGAGATGAAGGTAAAGTTGTATGATTTAAAGTACTCTTGATATTATTGTCACTGTCACATAAAGCGATCAATTTATTTATCGTTATACATATGTGACAGTGACAATAATCAGACAAATGAGTCTTAAAAAACGGCTAGTAGCTACACGCCATTACTTTTTTATGATCTAGAAAGCCAGATGAACTAAACATTTATTGTTCAAAACTCAATCAACTTGCACTTTATTACTCATCGTCCCGTTCTTTCAGAGTATAACTTTGACTCAACCACCGGGAAATGCTACAAGCTCCACCGACGCGGGCTGATCTGGCCGCGTGCATACATGACCTGTACGGCGGAAGGTGGTCACTTAGCTGTAGTGAATAGCGAAAAGGAGTTCAATAGCCTCAGTCAGCTATTCAACAAATACCCTGGTAGTTCAATCTTCTCCCAACACACAGAATACGTTACTATCGGTTTATCCGACCCGAACGATGGCGGATCTTGGAGAACTATTCATGGTAAGATATACAAGTTGTAGAAGATACTTGACACCATTTAAGGTTTAAACTGTGAACTTAAGGGACGCATAAGTAATAACTTATGTCAAAAGATGTAGAATACAATTGATATAGAATTTCATTTGGTCCTCAGATGGTTTTTTTTTTATGGAGAGTTAATTATCATATGTCATTGAGCAAAAACGAAACGAGTAGAGCACTAGTCTTTCTTAGAGCTGAGTGAAAATGGGTAAACGTGTTATGCTGCAGGTCCACTGCCGCTGCAAGAACACTGATTGTCAACCTTGTTTCAGATGAGACTCTTGATGAGGCTGGCTTTGAGCGTTGGGCGGCTGGGGAACCTAACAACGCCTCGCAACCCTGGGGAGAGCTCTGCGGCGTCATGATAAGGGGGAACGGGAACTTCAACGATGTTCCCTGCTTCTGGTCCTTGGCATTTTTATGCGAAAAGGAACCAGAATCATTTGACGAAATTGATACAGCTTAAGCGTCATAAAAACATTTCAACTTATTTGTAATTATTGTTGTATAATACAGCAATGTGAGGTGGAGGTGATTATAATTTTTAGGGTTATTCATATTAGTTTTTTTTCTATAATATAACGAAGAAAAATAGCTATATTTACATAACTACCTAGTGATGTAATAAATAATAATCATTTTATGAAACCAACAATTTTATGAAAATTACACTTTTTGTTTTATCGTATATTGTGTTTGTTATCTTTACCAAAAAAGGTTATCTACTAGCTAATAACGTATTTTGTTATGGATATAGAATTGAATATAATACCTGTCGCAATCAAATGCAGACAAATGTAAGGATGATTATAAGATTTCTTTAGATAACATTATCCAACTACCTAATTACAGTTTACTTATTTGACGTCATCCCAAGTCAACAACAAGTCACGTGGCTTTAAATTTAATTTAAATATTTGGATTGTTTAGTATTATTTTTGTTGTATTTGTACATGATGACATTATATATATTATATAACTGAATGTGATGAACATGTTACTGCTTATTATTTAAAACATCTGTACATTACCATGTTCACTGCAAATAAAAATCTTTATCTTTATAACACTTTTTGTCGTTGGTGTGCTCTCTCACTATAAAGTACTCTTGACTGACGCACTAATTGTCTGTCATTGTTTTTTATATTATCGAATTCGAATTCTGAACTATAGTGAGGACACAGCGCTATCAACGTAAACTATATAGTAGGTACCAATAGGTATTTAGTTTGTTTTTTATTTTTGGTTGGTATGGTTTCTGATGACCTCTGTTTTGTTTTTTACATTAGGAGCAATTAATCACAAAGAAATATTGTATTTTATGTATTGGCAGGGAATGTCTTCACAGGGAACGTCAGATGTCATAGAGCTGTGTATTTATCTAATAACAAAAATCAACTTATTTTAGTATTACTTTTTTTCCGGAAGACCAAATTGTATTTGTTTTCGAAAGTATCAGAAATGCTTAAAAATTGCGAGTAGACTTCTGCAAGATATTTTTATATTTATATATTTTATGTAATTTATTAAAATAAATTACAGTAGCGTAATCTCACTCAATTTCATTTACTCTATTGGTAAGATGGACATCACTAAAACACTACTACTTTTTTTTGGTCTACCTACATTAGCGAGTTTTTTTTTTATTATATCGAGCTTGAAGTTAATTGTGAGTTGTTGTTTGTGTTAACAGAATGTTATTTCGTATATTTTCTTATCAATAAGAACTTAGCAGCCGTAACACAGGTCGTAGATTCGCTGTCGATATTTTATTGGTTTTTTTTTCAACTTTTTTTTGGATAATGTAATTATTATACCTACTACTGCTTTTTTCTGTGATTTTGGAAATGTCTAATGTTGAGGTAGGTACTTACTTTGTCAAAGTATATTTTATGACCTGGGGCCTTATTCTCTATATTCCTTCCCCAAACCGTGCTACGTCACAACGCGTTCCAGAGGGCTTAGTCCGAGGTTGCATTTTAAAACTTCCTACTCTCGAGCCGAGAGTCGTCTCTCGGATATCCATACAAAAATATATGGACATCCGAGAGACGACTGTCGGCTCGAGAGTAGGGAGTTTTAAAATGCAATATAGGACTAAGCCCTCAAAACGCAAACTTCAAAAATGATTGATTTGTATCTATATTATTCGAATCGCGCATGACACGTTTTGAAACAAATAGTTTTCATAACACGGCAGACTTCGACACGTTTAGTTGACAGTTCAAACCGTACCGTGTCGCGGTAGGGAATGACAACTAAGGCTTACGCCATACATTTTTTTCAGATTCCACGCCCGTTGTCTTGCCTAAGCCAAGTAACGCGCGTGGTTTGCAATACAATAGAGAATAAGTTTACTGGCTACCTACATGTATATATGAAATAAACACACTTTTTACTTTTACTTTTATTTAATGAACTAATTAGGTAACTAAATCAATATAATCGTCAATACCTATAGTATAGATGATACCGAAAAGGGCTTGAATTGAAATAATAGGTGTGTTCGGTTTTTTACACGGTGTAAAACCACCTAGTACCACCAATCACCAAATGTATTCGAATATATCTCAAGTAAATAACTTATAAAATGTGCGTTGTATCACTGAGCATGTTTATAAAAAATCGCAACAGCGCAATGTAATTTTGCTTAGTTTGGGACTAGAATGTGATGTGAGAAATGTCCAAAAATAAATAAAGGTACCATAACTGATTACATTACAATGTACCTATGTAATTATAGGTTATCTTTCATGTTTCTTATGTGTGATTATTTTTATAAGCATAAGCATAAAATATTACCAAAAAATATAAGATGAGACAGTAGGGTTTTCCCTTTGGTTTTAGGTAAGTATTAGGTCTAGGTCGAATAGGTCGTGGGTAAACACAGTAGGTATATTGATATACAGCCTTTTTGACTTTGTGTAAACGTGTAATTGATTGTCCAGGCGTGTGTCGGGTGCTTAGTATCACGTCTGTTCCTAAATATATTTTCAACAAAATAAATATTTATATATTATATGTTATTGTACATTGTCACTTAAGACACAGCTTTTAATGCCGTTTAATATAATAATTTGTTCTTTTGTTAAAGTTAATTGGTTAAAGCCTGGAATCGTGATTTAATCTACTTAATGTATTCCTAAGAATTATATTTTCGAAATACATTTAATATTATTTTTGAAAATTTATTGTTTTAAGAAGAAGCATTCATAACGGATAAGACACCTAAAGATTTCTGATCTCAAACATCTTTGTTTATAAATAAAAAAACAGAGGTACAAGTAATAAATACCATTTAAAATAATGGCTTATGTTTCGGGTGAAGGAACCCTGAACGTGTATGCATGTCATTAATTCGTGCGATTGTTTTTCATTATAAAAGCCAAGTTTTTAGGAACATTGCACTCGGATATAGAAGTTTACAGCACGATGTTCAAAACACTCGCTATTTTGTTCGTGCTCTACAATGTGTCGTACATTGAAGGTATGTGAATTTAATTAATTTTATTTATCTTCAAATGATTTTATATATAAGTTATTGAAACAATTGATTCTGTTGCTGCTAAGGATCAATCTAAGCAAACGACACATGTTACTAAAATTTAAAAGAAATAGCAATAACTTCGGGGCAATCAGCACGAATGATCCCTGGCTGCGTTTCGTAAGAAAAATAAGTTTTTTTCGCGGTCACATATTATTTTATATTCTAGGTACGCAGAAAACGCAAATTATTGATAAATACGATTACTCGTTCAGTCATCTGGCTGACAGATGGTTGAAATTTCATAAAATCCCGGCAACTTGGAGCGACGCACGGTTTCAATGCAAAGCCGAAGGTAAGCAGCACCAATCTTGAAGGAAACCAAGCAGTGACGCTTTCCGTGTCTGCTGTGAAGGTTGCCTATTTGACTTTTATTTATTTTTATTTATTTGCTTTTTTGCGTCTATAATAAAATAACACTGCGGTCTAGATGGCCTATTGTGATAGCCACTTGTGTATCTATCTATAAACGCCCCGTAAGGGGTGACTCCCTTACGGGGCGTTTATAGTTCACCTCTTAAACCTGCAGCTGTATAAGCCGAAGGATTTTCTTAGGGGTGAGATGTGCTTACCCAGATAGATGCTGCGTTTTCGCATTAGTGGTCCGCACTCCCCTAGCAGGTTAGTAAGAAGCCAAAGCGTAACTCACCCCTACTATTGATATCGGTGCTTCCCCAAGCAGTATGGTGTGCGTTTGCGTCGCACCCATTGATCAACTTTTTTTGGCAGTTGTTTTATTTTATTTTATTTTTATATTACATGAAATACAAACAGCTTTTAAAAATTAGGGAGTAAGAGAGTTTTGGGCGGCGTAGTCCACCACCCTCACTTAGTCTAGGGTTGTCTTCCTCTCCAGGTAAGTAGGCCGAGCACACAATTACTCGCGCCCCATTCCATCCTAAGCGGATAAATAAGTAGTGAAGTCAAAAATATTTTACTTATATACTTATTTAGTCACTTATTCTCCGTGGTCTGATTGTCAGTTTCTACGAGTCATAAGATCTTCATATAAGATGGTCATAACATCTTCAACCTTTATTTAAAACACTAGCTTATGTAATGTTATCCAGGAGCGGTTCTCGCGTCTCCACTGACGCAGCAGCTGGCCTACGCGATAGCAGAATTCGCATCATCTCACTCTGCACCTGTTATATTCACGGGAGTGCATTCCACCTATTCCAAAGGTGCCTATGCTTCCGTTGAAGGTAAGCTATAGCCATATTTCCTTTGTTGTGTCTAATAGAGTTTAATGGAATCACATTGGGTCTAATTTTAAACGGCTAATAGGTGATGACGCGCTAGTCCAAACTAAGCTCCTGAGTCTTGAGCATCGGCGTAAAATCGCTAGTCTATTGGTTTTCTATCGGATACATTTTGGAGAGTGTGCGATCGAACTTTATGGGTTAATTTCCCCAGCCCCATTCCATCATCGGACCACCAGAATCACGAAAACGCGACACCCATTCGTGGTGGACATACCACCTGTCCGCACAAAACGCTTTGGCTCAACTTTCATTTTGAGGACCGCGAAAGAATGGAATTCCTTGCCGGCGTCGGTGTTTCCAGATACATACATACAATTGGACGTTTTCAAGAGGAGAGTGAATAGGTTCTATCTAGGCAAACGCGTTACACACGCGGCCACATCATCATTTAGCATCAGATGTGATTGCGGCCAAGCGTTTGCCTATAATGCATAAAAAAAATGATTTTTAGGAACATCTGGTCTCCGAACATCATGCTATTTAACTGCTAACTAATTGACTGATTGAGCCTTAAATGACCTAGCGGCTACTTGGTCATTACCATTTCAATCTGGTAACTCTGGCACCGATGATAAAAATTTTCTGCAAGAATAAATCTGATTTTAGGAGTACCATTGTCGAAGCTACCGATCAGCTGGACGGAAGGGCAACCTGATAACTACATGAACTCTGAGAGCTGCCTCGTGATGATAACAGACAGAAACGGCACCATGGCGGATGTCAAGTGTACTGACGTCTTCCCTTTCATCTGCTATAGAAAAAAATCGCGAGGAATGGGTGGTAAGCCAAATGCATGTGGCTCACGAGATGAAGGTAAAGTTGTATGATCCATTTACTATAGTTTAAAGCACTCTAGATATTATTGTCACTGTCATATAGCGATCAATTGATTTATCGTTTCAGACAAATAAGTCTTAAAAAACTGCTAGTAGCTGCACGCCATTACTTTTTTATTATCTAGAAAGCCAGATGAACTAAACATTGTTCAAAACTGAATCAACTTGCACTTTATTACTCATCGTCCCGTTCTTTCAGAGTATAACTTTGACTCAACCACCGGGAAGTGTTACAAGCTCCACCGACGCGGGCTGATCTGGCCGCGTGCATACATGACCTGTACGGCGGAAGGTGGTCACTTAGCTGTTGTGAATAGCGAAAAGGAGTTCAATAGCCTCAGTCAGCTATTCAATAAATACCCTGGTAGTTCAATCTTCTCCGAACACACAGAATACGTTGCTATCGGTTTCTCTGACCCCAACGATGGCGGATCTTGGAGAACTATTCATGGTAAGATATTCAAGGTGTAGAAGATACTTGACACCATTTAAGGTTTAAACTATGAACTTAAGGGATGCAAAAAAGTATTACTTATGTCAAAAGATGTAGAATACAATTGATATAGAATTTCATTTGGTCCTCAGATGGTTTTTAATTTTTTTTTATGGAGAGTTAATTATCAAATGTCATTGAGCAAAAACAAAACGAGCAGAGCACTAGTCTCTCTTAGAGCTGAGTGGAAACGGGTAAACGTGCGATGCTGCAGGTCCACTGCCGCTGCAAGAACACTGATTGTCAACCTTGTTTCAGATGAGACTCTTGATGAGGCTGGCTTTGAGCGTTGGGAGGCTGGGGAACCTAACAACGCCTCGCAACCCTGGGGCGAGCTCTGCGGCGTCATGCGGAGGGGGAACGGGAACTTCTACGATGCTCCCTGCTTCTGGTCCTTGCCATTTATATGCGAAAAGAAACCAGAAACATTTGACGAAATAGATACAGCTTAAGCGTCATAAAAACATTTAAACTTAATTGTAATTATTCTTGTATACATAATACAGCAATGTGAGGTGGAGATGATTATAATTTTTAGGGTTATTCATATTCGCCTTTTTTCTATAATATAACAAAGAAAAATAGCTATTTTTACATAACCCTAGTGATGTAATGAAAATAATAATCATTTTATGAAACCAACAATTTTATGAAAAATATAATGCGTTTTGTTTTATCGTATATTGTGTTTGTTATCCTTACTAAAAATGTTATCTACCACGTAACCACGTATTTTGTTATGGATATAGAATTGAATATAATACCTGTCATAGTAAACTCATTCCTCTTTACAAGTCGGGAAGTGAAAAAGATCCTGCCAATTACAGGCCAATCTCGGTATTGCCTACGCTAAGTAAAATATTTGAAAAGGTTATTCTTAATCAACTGTTAGCTCATTTTAACTCCAACCAGCTGCTACATGTTAATCAGTTTGGATTTACTAAAGGTCGATCTACAACTGATGCCGGCTCGGTGCTCTTAAAGCACATATATGATGCCTGGGAAAATTCAAAAGACGCAATCGGTATTTTTTGCGATTTATCCAAGGCTTTTGATTGTGTTAGTCATGCAACTCTCATTTATAAACTTAAACATTACGGAGTTCAGAACCGGGCTATTGATCTTATTCAGTCTTACTTAACCAATAGAGTACAAAAAGTTGACGTTAGTGGTGAGAGGTCTTCTGGGTCAATCATTGATATGGGAGTGCCACAAGGCTCGATATTGGGACCTTTCTTATTCTTAGTCTACGTTAATGACCTTGCCTCTTATGTTCAAAAGCTATGTAACATAGTACAGTTTGCAGATGACACCTCCTTAATTTTTAAAGTAGATAGACAAAAGACTGACTACGATGACGTAAATGTATCTCTTTCGCAAGTACTTAACTGGTTTACTGTTAATAATCTGTTACTTAATGCTAAGAAAACGAAATGCATGAAATTCACTCTGCCGAATGTTGTTCAAAGACCAACCAATATTTTATTGAATGGAGAGTCACTTAATCTTGTTGATTCTACTGTCTTCTTAGGCCTAAATATTGATTCGAAATTGCAATGGGCTCCACATATTGGAACGCTTGCTGGTAGGCTGAGCTCAGCTGCTTATGCTGTTCGTACGATAAGATGGCTCACTGATGAAACGACAGCTAGGTTGGTTTATTTCAGTTACTTCCATAGTGTGATGTCATATGGTATACTTCTCTGGGGTAAAGCAGCTGATATACAAACTATATTTGTTTTGCAAAAAAGGGCTATACGTGCCATTTATAAAATGAAACCGCGGGATTCGTTGAGGGAGCGGTTTGGGGAGATTGGTATTCTAACAGTAATTTCACAATATATTTATGAAGTCTTATTGTACACTCATAAAAATAAAGATAGCTTTTTGAAAAAGTGTGAGGTTCATGGTGTGAACACTAGAGGCAAATATAAATTGTGCGTCCCTGGGTTCCGGCTTTGGAGGGTGGGTGGGTCGTTTGTGGGGGGTGCCGTGCGTTTTTATAATAAACTCCCCGAAAATGCAACAAAACTCTCAGTTAGAAAATTTAAAACATACATTAAAAATAATCTTATAAAAAAGGCGTATTATACCTTAGACAGCTATATTAATGACAAAACTGCATGGCCTGATGTCGCTCCACCCGTCAACAGCAACTTTGTCGATTTGTGATGTTAGTAATGTTCTCTTGCCCTGCTTATGTACTTTGTAGTATATTTGTATCTGAAGCGAAGCGTGTGCTGTCTTTTTGATTTACGTATAGCTTTATTATACTTCTTTTTTTTAAACTCATTAGTGTATCATTACTAAGTTAAATTGACACCGCACTGAAACTTCAGTACTTAATTTAGTTTAATTGTAATTCTTTGTAAGAAGGATCATATAAAAAAACGGTAGGAACCAGGCCGCAAGTTTCTTGCCCGTTCTTCTAGGCTCTGGTCGCGTGGAACTGGCACCTAGAATCACCTAGTATGTAAGACGATTCTAAATGATCCTTGTGATTTTACTGAATAAAGTAATTTTTGACTTTGACTTTGACTTTGACTTTGTCGCAATTAAATGCAGAAAAATATATGGATGATTAAAAGATTACTTTAGATAACATTATTTTTCTACCTAATTACAGTTTACTTATTTGACGTCATCCCTACCCAATACCCATAGTCAACAACAAGTCACGTGACTTTAAATTTAATTAAAATGTTTGGATTGTTTAGTTATTTGGATATTATTTTTGTTGTATTTGTACGTTATGATGACATATAACTAAATGCGATGAACATGTTTCTGCTTATTATTTAAAACATTAGTACATTACCATGTTGAATGCAAATAAAAATCTTTATCTTTAAAATACTTTTTGTCGTTGGCGTGCTCTCACTATAAAGTACTCTTGACTGACCTGTCATGTTTTTTTTATATTGTAACGCTTCATTTTGCGACTTGCCTAGACCAGCCAGCCTACCAGCTGTACCATGGCCAAGCCAGACCAGCCAGCCTACCAGCTGTACCATGGCCAAGCCAGACCAGCCAGCCTATACGGACGCCATGCCATGCCATAGTCGAGCAGCCTGTACGGTCGTCATACACAATTACACAAACATTGCCCTGGGTGGGAATCAAACCCACGACCCACAGCATGGAAGGCAAGCTACTACTAACTGAGGTGTGACGCCTGTCAAACGTATCGTATTTAAGATACACTGCGCGCTAACGCTGCAACGCAGCAGTGTATCTCATAACGTCACTGTTTCGATACGTTTACGATTATCACATTTGTGAGCACTTTTAAAACATTACGACCGATGTGGCGCGGGCGAAGGTCCGCCTGCGACGCGGAGGTTGCGGGTTCGATTCCCGCCTTGGGATAAATGTTTGTACGATCTGCAAATATTTCGGGTGTTTTGGGTATTTTATATGTATAAGTAATAAAAAATATCTATCTATGTAATGTATTGTATTAAGTATGTCAGTCTTCTAGTGCCCATAACACAAGCTCTGCTTAGCTTGGGGCTAGAAGATGTGTGGATTGTCCAGCATTATTTATTTATTATTTAATACTTTACCGAAACCGATTATTACAATGTTAATGTTACTAAGGTTCTCTTTTATGTTTTATATAACTTAGTGTGATTACTTTTATAAGCATAAGCAAAACGTTTTTATAAGAATAAACACAAAATATTGAATTTAAAATTTTACTTATGCCAAAAATTAATAAAAAATATTTATAAAAGAAATTCCGTGCATAATTGCGAGGACCTTGACCAAGGAAAGAAAAAGAATACTTACCTATAAAATAGGCTGGACACAGAAGGGTTTTCCCGTCGGTATTTTAGGTCTAGTCTAGGTCGAATAGGTCGTGGGTATACACAGTAGGTAGGTATATTAATATTCAGACTAAATGACTTTGTGTAAAATGTGTAATTAATTATCCAAGTTTGTGTCGGGTGCTTAATATTTTATGTTATTTTATTTCAATAAAAATAAATAAGTAAGTATTTATATTTGTACATTCAAAATCAAAATCAATAAAAAATTATTCAGTAATATCACAAAGCTCATTTAGAATTTTCTTACATACTAGGTGGCTCTAGGTGTCAGTTCCACGCGATCAGAGCCTAGAAGAACGAGCAGGAAACTATTTCTAAAATAAACTGTTTTTAATGCCGTATTATATATTTCATATGCGTACCTATTGGTTAAAACCTGGAATAGTAATTATAAATTTAAGCTCAAAAATAGTTTTTGATAGCATTTTATTAAATTTTTCACTTATCTTTGAATAATTAAAGAAACTTAATGAATACATGAATAAACTTTGACTGCTCATAAAAAGCATAACAGACAATAAGACACTTAAAGACTTTAGATCTTTTAATATCAATAAAAGAAATTGAGGTTTACAAGTAAAAACCTTTTAAAATAATGGCTTATGTTTCAGCTGAAGGATCCCTGAACGCTGTATGCATGTTATTAATTAGTGCGATCGATTTTCATTATAAATACCAAGATTTTTAGTAACATTATATTCGGATTGAGCAGTCTACAGCACGATGTTCAAAGCACTTGCTATTTTGTTCCTGCTCTACAAAGTGTCGTACATTGAAGGTATGTGAAATTATTAAATTTTATTAATCTTCTTATTTTTTTTATTTAACCTATTGTGTCCCACTGCAGGGCAAAGGTCCCCAAAACTCTTCCATCTCGATCTCTTGCATCCATCCACCACTGCGTCGCGTTAGAGTCGAGATCGTCCCTCCAACGTCTTCTTATATAATATAATAATATTATTATATATAAGTTATGTAACAATTGATTCTGTTGCTGCTAAGGATCAATCATTACAACGACAACGACATATGTTACTTTTAGAAGATAGCAAAAACTTCGGGGTAATCTGCACGAATAACAAATTTCCTGTAAGAAAACATATTCTTTTATATTCTAGGTATACAGCAAACGCAAATCGATAAGTTCGATTACTCGTTCAGTGATCTGGCTGACGGATGGTTGAAGTTCCATGTAATCCCGGCAACGTGGAGCGACGCACGGTTTCTATGCAAAGCCGAAGGTAAGCAGCACCAACTGGATACCCTGAGGGTAGCCAATCGATGCTGATGCAATCGAATCTAGGGTTCCTTATAAAAGAAACGTCGTAACCTACAGGCTACCCTTGAATGTAAGGAGATATAGGTACAGGAAGAAGATTTAGAAGATAAAAAGATTAAAATTGTTAAAGTTGCTGGTTAAGTAGGGCCAGGAAAGGCAAGAAACAAAGTAGATGGCGATCTTTGGAGGAGGTTTACAGAACGCCGCTAAAGGCGGTATACTAAGCGGATAAATTAGTAGTGAAGTCAAAAATATTACTTATACTTCTTTATTTAGTAACTTATTCTCTGTGGTCTGATTGTCAGTTTCTACGAGTCATAAGATCTTCGTATAAGATTGTCATAACATCTTCCACCTGTCTTTGAAACACTAACTTATGTAATGTTATCCAGGAGCGGTTCTTGCGTCTCCACTGACGCTGCAGATGACAGACGCCATGGTAGAACTCGCGTCCTCTCACTCTGCTCTTGTTATATTCACGGGAGTGCATTCCACCTATTCCAAAGGTGCCTATACTTCCGTTGAAGGTAAGCTATAGCCATATTTTCTTTTTTGGGTCTAATAGAGTTTAATGGATTCACATTGAATCTAATTGATTTTCAGGAAAATCTAGGCTTTTCCGATCATCATGCTATTTAATTGCTGACTAATTGACTAATTCAGATTAAATGACCTAGCGGCCAATGAAGATTTATTACTATTCAAGCCTGCAAAGAGTATTTTAGGAATCTCAAAATTCTCACATTGCCTTCTTTATACATCAGTGAAGTTGCAATATTTGTAAGGGAAAATTTAAATTTGTTTGATGTTCACCAACCTGGTAGTCGAAGAGCCGGTTATCTGTATCATAATTCGTGTAAAACTCATTTCTTGCGTGAGTGTTATGTGTATGGCACCAATTATTTATAATAAAGTACCACCGGCAATACGTGCTAAAGACAACACAGTAGATTTTAAGCGTACCCTTCAATATATACCAATAATTATTGTTAATATAAGCGTACCCTTAATATGTTTCTTATTGAAAAAGCGTACTATTCGACTGACGAATTTTTGCAAGACAAAGTTATAATGTAAATTTGTTCTGATTGATATAAGATATAAGTATTAATATTGTGTAATCATGTTTGTACACCAATCGGTAGGAGCTAGAGTACGAAACCTTAAAATAATGACTAACATCTATGGCTAACCTAGTTTCACAAACAATAAATATATTTCATTTCAACATGGTAACTCTGGGGCATCGGTGATCTAAATTTTTTTTTGCAAGAATAAAACTGGTTTTAGGTGTACCGTTATCGAAGCTACCGATCAGGTGGATGGAAGGGCAACCTGATAACTACATGAACTCTGAGAGCTGCCTCGCGATGAAGATAGCCAGCAACGGCACCATGGCTGATGTCAAGTGTACTGACGTCTTCCCTTTCATCTGCTATAGACAAAATTCGCGAGAAATGGGTGTTAAGATAAATGCATGTGGCTCACGAGATGAAGGTAAAGTTGTATGACCCAGTTACTATAATTTATAGCCCTCTGAATATGCTTGTCACTGTCACATAAAGCGATCAATTTATCTATCGTTTCAGAAATAAGTCTTAATATGGCAACTAACTATACACCATTACTTTTTTATTTAGAAAGCCAGAAGAAGTACATATTTATTGTTCAAAACTGAATCAACCTGCATTTTACCACTCATCGTCCTATTCTTGCAGAGTACAGCTTTGACTCAACCACCGGGAAGTGCTACAAGCTCCACCGACGCGGGCTGATCTGGCCGCGTGCATACATGACCTGTATGGCGGAAGGTGGACACTTAGCCGTTGTGAATAGCGAAGAGGAGTTCAATTACCTTAGGCAGCTTTTAAGCAGATGCCCTGGTAGTTCAATCTTTTCCGATCACACAGAGTACGTTGCTATCGGTTTCTCCGACCCGAACGATGGCGGATCTTGGAGAACTATTCATGGTAAGATATCCAAAGTGTAGTAAATACTTAACCTTAAAAATAATAGTATTATGCCAAAAGATGTACAATACAGTCGACATTGAATTTCATTTGGTCTTCAGATGGTTTTTCCATTTTTTTATGGAGATTTAATTTATCAAATGCTATTGAGCGAAAACGGAACGAGTAGAGCACTAGTAACTCTGATGCCTTGATCACACGTACCGAGTAAACCAGTGAGACAGTGACGTATTTAAGATAAACTACGCGCTAACGCTGCAACGTTCAACAGTAAAACTGATGTCGACGCGCAGTGTATCTCAAATACGTCACTGTCTCGCCGGTTTACTCGGTACGTGTGATCAAGGCATAAGAGCTGAGTCCATTACCGCTGCAAGAACATTGATTGTCAACCTTGTTTCAGATGAGACTCTTAAGGAGGCTGGGTTTGAGAGGTGGGAGAATGGGGAACCCAACAACGCCACGCAACCCTGGGGAGAGCTCTGCGGCGTCATGCGAAGGGAGAACGGGAACTTCTACGATGCTCCCTGCTTCTGGTCCTTGGCGTTTATATGCGAAAAGAAACCAGAATCATTTGCTGATATTGAAGCTGAAGGATCATAAAACATTTAAACTTATATGTTATTATTGTTATAAATGCATTTTACGTGATAGGTGAAGATAATGGTTAAGGCAGTGATTATAATTTTTGGGGTTGTTCAGCGGTTATCTATTGCAAATTCTTATAAATCTAATGATATTTAAGAAAATATTAAACATTTTGTGAATCCAAAAATTGTCTTGTTTAAAAACCTTTATGTTTTACCGAACTGCACGTGTTTCTTTTAACCTTAGAGCGTTTTCACATTATCCGATCCGATATCGGTGTCGGACGCCGCGCGCCGATCCGATATCGGGGTAAGTAAAATGTATGAAATATATGTCTTTCATATTGTCCGGCCCGATATCGGAAGTACATATTGTGAAAACGCTCTTAGAATATAATTGAATGAAATACTTCACGCATTCAAATGCATTCATGATTATTAGATTACTTTGGATAACTTTATCCTACTAGCTCATTTACGCCGTCATCATAAAACTGACAACAAACAACGGTATCAACCACTCTCAAAGAAGATAGTTTCAGAGAAATAATTTTCAAAAACTAGAAAACATATTATTATATACATATTTTAGTATAAGTGATACAAAAAGTACTCATTGTTGTGCGCACAACGACGACAAGACTGGTTTAATAATAGTAAGACAGCTTATTTGACGTCATCCCTACTCAATACCTAAAGACAAGAACAAGTCATGTGAATTAAAAATACTTTTTGTCGTTGGTGAGCGCTCACACTATAAAGTACCTACTCTTAACTGACGCAATAACTGTCCGTCATGTTTTGATATTAAATTATTTGAACTAGAGTATAGCTCTGTCCACGATAATAGGTAAGTACCTACCTACCTACTTTGTTTGTTATTTTATACATATTTGGAAACTCCCAATTCTAACGATCCTTCAATTTAGAATCAGGTTTCTGACGCATATAAACCTACTTATAGTAGGTACATGCATATTGTTGCAGATTAAATAATAGTCAGTAAGTTAAAGATCTTTATAGGGAAAATCTTGAGATAAATACATTAGCTTGTATTCCGCTGCGTGCGAAGACTTGCCGCTGGGTTAGGATTAAAATGTTTAAAAATGCTTTGTTTATCAGTTTTGTGTTAAGTTTTTGTTATGGTAAGTTATTTAATAACCTATTTTAGGTAACTAAATCAATAAAATGGTGAATTGCTTTGTTATTGAGCATGAAATAATAGTTGTTCGATGTATTAAACGGTACACGGTATTAAACCCGCCTAGTACCAAATGTATTTGAATATATTACTATCACAAGTAAGTAAATAACACTAATAAAATATGAGTTACATTACTGTGAATGTCCACACAAAACGCCCGATACATTGCGCTGCGGCTATCACCCTCAAACATAAAGGTATTTTGTGTACACATCTTGTATAGCCAACAAAACAATGTGAACATCGCTGGTCTGCTGTTTTGTAATGTACTCCAAATAAAATTACAATCTAGTCTAGATCTAACTTAAGTTATAGAGATTAGTTAAAGAACATGCTCAGCAACACATTTCTTAGTCTCTATTTTAAAAGAAGACACGTCGTTATTGTGTTCTTAAACGCAGGTTTACACTAACACTAAATTTCACTTATTTATCACTACACTAATATTATAAGTGACGAGCGTCTACGAGCTAAAACTATAATCATAGTTATGTCGCCTAAATCTTATGTCCTACCACTTCAAAAGATTGACTTATCGAGTGTTTTGTAGGACAGGAAAACAAAGAGTACAGGTTCGACTATAAGTTCAATACCAAAGTCGATGGGTGGTTGAAACTACACCAAGTGCCAGCGACGTGGCTGGACGCAAAGCTGCGATGCCACGCTGAAGGTAATAGTCTAAGATCCGGCTGCAGGATTACTACGCTCATCTGTTTTTTGCTGTAAACCGAATTTTTATGTATATTTATAATTAGGAGAATATGTATTTATCAGGTTGCCTAGCAAAATTTGGCCGCATGTATGTTTAATTAAATTAATTTTAATTATTTTTTTGGAAAAATATCGTTCACCTGTTTTTTAAATCAAATAACGTCTACATCATGGCAATTAATATGAAGACTCAAAAAAATCAGCAACCCTTATTTGCGGGTAGATTTAATTAAGCAAACAATATGATAAAAAATGGAAAAAAACATAGCTTTAATTTGATATGCAATTAATAAATAAACGTTATGCACGTATAAATGTATCGAAATCATACCTGTTTACACCTGGCTGCGAAGAGGTACGGCCAAATGCGCAACGGCAACCGTGTTTTTTTTGAATCTTCATATAAATTGCCATGATGTAGACGTTATTTTATTTAAAAAACAGGTGAACGATATTTTTTTTCAAAAAATAATTTAATTAAACATACATGCGGCCAAATTTTGCTAGGCAACCTGATAAATACATATTCTCCTAATTATAAATATACATAAAAATTCGGTTTACAGCAAAAAACAGATGAACGTAGTAATCCTGCAGCCGGATCTCGTACTATAAGACTCAATATATGAGAATAGTGCTGAAATGAGCATATTATGCTCATTTCAGCACTACCTACTTGATATATATAGCAACGCAGAGTTAATCCAAACGCGTTACATCGTAAACCGCATCGTCACTTAACATTAGGTGAGATTGCGGTCAAGCGTTTGCCTATACATTAAAAATAAAATATGAGGACGACCCTGGGAGACAATGCACCTCGTCCACTGGTGCGATGATTAGCTTAATGTGCCTCTAATGGAACATAATATTATTATGGGATCATCACAGCTTGACCGCAGTTGCAGTCCATTCTTCAAAAAATTATTTTACGAAAAGTCCTTTCAAAATTGCTGTTTTAAATATGTATATCAATGACTGTCTCGTAAGTAGTTTTCATTTATAGGTGGGATTCTTGCATCTCCGCTAACGAGAGAGTTCCAAGCTGGAGTTCTAGAGCATGTGACTCGCGAGAAGGACTCTGACTCGTACACCATCTTCACTGGCGTCCATGCAACCTACTCAAAGGGAGACTACGACTCTGTTGAAGGTAACATATAAATAAGTGACTGTAGCGTATCAGTAAATAAGTCGTTTTCATTATTTGGCGATAGAAGTGAGCCGTCATTTATTACGTTGAGGAATACTCGTGAGGCAGAATCACTTAGTTAAAGCCAAGTCACTTGAGATCTAGATCAGTTAAAGGTTCAAGGGAAACTTGAGGTCAATGACCTTTAGCATTCAAGTTAAATAAGGATTCCACGACGAATTCGATGAAAATATAGAAAACTTTTATTGCATCACATTTCTCATATCTCTCGTTATAGACACTTGAAATTTTCAAATCTTTAGATATAGACATGATTTTTTTGCAACAGGTGTGCCGTTGTCACATTTGTTCATAAAATGGGCACCTGAAGAGCCTGACAATTACAAGAATGCGGAGGACTGCCTCGTCATGTCAGCCAACGGCACGATGGCAGACGTCAAGTGCTCTGACGTCTTTCCTTACGTCTGCTACAAGAAGAACTTCAATGTAGTGCTCTCAGAATGTGGCACTCACGATACAGGTAGGTACATGATCTTAGGTGTTAAATCTCAATTTAACTAAAATCAGTGACCAATCCAGAAAAAAGCAAAGGGCTCACTGCCGTAAAGCGGTGATTGTAATTCCTTAGTTGAGCTCTGCCACAAAAAGAATCAACATCATATTATTCCAGGATATATCCATGGTTTTCGGAGTATGAAACGTTTATGTTTTCCAGATTACATCTTTAAACCACAAACGGGAAGCTGCTACAAATTCCACCGAAATGGCAAGGCCTGGCCCGGAGCCTACAGGACCTGCATGGCGGAAGGAGGACACCTGATCATCATCAACAGTGACGTGGAGGCTCAGGTTTTATAAGAGATATATGCCATGCATCCAGATAACACAATCTTTGCTATGCCTACGCTTCATTCGTATGCTTCAATCGGAACCCACTTGGATCCTGGTGATGCTGGATACTGGATGACTATTCATGGTAAGACTTTTGTGACAAAAACTGTCAAGACTCTCATTTATGGTTTACCATCTAATCTAATAGGTTCACTTATATTTTATTGATTTGTGATTCCAGGAGAGACTCCAACAGAAGCAGGATACAACAGGTGGCAGCCGGACGAGCCAAACAATGCGTCACAGCCATTAGGAGAGTTCTGTGGAGTCACACACAGGAATAATGGTTTTCTGCATGACGCCCCTTGTTACTGGATTATGCCATTTATATGCGAAAAGAGTCCAACAAGTCTTGAAGACCGGAATTTTATTAAATAACTTCAGTAGTAAATGTTTTTTACATCAGGTACAACCATAATGAGAGTGATATGTATACCAATATATATATATATATATATACCAATAATTGGTGAAATGTGAGACTCTAGTGCGAATAAGACCATATACCTACCATATTTCAGGCAAATAAATATTGCATTTTCATTTTTTTTTTCATTTTTGATAGTCACGGATTTTTTCATATACTTACTTACCTATTTGAATAGGTAAGTAGAAGAAATAAAAGCAAGAAGATATGAACGACTGGTGATTAAGTCATTTCTGAGGCGATGCAGAGCTTGTATTCGTGCCGGAGGAAAACAATTTGAGCATCTATCTACTTTAGTTTCAGAAGAATATTAAAATGTTACGATAATTGTTTGTTTTATTTTGATTAAGTTTTCCATGAGGTCCCTTTGCAAAAAATATGAAATTATACTTTTCTTGACCAGAAAAGCGGCAAGTGTTGTACCATTTTGAAATCTACAATAAATGGGCCATCTTTTGTAAAAATTGCCAAGTGTGATACATTTTTTTTTCAACATGGAGTGTCAATTATTGTATTGTACGTCCGGATTGGACAAACTGTATAAACTTGTACCACTTATGATTAAGATCTTTTATGTACAACAGTTAAACAATAAAATATTTCTGATTTCTGATTTCTGAAAAAAGTTTTCTGACAATAATTTTTTGAACCAAAACTCGTCAAAACTCAATTTATTTCACTTAGTTAACATTGATTTACTTTGATTTGTGGTTGCGATTAATAACACTGTTATTTGAAATAACATTATTAAAAAAAAAAACACTATACAATTGTGAAAATTGTGATCACGGCACTTAAAAAAGCCATTAAGGGTGACTTAAACTTTTTCGAAAAAATTCTATTATCGCTTCACTAAGTGGTATGGATTTTTTTTCTTATTTTATTCGTAACTGATATACATTGGCCTCTCGCCCGGTACCAGGTTATCGTTGAGTTTCGGGACACCCTGTATATATAATAAAAAATATCTATCTATGTAATGTATTGTATTAAGTATATCAGTCTTCTAGTACCGATAACACAAGCTCTGCTTAGCTTGGGGCTAGATGATGTTGTGTGAATTGTCCAGCATTATTTATTTATTTATTTTGTGAATCAAAAAATTGTCTTGTTAAAAAACCTTTTTGTTTTACCGAACTGCATGTGTTTCTTTTAACCTTAGTTAGAATTATAGAATTGAATGAAATACTTCACGCATTCAAATGCAGAAAATGTATTCATGATAGTTAGATAACTTTGGATAACTTTATCCTACTAGCTCATTTACGCCGTCATCATGAAATTGACTACAAACAACGGTTTTAACCACTCTCAAGCATGTTAGGACAGCTCTGTCTACGTCAATACGTAGTAGGTAACTCCAAGTTTAACGATTTTTTAGCAAGTTCGAATCAGGTTTCGGACGCTTATAAACCTACTTATAGTGGGTACATGCATATTGTTGCAGATGAAATAATAGTTAGTATCAGATAAGGAAAATTTAGAGATAAATAAATGCTTGTATTCGGCTGCGAAGACTCGCCGCCGGGTGTGTATATTTAAAATGTTCAAAAAAGCTTTGTTTGTCAGTTTTGCGCTAAGTTTTTGTTATGGTGAGTTATTTAATGAACTAATTAGTAACTAATTCAATATAATGGTCAAAATGTTCACATGATAATAGTTGTTCGGTGTTTTACAAGGTGCAAAATCTAGTCCCAAATGTATTTGAATAAATTACTATCACAAGTAAGTAAATAACACTAATAAATATAATTTCATTACTGAGCATGTCCACACAAAACGCCCGATACATTGCGGCTATCACCCTCAAACATAAACGTATTTTGTGTACACATCTTGTCAACAAAACAATGTGAACATCGCTGGTTTGCTGTTTTGTAATGTACTCCAAATAAAATTACAATCTTCAAACTTCAAACTTCAAATTAATTTATTCAATAAAATCACAAGGATCACTTTGAAACGTCTTACATACTAGATGATTCTAGGCGCCAGTTTGTCGCGACCAGTGTCTAGAAGAACTGGCAAGAAACTAGACCTGGATTCTAGCGTTTTTTTCATATGATCCTTCTTACAATTGTTTAATAAAGTTGGAGCTAGTTCGTCCCAAGCTTGCTTGTCTTCTAATCTAGTCTAATCTAGTCTAGATACAGGCTAATGAGTCATTTTAATCTAACTTAAGTTATAGAGATTAGTTAAAGAACATGCTCAGCAACACATTTCTTAGTCTCTATTTTAAAAGAAGAGACGTCGTTATTGTGTTCTTAAACGCAAGTTTACACTAACACTAAATTTCACTTATTTATCACTACACTAATATATGTGACGAGCGTTTACGAACTATAACTATAATCATAGTTATGATGCCTAAATCTTATGTCCTACCACTTCAAAAGATTGACTTATCGTGTGTTTTGTAGGACAGGAAAACAAAGAGTACAGGTTCGACTATAAGTTCAATACCAAAGTCGATGGGTGGTTGAAACTACATCAAGTGCCAGCGACGTGGCTGGACGCAAAGCTGCGATGCCACGCTGAAGGTAAGACTCAATATATGAGAATAGTGCTGAAATGGGCATATGTATCTCATTTCAGCACTACTTGATATATATAGCAACGCAGAGTTAGTCCAAACGCGTTACATCGTAAGCCGCATCGTCACTTAACATTAGGTGAGATTGCGGAAAGCGTTTGCCTATACAGTAAAAATAAAAATAATGAGGACGACCCTGAGAGACAATGCACCTCGTCCACTGGTGACTGACTGATGAGTTGCTTAATGTGCCTGTAATGGAACATAATTATTATGGGATCATCACAGCTTGACCGCAGTTGCAGTCCATTCTTCAACAATTTATTTTACGAAAAGTCCTTTCAAAATTGCTATGACTGTCTCGTAAGTATTTTTCATTTAAAGGTGGAATTCTTGCATCTCCGCTAACGAGAGAGTTCCAAGCTGGAGTTCTAGAGCATGTGACTCGCGAGAAGGACTCTGACTCGTACACCATCTTCACTGGCGTCCATGCAACCTACTCAAAGGGAGACTACGACTCTGTTGAAGGTAACATATAAATAAGTGACTGTAGCGTATCAGTAAATAAGTCGTTTTCATTATTTCGCGATAGAAGTGAGCCGTCATTTATTACGTTGAGGAATACTCGTGAGGCAGAATCACTTAGTTAAAGCCAAGTCACTTGAGATCTAGATCAGTTAAAGGTTCAAGGGAAACGTGAGGTCAATGACCTTTAGCATTCAAGTTAAATAAGGGTTCCACGACGAATTCGATGAAAATATAGAAAACTTTTATTGCATCACATTTCTCATATCTCTCGTTATAGACACTTGAAATTTTCAAATCTTTTGATATAAACATGATTTTTTTGCAACAGGTGTGCCGTTGTCACATTTGTTCATAAATTGGGCACCTGAAGAGCCTGACAATTACGAGAACGCGGAGGACTGCCTCGTCATGTCAGCCAACGGCACGATGGCAGACGTCAAGTGCTCTGACGTCTTCCCCTACGTCTGCTACAAGAAGAACTTCAATGTAGTGCTCTCAGAATGTGGCACTCACGATACAGGTACACCTTTAGATATACTGTTTATCCTGTGTCTAGGTTCAAATCTTATGGTAGTTAACAGTCGCACGCAACACTCAACTATAGCTATGAAGGTAGATTGTTTGGATATTTTTCTTATCCAGTGAAAACCAACGTAACGAGTCACTCATGACGCATTTCTTTTCAGAACAAATTAATTGAGAACATGTCCATCACTCTGAGATGGATCTTAGGTGTTAAATCTCAATTTAACTAAAATCAGTGACCAGAATAAAGCAATGTCAGCATCACTGCCGTAAAGCAGTGATTGTAATTCCTCAGTCGAGCTCTGCCACAAAAAGTATCAACATCATATTATTATTCCAGGATATAAATTTGACTCCAGAACGGGAAGTTGTTACAAATTTCACCGCCATGGCCTGACTTGGACTGGAGGCTTCAGAACGTGTATGGCTGAAGGAGGCCATCTCGTTGTTCTGAACAGTAATATTGAGGCCCAGGTCGTAAATGAGATCTACAACCAGGTTCCAGACAAATCTATTTTTGGACAGCACCCATATGCAGCTGTTGGAATACAGTTGATACCAGGGGACGGTAGCTGGATGACTATTCATGGTAAGTTGAGATGAAGAGGATAAGGAAGATGTACATATTACGGCATTGAGTGATACATTTACCCAACGTCTAACTACCGAAGTTATCATAATAAAGATTGACTTTAATTTTTTTTTATCAAGCCACATATAAAGAGTTCGCTATACAGCGATAAGGCCGCCTGTTGTACATCTCTCACTTTTTTTTATGTATAATTTCTTTTGGTGTTATGTTTTATGTAAGTACAATAATGTGTGGTACCGGTACAAATTTCACCACTTTTATAACAGAAAACCGTTGCGTTGTGAAACACGGATCATGGTACTAAATGTGTCATAATCCCCATCATTCAATAGGGATTATGAAACCAACCCTCTTTTGCATGATACATAAGAATAAAAATATGAATCATATATTGTAAAACTGTGTATAAAGATATGATTATGAGAGCACTGTTATTTTATTAATTTACGATTGTATATTTGACATTTTTTATTTATGTTTATGTTCAAAATTTTATTTTAATTTATTGATAATGGTTATTAACGTACCTTAGTTACATGTGACATGTCTAAAGATAAATAAAGATTATGATTATGATTATTATGATTTCAGGTCAGTATATAGAAGAAGCTGGTTTCGGCATATGGGAGCAAGGGGAGCCTAACAACGGCTCGCAGCCCGTGGGGGAGTTCTGCGGCTGCTTGCACAAACATAACAGTTTGTTGCTGGACGGAGTTTGCCAATGGAGGCTGCCTTTTATATGCGAGAAGAAACCAACAAGCCTAAAAGAGTCTTTTGAATTATAATAACCAGTTTTCTTACTCATAAGAAAATCATGTTTTTAACAGCTGCAGGGTTAAGTTTGGAACTATAACCCCAATAGCGCACTAGCGGCCAGGCCGCAGCGGCCAGGCCGCAGCGGCCTTCGAGATACATACATTAGTATGAAATCGCCATAGAGCACGCGCACCTGGCCGCACGCGGCCAGCGGCCACACCGAGCCGCAGCGGCCAGCGAGTTCGACGCGACACATTTGCGGCCAGTGTTCGGTCGCTGGCCGCTGCGGCCACTGAGATCAATTGTTTTGTAGTTAAATCACCAGTGTGCGCGCACTAGCCGCGGCGGCCGCACGTATTGTGGTACTACAGCGTGCAACTGACGATCGTAGCCGCCGTTTTGGCCGCGTTGCAAATCGCAACCCTTGCGGCCGGGCCGCGCGGCCTGGCCGTGCGGCCTGGCCGCTAGTGCGCTATTGCTCTAAAAGTTAAGATAAGATACACAAGTGGCGATCACAATAGGCCGTCTAGCCCGCCGTGTTATTATTATAGCTGCAAAAAAAGTAATTGGTAGATGATTCACAAACTTACGACTGTTACAGAATTTAGAAAATATACATACATAGGTATATAAAAAACATTTTTTTTATAATCTATCTATTCATCCTTTGGCTTCAATCTCGCCTGATTGAAAGCGCCGATGGATAGCTCAACTGATCCAAATCAGTACAGTAATTGGTGTATTTTGTTATTGAGTGTAAGAGTTTATATTTGGAAGAAATAAAAAAATAAAGTTATTTAATTTTTCATGTGTTTTTATCATTATTTTAGTACACGGCTTTAGACATAAAATTAAGTTAGCATAAGGTAGGTACTCCAGTTTGAATGTTGATTATTTATATTTATTTGGTATATATATAAATAATGAACATTCAAATTACTTTATGGAATTGAAAAATTAATAGAACTATATTTTTATTAATTGACTTGGGGCTTACCCTTTTTCCTCATACCTTGGATTTACCCATCAGTAATAAAAAACATAATTATGTAGTTTTCGGACTACACCTACCTAAAGTTAGTTTTTTTAGTTATTTTTTTTAGGCATCCGAAGAGTCACCGCTGTGGGTTTTCCCGCCATTTCATTATTGAACCTAAGACCTAGCGAATAATAATTAGTAGGTATTTAAATTATTCAGTCTTATTGACTTTCAATAAAGTACAATCAATCAGAACAAGCGGGGTTTGGAAATTTATTTATGAGTTCCTGTATTTTTTTTAAACATTAAATGAAATAATTTATGATAAAAAATTTTTTTTGGTTATTTCTTTATTTATGTTACACCAGCGGCATATTCACAATTAATAATATACACAATATATTTGTTACAATCTAGGACAATGTGATATACCATTACAGGTGTAAACAACTTAGTAGGTATCAACATAGTATTAAGTTTTAAATAAGTACTTACATAATTATATTAAATGTATGTTTTTTTCATTAAACATTTTTTGAAACTAAAAAATAAACTTCCAACAACCAAAAACGAAGTTATATGTGCTGTATCTACATAATGTACATTTTTGAGATTAATGTCTGGTTTTACACACAATAAAAAATGGTTTGGTCTAGATTCACTAATTTATATGAAAAATGATTTAAGTAATTTTTATTATTTTGGCTTTTTATTATATTTTCGGCGCTGGGTGGGTAAAAACTTTCAAACTCGCGTCAGGGTCACGTGACGTTGATAAAAAGCGTAAGATCGAGGGAAAGGGAGAGGAACTAGTATCTCCCACTCTTTCTACCGTGCCTGAGTGTGCTCTGTTTAGGCGGCACACAGACACATTCGCGCTTGCGCGAATGTGTCTGTGTCATTGTGATTGTCATTGTCATTATGACGTCTGTGGTTATATTTTTGAAGTGAAGACTTAAAAGTGAAAACACAACGTTAATATTGAAGTTTTCACTTCTGCCGGCACTCCCGGAGTGCTACCTTTTTTTTTCTATTGATTAATTATTTGTATTATTAATTAATTACATTTTACTTTTTTTTGCTTGTGTTTGTGTGGTAAATAAATATTATGTCTGTCTAGTCTATGTTTCCATTTATTGAGTCATGGGTGACGATCTAATCACAGACACATGAAACCTCTTAAAAACCCCCTGAGTCATTTTATTTAATATGAAATAATAAATAAATAATAAATAAATAATAAATAATGCTGGACAATCCACACAACATCATCTAGCCCCATAAAAAAGAACCCTAAGAATTTATTACAGCAAATGTTTTATTAATTAGTGCAAATCCCCAAATCGGATTATAAAGGCCAAGAGTTTTTAAAAATCATTACAGTTCAGTTCCAGTTTCAGCACGATGTTGAGAACACTTGCATATCTGTGTTTAGTGTACTACGTGTCTTGTATTGAAGGTAAATATATAAGTACTTATTTATTTTGTTCACATTTATCTCTTAAATATTTAATTATTCATTTGATCTGGTTTAAAATAATCATTGACTAGTCATACAACGCCACCTAGCTCCAAGCTTAGCATAGTTTATGTATTACTTGTAAAATACAATATATGTAATAGTTTATATAAATAAAATAAATTATTTTGTTTTGTACATATATAAAGGATATAGATAGCTCAACTGATTTGAATCAGCTATCTATACATCGTTACAACGGTCTATAGACAGCTCAACTGTTTCTTATATGTATATACTATACTGTATTTTATATATACCTAGGTACATTTTGTAAATACTGTTATAGTCGTCAGTATGTCTGTTTTAAACACTTTAGTTGTCTTTAAAAAATATACTAACACTCAGACACAGAATAAGCATCAGTGTTCTTCACGCAAATGTTTTTTCACGTGGGAATTGAACACACTACAGCAGTATTTACCAACTGAACTATGACACTGGTCTGATCTGACTGTCGGTCTTCTTTCAGGCAGTCCGAAGTTTCGGGATGACTACTCTTACAGCAGAGAAGCAGGTGGATGGCTGAAGTTACATCTGGTACCAGCCACGTGGAACGACGCCTATCTCATATGTCATGCTGAAGGTAGGTTAAATATATGTGTATTTCATCATTTTTATCATATGGATGGGCATGATTGTTTGTCGATGAGGCGACTCACATCGTTTCATGGAGCTTCGATTCAACAAATACTCCTGTATGGCAACCATCTTGTGTCATCATAAAGATGCATATTTTTACTTTTCAGGAGCAGTTCTAGCGTCTCCACTTACACACCAACTGCAAAATGAAATGGTAAAGCTGGCATCCGACCACCATTGGCACCATCCTTTGCAGACCATCTTCACGGGAGTTCACACCTCCTTCTCGAAGGGAGTCTACGCTACTGTTGAAGGTATCGTAGCTTGCTGATGTATCTATCATAAAAATACTGATTTAGATTTTTGATAAGATAGTAGCCTAAATAAAGGTACCTAATTAGTTTAAAATTACACTGACACCAGCTGATAAATCGCATACGCATCCCATAATATCTTCTTATGGCGCCAGAAATATTTACCAGATTTTGAGAAACTATGACAGCTATTGGAATAACTTTGTATTAGAGACATATATTAGTTATTTTCTTTCAGGCGTTTCGATATTAAAACTATCAATCAAATGGGCGCAAGGTGAGCCCGATAATTACGAAAATTCGGAAAGCTGTCTTGCCATGCAGATGGATAACAACGGGACCATGAGTGATGTCAAGTGCACCGACGTCTTCCCGTTCATCTGCTACAAAAAGAAAACCAATTCACCAGTAACGACTGGATGTGGAACCCAAGATGCAGGTCAATACCTACTAAAAATTATATTACGTTATATCCATGGCTTTCCGAAAAATGTAACGTTTATGTATTCCAGATTACATATTTAAATCGCAAACCGGAAGCTGCTACAAATTCCACCGAAGTGGCATGACCTGGCCGGGAGCCTACAGGACCTGCATGGCGGAAGGAGGACACCTGATCATCATCAACAGTGACGTGGAGGCTCAGGTTTTGAAGGAGATATATGCCATGAATCCAGATAACACAATCTTTGCCAAGTTCCCGTATGCCTCCATCGGAACCTACTTGAATCCTGGTGATGCTGGATACTGGATGACTATTCATGGTAAGACTTTTGTGTCAACATTTTGTCCGTGCAACAATAGCTGCAATGATGACAAAACTGTCCAGGCTCTCATTGATGGTTTACCATAGTATCATTACACATTGGTCCACTAGTCTTTTATTGATTTGTGTTTCCAGGAGAGACGCCAACAGAAGCAGGATACAACAGGTGGCAGCCGAACGAGCCCAACAATGGGACACAGCCATTAGGAGAGTTCTGTGGAGTCACACACAGGAATAATGCTTTTCTGCATGACGCCCCTTGTAACTGGATTATGCCATTTATATGCGAAAAGAGTCCAACTAGTCTAGAAGACGAGAATTCTACTGAATCATTTTAGTAGTAAATAAATCCATACATAACATACACAATGAGAGCGATAGTTACGAACTTTTTCCAAATGATGTTTTTATTTTTTTGTGATGGTTAATGTTTCTTAGTTAATAAGTTTTGTAAAAGTAAACTGGGTTGAAACATAAAAACAAAAGCGTATTATTGGTATAATACTTTTATATATAAATTCCGCTTCTGAAATTTTAATAAATAAATCAAACGTGAGTAACATTTGATTTATTTATTAAAATTTCGTACTAGGTAATACAATAATGTAGTATAAACCATGTTGCCTTTATTTATGGCATCAAATAATGTGCTTTGACTTAGAAGCTCATACTAACGGCCGGTTTCTGGAAACCCAAATCACGATTGATCCTAGTTTGACACATAGTAATTGTTTGATTTTTTCGTTGATCATCGTTCGAGATTAGAAGTTCAGTTTAAACAATAGCTCAATTCTACGCAATCTTCAATCTTCGAATCGGATGCTTATAAATGTACAAAGCTTTAGTAGGTGCATGATATTTTTGTGGATTAAAACATAGTATATAATAACTCCGAACCGATTACCCCAAGCCTAAGGTCGCTCGGCGTGGAAGATCGGCTTTCGGGTCCGAGGAGCGATGGATAGTAATCGGATCGGTTGTATTACTTATGTACAAACTCCGTGATCATTTCATTTGCGTGATCTAAGATTTGTGTCTGTCATCTGTTGGTTTGTTGCATAGACTCCGATGAAGTTCATTATGTAGCGAGATAGATGGCGCTACAAGTTCTATCAGTTGATAAATTGATTACGCTCCTTATCATTGATCTAGAATCACTATAAGATTTATGCACTCACATGTAGCTGCGTATTTGTAAATTTTTCAAGTTTTATAGGAAAGCCTAACGCTAGATAAAAACAAACATTTGCAATTTAAGTGTTATTCTAATTAATAGTTCCCCTACTCAAAAATCATCATGCATTACTCATCAACGTTTTAATGGCAAACCGTATTATTAAGAAAATATGAAAAAACTTTGGAAACAAATGAATTAAAATTCTACTTAATCATGAGTTCATTTCACTAAACATTTTTAGAACGATCAAGTCTAAACATCAAGGTTTCCAAAGAGACTGTCTGGAGTCTTCTCGCAGATAAATGGGACGGGCACGTTGCACCACACATCGTTGAGGAATCCGCTTCTGAAGATGCTTCCGCAGAACTCTCCTTTATCGCCAGTACGGTCCCTGGTGGCGTTGTCAGGTTGGCCGCTTTCGAACCGAGCAAATCCAGCTTGCTGCAAGGTTTCACCTGCCCAATAGTAAATTGATTTATATGGTGGAACTTCAGTGACTGACTCAGTTGAAGCACAATGAAAGCTTTATCAAATGTTATAAACTAGATTTACTTGAAACTTCAAGACAAAGCAAAAATCTTAACTTGCTGGCTTGACACTATAGAAAATATTCATGGAGTAAAAGGAAAAAGCTAATATTATCTTACCCTGGATGGTCATCCAAGATCCTCGTTCACCCCAGTCATGGAACCCAATAGCTGCAATTCCAGGGTCAGTCGATGAGATCACATTAGCCGGGTGCTTTGCGTACAGCTCCCTGAGAACTTGAGACTCCTTTTCGCTGTTGATGATGGCCAAGTATGCGCCTTCGGCTGAGCAAGTCAGGTAGGCACGGGACCATGGAAGACCACGTCGGTGGAACTTGTAGCAGCTTCCGGTTCTCTCGTCCAGGTTGTATTCTGGTGATGTTAAGGTCAAGAGTTCCTCTGATAAATGTTACACCTGCATTTTAATAAGTGCATGACCAAACATCATACACTCTGCTGTAAATATTTCGGTATGGCAACCATTTTTTAATCTTGATTAATAACCTATAAATGTTGTTGCAAGAACTCTTGGCGTAGAGAGTGAACAGACATGATGAATGTGTATGGTTGATGATGAATATGATTGAAGAGAGTAGAAAACGTGGCCAAAATAATGTTACAGGCGAGGTGTTTTAGAAAATCTTTCAATGAAAAAAAAAATTATGAATACGATAGTTTTTGTGGTATCTAATTTAATTACCTTTGTCATGAGTACCGCATGCAGTTATAACTATTTCGGTCTTCTTCTTGTAGCAGACGTAAGGGAAGACGTCGGTGCACATGACATCCGCCATGGTGCCGTTGCTCTGCGTCAACATGACGAGGCAACTCTCCGAGTTTTTGTAGTTGTCGGGTTCTCCAGGTGTCCATGTTATTGGCATCGTCAACAACGGCTTACCTGTAACAGTAATTGCATAGATAAATTGTGTAGAAACACATTTTTTTACAAGTAATGCATTGTTATTCTTCGCGGCATTGCAGCCAGTATCTTGGGTACGCCTCCGATCGGTTCTGATTTGAATCAGTTGAGCTATCTATGGATCGTTTGAAACGGTATGTAGATAGCTCAACTGTTTCTTATATATTTTATCTATAGGTACGTACATTTGTTATTACAAATTAATTTGAGTTTTTAATAAGTTTACTCAAGGTTTTGGGTACATAATAAGAATAATAGAATAATATGTTTATGCGGATATCAGAGCAAACAAGAGATTGCTAAAAGGTCTTGATAATCAACTCATTTTAATAAAACTTTTTGATACTCTAAACAATAGGATACAATCAAGTATGTACCAAATGTGCTTTGTAACTTAACTTGTAATTTTAATTTAAAATTGCGACTTGTGTTTTTGACTATAATGCTGTGTGTATGACTATTTAATTTGTATCAACTTTATAAATTCATGTTATTGGTCTAAACCGTGATAATGGATTAAAAATTTACAAATTGATGTTTTGTTTAAATATGTCACTTTCATTAAACTTTTTAAGTTAAGTATAGAGTACCTACCATCAACAGAGGTGTAGTCTCCTTTGGAGAATGTCGCGTGCACTCCTGTGTATATGGTGTACGGTGCGGAACCCTTCTCGTGGATCACATATTCTAGAATTGCTTCCTTCAGATCTTTGGTTGTCGGAGACGCTAGAATACCACCTGAAAAAAACATTAAAGAAATTATTCATATTTTTAATTTTACTACAAATTGAAGACTAGTAAAACCAGGGTATTTGTAGCTGAAACGATCTTCAGTAAGTAGATTTCAGGCGGGATGCTGTCTGCATATATACTTACATATATCCTGCTGTCACTTTTGTTACAAATAAATTGGAGACTGTTTATTTAAATGCCATGAACTTAGCTTAGACTATATGAGTAATCTTCATTCTGATGATAATGGTGACTTGCCTTCTGCGTGACATCGTAGCTTAGCTTCCTGCCATGTCGCTGGGACAATGTGTAATTTCATCCATCCATTTGCTTTTTCATTGAACTTGTAGTCGAACCTAAACTCCTTATTTGCCAGGCCTGAAACACAATACGACAATTAAGTACGTTTTTGACAGAGGAACCGTATGATGAATTCCACTCAAAATCAAAGGACTCATAAAGTTTTAAATGATATCATGCCGCAAACTACGGAGTGCTAAAAAATAGACTGCTTAAACTGTAGTGATATCATAAACAGGATTTGTAGCTAAAGATACTGATAATTTGACACTGCTTATAAAAATTAGCAAGCTTGTGAGCAGGTTACAAAGTACATAATATGAAGTAGTAATAAAAACCAAATGGTTTTTTTCTTGGAAACTAAGGTATATTCAGTATGAGAATATAAAGTATTTCAATGTTTAAAGAACTGTATCAAGAAACCAATATTTTGTGTATTTCTTCAATTCATTCAATCATTTGACAACCGTTGTTTTAAAGAAAAGACAGATCATATTCCATCTCTTTCATGTGTTTGACAAAATAAGAGACAGAAGACTTTTGTCTACTGCATATTGAAGTGTTGCTAATGCTTTTAAAAGTTAAGCTTAGGTTTAAAGTTTTAACTTATTATAACATTTACTCATGTATTTTGGTTATTTACCATTACAAAATTTGTTACATTTACACTTAAATATTTAAATGTTCTGTGAAATAATATGGAAGTTTGTCATAAAACATTTGTTGATAACACCAAGGGAACAAAGCTTAGTAAACCAGTCCACTTACCATGGCAAAAAGTGAGCACCAAAGCACCAAAAACAACTTCCCTCAACATCTTTATTATTAAATACAATATGCGTTTCGTCCGAGCAGACGAACGCACTCGAATGTAAGCAGTTCATGATTTTCCTTATAAAAATCTCATAGTTATTATGTTCTTATCTGTGTACATAACGTAGGTAATGGGTAGGTATATAAGTGTCGGAAACCTGATTGGAGTCGAAGCCGCAAGGTTTATCAAAACCGGAGTTTCAAACAATACAAACAAATAGTGGTTTTGTTGTATTAATAACTAAATTGGATATAATGAAACAGAATAAGTTAGATACAGGGTTGTACGCGGTGTTTGCAGACAAATTGTAATAAATAAGTAGGCTCCGCCCGCGACTTTGTTCGCTTTCGGTTCAATAAATGCTCTGTAAAGTTAAATAAATGAATGCTTTCACATGGTATGTGTGAGATATTACTAATAAGAGTTCAAACCAACATTTTACAAGTAAATTTCACTTAACAGAGCTAATTAGATAACAGATAAAAATCAAATAATAGATAACAATCGCGATTTGTAAGCATTATGGATAAAAAAGTCGAATAAGTACCATTTCTTCAAACAGGCCCTTTTCCTAGCAGTAAATCTGTTGGGAAATAAATTTCCATTCATTCTACTAGTAAAACTATTCGGTAAGACTTCTAGAAATAAGTACTAGTTTCTAGTTTTTATAATAAAACACCATGTACTTATAAGTATATACTTTGAGCGGGTTAGATAAATGCAATTAAATCCTTGTGAATCAGGAAAACATGTCTAGACAATACATTGTAAGGTAGATCACGATTTCTTATTAAAAAAACTACTTCACGCCCCCAAATGAACAAAAAAAATATCTATTGTTATTATCATAACAGCCTGTAGACGTATCCTAGATACGTCTCCCGTTTGATGGAGGAACAATAAAGGTGGTAGTGGGAGGCACGTCCAAAATAGTTATTAGCAGAAACCGCAAACAGGTTTGCATGAATTTATTATATTATTAACCAAACATTTTCCTTATTCACGTCTAAACCTCCTGGTATAGAGAATAAACACAAATAAGAACTGAGCTGCCTGGTAGGTTAGTCACTCTAAACCTCCCAGGTTTTAAATCACGTTTAGAGGCTACACTGAGAAAACTAATAGTTGAATTTCTGAATGTTGATTCCTTAACAGTTGAGGCAACAATAAATTACGTTGTGACAACCGTAGTACTACATTTAATAGAACAAATTAAAAAAAGTTAAAATCTAATTGTTGTTACAACCAAAAAAATGGGTTAAGCTAACATATTTTTTCATGTATAATCGCATAGCGGTCAATTTAACTAATAATTCGGTAATGTCAACATAATGTTAAGTTGAATCAGCAAATGAACTTAGTCAAAGTTACAAAATTAATTCAACTATTTGCAAATATTTTAAACAACAAAGCAAATTGGTTAAAATGACTATTGTGAATAGTTGTCAACACCTAACATTTCATTACATAGTAGAATCAACAGATAAATTTAGTCAAAATAACAAAAATATTTTAACCTTTTGCTAGAAATTTATACAACCAATAAATAATGTTTGATTCAACCATATTGCAAAAGTTGTATCAACAAGCGAACGTAGCTAAATTTACACAATTGATTCAACTGTTTGAAAATATTTTAATAAACAAAGCAAATTGGTTAAAATAACTATTGTGAACAGTTGTCAACACCTAACATTTCATTACATAGTAGAATCAACAGATAAATTTAGTCAAAATAACAAAAATATTTTAACCTTTTGCTAGAAATTTATACAACCAATAAATAATGTTTGATTCAACCATATTGCAAAAGTTGTATCAACAAGCGAACGTAGCTAAATTTACACAATTGATTCAACTGTTTGAAAATATTTTAATAAACAAAGCAAATTGGTTAAAATAACTATTGTGAACAGTTGTCAACACCTAACATTTCATTACATAGTAGAATCAACAGATAAATTTAGTCAAAATAACAAAAATATTTTAACCTTTTGCTAGAAATTTATACAACCAATAAATAATGTTTGATTCAACCATATTGCAAAAGTTGTATCAACAAGCGAATGTAGCTAAATTTACGCAATTGATTCAACTATTTGCAAATATTTTAATAAACAAAGCAAATTGGTTAAAATAACTATTGTGAATAGTTGTCAACACCTAACATTTCATTACATAGTAGAATCAACAGATAAATTTAGTCAAAATAACAAAAATATTTTAACCTTTTGCTAGAAATTTATACAACCAATAAATAATGTTTGATTCAACCATATTGCAAAAGTTGTATCAACAAGCGAACGTAGCTAAATTTACAAAATTGATTCAACTATTTGCAAATATTTTAATAAACAAAGCAAATTGGTTAAAATGACTATTGTGAGTAGTTGTCAACACCTAACATTTCATTACATAGTAGAATCAACAGATACATTTAGTCAAAATAACAAAAATATTTTAACCTTTTGCTAGAAATTAAAAAAAAACAATAAATAATGTTTAATTCAACTATATTGCATAAGTCGTATCAACAAGCGAACGTAGCTAAATTTACAAAATTGATTGCAAAAACAGACTCGCAAGGTCCTCGGGGAAATTCGAGGGCATCTTAAGTGATCTCATGAGAAAATCAAAAACAAGCGCGAGCTTGGTGTTCAAAGCACTAGCTATCGGCTAATCCCGAAAAGCGAAACTGATAATATTCAAGAAGAGGTCAACTACTTATTCTTGATAGCAAATTGCTCTGGAAAATCATCTTGACTATAATCTCAACAAGTGCACAATGCACTCTTCCAATGTAAAACAAAAATGTTAGGAAAGACCGGGGGGCTCTCTCCAAAGATTACTATATGGCTATACAAAGCGGTGATCAGGCCAAGGTTGGCATATTATGGCGTTCTGGTTTGGTGAACGAGGACAGAACTCTCGACCACCATCACCGGACTCCAATGGTTCCAGCGACAAGCCTTTTAAGCTATCACTGGCTGCATGAAAACCACCCCAACAGCAGCCATGGAGATAGCCCTATAAATAACTCCACTTGACCTGTACATACAACAAGAGGCCAGCTAGCTGCCATGGTGTAAAAACCTCACCACTTCACACGCTAAAATCCTGGACCGGGCAATTTTTTTTTTTTCATTTTTTTAAATATCAGCCTCTCATCGCCGCCCCATGTGCCATGAAATAATTTCAGTTTTTTTTCTATGCAAACTTCGGAGATAAGGGACGGTTTTTTTTTTAATTTTTCGTCAAAACTCAAAAACTACTTAAACTGCACTTAAGTGCTTGAGAATGTGCAAATAGCGCTCTTTCATATGATACCCCACATACCATAGTAGCCCCACTTCGATTTTTTAGACAAAAACTGTTCCAAATTTCAAGTTGATAGCATTAGTACCTAGTTCGTGAGAAATACGGTTGAATTGGTTAGGTTTCCTTTGCCGCTGCCGCGGAGCCGCATAGCAAAATTAAAACCAAAACAGAGTTCCCAACTAAAGGGTATTAATATATATAACCCCCCAAATTTAGGCGGTAAATAAGTGGAATGGGATTTTTAAGGGGCTTTATATTCATATCTTTATTTGCATTCCATAACGTGTGAAGATCTTATAATGAATGGGCTACAGTACTATACTATACTATACAGTTACGGACCCTGTATAGTTTTAGGTTTTTTTTTATTAATTTTATTTACAAGTATTGGCCCTGAAATAACCCAATTTAGCTAATCTACTTAATTTATTGACCAAGCGACACTATAATGACAATGACAACTAGAGCAATTAATAAAATATAGCTGGTTATTTGCTGTGTGATCGTGAATTTTAATACATATTTTTCCTTGTTCTTACTTAGTTTTCTTTAAGGCCTAAACATTCATTGCGAAAACAATCGATGTTTTAGGAACATCGATGTATTTCTCAATACATTACATTTAATGTTTATTTTCAAAATTATACAGAATCTAGGGTAAATTGAAACCAAGCCAAGGGTACTGTAAAAATGTGACCTGGCAACACTGTTGACTTCAATCAAATCCAACCGCAGCTCCGCAAGTGCGCGTTCGTTGCGTTTGTTTAGTCTGCCCGGCGCCGCCGGCGCCGGCGCCCGCGACGTACCTACTATACGTTAGACTTTATTAATTTGAATTATTAAATGCCACTGCTAAAAGTGGTTTAATAGAACAAACCAAATAAAAGGTGAGTTTAGTGATACGTATCGTTGATTCAGTGGTACCTTAAGTAAATATGGAAGATTTTGAGAAATCACTGGTGCCAGTATATCTCCGAGACTGGGGTTTATCTGAAGAGACAATTAAAATTTTTTGTGGTAAGTACTTACCTTACATAATATAATGTATGAAACGCCAGTCTGATCATGATGAAATTACTAATTGTAGCTAAATAAGTAATTTATCTACAAGTAGGTAAGTAACATAACATAGATTTTATGTAGCTCGTAGTAGTTTTATGTACTCAGTACATAAAACAGCACTGAGTACCTACTCAGTGCTGTTACCTACCTAGGTAACCTAATACGAACAAGAAGTAATAAGTTAAATTAACCTAGATTTTATGTAGATTGCACCTAGAATATGTGGTATTGTTTCTACCACATATTCTAGGTGCAATCTACATAAAATCTAGGTTAATAGTAGCAGGGTCTTTACCCGGGGGTGCAAGGGGTGCGGTGCACCCGGGTGCGGAGCGCCCGTGGGCGCCTGCCGAGCGCTGATTAATGAATATTTAGATATTTCATTGAATACCTATGCGCAAAATTAAATAAAAAAAAATTGTCATCAACAATAATCATTGTTCGTTTTACTTTTATTACGCTTTCGGTGCTTGTCATACTGCTCATGATGTGCAAGTTAAAATGACTCTTAGTACCTACTACACAAATAACAATTTTATTTAATAATACGCGCGCGGCAAATTCTCTAAGCCTTTGACACTTTGCCGCCCGGTCGCCCGCACTTGAAGCAAAATGATCTCTAAGTCAAAGTCAATAAAGTGTAAGTTCATTTAAAATGGGCGCGCGGCGCGGCAACTGTGCGTCCGCCTTTTGACAAAGCCGTCCGGGCGCTCGCACCTAAAGAAAAATGATCTCTATAACACTACAATTAGGTATAAGTTCATTTGAATTTACAGTGCGGCGCGCGTCGCGTATGTAGGTAGGTATGTGTCGGTGAGTAGAAAACCAGGGCGGTAGACATAAGACGGCACTGCAACGTAGGTAGGTAGGTATACCTACACATAATACTACAAGTATAGGTACCTAGTAGTAGCCAGTAGGTAAGGTACCAAGGTACCTAGTTATTTTTTATAGTAAACTACCGAGATCGTGTACCGAAACTACGATAGGTTAGGTGGTAGGTTGGTAGGTACCTAAGGAACTTACGTAGGTATCTAAGTAATAATATTTGTTTTGTTTTTCAGATAATGAAATCACTATAGATTTACTCACAGAAATACAGGATAACGATCTAAAAGAATTAGTGCCGCTTATAAAAGAAAGAATATTATTCAGAGTCGGTGTGAGGAAGCTGGAAAAAATAACCCATGTAAGTAAACCTATCTCTATTATTTTTATTAGGTATTTTAATCTCACTTGTTAATTAATTATAGGTACTAAATTTAATCTCTAATTATAGGTAATTAGTATTATAAATTTTTTAATCACATTATTTAGGTAGGTACCTACTTACCATAGGTTATGGAAGCACTAACAAAATGTAGTGGGTATATCAAATACGTCACAAAATGTTATTTTAACACAAAAATAATGTTAACTTATACCTACGCGTAGTAAGGTACGTACGTACTACCACAGAATAAGTAATAGTACAAGTACAGAAAGTCGACTCTAAGAGAAAAAAAATGCGAATTTAAACCTACTTACAACGCCACTAAGTTCATGCGCGACAAGCTTTTATTTATATCAATATAAATTTTATAATTTAATATAATGGTGGGTTTGATTGCATTCAAAATTTATTTTGTTCGTTTTAGAGCATTTAAGTAAAAGCTTGTTTAAAAAAATGATTTTTAATTAGTATTTTATTGGTACCTACCTAGTTTTGAATCATACGATAATATTTCTGTTGAGTTTTTATTGTTGACGTCACAGCGTGAAGTCTCTAGTTAAGTCGCACGGAGAGAAAACTAGAAAATCTAAAGTTTTAACTTGGTTTATTATTTTACAGGAAACTGCATCGGAAGACACAAATTCTGCTCCTGCAAGCCCTACAACGTGCTCTAGTCATAGTAGCTTATGCTGTAGCGTAAAAACGGATGCTGACCCAAAGCAAATACTTAATGTAAGTTTGGATTCTTCATAATTTTATTATGACACACACGTTTTCCTTATGTTTTTTTACTTTTTTTTGTACACATGTTTCTTACTTTTTTTGTACTGTTCTATTTTAGAGTATAGATATACCCACCATTCTTAATGAGAACAGTTATGGAAAACTGGTTCTGGCCCGTCTGAAATCAAGCTATAAGCTTGATGCGACTAGCAGATCATATCTAACAAAAAGCATTGTGGAGTGGTATATTAACAAATATCAGTGCATGAAAAAAGAAGACTTCATTGTTTTATCAGAGGCTATCACTCGCTTTGTTCCAACAGAACATAAGGTTTATATACCTACCAGCCTATTTATGATACCTATAGTACATTCTTTGCCAAGTACCCTACCTACCTAGTATAAATAAATAATAGTAGTGCGACGTACCTAGTTAGTGACAATAGTGAGCGATATGTAGGTATCTATGATGTGTATCTCCGTTATATTACATAAACCTACCTATTATATATTTTTCATCTTTAAAGTCGTCGTAGTCGTAGAAAGCGTAGTTATCGTAGTGCGACGTAGTTAGTGACAATAGTGAGCGTCATGTTCCTGTCTATGTATATGTATCTGTATCTCCGTTATATTATATACCTATATCTTTCATCTTTAAAGTCATACAGTAGTAGTAGAAGCGTAGTTATGATTCCTTTCAAAAAAATGGTCATAATTTGACACATACTAGTGTGTTTACAAAATTGATTCAAGTTCATACCACTATTCATGTTCACTATCCTTGCATAATTTTTTTTTTCTAGGAAACCTACTACATCCCGGCCATAGTAACAAACAAAAAAACGATTCCTGCCAGAGGAAAACTAGTGGACAGGTATAACAATCAAAGACGCGTCCTAAAAAAAGAGGGGGTCATATCAAGGAAACGCAAATATAATGATGATGAAAAACAAGATTCTGAGGTCGAAGAGAACATAATCATCGGTAATACTTTAGTATAATAGGTATTATGTTTGTTTAATATACCTACACATCGCTTTGCAATTATTTATCATACCTCTGCTTTTTGGTTTCAGAAAATGATGAGCTGGTCATCTGGCTAAAATACCATAAAGAACCGTTCCAAGAGGTGCGCAACTGGCTGGCAACAAGAGCGTACCGGGTCGAGAAAGACTATAATGATAAAACGAAACAACTGCAAGAAATATTACAAAATATCCTATTTTGAAACAAAACTTTGGATATAAACTGGTAAATTACATTCAGATCTATTACTCACAGATTTTTGTGCTAGTGATGTGTTGTTTAGAAATAGAGTCTGTCATTGTTAGGTATGGGTAGGTTTTTCTGGTGTTAATGCAGGTACATACTGTTTGTTGGCCTTAGGCATTTTTTTTAAATATAGCAGAGTATGTCCTGTAGGTAACTACCCTTAAATTCTATTATTTATATAAAAAAAAATGTCGCTACCGGTAGGTCTAGTCTGGCATGCAAATGTAATTACTACCGTTTTTTGGATCGTAGCGATTACGATTATTGGTTGTTAGGCCTAACAAAGTTTTATCACTATGGTGATTAAACTATTGTTAGGCCTAACAACTAATGGCGAATGGGCTTTACGCTATGATCCAAAAAACGGTAATTACATTTGCATGACAGACTAGACCTACAGGACGTTTAAAGTCGGGCCTTGCAACTTAGGTTCCGCAGCTGGTTAGTTTTAGGCTAGCGTTCATAATGAACAAGCTATAAGTTAAGTTAAGTTTGTGAGTCTGTCAACTGTAATGGTTAAGTTTTATTCTGGCGTTAATGCAGGTACATACTGTTTGTTGGCCTTAGGCATTTTTTTTAAATATAGCAGAGTATGTCCTGTAGGTAACTACCCTTAAATTCTATTATTTATATAAAAAAGTGTCGCTACCGGTAGGTCTAGTCTGGCATGCAAATGTAATTACTACCGTTTTTTGGATCGTAGCGATTACGATTATTGGTTGTTAGGCCTAACAAAGTGATATTCACTCGATTGTTAGGCCTAACAACTAATGGCAAATGGCCATTACGCTACGATCCAGAAAACGGTAATTACATTTGAAAACATAGGTACTAAACGTATTTGTTAAATCTACTAATAATTGTTAGTTTGTTTGGCAAACTTTGACATTCTCTCGCTAAATGTCTATACGTATTGGACGATTTGCTAGTTACTTCATTTGAATAATATAAGTTGTATTATGTGTTTATTATGTTTTTTTATGGTTAAATAAATGTGTAATAATGATCTATAACTTTTTTATTTAATTGTCTATAATTAGATTTCCTTTATAGGTAGATAAGTATTTTCATGAGAGTGTATTGTAGAATAAGCCTGCATTGAGTGGTGTCAATATTATATTAGTATTTTGTAATTAGCTAAGTAATAAGTTAACCTGAAATGTAAAAATACTTGTTTATACAGAATTTACTTTAATATTATGTTTGTAAAATCAATCTGCATGCACGGAAGAAGTCGGTATAATGTTGAATTAGGCTTTGTTGTAAAGCTACATTACATGCATACACCTAGAGGTGTATGTATGTAATGTAGCGATAGGTTAGAATAGCATTTGCACTTATCATGCCGGCATAGTCCAGTTTCAAACCATAATGATCACCGGACAGATCATTTTTCATAGCCTACATGGTAAGTACAAAAGTAAGAGATTGCTTTAAGCGATAATACCGCCAATTGTATTACTCTAGTTTAAGTTTCTTTTTTTTTGTACCTACTATGTCTGTGGTATATGCAATAAAGAGATTTGTATTGTATAGTATGTTATTCTAATCTATTGAGGCGTATCGTTTCAACATTACACCTTTGTCAAAAATACTTTATATTGTAGGTAGATATTACTAATAAATGCAGGTTGATTTTACCAATAACAAGTAATTTTAACTAAATGTCACATGTCAATACTACCTTTACAACAGTCAAGAATGCCAATATCGAAGGTTAATTTTACCACTAAATTTAGTTTATTCTAACCTATTGTTACATGTAGATTCTACATTACACTTTCGTCAAAAATACTATTATGATCTAGGTAGATTTTACCACAAAGCAGAGGTTCATTTAACAAAACACCACAAGTTGTTTCAACTTAAAAATACAGGTTAAGTTTATCATGAAAATTAGGTTGTTATAACTTAATTTCACATGTTAATACTACATTTACAACAGTCAAGAATACCAATATACACAGGTTAATTTTACCACCTAATTTAGGTTATTCTAACCTATTGCTACGTGTCGAATCTACATTACACCTTTGTCAAAAATACTATTATGACCTAGGTAGATTTTACCACAAAGCAGAGGTTCATTTAACAAAACACCACAAGTTGTTTCAACTTAAAAATACAGGTTAAGTTTATCATGAAAATAAGGTTGTTACAACTTAATTTCACATGTTAATACTACATTTACAACAGTCAAGAATACCAATATACACAGGTTAATTTTACCACCTAATTTAAGTTATTCTAACCTATTGCTACGTGTCGAATCTACATTACACCTATGTCAAAAATACTATTATGACCTAGGTAGATTTTACCACAAAGCAGAGGTTCATTTAACAAAACATCACAAGTTGTTTCAACTTAAAAATACAGGTTAAGTTTATCATGAAAATTAGGTTGTTACAACTTAGGCACTATATACTTAAAAATACAGGTTTAATAATATAGTTAAAATAACTATTTCAAAATAGTGTTAAAACAACCTAACTGGTGGTTTGGTTAAATTTACCTGTTACAAGTAGGTGTTAAACTAACTTAGCTCATGGTTTGGTTAAATTTACCCTACAAGCAACACATTTAAGGTTAATTGATTCAACTATTTATTAAAGGTAGGTTCTATATCAACAAAAAATAATAGTTGAAAAGTTGAATGTTCTGATAACCTATAATAAACTAGTTGATATTACCATTTCAAAACAGTGTTGAAACAACCTCACTGGGTTTGGTTAAATTTACCTTTTAAAAGTAACAATTTCGGTTTGTTTGATTTAACAAATATTCTATGTAGGTTCTATATTAACACAAAAAATAGGTTGAATAAATGTTGATTCAACTAAATAATTTTTTCAGTGTAGGATACGGCCACTGAGAAGAATTTACCATTAATTATATTACATTATGTTGTTATTTACTATGTGTTGTCTTTCTCTCTCTACATATTATATTTACCTACCAGTAAAAATCAAGAATAATTGTTTTTGTGAATGTTTTATTTATCGTACATGATCTTCATCTCTTGATAGTGCGACTTAACGCGCGCGTCATATTGCCGCATGTCAGACCTCGTGTTTGCCGCGCGGTCTGCGTCGCGCGGCTCGTAATCATTCTTGCGGCATGGACAACACGCACCGCACTCACAGAACGCACAGCAAGCATGCACCGCACCCCATGCACCTAATATTCAAAGATTAGTTATAGGTCAGCCAAGGAGGAACTCGTTGCCGGCGTCTGTGTTCCCTGACTCATACGATTTGGATATTTTTAAGCGATGAGTGAATGGTATCTTCTAGGCAAGCGTGCTACATCGTCGACCGCATCGTCACTTAACATCAGATAAGATCGCGGTTCAACGCTTGCCTATCAATTGTAAAAAAAAAGATTACTGAATAATACAAGCTAGCAATACTCGTTAAGCCAAGATCTATCTACCACCCAGGGTAAGGTACAGTCGCAGAAGAACGCAAACGCGCACTCGTGTCCCCTGACGCAAGTGTCCTATCTGACACAAGTTTTAGTCAGTTTAACTCTGACATAACCTACTGCTTGTTAAAGCAGCCTCATGATTTATTACCTCATGTAAAAGCTAAGGTATCTACTTAGATATACATATTATGTTGAATCTTGGAAATTTTGTCCGGAGTAACTTATGTTTTTGAATCATTGTTTTTCCGGGGTGTACTCATGTTTATCTATGTTTTTCTAAAATACGCATTTGTTTATTCTTTCTTTCGCCAAAAGGTTAGTGACACTTGCATTGTGTTATAGTTTCAAGTGTGGCCTGCGGGTGCAATAAAACTACCGACGACGTGCACATGAAATATATTTACGACTCAAAGAAGACTCATTTTAATGATACAAGGCGTCCTCTGAGAGGAAACTTTGTAACAAGTAGGCCATCATTTAGTCTATAAAATTAATCAACAGATCCTTACTAAACTATGATGTATTTAAATGAATAACAATGTTTACTTTGGTCTTCAAAAATTTACCTAGTTTTTTGGCCATTTCAGCGTATCTCAGGTAAGGCGTGTCGACCACGTCGTCAACAGGAGCCTGGCAGATCCTGACGACGTTGGGAGAGAGAAAGGTGTTCTTCTCCTTTACTGTGACTCGCTTTGTCCGGCCGAAGAGTGGGCACGGGCTATTGGGGTACACTTTCTGAAATGTGTTATTTGTACTGAATGTTGTTTTATACCATAAAAGTTGGCGTTTCATAATAGTTATTCAGCGCGGCAATGCAGCCAGTGTCTTGGGTACGCTTCCGATTGGTACTGATTTGGATCAGTTGAACTATCTATAGATCGTTTGCAACGGTCTGTAGATAGCTCAACTGTTTCTTATGTATTTTATATGACAATGTACATTTTGTAAATACTGTATAGTCGTAAGTTTGTTTGTGAATAAAATTAAATTTTAGTTAGTTGGGCAGGAATTATTCAAATAATAAAATAATCAAACTCACAAATCTTGGTATATATCCCGTTTATCATGAAAACTAGGATTTATTCAGTTCTTGAAGTTTTAAAACTTGACAAAATACTTTAAAACGCGACTACCAGGTCTCAGTCCTAAGCTTAGCTTCCTTCATCCCGCTTAACTAACCGTGGGCCATCTACGAAAGCATTCTGCAAGAGGTTTTCTTTCCAAAAGCAGTTCTGCTGATGTGTTCTGCTCCTGTCCTTTCCACTCTCGTCTGCGGCTCTTGCAGATGGGGCGGCATCTGAGGATAGACTCATGTTTGTCTTGGACATAACTGCCTGATGAAATTTGATTAGCAACACAGTCGCACTCACACTTTATTTATCAATCTACAAGTGACCAGTCTTGGCCTTGCGCCGATGTTAAATCATAGTATACTTAAGTATTGACCTTAAAACCTAGGTCATTTTACTTATTGTGATATTTGTTTTTGAGTTTTTGAGACGCGACGGGGACTTTATTTGATAAGTAGTAAATGTTTTTTTTACTTTAGAGAAACTTTAAGCAGCTCTGAGTAAGAGCATGTTGCACTTTAGCCTGGTTCTTAATCAACAATACAGTATTCTTATCATAAAAAATGTAATTCTACAAAGTAAATACTAACTGGCAGAGCTTTGCGGTTTCCTTTGGGTCCCTATTGATTTTTGGTAGCTGAATCATCTTGTATCAACCATCTCACTGAGTTTTAAAATATTTTCCAATTTATGCATCGCATTGTTTACTTTTTGACTGACAAACCAACTCGATTGTCTTGATCATAGATGAGATAGAGGGGTGACATATGAGGTGGTAGGCCTTTTTGATTTGCGATTTCGTTGGGGATTATTTGTTGTTTATAGTCTATGAAACTAGCTTGCGCAGTGCCACTAATTTAGCAAATAGGTTTATTTACTATTAATTTATTAATTAATTAGCTTTGAACTATATAGGTATTATTGTATATTGACTTTAATATTTTTGTTTGTATGATTCACATGAATCACTTCTAACTTTTGGTTGCATGGAAAGAGCCTCCTCGTGGCGCACACCGGTAACAGCTAGGCACGGTAAAGCAGTGTCTAGTCTGGCTAATCTTTCCAACACGATGCTACAACAAAATACAGTTGTAGCATCGATACGATAAGAAGAAGAAGACTTCTAACTAACACCTTTATATTAAAACACTTTTTATAATACTTATATTGAGAGCGGTCAAGACATAATTGATGTGAAAAGTTAACAATGAACAATAGTATTTTTAAGTAAAATTAAAACTTACATAAAAAAATTCGAGTGTAATAATACAATTTATTCAGATCGAGGTAAAAATAATATTCCATACTAAAATAAAACTAAATACAGATATAAAGTTAAGACATCATGTTCCTCTGCATAACACATCGACTGAGCACTGGTGGATGACCTGGGGGATCCATGCACCTGGAAGTCAAAGAGATGTTCAAATATTGGCCATAAAGGACATATGTAAAATGAAAAAAAAAATTGCGCATGGCCTCCTAGTTCATGCTCTTATAGTTAGGATACATTTTTTACCATATTTTCTAAAATATATCAATTTAACATTTAATTTGTAAGTTTCTTCAATAATCAAAGTACAATAATGTAATCACAATAACAAAATAATGTTTTTTTTTAAAGTTCATGAATTAGATACTAACTTAGGATGCTTATTATCCCATTCATCCATCTTCCTGCAGAGATCGACAGCACCTGGAGAGGAAGCTGCTACGGAGACGTTGCTTCCTCGCCGCTGGAAGCAGGTCATGCACGAACCGCTGCAGGCGCACACTGAAACAAGGACTTGATGATCCCCAGCAATAGTTTGTACAACTATCAGATTTTATCCTCCATGGGAGAACTGCGTAATTTGGTCTATAGTGCTGTAGAAATATGGCATTTCTATGCCAAATTTGTAGATCATGGAAACATAGTGCGGCTTCTAAAAAGCTAATTATGTCGAAGCCGCTCAGTCAGTTTTTGCTTTTTCAGATCAAATAGAAGTTGAAGCTAGTGGTAGATCGTTAACTAAATTATTACATTGAAAATATTGGCTGTGCATTATCAGCTTAGAAGGAGGAATTAATGTATAATTTAACGTTTTGTAGACATTTTGAAAATAATCAGAATTTCAATAGCATAAAGACTAACGGCCGGTTTCTGGAAACCCAAATCACGATTGATCCGAGTTTGACACATAGTAATTATTGGATTTTTTCGTTGATTATCGTTCGAGAAACCGGCCGTAAGAAACGCTTTCCTTCAAGTTAGTAAATACCAGGGCTTTTGATAGAAGGTACAAGTGGAGGCAATGTCAGTTCATTCTCATGGTACTCCCTGGAGCCAAGTGTGCATTGGGACTGCGGCAGCTTGGCTTCGAATGTGCGGTCGATCAGACCTGGAAATATCAATATCACTTCTATTTATACAGCATTAAGGCCCAGTTTATACACTAAAGTGGGCAAAATAACATCATCTTCAATACACTGTGGCTATAATTAGTAATTAAAGCTAACCACAGCACTAGCACTAGCACAGTGTACCATGACAATATGATATGTCCAACTTGTATGATGTTTGATTTGGTTTGTTCAAATTCGCGAGCTTGGCAGGAGAATGAGACTTAAAACACATTATTTTTTAAAGTCTCTCAAAGCATTGACCGATAGTTCAGTCTTCGTCGATCGACTGAACGAAATTGCGGTCGTATAGCTACCCCATTACTCTATCGACTGATCGAATCGATTAATGTGATCCCCTTACTCCATTGTGACTAGTAATTTACGGTCGGGTTTATCAGTTATAATATACCTTTTCCTTCCACTATTTCGAGCATAGATACTGCAGTTCGCTCGTGAACAATTGGTTCAGGTATTTCCAGCTGTTCTAGTTCTGATAATGACTCACTATTGTCAAGATTTTTACGATATATATTCGACTTCTGAAACAATTTCATCTATTTTAGTTTTATTGCAACAGCATTCACTGCTCTTTGAGTAACGGCCGGTTTCACGAACGATGATCAACGAAAAATTCAAATTCAAAACTCGGATCAATCGTGATTTGGGTTTCCAGAAACCGGCTGTAAGTGAGCGAAATTTAGCAGCATACATACAAATAAAAGTTGGACAGTAAGCGTTTAGCATAATTGAGAATGAATTATTTATTTCCCAGCAATATTTATTTATTTAATTAATTTACCTAAAAACTCTCATCCTTAAAATACTAGATATCCTATGTTTTATTTAATCATAATGTTATTTTTGTCGTTATTGTGTAGCAAGTTCCATAATTTTGTTTCGGACAGTGGATATAAAAGTGTGTAATATTAGTTCCACCAAATAATTGCTGGAATGCGTCCTTAATAAGGTTTTCTGAGCCCAAGGTTTTGGGACCACAGATGTTGTAAGAGATAATTAGACACCCGATAATTATTTCGTTACGAGATTCCGGATAGATTAGTGGATGGTCAGGAAATTGATAACTGGTAGTTAATAGCTTCATATATTTTGAAATTAGTATAAGTATTAAGTAGAGTTTACGTTTTCCTTTTTTGTGGATTGAGAACGAATTCTTCTTGGGAAAACATAAACACGCCTAAGTAATATTATATTAGCAATTATTAATAATAATTAGTCCTGAATGTTTATGCAAATAAAAAATGAGTTTCTGCTTGGATCGGTCTGGTCGCTGCAGCTTATCATTTGCCGGGTATGTGGTTTAGGTACCTACAATATCGTAACAAAATGCAATTAAATAATAATAAGGGATTCAGTAGCTAAACATCTACGTGTTTAGTGTTATTAATTAGCGAACAAATCCCTTATTTTTAAATGTGAAATAAATAAAAGAATAAGTACACAATAAAAATAGAAAACAAATCTTCTGAGAAATTCGTGTTCGCAACGTGATAGGCTATACCTTCTAAAACTACCCTTTTAATATAGCTAAGGTGTCAACGTATACAGCAAGTAGTCAATACTTACTGGCATCACCATCAGCTGCTGCAGTTCAGGTTGGCTGTTAATAAAGTCCCAGAAAGCGCAACATTTCCTCTGAACAAAGTCATTGTCCACCTCTTCCAAGGGCGTGAAGTCTATCACCAGATGCTGTGCCATAAACGGCTCTCCACAGGACCCATCGCCGAATATGCTAAAAGACTCTGTACCCCAAGGTTTGCTGGTAGATGTAGAGAATCCGGAATCACTGGTTTTTAGCGTGATTGGTATTTGTGATTCCATTTAAAAACGATTGAAGAAAATTAACAGAATCACTCAGAAAAATCTAGATTTCAAGAAGTATAAAACATACGAGTACGATGCTTTTAAAAAAAAGGTTTACTCATTTTACTCTTTGCTAGATGATCCATAAATAATAAACGTATTGGACACTATTGTATTCAGTATTGGTATAACCGTTTTGGATACTAGTCAGTATTGACATGCGTAGCATCTTATAGTCTGTGAAGTAAACTAAAATAACCCACAAAAGAAAGAAAAAACTAAGGTAAACTTATATTGGAAAGTTAAGACTGTCAGGAAAACCATAATATTATTGCATGGTGATTTATCGTTTGCAGTACCGAGCTATGGCATCATCCAAACGGTCATCACGTTCCTCGATCAGCGATCAAAACATCCCCGACAACCACCAAGACTCGCAGACCACTGAAGAGATATCCCGGTACATCACCAGGGAATGTACTCAGTTCGAATCACGCAATACTTCGACAACAGATGAAATAGCAGAGGAAGTCTTGGAGGAAGAGCTGTTAGAAGGAAAGTTTGAAAAATATCTCATATTATTAGGCCTTAGCTGATAGACCAGCTTTGAAGGATAAAACATAAGAATACAGTTGGTACAGAGATCTGTTTCTCATTTTCATTTGTTATTGGTAAGAAGATTCCGGCTTCATTCTCTTTATTCTCTCTCTTTATTCTTTATTGTACACATAAAATACAGAGAAAAAAAACTTCAAAACAAAACATGTACATATAGGCGAGCTTAACCTTAAAGAGAGTTCTCTTCCAGCAAACCTTGGAATGAGTGAGGGTAAAAGCCTCCTCTTTCTTCGTTCTCCTTCAGGTTGAAAGATTTTGCGAGACTTACCTATATCATAAACTTATATCCAGAGACTCTCAAAAAATACCTTTATTTGATAGTTTAATCCATCTATAAGCAGATAGCATTTTATGCTGTAACTTTGCAGCGCATAGACTCAACTCAAAAACACCTTGGTTCCATCAGCCGTCAGAGCTTTAAGGCTATGTGCTTGATCTATTATGGAGATGCTTGATTGTAATTGCTGATTTCAGAGGAAGCTGCTGGTCAGTTTGCCGAGGCTATCTATAAAGGCGAGGGTTTCCGCCGAACTTCCAACTTCCTAGACTCGGAGTGCGGGGAGCCGGCTCGGGCTCAGCACCTGAGGATCGACTTCTCTCCAGTGGAAGGGGTGGACGATAATGAGTATATTGTGAACAAATGCCGCAATTTCTGGACGTTTGTCGAGAGCAGTCCGGATTTGAAAGGTCTTATGGCTTTGCCGGTTAGCATCAAATGTGGTTGGGTTAATAAATATCTCAACTTAAAAACCTAGATTGGAAGGCACCTAAGTGTCTTTTAACTTAATAAGATAATTATTTTATCGTTTTGAAGTTGTAAGCATATCAATGCTACAGTAATTTTACTGGTAGGTCTGCTGAAATTCTTTTTTTTTTAGCATTTTGTTAATTTCCAGGATAAAGTTGAGGTTAAAGTTAACTCTACCAAGACAGTTAGCGTAAAATGTGAGCCAACTGCTATAGACTGGATGAAACATCAAGGTACCACTGATTTTGTGATTCCTCCACTTTTAAGTCCAAAACGTAATTTACAATTTCCTCCGAAGTCAAATATTAAATTGTTTGAAGCCAGGTTTTGTATTAATGATGGAGCTTCTTCTTCTTATTTTGGATAAACCAATTTATAAAAACGTACTTACTAACCCTCATATACCTACATGTAGATTATAGATCATCTAGACCGTAGTGATATGCTATCCACAAAAAGCTGATAAAAAAAAGCTAGCACTCCGGGAGTGCCGGCAGAAGTGAAAACTTCAATATTAACGTTGTGTTTTCACTTTTAAGTTTTCACTTCAAAAATATAACCACAGTCGTGATTGTGTCATTGTGTCACATTCGCGCTGCGCGAATGTGACACAACGACGAAGACAACGAAGACACACTGACACAGACACATTCGCGCAAGCGCGAATGTGTCTGTGTCATTGTGATTGTGTCATGTCGTTGTGTCACATTCGCGCAAGCGCGAATGTGACACAACGACGAAGCCAACGAAGACACAGACACATTCGCGCAAGCGCGAATGTGTCTGTGTCTTCGTTGTGTTTTCACTTTTAAGTTTTCACTTCAAAAATATAACCACAGTCGTGATTGTGTCATTGTGTCACATTCGCGCAAGCGCGAATGTGACACAACGACGAAGACAACGAAGACACACTGACACAGACACATTCGCGCAAGCGCGAATGTGTCTGTGTCATTGTGATTGTGTCATGTCGTTGTGTCACATTCGCGCAAGCGCGAATGTGACACAACGACGAAGCCAACGAAGACACAGACACATTCGCGCAAGCGCGAATGTGTCTGTGTCTTCGTTGGCTTCGTCGTCATCGTCACGTCACGTCATGTCGCCACGTCATCATCACGTCATCGCGCAAGCGCGAATGTGTCTGTGTCTTCGTTGGCTTCGTCGTCATCGTCACGTCACGTCATGTCGCCACGTCATCGTCACGTCATGTCGCCACAACACTATTTAATTGTTTGAGTCATACGTCGCGTGACCGCAAGTGTGTTCTTTTGTCGTCTCTTGTTTTACGAGCAATGTATAAAAATTAAATAAGATCTTACGCTTTTTCGACGTCACGTGACCCTGACGCGAGTTTGAAAGTTTTTACCCACCCAGCGCCGCTAAAGAAGTTTTCACTTCAAAAACATACATGTATATCAGATCACCGTTTTAAAGATGTCATTGAAATATCAGTGGCTCTACCATGAGTTTTTACTATACTATATTTACTATACTCGCTAGCGTCTGTAGTTAAAAAAATGTATGAAGATTTGTACAGCGCCTCTAGCGGATAGTTGGGTACTAAAATTCGTCATACTAATATTGACGTAACTACTGTAGTAAAGTCAGGCGATTTTACTGTGACAGCTCATGGTAGAGGTACCTACTGAAGTTTATTTTTCATTGCAATAATATTGTTATGAGAATGTCGTGATGATTTTTTTAAGAGCTGATGAGCAAGGCCTTCACAACGAAGCACAAAAAGAGGTTTTGTGAAAATGGAAGCGGAGAGAACTGTGAAAACTGGCTGACACAGAAGGACAAGAAAAAAAAAGTTAAAGCTGGTACTTATACACATAAATATTTGGCGTAGTTAAAAGTAGTCAGTTTCACAATATTATAAAAAATGTAGTAAAAAAAATCATTCATTACACTAACCACTTTTCACCGTTTGTCTTTTGTTGCCAAGTAAATTTTAAAAGCTACAACATAAACAACTGCGAAATTAAAATGCATTCCTGGTCCTGAAGTGCACATAATGTACACTCTGGTTGCAAAGAAGAAGAAGAGATTTTTACATAGTTATAACCTCAAAATACTCCCTGTGGATAAGACAAAAACACCTTCCATTCAGTTTTAGATACGACCTCGATCGAGTTTTGTAACTTTTTGCAGCTTTGTAAATAATATCTGTATCATGTTTCTCAGTTGCACTTTGAAACAAACTACCGGCTGTCAATGCAAATGCATATCTATAGCTTACGCTTTAGGTTGAACTTTCGTTGGCAAGTTTGTGAATGTGTGAGATGAGACGACCTGCTTGACTTGATGGCGTTTAAAATATTCACGACCCAAGAGACCCATTTTGCTTTCTCTTTAAGCTCCAAGTTGTCAGAGAAAATTAATCATGGACTTACATTTGAGAGAAAGTTCATCAGTAGTAGACTTGACTTTTTCGAGCTTGGTTTCTTTCACGGTTTCTCCTATATTAAAAAAGACAAAAATGTAATATAATTATGTATTTAAAACTTAATACTATGTTGATACTTACTAAGTTGTTTACACCTGTAATGGTATATCACATTGTCCTAGGTTGTAACAAATATATTGTGTATACCTATTATGTGTGAATATGCCGTTGGTGTAACATAAATAAATATATATTTTTTTAATTTGTTTATATACTTAAAAAACCAAAAACACAGATTAAGATTTGACTTTAATAACTGTTAATCATTTAGAAACATTTAGTAATAACAAAACAGAATATTCAATAGATATAAATAGGTAACTATCATATTTCAGGCTAATAAAAAAATAGTTTTCTTAATAAACGGGATGTTTACCATGATTTGTGAGTTTTATTATTTCCATATATTTATATCCCGTTTAAAGAAAACTATGTTCAAAACTTAATAACAGCAAAACAATTTTATACAAACAATTTATGAGATATTAGTACACGTTTTCTTAGAAATATTAGGTACTTTTAACGTGATACCTCTCGCTAAGTAAGTTAATATAAAGAACCAATCTCAAAAATTGATACAGGGTTACACAGAAAATTATTGTTTATGTTCGCAAAATAGCTTAAACTAGTAAAATATATAACAGTTCAGCCGCAATAAAAAAAAAACTAAAAAATTTGAATTTCTCGCTAGAGCGAGAGGTATCACCTTAACGAACATGGGTTGACCCAGGTTCATCCAGCACAGTAATCCGCAGCGTCAGCAGAAAGCGAGTCTTGGAACCCTCGCGCTCCGAGAACCTGCACTCGTCTGCCGAGGTCACTGCACTCTGCAAACAGCTGGAACAGTGGGACCTATCACATCCCAAGTAATGTCTTGTCCTTTTAACCTTTTACTTGTTACATAATGTACACTTAGATGAGATAAGATCTAACTTAAATATCTCTCTAATCTTCTGTTTGGTTATGACACAAGTTTGAAATAAAATGTCTTTAATTTAATGTCTTTATTTTTAGTAATAACGCTTTGCTAAATAGCCCTTGTTTTTATTTAATGGCTATTTTCGAAAATATTTATAAGGGCAGATGGAATGGATAATTTTAAGATATAACTGCATATAACAATTTATTTCCGTAGCACGTCCATTAAATACTTGCCCTGTGTGACATCGCACTGCGTCCATCACTCTGAGGTGCTAACGACCGGTTTCTGGAAACCCAAATCACGATTGATCCGAGTTTGACACATAGTAATTATTTGATTTTTTCGTTGATCATCGTTCGAGAAACCGGCCGTAAGTCTCATGTACTTACCAGTAATTGCGCTTCTAATTGAAAACACAACAATACAAGTAGGTACTGCTTAGTACTTAACAAAAAAAAACTAACGTCCACAAGATCGCGAACTCTTTACACACTCTTTACTTACTATTTATCATGAACACTAATAATCAGTCAAAGGTCAAAGTTATTTTTGTTGCTAGAATTAAATGATAGATGGTAAAAGATACAGTTTGTTACGATTTAATTCTACATTATATGTATAAGGCATGCAAAATTTAAAAAATTACAAATCATTTTTAATTTACATTTTATTGATAATTAACATGTATTGGTGTGTAAAAAAAAGAAGATGTGTGGTAATTTATTCTAATAAGTTGATTCAAATTGTTATATAAATATGTAATTTCAGATCAATGGAACCTCCAGGACACCCTCCCATGCTGAGCCACGCCTTGACGCAGATGGACAAATATTAATATACTTATTGCTGTTGCACCTCCAGCTAGAATAAGTACAATTAAATAATATATATTATTATGTTCTTCACAAAGCAAATAGTTTTATTTGAAGATGTTAAAATACCTAATACATGAGACAGATATTGACAGACGAACAAGACTAAATCGCCAGAAATACAGAAAGACTTAGGCGCTTTGGCACCCCTGTTTGCTCCCCTAGGGGGGAAATGGACTATTAATTAACTATTTTAGTGTACATGTACCCCATAGGCAGTTATTTGAAGTTTGAGAATAAATATTGTATGTTCTGAGACCTGGCATTGTTATTGTGTTTTCTGTTACCAATTACGAAGTTCAGAATTGTTCAAAACAAACAAAAGAGTAGGTACAAGCACACACGCCATATTATCCTTATATTTAGCCCTGAGTTTATTGAAACTAATTAAAAAAAAACCTACAACATAATTAATTTGTGTTATGTGAAAACAAGAAGTATCGAATATTAATATATTGATAAACATCAGTAAAATATTTAATATTTCTGGGCGTCTAGTCGAAGCGACGCGTGATCCGAGGGCTGGTGAGTATCTGGCCCAGCGTATCAGCATTGCTATTCAGCGCGGCAATGCAGCCAGTGTCTTGGGTACGCTTCCGATTGGTACTGATTTGGATCAGTTGAACTATGTATAGATCGTTTGCGGTCTGTAGATAGCTCAACTGTTTCTTACGTATTTTATATAACAATGTACATTCAGTAAAAACAAATAAAAAAAAGTTTCTATATGTTACGGGTTGATAGATAAAGTATTAGCTAGACTAGACAGAAGCGGCGTGGGTTAGACAAAGCTAATTACAAACTGGACGGCTTTATCGCCATTTGCAATCTCTTTTGTAATTGCAGTGGTCGAGGCAGAAGGTTCCTTTGAGAGGGACATTATTTTACCTCGAGACCGTGTTCAAGAATTTAATTAAAACTCAAGTAGACTACGAATATGCCGAATGTGGTTTTATACCAATTCAAATACAATAAACATTTATACTTATATTTATATATTTATATTTATAATTTTATTGTTCATTCTAATTATATTTATTTTACAATACTTTACAATTATGGACTTTTCCAACCCAGATGTTTCCCGCGACCTTAGCGACCTTAAATTATATTTATTAAATATGTATATTAGGTATAGTTTAATATCTAAGCAATGTTTTTCAGTGTTTCGAGTACATCTGCCACCATTCTCGCTTGCTGAATAATTCCAGCAGGGGCCCTAAAGTTAAGCAAAAAACGCTGAGCAAACATGGCAAGTTTGCCAAACTAAAATGTGGGTAGCAGGTTTCAGAAATTGTACCTTAGAGACAACGTGGGGCAAGCTTGGATTATAAAGCCTACTTTTCTGTTTAAACTAGTTCTTAGAAGAAAAAAATGGCTGTGTTTTGCCACCTTAGCACACATATTTTTATTAATCTGTGTACTTATTTCATTTTAAGTTTATCTTGAATTACTTGCTTATTTAATTTTCAACTTAATTGTATTTATGTGTGTTGTTTAATATATCTGTCTCAAAAATAACAAAAATGAAGATTTCTTTGAGTAAGAGATGGAACAAATTGGGTGTCACACTTTTGGTTTTGATAATGCATTGCACGTCCAGTAAGGATATGTCTTGTGAGGTAAGTATATCACTGCGTCAATCACACAAACAAAATTGCGCCGGCATCCATACAGTTGAAACCGAAACACATGCAGCATCGCTGTTAGCTTTGTTACTTCTTTACTACTTTATTTTCAATTTAATCTAATTAATCACAATTGTGAGTATTAATATTGAAATCTCATAAATTACAATTATCATTGATTGTACACCTCGATAATCTAAGTAGCATCTACGATTTATTTTTAAATAAACCGATCTGAAATACTAGACAATAGGAAAGTTCAAACGATTCGGTAAAGTTGTCGTAGAACTTCCTTAGAACGCATCAAACTCTACGCTCTACCTCTACGTAGTACTAGACCTACTATACACCTCTTTTGTATAAATAAATAAGGTACTTATTTACTTACTCCGCTAGCTTAGACACTTTGGCTCAGCAACCCAAAGTGTATCTTGGCTTCCGATAAAAGAATTCACCATTCTTTCTTATCCTGTGCTAGTTCCTGTCAGTTTTAGGCTTTGAGCTTTCTCAAGTCGGCCTCCACACCATCCTTCCAGCATTACCACGCCCTACAGGCCGCCGAGTGGAAGATATTAAGAAGTAAGCCTTCTGTAAAACAAATTAGGCTTAAGCATTGTCTACAAAATTAACCATCTTCTGTTTCATTCGGTCAAGTAGGTAACTATCGCACTGACACCATCGAGTCGGTTGCGCGAACGCTTCACGTGTGGCATGCGTGTTTTGTTTTGTTGTCGTGCAGAAACTTTTAAAGGTAAGTAATAAATGAGTATTACCAGCTGTTATGTTTGTATACATAAGTGTTATACTATTTAGTATATCGGTATTATGTTTATTTCACCATTTTATGATTTAATGTCTTTAAAATATTATGACTTGAAAAAATATTTAGAAAAGTTTGAACTAGTATAAAAATCCAATGGACTCTAATTATGGGACATTAATAATGGTAGTGAGCATGATGAGTTGATGGACCAAATACCTCCTGACTCTGCTGATACATTTAATTGATCTAAAAGATTTAATGTTCATTTTTGTTGCTGTTATGTTGATTTATGCTTATATTCCATATATGGGTACCTATTCCATATTTGGTTACTCATTTGTGATTTTGATTTTTGTGTTAGATTTTAATTTGACAACTAATATTTTTGATTAAAGACTGTTAATCTATATAATAAAAATGGATTGCTGTTCGTTAGTCTCGCTAAAACTCGAGAACGGCTGAACCGATTTGGCTAATTTTGGTCTTGAAATGTTCCTGGAGGTCCAGGGAAGGTTTAAAAGGTTTAAGAATAATGAAAAATGCTAGGGAATGTAAGAAAAACAAGAATTTAATTTTCCCATACAAAAAGATATTAGCTGTCATGAATGTGACATGACTAGGGGTACTGTAGACTCGATCGAAACCTTATATGAATAAAACAAAACATAAAAAATATTGATTTTGAGTCGACAACATATATCCGGAAAATTCTAATTATGGAGCATTTAATTAAATTCCAATGGCTCTGACAAACAAACCGCTGTCGCCATCTTTTAATTGTCAGTCGTTGACGTTTCGCGAAAATATTGTTTTGACACTTCTTTATGTTAGACATACTCTTTGTTATTTGTGTTTTTTCTTTAAACCTTTTTGGCCGATTATCGTTATAATCACCATAGAAAAAAGAATACTCTAAAAGTTGAAGGTTTAGTTCAAATGTCATTTAGTTTCGTAATTCATGTAATGGCCAAATATTTATAAGAAACTGCAAGCAAATGCAAATGTGCAGTCGATGTGTGGACTGGAACAACATTATACTCGGTAAGCGGCTCAATATATTTGACTTGACCACATGCATAGCCTGTGTTGAGTTGTCATGAACACGTACAGAAACAGACTCGATTTCTGTACCATTTTTCTTGATAATGGAATGGACCCCTTCATGCGCAAGTTCAACTTGAACTTGAGAATAACCACTTTCGAACCTTTTTCCAAAAAATCAAACTGCTCCTGCTACATCCCAAGATTTATTTGATGACTTTCAGGTAAGTTAATGGTGTAAGTAGGTTACTGAGTAAAGAAAAATGAAAAATAATGCTTATTACCAGATAGAGGTGGGAGGATATACCTACACCTACATACATTCACAATGCTTATTATTATTTGAATATTAGTCTAAAATATTTTCTTCTTTAAGGTGGATAAAGAGTTGACGCTAATCCAAGGTTCACTGATGACTGATGATGATTCTTCGGACAACGAGAAAAAACATCTGCTATCAGTCAGCAGTGAATTTATTTTTTAGAAGAAGAGGAGCAAGAAAACATATCAAATGGCGGGCAGACCCATCAGTACATTCAGTTGGTTATGAATGTGTTTAAAAATGGGTCAAGGCATTGGTAAAATGATAATATTGCCATCAACTTATGTGGGAAGTCCTCGGCGCATGATGCAAAATGAAGAGATAATTTACAAGGCCTTAGAAAAGAACATAGACCCGATTTAATTGCCAGAATTTTAAAACATAAATTGGAGGATTTTTTTAATAAGGAAACATATTTTTGGAATATCGAGTGCGTGGTTTTACACCATTGAATTTCAGAAACGTGGGCTTCCACATGTGCTTATCTACTGATCTACCTGTCAAAGTAGAGAAAAAACTGAGTGCTTAAAACAAATAGATTTACAGAGAGTAAACCTTAAAAATATGTTTTGTAAATTTGTCTTAGTTTATTTTGAATGTTGATTTTTAAAAAAAATAAATTGTGTAAAAAATTTTGCAGTTTTTGTCTACAATATAAAAATAAGTCAGGTTTTCCTGCCTGACGATGAAACTCCAGAACGCACGAACCGATTTCCACGGTTTTGCATTCGTTGGAAAGGTCTCCAACGAATCTAACGAAGTCTCTAACGAAGGTCGCGTTTAGGCAAGCGTAGATAGTGTAGGACGCCCTCCGGCGAGATGGAGCGACGATCTGCGGAGTGTAGCTGGCAAACACAACATGAGAAGAGCCGAAGACAGGGCTCAGCGGCGCGTCTTGGGAGAGACCTACGTCCAGCAGTGGACTGATATAGGTTGATGATGATGATGATGATGATGGAAAGGTCTCGGGCTCCGTGACAAAAATAAATAGAAAAGCGGGAAAGAGGGAAAATATCCCGTGCGAAGCCGGGACGGGCCGCTTGATGGATGTGTATAAGTTACTAATAAATTCAAAAATCTGCTTATTTATTGTCTTTAAGGTGAAACAGAGTTCACCAGGACAGCTAAAAAATTATATTAATAGGTATAATTATTAGTTCTAAGATGATGATGACATTGTTGAGTGACTGAAGTTCGGTTTTGAAAGCAGTGTTGTTTGACTCGCTTTTTCTGTTCCTTAGCCCTATTTAGTAATATTATTCGGCTCAAATTGTGACCGCACTTGACGCAAAACTTGAAAGTATCAGCGGTAATAGTGAAGCATTCGTCGCATCTTAACAATTGTTGTCTGCAACTAGGACAGGTATTACTGTTCTTCTCCCGTTCAATCCATTTCTTACAAAACGGGCAATGCATTTTAAAAGTTATTACTTCTGAAAAATAGTTTTGAAATAACAATTATAAGAACGGATATCTATCTACAGTTAGTGCAATCCAATACTTTTCAATACTTTTTTTTAATCAGGGAAGTGTCTATAATCTCATAACGTGACTTATGTGACATACAAAATAATTATGAACATTATTATGATGAACATGTGTAAGTGATTTAACCACTTTTTCCGCACACTATGGGGCCGATACTTAGACTATCTGAGTACCTAGCATGATAGGTTTTATGCACACGTTTTAAGTGACGTTTCAATACATTTTCGCCCTATGCTAGGTGCTCTGATAATGCCTTTATAAGGCTCTGAAATACATATGGTGATACGACGTTCACCGGGTCATCTAGTTACTACATATAAATGTATGACTGATTAGAAAAAAACATTAAAATGTTTTAACTTATTCGTAGTTTTTCTTTTATATCCCAAAAACAAAATGGTATTCCATATTTGGTGACTTTCCTCTATTTATAATGTTAAATGACGATACCGTCGATGATTATTTCGACTACACCATTTGTACAGCAATTTGACTAGGCCAGTCAAGAAACTTAAGATTCGCTACTAAGTATTTACATTTAGCGTTAACCCAGGTATCTATGAAAGCGCTACGCAAAGTATTGGACTGTTATCAATTTCGTCTCATTTCGTTATCGCATAGAAATTCTGCGTAGCGGGGGCTAGGAAGCTCTCAAATCACAAGAAAATTTTCAGTTCTGGATGAGACGCGGTCGTGAACACACGTCTGTCAATTCCGGCGATTTCACGTTCATTTTGGTACCTACGAACAAATAATATACGCTCCTGAAATACACTTGAAAGTTTGCTATTTATTTAAAGTTGTAAGAAATACTGAAATATACTTTTTTGTGTTTTTTTTTTTTCGAGTTTAGTGCATTTTAAAAAGTTTTTTGTTTTGTGTCTATAATTTGTTAGCGAAAAGTGTGGTGTTACATATTATGTATGGTAAGTTTTCTTTAAGTTAGTTACCTATTAATTCTAAAAACTAATCAATTTGATAGTTTTTATTGTATCTAGAAAAATAATTATAAATCTCAAGTGCGCACAAACTTTAAAAAGGACTGCATACAACATAGCACACATTTATTACATTGTCTAGGAATGGTCTATAAAATAAGTTAAAATAAGGTTTAAAACGCGGTATGTAACTTAAGCTGTATTCTTTTAAAACATTATACAGTTTATGTTTTGGTGTGTGCGGCCTTTATTCGGGCGCTTTCGGATCCAAGTTTCAAAAACTAGTCGGTTAATAACCAATCCGTTAACATCAAAAGCTTTTATCTCAAATGGGTATAAAACTAATATTAACATTACAAACTAACTTATTAATGAGCATAGTAAGCTAAAACTATGTAAAATATATTTTTTTTAACTTTATTTGGGAAAAGAAACAGTACCTCAATATAAGATAATTAAACGATGAATAATACTAAATATAAGTAATTGAGGCACCAACACCGTTTACCACAGATTATTTAAGTAATAGTTGTCAATTTACATAAATAAATTAATTTTGATTAGCAAAATAAATAAACAAGAAAAAAAAACTATTTTCCTAAAACTTTGAAAAATAAATTAATAAATCGATATGTAATGACTTTATCCCTAGGTGCGGTATTTCAGCTTTTCAGTTCCCAAAAGGGAACAAGCTACCTTTATATTTGTTCCTTGACTGTACCTTTGTAGGTACATTAAGAAGGTGTAGGTAAGTGTAAAAGAGACACATCCAAACATTCTTTAATTCTTTATTGTACAAATATATAAATTACAAACTAGGATCATGAAAGTAATGTACAAAGGCGAGCTTAACCCTACTAAGAGTTTTCTTCCAGCAAACCTTTGAGTCTAAGGAGAAGTTACATTTGGCATTAACATAATTTTTTGACAAAGAAAATTACTGATTTTACGACATGCATAAATTCATTAATACTTACACAATAAACATTTGAGCTATCTGCAGACCGTTGCAAACGATTTGTAATAAACGTTCTTATCGTATCTTTAGATCGTGATCGATCTAGACTGTTCCAAATCAGTGCCGATCAGAAGCGTGAACAGGATATTTTTGAACAAAACTGGAATATTACTTGCAAATTGCATGCATTTAGTTGTTACTTGACTTTGAAGTAAGGCGATACAGCATCTGCCATAGTGGTTGCAACCTTCTGGGCGGATTCAATTTGAAAGGACGTTGACACGAAAAAAGAAGAAGAAGTAAGACGGAGACGTAATTAGACAAAACCAAATAGTCTAAGATCCGGCTGCAGGATTACTGCGCTCATCTGTTTTTTGCTGAAAACCGATTTTTTTATGTATATTTATAATTAGGAGAATATATATTTATCAGGTTGCCTAGCAAAATTTGACCGCCAGTATGTTTAATTAAATTATTTTTAATTATTTTTTGGGAAAAATATCGTTCACTTGTTTTTTTAAATCAAATAACGTCTACATCATGGCAATTAATATGAAGACTCAAAAAAATCAGCAACCCTTATTTGCGGGTAGATTTAATTTAGCAAACAATATGATAAAAAATGGAAAAAAACATAGCTTTAATTTGATATGCAATTAATAAATAAACGTTATTTATTTTTTTTATTTATTTATTTATGTCAACCAACTTAGGATCATATTACATTACATATTTATATTAAAATTAAATTAAATTATACCATTATCTTACTATTATAATTACAACACAAAAATTAACATCTATTTTCACATGCAGTACTTAAAATAGTCAGCTACTTTAAGTACTGCCTATGAATCATACAGCAATAGTTAAGATATTCACAGTCAAAACGATTTCGAAACATGCTCAGAATACCGTTTGAGCTGGCCCTGACTCTGCACATCAAGGATGAGCACCGTTTTCGCATAGTAGTGTAGAAACAGTCTACACATGCTTCAGCAAACATCCCCGACGCGCTACAGAACCGAGGCAGCCCCACCAGCACTCTGAACGCATTATTATATTGTACACGTAGGGCGCTATATTGCTTTTGCGTAAAGGTGACCCACAGGCTACTTGTGTAAAAGCTAGTACAAAATGCTCTGAAGAGGCTGATTTTTACCTCGATGGAACAACGAGCAAACCTACGGGCCATCATATTCGCTCTCACAGACAACGCCCTACGCTCTCTCTCAATATCTGTATCATCCTTCAGGTCAGCAGTCAACCAATGCCCCAGGTATTTAAACTGTTCTACTTGTTTCAGTGGTACTCCATTTAGTTTTACAGATGGTATAGATGGACAATGGCGACTCCTGGCCTGAAAGACCATACATTCACTTTTTTTGACATTATATTTCAATCCATGACTGAGAGCATATCTTTCACAAATACCTAGCAACTTAGACAGCCCACATACAGATGCACTCAGCAATGCCATGTCATCTGCATAACTGATATTGTTAACCGCCACTCCGTCAATGTGACATCCAACACGAGCAGCACTCAGTTCCTCTATGAGTGCATTGATGTACAGGTTGAAGAGCTTGGGAGAGGTCAACCCCCCCTGCCTCACCCCGCACTCCAGCCTGTACGGATCAGAGTGTGCCCCCGACCATCTCACGACATTGATTTGGTGCTGATACCAGAATTTAAAGATATTTATAACTTCCTTTGGTATTTTCATTGTTTCCAACTTTAGCCATAAGATGTCATAGCAAACCAAATCAAATGCCTTCGATAGGTCAAGGAAACAGGCAAAGATGGGTGTTTTTCTATTGGTATAATATCTGACAGTTTGCTTTAAGCTTAAGATTGCCATTTCTGTAGATAATCCCGCTCTAAAACCAAATTGATTATCATGTAAACTAATATATTCATCTAGTTGAGCATTCAGCAAGCTGTCAAATACTTTACCAATAACAGTGGCTAATGAAATGGGTCTGTAATTAGAGCTATCACATAGGTCACCAGTTTTATTTTTCACTACCGGGACCACAACAGTTTTTAACATTTCTTTGGGCATATATGAATGTCCCATACAAAGGGTATAAAACATAGCCAGCACTCTAGGTAAGTGGACACCTGCGTGCTGTAGATGTTCAATGCTAAGCCCATCATGACCTGGAGATTTACCACGTGACATCGAAGTTATAACTTTTTTAATATCTGTTATGCACGTATAAATATATCGAAATCATAGGTACCTGTTTACACCTGGCTGCGAAGAGGTGCGGCCAAGTACGCAACGGCAACCGTGATCTTTTTGAATCTTCATATAAATTTCCATGATGTAGACGTTATTTTATTTAAAAAACAAGTGAACGATATTTTTTCCCAAAAAACAAAAAAAAATAATTTAATTAAACATACTGGCGGCCAAATTTTGCTAGGCAACCTGATAAATATATATTCTCCTAATTATAAATATACATAAAAAATCGGTTTCCAGCAAAAAACAGATGAGCGCAGTAATCCTGCAGCCGGATCTCGTACTAAAATGATTGCTGTTTGACAGCGGTCGTACCCAACACGTCCAAGCTGATGGCTTTCCGTGACTTTCACTTAGTTTGTTTCTGCCATAGACATAGAAAATGGACTGAGCCTCCGTAGTTACCTCATACCTGGATATGGAACTATTCAGGTATGAGGTAACTACGGTAGCCAAGCGTGCGAGGGACAAAACAATCGTGCGGCCAGTAGCTGTCTCTATTGAGACTACCGAGTCACTAGTACGTACCTCTTACTACTAAACAGTGGGTAAAACTACATGTTAAAAGTAGTTTTTCAAGTAGTTGTACCTACCTACTGTGTACACTTATGTATCTCTAGTATAGTTACTACTACAATACAGACTTAAAGAAAAGAGACTGGTATGGATACCACGTTGTCTCTTTCTAGAGAGTGATCAATGAGTCTATTCCGTTCTCTGTCTATGGTTTCATCGGATGAGTCATTGGAATATATCGCAATGTAAGACAACTTTTCACTAGATTAAAAAAAAACAAAATCAAAAGTTTATTCGATAAAATCACAAGGATCATTTAGAATCGTAGGTGCTAGTGCCCGTTCCACGCGATCAGAGCTTAAAAGAACGGGCAAGAAAAATTATCTATATAAACTAGTTATCTATATAAAAACAAAATAAGTTATCATTTTTTATCACTAAAAACGCCAAAACATTAGCAATAAAATCAAGTTTTTTTACGTTTGTCAACGAAACAGACGGTAATGTTTGTTGTGAATTACAGATTGATATTATTCTCTTTTCGAAGTGCGATGATAAATTATTGATATTTTAACTGATTCAATAACAATTTTACGTAGGTACCTACTGATAACATACTAATTATATTATATCTAAAATATTTATACAAAAACAATAAAAAAAGACATGTGGCATTCGGAGACTGCCGCGGTAAAGCTATTGCATATCATTTTTTGCCGCCAGTCGGAGTGTTAGGTTATTTCGTTACGAATATCTGGATTCGGTCTCCACGCTCAAGGCCCGCGATAGAAGCTATACAATAGCTTAATATGCCAACACTCTAGAATGATCCTAGTGTATAAATGAAGTGTATAAAACTATAACTCTTTCAATCAGTTTTGTGTAACATACAAAGCTCGATATGAAGAGCATTGTGTTAGCACAGCAGAGTGTTTCACTCATCAAAGTTTATTTTTGCTAAAGCCGATTGATCTACTGTTGTGTACAATGAATGTTCTAGAATTTAAATGTCTTATTATGTGCAAATCTTTTAGAGCCAAAATATCATAGTTTTTTCGAGAAAGTAAAGCATAGCTAAGTGGTAGATAATCTCTGATACTACTGTATTATCACCGAAAACGTTCATTCAGTACCTCTACCATGAGTTGTCACAGTAAAATCGCCTGACTTTACTACAGTAGTTACGTAAATATTAGTATTACGAATTTTAGTACCCAACTATCCGCTAGAGGCGCTGTACAAATCTTCATACATTTTTTTAACTACAGACGCTAGCGAGTATATATAGTATAGTAAAAACTCATGGTAGAGCTACAGGATCTTGTAAGTTACAGTCATCACACTCTGCCAATCACTCTGTGACCTAATATCATGTGTCAGTTTAGCTGGACCCGTAACCCATCATCTTTCAACATAACAATGTGAGCACCATTGTTTCGGCAAAAAGCTCCACTACTACATCTCAAGAATTCAACACACGTGGAGAGCCCTCTCTCAAATGTTATTATTTAAGTTCCTATAAACGCGAACGTTTGTATGGATGGGCAAAAAGTACTAAAATAATTTTAATGAAACTGCACAATAATATAAGTTATATTATACATCAGAATAACATACGCTATAATGTATAAAGATTTTTGTCAATTAATAAAATCAATAATGCTGGACAGTCCACACAACATCATCTATCCCCAAGCAGAGCTTGTGTTATGGGTACTAGAACATACTTAATACAATACATAAGTACATAGATATTTTTAATTATACATATAAAATACCCAGACACCCGGAATAAACATTTGCAGATCGCACAAACTTAACCCAAGGCGGGAATTGAACCCGCAACCTCCGCGTCGCACATCGACATCGGTTCTCGAATAAAAATATAACGAGAAGACAATGTCGCGGGCATCAGCTAGTAACGACATAAAATAAGATAAGAATCTATCAAGAAAATTGAATAAATAATAAACTGTTATAGCATTATCAAACCCTATCAAAAGATCTCTTCGACTCACAGAATATTAAATCCATTGTCGATATTTAGGTCGTTTCCTGTTTAGTGAATTGAAATTGACGTTAGATTTAGATACTTCAATTCCGGTTGTTGATTTTGTCGAGAGGGCGCCACAATCGGATTCAGTTATTTGTGAAACAAAAGATCTAATCTTGCTCAAGATTAAGTGAAACAACATGATTGGTGTTTCAAGATGTTTTTAACGTTATTATTTATACCTTGTTGTATTTAATATCCACGATTACAAGACATTAGTGCTCCCACACAAAACCGCGAATTCGCATCGCCTCGCATCGCGGTTTGTGTGGGAGCCCTTAGCACTGTCATGTCTCAGAGATTGAACTTTTTCTTTAATTAATTCTTGCTCGTTCTTCTAGGCTCTGGTCGCGTGGAACTGGCAACTAAAATCACCTACAGTATATAAGTCCATTATAAATGAACTTTGTGATTTTACAAAATTAAAATTGACTTTTACTTCAATCGTTCTTTCATTCATTATTTCAGTATTAAGTGTTTATTTAGAAAATAGTTCTATATAAAATGATTTAACATACCTACTTACACTATATTAGAATTAGAGTTTCTTGAAATAAAAGAAGAAACACTATAAAAGTATTGATACGGGATATTAAAAGTAAAAAATAAAAGGAAGATAGAAAAATTGCTTGAAAAAAGTTTGCTTTTGAAATATGAAACGACGAATTGAAGTTAATCAGAAATATATGTTTTTTTACTTACAACCTACCTACTTATAGTATATTGTACATGCACAGGCATGTTTTATTATCCTATACCATTAAAAACAAACAAAATTGACCACTCTTTAGAAAGAGACAACGCGATTGTCAAGCATTGGCCAATGCTTGACTCTTTTCTGTATCATTTGCAATCCTTTGGAGCAATCACATTTCTAGAAAGAGACAATTACTGGCCGCCTTATTGTTTTGTCTCTCTTGCGTTTTGTCTGTATTTTTTTAAAACCTGAAAACGTGCAGTCCATGCTCTTCGTCTACACCCAAGATGTATTAGTCCGAGAGCTAGCACCAATTTTTGGGTAGGTATTTGAGGCAAGCTGAAAACTTGTCACATGCCTCTTCTATTATACCCCAATAAGGAATATATGTATGTACATATTTATACACATAAATATAAATATGTATGTGTATCAATATAATATGTATTGTATCATATTTTTATTATCTTGTGGCTTCTGTACATGAAATCTACTGATAAGTATACCATTTTCTATATCATTAAAATTAATATCTTACGTTGTATAAATCATTGTGATTAGATGCAAATCCTTCATACTTTACCGGAGGAAGTACTTTCAAGAAGCTCAACCAGTTACTACTAAAATGCTCTTTATCGATTATCTGTTTAAAAATAGCTTTGTTCCAGTTGGATGGCTCGTCAGTCGAGATTATAGCATTAGTGGTACTAATGGGGCTTGCATAATTTATCTGACAGGTAGGTAAATAAACTTTAAATACACTTAGCTATAGCAACAGCCCTGTTGCCGATCTACGTTAGATTAAACATCTGTTTTTTTGCTTCTGTGGTGACCTGTCACAATTATGTCACTGTCAGTCAACTACGTTTGAAATAATAAAGTCTTAGTAATAAATTTAAATTAAAAAGTTAAGCAAAGGAAAGAAAATAGCACCATTAGCAAAAGAAAGAAAATAGCAGACATAAATAGTATGTATACATGTATTATATCAGCAATCTAGTTCCCTTAGTACAAGCATTGCTTAGTTTGGGACTAGAGTGTGTTGTGTGTAATGTCCGTGAATATTTATTTATTATTTTATTTATTTATTTCTTGTAATACGCACGCCTAAGACGAAACTAAAGTATGATAAAACCACAAAACCGCAGCTATTCCTTTGAACAGATCTAACGATCTATAACAATAGCTTTCAAAAGGAATGAAAACGATTTTAATTAAATCCTTAGGATGAAATTAATGAGACTATTACACTTTCTTAGTTTACAAGAGTCCGTTAATTTGTGAAATCAATGAGGATTTATACAGCAATGTTGTACAATGTTAAATTAGATGAGATAAAACAAAATATTTTAAAGTCCATTTATTTTAACAACAATAATATTAGGTATAGGAGACAAAAAATAAACGATTTTGTAAGCTGTAGGATTGATTGGATATTTTTGGATAATTTAATATTATTTTTTTATAAATAGCGACGTACATACTAAAGCTAGTCACACACGAGCGTTCCTAATGGAGTGGTCTAAGCCTTTTGTCTTGTTGGAACGCTCATGTGTTTAACGAACAAGGTATTCTAAACGAATTACGATTTAGCCAAACTAAGTAATTTTACATTGACTTAACTTTATACAGTCTAAAGTGTCATACACTAAATTGACATGCGTCGTAGCTCATTTATGTTCCAACAATTATCATAATTATTATAATAATACATTTAGTTAACAGTTGCCTCCGCATAAACAAATTATTTGTTTGATGGCAGATATTTATGTTTGGTCTTTATATATGTTAAGTTTTCTATGTAAGTATGTAATAAGAAAATGGTTGATTTATTTTATGTTTTGTGTTTTATTCGTATAAAAATTCTTTAATTCGTATAATTCAGTTAAGCTTTTTATAATAATTTAATTACTTAGACGTGTTAAGTTTTTAAAACTAATAATTATGAATATGAGCCAAAAAATTAAAAATTAAAAGCCAAAACATTATTTCATTATTTTATTCCACTTCCCATCAGGTGGCCCGCAACTCGCAAGCTCTGCCAACTATGGCATAAAAAACTATTTAAAATCAACAACTTATGATGTTGACTGTACATAGTCAAGCCTAGCAATCTTTTCAAGCAATCGAGCCCAGTAGTGGGCAATAAACGGGGTGTTTTGCCCACATTTACTGCTATTAAGCTTTCAAGCTAAAAGCTTTTGTGCACGCTACTTTAACTGACTTTATTGCTTGAGTAACGCGACACAACATTACCTACACATAAAATAAGAAGTCTGGAAGATATCTCTCTTAGTGATAAAACCAATTATCCATAAGCATCACAGCTCAGTTATTAGCTCAACCTTCTATGCTGTTGCGGTCGTGGGTTCGATCCCAGGCGAAACCAACAGCCTAGCTATAAACAAGTAGAGGTATTTGTACTTGAGTCAAAACGCTCCATTGTCTAAATATACAACATACCATGGTCTTAATATTCACGCGAATTTAAGATTTCCACCATTTTTTCTTTAATTTGTTTACTATATTTAACTTTTTTTTACTAGTCTGTCGCATTGACAGAAGCCACTTAAAAAAGAAGAAGAATGATCCTATGACACAATTTACGACGACCTTCGAATGAATAGGTATATAAGTATTGAACAATTTTCGTAAAGACATTGTTACGGTAAAATTTGTATTTTTTATTGAATCAGTGATTCTATCGATCAAGAACCAATTTGAATTATGATAATATCACGCTCAAAGCCTGTGGAAAGTTATAAGGATTTTGTACGCTTCAGTGATATTCAGAGAAATTACAGCGTTTACATTGATAATGAGCTGAAGAACTCAAGAAAATTAGCGTAACTTATAACGGTGCGGAAATAACTTAGTTCAACAGTTGGTTCAAACGTTACCTGGAAGTTTCTTGTGCAAGAAATGCAAGAAATATTAGAATCACCTAGTAAGTAGGTACATACCTACTTACCTGTAAGTAAGTCGTGTTTTCCAAAGTTTTTAAATATACAAAGCTTCACGTTGAATTTTCTTTTGTCACATGAATTTTATTTATATTTGCTGATATAGCAGGACAAATAACGGCTTTCGTTTCTAAAACAATTACAAAATAACAATACGGAAATTATACGGATTAAAAAATGATACGGTAATTTTATTTATTTTCCCGATTTTTTACAGTTTAAGCATTTTTAAAAGAAAACGATTTAATTTAAATTCAATAATAAAACTAGCTATAAGCTTTTGAATATGGATTGCTTCATCAAGCACTTCAAGCACGCCCAGAGAGACATCGAGAGAGTTTGATGTTTTTCTGAGCGTGCTTGACGGCTTGACGAGCTTCACTTCACTCAACTCCTATTTACATCAGTGTTTGAAATCATGGTTTCGTAAATAAGTATTTGAAAGCAATATTCATTCCCAAAGTATACAAACATATACATGACGCCCGCATTTATAAGGAAACGTTCAATAAACACTAAACACGAGATAAACTTGCTGAAAACAACTCTGGTTTGATTGACGAAACCGATTCTACGTGATGTATTTGCTGTTCAGATTGATTGCGTAAACCACCATTTACAAGAATAAATGGGAGAAACAGAGAACAGTATGTAAAAATAGTGTTACTTGTAAAACTGAATCGAATTTATGAGACGACCTCTGTAGTATGATTATCAATAAAAAAGAACAAAAACAATGACACACAAATAAATATAGTATTTTTTTCTTCGTCGTTTTAAATGAAGAGTAATGGTATATAGAAGAAAGGTTCGCTATCTACTAGATCACCAATAATCTTACTTTAAAAGACGAAGTGACTTTAGAAGACTATAGACCTTCGTCTATAGTATATGAATGAAAAAGGATATTCGCCTCTTCAGGCGAATATCCTTTTTCATTCATTTTCCTTTTAAATTCTTAACTTTTCTTTTCTTTGTACGAGCATTTACGTCAAAGTTTAAAAAAGTTTTAATCCGATAAAAGTACATAATAGTTGGTACTTAGTTGGGCGTGTATTAGCCTTAAGTTTATAAAGTCGGATGCACACTACAGCGGTAATGGAGTGGAATCCTCAAGTTTAAAGTTTGACGTATTGAGCAAGAGCCACTGGTTTGGAAAACAAGCGTCAAATATCGTGAATCAGTTATAGGAAAACCTAAATAATTACGGATTCGTTTTTATTACAAAGAATTAATCAAATCTTTTGGTCAAATCACTAGATGGTAAATGATTTGTAGGTATGTAGTGAGCTATTGCTCAATCCATTCTCATTGTTAATTGCTACAGAAAAGTATAGTGCGGAGCGGGGATATGCTATCAAGGTATTGGTAGGTACTGTGCAGTGAAGTATGACGTAAAAATATACTTGCGAGCTCCAGGTCTACATGCAAGTGACGGCGTGGTATGAGTATATGTTTAGTTTTGTTAACCGCAACTTTGACCTAAAACCCATTTGACTGGCTTAAGTTTACCAACACTTGGTAACCAGATGATCCTAAGTAAAGCAGCTGCATACTTACACAAGCTTTCTAAAGAGACATTAGCCATTTTATTTGAGTGTTTTGAAGTAAGATTATCTTTTCTTTTATGGATATTTGCATACCAGATAGATTAGTTAATGGACTTAATAGTTGAAAGCAATAAGTTGTTTCAAACTTAAATGAGGTTATTGTATTGCGGTGTTACAAAAAGCTCATTAGTCAAGCTCAAAAGTGCATAATTTTGTTCAAAAGCAAACATTGATATTCAACTTTTCACATACCTCATTTCAAATTAAATGTTTTTATCTCATAAAATGAATCGTGTTATCGTGCAAATGAATAGATTGCCGTGGACTGATCAAACGATTAATTACTATGTGGCTTGTTTACGCGATCGTTGAGTGCGTGACGTAAACGAACCGGCTTTGTTGGTTGCTCGGTTCATTTAAACAGCTGACTCATCAATGTTTGTGATCAAAGTTCAACATAAGTAAACAATTGAGATGAGATATAGTTTTGCTACAGTTAAATATCATACAAAAAAAATTTGAAAACTATTTTTTAGCCAAAAGTAGATTTATGACATAACTTTATGCAAGTATTTAGTGATCTGTCAAATTGGACAACACCCCCGAGTGTGATATTACTTGAAGTTTTTGCTTTTTTTAGTTTACTTCAACTGAACACGAATATTAAAAATAGTTTACAAAGTAAAAAAATCTTGCGCGGTTAGTTCTTTGCTATAATTTCGTATAAAATAAAGGAACACTTTATTTTATTTCTGTCTCACTAAAACCTCACTTTAGGTACGCATCAGTGTTTTAATCCAGCTGCTCCAACCGTGGGCTGTGCCCCGATGAATGTTTACACGATTATTGGTAGTGTGCTCATGGCTTTATTTTCGGAGCGAACTGTTTGGTCACTTGGACTGTTGTCACAGAGCTTTATGTGAAGAACCTTCGAATCGTTAGGTACTTTATATAGGACGTTCTTCGTTGTTAAAGTTTTACAATTAGGTACTAGTGAAAGAGAAATAATAGTACAAATGTATGGAAATATCATCTGAGAACTGAATAAAATAGATTAACGATTTTATTCAAAGGCTAAAATTGAAGCTAGAAGTTTTGTGTAGCTCTTTTACATCCCATCCTTATTTAAAGTCCTGTCCAAAGCAGTAGTTAGAGGTAAGACCAAACTATTACTTGAACGAATATTTCGATAGTAGATACAAATATCCTCGAAGTGTATAAGACATTTTAATTATATGATTTTGACTCCACTTGTAAATTCTGGATCAAGATAAGATTTTTAATTTACTTAAAGAGCTTTGGAGTACCTAGATAAGTAATTGACTCGTACGAAGTACGTTTATGACGACTACTAAGTAATAAAGTGCGCTACCCACCTGATCTATTATTACTAAGACTAGTACGGGTTGGGAAAAGGTACACGTTTAGGAACTCAGCTGGTACGTGTAGGGTCCTATTTCTAGCTTTGTCAAAAATTCGTGGTTTGGAAAAAAAAACGCAAAAGACACAAATTATCGTATGTAACGATGCGTTTATTTTTGGAATTTATCCCAGATTAGAAGATATTATTATTGATAGAGCTAATTTATCATAACAATATTTTCTAACACATTTTTGTATTATTTTATAAGTATTGAATGTGTATTTTAGAACCTCATTTGTTCAAAGAAACGATCTCAAAAGACCAAACGATATAAAATAAAAACTATTCGACATAATGAGCGCAGCGTCAAAGAGTGAATGTATTTACATATAGAACGAACATCGTTTGTGATAATGTGCATCTAGTGCATTCGAAAATGAACTTAGTTACAAGGGCATAAGAGCTGTAACTGACAAGCTAGCGTTGGGAAAAATATTTTTGCATTGATGAGCGTTTTTGTAACTTTGTAAAATAAGAAGTAGTTTATTTGATATAATTCAATATTAATGAAAATAAAACTAATTTCTCGGTATTTTTAAATAAAATAATAAAGTAAGTAGGTAATACCTACTTATAATTTACACGTTAGGTTTAAATTGTAATTTTTATGTTCGGTAGGTACCTACAGTAGGGCGGTACGGGCGAATCTCACATTTCCTGTTTACAAAGTTAATTACGTCATTTCCTTTATCAAAAATTTTCCTTATTCAAAACAATTAAATATGATTACTTACATCCTTTTTTCACGCTGATAACCGTGAAATTAAGATTTAATTTTATATGTAAAATACGTCCTTTGAATGCTTTGCTAAAACTTCCTGTCTTAATAAGGCTAAATAATCCAGAACGTTATATTATTAGCCCACGATTACACCAAACTGGTATCTATTGGTGCGCTTTTCGTCCCACATCTCTCGAGTCGAGACCCCGTGGAGTTCCCGCCCAAACGCACGAGTGACAGTGACAGGTCAGCAGTTTGACAATGACAGTTACCTAACCACTTGTTATGCAACATAAGACAGGAACATACATCTACTACAATCTATTAGACAGAATCGTACACTACAGAGCCCTTAGTCCGAAGACGCATTTTAAAACTCCCTACTCTCGAGCCGACAGTCGTCTCTCGGATGCCCATACATGTTAAAGAAGAAGTAGAATCGAGTGGGTTCTGATATGCTGCTAGAACTATGACGATAGGCCTACTTGATTCCCTAAAGCTTCATAATACTTTTAGATAAAATATGGTACAATTTATTGATAAGCTCAGTAAATACCTAGATATCTGGTGTTTGCCGACCGACGCGAGTAATGAAAGAAAGAAAGAAATATACGACAACGCTATTTTTGAACTGGTACTTCGAGAAAAGTAAGTACAACAAGTTTGGTAAGTAAACTTACCAAAGGAGATAGGGCATTTTGGGTCACACACGACTAAATAAACTCTTGTCAGGGTTGCCACAAAGTAGGTTAGAAAGGGCGTTTAGAGGCCTACATTTAACTATATCTAAAATCCTTAAATTTACTATATTTACAGATAAAAAATAGATACATAACAATTTATCGAAAAATACAAAAAATCTTAAAACTAACTTAAAATAGTACAATGGCCGGCCTTATCGCTGATAGCGATTTCTTCCAGGCAACCGTATAAGACATTTAAATAAGACATGTATTGAATTTAAATGTTCATCAATTTATCGATATCTATAGCAAACAATATTCTTCAATATAGGTAACCGTATGATTCCATTCAATTACTCCGAGATCACAAGCCTACGAAGTTAGTTAAAGTCTCGATCGCAATCTCATCCCATATCGAGAAGAAAACGTCCATGAAACAACATCTAAACAATATTACCTAGTAATATCAGAGTAACTCAATTTACTGCCAACTTCCCGCCAAGTTAGAACAGCTGGTGCACTACAAACTTGAACCGCAACAATTATTACAGTATGTCAACTTGTCAGCATGACATCGCATTGGTCTGGGAGAAACGCTGAGTTATTTTATACATCTTTCTTAGCTTGACATAATATAAATAAATATTTATTTGACACGTTACATTCTAGTTCCAAACTAACCAAAGATTATTTTATGGGAACTAGATAGATAAAACATGTAAAAAACAAAAATTACTGAATCAGTCTTAAAAATTTACGACTTTAATATAAAAAATAGAGTAAATGTAATATTATATTGTCCCAAGCAGAGGGTAAAGTCGGGCGGAAATTAGTTAACAATATGTATGAAATGAAATGTTATTACATATATTAACATCGTAATAACTTAGTAACTTAATTTAGTAGCCATCTCAGAATCACTAGGTCACTTTATTGGTAACTTAGTTTCATCATAGAAATTAGATTAAAGGCTTAGTTAAAATAAAATGTTATTACTTGAAAAACATCGTAATTGATAATTCAATTTTAAGAATTAATAAAATAAAAGCTTTTATACACTTATATAATTTTTAACTCAAAATTACTTAATAAAAAAGGAAGGTTACTTAAGAGTTAATTAATAGTACTTAACTTAGTTATAGCAAGAAATGACTGGCCATGAAACAATATGAGGGTATAAAGACAAGTAATATCAGAGTAACTCAATCAGCTGCGTTGTGCCGACCGCGAGCGTCACAGTGCGGCCTAACAGCTGGTGTACTCAATATGTGAAAACTTTCTAGACTTTTGTCTATTCGAGTAGTTCTCCGAAACGAGAAAAACGTTTTCTTCAACTAACAACTGAGATTGAGTTTGTTGCACAATTTCAGAATCTTGTTATTTACTTAGATACTAGTCTTGTTTGTAATAAAAAAACATAACGTTATCCCGGTTTTCAATATTTTCAAAACTTTCTTTATCTCTCGTTTTATTTATTCAATTTTTTATCAGCTCTTCTTTGTACCCATTGCCAAACTACATTTTAGGCAGAATGAATAAACAAATCGAATGTTTCAATAAAGATCTAATAAACCCACAAATATACGATCTCTATTTGCCCGATGAATGAATACTTGGCTAGAGAGAAACCATACGTGACGATGAAAAAAAACTATTGTTGCATGTGAATGTAACTGCAACGCCGATGTGTGCATTTTTTAGAATGGTTTATATCCGCTTTATCACCTTGGGTAATGAACCAGCTGTTCATACCCCGTCTGTTACCACACTTATTACTCAGCTAATATTGTTACTTAAACTTAGTTCGTCAGTAAATATCTTAAGTGCGACGCAGTATTTAAGTTTAAAGTTAGCAGATATTAAACTGGGTATTTTAGAGCTAATTTAACATTTATGTAGTAAGTTGAGCACAGAAACTAACTGTTCTAAAGGATCCGAGAATAGTTCAGGATGTCATATCAATAAATGATGATATTATTATTGTAGCTGAAACCAGTCTTGTTCTCAAAGTTTTGCTTAGTTTGGGACTAGATGATGACTAGATGATGGAACTAGATGATGATTGACTAGGTCACGAAGTGTTCATGAATATTTATTTAATTACATTATTTTTTGAACGAAAAAAGCTGACTTAAGTCGTCGCGTCGTCAAGAAGTAATATTAAATACAAAATAATTACTTTCTTTTATGGGCTCACGTCTAAGGTAAAAATAAAATAAAAATACTTCATTTAATTATTATTTTTTTATTTCCCAAAGCAAAAATTGAATTATCAAAACTTCTCATAACAAACAGAAAAAACATAGTCTAATTAAGGCTCCGTGTTTTTTGAAGAAGACAACCCAGGTCGTTACTCTCCACAAATAACTATAGGTATGCTTTATAACATCTGAGAAAGCATAGAAGTACAAAGCCAACGTTTCAATGTGAAAATCACAGCTCAATCGACTCCGTCATTGAGTGTCGAGCACCTGTGATCAATGCTCTGGCGAATACAAAACCAATGGACTAATGACGAACTCAAAAACGAGGGATGAAAACTAGGCCAAGGCTTACTATCGGTCTATCTTATAAAATTTAGAGCCTAATGACGAACTCAAAAACTGGTGGATGAACGAGATGAAAATTAGGTCAATGCTTACTAACGGTCTATCTTATAGTTAGAGCAGACTTGATGTCTTGATTACCATACGTAATGGTGACATAATATCAACGCTAACTTTTTATAAGATAGGGGGTAAGTATGTAGTTACTTATACATAGTTGAGTCATCATCACTATCTTTCTACCCGTGTCCCATGCTACGTGGAGTCGGTACAACATGTCTTCTTTTTCCACTATCCTCTATCAGATGTCATCTCGGTGCTCATTGCTTTCTTACTCATGTCATAATATCATGCCCATCCATCTTTTCTTTGGCCTTGCTCTATTTCAATAAATCTTTATTCTGTCCCAAGCGACAGCGCGTCTGGTGTTGCAGGTGTCCATGGGCGGAAGTTACCATTTCCCATCAGGCTTAAAAAAGCGTACATAGCTTAGAAGCACGGGCAAGAAACTGCGGCCTGGTTCCTAACATATAAGATGTTATTAACCTCTTCATCATGATTGCCTGTCTTTTTGCAATGTTAGGTCCAACATAATATTCTTCATCCAGTTCTGTCATTCATCAACTCTGTCACCATTTTCACATTCAAATCTAACACATTTCAATCACATTTTTTCGTCCTTTCTCTATTCGCTTAGATTTACATTTATATTTTACCTTTTTTGTGATATAAATTGAATCCTTATTACATAATGTTCTTCATTTTTATACGTCTTCTGCCCATCAATACGACAGGCAATCCTACCATTGTCAAGTGTTTATTTGAAATATATCTCAGTCAAGTCAGTCAATCGTCAAATTGACTGTCATTTGTTTTAGAACAAAATAAAAGAAAAAAAGGGTAAATAAAATTTGAATTTTCCCTTCAAATTGTATGCGAAACGAGTTCCATCAAATCCCGATATCACATATCACTTTTATTGGAACGCTTTATACATTATGCTACGACCTCAAGTATTGTTGGTTACATTTCACCAAAATTAGACAACAAAACCCAACATATAATTAAAAAAACGAAAGCTTTGATTTATCAAAAAATTACAGAACTCGAACAATTAGGTAATATTCATATAAGTAATAGTTACCTAATAGGTAGGTACATATATAGAAACATAAAATATTTTTGTTGACGTAACAATAGTTGACAGGTGACGTTTCAGAGTGATGGATACAAGAAGTTACTTGATTAGATTTATAACATTTTTTGATGAAGATGAAACTGGATGAAAGCGAGCATTTTTATTTTTATTGTTTTCTCTTTGTTATGTTGAGATAAGAAATTACAAGATGGTATGGATAAATAAAAGTGACTTGATGAAACTATTTAAAATGTAGGTACTTGACACTTGCAATATTGTCAATTAATTCGACACATAATATGGCTTCTGCCATATAAAGAAAAAACACAAATAAATAAAAAAGAAGACTTCTTAGCATTCCCAACACAAAAGTTTCCTACAAGACGTAAAAACATTTTTTTGAATACTACCCGAAAAGTCATCGGTTTTGGTACAAATGATGTATATCTACATGTACTTATTACATATATTTAAAAATTATTTAAACCTGTTTAAAACGGTTATTAATTAAAATTATGTTCTTAACTATAATTAAATAATACCACACTAGCCATTACGGACATAAATAGCACTTCAACAGCAAGAATAGCTCAGAGTAATTATATAATAATCATTTTGTGGCAGATGTACGCCAACAATTTAACGTTTGCCCAACAATGGGATATTAAATTATCATAAAAATCGCAACTGAAATCCACTGTAGTTTGCGCAGTGTAGTGTATACAACTGTGTTATGACCGTCACTGTCACAGACAAGGTGTAAAAAGCTGGTACAATCCTATTTTTAACTAAACGAATCTAGAACTCCAGATATCCAAACTGTCAACAAGACAAATCTATTTAATTTGTAAATTGTTGGTGCCACTTGCAATGTATTGAATTAGTTCTAATAAAATCAATCTTATTAACCTATCTCGTGTGATCAAAATTTTGGTAGTCATTTTAGAGGTGGATTTTTGACAGCTGCCAATTTGGTCATATATATCGCTCCTGTCATTAATCCCAACGTTAGTCATGTATTTTGGATTATACCAGCTGTTTGTTCTAGCTGTGGCTATACAGTGTATGGCGAGCAAACTTTGCTCAATAACGCATCCGAACTTGCTGAACTAACTGAAGTTATAATGCATGATGTGTATTTGTACACACTGCCTCTAAACATCCCATTCGCTCCAGGACTGTAAAACTCATACACGGTACTCATACACTCACATACGGTTTTCAAGAGGAATTCATTTGAAGATAAATAATCCCAAATAAAAGTAAACAGGCGTTAGCAGGAATTTTACTAGTTTAATTTGTTATTAATTATGTATAATTATTCCTTTAATTATGTAGGTATACTTATGTTTCTGAGAACCTAGTGTCTAGTCAAACCTAACTTAGGCTTAAAAACGTTACTAATAAAATCATTTTTGTTTTTTTTTGTCCAAAAAACGTATCTTTGCCATTGTATGGAGATGTTTATTTAGTAATATCACTCGGAGAGAAGATATCGTCATAAAACTGCTTTTCAATGCCATTTTTCCAATATGGCGTCCAATATTTAGAAAAAGGTTAGGTTTTTAACCTAAAAGTGATAACCTTCAATGATAATATTTGCTAGTTATTTTAAGAATCCTAGACTGATTTGATTTTACAGTAAACATAACTAGATATCGTGATCGTAATAAATGCTTCAATCATCGGCAAAAAATTTCTCTAGCGCATTTTTTGCTTATATTTTCTGATCAAGTCGCAGAAATAGCTTGCACATAATGAAATCAATCTTGTTAGTGGTAGAACACCCGTCTAGAGGCGAGTATCTTTACCAGGGTATACCAAATGACAGTGACAGATAAGGACTAGTGGTAGGATCCGGTGGCTTAGCCCTTAATCTCACGAATACGGGTGTCCTCGTCTGCGGTAGGCCTATGACCTTGTGTAGGGTTAAGTCAAGGGTTTCGGAATTCAGCCTGCAACCCGTGACCCTGTCAAGTGCTAATACGTGATCAAAATGTACACACTCTATCTGTACCTCTACCATGAGTTGTCACAGTAAAATCGCCTGACTTTACTACAGAGTTACGTCAATATTAGTATTACGAATTTTAGTATCCAACTATCCGCTAGAGGCGCTGTACAAATCTTCATACATTTTTTTAACTACAGGCGCTAGCGAGTATAGTATATATAGTATAGTAAAAACTCATGGTAGAGCTACTGTACGTTTGAATTCTCAACTGCACTCAGTTGGACAGCTTACAAATGACGGCATAGTGCTGAATCTTATTATTTTATGTTCTTATATTTTATTTTACAATCTATAGAACTTCCTTTGGCTTCAATATCGCCTGATGGACAGCGCCGATGAAGCTGACGATGGAGCAGGATGCTCTAGAAGACACCTATTTACATTGGATTTAAAAATATCGAGGTTATATCGTTCTAGATAGGCCATCTGGTGATTCAAATAACCCATATTTTTTTGACACGGGCCTATAATAATGTCGTATTCTATAATGTATTGTCATCAGACTAAATGAATTGTCCAACTCCGAACGTTAGTTACAAATACATAGCTAAAATGGCTTTATATTGATTCTTTAGAAGGATCATCCAAAAAACAGTAGTTGTTTAAATACCAGCAGAGTTACACAGCGGACCTAAAATAACACAAGTTAACAATTTAAATTAAAGAAAAATACCCTTTTATGCGTATTTTCTAGCTACGTCATAGAAATGTCGGCCTGTACTACGCATATCACAACGGAACCGCAATAGCCATAGAAATATTGCTTTTATACGTCTCGTATTTGATTTGATTATGGTAGTGGTAGATTTATATTTACCACTACCATAATCAAATCAAATCTAACTAAAGAAAAAGTACAAAATGTTTTATTGACATAAATAAATGTTTGCACAGAAAGAAATGAATCCATAGGCTCCTGAGCTAGTTAGAAAACTGTGTTACAGGAGCCAATGGCTTCTCCCAGACTATGTAACAGAGTAATACCATCTAAAACTATTTTAATTTAAAAACCAATTATAAAACATAACATATACCTAAAATATATTTTTTTAATTATTTTTTTAAATAAACAGAATGTAACCATGATAGCTACTATATAATTATCTACTGTGTTGTAGGTAAACGCCCACCTCCTAAACTAAGGCACAAAATCCACATAAAATACGAACTAAAAGGGTAAACAACAAATTGAAAAAGTTATTGTCAAAATAATCAAAGTCGGTTTCTAAACTTCAGCACCAATTATTTTTAAATGGTTCTATGCCATCATGAGAGAAATCTATGGATACATAATATTTAAAACTTTTATTTTACTGTTAGCGCAGTTATTTTTACAGAATACTATTCATTAGAACTGTCTACAGTCTACAGAATGAACCTAATTGGATACAACAATGCAGACAAATACTAAACTGTCTGCTAACTAGTACTAGTATCGTAAATTATACAAAGCAAATGCTAAGTTGCTTTTGGCATAGAACAAGGTACAGGAGGATAGATGGGACATATTCAAGAATTTGTTGGATACTTGGACTCAGTCCACACGTTTATTTGTCTGTGGTCAATGGTAAAGGAGAATGGGCATTCTGGGCCACGACTTAAAAAACGAATGTCCCTTAGAGTTGCCACATAGATCGTTTGAAAGGGTTTCTAACCTACATTTCACTGTATTTACGGAAGGATGGAAAATTACCCTGAGAGACATTTTTTTAGTCTTGGTCCACGTTTCAGAGTAATATTCCCATTCTCCTTTGGCGCTGTTTCGTTTTTAGATTAGCACTATTTTTAGATTGGTTTACTTTAATGACTGTTTGTTGCCAAAAAATAAGTAGATAAAATAAAGATTCAACAGATACCTACTAAAAAAACTTTTTTATATACGATTAACGTTAATTCTTTAACTTTATTTATAGTGTGTGTAGCGCCATCTATATCGCTACACGATGAACTACATCATAGTCTACGAAACCGACCAACAGATGGCGACAAAATCCTAGATCGCGCAAGAAGTTTTGTTGAGTTTGAACATAAGTAATAGAACCGATGACTATCCATCGATCCTCGGACCCCGAGCCAAAGGTTGCTCGGCGTGGAAGATCTTCCCTTTTCGTAGGAGATACCACTACCTATCTCCACATGTGTTTTGTGATTTCCAATAATAAAAAATACAAATCCTAAATAATTGTAATCATATAATTAAAACTTAGCTATTAAGATTACTGATCTTTGATATTAAAGCTCTAGTTTTTGTGTATTTCATATTCGGCGACTTTATTCGTTTGTTTGTTTGTTTTGTAAAGACTTCCTCAGCTGGTTCAGTGGGTACTATCCTGACTTCGTGACGAGACACCACAAATAAAGCTTTGCCCATAAACCGGGCAAATTACCGCGGCTCATTTTGTTTGTGTTCAAATTTTATTTTGACTTTGTATTAAAATTTCAATTTATAACGTCACCGTATAGATGAAATGTTTTAGTAGGTTGGCATTATTTTGATTACAAAGTAATTATTAATAAAGTTTTATAAATTAAGAATTAATTCAGTCGTTTCTCGACTAATTAATAGTCGGAGGTAAATATGAGAGGGTTTTAGTTAATTAAAAAACTTTGGAACAAATAGGAAGTTTGATCGATTGATGCAGCCGGTCATAGTCGCTTAACATCAGGTGAGTGACATTGTGAGTGCCATATTTTATTCACAAACAAACTTACGACTGTTTCAGTATTTTCAAAAAGTATAAAGGTACATAAAATACCTACATAACAAACAGTTGAGCTATCTACAGACCGTTGCGAACGATCAAAAGATAGCTAAATTGATCCAAATCAGTAGATACCAATCGGAAGCGTACCCAAGATACTGGCTGCATTGCCAAGCTTAATTAATTTCAACAAAAAAATATAATAAATAAATGAATGATGTACCATAGGTACATGCAAATTAAAAAGCAAATAAAGGTTTTCGATTAACTTGTACGAGTATTACAGCACCTTTGTATCGAACAGCACTTTAATGAATTCGAGTATCGATCACTGAAGCCGTTGAGTTACGAGACATTGATTGCGAATTGAAACCCATTTACGAATAAGGGTGTCTGAGGGCTGAGCACGAGTAATTGTGACAATCGTAAAAGAATCTACAACACACTGCGCGCTAACGCCGCAACGCTCGACAGTGAAGCTGATGTCGACGCGCAATGTATCTCGAAAACGTCACTGTTTCGATGTTTCGCTCACCTTCCTGATATTGCTTTAGGTGTATGTAAATACGCGTTTAATTTTATTTGTTGGAACAAAGGTTTTGGGACGTCTTGCTTTGTTCGTACGGTTTTTAATTTATATAGAGATTTTAAAAACTAATTTTTGACTACACCTAATATTTATTTAGAAGAATATTTTATATCCAGAATCCTAAAATATGTGCCTTACTCTAAACCTGAGATCTAACTTTTTATATTGAACAAAATAAAGTAGATAATTATTATTAACGATTTATTTCAAATTTATATAATCCATACATCATAAAGCTATTTTAATAATTATTCTTAGAATTATCATTTTTTATTATTTTATTTTTTTATTTAACGACACTAGAGTGTTTTATACACTTTTATACTTGAGTGTTTTATACACTCACACACATGAGTAAGTATAAAAAATATTATCTGAAGGCTTATTCCAAGTGTATACCAAGAAGAAAACTCACAGAAAATATACTAAGGTTTGTGCTAAATGTATATTTGGCGCAGGCTTCATCTCAACTTTGCCTAGAAATGTCCTTTCACCAGGACATCTCTCTTCCCCTAATAGGGAAGATCGTAGTGTCCGCTTAAGGCGGACGATCACTGACAGGGCCGCGGTAGAATCTTACCGGGACCCCGTGACCCTGTCAAGTGTTGGTGTGGCGCCGAACAGTTCGTCTGTTGACGAGTTCGACGACGCACTAGCTCTGAGGTGATAGCGGGAAGATCGATGGGTTTTTAGTCGGTATGCCTCCGCTGGCTAGTGTCTCATTAGCATTAGTCAGTGGAGGAGAGTCCGACATACCCCTGCGACTCTCCTCGGGTTGTAGGGGATGCGTCAAGCATTTTCCCATCAAAAAAAAAAAAAAAAAAAAAAAAGGCTTCATCTCAACTGTTATCGCTCCACATAACGACGCGCAATATCCAAGATGGCGCTCATTTGTCCCTAATGTGTTGTGTCAGTGTTACCTTTTTATGAAACAAACCATTTAATTCACCATTTCAACACATCAAATCGTTTGGAAACGATTCATTTATCATTTTATTTTATGTTATGTTAAAACAAATTGGGGCATTTCGAAATAGGATCTTTTTATCATGACAGTTACCTTGATATTTTAATAGTAGGTATCGACCTACGTGTATAATTTGGTGTGTTAGCTATGTTTGAAAAATATTGGGTTTTTTACCCTATTTTGTTCGACTGGTGAGCAGATATCTCTCCAATTTCTTCCAAAAATTCCGTTTGTTCAAAAGGCTCTTTGATCGTGTAAGTATCTATAATTAATTAATTAATAAATTAAGTGCCTAGTGATGTATCTACATAGCCAGACACAGAACAACTATGTATGTTCATCACACAAACATTTGCTCTGGGTGGGAATCGAACCCACGACCCACAGCATGGAAGGCAGAGCTACTACTAAGTGAGCTGTGATGTGACGCCTGTCAAATAAAAAATACGTTTAAAAAAATGTTTTGAAATAAGATCAAAATGTGTTTTAACGACAAAAATCTTAGAAAGAAAATAATAACAAAAGCCTGTCCATCAAAAACAGGTTTGAGGCTAAGGTCTTTATTTTGATATTCGCTAAAATGTTATTGCTACAAGGCTCTTTACACTTCGAAAATAAATGCTAGGAACACCTTAAAAGGAAATAATTGGTGGAGTCTACAAAGAATGCTCGGTTGTCACCAAAATCTGTTTTCTGCTGAATATATGTATTTATCGGAAATATTTCTAAGGGTTAAATACAGATTGAATAGAGTAGAATATTATTATAACATTTCTAATTCATTGGAGATATTTTTATGAGTTACATTTTTGTTTGTATTTTATTTTACGCTTCCGATTAGAACTGATTTGGATCAGGTGAGCTATCTATAGATAGTTGGCAACGGTTCATCTGTTTCTTATTTAGGCGTGACTAATAGCCGTAATTTTTTTTTTAAGTTTTAATAGTAGAATAATATAATTTTATTTTGGTTATCATCATATTAAAACAAAAAATGGTATTATTCTAAACCATTGAAATATTTATAGGTATAGATAAGTATATCTTTATCAAATTTATTTTTATTGTTGTATTCGCATAAAGAACCACCTTGAAAAGGCGTTTTTTGTGATAAAGGAAGTACTACCGAACTTATTTCTGACTGATTACAGTAATGATTGTATTGCTTTAGTACCTTTATGCGTCATTTGGTGTTAAAAACATATTTTCTTCATACTGGGCGTTTCTAGGAAAATATTATTTTGATGATTCTATACATCTTAACCACTCAATCAGCCCTATACATCACGGTTTCCATGGTTACCCTAATTACACCTTTACCGACTCAGCCAGGGGGGTGAGCAAGAATAAATGTGACAATTGTAAACGTATCGATAACAGTGACGTATTTGAGATACACTGCGCGTCGACATCAACTTTACTACCGAACGTTGCAGCGGTAGCGCGCAGTGTGCCTTAAATTATTTACGTTTACGATTTTCATATTTATTAGTGGTCACCCCCCAGTCCTTGAATTTATAAAAAAACGGTTACAGATGTATTATTTTGGCGGGAGTAATATAACAGAAATATACATTTATGAGAAAAGTACCTACTATGTGATCCACCTGATGTTAAGCGGTAGCTCGTAGGCATTGTTTAGCAGTGAGGTTACTGAGTATTACTACTGAGGATGTGCTTTGTGAGGAAGTAGCACTGCGCCCAAAACTATGAGACATTTAAAAAATACAACAATATCAAAGAAAACAAGTGCTTAATGCAGCAAAACTGGCCAGTACTAACTACCACGATCAATGAGCCTCACTACCGGACGTCTCTAGCAGTCTTTGATTCTTATCATAGAAAACTATGTTCAAAACCGTTTCAAAGTTTTCGACAGTTTCAAATATTATACTTTTTCATACAATGTTCGACAAAGTGTCGTTTGAATCAAATCGGATTACCTCCTCGCTTATATTTTTAAAGGTTTTTATAATAAAATACATTTCTGATTTTATGAGTGTCGCTCAAGCACCCCTTTTGCGTGAAGGGATGATAACATTCGTACGGAAAATACTCTGAATGGAGGTGACTTTATTACAAATCGAGACTCTTTGGTGAATCAGTATCAAATTCGAACACTGAAACTTTTTTAAGTTTATTTTTAAGTTAGGGCTGGCAGGTACCAAAAATAAATAAAAAAATAATGCTGGACAATCCACACAACATCATCTAGCTCCAAGCTAAGCAGAGCTTGTGTTATGGGTACTAGAAGACTGACATACTTAATCCAATACATTACTTACTTACATAGATCGATATTTTTTATTATTCATATACACCCAGAACACCCAGAATAAATATTTGCAGATCGTACAAACTTTTATCCCAAGGCGGGAATCGAACCCGCAACCTCAGCGTCGCAGGCGGACCTTCGCCCGCCGCGCCACATCGGTCGTCAAGGTATATCATAAGGTCGGATAGTGGGGTGTGATATTATGACACACCACAAGGAATTATGGTAAGTGTGTTGATTTAGCGAAGCTGAAATTGAAACCCAGAGCGTAAATTAATTACAAATCATTAGTGGGATGCTACAAATAAGTTACGCTCGAAAATTAATTTGTAGTTCTACATATTTTTGTAAATGGCATTGATTAGTCATTATGGCGTAACTAATTTCACTCAAATTCGATATGTGTTTTTATTTTCTTTGAAATATGATTTATGCTTTTATCTTTGCGTCAGCAATTTGTGGAAACATACCTTTAGCCTTTAATTAATCAAAGTTATTTTATTTTCCATATTCTTATCAGCTGTTTGTGAAACGTTATAACATTAATCAATGCTATTTTTCCATACTTTAATCAGCTGTAAATTTATCTAACATAATAAATTCGATGAACATCACGTAGGTAACATTATAATCACTATTATTGTGTAATATCAACTCCCAGAGATATTACATTTCAGCTGTTTGGTAATTAATATACGCCCACAAAAATACCAAAACATTACCGAACAACAGATAATTAGATATCGAGGTGACTTATAAACTACCTAACGGAAATGTTCTAAGAAATGTCACATAGAATCACACATATTAGACGATTTAGAATTATTCATATGATTTTACGACATAATAGAAAAGATATTGATTTTGAAATAGATCATTGATCTCGTCCGGACAACCCTAGCCTGAAATATTCGCTGACACATCGTTAGCATTCCATATTCAATTCAGAATTCGTTCGGAAGCGTTCGTAAAGTGATAAACCGAAATCTAGTTTTTATCGAGGAACAGTCTTCGGTTATAATTCGATTTTTATAAAACGTAATTACATTGTTTGTAGTTCTAATAGAATTTCGAAAAATAACATACCAGTAGTATTTAATATAAATTTTCTTTTAATTTGTTTGAAAGAAACGTTTAAGAATAAAATCAGATGTGTAATTGAAATCTAACCTAAGTGTAGTAAGTATATTTTGTTTGCAAATTAACTACACAGAATATTTTTCGAAATCCCTATAAAAATTCCTATATCATTTAGTAGCAAAAAGCTTCGCAGAATCTCAGAATTTATTATGAGCCCTTTCAAAATTCTATTCGAACCGAATTGTATAATTTTCTAATGTTGGATCTCAAGACGCGTATGAACACGATTTAAAAGGAAAAAAACGTGTATTGCCTTAGCCTATACATTTATTGGATTGGATTTCATTATTTGTGAATATTTTAATGTAAGCTTTTAACACGTCTGCTCCCATCTCTATATTTTTTATTAATTTTTGCTGTAATTTTTATTTTGCTTCTGAAGTATTTATTAACTGAAAGAAATGTTCAGGTACCTACGACCATAATACTCTAATTTTCAATTGAAACAAACCCTTGAGCATAGCAATAAGATACACTTTAACAGTTCAGTACCTCTACCATGAGTTGTCACAGTAAAATCGCCTGACTTTACTACAGTAGATACGTAAATATTAGTATTTTAGTACTCAACTATCCGCTAGAGGCGCTGTACAAATCTTCATACATTTTTTTAACTACAGACTTTAGCGAGTATAGATTGTTAAAACTCATGGTAGAGCTACTGGATAACTTTTACCTAGATAGTGCCTCTCTTTCTATCATAGCTCTTATCCTTTCTAAAGTGTCATTCGGACGCCGCCCGGCGAATTCCTTCGATGTACTCGTAAAGAGTGACGTGCGTCACGTCTACGTCAAATACTACGATTGACATAAACAATGTGGCCATTCTACGTCAGTATTTTCAATAAAGAACCCAGGCGCCATCTTGTGTGTTCATCAATCTTTCGTAATAGCGTCGATCGCTGAAGATCGGTCGGAATTTTTATTGTACCATTATCTGAGCTCACTCTTATTCGAGTATCTAAATTTGCTTTTCAATACATTGATGCATAAACAAAACTGTAATACGGCTATAAATAATTGATTAATTATACATTAGGTACGTAGGGGAACCTGTTGTACCTTGGACATAGTTGTACCTAGGACAATCGTGTTTTAAAAAAAAATGCGTTGGTTATAGAAACCGTTGTCTATAGTATTTGAATCATCATTGGTCAACAATAACGTCAAATCAGTTGTGGTTTGCCAGCGCTAATGGTTACAGCGAAAAAAAATAATTTCATTTTTTTCAATTAAAAAGTCAGTTTTTTAGACTTTTGTTTTTGCTATTTGTTTCAAAATGATGCATGTTTAAAAAACGGTTTTATTTAAAAACTAATCTTAGTATATATAGCTATTGGACAACATGTGTCTCAGATCCTACCTCCAATCACAAGTGGGTGTACAAAGCTTGTGAAGTAAAGTAGTCGCGGTGTTGTACCTTGGCCATCCAAGTTACGTTGTACCTTGGCCACCATCATTTGGTCGGCATTTATATGCATATTTTTTTTGAGTGCTAATTAATTGCAGAAATGGTAAAACTTATGTTAGATGATAAGAAAATAATGAAATAATTAGGTTGCAAGTTAAAATTACGTGATTAGAGACCAGAATAATGTCAGCAAAAATTTGCTATTAATTAATTGGCGAAGCTTTTTACAAAAACTACCTTTTACCTATATACAGTTGTTAATGCCTGTAAATTTTGTTAATTGCTAATGCAAATATGATTGAATAATTATTATTTCAACAAAAACTAAATAAATTACAGCTAAAAATATTTTTCATCTCGATTTGAACCTACTCTGGCCAAGGTACAACATACACTGTCCAAGGTACATCTGGTATGTTGTACCTTGGACAGTTTTGACTTTTTTTTTCAAATAGCTAGTGGTCACAGGTTTTTGGGAAAATACATAGTTTTATGAATGAATTATGTAGGTAATTTCATGGTCTTTACATACACATACACTGGACAGATATAGCTAGCACCATTATTTAATTAAAAATCAAAATCCAAAAAACTGTCCTAGGTACAACAGGTTCCCCTACACTCAGTGGTTTTACACAGCGCAGACATACGATAAAACTAACACTACGAGAACGCACAGCAATGCCACATAATACACGTCCACTGTGAGGTGTAAATGTCGAAAATCCAGATGCTTTATTAATAAGTAATAAAGGCTACATTACATACTTACATTTCTTGCTGACGGAACAATTTAGTAAATTAATTCCTCAAATCCAAATAAACAAATAAATAGTAAACTTAGGCGTTACTTTTTTCATCAATAAAATATATTATTCCTTAGACCGGAATAGACAATTGGAAACGCGACCTGCGCTTTTAGAACAAATACTGTTTCTAACTTTTTTCTTCTAACTGTGTTAAAAAAGTCAGTCAGAAGCCCTTCCACAAAACTATTCTTTGGCCTTCTGCCAGTATTGCTACTGCTGCTGCCCAGTATCAGCGGAATGCTTATTTAATGGCGGCATTTGATCGCCATGTCACAGAATCGTCATCGGAAAATGTTGCATTGATTACGAAGACAAGAGCGTAGCTCTTTAGTCTTTAATAAGAAGAAGATAAGGTTATAAAAGTGAACCAGCTGTCTCCAATAAGCTGTGGCAAACAGTAAGTGTGAGTTACTGTTAGTAGAAACGAAAATAAATTGTCTGTGAGTGTTGCGGGAGGAAAGACTTATGGATTAGCATTGTAAAAAGATTTATTTTACTTTACGTTAACAATAACATATTTTTTAGATTCCATAACACGAAAAATTACTCATCATCATCATCATCGACCTATATTAGTCCACTGCTGGACGTAGGTCTCTCCCAAGACGCGCCATTGAGCCCGGTCTTCGGCTCCTCTCATCCAGTGTTTGCCAGCTACACTCCGCAGATCGTCGCTCCATCTCGCCGGAGGGCGTCCTACACTACGCTTTCCTAAACGCGGTCTCCACTCCAGTATCCGTTTGCTCCAACGGTTGTCCGTTCTTCGGCAAACATGGCCGAAAAATTACTAAGCTCTATAAATATAAACATTCATGTACAATTCACACATCACACTCTAGTCCCATCTTGTCTTTTTTTTGTAAACACATAGGTACATAGAATACATTAATAGATAACACCCAAACACAGAACAAATATTTATGTTCATCGTGGGTGGGAATCGAACCCACGACCCACAGCATGGAAGTGCTACTACCAATAGATCTGTGTAGTGTAGATGCAAAATAGTCAGTCTCACAATATAATTCATCAAAATCGGTCCAGCCCTCACAGTATAATAAGTAGTATCATAAAACAAAGTAAAACAAAACAAACAAACAAACAAAGTTAAACTGCCATACACCTAAATAATTTCAAAATGGCTCCCATTTTCCCGAGCAAAACTGACTCTAAAATATTTTATAACCGCATAACCCCTCTTACCTTTTTAGTAAATATTAAAGGTATTCTTAACACGGCGACCGCAACTTAAACACGAATAATATGACATTAATCTAGGTATAGGCAATAATCTAGACCAGCATTGTGATAGAGACCGATTAATTAATAAACATAATTATTTGTAATGTCTGCGTAGTGTAAGACGCCTTCCGGCGAGATGGAGCGATGATCTGCGGAGTGTAGCTGGCAAACACAACATGAGAAGAGCCGAAGACCGGGCTCAATGGCGCGTCTGCAGAGAGACCTACGTCCAGCAGTGGACTGATATAGGCTGATGATGATGATTTGTAGTGTCATTTGTCTTTGTTCGTTTATAGGGATCCATATCCAAGGGGTAAACGGGACCTTTTTGCTGAGACTACGCTGTCTGTCTGTCTGTTTGCAATTTGAAAGTAAGTAGTACAGTTCTCTGTGTATAACGCATTTTAAATTCCGGTTTGAAGCTTATGGATGCCGGTGCAGATGAATGAAAAATAAAATAATGAAACATTATATGTTAAGGTTAGCTGCTAACATCAATATGCCATGAGGTTTTTATCACTTGAAAAAGCTTTTAGCTTATAAAATAACTATACGAATATCAATAGTTACTTAAATAAAAAATAAATGTTCACGGAAAATTCACACAACACACACTAGTCCCAAACAAAGCTTGTACTATTGTAACTAGATAGCTGATAGAATACTAATATACAAAGATACAAGAAATGAAAAGATACAAAGTCAACCAGTTCTATCCAATAAGGTTTCCATGTTATTTTTCCATCACAAATAACAGCCCTTGCGGTTCATCCCGATAATTTATTTTTACACCTACCCTCATAATAATATCTATTTTCTCTCATATTCGGTAACGGGTTTCCGCGTGAAAGCCTTCGCCGCTAATAATATTAAAACCTTTGTCCTATGAATTACGAGTTACCTTCGAACATATATCATGTTATATTATACTTTTTGTTTTAGTCAAGGTGCTTTGTTCATAATGATAATCTAAAATACGAAGAACTTTAGTAACTTTACTATTTTTCTATGTATTTGTTTACAGAAATAAAATATTTATCAGTAATATAGTTAATTGTCCGTGACTATTTAAATAAATAATGCTGGACAATCCACACAACATCATCTAGCCCCAAGCTAAGCAGAGCTTGTGTTATGGGTACTAGAAGACTGACATACTTAATACAACGCATTACATAGATAGATATTTTTATTATACATAATATACCCAGAACACCCGGAATAAATATTTGCAGATCGTACAAACATTTAACCCAAGGCGGGAATCGAACCCGCAACCACCGCGCCACATCGGTCGTCAAAGCATAGGACGCCAGTTAACCAGTAAAGTAGAAGCAGTAAGCTGATATAAGATGATGTGTCAAATTAGGTACATTTTAAAACACATGGAGGTCTGGAAAATCCTGAAGAATCAAACAAGATGACCGTGTGAGTACCAACACAGTAAAGAAGTTTCAAGTTATTTAATCATAGGTTAGATACATAAATTGGCAACTCCAACATTGTTTTCACATAATTAAGGTCCGGAATTTCCAAAACAATGGCGAATATAAGCACTTTATTGAGATAAATTAGACACTTTAGCTTTATGTTTAGTTCGAACAATATTTTGCTTTGTTTTTTTATTTTCTTTTTTTTTCTGATTTAGTCATAGAACAAGCAAATAGTTGACCTACTGTAGTAGTAATGTCTGTCAGCAGTGAATTGTCTAAAGATGACACAAAGGACGTGCTCTGTAAGGTATCACACTACGTCCGTTATTCTCAGGATGTTTTTCATGTTTGATTGCGTCAACGCCCTTCAGAACGAAACAGCACTGCTTTTCAACCAACAAAAAACGACGGTTCTGAAGTCACTAATAAACTTATGTAGTTTAAGAACATACTAATTAGGATAGAATAAAGACTGAAAAATAACTGAAAAGCAAAGAATAAAGGTATTATTTTTTGATTTTCAGTTTTCCACGCTGTAATTTTTTTGTTTATAAGTTTTATTAGCAGCTAAAGATAAAGTAACCCCTCATTTTGTTGTCTTTACTGAACCCATGTAGGTTCGGTAAAATATTCCTCGAATAATAATACAATGAGTTCTGATTAAAAATAAACGTGTATAATTAATTGAATAATAACATGTTACATTTGAGATTATTCTCCAAACAGCGGACAAGTGTTGCCAGGGGGGGTATCCTGACAACTGAAATGTTTTTGAACTGTTATTTGATCAAATTGCAGTTCAGCTTTCTTCTTCGTCTTTTATTGATATTTTGAATGATCGATTTTCATACCGTTTGTAATTTATTAATTAATTCATTAACGAAAAATCAGGTAGGCCATGCTCAAATCATGTAGGTCATGCTTAAATCAGGTAGGCCATCCTCAAATCAGGTAGGCCACGTGCTAAACCGCGGCATTGACGTCATTTTAAACAGCTCAATCTTAATTCTATAAAGCTCAGTCACGTGAGTCCACAAAACTGCCACGGAATACTGATGAGTTACTTAGTAAAATCATCGAAAACTGAACTGCAACTGAAAGGATATTCGGTCACGCAAGTTTCCCCTAGCTGGATAGCCCCCTAAGTGCTCATAAATATGTTGTTGTTATCAAACATAATACGAGAACTTTTATATTGTAAATAGGAAAGAGAAATAACAAGCTTCTCTTTTCTAGAATACCATGAAAAGAGTTTCAATAACCACATAGCTAAAGCCAACACATTTTCAAAGCTTTGCTTAGTTAGGTTTGCAGCGAGAGTGTGATATGAGAAAGGTTCGTAATTATTTATTTACTTATTTTTTTTCTTAATTTGGATTGATTGAACTGCTAATTGCGGGTGTTTGTCATTTGCAACGGTCTGCAGATAGCTTAGTTTGTTTATGTGTTCTTTGTAAATATGTTTCCTTTATATTTACATGATCTCAAAAACAAAATGAAGACATTACAACCTTTGTAAATTAACAAATATATACAATTAAAACAACACTTCTTAAAAGGTGAAATAATATTTTATTAAAACAAACTTTAAGCCTATCAGCCGAATTGGCAATAGCTATTAATAAAGTATCCAATAACGATTAATTAACGATTTTAATGGTAAACTAAGATCCGGCGCACACTAATAGGTACACTTAATTTTAGCAATACTTATTATTTATTTATTTCTAGGAGAGAGAGATTGAAAATTAAGACCAAAAGTGGTAACGACACGTTACAACTTTTGGTCTTAATTTTTTTCCGTCTAGCCCCTTTTCGAAACGCGCGATAAGGAACTTCGTTCCAAAAAATAAAAAATATATATTTCAAACAAGAGAGTTGTTGAGAGATGTTGCTTGGTGTGCGGCCAGCTTTAGCCCGATAAATAGTTGGCACTATTATATAGATACACGAGAGAATCGCACTCAATTAGGACTTTGAGTTATTAACTGTAATTAACTGTTAATTACTATAATTATAAGTTTGAATAGATTTGATAGGCATCACCGTTCAGTTGGTATTAGCTCTGCCTTCCATACTATTAGGTCGTGGTTTCGATTCCCACCCGGAACAAATGTTTGTGTGATAAACATCAATATTTTGTTCTGTGTCTTGTTATTAATATTTTCTATCAGCACTTGTTGGGACTAGAAGTAGAGGGAGATCAAAGAAAAGATGGATGGACAGTGCGAATGATGACATGAGTAAGAAAAGAGTGTGTGAGATGACGTCTGATAGAGGAGAGTGAACGTGTTGTACCGACCCCATATAGCGTGGGGCAAGGGTAGGAAGATGATGATGACTTTTGATTTCTTTTAAAATAATTTAAACAAAAGATAAAACATTCAGGTAAATTATAATAACGTAATTTTTCTTTTCAGATAATTTCAAACAAGAAACAATGGGAATAATTTACAATCAACGAGACGAAAAATAGAGATTCTGATCAAAATTACAAGTAAGTAAACCGCCGCAATATACAAACGAAAAGAATAATTACTTTGTAAATTCTAAAATTTTTTAATTTTTTTATTATTATAAAGAAAACCACTTATAATTTATTTTGAGAGTTATTAAGATAATATTTTTTTAACAAAAGTCATATGGTACCAAGGTACCACAGGTATCATTGTGGTAGCAGCAAGCTGCGGGTTGCGGGTTTGATTCCTGCTAAAAATCAGACATGTGTAGAGAACATTGATGTTTTTTTAAGTGTCTGTATGTTTTATGAAATATGTATTCAAAAAGAGAATATACCTACATTAATATTTTTTCTTGTTTAAGTGACGAGTATATCTTTTGATTAACTTTAACTTAAATTTCTTTAAACCTAAACCTATATAAATAATATATTTAGTTTATGTTAAATAGCTTTGTGTTTCCTTAAATATTCACACGGTGATTCTCGAACCAAATGTGTTAAAGAAATTAGATTTTATGTAAACACTATTAAGTTCATTTTTTAAGGCTGAACAAATTCCATCAAACCTTAAGAAAAAATGTAAAGCCGCAATGCGTGAGAGCCCTTAAAGTTTAGGGATCACGTACGTTCTCTCAAGTTCGACCCCTCGGGCAAACTTCCCCTAATCTATCCCGATCTCGATCTGAGATTAACGCTGGTATCTTGAGATCATCCTGTATTATCTTGTTACATGTAACAGCTTCCAAATAGATAAAATTCCGATTGCCTATAGAGTGTTTTAGCGAATTTGTGGTACCTACTGTCTTTTAAACTATAGAAGGTTCAATAAACTATTCTATAAATCATAGACCATGATCTTGTTGATCGTTCGGATTAATGAGACAGAGAGAGAAAACATAGGGAGTTCAGAAAACGTTTTAAGATTGTCAAAACGAGAGTCCGTATCCGATTTTGGAAATAGAAGAAATTTTCAAGAATCCATTTATCATTTTGTAACTAAAATAGGATTTATTCACAAACAAACTTACGACTATAACAGTATTTACACAATGTACATTGGCATATAAAATACATAAGGATCCATTTTATGTCTAATAATGCTTGGATGTATCCCTGTAAACAACCACAAGATCTCGTATTTCCTATGTACTGGGCGATTTGGAATAAAATCACCCAATTTTTTTTCTATCTTATATTTTACTCACGATACGCAGTAGCTATATCGCAGATCATAGAGTAAGTGGAGATACAAGAAATAAATTATAATCAATGCTCCGAATTAAAATGAAATTTTAGCCCAAGCCCCCAGGGCGTCTCCGTAATTTCCGAGCAAGTAATCTCTTGTTTCAATTACTTATAAGAAACTAGCTAGAAAATATCTAGTACCTACATGTTTCTGTCGACGACATACTCTACGTCCCTTTCGTTAAATATCTTATTTTTCGGGATAAAAAGTTATTAATGTGCTTATTTTGGTTTTGAACTGTTGTAATTCATAGTTTTATCAAAAACAGATTGATCGTAATGACATCCAATCTTGTAGTCAGTGTTTACTAAAGATATTTATTCTTCATAGAAACTTTGCTATGCACTGCGTAGTAACGCAGCGGCGTTTTGCAGTTATATCGATGTTACCGCGCAGTGTAATATTTTATCACTTTATATTTTAATAGAATTACGCTACGCAGTAACTCGGTAACGCGAACGATGCGATCTAAAATTGTCTGTTTGACGCACTGTGTGATGATTGCTTAAATTAAAACTTTGACAATATAAGTTGAATGGCCATGTTCCGATTTAAAAGGTGTAGGTGCCATTAAAGGTAAGTACATTAGACTTAAGATCATGCGCTAAATGAGTACGATAAATAAACATAAATAGATCATCAGTGTGTCAATACAGCTAGGCACGGTAAATAAGTGTCTGGCTAATCTTTCCAACACGATGCTACAACAAAATACAGTTGTAGCATCGACACGATAAGAAGAAGAAGAAGAGTCATGTTAGGTAATAGGTTCATGGATACCATAACGTTGGTCTCTCGACACTGAAACTTCTGTGTAAGAGCCGACCGCCTCTGGATATTTAATAAGTTAATCCAAAGTAATGTGACAAAGTCTGAGGTAATATTCATAAAAAGCTCTAAGATGGTAAAAAAGAAAATGTAAGTACAAGATTACTTACGTGTTAATATTTTGCTTTTTAAAGTCAAAAGCTAAGGAAGAAGCAGCCATGTAAATAGATACATGTACCTTATGTGTCTTTGGAAGTGCCTCCGACACTAAAATAGATTTAAACGCTATTTTGAAAATGAATATTTTTACCTCACTTCTTAATAACCGTGATACATGTATCTAAAATATGTAGATTTAAACGCTATTTTGAAAAAAATGTATATTTTTACCTTACGTTCTTAATCCATGACAATGGTTGACAAGGGACCGCTCTAAATCTAAGCTAGCAACAGCTTAAAATAGACAGACAGACAAATCCATAGCTCAGTGACAAGCACCACAGCTGAGTTGGTAGCAGCAACAGTCTAGTTGCCATGGAATAATCTTGGCTTAGTTTGGGACTAAACCGTGATGTGTGAAAAGTTCACATTAATTTTATTGAAGACTCCCGCTTCATTTCATTGTTTCAAAATGTTTTACTTCACTCACTCGCGTTTATAAGAAATAAACATATTTTCACTATCTCTGTGTGAACTCATACACATAGTATAGACACCCAGATATAGAACGAATATCAATATTGCCACTATACAATGTTACGTTGACCCACATTGATGGAAGGCAGAAACGGCCCCACGTTGGGCGCCAATGTAACCTTTTAGCTAATATTTCAAACTATAGCAGGCGGGTACTTCAAACACAAACATTTTTAATGAAAGTATTTTTTATTACCAATCACCTAGCTGAAATGTATAATATCTTAATTGGTCAGTTCGTTTAGGAGCTACGATGCTACATACAAACACGGATTTTGCCTCCGTGTCACTAGTACTTACTATACAGTACAACTAGTAGTAAAAATAACAGTGATCCTTGTAACATTTTTGGAAGTTGGATGGTCCCTGTACATAGATAATAAAGTTGACCCGCGGTACATAACGAGTTTACGAAGTGTTTTCCGTGTGGCGCAAATTGCCAGGAGTTAGGAAGTTAAAGTGTTGATCGAATCTGTGCTGGATGTCCCCATTGAGGAACACACGGCTCGGCGCGGATAATATTGCACTATCCGTAAAGGTTATTTTAGAATGATAAAAAAAGACGTGTGGCGCTCGCGTAAAGCGGTGGACAAATTGCATAGCATTTTTTCCTGGACTACGCTTGCGCAGTGTTAAGTAATTTTCGTTACGGAATTTCTGGATACGCTCAAGGCCCGCGATAGAAGCTATGCAATAACTTAAAAATATTGATAAGATCATTGGTTTTATACCATAAATTTATTTCTTTGTCACCATTAGTTTTGTTGCAACGAAAATTGAATTAAAATGCGTTTGAAATTTGAAAATCAATTGTAATTATTACATTCATTAGTTTTTTAGTATTGGTATTTTTGCAAAGTATTGAAACAAAGTTAATGCCATTTATACACATGTTTAAATATCAACACAACAATAAATAAAGTATGATCAGGAAGTTTTTCAAACAAGTTTTCTGAATATCTTAATCATTAGCACTCCTTTCAGCGATGTGTGCCAATTTTTATTTAGCAGCACTGCAGCGTGGCCTATCACGAATGCCTAAGTAATGTTGTTAGTATTCTAGCTGCATCGATGAGCTAGTTATGTGCGGAATAACACGCTGGATACGAACGAAAAAGTGGCTAGGCGCCAATTGATTTTATATAACACTCGCTCCTAGAAGTTCAAAGTGAATTGTAACTTTTCATTTATACTACTTATATAGTTATTTTAACAGAGTGGTGAGCAAGATAAATGAGACAATCGACGGTCGATCGTATCGACGGTCGCGTGGAACTGGCACCTAGAATCACCTAGTAAGACGATTCTTAATGATCCTTGTGATTTTGTTGAATAAAGATATATTTGATTGATTGATTGATAACGTAACGTATTCGATTTGCACTGTGCGTTCAGCTGACGAGCTGGCGTTTGACACTCAATGTGAATCGAGTACCGCTGCGTCAAAGGCTTACTTTACCGTTGTCACATTTATTCAGGCTCACCTCTCTTTACCTGTTTGCTGTATTTGGATATTTATTGTGGTACAAAATACCGCGTGTTTTCAAAATTATTTCTGGGCGTCTAGTCGAAGCGACGCGTGACCCGAGGGCTGGTGAGTATCTGGCCCAACGTATCAGCATTGCTATTCAGCGCGGCATTGCAACCAGTGTCTTGGGTACGCTTCCGATTGGTACTGATTTGGATCAGTTGAACTATCTATAGATCGTTTGCAACGGTCTGTAGATAGCTCAGCTGTTTCTTATGTATTTTATATGTCTATGTATATTTTGTAAATACTGTATAGTCGTAAGTTTGTTTGTGAATAAAGTTTTAAATACCGCGCCGTATGTTTACAAGTCCCTGCGTTGAATTGAGTTGTTCGATGCACGTTGACGTGATTGAGTCACAAGTGCACATCTATTTACTCAGTGCTAGTGCTATGTACTGCGACTTTATGTAAAGACTCGTTACATTGAAGGACTTGCTAGTCGAATTTTATACAGTAATTTTTTTCACACATATTTTTTATATAGAAAGTAAATTCACAATGCTCTTAAAATGATGAAGAAAAACATCAATATTGTCTCTCGTGGGAGTTAATACAAATATGACAAGCATACTGAACATTTTTTCTCCATATGAAAAATATTCCAACAGTACAACTTCCTCTTATAAAAGTATACGTATGCTTAAAACTGTTTTAGGTAAGTATAAAAAAACAATCCGAAAGCTATACACGATTCTCTCATACAAAACAGGAACGTATTTAAAATAAAAGCTAATATCAATAGGACCCTGTATCCCCAAAGGTATTCTCCGCTACAAAATACTAAAACGGAAACGCTCAAGTGAACAATATCGAATTCACTGGTACCGGTTGTACCACCTCGCTGACACGTCAATATGCACCTTGAGTGCTGTTAATAAAGTAGACAATTGCATGTGCAGCAAAAGCACGCACAGAATCTTATTAAATCTCCGTAGCCCGTTGCGGATGGAATTTCATTTTGAACGGTTGGCACTAATAGGCGTTCTACCATTGTCCCATTTATGGCTTTACATGTACCACTTGTACGCTGGCCAGTGAAGGGTTAAAGCCCTCATGAAAACGGGGATTTAGGGAATCCAACAATTTGTATGTTAAGGCACGTGTAAACGTTTCTCTTTGCGTATATCATTGTGATACATTGAACAGAAAAATAGATTCAGACAGAAAACGGATGTTTTCTTGTGTCTGGGCGATACTATGTGATAACTTTTTTATGCCTTATAATAACTTTTTTGTGTGAAATACTCATTAAGTAAGTACATACTCTTTTCTCAAGGCATATGCAGTCTAATAACAGTCTAATAGTCTGCAGTCTAATACGTTGGGGACTATCGATTGGTCCAGTGGAGCTAATCTATAGCGCATTTGAGACTCTCTTTCTCATAGTCTTCAAATAGTTCAATTGTTTTGTTACTTTTCTGTAAATATAGTACTTTTGATTGAACGAGCAATTTGTCAAACCGGATTCGTTTGTTTGTTTTATAACTTTCGAGCCACTTATAATATCCAGAATTCGGTAAAGGTAAGGTTGTAAGAAAAATCAACCAAAGTGATTTCTTATTAAAATTAAATAGGGAAACGTAAGGGCTGATATAAACTCCAAAACATTTTTGGTTTTATCCAGAGTACAGATACAGTATTTTTTATAATATAATGTTATATTTATTTCAGTAATTTTCTAATATCGCAAAACCTCAGTTCTGTCTGAATCGAGACAGATTCGTTTCTGCCATTGACATAATTCTCGTTTTTTTTTCAACCATCTATTGTTTGGCGAACAAACAATGCGTACAATACCAGTCTGTAAAGAACCAATTGCCGACCTTTCAATTATGACATCAATCAATTTCGCTATCAGTCCCCGACAATCAGCAATAACCATTCAAAAATGTGTCTTATCTCTTTACATTTACAGTCTAAGTCTAAACAGACCAAGCCTACAATAAAAACGACAAGGCTTGGTACAGTGACATTAATTAATTCAATTAAAGTTCCATGTTTGTACTCGAGTATTTACTTGTGGAAGTTTGTAGTTTCACGCGGAAATGTTAGGAAATTGCGAAATTTCCTTGTAGTTCCAAAAGCTCAAAAATGTAAGGAATAATTTGGGATCTTTGTGAAAATCTCGTTTGGAAAAGTTTTATTTGTGAAAGTGAAGGAGCACTTGTTATATAGAGATACCACTTGACATCAAGTGGGCCATCGGCTTGATCAGTCATTTTGGTACACATATAAAATGGTCAAAAACTTGAAAAATGTTGAGGAACTGGCACCTAGAATCACCTAGTATGTAAGACGATTCTAAATGATCCTTGTGATTTTACTGAATAAAGCAGTTTTGACTTTGACTTATGACTTTAAAAAAAGTCACATTCAAACCAGAGCAAAGAGCTGAGCACGAATAAGTAACAATCGTAAACGTATTGTAACGGTAGCATATAACGCTGCAACGTACGGCAGTCAAGCTCGCGTCAACGCGTAGTGTAGTGTCACTTGAATACGTCACCGTTTCGATACGTTTGCAATCGTCACATTTATTTGTATAACACAGAATGCTAACTGTCACCGCTTGACAGCTAAAAGTACCTAATTTAATTCTCTAAAGAAAATAATATTTTCTTGTCCCTTATAATAACTTCTAAAAATAAGGAATAACGAGGAAAAAACATGTATGAGACTTTAAGCTAAGTAATATCAAATCTCGTAAAAAGTTTTTCGTAAACATGTCGAGCGTTTTTTGCTAAAATGAGTAACTTAGCATTAAATTGAATAACTTTTGAAGCTTGAATGTATGTCGTTACATATTTTCATATTATGTCAGAGGCTATTTTAGTTATCATATTCAGTATACAATACAAAAATACAAAACAAAAACAAAATGTTATTATCACGCTCTAGTTTCAAACTGTAAAACGGCCGGTTTCTGGAAACCCAAATCACGATTGATCCGAGTTTGACACATAGTAATTATTTGATTTTTTCGTTGATCATCTAGGAACTAAATTGTGTATAGAAAACATAGATATAAATAAATAAATATGTATGGACAAATCACACATCACATTCTAGTCTCAAACTAAGCAAAGCTTGTGCTATGGGAACTAGACTGCTGATAGAATACTGTTACATATTTTTTTTGTAAATACAGGACCTTTTTTTTAACACTAAAATAATAACATCGTTTCTAGAAAAATACTCTAAGTATATATTATTATTTTTATTTATTTATTTATTGACATAAAATCCACAGCTCTTAATATAAAAAACAAAACAAAACTTATAAAAATAACATAAAGTAAATTATGGATTTACATTTTATAATATTTCTTATATATTCGATTTTCTCATAACTCAGACTTGGTAGCTGGTAGCGACAGAGTCGTAATGGATATTACACCCCCTCTAATATCTACACTCAGATCCTTTGAAACTCACAATAATTAAAGCTAAAATATAAATAACATCAAATGAATATATCAGCGGAGTAGCTGATGCCTGAAGTTATTCTAATTACGTAGGTATTTTCATTAAAACGTCAAAATATGGTAAAAACAAAATGTGTTACGAGTTCTCAAATTATTATTATGGTACTTAGATTACAACATTATCAATATTTTCACCAAAATGATAGAATATCAAGTAATTCAACTAATTTGTTTTGTTGATTCTATACATTATAACTTTAGTAGAATAATAAAAAAAATACCTTTATCTTAAGATAATTGCACTTCTTACAGAGTACATCAAGAAAAAAAATGAGAGAGACTTTATAATATTCCAAATTAAAATTAACATATTTCGAATCCAACATGTGAGTTATAAGGTCCCAAGCTTGTCAAGTTTGTGACGTGAAAAAAGTAACTAAGAAGTGCTAATTATATTAATTAGTCACAAAATAAAGGGTATCGAATTTTCTAGAAGCAAAGCTCCGAATATCCGAAAAACATTTTCAGAGCTGCTGAAGGTTTGAGATATGAACTGTTGCGTTATCTGCGGCGACATCCGGTTCCTTTCAGCCGACGCTTGACCTCCTTTTAAGCGCCCTATGAAAATATACCTACAGTTCTTTTAAATGATTTCTTAAAAGGGTAAGATTGCTAGCGAATTCAGATTTTCTCCGGTTTTGTTTGAAAGTCATTGGGTTTGATTTTCATATCTGGAACTCAGATTTTAGAAAGTTGTTTTGAATGATTAATTTGAAAAGATTGGTTTTACGGCTTAACATGAAATTCGATTCTATCTTAACATTTATTTGTAAACTTAAATTGTATTTTATCCTGTTAAATAGGATCGTTTAGTCTTTTAAGCTTCTAGGAAACAGTTCCTCAGGGTTAGATCCTAGAAGTGATAGGAATGTCAATATTACCACTGCCTAGTGTTTACCACGCAGGTCTAACTAGCTTTAATGTAGCCGAAACTTGTTTATGACGCAAAATATCTAATTTCGATTCTGTAAAGCGTTTTGGGGAAAAGGTATCCTTTTGTAGTGAGGTCTCCTCTAATTACACTGCTACTATTGTCTGCGCTGTGACACGCTCATAATGAAGCCTGTTTCTGAGTGTTTTGAGTACGACGTCACTTGCAATAATAATTAGGGTTTTATAATGACATGAAAGCTACTATTAAATTCAATTAGAATACATTAAACTGCGCGGGAACGTTATTACTATTACTACTTTTGAAGCAACCTTTTTAAACATAAGCTCCACGCGTGGACGTTGCAGTTACGAAACTTTTTTGTCATGGAAACTTTTTTGTAAAATCAAGAGTGTATGGAATCTTTCAATGTATGTGTGTCACAGGAGTAGATACGATCACGCTAAGTGAACATCGACCGCCTTGTAGTTTTATCGCTGGATACGGACTGTGTTTATTGGTTCTCGACCGAGATAACAGTACTGTTAAGCTCGTAATTTAGTCTTTATTCCATATGTAATAGAGTCTATAATATGAAGCACAGTTTTCCGCCGAAGAAAAACAGGTCTAGCTCTGGGGTTATTTGTGAAATGAACAAACAGTTACTGGTTTATGTCCAGTTGACACAGAACAGGAAATATGTCAACATAAAGCCTCTTTTTGTTTTTCCCTCCAAAAATTAGACATAGTACAATGTCTCCATATTTAGGCTCCCTAGACGTAGGACTTACCTCTAAGATTAAAAATCAGTTGATATTATTTAGAGAAAGATATTTTAACAAACACTCACTTGAATTAATTAGTGATCAGAAGTAACATTTTAAACGGTTGATAAATTAAATCTTTGTTAATTAAAAATGTTAATAGAGTTTAGTAGAATAAGTAGATATAGTAAGTAGAAAAAGACAATAGTAAAATCTTTTTAGTAAAATCACAAAAAATATTTAGACAAGATAGATTTTTAATCATTGAATAGTGTCCCTAGAAAACATTAGAAGTGAACAAAAACAGTATTTATTACACTCGCGAGCAATGAATCCGGGTCGACATAAACCTTGGTAAGTATTTCAAACTAGGGTTTATTGAAATAAAGTGTTTCATGGACCATTCAGAACCTTTACTTATTTTGTTTGGATGATACTAAGTGGTCCATTAAATATTTTTTATAACAGCGAGGCTCGTTTATTATTTAGTATTTAGATTGATTAATTATTTAGATTGATTGGATTTGAATGGGACAATATTTTGGACAAGGACATATTTTGTGGGTATGACTCTGCTCATTACCCTATTATTGTACGTCCGGACTGGACAGCTGTATAAACTTGTACTACTTTACAATTTAGATCTTTTATGTATAACAGTTAAACAATAAATTTATCTTTATCTTTATCGTAGTCTTTTGTGGTATACATGTTGTGACTTTTCGTAGCGGTATTATCAACTTGAAAGTGACTTGACAAGACTTTGTTGATTATAGTTTGACAGCTGTCAACAATAGGTAGCAAGTGGCGGGTAGCGGGGGGAGGGTTTCCGAGCCTGATATTTGACAGTTTTGTTGAAGTTTCTTATAGCCATGCCTACTCGAGCGAGACCTGACACAGGACTGACACATAAAATCACCTAGTATATTAGAAAACTCTAAATTATATTTGTGATTTTACGTAATAAAGTATGTTCTGAAAAGTACCAGCTTTTATTTATATTGATCGTGGTAATTCAGTTTGAGTTTTGAGATTGATCAGTGTTTGTTTTCCAGCATTAATATTGATTTTGTCGGAGCAACTGATATTTTGTCAGATCTGACATAATCTGATATGAGATAAGTGTTGTAGATTGATAATATGATTAGGTACGTTTAGACTAGTAAATACCAATAACAACGGTATATTTTTTACAGTTTTCTGTTATCCCATAATGATAAGAGTGTGGGTGAATCAATCAACTTACAAAAATCTTTTAGACTCTGCTAGGGAGGAAATCATAGTTAAAATCTGATTCTAAATGATTTTTATGATTTAACTAAACTGAGTATTTTATTAATCGAATGTTACAACGTTTTAATACAAAAAGTTTTCGACCGCTTAATATCAGAAAGCCCTGAAACTTTCACCCTTTTTCAATAACAGTTAGAACCTAGTTTTCATCCAATTAATAACATACCCAAAAATATATTTACCACTGGAATTATATTAGTTAGGCAAAACTTACAAGTAGATATCATATTAATATACTTATTCGATTTTTTTAATTCTTTTTACCGTACGGCACAAACATAATTAAGTAACCAAGTCGTATTAGCAGTTTTTCACATAGAAAAATATGTTTATACCCGATATGGTTGGCGCCGACACGACATCTGCACGATATGTTATGCAAAAGTATAAATTGATGAATGCAGCTTTAATCAAAGCTTCAAGCACAAACTCAGGTTCATTACCAAATGTTGTGTTGAGTGAAATAAATGGTTGATGTTTTAAACAAACAATCAACGGTCATTGACTCTAAATGACGTGGAATATCTACTGAATGAAAAATCTATACAAAATGTCGTAACATTGATTGATAGCTGCAATAGAAATCCTCGCGCCACCGTAGCAACTTGCAAAACAAGGCAACGAGGAGGCATATTGTCATGACAGTGTCGTGTCGTGTCGTGTGTCGTGTGTGTGTGGAAACACCATAGACAAAGAATGGTGGAGAAAAAGCTAAAAAATTCACCACTGTCTAGAAAGAGACAATACGACTGTGCCTATACCTATCTCTTTTCTGTAAGTATGTCTGTAATCATCTAGACAGAGAAAACTACTGGACTGATTGTGCTTTCTCTCTCAAGTTTTGTCGCCCATATATACTTTATTCCTGTTCAGTTTCTCTAGGTCTATGGAAAACGATCAAAGACTTCAAAAGTGTCATGCCATCACGTTCCAAGCGAATGTAAAATAGTTGGAAAAGTACAAATGGCGTCTCATTTTCCCAGAACATTTGAATGCTGCATGCACTAGATATGAATAGAAACAAAACTGAGTGCGTTAGCTTTTCTAATAGATACCTAAGGTCCAAGTGCAGAGTTTATGAGAGTATTTGCTTATATTAAAATGGCAAATATTTACAAGTAGAAACGTCTTTGTGGGGAAAATAATAACCGTTTTCAGTTTCATTAGAGGTCGAGTTGTCGTAACCGTTTTTAATATTCCCTTAAAAGAAAATAACAATAGCAATTTCTAATTTAAAACAACTCCCTTCCACAAATTCACGATTACAGGAAAACTCAATAAGAACTGAGAACAAAAGCAAGATGTTTCTATCACCGCATTCATCGGCCGGAGACCCTCAGACCCTCAGACCCTCAGACCCTCAGACCCCCAGACCCTCGACCTTTGGTGCGAGTGCTTCGGCGAATTGTGAAATACAGCGATTTTAACTCCGCCTCCGGTTTAATACACGTCTCCTCTTCGTCTTCATATTTAACTGGCTTTCGAAATATTCCTCTTTCGTACTTGGTTTTATTGCACTTATTATTTATTGCATGTAATGTACATTACATATGCACAAGCTAATTCTAATTTTGAAATATGATTTGATTTTCTGCTCTATTTTGATTGATAATTCACTTTATTTCGCAAATTATTTTGATAGATATGTAATTATTTTTTCTGTAATGTCACGTACATTACAGAAAAAATAATTAAGCCGTGACAACCATGCAGAGCGGCGTGGTTGTAAGTACCAAAATTATTTACAAAATTTGGTACAATTTTTAGGTTATAAACCTAAGTAGGTACGACCATAACCTATAAACTTCAACTATTGGTCCCCATTTCAGATGATATATTGAATAGTCTCAATCTCTCAATAACATTGTTATTCATATAAATTGTGTAAAATTCATGCTACAACATACCGATGTGTGACAATTTAATTCGGTCGCGTCTGAAGCCCCGCCATTTGCTAGGATTCGTATTGTATTACATACAGCTATTCGCTGACATCCAATTTTGTGCAGACTTGTTTATCTTCATAGATTTGGACTGTAATGGATTTTATTCTATTTACACCCATGTAGGTGAGATGGTCTAGGATGGTTTCGGGCGTAGACCGCCGTCAACCAATTTCTGTCACATAGACATTTAAGAAGATATTAAATTACTAAATAATATGAAAAAACAATTTATGTCTATAGACCGTCATATATCGAAAAATAAATATAGTTTTCTAACGTGGCGCTATATACTATCGCGCTATCTAATCAGGATATCAAAACAACTTATTTGTTATACGTCACTATGAAATTTCTAATGCGTCGAAACTCAAACCTTTTTAACAAATTCAACAAAAATACATGTTTAAAGTCACAATTTAGTTCAACTTTAATTTAACCTGAAAATTACAGCATTAACGTCAGCACCGTCTATCGAGTCATTTAGAATTATTTTTTTGTGGACTTAAATACCCTCATTTTGAACATCAAATTGTTATTCTAGGCGGGCGCCGACTTCGCTGAGTATTTATCCTCAAAAGCACCAGCGTCTACCGTGAATTTGAAACCTGTCGCAGATTACATCACAATACCAGACGCGTAGGAATACGACCATTAAGGTGCCATAAACCTCTTTTAGAGCTTTTAGTAAACCCGAATTATCTTAATCTTGTTCATTGCTGTACTTACCGAAATGAATAGACACTTAAAGAGCATCAATGATTGAGCATAAAACATGGGAGCTTATTTACTTAGAATGTATAAAACGTTGTTTAAATATAATTTTATACAGTTTTAGGTATCAAAACTATTAAAAGCATTGTTTCTACTCAAGCTTATAAAAGTTATTTGTAATACAAGACTGCAAAGCAGCTTTCTAAACGCGTGCGCATTTAAAAAACTTCGTTTGCTGTGTCGTCAAAATTGAGTGCGCGGTTAAAAAGCATCTACCTATGCTCTCTTGTATAAAAAATAACTATTTTTTAATGTTTTATTCATCTGATAACAATAAAGATATATCATATTATATTCTGACTTAAAATACACGTCCTGTTTTTCTAAGGCCAACATTTAATTTTTTCATTTTTTTTTTAAATCTTACCTATATGACTAATCAAATGAGGGCGGAGTTCAGACGACTTTGCGTCGTCTTTCAAGTTTCTCCTTTGATGAATAGGTTTTGAAGTATACCTATTAATATAAATTGGAATGTCTCTAAAATCTATTCAAGTTGACTTTCCAAAATCAGCGACCAAAAACTAATAATTTACTGTCGCACTTTCTGAAAGACATCTTGTTCAATTGTTCATGTTAATTGTATAGTATTAAAAATTTTAATTATTAAAAAAAAGTATTTTAATTTTTAAAATAAAATTATGTGTGTTTTCTTTCATCTATAGCAAAAAATACTTTTATAATGTGGCAATGATTGTTTTTTTTTTAAATCCATCTTTTGAAAATATGTAGTTGACAACCATAAAACGGCTCTTCACGTCAAAAAAACGTTGTTTTTTTATCAATAGAAGAAGATGAAGTAACGCCTAGCTGTAATTTCATAAAAAACTTTCAGAAATTTCATTATGTATTTGCACCTCAATTTTCTCCCACCAAGTGAGGTGGGAGAAAAGTTTCCTAATACGAAAGTGTTCGTGCAATTACACTAATGGCACTGCCACAATGGGTCCGTAGAAACTGGGCGTCTATACGAAGCAGATGAGAATTCAGTTCATTAGATTTACACTGCGCGTAATCTTTTATGTGGCTTTTAGTAGATCGCGCGTGGCCAGCAATGTAATTCGAACAAAACAAAACGAAACAGTTTTTTCTTAGATACCCAGGTGTACAAAACCCGCAGGTTTGTAATCTGTAGTGAAAGTAAAAGTATTCATCGACATCGACTTTTAGAACTAATTTCATTTTAGTTAAGAGGACAGCTGATGAAATGGCCGGGTCGGAGGGCCCTTAACAATACAATGTCTTCATTTTACCTCGATAGAAACAAATAAAAATGATGAATCAAATGTTGGACAATTCTATAAGGATTTATTAAATACTTTGTAAATATAAAACAAAGTTTATTTCGTATCACGCTGCAACTATTGCTTCATTTTGGATGAAGAAAAGATAAATAAATAGATATAGAATGTTTTTTCAGCTTTTTATTCCAAAAAAATCAAGAACACACAAAAGAGATACAAAAGAAGTCACGTACAAAAGCTAGTATTGATTAGGAAAAGCTCAATACATTTATTTGCGACTAACATACATAATACAATTACAAGTTAAAAACTGTAGCTCTACCATGAGTTTTTACTATACTATATATACTATACTCGCTAGCGTCTGTAGTTAAAAAAATGTATGAAGATTCGTACAGCGTCTCTAGCGGATAGTTGGGTACTAACATTCGTAATACTAATATTGACGTAACTACTGTAGTAAAGTCAGGCGATTTTACTGTGACAACTCATGGTAGAGGTACTGGTAAAGTAACAGAATCCATTTGTGACGAGGGATATACTTTTTCTGTTAAAAAAATGAAGTATGCTTCGAAAACTACGTAATATTTTTGTTTTATTATAATAAATCGAGAGCATGACTCTTTTCACGACTTTGTGATTTTAGACTTGGCAAACCGTCCTACTCAGAAAACCACCCGTAAGTAGGTAGGTACCTATATAAATACAGTCGCGTAGAAAATGTCTTTCACTAAACCCTCTCTGTAACCATTTATATTAAACCTAACACAGAATACCCGGTTCAACCCAAACCTTGAATGAATAGACCTTATAATAATATATTTACATGATTTTCATATTAATTAAATTTAATTAGGGTCGTTAATATTTCAAAATATTTTACTAAATCAGTAAGAATTTATACGCTTATTGGAGTTGATGCCAGTTTTACCTGAACCACATATTCTTTTTAATTATAAGAAATAGAAACTCACGTTTTACTGGTTTGAAAATATTTTATAACTTATAATCATAATTCTATAACAATTAAAACCTAGATAAAAAAATACAAAAATAATAGTTTAGATATTCTAACGGTACCTAATTCAAATTAAATTAAAAGTAATTTAGATATTTATCTTTTTATTTTCCCACTCCTCTTTTACTCGCTTTCAACCTTTTGACTGAGTTTCTTCATAATTTGGTTGGTTAAAATTACTTAATTAATTTAACTTGTTGCCTACAAAATTCTATCAAGACTGAATAATCTATTCCAAAGTAAAACTTTTACAAGCATACATACAAACTCAAATCCGATTTGTCACCAAGATCTTTACTCAACCAATAAACAAATACATAAATTACAAATTAACTGTATTACCTATATGTAATTTGGATCAGTTGAGCTATCTATAAATCGTTTGCAGCCGTCTGTAGATAGCTCAACTCTTTCGTATGTAATGTATGTAACCTATTTCTAAATAATAGTCGTAAATTAACTGTACTAGCACTATAGAATAGTGAAGAAAAACACCGGAGACGAAGATTTACGTAGTTTATACCTTCAAAAGTTACAATGGTTACTTGATTGAGTTCAACGAGTTTTCTCCCAGAGCTGTCAATAACTCAATAAAGTATCAGATTCCACAATTTATCTCTACAAAGACTAGTAACGATTGTAGAGGAATTCCGCGGTAGTTCCGCTAATGGAATTCCGCGCGCGTAATTTCTGGTATTGTTAATGTCGTAAGCCTAGTTGCTTTTAGAACATTCCATTCAAACAATAGTCACTATGATATAAACCAAACACAAGAAACATTTTAGGATCCCCTTGTGACCTTAAGGCTCAGTTTTTCGCGACAAGAGCTTTAAAATAAGTTTGTAGTCGTATAATGCGGCATAAATGCGCGGAATTCCGCCAGATGTATATTTAAATGGTCGCTATTATGGCATGTTTAAACCATTATTATTAATTTAAAATTGACCCCATTATTAGACACTAGTTAGACTAGGTGCTGTAAGAATCATGTTCAGTTAGGTATTATCAGCTGATATCACAAGGATCATTTTATCTATCTAAGGAACGTTTTATAGACTAAGTAGTTCTAGGTAGGTTCTCTCGCGCCCACACACAAGAAACTTAAGGTCTTCCTAATATTTTTTGTAGTAGACTAATACTAGACTACCATGAATAAATAGAATTTATGATGAATGTAATTTTTATTTAGTTTATGAATGACCCAAATAATATTAAAAAATGGTTGTCTGTAAAGTCGGTTAACTGACGATAGTTGAACGTGACAACGAACGCAAAGGCCGATTGTGCTTCTTTGTCGCTCGTTCCGCGCTCTCGCTTGCACTTCATGGAACGCCTCAGAGCGAGGTAAAGCCGCATGAGTCATGTTTATTCGTGCGTGCAGCCGGCTCTATCGAATTATAAGACGTTGTCACGTCAAAAGCTGGGTAAAGAAAGCACTAGACATTTAATATCAAAGGTACAATTCCGATGACTTTTGCTGGATATTATTTATTGCCCTCAGAAGGGTCCCAACTTTTTTGATAAGGGCAAAGTTAATTTATGTAGTCTTGTCCTATTATTACTTCTGCGGTGACGGGGATTTGAACTAGCAGAATATTCCTGACTTTGTTTGCACTATTTATAACTTTAGATTCTGTTCGCCTTTAGACTTTATTAATTTTTTAATTCAGGGCCCCGATCGTGCTAAATTGTAACGTGAACGGTTGGTTTAAGCAGCAGCTAAGGTTCACGTAACGTGTACGTAGCGTATGCAAATCGCTGTAAACGGCTAATCGCTCAATTTTTTTCCATTAGTTTGACAAGCGGTTATGGCACTATCTTTGACTCACTAACGTATGATACAGGATACACGTTTATCGCGATCCAAAAATGTCTGTAACGTATGTGGAGTAGCTTCGTTTTTAGTTAGAAAATTAGCGCAATCGGGCCCCAGTGCGTAGGCCGCCTGGTTCGTTTATATATAAAAACCTTTTAATATATCACTTAAAAGAGAAATTAAAAATGAAATCAAGCGTGAAATTAAGCATTGAGGTTCGTAAATGAGAGGAATTTACTGAATCGAAACACGACGGAGGAATGCGTTGTCTTATTTATAAACGAATTAATTTATTGGATGAAAGAGAATATCTAGAAACAATTCAAACCAAATTAACACAGATCAAATAATAGCCATATTGCTATTTTAAACTACTAACTTAAAAATACTTAAACTACTGGGTTTGTAATAGATTAGTCAATTTTGCTGTTCGAATGAATCATAATGCACTATCTTATCTATTTTTTTATCACAACACATCCTAAGGCAAATATACTAGATTTCTGATAGATTACTTAAATACTTTTTGTTTTGTAAATACATGCATACATTGTATGCTGAACCTGGATCTAAAAAAGTTACCAATTTTTATTTTTTAACTTTATCATGAAACTCCAAAAGTTACACCACAAAGTTGTAATACGGGAAACCGTAGATTTTATAAATAAGTATGATGAATTACCACATCAAAGTCTTTCAGCTGCCTGTTGCCGAATCTTTTCACAAAGCGCCGGGAGCCGGACTCAAATATTTCAATGGTAATGGTTCTTTCGGAATTTATGATTAAAAATGTTTTACAAACAAAGATAAGCATTGAAATTCTGTCGGCACATATTTCGATAGCTCTCACAATTAATTGTAGAGGTTCAATCGAGATTTATTTAGAATATTAAAAAAAAACTCCCAAGACATTTCATGATTGAATGTCTGTTAGTTAAACGTTCCTTAAGATTATGCCTTAAATGAATGCGTGTTTTCCGTGTAACTGCTATCCACAAATCTGCATCGTATAATTTATCGAACTAGCAAAATCTCAGGCAATTTCTATGTAAATATTCTATATTCTGGCATTCATTATCACAACAAAAACATCAGGATCTTAGTTCCGCGGAACAGTCGTGCATAACGTAACACTCTCACCAAATGAACTTTAAGTATTCGTTGAAAAATGTTACCACAATTTAAAGTTTACTTCATGTCCTTTGTAAATAAGTTTTCTTTTCTCTAGCAAACTTGGCTAATATAAAAGTTAATAATGTCACCCTCAAAAATACTGCGCGGCTATTTCTTAAGATATTTGAGCAAAGAGCTCTGAAGCGCAACTGATGGCTGCTTCTTGTAAACAACTAATGGATGCCCGCAGACAAAAGAGAGTTGGCGTGGAAATCCTAGACAAATATTGCATGATTTATATACGGTCGAATTGTTCTTACAATTTAACAATCTTGCATTTCAGATGTATGATTTATTTTTCCCTCATATTTTGATTTTCTTTTCAGGTAACCTTCAGATAATGGTGAAACAATAGTCTAACATGGAGTCAACAGAAGACGAGTTTTACAACATCTGCTTAAACCTCACGAGCGAGGAAGCGAGGCTCGGTGGCTGCAACTTCAGTAGCGAGTACGAAAATGGAGAACTCCTTGAGAAGGTGGTTTCCAGGGTTGTGCCAATATTCTTTGGATTTATTGGGATAGTCGGCCTGGTCGGCAATGCGTTAGTAGTCCTCGTAGTGGCTGCTAACCCTGGAATGAGATCTACAACCAACCTGCTCATCATAAACTTGGCCGTGGCTGATCTCCTATTTGTCATTTTCTGCGTACCCTTCACGGCCACAGACTATGTTATGCCAAGATGGCCTTTCGGAGACTGGTGGTGCAAAGTCGTGCAGTACTTCATCGTAGTGACAGCACACGCATCAGTTTACACACTAGTTCTGATGTCTTTGGACAGGTTTATGGCAGTCGTCCATCCCATAGCATCCATGTCAATAAGAACAGAGAAGAACGCTCTCCTAGCGATTGCTTGCATATGGGTGGTGATACTCACCACAGCTATTCCTGTGGGAATCTGCCATGGAGAGAGAGAATACTCCTACTTTCACAGAAATCACTCCTCGTGCGTGTTTCTTGAGGAGCAAGGGTACAGTAAGCTGGCCTTCCAGATGTCATTCTTCCTATCTTCGTATGTGATACCACTGGCACTGATCAGCGTGCTGTATATGTGTATGCTGTCGAGGTTATGGAAAAGTGCCCCTGGAGGGAGGGTGTCAGCGGAAAGTAGAAGGGGGAGGAAAAAAGTTACCAGAATGGTCGTGGTCGTTGTGGTCGTGTTTGCAGTATGCTGGTGTCCTATACAGGTGAGTTTAAATTATATTTGTTTAATTGCTCGTTGTCTTCAAATCGCTAACTTGTAAATTGATTTCATGACATAACGAAATTACATTCTCATTTAGTTTATCTCCATATCGTCGCCGTCATTACAAGTTTCCTATACCTTTTTGCTCCACTGCCTAGCTCAATCAACCCCGAGACCTTAGGTTTAAAAGGCAGGGTCTAACAACCTACAGCCCTTGTATAACAGTACCATTAGTTTGGAAATTCTCAACCCACATTTATGTGCTAAACATTTTCCTTGTCATGTTTTTCTTTACGGAAGCATGTTGCGTCAATTCAAATTATGTCGATTAGCATAAATCCAGAGCGTGTTCTAAATTGCTTAGTATTAAATATACGTTAGCTGTGGAACCTTTACGGATCTAGGCCAGAACTCTGAGCCCCTATTTCGCATCAGCTCGAATTAAGTACCGCTCAACTGTCAAACGTGGATCAAAATATCACGACTGAATAAACCCTTTTCTTTTCTCGACCTTATTAAATACAGATATAAAAATAGGCATATTACTTGTAAGAAATTAAAAGGTAAATGAAGAAATAGGATTCATGTCAAAGAAACGGGGTATAAAGTTTGTGAGTGGAGAATTATACTAATCATGTGAATTATACTAATCAGTAAACAACGCAAATATACGAAGGTAGTCCTAGGATTAATTGGATTCTTTTGATAATAAAGAGAATATAAAAAGTTCCTTTATAAATTACGTAGGTGTAAAGGAACTTTTTCTTTATAAATATAATTTTAATCAATCGAATTTTTAGTATAAAATTGAGCCGTGTTGTTTGACAAGCCCTTTATCCGAGCCACTGGGTTTGACCCTGGTCGAGGAAAACATGGAGGAATTAGAATTATTAATGTGGAAGTGATGTCGGACAACTGGAGCACAAATTGTACTTAGATTGCTAAAGCCGTAGCCACATTGTTGACAACGTGGTCGCGGTTAGCCAAGACGGATATTTAATTAGGAAATTCAATAAATATTCGACATTTCGTCTGAGGCTGGCTGCCTTTGTGCTCAATTTATTTATAGGTTTTCTTTGGGTTCAGAAGCATAAATTCGTTCAAAAATCTTATTAAATATTTCTAGATATCTGGGTATCGAAAGATGAGATTTAGTTTGTTTGAACTTCGTCACAGCATGCCCATTTACCCGAATTGAATTTATAACGTGAAATAGAGTGGAACGATAGCTGTAGCTGAATTTTCTGCCACTTCACAACTTTGTTGCTGTCTGTCAACACTTGTCAATTATTTACGAATTCCACGAAAAAACCTTTATATTTCTGTTAATTTTTTACAATTTTATGATGGAACCAGCCTAAAAGTACCGCTTACTAACATGGCTCCCAAATCAAGTCTATTGAGAACGTACTCTATGAGGTAAAGCACTACGTCCATCATTTTCATTTAAAAAATAATAATTAAAAAAAATAAGTGCCTGTAATTCCGCTGACCATACCCTTCAAACCAGAACCCAAGCAATGCAAGTATCATTGCTTAGCGACAAAACAAGGGCAGAAAAATGGTGCTTCTCGAACTTGACTTGGAGTAGTTTGTTGATATTTCCATCATCAACCCACGGCAGGGTATAGGCCTTCATATCATGCCAGTCTTGGGCGGTAGCGGCAGGCAGAAAAACGTCAAGCAGTTTCAGTGTCATTCATGTCAGTGTCAATTTTAAACTTAACGTTTATAACTATAATAGGTACATAGTATCGCTTGAGAAACTTGGAAAGCCGCGGCCGGAGTGCTTTGCTCGCTTTTATAATGCAGATAAAGTTTATTAAAATTATATGATTAATTACTGACGGTTCTTGGACGGCCAAGATTTCTATGCCCAGATTTCAGCCACCATCACACTCAAAAAGAAGAAATCAAAATATTTTGTGTAAAGAAAATAAAAGGGTTAGATAATTTGAACATTGACAATGTATTTAGGATTTCTATTTAACATATAAACAGGTTCGTTTGAAGGCTCAGTATTTGTATTATCATCGGTAAATATCAACTTTGTGACCGTCTCCGGATTCAGAGCAACCTAAGTCAACAGATCAATACGCAATGCATTTGTTTAGGTTCTATTTACATCAATCAATTCCATAGAAAGTGATAGATTATGTTGAAATTGGCCAATCACGTTGCAAAATACATTACATTTCATAGGTGGCGTGGCAGCTCTGCTCATACTGTAATGGGTTCAATCCCCACAGAGAATAATCATTTGTGTTACAAAATAAATGATGTTTGGGCACTGGGTAAAATAAATGGATAATAATTATTTTATCATCAATTTAGTCTCCATTATACTAGCTTTGTTTATTTTTAGACTAAATCAGGCGTACATGTTTATAATTAAAAAAAAATATTCTAATACACTCGTTGTTTAGTTAATTTAACACTTATTTGTAGTTATATTGAAGTTGAGATATGTAACACATACTATTTGTAAGAAAACTAGTTTGTACTAAAATACGCTAACTGACACGTATTTACTTGAGCTAGAAAGTTCCCAAAAGAACCTAATAGCCCTTTTCCCAAACTAAGAAAGCCTTTAAAAATGTATGATTCTAAATAACACTCTTTTTTTATGTAAGAAATGTATTTCTATAGAAATAAGGATGGTTATGGAAATTACGTTCTTAGAGAGTTCTAGCACAAAGAATATAACTTTTCATTTGAATTCACAGACATTCTTTTTTATACCCAAGAGAGTCGAAATACTTTAAGAGCGTTTATAAAAAAATTAAGTCGATTAATTAATATTTTTAAGGCTTGTTGGCGTGCTCAGTGACGTTTTGTTATACACACTTAAAGTCATCAGAATCATATACTTGCTTCATTAAATATTCTAATTAAATAAGACTAGACAAAGACGAGTCTATTATTTTCCGAAAACTATAGTATTTATACTCTTTAAAAATCAAAATTCAAAATGATGAACACGAGAATATATCAGGTTACTCTGCAAAATTGAGGGAGGGTTCGGATCGCTAAAATTAACTTCCATTCGAATATAAATTAACGCTACCACTGAACCAGAGCTCTCATAAAAGAAAATGTAAAAATGCGACATAGCTTTAATAAAATATGAATTTTATAAGCGCGTCTCAAAGAACCCCTTGAAGAGGCAATCACGTGGCATCGCATTGTGTCGCTGTCATCTCAATTCATATTATAAAAAATACCTTTACCTTGCACCAATATTGATCCTTATACCCAGTGAATAACGTCTCAATTCTATTCGACAAAACTATACGAAACTCTGTACGTCCATCGTGCGATTTTAAATCTAACGACAAAAAAATAAAGCTGGTTTTACAATACATAAACTGTCACGTAGTTTCACGTTACAAGGGTGAGAACACACTGACGTAGGATACGTACGATAACATTGTTATCATGTATCGTATGAAACATGCCGGTAATAAAATTCAATGTCATTCAATAAATGGAAGAATCGTTATTTGCAGCACGTAATCTACCTTTTGAAGAGCGTTTATTCCGTAGAGAGTGTTAAACACACCTCTGATACTTGATATAATATTACTAGAAAAAAAAGTTTAAAAAGGAACAAGAAGTTAGAAACTTTTATCTAATTTATATTAAATTAAAAATATTAAATATATAAAAAAAAAAAAAAAATTGAGGAGATGCCAGTCGTGGTATCTAATATCATCATCCATATTGACAGGCATCACAGCTTAGCTGGTAGTAGCCATGCTTTCCATACTATGGGTCGTGGGTTCGATCCCACGAAGAACGTCAGTGTGATGAGCACTGGTGTTTTTTCTATGTATTTTACAGTAAGTGTAAATATATTCTATCAGCAATCTAGTGCCTACAAACCATAGTACAAACTTTGCCTGGAGCGTGATGTGTGAAATGTTCGTGAATATTCCAAGATACATGCTGATGTTAGTAAGGGTTAAATTACAGAGTTTTTATTGTCCTGTAAGGGTAGAAAGCCCCCTAAGGTGCTATAAATTGTATGAAATAGAAGCAAATGCTTTTGTTATGTCCTAACATTATCATATACACAAGATTAAGTGAAATAACAGAAACGAGACATCTTAGAATACACTTTATTTTATAATGTTTCTTCATTTCGTTTGTACTTCAATTTACTTATATTGAGCTATCTAGAGATCGTTTGCGATCTGCAGATACCTCAACTATTTCATTTATTTTATGTTTATAAATAAAAATACGAGAAATATAAAAGTCTCTTAATAGTCAAGTGTAGGTACGTTAAAGTAAATAAATATATTTTCTTAAAACCTCTTGAGGATTTAATAAAAGCTTATTTTTTCGTATTTTGGAGAAAACATGAGAAAGCTCTAGTGAGCCAAAAAACTGTTAATTAGATACTTGTCACATTTTAATTATAATTAATTTAGTCACAATGTCTTTGAGACGACCTCATCTGTAGTAGACATTTATTTTTATACTACCTACTTATTGTTAACTTTATTTAGTTAAATCACAGGAATCACTCTTGTTCCTTTTAAGTTAAATTTCTACTTATTCTTAATTATCTTAAGTACTTTTGAGAACAACAAAAGCTTTTTAGTAACGTTTTTTAATGACTCAGCCGGCCTATAATAGCCTCTCAAAACCTGGCAGGTTTTCTTAATATGTAAAACTGTACGTGATTTAAAAACTGGCAGACTGAGAGGCTAGGATAGTCCATTTCATTTCATTTATTTATTTCACCATATTATAACAGTGTATGTATAAAAGGCATGTCCATTTACAATACATTTCAATAATTACTAATTTGAATCGATTTTACATAAATAGTAGGACCCTAGTCATTTTATGTATAATTGTTAAAAAGTATGAGCAATTCATTTATAAAGGAAATTCAATGTTCATTTAAGTCCTACATCGTGTCCTCACTGAGCGCACAAAACTTAACGTCAAAACTTACAAGACTCTCTAAAAATAAACAATTTTTATCCATATAGTAAAAACATGACCTCAATCCACTACTTTTAAGTAATTCCATAAAGATACCTTTACAAATCTCGTTTCTATAAACAGACCAGAAAAGGGTCGCTTATACTCAAAGAACATCGTAAAAAACGCAAGTACCGACTCGGAAGTCACTCCTATCTTATGATACCTTGCGAGGTACAGTCGACGACATAATATAAAGAAAGTGATGACTTTATCCCATACACAAAGAGACTTAGCAATAGCCGATCAAAATTGACCGTTCTCTAAAAAGAGACAACGCCACGGCGGATACCTGTCTCTTTTCTGTAGGTCTGTAATTATCTTAAGTATTCTGGTGACTGTTTGAAAGATATGTATGTGGCAGCATTGCATCTCATTCTGAATTTTCATCAAGACCGAGCAAACTAAAAGTAAGTAAAAATTTTGAGACGTAGGTAATCCGTATTTTTACATTTTCAAATATCCTTGCGCTTATAGCAGGTTTGTTTTTGACTGTACATAAGTACCTTATCTAATGGTAAATAAAATCCAAAATCGCTTGTCATAACGTCATCCCATTGGATCTATATTTTATGGTTTGGTACAATGTATGGGACGTATTTCTATCATGTTTTATGGCAAAGCTGAGCACCTTCTGTAAACGGAGTTTTTTCAATAGAGGTCAGATACAGTCAAAAACATTATGTGGCAGTAGTATAGCTATAGATAGAGTACCTTATTCTGCTGCTAAGCGATGATGAACCAGGAAGCTGTATTGTATGACAATTTGTTAAATTTGTCATTATATCAGTATATCACACCTATATCAGTCCACTGCTGGACGTAGGTCTCTCAGCAGACACGCCACTGAGCCCAGTCTTCGGCTCTTTTCATGTTTGCCAGCTACACTCCGAAGATCATCGCTCCATCTCACCGGATTCAATTAATACTTCAATTTTACTACCGAATACCATCCATAATCGGACCCGAGCTAAAGGTCGCTCGAGGTGGAAGATTTTCTCTTATCGTAAGAGACGCCATATTTCCCTTACTCGCATTTCTAGGCTCCGGTGCCGCTGCAATCACAAGAACAAGAGACTTAACATTATGTTTCAAAGTGTCATATAGTCGCAACACAAAGCATGTACTCAGTGAGGTAATGCATTGTTATGTGGAGAGGCTACCACTTAGCATAAGGCGGGCCGTCGCGTCTCTTCCTTCGCTTGTGTTGAAAAAGATCGTCTTTCAAAGACATATTTACAGACAAAACGTCATGTAGTTCATATATAAACAAAGCTGGCGCTACAAGAAATAGAAGGGCTGATAATAATACTGAAATACAAACTTGTTCATAATAAAATATTAAAAATTCACGGACTATTCACACATCAAACGCTTATCCCAAACTAAGCAAAACTTGTTGTATAGGAACTAGATTGCTGATAGAATACTTAGGTACATACATAAAAGACCTAAATAAGGCCTTCATCCTCTTTTTCATGCTCTTCCGAGAATGGCGGAATAATAACAATAAATAACAAAACACCCTGTTTAAGGGACCCGTGTTCACCCTGTTTTCCAGCTTCCATGTGAAACAGATCGCGGGTACAGACAAAAAGCAATAACGGCAGGCGCCTAATGCCTCAGGATTTGCTAAGTTAAGCCGAGGGAGTTAGGAAGCAATGAAACCGATGCCTTTCCGCTAAAGGAGCTGAAGCTGAGCTTGTATTTAAGACACAAGATTCATCTTTGTAAATAATAAAGGATGATTTGTTGGTACTTATCTTATATTACTTTAATTTTTCATTTTTTCTTTTGTAGCTAATTTTTCCATTACACAATGAGAGGCGACCATACAGTATCTATTTGACAGAAATCAAAAAAAAGTCTCAGAATTTAGAACAAAATTTGAGAGGCTCAATGTTTTTGACAGAAATTAAAAAAAAAAGAGTCTCTGAGAATCGATACAAAAGAACAAAAGTTGAAATAACTGTATAGTTATCTCAACTTTTGAGTATTCCAGTCCTTTTAGGATTTAAACTAGACACAACTGCTAATGACTAGTAGTAAACTTCGTACCGCGAGTACTTTGTGTGAGATACTTTGCAAGTCAAACTTGTTGGTTCTTGTGAATAAACTTGATAATACAAACACGTACTTACTTACTTAATATAATTTATTCAGTAAAATCACAAGAACTATTTAGATAAAAGTACTTTAAGTTTTTGTTCTAAGCCAGAAATAACGACCAGGGTTTATGTTTTCTTCGAATCGTTTCTTAAACTTGAACTGTGTTTGGATAATTAGGTAGGTAATAATTGGTGAGGGCTGGTGAGTATCTGGCCCAACGTATCAGCATTGCTATTCAGCGCGGCAATGCAGCCAGTGTCTTGGATACGCTTCCGATTGGTACTGATTTGGATCAGTTGAACTATCTATAGATCGTTTGCAACGGTCTGTAGATAGCTCAACTGTTTCTTATGTATTTTATATGGCTATGTACATTTTCTAAATACTGTATAGTCGTAAGTTTGTTTGTGAATAAAGTTCTCCATTTCACTATACTTAATTTAACAAGCCGTGAAGTCTATTACTATAATAGAATATTCTAGTTCGAAGCCTCACCATTTGCTGATTTAAAAAATAGAAAACAAACAACAGAGCACTGACGCGGAAAGTTTTAATAGCGTTCTAAGAAGACGAAGAACAATCCTTCCTTTTAACTTTTTTTGCTTACCCTAACAATCGCTAAATGAGAATCGCGATCTCAATTGACAGTCTTAAGCGAACTGGTAATTAATTACCTTAAAGTATAATAGAAAAATTACTTAGATTTAGTTTATTTTACATTTATTATAAAAGTCGAAACTATTAATAACCAATATTTCTGTTAAGACACTCAATTTTGTCATTTGAGATATTTAATTTTGGTGTTTACATAAACCAAATTGATTGACTAACTTAACCTAATGATTTTGATTGACCAAAATAATAATAATAATAGAGGAGATTGGAAGAAGACATGTTGTACCGACCCCACATAGCGTGGAACAAGGGTAGGAAGATGATGATGATTTTGATTGATCAATTAATCAAACTTGATGCAGCTAAAACAATCTGAATGAAGTCTAATAAATGCTGTTCTGGGACAATCGTAGCGACCACGGCCGCTAGTGCGCTTATAGCTTTATAATCCTCTCTGTTACGATACTTTGTACCACCCAAGAGCGATTCAATTCCAGTAATTATTCATTAATTTGTTTGCAGTTAAGAGAACTCGAAGCATTTTCTATTAGAAATTAATTTCATAACACAAAGTTTATATAATTTCTAAGTTTACAAACAACTTGAACCCTTAGGAGAAAAATACTTACAAATTAACGGTGTCGTATTCGAGTTACACTACGCGTTATCGCCAACTTGACTGTCGAACGTTGCAGCGTCGCCGCGCAGTTTGTGTTCAATGTGCTATCGTTACGATACGTTTACGATTGTCACATTTGTTCATGCTTATGCTTCTAGTTGTAGAACCGGCGACACTAAACCTAGTCCCATCAGACTCCCAGATGATCTATACTTATATCTATTGTTAGACGCGCCCTTTTTAGGAGAACACGAAATGGCTATGCTGCGATGTAAGGTTATTTTCAAAGGTTATTTTACTGTCTGACTAGGTTGAGTGTCGTCGGCTCTATAGCTATTCTGTCTTTGATTGTGTCGCTTTCAATCTGGTCACAGCAATGCAGCATCACTACTTGACACCGGAAATACAATGAATGCTTGTTTTTGCTGGGGATTGAACAGACCCACAGCATGGGAGTAGAAGTAATACCTAAATTGTGAAGCCTGTCAAAGTCAAAGTCAAAATTATTTTTTTAATAAAATCAGAAGGATGATTTAGAATCGTCTTACATACTAGGTGATTCTAGGTGCCAGTTTCACGCGACCAGTGCATAGAAAAACTTCGTTGAAGAAGATTTTAGATCGAATAGTGGGGTATTTTTATAGTTGTTTTGTTTTTCAAAACACGGAACTATCGTAACGATTCCACTATGTAAATTCGAAGAACTATAAAAATTGATAGTTTCTGAACTATCCATTTTTATAGTTCTTCGAATTCACCATGCCGCATACCTACTTTTTATGAGAAAAGTTTAGGAGCAGATGTTCAGACGAAAACTACCTCAACTATAGAAGTCTTCACTAAGCGAGGTCGGAACGTGCTCGTCAAAACTTTCAAGTATTATATTAATAAAAAAATGGTTGTCTGTAAAGTCGGTTTAATAACGATAGTTAAACGTGACAACGTCGGAACGCCTCAGAACGCCTCAGAACGCCTCATGAATCATGTTTTTTCGTGCGTGCAGCCGGCTCTATCGAATTATAAGACGTTGTCACGTCAAAAACCCTGTGCTAAAATTATGAGAATTCACGCACGAACCACGTAAATATCTAATGTTTCGATCAAAATAACATTGTAGGGTGATGGGCTATTAAGGGATTTAAGGAAGTTTACACACTTAACTTTCTACCTACAAAGAACAAATCTACACAGTCATTGGTACAAAAAAAATTCTGACACACCAAACTAACAGAAAATATTTGTTTTCATCATTTTCTATCATTTGATAGCCGATTTGAAGACTAACTTTACTAAAATAAATTAAGAAAATGCTTTCTTATTTTTTAAATGCAAAATCATCTTACTCAAAAAAGTCAACGACAGCATATGTCTTACTTTTACATTTAATAAAAATTATGCCCAACAAAGTGGGCACGTATCAGCTAGTGTAGTATATAAGGTTGAAGCCTACAAAAGATTAAGTAACGAACAGTATAAAATGGTAAACGATATACACGGACACATTCTCGATCGACGTGCTTGATTTCAAATGTTTCTGATCGTGTATATTTTCACATTAAAACATGTGAATACTGCCTAATAAAAGCTAAATATATTTACCTCACTGACATTTATTGCAAATCGGCGGCAAAAAGGTCAATTTTTCAACTCTTCGCTGGAGATTATAAAAAAAGCTTTTATCTTTAGCCCTTGAAGAATATACAAATTGAGTAACGGAAAAGGTTTTACAGAAGTAAATGCTGATAGAATACTTGTAATAATTTCTTTTTGACGACCGATGTGGCGCGGCGGGCGAAGATCCTCCTGCGACGCGGAGGTTGCGGGTTCGATTCCCGCCTTGGGATAAATGTTTGTACGATCTGCAAATATTTATTACGGGTGTTCTAGGTATTTAAAAAGTATAATAAAAAATATATATCTATGTAATGTATTTAAGTACCTATGTCAGTCTTCTAGTACCCATAACACAAGCTCTGCTCAGCTTAGGGCTAGTTTATGTTGTGTGGATTGTGCATTATTTATTTATTTATTTCTTGTACCAATGGTGTTGGAAAGAAAAACTTAAAAAAAATGCATTTTGACGTGACAACGTCTTATAATTTGATAGAGCCGGCTGCACACACGAAAAAACATGACTCATGCGGCGTTACCTCGCTCTGAGGCGTTCCATGTAAGGCTTGAAGTGCAAGCGAGAGCGCGGAACGAGCGACAAAGAAGCACAATCGGCCTTTGCGTTCGTTGTCACGTTCAACTATCGTCAGTAAACCGACTTTACAGACAACCATTTTTTTTTCCAGATAATTCTGCTAGTGAAGGCGCTGGATGCATACAACATCACGTACTTCACGGTGACCGCGCAGATCGTGTCCCACGTGCTTGCCTACATGAACAGCTGCGTCAACCCGCTGCTGTACGCCTTCCTCTCTGAAAACTTCAGGATAGCCTTCAGGAAGGTAACATTTCAATCTATATCTATACTTATATTATAAAGAAGTGAAGCTTGTGTGTTTGTATATTTGTTAAATTGTACGGGGTAATTTGGGGATCTGCTAAACCGATTTTAAAAATTATTTCAACAATAGAAAGCCTTTATTGCTGAGTGTCATAGGCTATAAAAACCGAAAAATAAAAAAGCTTAAGTATACATTTAACATAGAACGGCACGCGGACGAAGTCGCGGCAGGACCAGCTAGTTTATTAATATTCTAGGATTGATGCAAAAGATGGATGGATTGTGTGAAAAATGATATGGATGGCTGATAGAGAATGGGGGAAAAGAACATGCAGTGCCGACTCCATCTAGTGGGATAAGAGCAAAAAGAAGAAGAAGAAGATTCTGGGACATTTCACACATCACACTCTAGACCCAAACTAAGCAAAGCTTGTACTATGGGAACTAAATTGCTGATGGAATACTTATACACTCTTTTTTTAAATACATACATATAATACAATGTATCTAGTAACACCCAGACACAGTACCTACAATTATTTATGTGCATCACACAAACATTTGCTCTTGGTGGAAATCGAACCCACGACCGACAGCATAGAAGCCAGAGCTACTACCAACGGAGCTGTGACGCCAGTCAATTTACTGTATTTTTATTTTTACTGTTGTTTAACGAAGAAGTTGGATCTAGTTTGTGCCATGCTTTTAAATAACCTTACTTTTAAAATATTTAATAATGCTCAAGAATTTTCTTTTTAATAGGTTTTGTATTTTTAATTGACAGTTAATTCGTAGCTTGTTATAGCTTGGATTTCTGTTAGAAAAACCTACACATTGTTTTTGGAAAGAACTTTAGTGTGCTATCCATGATGGTGAGAATAGTGAGTTTGTGTGTGTTTCTTAGTTTATCGTAAGCTCAGCCGCTTAATTTACTACCGTAATTGGAAACCATCGTATCAGCATTACCATTTAGTGCGGCATCATCATTTCGATTTAGTATTGATTTGAATCAGCTATTTGCAGACAGTAGGTATCTATAAGTCGATAGCAACGACAAATAAAAATAAAACTAATTCAATTTAACTTTATTCAGTAAAATCACAAAGATCGTTTAGGTTCAACTATGTTGTGTATATTTCATTGTAAATATAAAAATAAATTAAATTGTCATATTTTCATCGAACATAATTCTATGTAAGTATAATATGTGTTCGATGAAATTGAACATCGATTCCATCAGCTTAATAATAAATACGGGCTTATAACTATCGGTAGTATCAGTGGGACAGTATCTTGACAATAATCAAGTATTGATCATGCAACCAATTTCAATTCTTTACTTTCTAAAATAACTTTCGTAATATACCTCGATCGATTTATCTCAAGAAAAATAGCTACCAGGTTACATTTCTTCTATATTTATTTAAAAACAGACTTTTACAAAGAGCTTTTTATTATAAAACCACCGGGTTATTGGGCAACAAAAAATATTAAAAAAAGGCTGAACGGGGTCAGTTTTTTATAATTGGGTCGCATGGAAATGACATTAGCAGGCATTCAAAACAACTCTTTAATTAAACTCAAAAAGCTTGCCTATTTTTTCTCATACAAAAATGTTAATTGCATAAAAAATTCTATGGGTATGTACGAATAAATGTTACAATCGTAAACATATCGTAAAGGTAGCACATTCGGGAGAGACATACAGCGCGGTGAAGCTGCAACGTCCGGCAGTAGCTAGCGTCAACCCGTAGTGTCATTTGAATCACCGTTGCGATACGTTTGCGATTGACACATTTTTTCGAGCATGGGCCTTGAGCTCTAAATAGGTAGATCAAAACTCTATGAAAACATGAAACTCCGGCACAAAGCAAATCAATCATGCTATAAATCCTAGAGGCGGCAACGCGACACTCTTTAAGATTTTTTGTAAAATAGCTGCGAGAGCTGTGTAGGAGGCTTTGAATCTCGAGCTCGTATTTTCTTGGAGTTCTGCCCACACACGAGGGAATTATTTAGCAACGCTAGCAATGTGTGGGTTCATTTGCAAGTGCTTCGAGAAGGATTTACGGCAACAAAGTGAAAAATGTTATATAAACTAATGGAACACAAGTAGTTTTCTTGAAGACTACAAATCATACAATGTTTTATTATAAAAGCCCATTCGAACTGTACAGTTATTTTATTAGTAAAATCAAACAAAATACGATACAGACAATCAAAATGTATAGCAAATTGCAGTTTTTTCGAAGATTTTTTATAACAATTGCCTTCGTGCTTAGCTGCAAGCCGACGGTTGAAAAATAAGCACGAAAGTTATTGACAGGCATCACAGCGCAGTAGTTATTATTACATCTACCTTCCACGGTGTGGGTCGTGGGTTCAAACAAAAAAACAAAAGACAGAACTCAAACTCCCGATAAGGCAACTTTTCAATACCCCCTGAGCTTTGACGCCTGTCAGATTTGACAAGTGTTCTATTTTGCAGGAAACTGAATTAGCCAGCTTTCAAAACCCTTTTCAGGGGTCCATTTCTTGCCTATAGGGAACACTCGGAACATTGAGGGAATATTGGAGCTTTTAGTGCCGAAATGCCTTTGAAACTGAAAAGCTGCTAATTCGCCTGAAGTTGATTTTAGCACCAAAAGTGCTGTATTTGTATTTCAATCTTGCTGTTCTGGTTTGATTTTAGAGTGTACTGATCTCAGCTATTCCTTGAAGAGATGCTTAAACTACTGAGCTTATAGAGATATAATATATTATCGAACTAACGACCCACAGCATGGAAGGCAGAACTACTACCAACTGAGCTGTGACGCCTGTCGCCTGTTGATTATTGTGCTACCACATAACAGCGCTGGTTTACAACAGAGGCCTATATTGACTACAGTGTAGTATCCGCCACGGCGGTACTTCCCTGGGCTTTTTTGTTCAGGTCATTGACATGTCGTCGTCGTGTCGGCGCCGGACAGTATGCATGTCCTTTGACTACATCCGGCGGTACTTTTCCGGACACACTGTTCCAGTTTCTTCAACAAAGAGCTCTGCTACTACTAGAAGTTAACAAAAAAGAACTATTTCTATACCACCACCGTGTGCAGATAAACTTAATAAAGGAGATAAAGTTGACTGTATAATGTTTGAAATATGTTCAAAACCGTGAAGTCTTCAAAGGGTAAGCACATAAATGTGACAATCGTACAGTAGCTCTACCATGAGTTTTTACAATTTATACCTACCTACTCGCTAGCGTCTGTAGTTAAAAAAATGTATGAAGATTTGTACAACGCCTCTAGCGGATAGTTGGGTACTAACATTCGTAATACTAATATTGACGTAACTACTGTAGTAAAGTCAGGCGATTTTACTGTGACAACTCGTAGAGGTACCTCTACCATGAGATGTCACAGTACAGATGGCGCTGTACAAATCTTCGTACATTTTTTTAACTACAGACGCTAGCGAGTGTAGTAAATATAGTATAGTAAAAACTCATGGTAGAGCTACTGGAAACGTAACGCAGCGTATTGAATTCACATTGAGTGCCACACGCCAGCTCGACAGACGAACATTGGAGCGTTTCAAAGTGATCCTTGTCATTTTATTGAATACATTTGATTGAAGTTTGTAGTTTGAAAAATACCACTTAATTTTAAATGGCGATTTCTGTTTATAACAATGTTATGCTTGCCCATGAAATGTGTCCTGTTAGGCGATTCTGCAACTCATAACTCTGAGATAACAATTACAAGCCAGGTAGTGGTAGTTTCATATGGACTATAGTCCAACGTTCTTGGGTATTCATCGTTCTTTGGTTTATTATTAACTTATAAACAAACTAGCTGACCCGTGCCCACTTCGTTGGGCAATATTTGGCCGCTTTTTCTACGATTCACTTTGCAAAATGGACTACCACGTAAAAGCCTTTTTATTTTTCGGTTTTTATATATCCTATGACACTCAGCAATAATGTGGCTATTGGAGAAAGAATTTTTAAAATCGGTTCAGTAGATCCAGAGGTTACCCCTTACAATTTAACAAATATACAAACACACAAACTTTACTTCTTTATAATATTAGTATAGATATGTAGGTATCTAACCAAACTATAAATAACATTTTAATAAAGATGCAAATTGAAAAAAAACAACCCCATTCATACAAATTGAGTGGGTTGTGACATGAGAGGGCTTTAATTAAACATTCCCAATCACTTTTATTATTCATATAATCTATACACTTTTTGAGATACATTTTTATTTATGTAAAAATGATTTTATTCACAAACTTACGACTATACAATATTTTCAAACTGTACATTGGCATGTAAAATAGATAAGAAACAGTTGAGCTATCTACAGACCGTTTTTTGTTATTTATACACAAAGATACATTTTTTATTGTTTATCTGTTGTACATAAAAGATCTTAATGTTACGTAGTACAAGTCTATACAGTTTGTCCAGTCCGGACGTACAATAAGAGGGTAATGAACAGAGTCACACCCAATAAAAGACGAAGCTCACAAGATATGTCCTCAATTTCAGTAGGTAATGTACTTTAGTAGGCACACACTTGAGGAGATAGGAGTGGTATCTCCTGCGAAAAGAACTTGAAAGGTTTTATAGTTCAGATGAAACAGTTTTTTTATAAACGGGATAATCACCATGATTTGTATGTTTGAATATTTCCCTATATTTAAATATTATATTAGGTGAGACAGGTCAGCTGACCGTGAAATCTAAACGATCGCTAAGTTTATCTCAACTTTTAAAAAAGTTTTCTATTTTCAAGTGTTTTGCAACTTCCCAAGATTACACACTAGTTTAGTGAAAAAACGTAAAAATATAGCAACTCTAACGGCCGGTTTCTCGAACGAATCAACGAAAAAATCAAACAATTATTATGTGTCAAACTCGGATCAATCGTGATTTGGGTTTCCAGAAACCGGCCGTTAGATTTTTAAGCAAAGTACGTTGAAGTACAGTAAGTAATTTCTCCACATATATCTTCACTACGTCGATTTCACGTTGTATTTACGTGTTATATCAAGTTTACAGCAGGTACTAGTGGAAATAGGCTTTAGTTGTGACGTCATTAATCAGAGTCTATCTTATGCCTTGATCACACGTACCGAGTAAACCGGCGAGACAGTGACGTATTTAAGATACACTGCGCGCTAACGCTGCAACGTTCAACAGTAAAACTGATGTCGACGCGCAGAGTATCTCAAATACGTCACAGTCTCGCCGGTTTACTCGGTACGTGTGATCAAGGCATTACGTCGGCATGCAGAATATTACTCAGTTCTAAATGCCTGGCTTAAGGTAAAATACCCCTTATTGCTTGATAAATTTGAATTATTTTGGCATTAAGTGGATACGAAAAACGTTACAAGATAAGTTTCTGTTGTGTACAAGTTTAGCTAAGTTGAAACTACATTGTATTGATTGTCATCTTAATTAATGCATATTAAGTAATTTTTTTTTTATTATAATATTCTTATGAAATTGATTTTTGAGATTTTAAAGCTTTTTATGGAAAAATACATCGCTTGAACTTTTCTTTAAAATAGCTTAGAAGAGGCTGTTGTATTGCGACGATAGTACCTATACGTAATTGTACTAAGAGGCACAATATTTACGCATAGTAAACAAACACTAAGACATATCCCAAGTTTCTATGATAATAATAAATTAGACTACAGAATAGTTTATATTGTATGTACTTACTTAATTTTTGACACAGTTTGCTACTTATTAAAATATAGTTTTACGGTCTGTCTCATAAAAAAGTTAGCGCAGACTTGATGTCTTCATTACCATACGAAATGGTTGACTTAACGTCAACGCTAACTTTTTATAAGATAGGGGGTTAGACTATTCTAGACAAGAGCATTTTATAATAAACATATTCTAAGCAATAAAAAATGAAGCTGAAACACAGATCAACAACAATTTAAACTAAGCGCAATAAATACCCATTAAAAAGGCCAAAAGTTACCCATTGTTCTAACATGATTCTGATAAGACTTAAATTCAAATCTTCCAACTTTTTCTTTTATTACAAAGTTCAGAACATCTACAGCGGCCTTTGAATTTTTAAATTTACTTTTGCGTATCTCAAAAGCCCTTTTTTGTTCTTATTTAAATAAACAATTGCCTAAAGATCTCAACACTTAGCGCTACATCAAAGAGATGAATTATTTAACTAAATTTCTAAAATGGCTTCCATTTTGATAAAGTTATATAACGTAAACAACTGTCAAAGCTGACGGCCCATAAATCATGTTAAAATAAATTACCGGTCGCTATGATTTTTTATGTTATTTTAACGGGGTGTTTGTAAGATGACGGTTGATGGGAAATGGCTAGCTGTCATTTTGACTGTTAAATTGTTTTTTTTTAACAAATCTTATGCCAAAGTAATAAGTGTCTGTATCACAAATTAATAATTTATTTTTTTGTTTTTTCAAAACATGTAAAAAACGTATAAATAAATAAATAAATAATGCTGGACAACCCACACAGCATCATCTAGCCCCCAAGCTAAGCAGAGCTTGTGTTATGGCTACTAGAAGACTGACATACATAATACAATAACATTACAGTATGTCTAAGTTGTTTTAGTAGGTAATCAGTAAAATCAGAAAAAAAAATATGATTCAATATCATTTTTAAGTAATGTAATCTACATAACATATCGTAAAAAAATATCGAAATATATTAGACATAATTAAACATTTTAAATATCAGATTTGAAACATTTAAAACAATAAGAAAAATCCTTCAGTATAGACACAAAAGCTTTTACGCCAGAGGGCTTAGAACAAGACACAAAAAGGGCGTGTTTTTCCCTAAATATAAAAAATTGCATATTTATTTTTAAATTATATACTTACAGCTGAAGACTAAAAGGAGCTTCTGAAGACTGACCTTTATAAAAAATATACAAATGTTTTGTCGATTACATAAGTAAAAGTATTTGAACATTCGACCTCGATCTTAAGTCTGCACTGTTCGTCATTTACATTTTTAAATAATGCCATGATCTGTGCAACATCAGTGTGGTCAGACTTAAAATATTAAGTCAGTAATATAGGACAATAATATCAATTATTTGCCTTTTTAGATACAAAATATGAAATAGCCGTTTGTACACCGGCAGAGCGTCCTGTCGACGACCGCGTCTTAGTGCCTTCAAAGTTTCACGGACTTCGGATTAAGTTAGCGGTCTGAGTGATGTCTTGTCTAAATAGATTATTAGTTTGAGGAAAAGACAAAAAAACTAAGCAACGACGCACATAATAGATATTATAACTTCATACCTTAAGTGATCCTTGTGATTTTATTGAATATTTTATTGAGATTTGGTTTGAAAAAAAGGTCACGCAGAGTATCAGTAATATTATATCAATACCTAGAGGAATAAATCTACTTATAACTTAAACTAGTTAGTTTTATATCTACAATAACATAGGTACGCACTAATAAGAGATCAATTAGCCTACAATATATTGTTAGTTTCATGTATCTGTGTTATAAATAGATGTTTAAATAAACTATGTCAAAGGATGAAGTATTTAACTGAGCACAACTGTGCTTCGGGCAGTGCTTAAAGCTTAGCTTTAAAACTAGTTTTAACGGTCGTTTAGCTAGGACAGCTTTAAAGCTACTATTGTTCGCTTAAAGTTCGTAAAGTTGGGTATAAAACTAAATATTACGCTCTTAGTGGTTAGCTAAGCTTAGCATGCTTCCGTGGTCAGTCTATGCCAGTCTCTCTAGTTGTGTATTTCCAAGGCTGTATTTCAAAACCAGTACCTCTACCATGAGTTGTCACAGTAAAATCGCCTGACTTTACTACAATAGTTACTTAAATATTTGTATTACAAATTCTAGTACCCAACTATCCGCTAGAGGCGCTGTACAAATCTTCATACATTTTTATAATACAGACGCTAGCGCGTATAGTACCTATATATAGTATAGTAAAAGCTCATGGTAGAGCTACTGAGCTCTAATTGCGCAAGATTGAGTATAAGCAAACGACTTGACAAACATGCTTTTATGCCGAGCTACATGGCTTGTTTTTCTAGTCAAGGTTGTAATATATCAAGCTAGTAAGCTAGCAGCTTTAGCTTCGTGTAAACTGGAGTAGACTCGTGACAGCGACATGCAATACGCGTCTGTTTTCCTCAAACTCTTACTAGGCTCTCAGAATATAAGTAAATCTCACAGCAAATTATTTAAATAAATAAATAATGTTGGACAATCCACTCAACATCATCTAGCCCAAGCTAAGCAGAGCTTGTGATATGGGTAACTACTAGAAGACTGACATACTTAATGCAATACTTTACATAGATAGATATTTTTTATTATACACATTAAATACCCAGAACACCCAGAGTAAATATTTGCAGATCGTACATACATTTATCCCAAGGCGGGAACCGAACCCGCAACCTTCCGCGTCGCAGGCGGACCATCGCCCACCGCGCCACATCGATCGTCAAAATTATTGATTTATTAGTAGTTTTTTTATAAAACTGAGTCATACACATACATCAGTTTGAAGCGATTGTTGAAATGCACAAGTAATTTGGAGTCTCGCCAAAGTTCCGAAGTTTGTTTTCACTTATCAAATAATTCTGGAAACTTATGAGTTTGCGTCAACAACTCGTTATTTGCATGTATATTTGTTCGAGTTATCTAGAGTGTGCAGAATTGGCTTCACAATTTTACTTCTATCATACTTTACAGTTTGCGAAACTAAGTTAACACGTGATTGGTCAAAAACATTTGTACAACCTAGATTACTTTTGTATATTACTATGAATGAAACATTGGTTACACTTATGAATTAAAAACAATAGATAGAGAAAGGAGGAGGGCTCTATAAATGAACAATTGTAAAAAAAAATCACTCGTTGAACAAACGTTATTAACCTAACCTTTTCCTGGACACGGGAGTGCGATAACCAACTAGGCCACTAATTCTGCTCAATGATTTACGGTACGAGCGACCGACCGTATCAAATCGAAGATTCTAATCCTGCTCGACTTAGTGACTTTTGGGATTTTAATATCTTCCTTACGAGCGTTAGGTTTAGGTTTAAAGAATTTTATTCACATAAAGACATATTAATATTATCACTTACATGCGAATAGTTATTTAACAATAGTATAAGTGATAGTATAACAATAGTATGAGCGTTAAGCGTTTTAATATAAATATAATACAATTTATATTAAAATACTGCAATAGGGCCTTGACTATTCTGCCCTAACATTTTGCTGTTTTACTTGATACGCAAGAAGAAGAAGCAGTTCTACTTCAAAGTGTGAAGCAACTTATGCCCTCTAGTCGTATAGTAAGTATCGCTCGAGTTTTAGCTTATGATTTATTACTTATAATAAACTGAATTCCGACCGGCGAGAGGTAATTATAGCCGGTGAATAATGATGATGAAATAATAAATAGGGTTGAGAGGGGGTGAGGGGGTGGGGGGTAGAACGTAACTAGTTCAACTCGTGATTTTAACCACATTCCGGAATGTGTTGATTTTGACGAAATATCACTGTCGAGTGGCTGTTGACGATTTCGTTCTCAGTGTCTGCCACTTTGATTCTTTAAATGAATGTTTATTTACAGTCGATGTTACTGAAATTATGTTTGCTGAAAAGCCATGAAGTGTTGTTGCATATTGATCCGAACTGAAAAAAAGAAGGACTACTTACTTTCAATTAAACTTTCTTCATGACATCATACTGTTGTTTTGTACAAAAAACTGATTGTCAAAGAGTAGATTTCTCTCACTTCCGCACTGTGAAAGCACAAAGAAAGAAATAAAAACAAATGAAAAGAGATAATATGAAACTAGCATTCAACTATCGTTGGATAAGTTTCAGCCGTCATATTTCGTGAATCTGCGGAGCGGAAAAGCAATAAAGGTGGTCGTGCTGACTCATCTGTATCTATATTATATGGTGCTTTGCGTTTAGCGTAGCGTGTAGCGTAGCGTGTAGCTTAGAGTGTAGCGTACCGTGTAGCTTAGAGTGTAGCGTAGCGTAGTACTTAACATTATAGGACGTGCAGTCGTGCTACCGGCGTAGTGTACAGTGCAGCACTTGACGTAATTTGGTTCTCGTTGCGCGGTTTGAAGCGTGAATCGAAATCGTAGCACATGGTGTATGTAGTATGTATAATGCGTAGCTTTTAGGGTAGCGCTAAAGATCACTTATAACCAGAGAGTCAACCATAAACGAATGGGGCAATCATAAACGTATCGTATCGGTAGCGAATCCAAGATACATCGTGTAGATACGGTGCAGTGTTACGCAATCTAGCTATTTAATTCATCATCAACCTATATCAGTCCATTGCTGGACTTAGATCTCTCCCTAGACGCGCTACTGAGATCGGTTTTCGGCTCTTCTCATCCAGTGTTTGCCAGCTACACTCCTTGTATCGTCGCTCCGTCTTGACAGAGGGCTTCCTACACTACGCTTGCCTAAACGCGGTCTGCACACGTTTGCTCCAACGGTTGTTGGTTCATCGGCAAATATGGCCGGCCCACTGTCACTTCAACTTGCTATTCTTTTTGTATATTCTTTGACGAATCCCTTTTTTGCGATATGATTACATAAGATAAACTATAAAAAAGCATATTCATCGCAAGGCCGTTAAATACATTTGTCACGTTCTTATACGTCTTCTGTTTATAAATATTCCATACATTGCAAAGCTCTCACGCCAGACAAATGCTTATAAGAAACGAAGCTACTCCATTAGTAATGCTATCTTGTTAAATATACTTTTGCTTTTAATGTTAGTTGAAAGAGCGTGTTAGCTGCCAGACAATTTATGGTGTCTTCTTTATACACTCGGATCGCAATCATAAGTAGAAAATAAATGTTAACAAACTGATGCAATGTTGCCAAAGCGGTCTAAATCTGGTTGCTAATTACCATTTCCTAGTAGAACAATTGGGCACATACACATCTTTTTTATGAGCAAATCATTATATACATATTTTCGTATTTTAAATACAACAGAGCTACAGCTGTTAGATCAAGATATTTTTTCTGTACTGCATTTTTTCTATACATATTCAGAAACAATATGTTGAAATTATAAATATCAAGCTAATTAAGTACACAAATCTAGCGTAAAGGTTGGATGGGTATTGATTAATGGTAATAATGGAGATTAATGGGTCTCATGTATGTTATCTGTCTTCTCGCTCCGCTCTTAACATCCAACGGTGGCATTCAAAATCATTACATAAGTTTCAGGAAAAGGAATTTCATAAAAGTCTGAAACAAGCAAAAGCAAATAAATAAACATTGTTTTCGGCCTTTGGGAATGAGCTTTGGAACGTCATAAATAAAGTCCCAAAGTTCAGGGATCCTGACAGAGATCACGAAAAATACACGACATTTTTTTACATAAATGCTTTGTACCTTGAGGGAAAACATGAGACACAGCTTGCCGATACAATATTGAGATTCAAAATTAAATTATGCTCAAAGAATATGAAGTGGATACTTGTGGAGGAGTAAGTGAAAGAAATTGCGTTTTCTATCGCAAAGTATATACCATTTTGGCTAAACTTACTAGAAAACTGAGATGAAAATTTTCATAAGCATCAAGACTGACAACTTTCCGCTCGCTAATATACATTTTACCTATCAAAGTCAGTTCCAAAAAAAAATTTTTTTGCTTTTACAGATTTTTCAAGGAATTCCATTAAACCTATAAACCACTCACTAAACTTGGGGGGGTTTATAAGTAAACAACAATACGAACCACATTTTTGATAAAATAAATGGAGAAAGCGTGACATAAATTGAAATATTTCATTAGTTTTTTGTTATCTGTAAAAACCACTAATCAAATAATAATGATTATATTTTGATGAAATATTATCGATATCTAAGACAGATTATCGTTTAGTGTAAATTGTTAACGGTGTTCTTCTGTAGGTACTATTAGGCAAAAGTGGGCAAAACCATGAGCCGGGTCTTTAATTTATTATTCATCAAAATGATTTGCAAAGAAAGTTTAGAATACGTTTGATCATCCTGCCGACAGCTAAATAAATACTTTTGGGGATAATTTCAGGAATCTATTATCTTTAAAGTAACCTTCAAACGACGCATTGTTGTTTCTCGCAGAAACAACCGTTTTTGAATGTTGCATATTAATAAGGTGAAACAATATAAATTCAGATGTATTTTATGAATCAACATATTTTACTAATTAAAATCACAAGGGTACCCTTAGCGAATCTAAAAGAAGAGTAAGTGCCAGGGCTTCACCTAGAAAGTCACCACAGTAACTTTTGTGTGAAATTAGTTATCACTCGTAACATATAAGTTTTCATCAATATAGCACACCGTATGGAAACAGCCTACAAAATAAATGATATTCGCGATCACGAACTCGTCGTTTCAAACTCCGTGGTTATGAATTATTTCAACAAAAAATATTAAAACTGTACCTATAAAATTGAGAGCGTGTCAATCGTCTAGTGGCAATCCTGCTCTTCATCTTGAGTTCGTGGGTTCATATACGTCATACACTTAGAGTGTGCGCACACCGACGACAAGACAGTAAGACAGATTTTTTACGTCAACCCGACAGCCATTGTTAAGCTTGCCTTTAAAAGACTTTTGGTCGTCGGTGTGCGCTCTCTCATATAGTCAGTGCACATTGTATAGTAATCAGATTTTATTGAGTCTTCTCGATCTCGATATACTAACTCTTTATACTAATGCCTGAAAAAGATAGGTGACAGTTTAACCCGTAGAAAAAAAAGTATTAAAAATAAAATAACATTGAAAATAAAGCATTCACACGCAACTTAAATCCGATAAAAGTATTACAAGAATCAGGTGTTCACTTATCGATAAATCTTTCATCAAAAGATTTTATTTAGATATTACGGTAATAGGCTACAAATTACATTCATTATATTACTAGGACCAATCAATGTAACACTTTGATAGAAAAAAAGGCGGGTCATCAAATTCCACTTAAAAATTAAAATCGTATTTGTCTTATCTGTGCGAAAGTAGTTTGATCAGACGTTTTCACGAATTCAACAACACGTTTTCAAAAATCAAGCTAAGTTCTGTGTTTTACTTTTTTTATTGTGTCTGACCATATAAACAAAGAGGCCGAACATGTGACACAATTTTTTTTTATTTCTCCAAAATGTTTATCAGCGGAATAGTATTCTACTAGCATCGACTCTCACATTTTTCAGCACACCAGAACTAATGGCTTAAGAAGGCTTACTAGAATGGGATAAATGGTTCCAAATGTGTGGACGTGCCTCTCATACACATTCCTACAGAACATAATCCCGAGGAGCCCTTCTGGACGCGAAATTAACTTGGGAATACGAATAGTACCAATAATACTTAACTTATTATCGTCTGAGGCTTTCTTTTCGTATTGTTATTGTTATGGACGGATTTCCAATAAAATGGCTATAAATATTATAAAAAAAATCATTAGTTTATTTCGTAGACGTGTGATAATGCCCTAATTATTACAATACTGTTTACATACACTAATACTTATATCAACTAAATACAATACAAATTTTGAATCACAGCACTGTAAATAATTCAGACAAGATGCAAAGGTCTTTGTATGCAAAGGATTTTAAAACTAAATTCTCTAAACTTGTAAAAACAAAATGTAAAGTTTTTTATCTGCAATCTAGTACCCATTATATGCTTTGCTTAGTTTCAAATTAAAGCATATTGTGTCCACGGATTTATTTATATAATAATTATCACCAAAAGTGCTACTATATGTAATGTCATTTTAACACATCAAAACTCATCAATGCTTGAGTTTATAGCGCTCGTAAACCTTGGACTGTACAGATAAATGGACGTGGTTATAATAATGTGCGAAACAACGGCCTCAACGGCCACATTACGCCAATCTAAATTGGCTGGTCCGATAGCCGAATCTCCGGTCCTGAGGTTCAACTTCCTTCCTTCCCACAATCCCAGCTGTGTGTACCACGTACAGGGTCGGAAGTAAGAGTGGATTATGTAAAAATGGTGGCTCCAACCACTTCGGCTTAGACCCCAAAGGATTTTGTACTCAGCGTTATGACGTTGATGTTTTTTTGATGGAGTTCATCAGTCATTGGCCCTTACCCTTCGTTCTGGAGCGGAACCAATCTCGATTTGAATCCGTTGGTTACCGCTAAACTGATTTGGGGATCGATGTCAAATATTATGTAAGTTATTTGATATGAAAATACGTCTGAGACATTCATGTTTGAGTTGTATTTCTTTTTTTTTTGTGTATAAAAGTTACAACCATTGTTTCCATACATTAATACTTGCTGCATTTTTTTATATTATCTTCAACGCTTTTATTAGATTCCCATTTCAAAACATCTTGATACAAAACAATAAACATTATTTTGTTATTAATTTAATTATAATTAAGTTATTAAATTTCAAAATGTCTAATAAACTTTGTATACAGTACGCTATTAAGTTTTAGCATATTAATTTTCTTTCTACGTATGTTACAAAATTATTTATTTAAGTAGTGTTCTAATGTATCTGAGTGATATTTCTTGTAACGCGGCACCGTGGTAGCGCCCGAGATGGATTATGATGAACGACATGTACAATGACAGGTGACATAAAGGCAGGTTTTCATTAATCCAGCACTTGTCAACTAGGTGACGGCGTCGCTGACAACACTCACAATATAAAAACACATTTTATTATTTTAGCTTTAATGAGGTTTGTATTTTCATAGAACTTAAAATAGTTATCGCGTTATTAAATGTATGCAAATCGCTACTCTACTTTGTCAAAAAACTCTAAGTTAAAAAGTTTTAAAGGACTACCATTAGTATAACTGAATAACAGGAAAATATACCACAATTTAAACTTTTCTGTAAATACCAAGAATGAGTAAAAAGCTAAAATAAAAAGTGTTATATAAATATAATTTTAATTACCACGAATCCAAGAAAAAGCTATTATTCATCCAGAATTGTGTTCTACTCAGAAATATTGCCAATTAGCTTATTAGTGGCCACTTCCGGGGGAATTAAACTCTTCCATTAATTGCCCGTGGGCTTACGGCTACAAATCATAAATTTAATGAATCTTTTATCCATTTTCTGAAACGTTTTTCAATGATGGTAACTCCAGGTGCGCCCGTTGCTAAAATGCTGCTCGATTTTTTTATGCAAAAAATTATTTAATCTCAGTACAAGCTTGTACTTCAAAGATATGTTTAGCATACTTAATATGTTTTGAATAATTTAAGGTCTGCGAATACTGATGTACTTATCAAACATACTTTACTTTCAAGAACACCTATAGAAGATTAATTTTTAAATTATTCATAAATTAACTTATACGAATTTTTGAATAAGAAACAAGATTTTCTGTACAAGCGTAGAGTGACACTCGACCGGATATGAGGGAACTATGAGAGTTCGCCATTTCGCTTCGGAAACATAAAGGCGGAAGCTCGAACACTGCGGACCGGAAATGGTCTGGCTGCACCCTGAGCTAGGACTCACATGGTGTGCCTTTCATTTCCGAACAGAAGACATTTGCAAATCACTTTCCGAAAATAGTTTTTGTGGTCTCATTTCTGATTCCTGATCGATTCGGTGTCAGACTATATGTTATCTACACTATACAGTATTTCTTATAATGTATTTATACTAAAAATATTTTTTACTTAGAATTTTCACTTACTTTATACCTAGGTATAACTCAATTTATCATTTTCTTGATCTGTCAAACGAATGTCAATAGGAAAATATTGTTTAAAATCAATATTCGCCGCTCACATCCTAATTAAAAATTTGTGTACTAATATATGATATGAAGTATAAACAACTTCCAAACCTAATATTGGGTAGTAAAAATAATAACACAATATACAATATCATTTCTTTTTCAGGTAATGTACTGCCCACCGCCGTACAACGACGGCATAGGTCGTCCACAAGCGACAAAGACCACTCGAACGGGAAACGGAAACTCGTGTCATGACATCGTGTGAGGCACGGCCCGCGGCCGCCGCGGCACGGCGGCAACTGAAGTGTGAGAACGCGCCCTTAAATTAAATACTGAAGCCGTTCCGCACTATTTGAAATTCGAATCTGTTCTTTTCTTTTTTTTTATTGGTTGTCGATAATTTAACCTCTTTTGTAAATAACACTTTGTTTTTTTTTTCGATAAAAAAGCTGATGTAGTGTAGAATTGTGTAGGTTATTGAATTGTGTACCAAAATATTAAAATGTACGTGTAGATACTTCATGTCGGTTTATAGAAAAATATGTCACAATAAGGTAATATAAAATCAATTTTTCTCGCTTATTTCTATATTTTGAGCCCAAATGTAGAAATGACTGACAAAACATGTAAAAAAAAGTATAGCTATATTACATCGAATTAGATAGTTGTATAAGAATTAGATAATAAAGTTTCAAAGCTTTCTGTAAATATTTGTTCACAATATTGTTTAATATTACAAAGACTATAAATACATTTAAGAATACTTAATACGTGTATCCAAGATACAGTATTTATTTGAAGTTTTGTAGTATAAATATGTATTTAAAATTAGGAATATTTACGTAAACGTATGTTAATTAATATAAATTTCAGTACAGTTAATGTAATACGATGTTATTCAAGTGTTATCACGATATTGTATCATGCTTTAAGAACTCAATGAATAATAAATGTTTTTATACAAAAAGCCTTGTTTTATTTATTAACTTTAAAACAAGCAATGCCTAACATAACACATAACAAACGGAATATCTAAGTACCCAAGATCTTCTTAGCTAGTTTTTGGCCAAAATTAGAAAGTAATTTTTACTAATTACTTTGGCGTCATAAACACAGAAGCTTTATTTATAATTTCATAAAAGCATCAAAAGAATTTAGCTTATTTATTATAACTAAAAAAAGCATGATTTTTCTATCAGGACAACATCGATAAAAGATCAGAATTTTCACAGCGTATTAATTTTCAACGAACTTTGAATTATTACATAGGGATCGAACCTCCGACCCACTACACCCACAGGGCTACTACCAACTGAGCTGTTACGCCTGTCAACTGTTTGTGCATCCATTTATAAATGTCAAAACTTAGACAGGTGACCTAGAAAGTCTCTGTTCTGATTTATTTCACTATACTTTTCTCACCATCACCTCTAAAGTCTAGCTGAAATGTTTCTCAAATTATTTGTAGACTTCCTAAGTCACACTAACTTGCAACTTATAAAGTTTATAAGCCTATGCTGAACTAAGTTAACCTAGCTAAGGCGGAGTTGAAGTTAGTAAATCTGTTTAAAATGACTTTGCTATTCTAGACGTATCAACTGAAATTTATAGCGCTTTGCTAACACTGTCTCTAGGGTTCATTTGTCTTTATAGCTTCCCGCCAAATACGACAGTTAATTGCCAGTACCAAGTGTTTAAAATAGCTTTTCCGTAGCTCTACCATGAGTTTTTACTATACTATATATAGGTACTATACACGCTAGCGTCTGTAGTTAAAAAAATGTATGAAGATTTGTACAGCGCCTCTAGCGGATAGTTGGGTACTAAAATTCGTAATACATACTAATATTTACGTAACTACTGTAGTAAAGTCAGGCGATTTTACTGTGACAACTCATGGTAGAGGTACAATACTTTTCTTCTTTTTTATATCATGGCGTCTGTCACTAGGTACGACAAGCACAAGTCAGTGTCAAATGCTTATTTTGAAATTTATCTCAGTCAGGTCAGTCAATCGTCAAGACGACTGTCATTTGTTTTAAAACCACCATTTTCATGGTGGAGAATTTTCCTTTCAAAACGTATGGGAAACAAGTTCCATCATCACACTAGAGTAAACGGATAGGTACTGGCAGAATTGTGACGATTAGCCACAAAAAAAGAAAAAAAACTAAAGGAAACGAAGATTTATTGTGACAGCTAGCTGTCCTACGCTAGACAAAGGCTCGTAATATGCAAAAAACTCACGTATGTATGTATGCGGAGCTCAAACAGATTTATTGATACCTCTATTCTGGATGTAAAAGCGTTAAATTATAGATATTTTTTATGAAGTTTTTGATTCTTTTTTATGTGCGTACAAAATGTGGGGAATGCGGTGCCAAAAAACATTATTTAGAACGTTTTGACAGAAATATAAATATTTCAATTGATAAATATTCATGGATATTTCACACATCACACTATAGCCCCAAACTATGCACAGCTTGTACCTACTATATTGAACAAGATTGCTGATAGATTAAATACTTATATAAAATAAACCTAGTAAATATACTAGGTATCAGATTTACCGCGAAGAGGTTTACCGTAGGGGATACAATCTAAACCGATTTAGATTTGTTAGAAAACCTATTTTATTTTATATTACCACTTTGTCAAGTTTTTAAATTGAATTGTTTTTACTTGTGCGTAAAAAAAGTAAGTTGTCGGCATTACATGTACCTACCTAACATTTAAAATTAACTTTTTTTAAAGTTATTTAGTTATTTCTATCAACTCTGCTTTTATCAACACGCACCTGTTTGGTGCTCATTATTAGCTCTTAATACTTTACGATGTAAATAGGTAAGTACGTTAGAATTCGCAGATATTTTTGAGCAATTTTTCCCAACACATTTTGCTCGGAACAAAATACAGATTTAAATTTAAACGGTAAACCTAACTGTCTATATATACCGGTATTAAACGTACTCGGCCAATTCCCCGAATAATGTTTTAATTGACTCTTAAAAACTAGTAAAGTGCAGTAGTTACGTCGTTAGCTTTATCGAGACTTGGCTCCGGGCCAAAATGTCGGTACAATATACCTATTAAAACCGTAAAGATGGCGCCACCGGCAATGTAATTCTAGTGCACTGAACAGGTGAGTGTGAGGAAAATAAATGTTATTTCATGAACTTTGTGGAATTTGCTCAAACTAAATGTACTGGATGAGCGCCTTCCGCTATTCTGTAGAGCTATGTAAACGGCGACCTGAATACCGGTGAATATTTAGAAAAAAGTAATTTTTGCTCTTGTCTTCCGCACTTTAAATACACAATTCGAAACCCTACAGTGCTGCGGTCTAAACCTAAGTAAGTATTACACTACCCAATGAGCTGAGCACTAATTAAAATTGCACACTAGCAACAGATGATCGTTACCTACATACTTTTCAGAGAAACAATCAAACCAATCGTCTTGGTAAATATCCCGTTTTTAATGAAAACTACGAAAAATAGAATATACCTAGTAAATAGGTATGTTTGTATGTTGTACCTTTACTCCTATTGTAATAATATAACCTCCAGATTTCAAGAAATACATTGTTACATCTTGTAAAACACAAAATTAAAATAAAAGATGTGAACCTAAACCTTGAAAACATAATTAGCTAGCCAAAATTAATGTCTACAAAATAAAGAAAGAAATAACAAAAACAAATCTGTCATTTTTAGATAGTAATTACAGATAACAACTGAATCTGATTAAATTGGTCAAAAACTGTAATTTATGGTTTAGGTCGCGTGCCGAGACACTTTCCTAAGAAATAAAGGTTACAAGCTGATAAGATCGAGCTAACTTTCTTTATATACCTAAACAATCGATATTTATAATGCTCAGATATATAGACCTAATAACATGATGAGAGATTTAAACTACCTATTAAATAGTGAAAATCTTAGAAGATTCATGTTATTTTACCAAGAGATCATCTAAGATTTATAATATAAAGATAAGATTTACATGAATAATTTTTAATTATATTCTGTGTTACAAACCATTGTGTGAAACACTTATTTTTTCGACTACACACACATACCCAAAATGAGGTTTTACTTTTTAACAAAAAGTTGTTTCAAATCGTTGTATAGATGAAGCTTTGTCCAAATTATAAACACACCCTAACAGTGTTAATTATTTTAATTTTTAATAACCTTACGATAATGAGAGAGGGAGAAAGAGGAAATATTAAATGAGTTCTACTACTGAATCTACGTCATGTTTACTCGTGACGTCACGATGGTGATTAAACTCGATTGCAATGAAAGGAGTGCAGTTTACAAACACCGATCTAAACTTAGACGTATAAACCCATTGTGATCCAAATACACCGATTGGAAATGATTGGTGTACCTACAGCTGCTCTGAAATAACGGTTAGGTGGATTATGTAAGTATGAAGTAGAAAGCTGATGAAATTAGCTATAAAACATTTTTTATTTGAAATCTCTAACTTCTATAGTTTAGAAGAAAAATAAATTCTAAAAGTGTGATACTTAATTTTGCAGGCCTGTGTAGTATAACGTGAGCTCCCAATCATATACTTAGTGTCAACGATTATTTATTTCAGCTAAAACTGGCAATCAGCTAGACCGTAAAGTTGATGCGATTTGCAAAGTTTATTTTAGCCACAGTTGAAAAAGTACCTACCTAGTTATTATTTTTTATTTTTGGTAAAATCGTGTTATGTCAACTGTTTGACTGACATATCTAAGTTACGTGTCACATTTCTAAGATAAATAAAGATTTATGGAACTGGGAAAGAATCTACGACTCCTGCAGCTCGTTTGTGTCAAACATTTTATAGCAGCTGTTCGTAATACATATTTATAGGGTTCTGTACCTAAAGGGTGGGTCCTAAGGTCCCGCTATTACTAAGGCTCCACTGTCCCTCTATCTGTCGGTTTGTCCGTCACTAAGCTGTATGCGCCGTGATAGGTAGAGAGTTGAAATTCACAAATTATGTATTTCTGCTGCCGCTATAACAACAAATGCTAAAATACAGAACAAAAAAAATTTAAAAGGCTCTCATAAAGAAATTAAGATTTTTGGTATGAGACTGAATTATAAAAAAACAATGCAAACAGACTACAACTAAACGTATTTTTATAATTGTCTATATGTACTTATTATAAAAAAACACAAATCACAAAGATCTAACAAAAAAATAAAAATAAATGCTATCTCTCAAATATAAACAATGGGGTATCAATCACGCATAACCGATTTATATCCTCCTTAGATTTTTTGGACACTACTTAAAAGATCGTGTGGATGGCTAAAGAGTAAACTAATTCCATTCTGTAGGTATGTATTTCGCAAATCCAAATGATCTATGGAGAAAAGACGAACGAGACGAACGAAGTCACGGACGCCAGCTAGTTTAAAATAAGGTTACGGCGTTGAAATAATTCGCTGTTTATAATTTAAATGTATTAATTTATGTAAGAAACTTTGAATCATAAAATTATCATGATAAAGTTCATTTTACAATACAAGCTGGGTTATAAAGTTCCCGCGCTGGCCACAAATAAAGTTTTGTAATATACGCGAGAACAAATATTGTTCACAAGAACTTTATTTGTTTTCGAAATATTCCATCTCTTTCTTTAATCTAGCAATAGAGTACGTATGAAAGGGACGTAGGTATAAGTGTTCGGTTTGTGATATGTTCTGGATCTTACGACGACTAAGAAAAGGGCTTCAGGTGTTAATTAGGTAATAATTTTAGGTTAATTAGGTGCTACACGCGTTAATTACAAAGAAAACTGAATAAAGGTAACTGCTTTACGTCACACGAGAAAAACTTCATGTCTGCCCTTTTCAGAGCATTATTCTATCAATATTTTGGTTTTGCAGAGCTTGGCAAAAGCCTCGAGTCATAAACCTAGTCTACTTCATTTGAAAAGTCTATCTTAAGAATAATATGAGGTGTCATATCTCGCATAATATTCACTACCTATGTGAAGTTTCCAACAATCTTACACCTGGATTAGAATAAGAATAAGAATAATTTATTGTAAAACTGTGTACATGAGATCTAACTTATAAGTATGTATTGTTTCAACAGTTTACCCATTTCGAGTGAACAATTTTTACTTAATATAGGTAACATACCTATTATTTATTAGGTACCTATTACCTATCTCAAGATTAAAATATATTATTATTATAAATATATTAGTATATTATATTAGAAGATCATCCTGTCAATGTCTTGTCAGCTGACGTGGTATTTGTATTATCAGTTTGACATCTGTCAGCGCATACAGCCGTGCTAATGAGGTCGTAATCAATTTTGCGGAAGACAAACTATGATGACAACACTCACCATGTACCTACTATACAGTACGTACTAGCCGGCTATATGAAAACTTAATGTTATTCAAATTATTATGTTTTCGCCGTTTCGCTGCAACATTAATTAAGTAAGCAAAAATAAAGAAGTAGTGTTAAACAGTTAATTACTATATGATAGTTCTCGCCTTGGTATTTCAGGTTTTTTCGAAAAATACAAATTCAAACATAAATTTTGATATTTATCTTCAGGAATTAGAAAAACAGTGTAAGTGTGAAAGTTTCTTCAAGTGAAATAACCAAACGCGTCTGCAAGTATTCGACGAATCGATCCACTTCAAAGAAAATAATTACTTTAGTTTTTCTAGTCGCTGAAAGGTTGCAAAAACAAATTAACAGATGCTAAAGATGAATAGTCTACAAAAATACATAGTTTATTTTACGATTTATAATATTTTATTCATATTTTTACCTAATATCATCGAGTGGATTCTTAATTAAACTTGTGGTTATACATTAAATATAATTGACTTTGTCTTTTACATAATAACGTCTAATTATAGGGTAAAATGAGACGTTAAAAAGTTAAATTCGCCGCACTTGTAAGAAGAAAGCCGTATTACACAAAAAGTGCTGGTAAATTGGATTTAAAGCAGAAAAGTTGGATGGTCTGTGTCAACAGATGACATGCGTAAGAAAGGAGTGACAATAGGACGACGGCCGGACAGTGGAAGAAGAAGACGGGTTTTGCCGACCCTACTTATAAGAGACATACCTACGTAGATGATATAATATTTATAGTGTTTGTTTCTTATTAGATAATATAACAGTATCTGGTATCGCTTCGAGTTAAGAACAGAGATTTATGTACTTATCAAGTTTCAGAACATCACAATAATTTGTTTTAAATTTTCAATGTTTTTGATACAAAGAAAAATTGTTTTTAAAAAGACGGTACTGAGACCATGGATTGGTTAAATCTAAGTATAACATAAAACGATCCACATCCAAAATAAGTTGAGACCCAAACAAGATAAGTTTCAAGGCACCTACATCTCCAATTAACTTGGCCACTTACACAAATGAACCCAAATTCCATTAGTCTCTTTATTGGTTTTGAGGAAGCCACCGGTTTGTTTGAGAAAACGACAAACATCATACAACCGTTATTATAATAAATTATAAATTAAATAATATTAATATTAATATTTAATTAATAATTTATTCACATAAGTTGATGGCAATATTATAATTTATTTTATTAATATTTTAATTATTATTTATAAATGATTACAACGAAATATTGACAGCCATCAGTCTTGCAATCACGGTTCAGATCACGATTGACATCAGTGACATAATTTGTCACGAGTTCTCGATAAAATGGTGTTTTGCTTTGTTTATTTTTGATTTATCGAGTAGGTAGTTATGTCAAATTGTACGAGTATAACATCAACTTTATAAAAGTTTCACAAAATATAATTACAACAAGTAAATAACAAAATACGAGCGTAAGCCGTACAAGGCACTCCGTTTGTTCACTTAATTAAAACCGTCTGTTAAGATTGATGACAATTAATTATGGTTTTAGTTACATAGAGCTTTCAAACATGCCATCTTGATTACGTATGTAACGAAATAATATATTACCAACGAGTATTGCCACTTCTCGGTAACCATTATTATAATTGTTATTAAAATAAAGTTATTTACTTTGATCACTGTTTTCATCTGTTGACAGGCGTCACAGCTCAGTTGGTAGTAGCTCTGCCTTCCATGCTGTGAAAGGTGAACCCACGACTCACAGCATGAAAGGCAGAGCTACTACCAACTGAGCTGACGCCAGTCAAAGTGCCAGTTTTTGCGCAAATAGTTAATTAAAATAGGGGTAATAAATTTCGTGTGCAATGTTTGGAAAACGTTGAGAATATTGTAGTAAATCAAATAATCATAATGTAGTTAATAAGGACATGTTACATTACATGTAGTTTTAAAGCTTTTATACAATGATCCCATCAGTTCAGATCAGATCGCTTAGCTTTCTATGATGTCGTATCGGTGTCTTGTCGGTTATAGAGTTGACGCCTTGACTTGGCTTTGTTAGAAGGGTTAAGAAATACATAATTCATAAATGAAATGTAGCTTCATTTCTATTTGTATTATTTATTGATTTATAAATATTTATTCCGTGATCTTTTTAAATATAAATTTACGACGAAAGGATTTCTCTACATTTTATGAGAATCACCCACTCACTTTGCATTCAAGGTAGCTGACTGAAAATGATTCATAACTTTTATTCAAATTACGTTTTTCCACGTATTTCTTGTTTATATAAGAATGTTTAGACAAAAATTACTTTAGATACGCACTTGCTGAGTTCGGGCACAGTAGCAGGTAATTATAATTTAAATTAAATAAAATTTTGTTAATCTAAAAAAATAATTTACAAGAATTTGAATATTTTGTTTTGAAAATAACATAGCACGGGTCAAAACTGATTTAATTTAATTTCTTATCTTTAAATATTATTTAAATTTCAAACCTTTTTCTGTAGGTTAACCCAGTATATTAAAACAATACAGGGTGACAAAGCCACTAAGAACTGTGATAAAATCTGATGTTATTTTTCCGTAATTTGTACATATTCGATTTACATGATGTAAGTATGTTTCGCTGCCGATTTATTTCATTGTTTGAATGGTAAATGTTGTATCTATTCTAATTATAATTTCAATCATTTCTAGCCATGAACTCCTCACAAGCCGTGAGCTTCATAAAGACGATTCAGCAGGCGTTCCAAGTCATCGCGGCCCTTCAGCTCACCGCCTACCTGTGGCCAGAACATGCTCATGTACAAGGTATACTACTACTATCTATTACTATCTATTACTATCAACATCTACCTGCTTTTATCCTGCACTGATTGGAGTCGGCAAAACATGTTTTCTTCTTGACACTCATTCGTCAACTTCTTTCACATTCACATTATCTTTCGAACTATCCAACCACTTCTTTTTCAGCCTTTTTCAACTTGTACCTACCTATATCCAGCCCATATTATATTAACTTGTTTTGTTATATAGAAAGAAAGACAGAAAATACATTTATTTAACCAAATCAGATATAGGTACATAGTTATTTTATATGCCTTTCTTCCCTCATCATTACATATCCATACCACGCTTAGCTTGAATTTTTCATCTTTTCAATAACATGCGGAAAAATCAAAATATATCAGAGGAAGTTTGAAATTACAATATTTCAAGGGTGATGTTTGAAGCGAAAATTATAAAATAACATTACAAGATGAAAAACAAATTAAGTTTTCATTCGTGATTTTGAATATTAATTTTACATAAATAAAGTTATATTGCGAGCAGCTCCGGCCGCTGCTCGCAATATAACTTTATTTATGTAAAATACAACATAATAGACAAGTTTACTGAAGTAATGCAATTACTTAAATCACTCATCATCATTCCCCTGCCTTTTTACCTCGCCAAATGGGGCCGGCACAACATATCCTCTTTCTCCACTCGCTTTTATCATTCGTCAGTTCTGAATCTACTCCTCTCAGATTCATATCCTCTTTCACACAACACAACCATTTCTAAAATCACTTAACAGAAACAAATTTCCTCAAATCTATAACTCGCCTAATATAGTTACATAGCCGTCTCTCTGTACACTTGGTCCAAATCTTTAATATTAAATTCCTCATATCAAAAAGTCCATCTTACTTCTATAAGATGTTTGTTTGAGATTTCTGATATCTAGATTGAACCCTGTGGTATCTCACTAAGCCTTCGGACAAAGCTGTGGATTCTAGAAATATTTTGTTGTTCATATTTTAGCTAGTTTAAATTTTAGACAATTTTTTTTCAGACATGACGTTCCATATTAGAAATTTCCGTGTGACAAAAAGTGAGTTTTTTACATTGCAGATGGAGCCATCTTCGATTTCATAGTGATAGGCGCGGGGTCGGCGGGCAGCGTGGTCGCGGGCAGGCTGGCGGAGGACAAGACGACCAGCGTGCTGCTCATTGAAGCTGGTGGAGACCCTCCTATAGAATGCAATGTAAGTTACTTCACACTGCGAGGACTTTCAGTAGCTCTACCATGAGTTTTTACTATACTACATATATTTACTACACTCGCTAGCGTCTGTAGTCAAAAAAGTGTATGAAGATTTGTTCAGCGCCTCTAGCGGATAGTTGAGTACTAAAATTAGTAATACTAATACTTACGTAACTACTGTAGTAAAGTCAGGCGATTTTACTGTGACAACTCATGTGACAGTTAACAGTGTAGTGTTCGTTTCAATGCGCGAACTCGAATACGAGTCACTTGATAGTCGCTTTTATTTGTGAACGAGTCACGAACGTTTTTTTTTTAATAATTATAAATGTATGACCACTTTTTTTAGTACTGTCAAATAAAAATGAAACATAAGGTGTATTACCAAAACGAATAAGTAAATAAAATTGATTAGTTTTGATTATAAATCTTTTAATAAGTAAAACTACCAAAATGTGTCAGTTTTACTGTAAAATAAGTTCAATTTTTCAACTGAGTAGGTACTACATGTTTACACAGATCGTTTTTGAAGGTGATTTTTTTCTTTTTTTAATTTTAATAAGAATTTTGATTAAGATACCTGGCAGAATGAGTTTAGAAGGCATTGGTTTATTTACAAAGGAATACCTTTTTACATGGAAAACAAGTTTTATTTCTTTTTCAGACTTATTAAAGCTGCCGTTTCAGCTTTTGTAAATATTACATTTCTTCTAATATTAACAGAAGCTACAAAATTAATTTATTTTTCAGATTCCGAGCCTTATGATTTACTTGGAGAAGAGTAGGCTGGACTGGAACTACACGACAGAGGATGATGGGTTCACACAGCAGTGTCACAAGGAGCACGTTGCTGATCTCATGCTGGGGAAAATGCTAGGAGGCACCAGCGGGCTGAACTACCTGCTGTATTCCGAAGGGAATTACCGAGACTACGACCACTGGGCCGAAGTCAGCAGCGATCCATCCTGGAGCTGGGATGCCGTCGACCTCTACTTCACCAAAGCCCAGAGATACAACGACGTTTCCATCTTCAAAAAATCCCCTTTCGGTAAGAAGGGCAAGCTTGGGATTTCAAAGGAGCATCGAGCTGACAACAGCACCTATATGAACGCTTTCGTAGAATTAGGACATAAAAATATCCCGGACATACATGGAAAACAGGTTCCCGGATACACCAGGTCATTATACACCATCGCTGATGGCATCAGGCAGAGTACAGCTTACTCCTATCTCAAGCCAATCAAAGACTACCCGAATATCCATGTCTTGAAGAACACTTTGGCTAAGAAGATAATATTTGATGATAAAAAGAATGCTGTTGGTGTAGAAATTGTTTCTGAAAGTGGGGAAACCATAACTGTCAAAGTGAGAAAAGAAGTCATTGTATCTGCTGGTACGGTCAATAGTCCTAAACTACTAATGCTTTCGGGAATCGGTCCCAAGGAGCATCTCGAGAGTAAAGGTATAAATGTTATTTCTGATTTACCGGTCGGAAAGAACTATCAAGATCACATAGCAGCGATTGTGATCCACAACATGACCAAGTTAGATGGCCCCATCAAGCCGCTAGATCCCCGAGAATACCCTGCACTAGTATTCAACGGTTACGTGACTTTAGACAAAAGTAAAGATTATCCTGAATACTCTACAGTAAGTTTTGTAAATTATGCTAAATATTTAGTACAATTTTGTACTGTAACCTATGGGTTATATGAAGAAATATGCGACGCTATGTTCGCGACCCCGAACACGAACCAAATGTTGTTCACGGTTGTGACGAACATTCGACCGAAGTCCCGAGGAGAGGTGCTGCTTCGCAGTGACGACTACAAAGATGCACCTATTGTTAAAACCGGGTATTACTCTGAAATGGAGGATCTAGAGAACGAAGTCAAGTACATTGAAGACTTTATTCGCGTCACAAATACATCGTACTTCATAGAAGCAGGAGCGGAACTGGTCGATCCAAAACTGTCGTGCTGCGCTGATAAAGAGTTTGGAAGTACGGATTACTGGCGCTGCTATGCTCTCTGTATGATGACGACCAGGAGACACTACGCTGGGACCTGCGCCATGGGATCTGTGGTAGATGGTGATTTGAAGGTCAAGGGGTTCAATAACCTTAGAGTTGTAGACGCTAGTATCATGCCCACAATAACAGGTGGCGATACCAACACACCTACAATAATGATCGGAGAAAAAGCCAGTGATATCATCAAGAGAGATCACAAGTTAAAATTATAAATAAACCTTTATCATTAGATATAACCAAATAAGATAACGTTCTTTTGTAATTAATTACTAACTAATGGGAATTTTGTTGTTAAGGTAACAATGGGAAAAGAGGTACTTAATATGATTTATGATTGTACAAGCACTTATATTTAGGTTTAAGAAATAAATTTTTATTACAAAATAAACTTATTTAATTGTGATTATAAATCGTTACAGAATGTAACGATTTCGCGGGTTCTCCAGCTTAATAAAATCTTACCGATAAAGTTCAGTGTTTCCTCTCAGTTTCTCCAATTTACCCACTCAAATCTCTAGTAGCAAACAAAGTTTGAAACATTTCCAATATTCATAAAACCCAATGAAAGTACTCTTGAAGAAACGTAATTATTGGAAACTCGCGATTTACGTTCCTATTTTCCAGGCAATAAGTAGAATACACACAAAATTGCATAAATGGTCGTTTCTCAAAACACTAGTGGGTACTTAGTAGGTAAGGTTTCGGAAGAAAGAGCTGCATCACAGAATGCTCAAACTCATGCTCCGCTTGGTGAGGCAATGCATTGTTAAAGGAAGAGGAACTCTTCTACGCAAATATAAAAATGTATTCTCAAGGTTGTAGGCAAATCCAAACCTTTGACAGTTTTGACACATGTAAACGGTTCCGCTATATCCATAGGACATACCCTGAGGCTCAAGTGTCTGTAACATTTGCGACATCATTAGGAAATTCCCAACGCCTGTCTGCTTTGTCTTTAATAAGATATGATTAATAGTCACTGAGTTATCGGGGAGTTTTCACACGTTTTTTTTTCATTTGAAAGAATTGTGCAACGCAGTAGACTTCGGTTGCGAGGAACTGGCACTTGGAGTCACCTTCATATAAGTGCTATAGTATCTAAATGATCCTTGTGATTTTACTGAATAAAGTAGTTTTGACTTTGACTTATAGATGATTTTAAACTATAACTAGGTACAGTTTTTTTTACTGAAAAATAGAACAATTCTACTTGAATATACTGTTATTTTGACAAAAATAAGTTAGTTAGGTTAATGCATAATATCCCATCCGTTGAGAGACCTACATCCAGATGTGGACATATATAGGTTGATGACGATGTTGATGAAAATCTCATAAGTCATAAGAAAAACTACCATTTAGCTATGTAAAAGAATTAAAATATGAAAAGAGTAGATCTCTCTTTGCAGAATTTTGATGAATTTCGACTTAGATGGCATTCCAGCAAAATTGCAATAGTGTTTTATATACACATTTTCTTAATTAACCAAAGTTAAATTAACAGAAATTCTTAGAATGGAATGTCACTGCTGGATTCGTATGTAGTCCGAATGTTTCCAAAACTCCATCAGAGTAATCTTTGATCTAATTGAACCGTGCATTGAGATTCTCAGAAATAAATATCCATCTGTCATCATTTCTGACTACATACGGAAAACATTTGAAGCTGTTAGACGGAATAAAATTATAATATAAATAAATAATATTTTAAAACGCTTGAATGCAATGATTGATAAATAAAATAAACAAATCTATATTACCTGAATTATTATTATCTTGCTTTTGATTGTAACAGATCAATACTTAGGCATTTGACGACCTATTACCCTATTACCTAGACGTTGATACCAATGATTGAATTCATTCAGATAAACTACTTACCAACATAGAACAAAAGTCATTATATTTATAAAATATAAACTAAAATGCCTAGCATTTATACACAATTAAAGAGATATAATATTTATTTGCACACAACACAAATAAATACAATCACACGAAAACAGAGATAAAATATACTAAAAGGTTATTTGTACACGACGTAAACGTAGTTATTTTTATTCTCTACCTTCATATATCAATTATAAGATTTTAAGGGTTTTGTTAGATTTTACAGCTACAAAACTTCCGTCATCAGATTTGACTACGCGCGTTATTAGGTACTTAATCAAGATAACTTTCGAGCTAGATTTGATAGGTTCATATTACAGCTTTCATTATTCAAACGAAGATGAATGTAAAGAACGGCAGAGGTAGAGCCTTAGTAATATTCATCTAAAACCTCAGCACGGATAGATATAGTTAGATTGCAAAAAATCAAGATATTTTCTAACAATACAGTAAAAAATCAGAGCGCAACCCGGCATTACATAAAAGTCCGCAATTTTGAATAGAACCTCCGTTCTGTATTCTGTACACGGTTCCAATACTTAAAGCTGGATTGGCGGTGCTCAGTCAAGGCACTACTGTTATGTGAATTTATACCGTGAAGAGTATACAAGTACTTTTAAAATGGGTTATTACAGCCGTGGAATAGGCAGAGGATCACTGTTATTGTATCATTTAAAATAAGGAAAACCTGTGATATGAGACTGCGCCGTCTGCTTTTGCATATTTTTATTCAGAACGAGAAAACCGAATTTTCATATTATTATAATATCTAACATTTTACGCATGTTACTGTCGTCGAACAAAAAAATAGCTATTTATCATTTTTGGCTCATTTAAATCGCTCCAGCTGTTATTTAGATGAGATCACGAAATTGAGGCACCACGAATTTTTCCTTTTTTTAATCCGCTGATAAGCAAAAAGGTCAATTGATCTTATGTTGCCAACATCGACGTTATATTACCCGAATAACACGGGAAAGGTGAAGTTGTAAGGGCAATTTATATTTTCTAGTTTGATTAATCAGGTGTCTCACAAAAAACGGTCGTTATAAAACGGCCAGATAACTATTTAAAACTAAAACTGAACACACAAACAGTTCCCCGTGCTTACAAACGGTCAACATTGGCTCTGCGTGTCGCTGAATAAGCTACGACCACATTTCACAGCATCAAGTTATTGATCACAAATATAAACACCCTGTACGCTCCAGGCAACTAAAAGCAAAGAAAATTATAGTTGGAACTCATTAACTGCGCGTCCAAACAAATAACAATAGGGCTATATTATAATAAATAAATATTCATCGACATTTCATAGATCACGCTCTATTCCCAAAATCCCAAACTAATCAAGGCTTGTACTATGAAAACTAGATTGCTGCATTGTTTTATTTATCCAGTAAAATAATAAATAAATATGCTTGGACATTTCACACTCTAGTCTCACAAAGCAAAGCTCGTACTATGGGAACTAGATTGCTGATAGAATACTTACATACATTTTTTTTGTAAAATCATACATAGTAACACCCAGACACAGAACAAATATTTATGGTTATCACACAAATATTTGTTCTGGGTGGGACCCACGACCAACAGCATGGATGGCAGAGCTACTACCAACTGAGCTTTGACGTCTGTCACAAAGAGTAAAAACAAGTAAAAACGTAAGCTTTTGGATATTTAACGCGGTATTCATAAACTCACTAAGATTTTTGCCACAACGAAGACAGTGTGGATTTACACGAGTCTAGCCTTGCCAAGCAAAGAGCTTAGGTACATACTAATCTCATAATCCCCATTAAAAATACAAACGATTTACCCCACCTTCGCATTTAGACCGGAATCGTAATTTCCTAAAAGGTAATTTATAGTGATTAAGAGGGAAGTAGGTACATAATTTATCGAATCGTGAATTTTAGAAAGGTCTCACTAACCTGACCTTTGACCTCTGCTCTATGAGTACAGTTCATTAGTTCGAAGGTACATTTAGGGATTAGCAAGTATGCTGTTTAAATATATTATTTCAAGGTTCTTCTAATCGTATGCTGAAAATAAATCAAACACCGTTAACGCATTCATCCAACATGCAAAGTTCAGTGTGGTTACTATTATAATAAGTTTTAAAATGCCCCCAGATTATATGACCTTTGCTACACTTATATCTTGTAATAGATACTCGCATTATTAACCGAGGTTTCTCAAATCAAATCAAAGTCAAGTCTGAGATTTTTTTATTCAATAAAATCACAAGGATCATTTCGAATCGTCTTACATACTAGGTGATTCTAGGTGCCAGTTCCACGCGACCAGAGCCTTGACGAACGGGCAAGAAACTTATATAGGTAACTAAGTTATGGAATAATCTCATAGCCCATCTAACCACTGCTTATTATGTATGCCTACAATGCATATAAGCTCAGTAAGCACGCCAATGTGATTTGCATTGCGCGGCGCTCTGGCACCAATACAGGTAGGTGGTATGTAGGTATGCTGAGGAGCCTTCAATGTACTTGTGATTTCACCAGCGCTCTTCAAACCGGCATACAGCAACGAGAGCATCATTGATTTGATATAGATATGTTGGTAGAATGAATGAATGAATGACAATGCTGAGAGGATACGTATAAGAGATGGGCAAACTTACTCCATCTAACAAAAATCTCAGGCACTAGTGTGTCTCGTTAGTTGGGTATGGGCAAAAATTGTCCATGAGTATGAGTCATATCGATTAGATGCGAAACTTTCCCGAATAAAAGTCTAATAGAGAGCCACTCAAAAAAAATTACCCCTACTACCTATGTCATCTACTTAGTATAAATAAATAGACCAACCTGTACTTTAATAAGGCTGAGCCATGTGTCCCTGATGACGTCACTGTGATCCCCCTTCACAAATATTGAGACAGGTTCGAGTTTGGGTCAGCACAAAACAAATAGTAACAGCTATTCTACTGATTAGATTTCTATTTTAGTGCTTCGGGGCTTCTTCGGTTATATTCGATACATTTTCAAAAGAATTATTATTTACTCTCATAATAAGCTTTGCATAGTTAAAGACTTGATGACGTTAGGTCAAATGTCCATGTCAAATGACCTATATATTTTCTCCCTATCTTATAAAAACTTAGCGTTGACGTCATCATTATGTACGGTAATTAAGACATCAAGTCTGCGCTAACTTTTTATAAGATAGACCGTTAATGTTTTACTGTAGTAGATACACTGTACCTTCCATAAAATGAACTGAACAACAACAAAGAACCCTACACTTAAACTAAAGACGGCGCACATAAAAAACGAAGTTTAACACACTGACTTAGATACGGATACCCCGACTATCAAACCGCTGCCACATTATGTTTCTAGAACCAAAATCCGTATTTTTATACTCCTCTTTTCCGGAAAATCTAAGACTTTTTAATCCAGCTGTGGCATAAAGATATGATGACAATTATACGCTCAATATCTCGTAAACACTCCAGCAGTTCGGAGTTTCGTGTGAACAATAAAGTTTACGCTCCCGGGAGCACATTTCATTCGCGCTTGAAGTCAGCGCTCATAAAGTTGCATCACCCAGGTGTCCAGGTGGGCACTGTCGTGGAAACAGCAGTTTCTAGCTGGAGCTGAACTTTATCATTTATCTGACACACGAGCAACAGTGTAGGCGATTAGCAAGTGCAAAAGTGTGTTATGTTGTTCGCTATAAAAGGCTTTGACATAAAATCGTATACCTACCTGCAGCGTAATCTCCCTTAGGTATTCTATGACTAAACGGTGACATACAATCTCGTTTGTTTTAGTTATTTGATCCTGGCGAGTTTTCAATCCGTAGTTTACTGTCAGGTTTATAAATAAACGCAAACTGACTGTCATTTGTTGATACAACAAAGCATTTTTATTTTCATTATTTTTCTAATGCTTCGGCTACATAAGCGGGCGAATATTCGTATCGTGTTGGCGCGACAAAAACATCGTGTTCGGGTGTAGGCGATCTTCTTGTCTAAATACTACGCGATGACACGATGTACCCGGCCACATACATCGCGTTAACACGAATATTCGCCGTAGCGCGCTAATGTGGCCCCAGCATAATGAGTTCTCAATGATCTAATTTTGACGTCTAATTTTGGTGGAATTTTAATTAACAATACTTGTACTCGTAATGTATAAACCGATAGAATATAAGAGCATTTATTTCAGATGCCATATAAAACAAATAAGACGACTGATATGATATGATTTTTTAGTTACCTAATTGTCTTTGACTGAAATTGACCGATATGAATAAAAGAGAATAACAGATGAAGAAGCATAACATCTAGTAAATCGTACCACGTATTGATTTTGATGTTCTAACTTGCTGATAAGCACGTCTTTTATTATTTTTTTTACGCATATTTGTTACTAATACTATTCAATAATAAACTTTTGAAATTCTATCAAGTATTTTTCTTGTACATTAAATAATTTGCAACAAAAAATAATCAGTCAATTTTAAGAATTTCTCTTGTATAAGATTATCCAGTCTGCATACCCCGGAGTGGCCCGAAGCGACGTCGTCCATAGCACCTGGATTTTCCACTAAATTGACGTCGCAATACTTTACAATGTTATTTTGTTAGAAGCGCTCTGCTTTTCTGCAGCCTTTACCAGGATTTATCAGGATAGTGGGTTGGACAAATCTGCGTAGGATGTGATGAAATGAAAAATCTAAGCTGGTGATTCTCGTGGTATTTCTCTTAATTAAATCGACTCATTGATAAAAAAAACTATCCGGGGTGGGTACATTGTAAGTGCTGTATTTTTATACGCAACTTACGCTAAAAAGATTTATTTTGAACACTAACGGCCGGTTTCTCGAACGATGATCAACGAAAAAATCAAACAATTACTATGTGTCAAACTCGGATCAATCGTGATTTGGGTTTCCAGAAACCGGCCGTAAGTGTAAGCCGTAAAACTGTACACCTATTTGTTTTAAATAGACGAACGGGATGGATTCATGTATGTGTGGATAATGTATGTTACTATTTCACTCAAAAACTACCAATGTGATTTAATGAAACTTATGTTATTATAACTGTATAACATAGTTTATACATCAGAATAACTTATTAGCCTATTTATAAAGACATTGTGCGAATTGTTAATTAAATAACGATAGAAAATTGAAGTCGCGGGCACTAACTTAGAGAATGCCTCATTTTGTAACAAAAAATAGGGCAATCAATATTATTCTACGTTCATGTGTATTTTGGTAGATATATACATTATTTGTCTTTTGTGATTTGAATGGCATTTCTAAATCCTGTTGATGTATTCATTTTTGTCTGAGAATTTATCTTCAAGTTTTCTCAGAAGATGTCACCGGTTCTTCAAAAGGTCTTTGATGGAGAGGTTAAAAGGGTCGTCGACGTGCTGGGTGGGCGTGCAGCCATGGTTACCGTAATCCCTCCGTATCCGGTGGGCAGTCGATTGTTTACTTAGAGGACGTTGAGTTTGTACAGTAAGGGCCCCCGCAAACTGCAGACTTTTTATCGGCCGATTGTTTTGTCGGCTTCTTAATCAGTATGAAGATGTATGCAGATGCGCACATTACAGTGATTCAGTCTTTATACTGATTAAGAAGCCGACAAAAGTATCGGCCGATAAAAAGTCTGCAGTCTGCGGGGACTCTAATTCTTAATATTTCTTGTCATTTTACTGGTAAATCTGAGTAAATAAAACAACACTAATAACACTTGCCAAATCAGCTGCAATATTTTATCCTAGTGTAACAGTGTGACAGAAAGTATTCAACAAAAAGTAGACATTACAAATAGAAAATAAACCTCCTGTTAATTTTGAATAACAACCGTATCTAAATTAAAGGTTTACTTACAAAATGTAATAAGCGTTCTTTGAACTGGCTTATGAAATCTTAATTAAGTTTTTTGTTGAATACAAACTGTTGTTTTGTTTCTGTAAGTCTCGAGACTTGTGATGCTGACAGTACTTGCATTTTGTTTAAATGTTGGCATGGCGCCATTTTAACGATAATTAATTACTCAACCGTTATTCAGCGTTGAGTTATTATATCCACAGTTAAATTTTACTTAAAACACTTAAAAACCTTTCTGGTGTTAAATTTTAAGTGCATTTGGTAACATTTTGCAGAAGCACCCTCAAGGACCTAATACGAAACTTGTTTTTTTGAAACTTATAAAATACGACTAAATATGACAAAACTTTTTATACAATATCATTAGTGTGAAGCCCATTAGTATTCCTTGTTTATCTGATTACGTCTTTAACTTAAAAGAAATCACTCATTTAGCGATAAGACTGCCCATTTTAAATATATTCGGTTTTCGTGTGTAAATTCGGTACCTACTTATATGTTGTGTCTTTATTTTATTTTTAAAGTGCGCGATAAATTCATTCATTCGAGATTTCAGAAATCATGCTCTTCATATTGTTTATGGAAAAAATGCAATTTAACCACATTTATCATAATTAACCAAGCCGTTATCTTAAAGTAGGTAATTAGTTTTTATAGTTAGGGTGGAAGATAACACTTATGGAAAGTCATAACTTTTTATTAGAACTTAATATTTATAGCACTCTAATAGTATGATATTAAACTGATCAATTAGAAATTTTATAGGACACTCGCTTCTGCCCGCGACTTTGTTCGAGCTCTGTTTGTCTCTTGTCGATTTTTCAGGATTATAAGTACGAACTACATATAACCTTAGTTTCATACAAATAAGACCAGTAGTTATATTGTGCTTGAATCTAAACTGTTTGAAAGAATCATTCAGTTGTCAATTAGCTGTTGGCCCACCTGATGCTAAGTTACTTCGGCATATTATATTAAGTTAGAAAACAAGTTCAATGAAGACGAGCCCCTTGGGACAGAGTACTTGTAGAGCCATATATGTCGCTACATGATGAACTACATCGTAGTACGCAACAGACCAACAGATGGCAGAAACAAACCCTAAATCGCGCAAACGAAGTTATCACGGAGTTTGAACATAAGTAATAGAACCGATGACTATCCATCGGTCCTCGGACCCCGAGCCAAAGGTCGCTCGACGTGGAAGATCTTCCCTTTTCGTAGGAGATACCACGCCTATCTCCACATACTTAATTACTTTGAGATTTAAAAACTATACATTTCATATTTCCGGAATTTTCATAACAGGATTGACTGAGTGAATAAGCCTATTTATAAAGTTAACACATTCTAGGATTATTAAGATTAAGAGAGTTAACAACGGGTAGCTATTTACCTATTAATCAAGCTGAAAGGGGTAGGCAGCGACCTACAAATAACGAGCGAGGGCCTATTGTGTACCTGAGTTACTTACGAAAACATGACGGTACCTATGATTTATGTGTTAAATGTATTTACTGTTGCTATTTACCTCTAAACCCGATGTAAAATTAAAATCAAATGTCCGTGAATATTTATTTATTTTAATTTCATTCATTTTAACTTATAATTTAACAAAATACAAAAACAAAATAAAAGTTTTACTTTTTGGGTCAGGAGCGTTGATGTTTCAGATGTAATGAAATTATTTTATTATTTTCATACATTTTAGGACCAGCTTTTTGTGAAAGAGCTCATCCAGGGACATCCCCGGCGTTACACATGTAACGCCGCAATTATATTTGCTGTCAATCAGTATTCTAGACTTTCAGTCCAAGAGCTGGCATCAGTTTTTGAGTAGGTATGAAGCAAGCTGAAAACTTGTCACAAACCCCTTCTATTATACCCAACCACAGAGCTGATGAGTAACGGGGCTAAATAAACCCCAATTTTATTTCGTCTTGTTTCAAATAACTATATAAAAAATGGTGCCAGCTCGTCTACTATTTTGTGGTTTACAAAACTCAACGCGAATAAAATGAAAATTATTGAATCTTGTGGCGCATCATTTTGAGGAAAAAGCTCACTTTAATTACAAATATCAAATTTTCTGATAAGTTATTGAAAGCTGATTGAACAGCGAAGTTGCCATATTCTTAAGTTCGAGCTGAATATTGAATTTTGATGAATGCTCTTTATGATCATCAATCAGGCCGCTTTTATAGAGTCGAGTTGTCACTACACACGGATTGTTAAATTAAAAAGTAAATTAAAGGCACTGATAAGTAGGTAAATAGTGAGTCCCGACACTATATATATGGTAGGCCACGCTCGGGTTATTATTACGAGAATATGACTGCCTCACGCAGAGAGTTTAAAACCGCGCTTAAATACGTACAATGTAACCAAGAAAAAATTAAAATGGATATGTTGGCCCGTCATCGTAGTGATAATAATTTTGTAGATTTTTGGAAAGAAACAAAAAAGTTAGAGCCAAAGAATTGCTTACCTCTTAGTGTGGAAGGGGAAAGGAATCAAAAGAACGTGGCAAACATATTTAGAAAACATTTTGACGTAGGTAAATGTACACAGAAAAATGACAGTTTTAAAAATAATGAATTTGAGCTCAGGAGTCAAACCCCGGAGACTCAACATGTAACAATCACACCGAAACAGATAGCGCATATTCTGAGAAATATGAAACGCGGTAAGTCTCCTGGGCACGACGGCCTGAGCATAGAACATCTGATTTATGCGGGTCAGCATATCTCTGAGGTGCTTGCGCGGTTTTTCACTCTCTGTATGAGGTACTGCTACTTACCTGGAGACCTAATCCGAACTATTGTCGTACCTATCGCTAAAAATAGAACAGGTGATATATCGAGCGTGGCCAACTATAGGCCTATTTCTTTAGCTACGGTAATGGCCAAGGTACTTGAAAGAACCATTTATTTCTATACAAGTGCCCTAAGAATAGACGACGGTCAGTTTGGTTTCCGCCCTCAAGTCTCGACGGACATGGCTATTTTCTCTCTGAAGCAGGTTGTCAGTTACTATAAGCAGCACAATACTACTGTGTATGGGTGTTTCCTGGACCTAAGCCGCGCCTTTGACACGATAAACCACGACAAGCTGTGGAGCAAACTCCGTGCGGAAGCAGGCGTCCCGTCTGAGGTTGTTGATCTTCTAGCATATTGGTATGGTAATCAGACCAACAATGTCAGATGGGGCTCTGAACTGTCGGATAGCTATCGGCTTTCGTGTGGAGTGAGGCAGGGCGGCCTTACCTCTCCCGATCTTTTCAATGCCTACGTGAATGGGTTGATCGTGGAGCTGAGCAGCACTCCGGTCGGACTCAAACTCGAGGACAGATATATCAATAATTTGAGTTATGCTGACGACATGGTGCTGCTCAGCCCCTCGATCAAGGGATTGCGAAAGCTCTTAAAAGTATGTGAGTCGTACGCAGAGGATCACGACTTAAAATATAATGCTCAAAAGACGGAGATGGTGATTTTTAAAGCGGGAAAGGGACCGGAAAACGTACCTGTTCTTAGCCTGAATGGACAGCCTGTAAAGATCGTAGAGAATTTCAAGTACCTTGGCCATATCGTTACATCTAGCCTTAAGGATGACGCTGACATTGAGCGGCAACGCAGGGCTCTTTGTGTAGTGGGCAACATGATTGCCAGAAAATTCTACAAGGCATCGCGTGACGTGAAGATTACCCTATTCCATTCTTTTTGTCAGACGTTTTACACGTGTCAACTCTGGACAAAGTACACAAAGAAGTCGCATGACGGCATAAGAGTAGCCTATAATAATATCTTCAGGCACCTTATGGGCCTGAAGCGCTATTGCAGTGCTTCAGGAATGTTCGCAGAAGCCAGAGTTTAATGCCATCCAACGCAAAAGAATTGCGTCTTTTATGGATAGGGTGAATAACTGCCCTAACACTATTATAAAGAGTCTGGCAGACAGACTGATGCTGACTGCAACATACCGACGTTGGGTGGAAATTGCCACCTAAAACTAGTAGATAGGTATATACCTATTCTGCAATTGTATTTAGTTTTTTAGTATTTTACATTTTATTTTTAATTTTTGTATGTGCCAATATGGATCTCTTGTGTCTGCAATAAAGAATTATTATTATTATATTATTATTACTATCCCCAGTATATGAAATGAATCTCTTTTTCAGATTCAGCTCTCCTGGTGCCTATTGTGTTATTAATATAGACATGAAACGACAAAGAGAAAATGCGATAAAAAGAATTGAATGATCTAAGTTTAAAGTAAAGAAATATTATCAGTTCAAGAATTATTACAGTTACCGTAGTGTGAACCTACGTTTAAATTATTTAACATCAGATGTGATTGCGGCCAAGCGTTAACCTATAACGCATAAAAAAAATGAAAAATAAAAAAGCGGTTGGTAAGAGATTTTGAGGCTTTACACCATCACCACCCTGGTTATGGATGCAGGGCAAATACAATACTTTATTCTAGGTTATCGCCGCCATCAGATAAGTTATCTAATGTTTTTTTATAAATAAGTAATAAAGTAACCAAAAAAGTATCACTTTACATACTTTTTTGGTTACTTTTTATCCGTGTGTATACAAGATTAAGGGATTATTACTTCTTCATTTAACTCCGAAGCCTTTCAGCTTCAAGAAACATGATTTATTTGGTAAAAAAAATAAACCTTTCGTAAGCTCTTCACAACGAAAAAGGTAAGTAATAAATGCCGAAAGAACTTTCTTTACCAAACTTCACAGTAATAATATATACATAATTCAATTTGTTTTAGTAAAATAAAACACGTACAATTCAATTCAACACACATAATAGGAGTGTCCGTTTGTGATCGTTTGGATATTTTTACATGACCCTCTAAAATGTATTTAATAATAAAAACAAAAACAATCTCGCTCAAAGAGAGCACAAAGAAAGAAATCGACTATTAATCGCCTTTGCGAAGAGCATTGAATTCGTCCGAAAATTCGTCACAATTTTAGCCGATATTTGGTAACAAAAATAAAGCTGATGAATTTTGTCAAAGGTTTTCGATATTACTTTTTGTAAGTCCTTATTCGATCCCCAGCTTTTATTTCCTTTGTCCTGTGTCGTCCTGCCTGTAGTTCTGTCACAAATCGATCAATATTTCAACAACTTCATATTCTTCTTCTTATCGTGTCGATGCTACAACTGTATTTTGTTTAACTTCATATTACAGATGTTAGTAGTGAAGCCCAAGAGAGGATTTCGGTATTTACTCGAGCGCGGCAGATTAACATACAGGGGGTACCTTGTACCCGGTTAAGTACCTCCACCAAATATAACCTCTATATCTATGGCCGCGAGTGAATTATAAAGGATCAGATTAGTAAAAAAATGTATCATCTGACATTCTCGAGCGCGTCAGATTAATTTAGGGTGAGTTAATTACATGCTGAAAAGTGTATATTCCACTAATCTTACAATTTGAGAGTGACGAAAAGAAAGGGGAGCGCAGCAAAGTTAGGCTCCTCTACTATCTAAGTATTAGTCAATATTTTTAATGTGCATAGTTTTTTTATTCTTAGTTAAAAGTAAGATAAAATTAGAGATTCGTATTTCATGCAGAACAGTGGGCCTATCCAGACCGCTGAAATGTTTTAGAGCTTTTATTTGATCAAATAACATTTCAGTTTTCTTCTTCGTCTTTTATTGATATTTTGACTGTAAATTAACTTTGACAGAATTGTGACATGCCGAAGTTTGTTTTGGTTTCATTTTGCAGAATTCATGGATTCATACAAACACGAAAAATAATGTTTTGTGACAATTTCGAAGTAGTTTTAAAATTAAAACGCAATTAGCTGCGATTTCAATGCTGACCTGTGAATTTTTATAGGTTTTCAGGACTACCATCTACACATTTTCTGAAAAAAACATAGGTAGGTATTGGCAAGATAACTTCAAAGTAAAATCATCGCTTCATCCTTTTAGTTCTTACTTAACACTTGTTTTTAAATAGTCTAAGACAACAAGGAACATAAATGCCTAACTAGTTGTGTATCTCCATAAGCCTAACAATGATGATTTGGTAATATGTAATCGTAGTTGTTTTTATTTTACAGAAAAGTAAATACTTACTTTAATGCTATTTGCTATCTATGAAGACAGAGAAAACTATCACACATGACAAAAAGCTACAACCAGAGATATAGACTAGGACTAAAAATTTGTGTACACAATAGTGATGACCTATAATGATGTAAGTTGCCTTTATATACTACTAAATTAGTTACCCTTATACTTTGGGCAATGCATCGTTGTACCCATAAAACTATTTCCTAAATGTTCCTTTTGATATATCTACAAAACTTTGACCATATATTATTTTGTTTCAGAATATGTAAATACCATGATGGTACTACTTCACTATCCTGATCTGTTTATAACTATTAAACTAATCTTTATTTGATAAGTTTTCATTTGTGAAATTATATAATAATTCAATAAAACCATGATTCAATATTATTTTATTTAACCATTTCTAAATAGATAGATAACTCTTTATTGTTCACCACACATAAATAAAAGCAAAGAACTTAAACAAGTAGTAATAGGCATCACAATGGGCGGCCTTATCGCTGAGAGAGATCTCTTCCTGGCAACCGAAATTTGCTCTTATGTCGCATCCCAGATATACCTGAAATAAAATTAAGTGTATTGTAAATAGAGTTATATATAGTTATATATATAAAGGCATATAGTTCAATACTTAAATATTCTACAGTCATGAAATCTGAACATACATCATTTTCTTTTATTTAATTACACATAAACAAGTTAAAAAAATGTTTATGAACATTTCACAAAGCTTGTATGGCAACTAGGTAGAATACTCCTATACTGTTTTATGAATAAATTCATAGATAACATGTTGACACCCAAACGCAGAACAAACATTAATATGTATTTACAAATAGTAATAAAAAAATGTTTTACCAATAAAGACTTATTGAACTATTAAAAAAATATTTATTCTTGGTGGGGATCGAACCCACAGAGAAGAAAGAACTAGTAAGTACCAAATGAGCTGTGATGCCTATTGCAATAATTGATATAGTTTGTTAGAGGTATATCTATAATAATAAAATTTATGAACCTATTATGTGAAGTAATCAACTGCCTGGACGATTAAATAGAATGATTCATGTCTTAGTCTTAAATTGTAGTGTTCTGATTTCTGATCTGCTACCCATACTCATACTGGGCACCGGCATCTTATCTCTTGTGTGCATCTGAAACATGAATAAGTGGTGACCAAACAAGTAAGAAACTCTGCAAGAGATCTCGGCCTGGGACGCGGAGGTTGTGGGTTCGATTCCCGCCAAGGGATAAATTTTGGTACAATCTGCAAATATTTATTCCGGGTGCTCTGGTTATTTTATATGTAGATAAAATAACAAATACCTATCTATGTAAGTAATGTATTGTATTAAAAACAGGGCAAGCCCGATATACGTTTCATGTTTATGATTAGATTTGACATTGATAAATCCCAAAATCCTCTTCTACAGTAATTTTACCGTCGGCGAGTTTTAGAATTTTATTATTGGACTGAGTATAACCACCAATCCAACCTAGCCAATTAGTACACTGATTTATTCACTTTTCAATAACATACTTGTTTGCGAAATACGCAAATCCGGTGTAGGTTTGCCAAAGCTGAGGTTTTTATTCTCCGTGAAATACCTACAAAGATTTCACCATTTTCTCAATTATGTATTAAAACTTTCACATACATAATTTTTTTTTTTTTTTTTATAATCTATAGACTATTCTTTGGCTTCAATCTCGCCTGATGGAAAGCGCCGATGAAGCCGACGATGGAGCAGGATGGTCTAGAAGACACCTATTTATATTGGCCTTGAATTGATCTAGGTTGTAATGATTGGGAAAAACAGACGCAGGCAGCGTATTCCATTCCTTGGCAGTTCGCACCAAAACGTTAGGTGCGAATGGGTGGTAAGCCAACAAGGAATGGGTGATACTGGGCCGTGCGTCTGCTTGTACGGTTATAGAAAGGAGATGGCGGTATCAAGTCGTGCAGTTCCTGGGCACATTCCTCGAAATGTATCCTATAGAAAATGGATAGGCAAGCAACTTTACGACGGTGTTCGAGACTCTGGATCTTAGTCTCCGCCATATGTTGCTCACCTATTATCCTGAAGGCTCTTCGCTCAATCGAGTCCAAGGCAGCCAGCAATATTATGATGGCACATAACAATATTATGATACACAAATCTCACAAAAATCACGAAAGTTACAATAAAAATGCAAAATCTTTAAGTTATATGTAAACAAACTATAGGGACGGAATATTCGATAAACTTTTACAATGCGATACCTACATCGAATCGATCCGATGTTTTGAAATGCTTTTGATATACTCGAAATATCGATGTTTTTTTCAGTTTTTAGTAGAAAAACATCGAGTCAATAATTATATCCAAATAATTTCATAAAAACTCAAGTTTGAACACTAAAATTTAAATAATTTTTTTCCTATTTGATTATTTAAAAATGAAAAGTTTATTATTGGACTGACAATATAATAAAAATATTGTCGTTGCGGCCAACGTGTACTAAAAAAATGGCGGGCTTCAATGTTTACAAACAACGAATTGAATAACATTTGGTTTTGTGGACGAAATAAAATTAAAGTAGATTGTGTATTGTATAATTATATTATATTTATATACCAACTCATTACAATAAAATCTCATCTTTGTGTGAGCTCTTAAACTCAATTGGACGACATCGATGTTAGTTCTGATTTATCGAATCTAAAAAAACAACGATGATTTTTCAAAATGGACACCCCTAAAACAAACAAGTATGAAGACATGTTAGAGCGGTACAGAAATATGCGCCCGCGAAGCCCCGTTGCAAGTGCGAGCGAGATGCATGCGCCAGCTCGTTGACGTCATTTTTAACAGTTCAGTCATATCTAAAACATTTCAGTCATATTTAAAACATTTCAGTCATATTTTGAACAGCTCAGCCACGTCAATCCACAAAAAATGCCTACAAAACTGACCTGCAACTGAAAGGATATTCCGTCACGCAAGTTTCCCCCTTCTGGATAGGGCCCCAGGATTGATTAGGATGTCATAAGCATATTATTTAAAAGGCCTTGACTGTGTTTATTTGCTTCTTAATAACACAAGATATAACAAATATTAATATAACAAACTCCTTTTGCGTGCAACGTAAACCAACAATCTTTAGAAAAATCAAGAAGTTTTTTTTGTGGTTTGCGAAAGCTGAGTGACTAAGAAAGGACCAGTATCATGAACTATAAAAAAGCAGTTCACGTAAATAAATAAGTCCAATTGGTGTTTTATTGCTTCGTAAATCAGAGCGGATGTTAAGAGGGGGTATACTCTGAAAATCAGCACCATAGCGCGTGAGGTTTTTAACTACCGGTTTATTCAATTATGTTAAGGAAGAAATAAGAACATTTTGCTGTGCTGGTGCACTTTTTAAGATCGCATCTAACAAAAGGAGAATTACCTACGGTTGATGTTTTATGATGATATTTTAAAAGATACTTGATAACTACTTGAGACTTTATACTTTATACAAAACCTTAAGTAATTATTAGTTTTTTTGCATAAATGCAACTTTTATTTATTTATATAAATAAAATGTAACAAGACTTAGTTATAATAAAACGCATTTTGTTAGATATAAATGCAAAAAAACTAATACATAAAATATTTCTGTACCGTTGATGAAGATTTTTATTTCTGTTATTTATATTTACTTACAAAAAGGATCAGATTCCTTCATCAAAAGCAAAGGTATAAAAAGAGGGCAATACCCCCGTTTAATGACTCCACCACACTAGTCTTGATTAATTAGCATTTAGTGAATTAAGGCCGTGTTCAACAAACGACACTGGATCTGCATTAAGGGTATGTATGGATGTGCGGTGGTCAGTATGTACCAGTTCCTCGAATCTATGCAGTGTACCGCTGATTAACTAGACCATGTCGGGTTCTGTGAAATGTAACACACAACAAACCCCAAGGCAACAGGACGTGAGCTTGGCGAAACATTTACTTCATATAAATATTTACGGACAATTCACTCATCATACTCTAGTCCCAAACTTAGCAAGGCTTGCATTATGGGAATTAGATTACTGATATATAGTATACTTGTTCTATACATTTTTTATTGTAAATGAAGGCTACTACCAACTGAGCTGTGACGCCTGTCACATACGTAAATAGAAAGAAATTAAGTAAAGTATTCGTTTTCGTATTTGGCAAATACTCTTTCATACGAAGAAAAAATATTAAATAAACTTTTCACAGCAGAACATTTCTTAGGTACCCGTAAAGTATTTAGGGAGTGATACAATTCCCGAAACAAGCATTTCTCTTTGTTTCATGTAATTCTCGTCTTTATTACAACACTCACAGAGTTAATTATTCATGTCAATGATTTCCCACAGGACTATTATCTCGGAAGTGTTGCAGATCTTGTAATTACCTCATTATCTAATCATTATCTAATTATGTGAGTATTTGCCTCATCAACATTGCTATTCAGCGCGGCAGTCTAGTTCAATCTTGAGGGCGCTTTCGATTGGTAATTTGGACTAATTAAACAAATCAAATCAATATATTTCAATCAATAACAATCGGTTTAAATATTGCAAATTACAAACTGAATCAACATAAATGATAAATAAATCAATAAATATTCACAGCCAGTTCACATATCACACTCTAGTCCCAAACTAAGCAAGGCTATGGGAACTAGATTGCTAATAGAGTTCTTTATACATAAGTACATTGATATAGATATACTTAGCACTTTAAAGATTTCACCCAATAGTTAATAATTGGTAAGTAGGAAAACATTTTGAAAAAGTTACCCATTTTATGAGAAATAATGATAATATGAAGCGATTAATGAAACAAATCAATTACTTACTATTAATTAATATAGCAATTAAATTTAACAGTTTATCATAAATTCGGCATGCACACGGTAACGCTGTATTTCGTCGATAAATTGTAGCTGAGTTCTTCTTCTTCTTTTTTTAATATCCGATGAAAAAGCAAAGATTGAGATTAAAAAGCATTAAAAACATAGATCAAAGCTTACAAAATAAGCCGTTGTAATAATCGTCTTATATCCTTTAAAACATATTAAATTGTCATATTGAGGTACAAGTGCTCTTCACTCACTTCACTTGAAAAACGAGATTGAAGTAATCTCGTTTTTCAAGAACCTTTCGGAAACTCATCGGTAAATAACGACTTTTTATAAACACAGCTCCTTGTTTCGTGGTAATGAATGCGGGTAAGCCGCACTGTGTACATAATTAAGGCTCTGTAGAGTACATGAACAATATCCAACGGACGTATGGTCCTGGCCATTATGAAATTTGTTTAATTTTGTATGCAAAATTTACTGCTGCTACACGGTTATAAGGGTAATGCCGCAGGTAAGGCAAATGCGATGCGAAACATAGCATTCGCACGTGCGACTTAACTGTGTACCTCGCTGGAATGCGTCCTCGTTCGCTCGTGCTCGTCGCACGAGGGTGAGGGAGTCACAGCGTGGAGTCCGCAGTTAAGTCGCACGGCTTGTAAACATACGTTACGCATTTATACTAATTAATATACTTAATTCATTTCTTGCTAGTGTACAAAAGTTAAGTGTAGTAAGATTTTTGATCTTAGGTAACTATCAGAGATTGAGGTTTTGCGGCTTCAAGTCTGCACTCATTTGTTTTAAAGAAAAAAAAACTGTACTTTCTTCCTATTAAACTTCGAAACTTCGCTGATTGCTACCTACTGTAGTATGAACAAGTGCTCTATCGCTTGACAGATGGTTTTGTCCTTGTCTATGATGTGAATACATTATATTATGTCTATCGCATCGCATCGCATTTGCCTCGTGTGTGACATTAACTGAAACTGCAAACTACGTGCTGCTGAATAGAATTCGCTGTGTAGAAACTACGGTTACAGTCAACATCAAAAGTTAATGAATCTTCTCGAATTTTAAACTAGCTTTCACCTGAGTTTATTACACTACTTTCAAAACAAAGTTATTATTTTTCGGTGGAAAGTAGAGACACATTTGAAATTGGCTCTTGCTATTTAAATAAGACCCTGACGCTAACTAAAGTATACATATATTGATTTCTGACGTTTTTTAAATCATTAACGGCCGGTTTCTGGAAACCCAAATCACGATTGATCCGAGTTTGACACATAGTAATTATTTGATTTTTTCGTTGATCATCGTTCGATCACCGGCCGTAAGAGATTAGTCTCTATTAAAATCATCATATTATTGTTCATATAACTGTCCCATATTTCCAAAATCATCTGTCTACTTCCAATTACCTTTAAAATATTAAAATACCAGCGTAAAGCCGCGAGTGGAAGCTGGCAACACATAAAAGAGATTGTACGCTACATAACAGAGCTATGAGTCATTCATTCACGAGGCTCGGGGAGACGTGAAATACTGTCGGTGGATTGGATAAATCACAAGGTTTTACCACAGAGTATCTGAATATTAAGTTACAGAAACACAGATCCAGAGAACGCGCTGGGTTAGTCTTGCTGGTCTAAATGTGATAGAACAAGCTGGTAACCCCGTTTAATCAAATGGTTTAATCAACCTATATCGATGCATAATCTAACTTAAATAAATTAAAGTATAATTTAAAAAAAAAGTCATTGCAGTAATACGGTGGTAATTTCCAGACGAGTTAATTCTGTTTCTCAGTCTTAGGTACTATGTATTCTTAGTATGTATTTACAAAAGAAATGTATTTAAGTATCATCAGCAGTCTAGTTCAAATATTACAAGCTTTGCTTAGCTTGGGACTAGAGATGTGTGAAATGTCCGTGTATATTTATTTTTAAATTTATTCACAAGCAATCCTACTACTACTTTCGTGTCACGTATGAAAGTTGAGAAGCAGTTTCGAGTGCTTGCGGCTAGCCAGGCGATCAAATATATTTTAAAATGTTATTTTACGCTTGAAGATATATTATGTGTCAAGTTTGGACTTTTGTGTGTAGCTGTTGTTCTGCAGGAATGATAACCTGTGATTGTAAAGGCTTATTGTTGTGGTTCACTTATAAAAAATGTTTTATGGCATGACTCGTGCGTCACATGAATGACAGTGCCAAATGTCAAAGTCAAATGATAGAAGCTATGTTTGGGTTTCACAAAATATGCAATTAACCATCGTTTGGAAATGGCAAATGCACAACAGTGCGAGCCAGAAAAATAAAGAAAAAAAGGAAAGAAAAAGCCTCTGTACAGCATTGCGAGCCAGAAAAATAAAGAAAAAAAAAAAGAAAAAAAAAAAGAAAGAAAAAGCCTCTCTGCAGTTTTGTGTTAGGAGTTTTGCTAGGGACACGTCTAGAGTTAAAAAAATAGCTGGCTAGCGTTAACGGTAAAAGGGTAGAATTACAATGACACATTCCATATATATGACATCTTTTTACATGTAATTCTGCAAATAAATAAACTTTAACTTTGATCGTTGAACGATATTGTGGTGGTTCAATTCTATGCGGTCAGCATCTGGATTTTGACAGTTATCGGGCCGTTTGGTCTGATCAGCAATTAGGGTTTTTTTAATCATCCCGACTGGACTGTCATTCATTTAAGAATTATCTAAACTAATATTATAAATTAATATTATAAAGAGGAAAGATTTGATTGTTTGATTGTTTGTTTGCTTGCATCGAATAGGCTCCGAAACTACTGGACCGATTTCAAAAATTCTTTCATTGTTGTGAAGCTACATTATCTGCACTGAACATAGGCTATATTATAATGATATTTTTTATATAGGCTACCCGTGTGAAGCCGGGGCGTACTACTAGTATAAGAATTAAAGCGGATAGTAAAAAATGAGCGCTAATGTTATCGGCGCCGATGGTTAGGCGATATGAATTATAAATTAAACGCTTTCAGCATCTGGCGCAGAGCGGCATATCAATTGCGGAATTCAATGAACTGCTAGTACAGTCAGCACCACAAGTCACTTACTATAATATAAAATATAAAAAAAAATGAAACTTATTTATTTACCAATCAAAACAGGATATTTACATAAAACTATTACTAAATACAGGCTTTTTAAAATAGTTTGTCAACGAAGACCAAACTAAGAACTAAAACTCACTATTTTAGAATTCTATAATTGAATTCATTCTGGTCATTATGTCTGCATTCATAATCACATAAAATCATGTTTTTGGATGGTCGAAGTGGAAAGTAAAATGAAAGTAATCCGAGTTTGATGAAATAAACGAATTTTGAGTACGAAATAAATCAGTGTGTAGCAGTTTTCAGTAATAAAGCATTTTTGAAACCTATCATCATCCGTTAACGATGCCGACTGTACTTTTAAAACTGGAGTTCGTTATTCAAATTGTGTGATATGAAAAAGTTATTCGATATTCCTGTTCGAATTTTTCATCAAAATAATACGATTAAAAACAACTCAATTTTTAAAGCAATCACTGGAGAGCCGAAGATCGGGCTCAGTGGCGCGTCTTAGTAGGTAGAAACTACAAAGTGAAAACGAATCTCCTTCAAAAAACATCAAAATTGGTTTACAAATCATTTATATTAAAACAACATAGTAGGAGGCTATTATTGTACATCACAGTCACGATAGAACTGAATTTAAACTTTCTGACCGTAGTAGTTTAATACTTGTTTCTTAAGATCGATATATCTAGTAGACATCAAAGTCAAAATTCAAATTGTTTATGTAATATAGCACGCCAAGGCGATAATACTATTAATTATTACCCACATGAAACTATAAAAACATACCACAAGATAAATTTATCGTATCGTTGGCAGTAAACATTTACACATACAATTTCGTATACAATTGAACAAATAACCGGCTCGGTAGAGACTTATGAGTCATCCGGGAGATCTCACAGAGCGTGCTAAGAACGATAAGAATGTTAGTACACAGTAATACGTCATCATCGTAAAGCGTTCGTCGTTGGTCCCAAAACGCGCCATTGAACACGACATTTTGTCGTCACATCCACATTTTGCAGATCGTCGACATTCCTCAACTAGTTAAGGATAATACTCTACTAAACTCGACAAGTTCGCTAGATTGAAGGGTCAGATGCAGAAGTCAGTGATCCTCGACACGGCACGCACTGTCCGGTTCTTCTAGGTAAGGTTCTTCTAAGTTTCTTGCCCGTTCTTCTAGGCTCTGGTCACGTGGAACTGCCACCTAGAATCATCTAGTATGTAAGACGATTCTAAATGGTCCTTGTGATTTTACTGAATAAAGTAATTTTGACTTTGACTTTGACTTTGTTCCTCACTCTGCAGCCGTGACCAGCGGTAGCCGTCCCCTTTCTCTATTGTTCTTATCCATCAAAAATTGGACGACCCTGACGACCGATGTGGTGCGGCGGGTGAAGGTCCACCTGCGACGTTGAGGTTGCGGGTTCGATTCCCGCCTTGGGATAAATGTTTGTACGATCTGCAAATATTTATTCCGGGTGTTCTGGGTATTTTATATGTATAATAAATAATATCTATCTAAGTAATTTATTGTATTAAGGTGACGGGTATAGCCAAATGCGTGTTTTTGGGGAAACCGAAAACTGTTTTCAGAAAAAGTGATAGCATGTGGAGTTGTGAAACTTATTATTTCCTATAACACATATATTGAACTAGTGTATTGTTACTCAAAATTTGTGCTCTTGGATATAGTTTACTTTTAAATGTAAGTTTAGTACCAACACCTTTTGCAAAAGTGTGGTTTAAGATCCCATTTTTTATGGGTTTGGCAGATTTGTTTGGTACCAAACTCAGCACAGCTATTCTTATGGTTCGTATCTTGTGACTCTAAAGAAAACATTTCTACATTAAGGTGTTTAAAGAAGAAGAAGAGTAGCCCCTTAGGAATTATAAGTGTTTGATTGCTGTGTGCTCGCTAATATACATAAGGCACTGCTTTAGAGTTTGACTATCCGAACTGTGCGCAGCTCATTATGTGTTTTGCGCCGTTGTCAGCATTTTTGTTGAAATTGAAATTGTGACGTTGCCACGCTGACTGTCTAGAGTTTAACCACCACGGCAAAAACTATGCCGTGTTACAAGTTTAACGTGTGTATAGATATAATAAATAAATAATAAACTTGGAAGTTATTGACATTTTTATTTATTATGAAAAATTTCACCCTACCCGTCGCCTTAAGTACTTATGTCAGTCTTCTAGTACCCATAACACAAGCTCTGCTTAGCTTGGGGCTAGATGATGTTGTGTAAATTGTCCAGCATTATTTATTTATTAATTTAAAGGTTATTAACAGAAAGTGGTTTTGAAGGCCTCTTCAATCCTCAGACATGGGCCTCGTAGTACAAATATGTTTGCTAATTTAATTACCTCGCTAGTCAAACCCAACCTCAAATAATTATGACCTAAATCAAATAATTATGGCATGGGAGCAGGGACGAAACGATACAAGTAATACTCGATACTTTTTTTATACTAAATATATTTGGTATCGATATTTTAGAACTGTGAACCTAGTAAAATCGCAAAGTAAATATTCATTTCGTTATTTTAGTACATTTGTTATCAATATTTTGGTATCTTTGATACCTTTTTTACTTTTACGATACAGGAGGTTGTTTTTTGAAACTATCGCAACAGTTACTATTAGAAATCGCTTAATAATAAACATCTATAACAAATAATGTCTTGCTAAATCAACTAATTTTTCTATTGTTATAAACACTTGGATCATTTACTGTTATTGACATTTCCGTAAAATACTTGAAACAAAAACCTGTTCGATACAAATAATCGATATTTTATGATTTATACGGTATCGAGTAAAAGTATCGATACAATCGTATAACCGATAAAATATCAAGTAACTATCGGTGTTTAGAAGATATCGTTACATCTCTAGGTATAAGTTATCAATTGACAATCAATTCGAGTAATTAGGAGGTATTATGTAACGTCTTAGTACCTAATTACTGTTTATAAGTTGGGTATTCAAAGCTAAGGTTTGGTGATTATAAATATAATTAGGTATAATGAGTAATTAGGTAATTATCAAAACATGAGCAGAAATTTAAAGATAATTTAACTTATCTGTTATTTTTCTACTCACTAGTTAACATCATAACATAATCATTTAAAAACAACTTTATATCACGTATTTTTCTCACCCAGTTTTTTAATTAAAAAATAAAGTTAGCCATATTGTATTTACTATGACGGCACTTACAATGCCACTTTCAATTTGTTGTCTTCATAACAAAATTTTATTTAAATATTCTATATAAAATAAATTGATGATTAGTTTTACAATTACAAATAGAGAGCATAAAAATATCCAGTATTGTAAATCGTTCAAATCAACCTTTATATCATTGTACGTCTTTCAATAAGAATAAAAAAATAAGTCTTCGTTTGCAAGACCATAACAATACATCATTTTTACAAAGAGTCTTTTGTAGAGAATATTTCTGTAGCACCTCGCGTAGCAGGCGTAGCTCGTAGCTCATTAGCTACGGGCTACGCCATGTTATGTCAGTCGTTTTGTTTTTTTTTATAGCTTTTAATGAGGTTCAGACATGTTAAGTGTGTTTACAGGTAAGTTAATAAAATAAATAAATATTCACGCTTGTAAACTAGACTGCTGATCTAATATCTACTTATCTAGATTTTTTTTGTAAAAACATACATACTAACTCTTAGACAGAACGAATATTTAAAGGCGAGCTTAACTCTACTTAGGGTTAAGCTCGCCTTTGTGCATGTCATTTATTTCTATCTTGTGTATGTCTTATTTTGTGTACAATAAAGAATAAAGAATATTTATGTTCACCACACAAAAATTTACTCTGGGTGGGAATTGAACCTACGATCCACAGCATGGAAGGTTTAACTACTACGATCTAAGCTGTGACGCCTGTCTTACTTTGAAACTATTTTATAGTCCCATTTTATTATGTACTGTTATTTTTAATTACGCAGAATGTTCATTTGTTTTTGCTGCTAAACAAACTCTTTGAAAAATTCTTAATAAGATTTATATTAGATTTATATTTATAGATCTAGATTCAAAGTCAATTAATCTTTATTTTGTAAGATCACTCAGATAATTTAGAATAGTCTTATACACTAAGTGATTCTAGGTGACCTGACTGTGGTCTAGATTTGTGATTAGATGACGGTATTGTACATTCACGATGTGCGGACATCACGCCGAAATGGCTTGCGGCTCAAACGCAACACAACACGGAACAATTGCCAATTATGTTGAACTCGGTCAGAACCATAGGTCAATTTTGATGATATTCAGTCGCACCCAGAAGCATGGATAAAATTAAAGCATTATCTACGTATTTGTGTGTATCATTGGTATAAAATGTACAATTATAAGACTTACGGCCGGTTTCTCGAACGATGATCAACGAAAAAAACAAATAATTACCATGTGTCAAACTCGGATCAATCGTGATTTGGGTTTCCAGAAACCGGCTGGTAACGTCTCAAAGTGACGGACGCAATGTGATGCCTCACAGGACACGTCCTCAATAGCCATTGTATGAGGAAATGCATTGTATAGACAGACAGAGATCACCACTTAAAACGAGGTTGGTCATCACCCACTTACAAAAAAAAAACTGGGTTAGTTTCATAATCCCCATCGAACGATCTGACCTATAATGCTAATTATTAATAAATATCTTATCTAATCCCCATCATGGGAGATTATGAGACGTTTAGTCCCATGATTCCAATAATTTAATTTTATTCAAAATTTACTACTATGTTTAAGTTTGTCGTTTTATATGTTGTTTTTTGTTATGTTTTTTAAGTACCGCTTTTCATTCTATCTACAATCATCTCGCTGCTTCAGTTGGAAGAGATCACTCTCAGCGATAAAGCCGCCAATAGTGCTGCCTATTGTTACTAATTTTAGTTCTTTTGTTTTATATGTATGTGGTAGGTATACAATAAAGAGTTATCTATCTTTTTTTTTATTTAACTTATATTGTCCCACTACTGGGCAAAGGTCTGGGCCTTTTCCTCCATTCCTTTCTATCAGCCGCTACCTTTTAATCTATCTATCTATCTACTTTTTAAAAATATTTTTTTGATTTTCTTATAACTTGAATAGTGAGAAACTTCTGCAAGTCAAATTCAGATACAAAACTCAATCTAGGTTTAAAATTAACTCAACTGACTGTCGTACTATTTATAATAAGTTGAACTGAACACTCACTACACTGAGCCATTTAGTTTGTCTTGTAGTTTCCCAAGTTCGTTCTTAACAACCGCCCTTAGATAACATGAGGTACACTAATTACATTTACTTAGAACTTTATTAGTTTTTCGTTGTCTTACGAAGCAGTCTGAACTTACTGCGAAAAAGTAATCTAATCTAGATGATGTATACACGTCTTGGGCCAGTTTTTATATAAATAAACTAGGTGTCCCGGCCAACTTCGTACCGCCTTAGAGAGATTTTTTTTTTTCTGAGAGATTTTCTTAATATTTTTTTTCCTTAAGAACCTACAGAGTATTAGAAAACTACAAAAAAATCAGCCAAATCGGTCAAGCCGTTTTCATGCTATGTCGTGACAACGGAAAACGGGTTTCATTTTTATATATTTAAAAGATAGATAATGCTGAACAATCCACACAACATCATCTAGCCCCAAGCTAAGCAGAGCTTGTGTTATAGGTACTAGAAGACTTAATACAATACATGATAAATATTTTTTATTATACATAGAAAAAACCTAAACTCCTGAAATAAATATTTGCAGATCGTAAACACATTTATCCCAAGATGGGAATCGAACCCGCTACCTCCGCGTCGCCGTTTAAAAAGCAAAGCATTCAAAGCATATAGTACCTAAGTAGAAGAACTAAATCTATCTAGAATACAAAATAAAACTAAAATTTAATATACTTATCCAGTTCATTGGACGACCCTAGATTTAAAACAAGTGAACTCAGAATTATTCTGTGAAATCCCCTGGTTTAACAAAAATCTGTAGATGTAATAAACCAACGAAATTAAATGAAATATACAATGCAGCGCTACTCAGGATAAACAGAGGCTTTTCATGAACAAATATTGACGTTTCTCTATAGTAGCATGTTTGAATCGTGTTGAAGTACACTGCGCGTTAACGTAGGCTCGACTGTCTCAACGTTGCAGCTTCACCGCGCAGTGTGTCTCGAATACGCTACCATTATAAAGATTGTGCGACAAAATAGTTTTGTTTATAATGTGGGTTATTCTCCAAGATTTCAATGTTTTTTTAATTTTTCTTTGTTCAGGCAATAATAAGACGATTATAAATATTTTTTAAATAATTGATTTTGACTTAGATTATTTGTCTGTCTTAAATTTATTGATAGGTAGAGGTAGCCGTCAACATCTGTGTGAAACGTCCACTAATGTACAGTAGCTAGTTAAAATTTTTATTTCCAATATCTTTCTTTGTACACGTCCCCTCTACTTTTCCTATGTACATCTCACTTTCGCCAAAGGTTTGCTGGAAGAGAACTCTTTTTAGGGTCAAGCTCGCCTCTGTACATGTAGTTTATTTTATTTTATTTTTCTGTATTAGTTTGTGCACAATAAAGAATAATGTGTATACTTCCAAACATTTGCTCGCAAATTGCTATTTAATTTGTCTGAAAAGTCTCACGGACGGTTATTTACTAAAGCCCCTAAAACCAGACCGAGCTCATTGTCCACTAATTTCGACTAGTGACCGTCTTTATGGACTTTTTAAGCACATTCGCACGTTTGTTTTGTTTCATAAATCAAAATGACAGATGTCAAAGGTTGTCTGGAAATCGCTCACTTAGCGAGAAGCCCGACAATTGTACATTTAGTTATATAAACATGTATAAACATGCTATTTTCTTGTATATCTATTAGTCTTAAGAATAGAATAGAATAGAATAGAATATATCTTTATTGTACACCAAGTAAATTACAAACTAAATACAGAAAATTACAGATTAGAGTATGGTACAATGGGCGGTCTTATCGCTATAAGCGATCTCTTCCAGACAACCTTTGGATGGACAGAAGCGTTTCGGTTAGGTAAGAACGGCTTAAGGTTTGCAATAAATAAATTTCATTGATACATATTTTATTTACACTACGATTCTTGTGATTTTAACAACTAAATGCTTATTGGTCGTGATTTATTTTATCTTTCGTGATCCTAGATACCGCCAGGTGGGCGGATAATCGATATCAATAAAAGATAAACAACAAATAAAACAATTGTAAACACACGTATACTCACAACGATCATATTAATCTGTAAATATTATAACAATATAACAATATAAGGTGAAAAACCACTATTTATAAAAATCCATAAATATTTTGAATATTTCACGCGTTGTGAATCATTAAGTCCCAAAGTAAATAATTTTATTTTTATTTTATTTTATTTGGAAAACAAACAGAACAATTGTGCTTACATGACAAAAAATAATTACTAAGGCATAATCCAATAAAGTTTCCACTATATGATAATGGATCAAAAGCATATTTTAGTTTCTTTCTTATACAGTTATATTAATATTACACTAGGAATATTTTTTAGTATGTCACAGGCATCTTGGATTATTCCTGAGAAAATCAACCCAATTATTATTATATTACAATTATTTATCATTTCAATTCGATAAAATCAAACCTGTTTTATGAGTCGTCATTTTGTGATACGTTTTTAAAAGATAGTCATAATTACAATTATTTAATAAAAAAAATATTATACATGATATAATCATGTTAAAAAAATACGTATATAATATATTAATACAAACAATTTATCATTCAATGGAATAAAAAGGGCTTTATTATACACAATAAAATAAGAACCTTTGGTTAATTTATTTAAAATTTAGAAGAAAGGTCTAAAATTTACCTTTCAGTTTTCAGGAAAAGTGTATTTACACCTTGTATTAGGAAAGGGTGAGTAGTCGTCCTAAATAAATACGTTGAGAGACTGTTTGAATGAATACAGGGAGCAATAACACTACTCAACAAAACAGAAGGAACCAAAATAACATGCTTGTCCATCAACTATTGCTTGAATTACTAGATTTATTTTTTATTAAGGATAAATAAATATTCAAGAACTTTCACACATCGCACTCTAATCTAGGATAGGAAGGACAAAGGATTCGATTTGTAAAAAAAAATTGATCATCTGAAATTCTCGAGCGCGTCAGATTAAGGTAGGGTGAGTTAATTACATGCTAAAAAGTGTATATTAGTCGAATCTGTATTTTTTTTTCTTATCATATCTTCTCAACCCAATAGGTCTCTATGACGCTCGAGTAAATCCCCATTTAGCATCGTGGGCCCCCCTACTACTAGTGATTTGGCATGGACACGAACTTCATACTAAAACATTCACAAACACTAATTAATTATATTAGTGATGAAAAGACAATGAAATGATCTGTGGTATACAGTGTTAAGGTCACGATCAATTAGTAAAAAAAAATGCCATTGGCAGTCGAAATAATAAGTGGATTTTATTTTGTGAGCCTTGTTCGAGTAAAATGGGTTCTGTTGTCAATTTTACAGTGGACGTGAGGTTAAAGTAATAGTTCCACATAGTCCGATAGACCTCGACAGAGCACCAATGTAAAATACGGGCACACGCGTCGTAAAATACGTCAATAAACTTTATTGCGCATATAAATCAATGCAGAGTATTTTATTGTTTTTACCTTGGATTTCTGGGCTTCTTTTCCTATTTATGACTTAATATATGTTAGAATCGAATGCAAAGTTATGTTTTATTCGATAGTTACTTTACCGCTAAAGTATTGCATTTCATAGTTTAAAAAAAATAGGATTAAATAGGCATAAAAGTATTATGAACCTTATTAGTCCGATACAAGAATAACTCATTTTCAATGCTATCTGGCTGTCTCGAGAAAGTAGAAGGTACCTACTAATTTTTCCTTACAACACAAGCCTATTTCGACTTAGTATAGATTCTGCCTTAAACCAAAACGAATGTTTTGCAATTACATTACTTGTAGATAAGATCTATTATGTAATGTTTTTGGAACAATAAATTTGAATTGATTTGATTTGAATTCAAATACCAGTTTCTCGAAACCAGTCTAGAAACAAACAAACAATAAATGATTTTTCTTTTTTTCTTTCTTTCTTTTAAACAAAATGCATGTGTTATATTTTGTGCAATAGGTTACTGTAAGATCAAGATGATCAAGATTTTGGTCGTCAAAGTCACCACAAAGATTAGAATTACAAAATCTCCATAGTTTTTGAGTCATGCAAGATTCGAACCCGCGATCTTTGAACACGCGGTTGCGATAACCTACAAAGCCTAATTCGTCTCGACTAAATAACTTCTAGTCATTTATTTAACTGGTAATTCATCCAAGTACTTTTCGTACTATTATTAATCTTTGCCTTCTTATTCTGTCACTGAAACTAATTGAATTTCAAATTAGTACATGCTACAGATATTCTTAAATCAATATACTTAGTTTATTCTAGAATGCAAAATTGCAAATTAGACAGTCACCCTTCGCCATAGTTGCCATAATTTGAGCAGTTTGAGGGACACCACCAGCATCGTACGCTCATTAAGTACATTAAGATCTTCAACCCCAATGTTGCGGTGCGAATCCAACTATGTGGAGTATGTAACCTTAGGGGTGGCGCAGGCAAGATTTGCTCCGAGTTTTTGGTAAAACTTTAATTGGATTGCTTAAAATACTTAGAATTGACAAGAAAAGTTTTCAGACACTGGAAAAGATTTAGACGACTTGCTATTTGTTATTTTGCTGCACAAGACCTGTCGCTTTGGATATCTATAATGAAAAGAAAAGAGATAAGTATGTATTTCTCCAAACAAAAGAATTCTCGTGTAGGAAAGTTGAAGTTGAATCATCTTTATCTTACCTTTGTTCTGCGCCGGGTTTACGCTAACCCTAAGTTGTATTATTAATAGGTATAGAAAATGGTTAGCGATCGATTTATATATTATTCCTTGGGTAGGATATTATGTACCTATTACGAAAAGGGTTGTGATAGGTTTCAGCTCCATAATTATCGTAATATTATATTGCCGACTAGTCTGGAAGATGCTGAGCAAGCTATCTCAAATATCTCACAACGTCCAGTAACTATTTTAATTAATAGCCTACTTTTCTATCAAATATTGTGATTCTTAGATACTTCAGCGAAATTATAGCAAGTAAGGTCATTCGTGTATCCCCAGGGATGAATTCTAGACACTTTTTACTTACTTAAAATACTTTGTATCCAAAGATCTAAAGGTGGACAGGGGAAAGTTTACACTTAGCAAATTAGGTATTAATAGAAACAACGAAATAAATTCTAAAATTTATTTAATAATAATTAACTATGTGTAATTAATGCCTACATTATTTTATTCTAGCATGGAATGAGTCTAGTCTACCGTTCGTTTGTCGGATCATTAATATCTCCGTCATCCATCCATCCAAAACAATCAACAACATTATCTGCCTCACTTTTACCAACATCTTCTTCTATGTAGTCGCTAACAGGTGCAGCTGAATACGATCGTCTCTCTATTTCTTCTTCTTCTTCATCAACATTAATATCATTTTCAAATACATTGTTCGTTTCCGCTTCGATTTCTTCTTTATCTTGGCTACTATTTTCTGGAGCTTCATTTGTGCTATCCACTTCAGGTGCTAATCTATCTTCTACTTCCATTGCTTCTTTAGTTATATCTTCGTTTGATTGAACTTCATTATTTTCTATGAGAATATCAGCTTCCTCATTATCAGTTTCCATAACATCTTTGTTCGTGTTATAAAGAGCTGTGTCAACATTACTGGGGGCAGTAGTATCAACTTCACTGGGGGAAGTTGTATCTTCATTCAATTGTACTTCATTGTTTTCTATGGGAGTATCAGCTTCCCCATTATCAGGTTCCATAACATCTTCTTTCGCGTTATTGAAAGCTGTATCATTATCACTGGGGGCAGTTGTATCTTCGTTTGATTGTACTTCATTGTTTTCTATGGGAGTATCAACTTCCTCATTATCAGTTTCTATAACATCTTCTTTCGTGTTATTGGGAGCTTCATCAATATCACTGAGGGCAGTTTCATCTACGTCACTTAGAACCTTTTGACTTTCAACTTCGTCTTCATTTTCTTCAAGGATTTGATCTATAATCTTGTTTTGTTCTTTTTCGTCTATATCACCTGTCAGTTTATCGAAGTCTTCTTCGTTGTCTGTGACAGGTTCTCCCTTTTCTGTTTCTTGAATTTGACCATTATCTTTCTTCACGGGCACTACTGGGGTTCCTCTATTAAATTCACAGATATCGTCAGTGTATCTCACATGGGGTAGTTCTGGATATTTTTCCCTGTAAAACAAAAATAGTACAACTGTCGGATTTGTTTTATTATATTTATATATTGTTTGACGAGTTAAGTTAATACGAGTATCATGCAGTCACAATACACAAATAATAGAAATGACAAATGCGTGGTCAACATTCACATACACTTTTAAAGTTTTGTGTTCGCAAGCAGATGTTACAGACGACGATTAAGCTTGATGTGACGAATTAAATATTGAAAAGAAACAACATAATATGAAAATGATATGTATATAATGCAAATAACATTACTTCAAACAATATTAGTAATTTTAGTTCATATTTGTACGTTTTTCAAATGAATCATGATTTGAATATTTATTTCTACATGGCGTTCAATTAGTGCGTGTGAAAGTGCAGACGTACAGGATATTTACTTGTGTTTACCCTCGTAGATGCTGGGTACTAGGAAGCAGTTGGACTCGCGGTAAATTATGATCTTCCTTCTCACCCACGGCCACGGCAGGCTGCAGCTTCGATGCTGATACATACAAGAATACATCAATAAGTTTAAGTTAAAAAGTCAAAGTCAAATATTTCATTATTCAATAAAATCACAAGGATCACAAATCACAACAAAGATTTGTTTTTAATAGGTACCTCTTATGGTAGGATACAAACATTCAAAGTCAAAGTCAAAGTCAAAATTACTTTATTCAATAAAATCACAAGGATCATTTAGAATCGTCTTACATACTAGGTGATTCTAGGTGCCAGTTCCACGCGACCAGAGCCTAGAAGAACGGGCAAGAAACTTACGGCCTGGTTCCTACCGTTTTTTAATATGATCACATTCTTACAAAGAATTACAATTAAACTAAATTAAGTAGGTACTGAAGTTTCAGTGCGGTGTCAATTTATCTTAGTATCTAATAATACATTTACGACCGGTTTCTGGAAACCCAAATCACGATTTGAGTTTGACTCATAGTAATTATTTGATTTTTTCGTTGATCATAGTTCGAGAAACCGGTTGTTATAACTTGAAAAAGAAGAATAAAAAAGCTATACTTACGTAAATCACAATGTGTAAATAGTGTCATTTATTATAGAGGCGAAAGTTTGTACAGTTTGTAATTAACCTTTACAATAATGCCGTTTATACATCGGAATAACACATAGTCATACAAAGATATTGTGCGAATTGACAAAAATACAATGATAGCAAGACGAAGTCACGGGCTATTTATAAACAATTTAATTATGTTTGGTAGTAGACAGTGTAGCTATCTTCATATATACTTACTGCTCGCTCAATAGCTCTGCGTATCCGCTCCGCCTCCATAGCCTTCCGTAGCTCTTCAGCGATGCGGTTGGCTTCAGCCTGAAACCATTTAATTATAAATATTAAATTCATTGATAAAATGAATTTGGGTCATATCATGGTGGTTCATAAGATCCATATTTCCGAATCAAGGCTACATCAGACGTGACGGCATTTGGGTGCCGTGCTCTCAAATTCATAAACGATGCCGAGCCTTTGGTGACAAATACAATGTATTATTAGTAGGTACTTTAGGATGCTAGAGTGCTGATTGAAAAGGTTCGATACGTTGAGCTTATGTTTATGAGTTCGGTATTACGACAGAATATAAAAAAAACTTACAATGGGATCTTCATAAGTGTAGTAAGCGTCCACTTCATCTTCAGGGCTAAAACATAGAACTTGTTTAAGTTTGAAAGTAGGTATATTCAGGGTCTGGATGTACACTTTCCTATCACATTACTACAGCTAGCAACCAGAATCATGAAAAAGTGATAATTGTCCCACTTTAGACGGTAGAGTCATTTCAGAGTCAGAGCAGTTTGTTTATAAAAGAAAAAAGCGCAACTTGAAAATGTTTGTATCCTACCATAAGAGGTAGGTACCTATTAAAAACAAATCTTTGTTGTTCAGGAATAATACTTTGATGCAATCTTACTAAAGCTTGCTTGAGCATTTGCATGTCACGCTGGAGGCACTCACGCAGTGACGGCGATCCTGAGATGTATGCCGGACTCGAGCACGATGTCGTGCGCCTCCTGCAGCGTCAGCGTGCTGGTGTCGATGTCGTTGATACGCAGCACCGTGTCGCCCTTGCGGATGGACGCCTGCTCAGCACGGCTGCCTGGCTTCACCTGGCAACACCAACAACTATGAAAGTTGCCATACTTAATCATAATTATAAGTTTTCTATTCTGTTGGATCATTTAGAATCGTCTTATATATTGCGATAATCCTTCACAAGCGCATCGCATGGTGTGGAATAGGTATTTGAAAACACTATTAGAAATTAGAATATCATCCGAAGCTTTTTTTCAAATGACAAAGATATAGATACTTTTGCATTTCTTCTCACAAAAATGTAGATTTTCTCGGATTCAAACTATTTTGGCCAACCTAACTAACAAATAGTTTAGGAAACTAGGAAAGCTATGAATTAATGAAATAACTCAACTGATTGACAGCAGGTGTACAAAGTTTGCTCAAACTTTGTCGAGTTCGACTTGTACTTTGACGTCACGAGTATTTTCACTCTAGACTACAAATAGATTCTATTCTAGGTCCGACTGAAGTTGAATGCCACGCTACGCATACTTTGGCCCACATGCAGTGTGATGCTCAATTTGGACAGATCAATCTAATGTCATAATTATCAACACAAATAAACCGGGTATTCTTAGATGTGATTCAAGAATTTCAAACGCACTCAATCAACAGGAACAGAATGATAGAGTTGAGCGGGTGGACTTCAATACTTCACGGCTTCCGCACACGAGACGCTCGCACAAGTCATCGCTTTTGTCTCAGGTTTCAAGTTATTTGTCACGCTCACCTTAGTTTTAACCCCTTTTCCTTTCCCATAAGTCTTTGTGGAAATTTCTAGAATTCTAAGTAGGTAACCCACACCGTTCTTGTTCCTCTCCGGTGGCAAATAATTAATCACTAAGTACCTACCTAGTTTGTTGGAAGCCGTAGGTAGATTCTCATATATGGAAGTTACTAGTTGTTTTGAAATGGTTAATTTAGAGTACAATATCATCATCATCATCATGTCAGTCCACTGCTGGACGTAGGTCTTTCCCAAGACGCGCCACTGAGCCCGGTCTTCGGCTCTTCTCGTCCAATTAAGAGTATAATATGAGTTGAGATACAAACTAAGAAGAGAATACCAAATAACCTTCGTCATTATCTAACGACGAATTAATTGGCACCTCTTTAGAAATTATTAATTGTTATTAATTAATTACTGCATCGTTAAAAAACGTTACATTACATCAATAAACGGGATAACACAATGGGTGGGTAGTCAATCGACCTAGTATAATAGGAACTAAGTACTGGAAAGTGGCACGACGAACGTTAGTTCAATATAGTCGGTATTGGTCGTTTATTGAGGGTCGTAGTATACTCCTACAAACCTACTTTCACAGATCAACAGCTAGAGCGGACCATTATGTGCCATCCAATTTTCCACCTCTAAAAGCCCTTCTTCTTCTTTTTATCGTGTCGATGCTATCTAGATAAGTTTTGAGAGGTGTTTTGCCAGCTCTACAGCACCACTTGTGGCTGCATCCACGTCCTCTTTGGTGCAGGTGTTACGGCACGATGGGCACACCAGCAGATGTTGCATTGATTGTGTTGCAGCACCACAGTCACACGCAGTAAAGGTTAAAAAAAAGCTAAACGCCCTTAAAAATCCATACGCATTATTTTTATAAGGTAAGACAACATCTCGTGGAGATTCCTCTGGCTTATAAATTAAATTTTTTTTGCCCAAAAGCTGGCTACATCAATAGCATGATGAAAGTGATACTCACATAAACAACCCTGAGTGGGGTTTTGTAAAAAGATCCACCCGCAAGTTCGAACCCCCACAGCGTGTCGTCGAAGCTGACCCTCTCGTGGATGCCCTCGTTCCTGGAGGCCCAGGACGGTTTCACCACCTCGCCGGCGATGAGCGCCGCGTCCTCAGCGCTGAGCTTCGTGTGCCGCATGTCCACCGCCATGCCGGGACCTGATATTGTACTGGAATAGTAAATAAATAAATATTCACACATTACACTTTAGTCCCAAACGCAAAGCTTGTACTTGAGACACCCAGTAACAGAACAAATATGTCGGTTCATCACACAAACATTTGCTCTGGGTAGGGATCGAACCCACATCATGGAAGGCAGCGCTACTACCACCTGAGCTGTGATGCCTGTCAATTATACATAACTGTTTCAAGAAACCTGTAACAAATTTTCTTAAAAGTCTGTCTAATTATATCGCTTAGCGCAATTTCTTCCAGACTTATTGGACTTATTAGTTGTTAGTTTAAACTTATCTACTTATTTTAAATAGTCTTTACCAAGAGCGCTTACCATTACATCACTCGTTACAAGGTTGAGCAAGGTAATTAGTAAACTAATTAGTCTAGTGACTTGTTAAATACGAATTATGTACGTACGTAGGTATAACGGTAAGTAATACGGTAGGAACGAGGCCCAAAGAAGCTTCTTGCCCGTTCTCAGGCTCAAGTTTTGCGGAAGTGGCACCTAGTAAGTACTTATATAAAATGATTTCATATGATGCTTGTGGTTTTACTGAATAAAACTACCTACGACTATGACTACCTATCTATGACCTAAAAGTCTAAATTTTAATTACCGATATCCAATTTTCAATGTATAAGCCATCGTTTATAAAATTGAAAGTGAAATATATTGGTTTATTCACGACAATCTAAACATCATTGTTTTTTGTAAAAATCCTAAGGGTTAGAAATAGAAAATGCAAATACCACAATCGACCGGGATACTAGGCCGATCGACAAGTGCACATTTTGTAACCTAAGCCGCCCTTTTGTAAAAATATTCTACTTGTGCTAATTTCTCGGAGTTGTGCACGTAATATCCTGTTTACAAGTAACATGTACCCGTACCTGTGTAATTAGCTTTCTTCTGCCCACGTGCACTTATGATGAGAAAAACAAACAGATTTTACGTAGAAAATACCGCTGGACCAGATAAGGTCCTAAAGGTGAACCATTTTAAGAACTTTGTATCGTCTGAGGAAATATTTATTATTATACACCACAATAATTGTGTTACATTTTACTGGTATCATGGATTTATCCGTGCGCTTATAAGACAACTAATCGTGCGATTATTCCCAGGGATAAGGGCAGGGGAATGACAATTCCCGTCAGTGTTGGCTTTGTGTGGTGGAGAGCGCCATATGAAAACAACACCATTTTAGCGTCTAAATAACTGTATTCTGTGCCTACATTGTGTTCATATAAACATTTAGCTGCCGCGCAGTTCACTAAAAGATGATTTTCCCTCAGACCTTGAACTCTGGAGCAGGTTAAGTAGTTCTACCGCGGCTGCCAGATCCTCGCTGCAGACAGGGAAACTAAGTGATTCGGCATAATGCTCAGGTACATTTCTATTAGGCGAGGAAGAAAGCTTACGCGTAGATTGCTTGAGAGATTTAGGTTGTGCGCACACTAATGACAAGACTTCAGAATGTTCATACGTCACGCGTAGGGTAAAACCGGGATAGATGCCGCATTGGGATAGGTGCCTCGTTTTCTAAAACTCATATTTCCGAAATAGCTACTTATGATTTAATAGGTTAAAACGGGAGCGCAGACGCCACACACCTCGGTCCCCGCAAGTGCGTTTTTCAAAGTGGACGTGTATCGCTCGTGTGTGCAATAATCTCCGCGGCGAATGTGTCAAACAGCTCTGACTTTTTTATGTAAGTATTTACAGCTTCATAACTTTACAAGTAGTAATTAGTTCCATACAATTTTTGTTATATCAGTACACAGGTTATTAAATTACACATCCATATTCATATAGTTGTTGTTTTGTGTTTATTTTAGTGAATATATAAAAGGGCATCTATCCATATCAAAAAGGATAGTCGCCTCGATTTTTCGCGGTATAGATGCCCCTAAGGGCGTATATCCCTCATATCCTTATACTTACATTATAAATTTATATATTTTCTTAATGTTTTATGTTCTTATACTTATTTCATTTTATGGATATAATAAAGATTTTAGTACATAAGTATATTTGTAATTGTCTGTTTCAGATGAACCATGCCACGAAAATACAAGAGAAAGGCGGGAGTTCAAGCTCGGGTGGTGGAATGTGGAACAGAGAGACTATGTTGATTTTTTAAACTTTTATTACTTGTTTGATTAAGCTAATTGAAAATTGTTAATTATTTTTGTTACATTCTTTATGATTATATTATTACTTGAAGATGATTAACATAACATGTTGATTGATATGCCTCAATAAAACAAATTTTAATAATGCATATTTCTATTATTTTATTGCATACGGCATCTATCCCACACCATAGGCATCTAACCTCCTTAACATTTTCATGGCGGGGCATCTATCCATATAGGGTAGGCACCTATCCTCAAAAAATGGGTCTGCAGAAACTAATTTTTTGCCTAACCAGTAATTGCTAGGCCATCTAAAATAAGCCGTAATGTAAGACGAAAGACCCAATTAGTAATATTGATAGTTTTTTTTTACGGTATATGAGTAGATTTGAAATAAAGAGGTGATTTCAAAAAGTGAGGCACCTATCCTGACTTTACCCTATACCAATGCTCTGACACGGCGAAGAAACATGTCGTAAGTATGAGGTAACCCTTAATTTTAATATTATTAAGCTCCAAAGTTCAATTTTTCAGGGATTATGATTTTTTAAATCAGTTTGGAAATTGAATTATCTGGATGTTATGAGCCGATATTGAGTAGACTTTTTATACATACTTACAAAAATAGTAACAATCAAATGACTTGCCTGATGATAAGCGTTCCACTACCTATATGAATGCATTACCACATTTTGCAAATATTTTAACGATTTGTCCTGACACCTAATAAACGGCGTCCATTAGTACATTCTAAGATATTATGTTCAAAATACGTCTTATTGATATTTAAATAAAATTCAAAATAGCACGCCCTCTGCTGTGGTGTTTTCAATTACGATGACTTTCAAAAAGTAAGAATTTCGCAGTTAACCTTGGAAACTAAAGATAATTTTGTGAAAGTGCCAAGAGCATACCTTAAGCAGGTATTTAATTAATTTTCAATTGCATTTGAGCTGTCTCCAAAAACTAGGTACAAACCACAAGCTCGGAAAATTACAAGTAACTTGTAATTTTTTCAACGACATAATATTTCTCTGCTCGCATGTATGAAGGGTACGGTGATAGTACTTCCCCTGACAAGTTCTCACAGCGATTCAGTATAATAATTACCCACTATTTGCATAGGAAAGACCGAAGTGTGGGCACCCAACTACCCACTTCCTAAACAAATGGAAGTCAGTTTAATTAAACTGGAAATTATTGAGCCAACCATTTCCAAGTTTACTAACAAATCATAGCTTCCTCGACGTTATTCATCCAAACACAAACTTTCAGGGCCTCTATTGACAAAACTTAACCATTGACAGGCATCACAGCTCAGTTGGTACACTTGATATAGCCTTCCATGTTGTGGGTTCGACTCCCGCAAAAAAAGTTTATCACCCAACAGTATATCGTATAATAAACTATTCATACACAAACTTACGACTATAACAATATATACAAAATGTACATAATTATTTATAAAATACATAAGAAAAATAATTTGAGTTATCTGCAGACTACTTACGTTATATTATTTGAGTTGTACCGTAAAAAAACGTTAACTAATGGTTACAAGTTTGTATATTAAGATATATTTCAATTAAATAAAGTTCTTTTTTATCTATGCGTGCCCGAGACGTTATCTAGATAACCCAATACCTACCCCTTGTTTTCTAATCATGAATAGTGCATGTACCTCTGTTCTCGAAGATCGTAGAAGACGTTGAATAAATAAATAGTAAATACATATTCATGTATTACACACGATGTCAGGAACCTCAAAGTAAGCTGGCTAAGTGGCTGATAGTATTACATACTACTATGTATGTATGTATTCACAAAAAATGGATTTGAATATTCTATCAACAATCTAGTTCCCATAATACAAGCTTTGATTAGTTAGAAATTAGATGGCGCTATGTGATATATTATTATTTATTTACCAAATTCATAAATACTTCAAGTTTGATGTTTATGCATGGACCAGGTAACCCTGAACCGATTATGATAAAACTTAAGAAACGTTTAAACATTTCGTTTTCAGATTGTGCATCCAAGCATTATCGCTGATATATTAATTATGTAGTTCCTACTAGTTTTTAGGATAAAATTGTAGAACTAAACTAAGCTAAAATTGAAGACGTACCTACATAATAAACACAAACTTGCACATTAAAATTTGTTTAAAAAAATCAAAATCAATATAAGTTTATTCAGTAAAATCACAAGAATCATTTAGAATCGTCTAATATACTAGCGACCAGAGCCTAGAAGAATGGACAAGAAACTTACCTGGTTCCTACCAGGTTTGTGAGAATCGAACTCACCCTTCAGAATCCAACTGAGCAGTGACTGTGACGCCTGTTACCGGAAATCCCGTGATAGGAGAATTGCAAGAATTAAGGTAAATAAACACTGCAACTCACCTGGTTGTTAAAGACCACAGATCACCGTGTGTACCACTCCGTAAAGGGCTCTCAACTGAGCAATTAATATTGTATCGGCTGTGTGGGCGGTGTTTGGCTGCTCTGATTGATTACGAAACGGTCACACCGCACTTCTAATCGAGTCTTAATTGATGATTACAAGCTGTGACATTTTTAATCAAATTGAGCAAAAATAGATGGAAGTTCATGGTAGATAGAATAAGATAGAAATTATTTAGCGCCACAATAAAAATATGATAATAATGGTAAATGATTTATGTGAGATCAGAACTGGTTACTCAGCATATCATCAAACTCCCGACCCATATGGAATGCAGATAGTAGATACGAGTAAAGTATCCTGCAGTCTTGTCGCCGGTGTGCGCACACCCTAACTAAACTAGACTTTTATTTAGCTCACTTCATATTATACAGTGGAACTTTATAATTATATGTTTAGCTTCGCTCCTCCTTTATATACTTTACACCTAAGTAGTACAAAGAGTCTGAAAGTATCTCGGTGGAATTAAATTACACGTTTTTACAAGGTATGTGTAGGTACAAAGAGTGTACAAATTTACACAAGTCTGTACCTAAATACTTAACAGAAAGTGTGTTGTGTCTGGAATCACTATAGTCTAGACTGCAGAAAATCCCAAAACAATATCATTTTGTACGGTTTTATATAGTCTGCAGACCAATTGATCAAGTCCGGAGATTTAATAAGGTCTAAGAATTTATTTTGTGCTTTCGTATACCAAGAAAATATTGTTTATTCTTACCTATCTATCTGGCAACTTTTTGGTCATCCGATAGAGAGCTCTCTAGGGGTAGACCAGGCTCGATAGGTTTTAAAAACAAAGAAATTAATAGCAGGATGAAACCCATTAGAAAAGGAAGAGAATATTATAAAAACATAAGGAAAAATAATTTAGAGGCGATCTGAGTTCGGGAAGGGGGTGGGGGTGAGCTTTTAAGGGTAAAAAACGCTTTTTCTCGATTTCCGGCAAAACTAAAAGTCCTATGGAAAAAAGTCAAATGGCAAAGTTGTAGGTAATTAAAAGATCTAAAACTTTTGGATACACACTTTTTTCACATAACTCAAGATGTATGTGAAAAATTCAAAAAACCAAGTTTTTGGTTTTTAATTAATATCTTTTACAAACAATTATATTTTTTCACTAAATTTGGTGAAAACTTACCTCTTTATGTTCCAAATACGCTGTAATTTATTCGATTAGAAATATATATTTTTTTCACCTTATTTTGATAAAATATCGAAAAAATATCCTTATTTTCAATCGAAAATTCATCCGTCAAAATATCAGCTTTCTTCAAAAAGTTGATATGTTTTCTGTTCGTTGAAATATCTTCTTTTCGATAGTGAAAAAATATATATATGTTACCATAGAAAATCTTCTCAGAAAATGCAAAAAAAAAAATTAGTGAAAAAAAAAATTGTGAGATGAAACCCATTAGAAAAGGAAGAGAATATTATAAAAATACTATACTATTATAAATCACGTCTTGAGGTTATGTGAAAAAAGTGTGCATACAAAAGGTTTAGATCTTTTAATTACCTACAATTTTGCTATTTGACTTTTTTTCATAGGACTTTTAGTTTTGCCGGAAATCGAGAAAAAGCGTTTTTTACCCTTAAAAGCCCACCCCCACCCCCTTCCCGAACTCAGATCACCCGTAAATTATTTTTCCTTATGTTTTTATAATATTCTCCTCCTTTTCTAATGGGTTTCACCCCACTATTTTTTTTTTCACTAACTTATTTTTTGCATTTTCTGAGAAGATTTTCTATGGTAACATATATATTTTTTTTCACTATCAAAAAGAAAATATTTCAACGAACAGAAAACATACCAACTTTTTGAAGAAAGCTGATATTTTGACGGATGAATTTTCGATTGAAAATAAGGATATTTTTTCGATATTTTATCAAAATAAGGTGAAAAAAATATATATTTCTAATCGAATAAATTACAGCGTATTTGGGACATAAAGAGGTAAATTTTCACCAAATTTAGTGAAAAAATATAATTGTTTGTAAAAGATATGAATAAAAAACCAAAAACTTGGTTTTTTGAATTTTTCACATACATCTTGAGGTTATGTGAAAAAAGTGTGTATGCAAAAGTTTTAGATCTTTTAATTACCTACAACTTTGCCATTTGACTTTTTTCCATAGGACTTTTAGTTTTGCCGGAAATCGAGAAAAAGCGTTTTCTACCCTTAAAAGCTCACCCCCATCCCCTTCCCGAACTCAGATCGCCCGTAAATTATTTTTCCTTATGTTTTTATAATATTCTCTTCCTTTTCTAATGGGTTTCATCCTGCTATTAATTTCTTTATCTTTTTGTCATTTTTCAAGCTATCTACCCCGGACTAGGGGTCGAAGATTTATTTTGCAGCTTCTAACCCAACGGCCGTTTTTGCTGACAGCGACAATACGATGATAACGGTATTGAGAGATTAATCTTATACATCACAAAGGTCACACTTATACTAACGTATACTTTTAGTTTCTTCTTCTTCTACATTATTGTTAAGTTTCATTAAGATCCATTGAGTAGTTTTTGCGTGAAAGTGCAACAAATAATATCTTCATCCATCCATCCATATGCCAAACCATCACCTTTATTATTTAGTAGGATATTGGCGGTTTATATGAGGAGTGTTTAGCCCCAAGATTACCCAGCTCGGTGCAACGGCACCACCCATCATGAATGAAAGCGTCAAATACAGATGACAATCGCCATAGACACATTCTTGCATTACCGCCAGTTGCAGCCACGATGCAAAACTAACTTTAGACAGATGGTAATAGATCTAGTATTTGAGTGCTGTGCTGTACACAGGAAATTGTACTACCATACGCGGCATAGCTCTTACTTGGTGCTCGCGAAATAACATTAGGGCAACACAATTACCGGGCGAGGTGGATGCCGACGCGAGGGAATTTCTTCCATGACTTTTATTCAGGTTTTTGAGCAAAGCTTTCATAAAACACGTAGAGTATGCCCTCGATTTAGCTTGCGTGGTGTTATTTTCTTAAACCTTTACAAGTGGAATTTAAGGAATTTCTCTTTCAGTAGGCGCTTTTACAAAAGTTAAGTATAAAATGAAAATATTTACACCTTTTGTAGAATCAATAACATGAATCAAGTGTTAATTGGTAAAACTACTTAGTACTTACATATCAATAAATAAGTTTTTAGTATAATGTATCTTACCGGTGCTTTGGAAAGTTCTAGAAAGCCTTAAAAATTGTTTGTCTGCATGTCACTTTAATTGAACGACAATCATGTTGTCAGACACAAAAACATGTTGCACGTGAAGCCAATTCATTCAGATGGTATGCAGTAGGTACTTTTACTCATCATCACGAGTCGATAATATCTTTATAATGCGTTCGTCCGACGCGTGGGAGACAAATTAACAGATGATAAGTCACTGGCTTGTTATTGTTTGAATCAGGATGTGTTATTTGTGGCGGATGACAGAAATATATCGACTATAGCTTTTGCCACACAAAGGTGAAGGCTTTCGAAAACAGCTTCGTAATCTGTATGTATGATGCGTTGGAGAGGGTGTGGAGGGGGTGTGTGAGAGTGAGAGGTAGAAATCAGAAATATTTTAATGTTTAACTGTTGTACTTACATAAAAGATCTTAATGTTAAGTAGTACTTAGTATAAGTTTATACAGTTTGTCCAATCCGGACGTACAATAAGAGGGTAATGAATAAAAGACGAGAAGCTCACAAGATATGTCCTCAACTTCAGGAATGTATACTTTAGAATATTTCACTTTTTTCACACAGATTTTGATTAAATGGGACAATGGGACATAACAAAAAGCTTCTGTTTTCCAATTATTAACAAGAATCGTCATTATGCAATAAAAATCCTTCTTATTTTTTAGAATTCGGTTGGAAATAAAAGAAATCAAAGTGGATAAAATAAAATTAAAGCAAACTTGGTACTTGATAATATTATATCGCATAAAACCTTACCTATTGTATTACTGTTTATTATTTAACTGATTTGAATGCAAAGTCAAAGTCAAAACTACTTTATTCAGTAAAATCACGCGGATCATTTAGAATCGTCTACTAGGTGATTGTAGGTGCCATTCCCACGCGACCAGAGCCTAGAAGAACGGGCAAGAAACGTATTAAAGTAGTAGGTGTGTATTAAATCATAAAGATCACACTTTCGCCTTGCAATAACCTTTCATTTAAAGTTGAAGCGCCAATTTGTTCCAAAGCGTCGGCTTATAGACGGAAACTTAATTTGATGTTTTGAAGTTATTTGTTTAAAAGGAACTTGAGAATTTCTGATGCAAAGTGTTATCATTTTAACTAGCCCTAACTTTATTATTAACGATTCAATTCAAGTAACTTTATTATGCTGATTTTAGCATAATTGCGTTAGCTAAATACAATAATACATAATAAAGTTTAGAATGTTGGCTTAGTAGACTGCCATTTCACATAGTTGGAATTTACATCAATATGATTTATGTTATTTTGTATAACACATACATTGTCATAAGCAATTTTTCACTCGCGTGAAAACCGTCAATAAATTACAATTCAAATCGTGTTAGCTTTGTTTTATTTATTAGTTAACTTCGGCTGAGCTAAGTTGGTCTTATTAATAATACACACGTTCAAATTCATCTTAATTAAGAAAAATATGCGTAGCAAGCCGTTTTCTCTCCCGATGTTTTCTTCTACAGTTTAAAAGCATTGTGTTTAAGTAGAATATTTATTAATCAGCTGTAAAATATAGAATAGAATCCGACCATCCATTCTCGGAGTTACCGCGATTCATTTGCATTTAGATAGGTTATTTGCTCTGCATTTCTGCAGTGAGTTATGTCCTTGGTTCGCGATATGAAGGCGAAGTACCTTTGCCAGTGAATGAATGAATGAGTTCTTTATTTACATAACACAGATACACAAGAAAACTACAGATACATAACACATTAAAATTATAAATTATGGAGCGTTGAATATCCCAATTACCTACCCTAAAGAAACCTTTGTAAATAATGCGTTGATTGAAATAGACTGACAGGTGTCAAAGTTCACGTGTTAGCCGTAGAGTTTTATAATACTTATAATCGTTCAACTCTCGCCGGTTTTCAATCAAAACTTGATAGGTACACACGGGAAAGGTTATAGAATCTAAACAATCAATTTTATAAATAGTAATGAACTCTATAAGGTAATAGTGCTACAGGATGGTGTTAAAAAAAAAGTAAAAACTATTTCCAGACCGACAAAGAATCACTCGAACTCAAATTAAATTATATTTTATTAAAGGATCATTTAGAATTTTGTCGACAGAAAACTAGGCTGAAATAGAGTAAGTACTTAGTGTTTCTAAGTACCTACTATTTCCCTGAAACCAAACTAAGCTCCCGTAGAGCTCTCGAGCAGACCTACTTATAAAACAAATTTGGGTTATTTTAATACAAAAAATAGATTATAAAATAGTCTAAATAAATAAAAGTATATAAATAAATAAAGTCTATTTGTTGAATACTTAGTTCCACTTCTTTATGAGATCAAATGGCGGAACAAGTAAATGACTAGATAAATTCAATCAACAAAATGCATTATCTCACTGAACTCGTCTAGCGAGGACGTGTCCTGTGAGGCGCTGCGTCCAGACATCAATGTAGGACGAAATATATCTCGGAACGAAATAGATTATATCTAACCCTTTGGCATCCAAAATCGATATTTAATAGCCGCAATAGTAATAGCATTATAATTCTTAAGAGTATTTAATAAGTACTTGTTGTGATTAAGATAACAAGTTTGCACTCCGATTGATTAATTACAGTGTTATAAAATTAATTGCTGAATAAATAAATTATACTGTAGAATATTTCCGATAGCTATTGGCATGATGTTATTACCGACAATGCGTGGCGCGATGCCAAGACGTCGGCGATGCATTGTCGATTTGTGGCTCATTCAGCTCATTTTAGTTTTACTTTTTTATGACGCTTTAAAAAAATGCTCTTACATTTTACACTCTAGCATAATTATCAGTGTTCTCTATATTTTATTATCTGTGTTCTCGTCCAGGTTTTCAAAATTAGAAAATGAAATTGATCGTTCATTCAGCCAGTCCGCGAAACACCCGAACTTCAAACTTCAAACTTCAAACTTCAAAATCATTTATTCAATAAAATCACAAGGATCACTTTGAAACGTCTTACATACTAGATGATTCTAGGCGCCAGTTCGTCGCGACCAGTGTCTAGAAGAACTGGCAAGAAACTAGACCTGGATTCTAGCGTTTTTTTCATATGATCCTTCTTACAATTGTTTAACAAAGTTGGAGCTAGTTCGTCCCAAGCTTGCTTGTCTTCTAAATAGTCAGATATTTTATAATATGCTTTTGATAAGAGTTTTCGTTTTATTACGTTTTTGAACTTGCCAATCGGCAATTGACAAACATAGCTTGGGACTATGTTATAGAAGCGTACACATTGCCCTTTAAAATATTTATTTACTTTGGTGAGCCTAGTAATGGGAACAGCGAGTTTATCCTTATTTCTTGTGTTAACATTATGATTGTCGCTTTTTTTAGCAAAAAGATTAATATTTTTTCGAACATACATTAAGTTTTCGTAAATGTACTGACAAGGCACTGTCATTATGTTTATTTCCTTAAATTTATTTCGTAGCGATTCTCTGGGACCCATGTTATAGATTGCACGAATAGCTCGCTTCTGCAACACAAATACGGTATTTACATCTGCAGCATTCCCCCACAACAAAATGCCATATGACATAATGCTATGAAAGTAGCTGAAATAAACTAGTCTAGCTGTGTCCACGTCTGTAAGGAAGCGGATCTTTTTGACTGCATATGCTGCAGAACTAAGCTTTTTCGATAATTTGTCTATGTGTGGGCCCCATTGAAGTTTATTATCTAAGGTTATTCCTAAAAACACTGTGGTGTCCACTAGATCTATGTTTACATCTTTAATTTTGACATTAGCTAGCGATTGTGTGACATTTGGTAAAACAAATCGTATACATTTAGTTTTTTTTTCGTTTAATAATAAGTTGTTTACATTGAACCAGTTTACAACTTTTGAGATTGTATTATTCACGTCGTCATAATTTGTTTGTCGTCGTTCCAATTTGAACAAAAGTGAAGTGTCATCTGCAAACAGTACAATCTCGTGATCATCTTTAACTACTCGTGGTAGATCATTGATGTAAACTAGAAACAAAAACGGTCCTAGTATTGATCCTTGTGGTACACCCATTTTCACCACAGATCCCGGAGAACGTTTCCCATTTACGTCAACTCTTTGAATTCTGTTGCTTAAATAAGAAGACAGAAGTTCCAGAGCAACACCCCTAACACCATAGTGGTTTAGTTTCCTGACCAACGTTTCATGATGCGCACAATCAAACGCCTTGGATAAGTCACAAAATATACCCAAGGCGTCATTTGATTGCTCCCAGTTTTCAAAAATATGTTTTATCAACTCAATGCCTGCGTCGGTCGTTGAGCGTCCCTTCGTAAACCCGAATTGTTTTGTGTCAAGTAAATTACTACTACTAGATTCGACTACAGAACAATGTAGGTACTTATATCTAAAAATAATTCCGAATTTGAAATGTGAGATTTTCAGTATATTTTTTTGGTTATTTATATAAAACGAATTGGAACTGGTAGCTAGAATCGTCTAGATAAGACGATTCTAAATGATCCTTGAGATTTTACTGAATAAACTTTTATTGATTTTGTTTTTCTTTTCAGGAAAACCTGTGGTAATGGTAACGCTTTGGCGGTACTTTAAACAAAATGTGGCTATAATTATTATCTTTACAAATAATTTTATCTGTTAGACAAAGCAATTGAACAGAACAAATACTTCCACGTCATTTTACTTCTAAAATAATTGATATATACCTAAATCGAACTAACGATGTACCTACGTCGACGACAAATGGTGCGTAAGTATACTCTTTATTATCTTGCGAGATTGAAATAATACCACAGGGTTTAGTATTCAGTATTTTTACTATCAAAAAAAAAGAAGTCAAGTCAAGTCTAAAAATTTCTTTGTTCAATAAAATCACAGGGATCATTTAGAATCGTCTTACTACTAGGTACCTAATTCTAGGTGCCAGTTCCACGCGACCAGAGCCTAGAAGAACGGGCAACAAACTTAAACAGTTAAAGTGTGTAGGTATTCTTAAATGAATAGATCGATTATGATGCTGTTTTTGCTTCAAAATTGATAAAAAGTGAAGAACCAAACTAGGCAACTTTGATTTTTGTCAGTAGTAAAACGACTTTAATAGCATGCTTTAGTAAGGGCGCTACCAAGTAGGGACTGGAGTTCAGTCCCGTAGAAAATCCATCCATCATCATCATCGCCCTATACCGGTCCACTGCTAGATCTAAGGCTCTAGGATAGGTACGCCACTGAACCCAGAGACAAGAAAGGTATCATTATTTGGGGTAAATGTTTGTACGATCTGCAAATATTTATTCTGGGTGTTCTGGGTATTTTATATCTAAAATAAAAAGTATCTATCTATGTAATGTATTGTATTAAGTATGTCAGTCTTCTAGTACCCATAACATCATATCATAACACAAGCTCTGCTTAGCTTGGGGCTAGTAGTCCAGTCAAATAAGCTAAAATTTGGTAAGAATCTCGGAATTCGAGATACCCAGCTGTAAGTTTGTAAATACTTGTATATGGACACCCTAAATGTTGTCTTAAAACCTACATATGGTAGGGTGTGTGCAACTATAAAATTTCAAGGTCAAAGGTCACAAAAATAGCTTTTTTTGTAAATATCTCATTTCCTATGGGTTTTTGGCTACTTGTATGTATTACAATATTGTAGAACACAAAATTCTCTACAAATTATGTACAGCAAATTTTTTTATACTGTAAACAGTTTTCGAGATAAAGGGCGTAGAGCGCGCGGTCACAGCATCACTTTTTTTGCATGATTTTTTTTCTTTCTTGGTCAGGGCATGATTTAGAACCCCTGTATGCGGTTGGGCAATGCGAAACGGTTATTTGGAGCGTATCATGACAATTTGACCACCTCCTGGTTGACCTGAAGTGATGCTGTAACCGCGCGCTCGGCGCCCTCGTATCTCGAAAACGGTTCACCGTATAAAAAAAAATTTAAAACAAAATTGTCGAGAATTTAGTATTCTACAATAATGGCAAAAAGTTTTTTTTATATGGTGAACCGTTTTCGAGATACGAGGGCGGAGAGCGCGCGGTTACAGCATCACTTCAGGTCAACCAGGAGGTGGTCAAATTGTCATGATACGCTCCAAATAACCGGTTTGCAATGCCCAACCGCATACAGGGGTTCTAAATCATGCCTTGACCAAGAAAGAAAAAAAATCATGCAAAAAAAGTGATGCTGTGACCGCGCGCTCTACGCCCTTTATCTCGAAAACTGTTTACAGTATAAAAAAATTTGCTGTACATAATTTGTAGAGAAATTTGTATTCTACAATATTGTAGTACATACAAATAGCAAAAAAACCCATAGTAAATGAGTTATTTACTAAAATAGCTATTTTTGTGACCTTTGACCTTGAAATTTTATAGTTGCACACACCCTACCATATGTAGGTTTTAAGACAACATTTAGGGTGTCCATATACAAGTATTTACAAACTTACAGCTGGGTATCTCGAATTCCGAGGTGAAATGCATATATTGACTGGACTATAGACGATGTTGTGTGGATTGTCCAGCATTATTTATTTATTATTATTGTTTTCAATGCCAAATTTTTTCTCATTAAAAATATCAAAGTAAAGAGGCTTGATATCCTCATTTAGTTGGATTATAGTCCCAGCCATTGATATGTAAATATTATTTTGATTCAATTCACAAAAAGCTACTGATCTTCACTTGAAAGATCTCAGAACTTTGAGTCCGTGAAAGCCTTTCTTAAGTAGCTACAGATCTCGACTTATTCGTAAAATAGATAAAGTAGACCCTTAAAATATATATTTCTAGGTATAAGATATAAATACTTGGGAATAAATCTCTTTACTGAAAAATGCTTTAAAAAGATCCATAGATATTTTTTTCTTTAATTATGCTTTTTTAGAAAAAATAATTCTACTTATATTGTGAGTGGCAAGTAGGTATATTAAAATTTGTTTGTTTGGTTATGTGCCTACAAATAGCTTTGCTTTTAGTAGATAATTTTATAATTACATTAGATTAGATATTACCCATATTATTATAGACATACGGTTATCAATGTGTGAATTTATTATAGAAAAATCTCTCTGCAAAGTCAAGTTACTTGGCTCTGCGTAGTCGCGATTTGTAGTCACTTCTACATCGCGTAGTTCTTTATAACCGTGCTACGTAGTTATTTGACCCTATCAGTAATATCACCAATAATTACAAAGTATCGCAATATATTGTAATAGAATGAATAAAATTAAAGATTTTTTTTGTAAATTTTTTTACTTAATTCACGACAGATTTGTTCATAATTATACAAATGCTTTTAATTAATTTGACATTGTGTTCCATATCCTAGCAAAAGAAACGTAGGTAAAGCTGATTTTAATGGTTGTCAGATCCCAATTACAGGGAGCCAGGTTCAGTTTGTGCTGGCCTGGGAAGAGATGGTGACTTCTCACAGATGAAGGCGCGCTCCAATTGTCCATCATAGTTCTCGAGCTTGCCGTACCGACTGAAGGCTCCGTACCTGTACCGGTACACGGATGAGGGCTGGCTCGGTTCCCATACGGCATTTTGTGGTACAACACCACCTAGAACAACAAGAGTGTATTATAAGATTACTTGACTAGGGAATCGCGCAATGCTCAGAAAATAATGTAAGATCATACGTTCGGTGATTGGAAATTTAAATTACAACCTGTATTTGAATTTATTTTTATTTTGGAGTTATTTATGTTTTATCGTTGTGCTTGTAATAGAGAAAGACCACTGTTTGAAAAAATATCACTCACCATCACATCATCATCATCGTCAACCTATGTCAGTCCACTGCTAGACGTAGGTCTCTCTGTAGACGCGCCACTGAGCCCGCTCTTCGGCTCTTCTCATGTCGTGTTTGCCAGCTACCATCACTCACCATCACAAGTCCTCCAAACATCCTCTTCATCCCTGTAAACACCGATTGAAACCCGTTCCTTCCACTCGGCGCCGGTGATCGTAGATGGTGGGTACCTCGCGAAGAAGTTTACCAGAACCTGCACCTCCTCGGCATCGTTGGGGACCGCGGGGTACGCGCCCTCGGACACGCAGGTGCTGTTCGCTTGGCGCCACAGAATTCCGTGCGTGTGGAACTTATAGCAGCGCCCGGAAATAAGCTCATACCCTGGAAGGATGCAAGATCAACATGTCAATGATTAGTTCAGATAGATTAATAAATAAATAAATAATGCTGGATAATCCACACAGCATCATCTAGCCCCAAGTTAAGCAGAGCTTGTGTTATGGGTACTAGAAGACTAACATACGTAATACCTACAATACAATACATTACGTACATATACTTATTATATTTTTATTATACATAGGTATATAAATTACAGTATTTTTAAGTATGTAGTTTCTCTTTGAGGAGAGTTGTGCACACTCATTTAAATTGCTTTTGAAATCAAGTTATTTAAGTTCCTATAAATATTTAGGTGATGGTAGCTCTATAATATTTAGACTTGTTAACGTTTGGTAAGTGCGCAGAACGTGACGAGAAGGCAGACAAGTTTGATATTGCATTCAGAGGATGATAACCAAAGTTTCTCTATGTGACTCTATCTTTGGAGTTCTGGAAAGCTTCATCGAAATGACTTTCATGATAGAGCCCACAGAACAAAAAATACAGTAGAAGTAGTATGGGGGCGGGGTGCGCGTACCCCGAGTTTAGCGTAGATTCGCAAACTGTCTCCGCCACGCCTATTTCACGCACGTCAGTCTAGATCGAACCGTCACAGTGATAAGAGCTTTAGAAAAATTACAAAAATGCCTTATTGCGCTGTTCTAGAGTGCAAAAACGACAGCAGAACTAAAAATGTTTCAAATGGTGGTATATCATATCATCGGTTAGTCTTGATTTACTTAATTTCGATGAAAATTGTAAAAACATTATTTTATTGTACAAGACAAGTACAAATAGACTTTATTGTTTATTCTATAGGGTCTACTTTCTTTTAAAGTCAACCATTTATTCTCGAAGATTCCAACTACTGACATGTCACAGTCCGCTACTCAATTAGGTATTGACGTTATCGATAATGAGTTATCGATATTTTAAACTTACAATGTTCTATGATATATCGGCAAAAAATTTACCCTATAATGCATTTTTTTTATGATTCTGTATAGTAATTGTAGTAGTAGGTACTTCCATGACTTGTTCAAACCGTTTTTTTAAATCACAAATTCCCCACATCAAACCATGTGACTTGATAAAAGCCATAACAGAACGCTACAGTAATGTGCGGATACATCATTTACTTAAAATTAATATAAAACTATCAAAAAGGCAACTTCTTAACAAGTATGTTATCTTTCAAGGCCAATAATGTATATTTTTTAGTATGTAGATGTTTTATTAATGTAAGTAGTTCATTAATAAAACCAGTGTTTTAATTTTATTTGTATTAATTACTTCCATTATTATATACATTTTATATTAGTATACATTTATAAACACAATGATTTCAAACATAAAAATGAGTAAGGTACTTAATTCATTTTGAAATGTAAAATATATTTATCGACTTTAATTTTCGTTGAAAATAAAACGCATTGTCGATATATAAAGTAATGGCAGCAGTACAACCCTAGAAATGGACGAATAGTACAAAAATAGTAAAGAGCTCGTTACGGAAATATGAATCTTATCTCAAAAGTAATAAAGGTTTATTAAATGCATTTGGTGTAGTGACATCTAGCGGCGAGTAGCAGAACTTGGTAGTGAAAGTATTCCGTATGACGTAATACGTAAATAGATTATATAATAAACCACTCTATCGTCATATGATTATTGTTAATTTTCAAATGAACGAAGACTAATGTATTACTTACTTTCATTCAACCAATCACACGACGCTTTTCTTAGTGTGACGAAATACAATTAACTGTGTCAGTGTAAGTTAGGGTACGCTGGTTCCGGTGCGAAAAAAGGACTATGCTCCTTCTACTGTATTTTTTGTTCTGTGATAGAGCCGCCGCGCCGCTGGGCGAGAGATTGATTATACAACTCAACCATTAAGTTACTTATCTAATCTATGTGTTGCTAACCAATAAAATCATATTTTTACATTACCTTCGCTCTTATCCCCACATGAAGGCGATTCGGAGTTTAGTCCTGAAAATATTTGTATAGTTAGTGATATAGTTATTGTATTGTTGTAAGCTAGGCGTAGGTAGCAAATGGTATTTGTGGATAACTAACATAATGTGACCTGTCCTGTCCACCCCAACCTAAGTAATATTTGCTCTACGGTATATTCAATATTATCAAATAACACTCTTTGGACGAATAAGTAACTAATAACCTAGAATCGTTCACTGAGTAAAAATAAAAAAAGGTGGATGACCAGTGAACTTCTAAAGGCTGATATGATGATGATGATGATGACTATAAAGGAGTTCCAGACTTACCCGAGCATAGAGCGCAGAAACTTGCAAGGAAACAAATCCCTATTAAATTAAACGTCATTCTAAGTATATCCTACCAATGACTTATTTTATGAGAAAAGTACCTGCCAACTGACTGGTAAGTTTTCCAATGAAAAAAAGAATGGCGAGATTAGGGTTTTATAGCCGAGGAAGTTAGTAGGTAAGTAAGTTATTTTGTAAACATTTAGCTTCTTGATTATTCGGTAGGCAGATAACCCCTGGCGGGATCACCATTAGCGTGGCTTCTAGATAGGTAGAAGTAGGTAATGTTTTTGGTTGAAGATTGGTAGGTAGGTAGGTAGCTACTATTGATAAAACTAACTGTAACATCAAACCTCTCGAGTAAGATAGGGACTTAGAAAATATTTAGATAGGTAGGTAGGTATCTAGAGAGAATAACGAACGTAGAAGCGGCGAAGAAAGAGCCCTCATGAAAATGGTTGAGAACAGAAGGGGGAAGATGATTGGCCATCTTATACGACACGACAACCTCATCAATAACATCATAGAAGGAAAGGTAGAAAGTAGGAGAGGAAGAGGAAGGCCGAGGATAAACTACATGAGCCAAGTAAAGATGAAGGTTGCCCTCGTGTCGTATAAGGAGGTCAAGGAGGCGGCCCTGGAAAAGAAACAAATGGCGGGATTTGCACTCATTACGCAGACAAGAGCCAAGCTCTTAAATAAGAAGAAATTAAGTACCTATCTAGGTTTTGTCATATGACGATGGCATTATTATGAAGTTCTGCGAGATTCTCGAGTTGCCTATGCATTATGTTTCTGGCGGCTTAGCTCACTGCTGTTGTTGGCTGTGTTGTTTGAGATAGATACTGAAAACTCTATCTAAGTTGCTGCATATACACTCGAGAGCAATGAATCCGGGTCACTTAAAGAATGTTAAAAATCTCGGAAACTAAAAATGATAGGTTAATGCAATAAATTGTATTTAATAGACAATGTAATACTCCTTAAATGAAAGTAAAAAAAATATGAGTCACCATACATTTTATTAACACAAAATTACATAAAGAAAAAAACTGCTGATCTCTCCTTAAAACAAAAATAGGAAACATGAAATTTTTGAACTTTATTACGATTTTCTTGAATTTTAATACTTCGTATTGCTCGGTCTTCGGTTCGGCATGCTGTACACCAAGTTCCTTATACGATTTTGGGGAATATTCTCCCATTCCTCTGTGAGAGCAATTTTGAGCTCACGAAGCGTGATTGGGGGAGGGTTTCGTTGTTTTACGCATCTGCCTAGCTCGTCCCAAGCATGCTCGATCGGGTTGATATCCGGGCTGCGCGCTGGCCACTCCATACGAGTAATGTTCATCTCTTGAAGGTAGTCATTCACAATCCTACCTGTATGAGGTCGGGCATTGTCATGCATAAATATAGCATCCTCACCTAAATTGACCATAAATGGACCAACGTGATCATTGAGGATTTCTTCCACATATCTTACGCTAGTTAAAGAGCCGTTTTCTATGATCACCAGCTCTGTGCGACTTTCAGAAGAAATTCCGGCCCACACAAGTACAGACCCACCACCGTAGGCTACTTTTTCTTCGATGCATGCTTGCTTGAATCTTTCCCCTGGTCTTCGATACACTCTGTGTCTTCCATCGTGCTTGTAGAGCATAAATTTTGATTCGTCGGAGAACATAACTTTTGACCAATCTTCAATACTCCAATTTACGTGGCTCTGGGCATATCTTAGTCTCGAAATACGATGCCCACGCTCCAGTTTAGGGCCGTTTGCAGGTCTAAGGGGTTTTAAGTTAGATTCAGCAAGCCGACGTCTTACTGTCCATGCACTTGGGTTACTTCCTCCGAGGCGTCGAAACTGATTGGTGAGTTCAGTTCCTGTGAGAAAGCGATTTCGGAGCATGGTGTTCACCAAGTATCGGTCTTCTCGTGCTGTGGTACACCTGGTTCTGCCCGTTCCTGGTCTGCGTAGGTTAGAACCAGTTTCTTCGTAACGTCGGAGAACTCTTTGTACTGTTGACAGCGACACACCGACAGTCCTGGCTGTATCGCGCTGACTCCGGCCGGTTTCCAGCATTGTAAGTATTCTGGTGCATTCTTCAGGCGTAAGCGACATAATTTCAGCTTGAATAATGAATATAGAGCACTATCAACATGGTTTATGTACCCACATAAATGACAGATTACAAACAAAAGCAAAACCAAATGCTGTAATTTCGTAGTTCCATCTTCGAAAGTGGCCCTTTTTCAAATTTGATTTTTTTATGATATAACTTTACAATAACTAAGAAGTTTTAATACCTTCATTTAAGGAGTATTACATTGTCTATTAAATACAATTTATTGCATTAACCTAGCATTTTTAGTTTCCGAGATTTTTAGGATTCTTTAAGTGACCCGGATTCATTGCTCTCGAGTGTAGTCCGGGGTAGATAGCTTGAAAAATGACAAAAAGATAAAGAAATTAATAGCAGGATGAAACCCATTAGAAAAGGAAGAGAATATTATAAAAACATAAGGAAAAATAATTTAGAGGCGATCTGAGTTCGGGAAGGGGGTGGGGGTGAGCTTTTAAGGGTAAAAAACGCTTTTTCTCGATTTCCGCAAAACTAAAAGTCCTATGGAAGAAAGACAAATAGCAATGTTGTAGGTAATTAAAAAATCTAAAACTTTTGCATACACACTTTTTTCACATATCTCAAAATTTATGTGAAAAATTCAAAAAACCAAGTTTTGGGTTTGCCGGAAATCGAGAAAAAGCGTTTTTTACCCTTAAAAGCTTACTCACATCCCCTTCCCGACCTCAGATCGCCCGTAAATTATTTTTCCTTATATTTTTATAATATTCTCCTCCTTTTCTAATGGGTTTCATCCTACAATTTTTTTTTTCACTAACTTTTTTTTTTGCATTTTCTGAGAAGATTTTCTATGGTAACATATACATTTTTTTTCACTATCGGAAAGAAGAGATTTCAACGAACAGAAAACATACCAATTTTTTTAAGAAAGCTGATATTTTGACGGATGAATTTTCGATTGAAAATAAGGATATTTTTTCGATATTTAATCAAAATAAGGTGAAAAGAATATATATTTCTAATCGAATAAATTACAGCGTATTTGGGACATAAAGAGGTAAGTTTTCACCGAATTTAGTGAAAAAATATAATTGTTTGTAAAAGATATTAATAAAAAACTAAAATCTTGGTTTTTTGAATTTTTCACATACATCTTGAGGTTATGTGAAAAAAGTGTGTATAGAAAAGTTTTAGATCTTTTAATTACCTACAACTTTGCCATTTGACTTTTTTGCATAGGACTTTTAGTTTTGCCGGAAATCGAGAAAAAGCGTTTTTTACCCTTAAAAGCTCACCCCCACCCCCTTCCCGAACTCAGATCGCCTCTAAATTATTTTTCCTTATGTTTTTATAATATTCTCTTCCTTTTCTAATGGGTTTCATCCTGCTATTAATTTCTTTGGTTTTAAAACCTATCGAGCCTGGTCTAATAGGCATATGCGCTGGCAGATGTTCTTGAAGGTAGACGCGCTGTGTGAGTTGAAGGAGAGGACGTTTTTCAAAGTCAAGTCAAAGTCAAAGATTCTTTATTGCTTGCAATACATGTTATAATAGATGACAAATGATATATAGTATCAATGTATTCTGCTTATGACTAGGCATGCAATAATTAGATTTACAATTAATTACAATAATATAAATGTCAATGAGTGAATTTTAAATAATAATAATAATAACAATTTAAATAAATGTGTGTAAACATAAGTCAAGAAATTTACTGTCATTATTGAATTCATCTATTGTATAGTAACATTTATTCAGTAGTATTGCTCTTAGCTTCCTCTGAAACAACGAACATGGGAGCTCTCTGAGTGATTGTGGAAGTTTATTGTATAGAATAGGAGCCATACAGAAGACACTTTTACGCATGAAAGTAGTCTTAGAGTTGCGGACACAGACTCTACTTGTATCGCGTCTGTTGCGGTCTACAACATCAGACAGCCGACAAAACAGATCGGGGTTGTTTTTTACAAACATAGCTGTTTCCAAAACATACAGCGAGGGAATTGTTAGGATCTTATGTTTAATGAAGTAGGGCTTGCAGGAGTCGGTAACCTTGAGGTGAAACATTGCCCTAACACATCTTTTTTGATATTTAAATACCACGTTGGCATTGGTAGAGTTTCCCCAGAATATCAGTCCGTATCTGACGTGTGATGCTATTAGACCGTGGTATGCACTCAGTAAAGTTTCAATATTTACTATCGAAGAAAGTTTATGAAGCATGTACACCATGCTGTTAATTTTTTTGCAAAGGTTTTCGCTATGCGGTTTCCAATTTAACTTATTATCAATAATTCAAATTCAAATAATTAACTTATTATTAATAATTATTTCAGTCTTCAGTCTTAACAAGGAGTGTTTCACTTTCACTTCAAAAGATATTTAAATGCCATTTTGACAGTAGCAATGACTTACGATTGACTTGACAACCAAACCGCTTTTTTCGTCAGCAATTTTGTAATGTGCATGTGCAGTGTATGTACTTTGTATTGATTTCAAATACAGCTGTTTAACTTTAAACTTATATGATACGAGATGCTCGTATGTTGTTCTGTTTCAGTGATTTCAGTGATGTTTTGTACTAATTATTGAGATAACCGACATAGTAGTGTGAATTATGACTTTGAAGAAAGTTTACACTTTAGTTTTCCTGCGCAACACGAAACAAATTCTTCTAGGTTTGAAAAAGCGTGGTTTCGGCGTAAACAAATGGAACGGGTTCGGTGGAAAAGTCGAGGCGAACGAAGAAATTTTAGATGCTGCGGTTCGAGAACTGAAAGAGGAATCTTGTATGAATGTGAAAAAAAGTGATTTAAAGAATATAGGGCGTTTAGAATTTACTTTTGAAGGTGAACCTCTTTTGATGGACGTCCGAGTTTTCTCTTCCACCGTGTTCGAAGGAACTGCCGAAGAGACAGAGGAAATGCTACCAAAGTGGTTCAACTATGATGTGATCCCTTTTAATGATATGTGGCTGGACGATAGGTATTGGTTTCCATACCTACTACAAGACAAGCTGTTTCACGGGCAGTTTCATTATCAGGGCTATGATAAAATATTACACTACAATATAAAAGAATTAAGTTCCATAGATGATGTCCATGAATGTAGGAAATGAATTATTAACATAGCTCATTATTTTTAAGTAATCTTATATAAATAAAATACTTTTAGCAAAATAGTTGATTTTATTCAATCTTTATCTGACTTATTAGTATCTTACAAGTGGAATTTGCAGTAACAAAAAATGCTTATAAAATAATTAAGACATATGTGTTAAATAAAAGATTAAGAGATATTAGGTACATTTTTTAGATCAACTAAATAGGCTGGTTTATAAAAAATAATTATTCTTAAAACATGACATGCCAGATTGAACTAGTATCAAAAGTTTTATTTGGGTTTACAATCACACTACATCGTTACACAATACAATATCCTAATGAATTTCGTAAGGTATCTTAAAGAATGTAACAACAGAAAGACAAGGTTTGTTCGAGTTAAACTCGAGATGTTTTCAGAAACTTAGCTATAACTAATGTCCAGTTTCTATTCTATCATCTGCTAACAAAGTGGCACCTAATAATGAGATATTAACCAACAACACACATGCTCCGGGAAGAAACTAGGCATATTACAGCTATACGTTATTTCCGTGAAGACTCTGGGGTTGCAATAACTTGTGCTAATGCCGCACGAGCCAAGTTTCTTGCTAGCGCCAAACGGAGCAAGGATACTGAATCTGCGGATAGTGACGACTTCACTAGTGTGGATGATTCTGTTTGCTGTATCGATGAGGTGGGTGGTGTATAGGTGTGCAGTTCCAGCGCTTGCATGAGTGCACAGGTTTCGTCAGCGCCAAGTACTGCTGGATCGCTTTCTAGTAGAGGGAGCGCGTCCAGAAGTAAAGTGTCCCAGAAACTGAAAAGATAGTAAGATGGATTATGAAAAGGGCAGGAGAATGATGATGGATTATGAAATTAAGAGCTTAAAAAAACTACTTTCACATTTCATATGGTCCTGGAAGGATGTGCTTAGCGGTAGCAGTCATATGCCAGTCCCACTTCATGTTCTTATAAAGAAAAATCTGAAGAAGTTGAGTATCAAGCAGAAAAGACAATCACCATATTTTTTAAAACAATATTTTGAGTTTAATACAGGCTATGAAAATAATAAGTATGTGTCGAGCAACAATAGATTACTTACTAATCAGGCGCGATTTTAGATGTGACCAGTGACACTAGTAGTTCTGCAGCTTTTTGGAATTCTCTACTTTTGTACAGTCTATGGAAGTCGCAGTATTTCACTGAAACAAAATTATTCATAATCAGGGTTTAGCATTCAATCAAAATTATACATCAATTGTGAGTTAATCATTTTTGGTAATGTTTGTGATGGAGTAAACTTGTCCAACCTATAACGACATAGATTTTAGACTGATGCCTTCACACGTGCCGAGTAAACCGGCGAGACAGCGACGTATTTGAGATACACTGCGCGTCGACATCAGTTTTACTGTTGAACGTTGCAGCGTTAGCGCGCAGTGTATCTTAAATACGTCGCTGTCTCGCCGGTTTACTCGGTACGTGTGATCAAGGCATCAGCAATAGCCTCACAAAGTTAACCACTGTCTAGAAAGAGACCATGCAGCTTTGCGGCCAATACCTGTTTCTATAGTAATGTAGAAAGAGGCTGCACGATTGTTTTGTTTCACTCACACTGCAGCGCCCTATTCTATGTACTTCAAACCTGGGAACGAACACGAATAAAGCGACAATCGTAAACGTAACGTATTTGAGATACACTGTGCGTCAACATCAGCGTTACTATAATAATATAATATTTGAAACTATCACGGTTTTGAAAATACATATGTAGTTTTCTTTATAAACGAGATATCGGGAAATAATCAAACTCAGAAATCATGGTAAAACGTTTATAAAGAAAACTATCGGCTTTACTGTTGAACATTGCAGCGTTAGCGCATCGAGTTTCATATACTTACGTTACGTTTACGATTGTCACATTTGTTCGTGCTCAGCCCACCGGATAGAGAACGCTCAGTAGCTATGTTTATAGTCCAGGTCCACCATTTACATATAAGCTAAGCCAAGTTCAGATCAAGAGTCTCACTTAAATATAGCATCTCGTACATCAATGCACGACGCAAAATTTGGTCAGGTTTGTTTTTGTTTGGTTCTGAGCAGGTCCGCGTGCTCAGCCCTTATACTACACCGATTACGCATACTCTAAGGGCCTGCGCAGACCGGGACGGCACGGCAAGGGATTTTAATTTTGACTAATGGACATTCAACCGTACTGTTACAGAAATACGACATAAATTGCTGTACTATTAAAATGATGCCGTGGCATTGAACGTGAACCGAACGGCATCATTTTAAAGCATAGCAATTTATGTCGTATTTAAGTCTTAAGATTTACTTAAGTCAAGCTGAGATCATGAGTCTCACCTAAAAACAGCACCGCGTCGTGCATCAAGGCGGCGGGCGGCGCGGTGCGCAGCAGTTCGCGCGCGGGCAGCGTGCGCGTGCGCGTGTAGTGGCGCAGCGCGAGGTGCGCGGCGCGCGCGGCGCCCGGCCCGCAGCGCGCGCGCAGCGCCCACGCCAGCGCCGCGCCCACGCGCCCCGCGCGCACGTTACGCGCTGACACGCATCGGCATACTGATTGCACTGAACATGTAACAAACACAACTAAGTTTTAAGCTATTGCATAGCTTATATCGCGGGCCTAGAGCGCGGAGACCGAATCTAGAAATTCCGTAACGAAATAACCTAACACTGCGCATGCGTAATCCAGCAAAAAAAGTTATGCAATATTATTGTTTGTATTTTTAATCAGGCAGGTTTTGTGGTAGCAGTCTGGATCGTAGGATCGTACTCCAGAGAGTATCATTTCATGAAGATCATATCCCTTGTGTGTTGTCTACGAAGCCTTTTAGGATAGCCGATTGACGTTAAAATAACTGTGGTCGCGGGCAGACTCAAATAATATTAAGGCATGCGATAAAATTCCGTATAATATACCTCTTTACTATCTTGTCTTTTATCGGAAGAAATGGAGAGATCTAATTAAGAACAAAGTCATGAGGAGAGGTCGCGACCCTCAGTAATGAGGAATCGACTGAGGGAGAGAGAGAGGGACTATCTTATACTGACTCACCGACATCCAGCAGGCCATGTTTCTTGGCCTCCGCCAGCACCCTCATGGCCTTAGCCTCGCTGTGCAGCGGGATCCTCTCCATCATGAGCTCGGCGCGGCGCCGCCCCGCCGCGCCACACCCCACGAGATAGGCCACGCCCACCGTCCACAGAGACTTGTGCTCCATGAGCAGACACCCATAGTCCAGGATTAGACTTTCGCGGAGGTGGTTGGTTACACTGGAAATTTATTAGAATGTTTAGTAGCAATCAGTTTCATGAAATGAATATGTGCTATCTTTTTCCTAGAGTTTTATTTGGTCTCTAACTAACATTTTGCCCGTCAATTAAAATGAAGTTAAGTTATGAATGAATTCCTTCAAAAGTCTTACTTATCGTATAGCGCGATTTCTTCCAGTAAAACCTAAACTAAAAACGAACAGAAATAAATAACATTTTTTTTTTTAAATGGGATGTACCAACATGAGGAACCTTGGAAGGTTTGCTGGTAGAGAAATCTATTTAGGGTTAAGCTCACCTTTGTACATGTCCTATTTTTAAGTTTCCTGTTTTTCTGTAGTTTTGTTTTTGTGTGTACAATAAAGAATAAAGAATGAGTTACAGTTATTCAACTTACTTTTCCTGATGCCTGTCCAGTATCTTCAGATTGCCGCAGTGGTACAGGAGGTCTGTGAGGTGCGTCGCGAACCAGTTGCAGTCAGACATTTGCTGTATCTCATGTATTACCTTCAATGAAATAACATGACGTGTCATACTAGAACATCTTAGTTTAGGTGATGCATTTAAGCAATTGTTCCATTTAATAGTTCTAGAACATTTTCAATTTTATATTTTATTTTAAACAAGTTGATAAATTGATAACCAATACTGTAAGCTTAATAAGCGCGATGACTACTATTACTAGACATTAAGTAAGTAATTAATAAGGATTTGCACTTATTGAAAAATTGGTATTATGAATCTGTAAGGCATAAAGGCCAATTTTTGAGCAATCATTTTAAAGATTATCTTAGCCATGATCCACTCCCAACCAAGCTTTACGTCTAGCTATAATGTGTACCTGATGTAAGTCCCCATCTAAGAGTGCTCTGACGGTGGTGTCTAGAGGCGCGGGCGGCGCCGGCACCATGCCCGCGCAGGCGGAGGCGAGGCCGCCCAGCTCGCGGCGCCGCGCCCACGGCGCCGTGTACATGGCCCACCCGCCCAGCAGGTCGAACCACGAACTGTACAGCGGCCGGATTGATGCAAATGAGGCATAGTCCCCGATTGTTAGCTGTGGGAGTTATAAGATTTATTGTTTTCAAACCCTAATCGATATTGGTATTACCTACTCTTGTTTCTTCCATCCTATTGGTAAGCAGATTTCTATTGAAAATAATTTGTTAACTACTTTTAGTCAATAATTTCTTTAGTGTGCTAGAGTGTTGCAAAAAAAAGTGTTGGGAAAAAAGTGTTGAATAAATATTTGTTACCTTCATGATTAGCTCCAACTGAGGCTGTGCTGTTAGAACTCGACTGACCAGTTTGGCTCGGCATTCAGCCTGCCAATGCTTCCACAAAACTGTAAACTCTCCAGTAGATATACCTCCATACACCTTAAACATTACAAAATCAATTACAATAACTGAAAATGGTTTTTAGCAAAATAAAAGCAATTTATGATATATACTCACACTATACAGTGGCATACTCCTCAAGGAGTTATCAACCAGCTTGAACTCATTTGTATCTGATTCGGAATGTAATTTGAGCAGTGCTCTCGCCACATCAACTCTACCTTGCACAATCATACCTATAACTGTATTCCAATAGTCTTTATTCTCCTCCGAGCCTCTCTCACAAGCTTCCAGAAGCTGGGCGGCAGTTTGTTCGTGGCATGGAAAATGAAATCGAACCCATTCCAGCAAATATGGTAACACAATGTCACCCGGGACATTGTCAACATACAAAATCTCACATAAGTGCCATATGCACTCAATTGAGTAAAATATTGTGATGTAAGCGAGAAGGTTGTCTTTTTCTAAACGGTCTGTGGCTTTTTCGGACGCCTCCTGCAAGTTTTCTATGCACACTCTGATAACAGATCTATATTGGCGCGAAAGTTTTAAAAATTCTACTTGATTGTCGGAAGACTTCGCATTATCCGCAGCCTTTTGTACGGCTAAGTATGTTCCGTGTGATTCATTCACTAATTTGCGTAGAATAGGGTTGTACAATAAAACCTCCCGGCGGATGTTCAGAAGATTGTTTTCGGTTGTAACCGGTGTTTGGTCAAGTTTTTGACTGCGAGGATAAATCGTGAACTGGTTACCGCGACCCCAGACACATCCGATTCTGTTTTCCAGACATTTATCCAGCAAATTCTGCAAGAACAAAATTGGTACAGAAATCCAGACATAACCTATTGAATTCAACGTCTGCATTCACTTATCTATATCACTTACGAATGTTTTTGCGTGGTTTCTGGTTTCGTTTTCATGCACATGTGAAGGGTAAGTTGTAAAACCTGTGGTATTCATTTCTAAACGAGGCACCAACAATGATCTAGTTCAGTCAGAATCTTGAATGTATCAAACAAAAACTAAAAATAAATTGAGTAAACACCGTACATCTTATTACCATAATCATACCACAGAATAAAAAAACAATGTACCATGACCAGTGCTACCAACCCTAAAATTATATTTCTCCTAATTTATTGCATTTTTGATACTACTCAAACATAGTCCCTGTCTTTCTAGAATTTGTCACAGAATACTGGATCTTATTGATTAAAATGTTATCATTAAATTTGATTCCTAGGTATTTTTGAAGTGAAAACTTCTTTAGCGGCGCTGGGTGGGTAAAAACTTTCAAACTCGCGTCAGGGTCACGTGACGTTGATCGAAAGCGTAAGATCGAGGGAAAGGGAGAGGAACTACATAGTATCTCCCACTCTTTCTACCGTGCCTGAGTGTGCTGACTCTGTTTAGGCGGCACAGGGCGCTTGCGCGAATGTGTCTGTGTCATTGTGATTGTCATTGTCATTATGACGTCTGTGGTTATATTTTTATGTGAAAACTTAGAAGTGAAAACACAACGTTAATATTGAAGTTTTCACTTCTGCCGGCACTCCCGGAGTGCTACCTTTTTTTTTTATTTTATTTTGTTTATTAGTATCAACATTCAGTTATAGGTATTATAAACATATCGTGAATTATGCAGTGAACAATTTTTATATTATTTAAGGAATTGCAGAGTTGGGTTATAATAAATTCGGCAGTTTTAAAATTGACTTAACGTTAAACAGAACATATATTGTTACACTATATTAACATTGTTAATGTTAACAATGTTACGTTCCGTCTTATATGCGGGACTGCAGCATATAATACGCAATCAATAGCTCAAAATCAATAGCTAAGTGATTCAGTCCCACAGCGGGACTTATTACCCGAAGAATAGGAAAAGTCCCTTCAAGTGGAAACACATTCAGATCAGTTAATTATTTCATTAGAATTCAAAGGAGACTTCTGTCAAACTCCATGACAATGACTGCCATTATTTAAACCCACAGAGTAAGAAGTTTTTGGTTTGCCGTTCCATGTTACTACAGACCACAAAAAGTTAAGGTCCACAGCCTACCAAGTTGAACAAGCAAGCAAACAAAACAAACACCATCATCACAATCTCAATCACCGGCGATGAGGTAAAGTGACGTTCTAAGTTTGTCAACATGATATCTATTACCTAGATTTTACTAATTAAACGCTAGTTTTAGTTATATATTAAAAGCACTTTAAATCAAAAATAAAAATATTTATTGATGATTATAATACGATACAAAATAGTAGTAACTCTAAGACCGTTTGGTTATTAGTACTCATTTGACTTGACCGGATGATCGGTAGAAAGGAGGACATGTTGAATTTACATGAAAAGTAGCTAGATGTGTCAATTCATTCATCAAATCAAACTGTTTTGTTTAGCAATAAAGTAATCTAAAACAAAATTATTAATTCATTCTGTATATTTTTCAATTGGCAGAATGGAAACGTGTGCTACGCGATGAAGTGTCTAATCATGTGACAAATATTAGCAATCTGACTGAATAATAATCTGTCCGTGAGAAACAAGAGTACGAAAGTCATATTATCTTCGGTAAGTGGTACATAGTTTCTTGTTAGAAGCACAGCCACAAATTCACTGTATCGGTGTTATTAGTGGTTCTCAAGCCACGGTATAGTTGTGCGTGATTTTTTGTTGGACCTTCACTCATCAGGTGACTCCGTAAAAGTGACCCCGAAATGACGTAGTGTACGTGGTATTCTGGTGCTGGAAATCAGGTCTTGGTGTATTCGTGTTGTGTGCGTATCCGATGTTTTGTGACGCAAGTGGATGCAAGTTGAAGATTCTTTGTGGTATTACAGTGAGATATGATAAGTTATTATCTGAAAGTGCTAGATAACCTTATCAAACAGTCACTGGTTACTTGTTGGTATTCACGCTCGTTTTTTGTGTTTTTTAGTTGGAAATAGTGTAGTCAACACTCTCACTGAAATTCTACATTTTTTATCATGTAAGTCTAAGCTAATTTACCTAGAAAGAAATATTTGTTTGCATAAATTGTTTAGATTATTTGTATATTGCTTTCATAAGTTATAGACAAACCCAATAATCACAATGTATGGTTGTTCTGTGTCTAAAATTCTGAGAGAAACAGTCAATATTTGACATTAGAAATGTGAAGTCAACAAACTCGGAAGAACAGAACTCGTCACTATGTTTCATTGTAAGCCCTTATAAGTATTTTGGCAATTATAATGACCTATTTACAGACAATTTAATGACCAGGATTATGTGATCAATCTCTAAAAACAAATATCTGTGTGTAAACATTCAGAAAATAATAGGCATGTGATATACAAGTTTATTCAGTAAAATCACAAGGATCATTTAGAATCATATCTAGATGATTCTAGGTGCCAGTTCCACGCGAGCAGAGCCTGGAAGAACAGGCAAGAAAATCTACCTTTTTGGCTCATTTTGCAACTGGCACTTAGTATCAGCCTATATTTAAGATGATTTTAAATGATTCCTGTGATTTATCTAGTAAAATATTGGCTTTGACTAAAAGTGTGTACATACAAATTGTTTATAACACCAAATACCACTGTTCCTGATAGGTAGTACCTACAAAATATCGCGCAAATACATAATCTACCTAAGTACCTATGTACATTGTAATCAGACAAGCTGTTTCTGTCTTATCAAAGGTTGATGTATTTTTGGCAAGTTTATTGACATTTTTTAAATCGAGAGGAAGTAAGTTGCAATAACAATAATATTTGGAAAAATGTTAAACTATAAGATCATTAAGTATTTTTTTATACTTTAACATCAGATTTACCCATTATACTTTTAGGCATGCCTTGCTGAAAAAAAAACAAAGTTAAATGTGCTAAAACATAGGAGTTAATAAATTTTATTTTTCATTGTTTGTGACGATCTTGGTCAGGAAATGGTACTTCCACCAAAAGTGTTTAAGATTTTGGTTGATATCTTTAACCTAGTTCTCTTGATGAGTAGACCGGTAACAGAACTTTCATCTGGTGTGTTCATCCTACAAAACACCATTTCTTGCTCACTAATGTCAAAGTTTTTATTTCCATTACCATAACACTGGACTGTAAGACAGAAGGTTACTAATTCTGCATAATATTTTTCGCCAGACTGCTTTATTTACCTAATTCATCACATCCGCGTCGAGTTGACCGGAAGGTATACTTGCTTCGTTAGTTAACCTAAAGCACATACACTCCATCTAGAACATTGGTCAAGTCATGTGGTAGGAACCTGGATGGTGGATCCTTAGATAGTGGTTCGGTCCGATATTTCTACTCTAGAAATATGTATGCACTCAATACCAGTACTATGAGAGTTGAAGGAAAAAATCGTGAGGAAAATCGCCACTTAGTCAGAACCTATTGATATGCTCAGCAAACGCAACCCGAGACTCTTTTATTGAAGTGTTCATCAACACAAACCACAGAGTTTTCACAGTAAAATTAAAATTAAGCGAATTAACAATTCTGTCATAATATTGATGCAACGAGGTCGACCAGTTAGCACAGCAGTGTGTAACCAAGGTTTTGCTTTAAGCCGAAACATCTACAAGAGAAATGAATAGTAAACCTTTACAAATTTGATAATATTCCTGATGAATATATGATGTGAACAAGATTTCGCTTACTCATAAATCAACCGAACCACTCTAAAATAATATGGTCACATAAAAATCGCACATAAAGAAGGGCTCACCCCAAATAATCTTACAGCGTTATCCAAAAACCGAAGAAGCTAGAACTGGACATCGCAGCCGTTCTGCGCGTCGAAGGTTGACTAACATATAGATACACTACAGATATCCACATACTGAACTGATCTAGGTGTTATGGAATCTAATCGCTTATTTGTACGTTACTTACTCATAACTATTTATACCTGTGTTTTTCTTCTGCTGGTCGAAGTTCAAGGTTAGCCAGTACCTACCGTACTACCTATTTATGGCATCCCTATTTGTGGCAAAACCTGAACGTTTTGTTTAAATCAGTAAACATACTCAAACAACAACCACAATTCATTCAATACATCATCAGCGATTTAATAGAGATCTTTGTTTTTGATTATAAATAGTTTATTAATACCCGCTTTTGATATACAGATAATGGAAATGATTGGCAATCTATAAAAACGTGAGTCAGGCTAAGATTGCTATTAAAGTTGAAATAAAATATTTTCTTGTTGTGGAATATACCTCCTGAACCCTTGTTCTACCTCCTCTCTCGATAGGTGACTGTATTTTTAATAGTAGTATACAAAAAACTAGAGCATGCTAGATATATTCCTTATTATTACCTACCAATAAATAAAGAACTCTAGTTCTCACACAGTAAACTTAAAAACCAAACGAACTCATTTTTTACCAAAATAATTGACAAAAAGCCGTACAACATCAATCCCAAATGAGAATCGAGTTTCACCCATGACATCGATCACACAAAATCGTATCAAACCAACACTTTAAATAGCTACAATACAAGCCATTAAGCCATTCCATACGCAATTGAAAACATTGAATCCCATAAAGCATAGTTCACACGGTTGAAAACAAAGCGGAAACAATACCCCACTAGTTGTATGGTGATAGATACCTATTAAAGGTGAATGCCCCCTTCACTACACTACAGCACTGACTACTAGACACTCTGTGGTCTTGGGCTGGAATGACTACCTGTAGTTTTGATTGCGAGGTTTAGTTTAGGCCTCTTGCAGTTCCCAACGGAAACTAAAAATAAAATCGCATATTTCATTGTCATGCGTTTATCGATAAGAGGCACTACACGCGGAAACTAAAAAAAATAGAATATTTATTTAGATTTGAAAATACTAAGTTCTTTTGGTAGCTTGACCGATGATTGATGCATATAATTCAGGCAAAAAAAATAATCGTGTATGTCTATACATATAATTATTTTTTTCCCTGATTTTTGGGTCTGAACTGAAATGACTTTTGGTTCATTTTACCCTCGCGTCATAAGTTGAAGGATCTTAATAATCGCTCTAATAATTTTATATTTTCACCTTATCTCTGAAATTCAAGTGATATTGAATATCATTGAAATGATCTCTCTTATCAAAAATGATCTCTCTTATCACAAACTCCTTTTGCACAAATGAAATTCAAGCGACAAATATCATAATTGAAAGCTTAAATGGCCCCTTAACTGTGTCAGCATTATATATGCCTCCTAAACACAACATGAAGCGCGAGTCATATACGGCATTCTTTGAAAAACTAGGCCAAAAATTTATAGCTGGCGGAGATTATAACGCAAAACATACGGACTGGGGATCAAGGATTACTACAACCAAGGGAAGAGAATTACTTAACACGATACACCAACTAAACCTGAAAGTCTCGTCCACTTGTGAACCAACGTATTGGCCAACAGCTGTAAATAAAAAACCTGATTTAGTTGACTTCTTCGTAACCAAAGGGTTTCCCATTTCATACCTGCGCTGTCACTCCAGCTACGACCTTTCATCAGACCATACCGCAGTCATAGCTGAATTGCAAAATGACACTGTAATGGTTACGAAAACATGTAAATTACACAACAAGAAAACCAATTGGGAATGTTTTCGAAAACTCATTGTCGAAACGATGACCACACAAATACCACTCCAGTCTGATGATGACATAACGGAAGCTGTAGAAATCTTTAACAACATCATTCAAACAGCAGCCTGGCAAGCTACTCCCGTGCATACCAATAACAGTCACTTTATTCCTACTTATCCCCAAGTTGTGACGGACATGATACGTGACAAGAGAAGAGCACGGAAACTCTGGCAAACAACCAGGCACAGACGTGATAAAACCTTTTTCAACAACTTGGCCAAAAAATTGAAGAAAACTCTAGAAAACATTGCAAACCAACAGGTTGAAAACCAACTATCCAACCTAGATGCAACAGCTGCCAGTGACTATTCCCTGTGGAAGGTCACTAAAAGACTCAAAAAGCCCTCGGTATTTCAATCCCCTCTGCGTCAAAGCAATGGAAGCTGGGCTAGAAGTGACGCTGAAAAAGCAAACCTGTTTGCAGAACATCTGGAAAAAGTTTTCTCTCCAAACCCTGACACAGGATCGTCAAAATTACATGAAATACTAGCTGGCTTATCTGAAACACATCAACTATCTCTTCCTATCCAAAATTTTTCTAAAACTGAAGTACACTCAGCCATCAATAAACTAAATCTTAATAAAGCTCCCGGATATGATCTAATAACTGCAAAAATCATGAAAGAACTCCCAGATATCGGTATCTTGTATCTTACGCAACTGTACAATGCCGTTCTGCGTAGAGAATTTGTCCCCACCCAGTGGAAGGTAGCAGAAGTCATACTTATACTGAAACCGGGCAAGGACCCCGCTGATGCATCTTCCTACCGACCTATAAGTCTACTTCCAGTCGCTTCTAAATTACTGGAAACTCTGTTTCTTAGAAGACTAATGCCTGAAATATCTAAAACCCAACTTATCCCTCCACATCAGTTTGGCTTCCGAGCATCCCATGGAACAATCGAGCAAGTCCACCGCCTGGTTTCTACGATTAATGACACCTTTGAAAACAAAAAGTACTGCTCGGCTGCCTTCTTGGACATTTCACAGGCTTTTGATAGGGTATGGCATGAGGGTTTGTTGTACAAAATTCTAAGAGCTCTACCCATCAACTACTACCTATTTATAAAAACTTACCTCAGTCAAAGATACTTCTACGTAAAGCACGGTGAAGAACAAACTGGACTTTTTTCAATAAAAGCTGGTGTCCCTCAGGGTAGCGTCATGGGTCCTGTCTTATACCTTCTATATACGTTCGACCTACCCTTGATGGAGGGTATCCTTGTTGGAACATTTGCTGATGACACAGCTCTGATTGCGACCCATGACAGTCCAGCGATGGCATCATCCATGTTGCAAAAAAGTCTAACTAGCATCGCGACTTGGTTGAAAGACTGGCGCATTAAAGCAAACGAAAGCAAATCAGTACACGTTACCTTTGCTTTAAGATACGGTTCATGTCCTACAGTAGAGCTGAATGGCATACAAATTCCTCAGTGCGAGGACGTGCGCTACTTAGGTATATACCTTGATAGACGCCTCACATGGAGGAAACACCTCTTCACAAAAAGAAAAGCTCTTGGCTTGCAAGCTAGAAAACTACACTGGCTCCTTTCAAGAAAATCAAACTTATCCCTGAATAACAAACTTCTACTCTACAAATGCCTACTTAAGCCGGTATGGTCATATGGAGCCGAACTTTGGGGTGCAGCAGCCAAGTCAAATCTGGAAATTATACAGCGTTTCCAATCCAAAACTTTGCGTATGATTGCAGATGCTCCTTGGTACATCACGAATTGTCAATTACATCACGACCTTGAAGTCCCTACAGTAAAACAGGAGATAACCAACAAAATTGCGTCATACGCAAAGCGTCTGGAACTACACCCGAATGATCTAGCCAAAAATCTGATGCAAACGCCTAGTGCATTCAAAAGATTAAAGCGAAGAGCCCCGCAAGATCTCTTATAGTTGGTGATAGTTGAAATTTACATGGAGACACTGCTGGGTGTTTACCATACATGCCGAATGCGACGAGAAACAAAATCAAACCAAACTCTAGCTCAATGCCCATATAGGCAGATAGCAAGAAATAGAGGAGATAAAAAAAAAAAAAAAAAAAAAAAAAAAAACATAAAATAACAAAAGAGTTCAACGAACGTCTCACTTTAGTAAGCCTGATTCTGCACACTGTTTTATCTCTGAATTATATTCATATAGCAACAAAACAAATTCATCTCTATATCTCTCTACATAAGAGTCTATGTACTGTGAATGGATAATAGATGTTTTTGATTAGGTACAGTTAGAAGCGTGCCACACCATATCAGACGTTTCGGTGAATTTGGATATTATTTTGATGCCTGTTTTAAAACTAGTTTTGAGCAATAAAAAAAATAACTAAGCAATCCTTTAATATTGTACCTAGGTGTCTTTGGTTATTTTAAGGACCTTTAGATGCCTAGATAATATTATAATCCGCGATTTGTCATATGCTTATCGTTCAAAAATTCTTATCTTTATTTTCTAGAATAAAATGACGACGATTTCCGTAGTAGGTACATACGTTCTCTGATAATATGACATATAATTATGTGAAATCATAGAAATTTGCAGATAAATATTTGTTTACAAATATAGTACAACTAGTTTGAGTCTAGCGCTTACAAAATGACCATTTAACAAATTTTAAAAGCATTCTGATATACATAATGTACTGTTTTATTACCAAGACTGTTTCATCACGATAACAATGATTACTTATATGACGCGAGCTCTGAAAGCGTCAGTAAACACCATTATTGTTCGCATCTTGTTTGCTATACTATTTTAGACGTCAACTGCCTGGATTTAGAACTAAAAATTGAAAAACATCGTCACCTTGCCTTGCTATGATAAATTCGACGTCAACTGCTTAAAATTAGGACTGAAATTTGCAAAGCTCTAATAAAGTACACATCTTGTGTACTTATGTGCGTGATGAATGTTTGTTTTAAGATTTCACTGCGCTGGGATGTGTGTGTTGATGAGTTTTGGTCTAGTTACACCTTTTAATGTGAAATTAGGCAAGTTGCATGCTAAGTTTTCAACTTCAGAGAATATAAGCTCATTTCTATACCATATACACTCACGTAATCCGCAGTTATCCCTTCCAATCCTTAAGTTCGTAGGTTGTCTGAATTACTATCCTTAAGATTATTCTAGTTGTAGATAATCTGTCTACATAGATATCTTAAAATGAAATACCCCCTATCTTATAATAACTTAGCGTTGACATTATGTCACCGTTACGTATGGTAATTAAGACATAAAGTCTGCGCTAACTTTTTATAAGATAGACCGATAGTCTTGACGACTGTCCTCATCCACCTGTAGGTGCTGTTAAGAGCTTTATGCGATCTTTCATGTTTTTATGATATAAACCATAGCCCTCTGCACATAGCCCCCTGAACCCCTTTTATCATTATGTTGTAATGTAATAACAAATACACAACGCCTCACCAGCACTATTTGTTCTGTAACATAAGTAGGCATACAGCTAATATTAGCGGCTAACCTTCACCTCTGGAAGCTTAGGTGTATATAACGTAAACATACTTAGATATAAAAGTAATTAAGATGTTTGTTTGGTTGATAAAATATTTTCTTTTAGCAATATCTTTTCAAAATGTCTCTTCTATTACAATAAAAATAACTTTAATAGACGAATCATCTTTGTCAATTCAATTTTAGGTTGACTATTAACGCAAAGCTACGATATGGAAGCGATTAAGCGATGTATTTGTATTTATATTTATTACTTCATTTGAAGGAAAACATGTCATCGTCAATGCCTATTAAACCTTACCCATATGACATTAAAATAGTATGACGTGGGGCACCACGCACCTTACTTATGTAAAGTACTTACATCAAAAGATCGTGCCATGCCTACTACTCTTACTCGTATTAATCTACAAAAAGGAATTTTAGATTAGTTGGTTAGCAACTTATTAGACGATTGAGGATTGCTATCAATTATACTTAACTTAATATATTTAGCTTTATTTCTTGGATTCTTTAATTTTATAAATAATCAAAGAAATAATGAAAATAAACCAGTAGAATTGTACGTTTCTCACGACCCAAGTCTAAAATCCAGAAAACATAAAAAAATAATGTTAAATAGGCGCCCTCCGCGTTTTGTTTTCACTCTGCAGAGGTTGATAAATAGGTACACTCACGTACAATACTTACACCCTATAGTGCTTCCTCCCACTGGCATTATCTAACTCACCCTACAATAGGGGTGGTGTGCACTGGACAATAACTAAACAAAATATAATCATTTCTTTCAAACTTGTAAGTTCACTTACACATAGCAGTGTGGATTTATTAGAGGAGGTAGAGTATGTCTGACGACAGAGAGATAAGGGCAGTTTGAGCATCGATATGACGTCTGGCAGAAATAAATAACAGAACAAAAGCTGTTGGGAAAAGGCAGGAACATTGTACCCTTTATGAAAAGAAATATCTGAATATGTGTTTTTAGTTTATTACTACTTATTTGTAGTCCTTGATGATTCAAATTATCAGAAGTGCTGATTCACCCGAGTCACAACATTCGTCAGTGTACAACTGACTTAGTATTTACTTTGCGTTATTTCGCGTCGGCTGGCATACTGGCTGCACGATTTGGATGTTTCATTGTTTTATTGTGACCACAGATGATACAGTAGTGTTTTTGATAAGTCGATGGTGATTCTAATTGGTGTTTGGAATAATGTGCGGTGAAAAACAAGTGTGATGTTGAACGTTGTGCGGTAAAAATAGCTGTTAGTGGTAGTTGGAGTGTTTTATTGGCTTAATTAGTGTCTAGGTCGGCGTCCGTAGATTTTTTTAGGTAAACATGTTTTCTGGTAATTAATGAAATCGCGTTTCGTGTGTTAAACTATAGGTAACTCATATTTATTTGTACTTAGTGACAGCCGTAGTAATAAAAACTTCAAGATTACGTCACAAATCTAAGTAAACAATTTTTTAACTTGCGTCCACTTAGAAATATTTTGGATGAGCAAAATTGGAGAATAGGATTGGATATTTATTTTTATTGTTTTACTCTGTCACGTTAGATTATTTATAAAAAAATCAAGTAAGTAAGTAATTATATATATCAACGGGGTCACTTTTATTTATGATGATATGTTTTACACGCACCTGTAACTGCTTTTTCCTAGTCGCCCTTCTTCATGGAAAAGACAATAGGTACGCGCGACCAAGACACAGGTTTATTCACGATGTAGCCTTACCCGTACAAGCGTCAATAAAATTAAAAAAAAACTCATTTTTTCCATAATTAATTAGCGGTATTTGTGCAAGTTAAATTATCTGAAATCGAAATAAACTTATCAATAAGATTATTGCCTGCATGTGTGTATTTCTTATTGGTGTGTGTAATGCTGTGATATTATCTGCAGAAGCGGTGACGACTCACACTCGGCCGAATTAACTTATACACAGCGTAAATAAATGAACTAAAAGTAAGTTTTTTATTAAAATTCCTTGTTGTTGCTGTGTATTTGCTCGATACTAACCCACTTATTAACAACCATTAATATGCACTTAATAATTAACTAATCTTTGGTTTTTGTAAACATTTACTAACGAGGCGACCTATTTAATACTGCACGTTTCATATTGTGATTGTTGAACAGTAACAAATCTAATCATAAATGCATGATTGTGTTTCTTTTATGATATTTTTTATGTTTATAGCATTTTTTTTTACATTCAGACAATAAGGGTCATTTTTCCTGGTTCTCTGGATATCTCTACAGTAACTGGTCTATGTAGACCAGAGGGCTTAGTCCGAGGTTGCATTTTAAAACTCCCAACTCTCGAGCCGACAGTCGTCTCTCGGATGTCCATATATTTTTGTATGGATATCCGAGAGACGACTCTCGGCTCGAGAGTAGGGAGTTTTAAAATGCAACCTCGGACTAAGCCCTCTGTCATTATACAACCTCCAATTGGGAGACATGATGGTTGGGACTGCTGACTGTACATAGCTAAGTACAGTCAGCGCAATAGTATTTCCACTTCCATTCCTTTTGATATTATTATCCGTAATAATTTTGATCATCTAGTGTCATTGCTTATAGAAGACATCTAGTATTCATCCATACTTCGTGTTTACAATAAGATCAGTATATATTTCCTGACACACCGCTCTTCCCGACTCCACAAAGGATATATTCCCTAAATCTCGCGTCTTCAGGTCAGTAACTCGATAAAAATACGTGTAAGAGTTGTAAACGTCACGAACGCGCACGTTGTTTACAATTCTGAAATAACGCTCTTTGTGCCCGATACAGAGAAGACGGAAACGTGATGATATACATGTATTGTCTCTCTACAAATGATCTTTCTGGAGAAATAATCTTGCCCAAACATGTCCAGCATGCCTCAATGTAAGATGGTACCGGTGTAATTCATTTCCTTATTGAATACAGATGCTTACAGGAATTTTAATTTGTCAAATATAAACACCATTGGTGCAAAATATAATATCTAAATTCAAGACGTTTTTTTTAGACTTTGCGCACGTACTACAATTTCGGTTGGAAGTTGTTTGCGTTCGGGAAATATTTGGTACATTTTTAATCCAAACGATTCTGTCCGTGCGTAACGCTGCCTCTTGCCGTGCTAAAAACACCAAGTTAAAATGTATTCCGATAAACTTAGAACGCGCTGTAACTTCCAAGTGCCTAGAAAATAAATAATAATAAATAAATAAAGTTAAATAATAGAATGAAGAAATAATAAAATGAAGATTTGTCTTGACAACTGTCGAAGTACAAACAATTTGTGGATGACTGTCGCTAATTAAATTTCCGACACTAACAAGCTTTGTCGCTTCATTGGCTTAAATATATTTGCTAATAGACAAATCACGCGTTGTGGATTGTATGTGTAAGGATTTGCCAAGGTGGCTGTCTACATTTAAAACGGTTTAACGATACATTGCGCGCTCAAGCGGCAACTCCGTAAGAAACCTGACATAATGCTCAAGGTGACCGAGCAGTCTAACTTAAATATTACTTTTATAATTTTCGTTAGAAACCAAGGTGACATGCTAAGGAGCAACGATCTCCAAAAACCTCTGGTTGTTATTAACCTTGTCCGTTTTAAAGTCAATTTAATCAGATCAATGACATTTTATACTTTCATACTTACAAAAGTGGAATGATACAATTGTGCTCAGATGAGCGTGATGTATTTTTTTTGAGTGATAAACTACCGGGTTGTTGCTAGAAGCAATACTTGAACAGACAATGAAAAAAATCGACAATACGCGGCTGCTAAGTGTAAGTATTGCCGTTTTTCGTTTATGATGGCTCTTTTGTTTTTATAACTCAATGACCCAGAGATTTTATCTCATACGAGTCTTAAAATAGGAAATCCTGCAAGGATAATTTTGTAACTAAGCAAACATGAGCATTCTTCAAATCAGGAAACAAACGTTGCAATGTTTTATTTATCTATCAATGCTATCGGTAGGCTATATTGTTTTCCTTGAATAAATCTTATGGGAGTACCTTACGTGATCACTTTAGGTACCAACTGTTTATATCTGTGCTTTATAGGTCCTCATACACCATTAGTCATCTACTAATACTGTGATGTGATGCATTTACTAACCTACATATAGGTGCTTGTTTTGTGCAGAATCAGCCGAGACGGAGATAGGAAATCCTGATAAACTTTTAAAAGTTATGCCATATAAAGTTTTTACCTACTCTTATGTATGTGGAAACTCACAATTGTTTTTTTATGTAAATAAAATAATCATTATGCATGGATGTGGCATGAGCTTTAAGATATAAATATAAATAAGATAAATAGAAATAAGTTTAGGGAGTTAAAGTTTTTATTTAAATTTCTTGAGGGCTAAAGGGTGTAATTGTTGACCACGAACTCAGAAATAGTTTAACAATCGATAGGTCACGGTCCATCGATCCACATCGCCATCGCATTGCTGGTTCGTGTAGGGTGGTGGAATATCCCCTTTAACTGAGTGCTAGCTGGCTATTTCCTAACACTAGAGCTTTATTGCTAGGTCAGCATTTTCAGAGGTTGCTTTAAACTATCCATCAATCTAAAAGCGGTTCAAACTATAGAATAATACGAATTAATGAATCTACAAGACACTCGTCACGTATGTAGTCTTCAGTCCCTTGATTTTCATTTCCGATGGCACAATACCACAAGTGTACAAAACTAATCTTTGTATTGCTAGGTCTAATGCCGGATCCAGATAGAACCAGAGATAAAGTAAGATATTACATCTTTTTAGTGAAGATACTCTGATAGTTCGCTTTGACTAATGCCTTGATCACACGTACCGAGTAAACCGGCGAGACAGTGACGTATTTGAGATACACTGCGCGTCGACATCAGTTTTACTGTTGAATGTTGCAGCGTTAGCGAGCAGTGTATGTTAAATACGTCACTGTCTCGTCGGTTAACTCGGTACGTGTGATCAAGGCATAAATGCTAAGGTGGTGTGATGGCTTAACTCTGTAGATCTGTTACGCATTTGTCAAATTCCATTAGTTATTTGGACTGTACTGAAGCTAGATGAAGTTTTACCCGATTTGAATAATACAGTGTTACAAAATTAGCTGGTCCCTTGGTGATGACGGCTACTAACTTATTTGTAGTTACATCAAGGTTGCGCTCTCTGCGCAATGTAATTCAAATATCTCTTACAAATTTGCGTATTTGTGGTAAAATCAAAAAGCAAAATCTTATGTTTGTTGCACTGTAAGTTTTTCCATAAGACCTACAGTGTGGTACTAAATGAATATTGAATGTTTTTGTTCACGTTCCAGATGCCCCGGGGACGGGACGATATGCAAGTAAACGTGGCGGGCCTCAGGAGAAATATTAAAAACCTCGCGCACAACTACAGCGATGCACAGGTACTTTCAACATTAAATGAATAAATATTCACATACATTTCACACATTACACTCGAGCCCCAAACTAAGCAAAGCTGTACTTTGGGAACTAGATTGCTTTTGTATGTACATACATATAGTACATAGTAACACCTAGACACACAACAAATGGTCATCACACAAACATTTGCTCTGGTGGGAATCGAACCCACGACCCACAGCATGGAAGGCAGAGCTACTACCAACTGAGCTGTGACACCTGTCAATAATGATGCTCAGTTGCATCTGAGTCCTGATTACGTATCTCTCATTCCTTTCCATTAAACTTTTAGTAATCGCCGTCAAATCGACTGTTATAAAACTCCATGACCGTGACTGCACGTGACCTTGAGTAGAGCACCTTTGACCTTGTCTAATTAATGCCTACAGGGTTTGGGCCTTATCGGTAATGGCTGTAGTCAGTTGTGTAATCTAGACACGTATCTTTGTATTTATAGTGTTTATCAGAATTGTTGGGGAACACTCACATTGAGGGTCTTATGCCTGGTCTTTGCCTTGAAATTTAGTTCACGGAAGTTCGTGTTGAAAAGCATATTCTCCTTTATTTCCGACACTGCTTTAGCATATACACATGAATTTAAATTAAATAAGACGCTGTTGGAATCTTTCTGGCTAATTTCCTCATGGGTTTTTCCTTCACTGGTGTGATGGCACACAACAGTTTTTTAATCAAAATATACCTAAATATTAGGTACCTACTCAAAAATGTGCCTATAATCGTTTTATCAAACCCGTTATGCTGAATAAATGCCTAAACCTAGACATTTTTATACTGATGATGAGTATCTTTCATTTCACGAAAATAAATAAATAGAGTCGACTCTTCAGAAGACATCTAGGTTACATATGCAGGACAAGCTCTTATAGCCAATGTAATCTACCCTTCATATGAGAAGAAACAAATTATTTGAGCCGACACTTTAATAAACAAATAAGTAAATAAATCCAGGTCACTTTCGCAGAAGGCTCATAAAGCCCATCTAATCTACCCAGCTGCCTATAAATTGCAGGTCAAAGTGCGCGAGGCGACCTCAAACGACCCTTGGGGGCCGTCTAGTACCCTCATGGCCGAGATAGCGGACCTCACATACAACGTAATGGCGTTCACAGAGATCATGCAGATGATTTGGAAAAGGCTAAACGACCACGGGAAGAATTGGAGGCATGTTTATAAGGTCCGAACCTCTTACATTTCTTTCAGCATAATTATAGATATTGTTTGTAAGAAGGATCATATAATAAAGCGGTAGGAATCAGGCCATAGATTTCTTGGCTGTGGTCGCGTGATACTGGCATCTAGAATCACATAGAATAAGACGATTCTAATAGATATTATGGAATAATGAATATTTTACAGAAAGTTTTTATAATTTAAACTTCGTTGCGCGCAACGCCTCAGATAAGGAAAGACTACGCGGTAGAAAGAGATGCAATATCTAGGATACTATGGCGTCTAGCGCTTTGCAAGTTAATTTGTACCTTATTGCGTCAAAAGTAGGTTTTTAATAGAGGCCATAAATGATCCCTAACACATGTATTTTTCAACATAGGCGCTGGTCCTTATGGAGTATTTGATCAAAACGGGCAGTGAAAAGGTTGCGATGCAGTGCAAGGAAAATATATACGCCATCCACACGCTCAAGGACTTTCAGTATATGGAGGAGGGGAAGGACCAAGGTATGTATCACCAACTTTTTTTTTTGCTATCTATATGTTACTTTGTACGCTATGGACTACGTCTAGGCTGAAACGATGGCACAAGTGCTGAGCGAGCCTACTCCTTAAAAAAGACCCCTGGCTTTGCATTGTCTTGTCTTGTTTGTAGGCGTATGAGTAAAAACCCGCTAATGTTGTATTATATTTATTAGAAAAAACCTTAAAAATAAATAATGATCACTTGAATGGTAGTGCACTGCCACTTTTGCGCCCAGTGTAAATCTACTCTCTATTCTTAATCCTAAATAATTTAGTAATAATTTCATTTCTATTTATTGACTGGTTAAATGAAGAGTTGAAGTAAATAGTAAAATATACTGTTTCAGGTTTGAACGTAAGAGAAAAAGCGAAGCAGCTAGTAACATTATTGAAAGATGACGAAAAATTGAAGAACGAACGCGCTCGAGCGCTGAAAGCGAAACAGCGCTTCGCACAGAGCGCCAGCGCCTTCGGCAGCGACGGCGCGCTGGACTCGCCCACCAGCCCCTCGTACCCGGTCAGCTTATTATTATATTTATAGACTATTTATTTTAAATATCATCATCAGCTAATTCGCGGTTTAGTTTAGTTTTTTAATCTGTTTTATTTCTTGCAACCTGCCTATATGGCCAATTGACTAGAGTTTGGTTTATTTCTCGTCGTATGCAGCATGAATGTTAAACACCCAGCAGTGTTTCATGTAGCTTATAACTTTGCACCAAGCATAAAAGGTCTTTTAGGATTCTTTGCTCTATTATCTAAATGATCCTTGTGATTTTACTGAATAAAGCAGTTTTGACTTTGACTTTGATTCTCTTGAATGCACCAGGCGAAATGTTCGGCTAATTCATTCGAATCGTCAACTGATTGAATGTAATGTTACCCCAGCTATCGGATTCGTCGGAGTGGGGCGTGGGGGGCGCGAGCGGGGGCGGTGGCGGCGGTGGGGGCGCGGCGTCGGGGCGCGAGGCGGAGCTGGCGCGGCCGCTGACGGCGGGCGAGGAGGAGCTGCAGCTGCAGCTGGCGCTGGCCATGTCGCGCGAGGAGGCCGACCGCGAGGAGCGCCGCAAGCGATCCGACGACGTGCGACTGCAGCTCGCCATCAGCCAGTCGCAGCACGACTTCCAGTTAGTATACACCCTGTCTCCCTCTCCCAGACATTCATGCTCCTCATTCATTAAGTTTCTTGCCCGTTCTTCTAGGCTCTGGTCACGTGGAACTGGCACCTAGAATCACCTAGTATGTAAAACGATTCTAAATGATCCTTGTGATTTTATTGAATAAAGAAATATTTGATTTGATTTGATTCATTCTCATACACATATAACACTCACGCAACATACACCTTTAGATACACACTCATACAAAATATACTGAATGCAGATCGAGAATACTCATTCAACCTGTACATCCTCACATACTCCCAGACACCCTCTAACAGACCCCGACTTGACACCTTCGTATACTCATAACTATTGCGAGAGGTAACACCAGTTGCAAGAGTCTGACTGACTACATCCGTCTGCACCCTACCTCTCTTCCTTTGAGCAGTTAACTGCTCACAACAGCACTCCATCCGTGACGTCACACCCAGCGTTAACATACTGATACTCACATGACTATGTGAGTGAGGGGTACCGCCGATGCAAAAGTTCTGACACCAAAACTCTTAGGGAGTATACCTTATGACGTCGCACTAAGTTCTGCGCAATCGCTGTTAGAGCGAAATAGAAACTCGAAATAGCGCTACATTAGTGATATAATAATTACAATCAGCACTAGCTTGTCAGCGTTATAGGCTTAGGAGTTCCTATCCATCTCCTTACTAACTCAACCTTCCATTATCCTATTCAGACTACAAGCTCGACTTCATCGAAAATTCCTGAGATTGTCTCCAATAACCGAGGAATCCTATCCCAACACCCTCAATTCCTGGCCGTATCCCAGTAAGCCACCCTTTGCTAGCGATGGGTCACAGAATACCAGTATCTGGCTAAACGATGTCAGTGAATGGCCCCACGATGCTGACGATTGGCCTCAAAACACCAAATGGTCATACAATACCACTGAAATTAACAATGCCAATAGTTTATCACAAAACTCTAACCAGTGGTCGAATAAAAGTCAGCAACAAAATGCCACTGAATGGTCGTATCAAGTCAGTAACGCGCCACCAAACTTCATACAGCAGAATGTGGTTGAATGGTCTTACAATACCAGTAATGTACAACAAACTAACAAAGATTCAAATGCTATCGAACAAAATGCCAATAGTGGACAACAATGTGTCAGTGAATGGTCATTCAATGCCAACCCGCAAAATGACACAAATGACCAGCAAAGTATCTGTGGATGGTCTTACCAAGTCAGTCATTTCTCTCAGTTTTACAGTAATGGAGCAAATGAATGGTCGTACGACGCCATCAATGCATCTGAAAAAGGCAGTAATCATGTCAAAGCCAATGAATGGTCATGCTCCAAAGATCAGCAACAAACCAATGAATGGCCGTTTCAAATCAACGAATGGCCACATAACATCAAGGAATGGTCATACAACACCACTGAATGGCCATACAACACCACTGAATGGCCATACAACGCCACTGAATGGCCACATAACACCAATGAATGGCCATACAGCACCACTGAATGGCCAGACAGCACCAGTGAATGGCCGCACACCGCCAATAGTTGTCGTTATGAAGCGATATGTGATTGTGGTCCCCTGCCGAGCGCCAATCATTGGCTTTGCGGATGTCTGCGCTGTCAGCATGTACAGTTAGTTGGTTCGAATCATTATTTTAACGGCCTTTGTTTATTGTAGATTACCTCATGTAATGAAAAATACAATAAGTAGAGAGTTATCTGTGTAAGACTATATAGAACTATTTAATAAACAAATAAATACACTAATCTAGAGTATTGTAGAGCGATTATGGAAGTTTTTTAGAAGTGTGGTGAGCTGCTATTGCCTATAAAACCATTAGTTTAGTTTGATTATTGTTTGGTCAACAAAATCCACAGCTCATTGTACATATTCGGTCTATCTTATAAAAAGTTAGCGCAGATTTGAAGTACTGATTACCATACGTAATGATGACTTAAAGTCAACGCTAACTTTTTATAAGATAGGGGGTAAATCTTTTGTTTTAGTGTACAATAAAGCGTAATTCATCAAAGTCAATCTTTATTTAGTTTGAGCATAAATTAGTAAAATACCAATTACAAAGCAGATAAAAGATTACTCAAATCTATAAAATAGTTGTGATCAACACTCAAGAAAAAGACTACCAACCAAATGATTAATAAAATATTCACCTTTCCCAGAGATCCAGAGGACGTGCCCACAAAGCGAGCTGAGCCCGCGCCGCAATCGCACCTGCTGGACCTTCTGGACGTCAACCTGAGTCCCACCAACGGGGTCGCGTCGGCCTCCGCTTTAGTGGACCCCTGGGGCGTCCCCTCGCCGCCGCAGAGGCCGGTAAGACTTGTTATTTCCATCATGATTATTCCATAAAATTATGATCTAGAATCACCTAGTATGTAAGACGATTCTAAATGATCCTTGTGATTTTATTGAATAAAGAAATATTTGATTTGATTTGATCACAAAATTCTATAATATATTTTACATAGGATTTCCATTATTTATATTTTGTATTATAAATCGTAAGAATATATATATAATAGAATCGTTTGTTTTTGATGTTATTTTGTACTTTTACTACCAGTACCACAATAATTATATTTGTGGTTCTGGTCTTCTTCTTATCGTGTCGATGCTACAACTGTATTTTGTTGTAGCATCGTGTTGGAAAGATTAAGGTGGTTCTGGTAGTAAACGTTTTGAAATTGAGTCTTTGTTTTTAGCCGATGTATTTGGAGTATGACATATTTTCGGATCCGATCCCGATGGTGAGATTGTGTTACGTAGCAGAGCTAAGGGTTACCGCTAGAAATCATAATATTAGAAACTGTCTATTTTGTACTGGATCGTTTGATTTTGTATCTAGATTCATATCATTCATTGATTGTCTGTTGCCTCACGTTGTTGAAGGGGATCCTACATTATTCTCATCTAAATCTAATCTTCATCTATGTTTTCGATAAAGGAGGTAAATAAAAAACGGCCCTCTCATTTTAGATTGCTAATTGTGTGAGCTATGTCGAGATTTCTTCAAAAAGATACTCAAGTCTGTAGTCGGATGGTATTGACGTATGGGATAGATCGATCTATTGGGGTTGTATAACTTATATAAAATTATTCTAATCATCATATAGCAAACAATGTATAAATGTAATGTAAGTGGCTAGGCGTACAAATACAGGAAAGTCGAAAAAGAAGTGGTTGGATTGTGTGAAAGATGATATAAATGTCAGAGGAGTAGATTCAGAGTTGACGAATGCTAGAACAGAGTGGAGGAAGAAATGTTGTGTCGACTTCACCTAGCGTGGGATAAAGGCAGGGGAATGATAATATAGCAAACACTGTTTTCTTTAATATAAAAATCTTTCTCGCTGGGAAAAGTTCCTATAATTCTGTGGTGGTTTATATAAAATCGCAGCAAACAGGGAATGTAAAGTTGTGTTGTGTAGGACACAAGTGCGGAGCCCTGGTCCACGGTGAACAGCCCGGCGCGAGACCCGTGGGCGCCGGCCGCGCCGCCCGACCCCTGGGCGCCCGCGCTCTCCGCGGCGCATCTCATGCAGGTAACCACCGTAATCAGACCTCGTCACGAACCGAACCTACACTTTACTGTAAGATAATGATATGTTATATTCAATAAATAAAATAAAAAATACTATGTATATAATGTCTTGTACTTCAAAAACGACGACCGATGTGGCGCGGCGGGCAATGGTCCGCCTGCGACGCGGCGCGGAGGTTGCGGGTTCGATTCCCGCCTTGGGATAAATGTTTATACGACCTGCAAATATTTATTTCGGGTGTTCTGAGTATTTTATATGTATCATAAAAATATCTATCTATGTAATTGTATTAAGTATGTCATTCTTCTAGTACCCATAACACAAGTTCTGCTTAGCTTGGGGCTAGATGATGTTGTGTCGATTGTCCAGCATTATTCAATCTGACAGCACGAATAAGTGTGACAATCGAAACGGCAACGTATTTCGCGTCAACATCCGCCGAACGACCAGTATAAATTCGTTTCTAGATTATTACTCTACAAAAATGATGTCTTCTTGTTTATGAAGAAGATAATCAAATAGTAGTTTTGTGTAAGAAGAGAACATGTTGTGCCGACCCCACCTAGTGGGATAAGGGCATGAAGAAGAAGAAGAAGAGTTTTGTGTAAGAATCACCGAGCATTGAAATTAAATGAAATGTTTATTTGCCATTATAAGAATTAGAATCATTTGTTTTAAACCAGTGTCAAAATCTTGTAGTATTATGTATGGCTATAAATGTTTGCAGAACAAGTCCCCCGTGTCCGCGGTGTCGTCCCCCTCGTCGTCGGAGCTGGAGCAGTTCGACGCGCTCTCGCGGCGTCCCAACAACAACAACAACAACCACGAGCCGCACGACGACCCCTTTGACCTCACGGGACTAGGTACACTACACTTGTATTCATATTTAGATATATTCAAAAAACTTGAGAGGTGACAATGGACACCCGGATGGAACGAAGTTTTTAATTTAATTACTGCTTTCTATGAGAGACAGACAGACAGAGAAACTCGCGCGCGCCGCAGGGCTTACAACTATAGCAAAAAGTGTCGTTACGACTTTTGGTCTTATTTTTTTCTGTCTTGCCCCCTTTCGCAACGCGCGATAAGGAACTTCGTTCCAAAATGTCTGGTTTTAAAGCATGCAAAAATATTTATAGACTTTTATACAACAATGACGAAACACGCGATACAGCTTATTTGTAGTAGCTTGGTCTTTTATGGATCGTGAGTTCGATTCCCACTGGGTTCAGGAGATGGGGGTGTAGTAAAATCCTCTAAAAAGGAAGATCCACGATCGACGATGTGACACGCTTACCTAGAAAATGACCATTCTCTCGTCTCTTAAAAATATCCAAATTGTAAGCATCGGGGAACACAGACGCCGGTAACGAGTTCCACTCTTTGACTGACCGCGTTCTTAATATAATGATTGCAGGTACTCAGCTCTCCCCGGTGGCAGTGAACACGGGCGCCATAAAGAAGTCTCCGTCCGCGTTCCTCGGCGAGAACTCGTCGCTCGTGAACCTGGAGCGCCTGCTGCAGCCCCCCGCGCCCCCCGCGGCCCCCGCGCCCGCCGCGCACAACCCCTTCGCCGACCCCCCCGCGCCGCGCGCCACCCCCGCGCCCGCGCCCCGACACTTCGCGCCGCCGCAACCAGTACGTACCACCCGCTTTACTGTACCTCTACCGTGAGTTGTCACAGTAAAATCGCCTGACTTTACTACAGTAGTTACGTAAATATTAGTATTACGAATTTTAGTACCCAACTATCCGCTAGAGGCGCTGTACAAATCTTCATACATTTTTTTAACTACAGACGCTAGCGAGTATATATAGTATAGTAAAAACTCATGGTAGAGCTATAGATATGTATTGACAGACGTCATAAGTTCAGTTGGTAGTAACTCTGCATTTTACGCTGTTGCACGTTCACAATGTCCACCAAGTAATGTCTGTTCTGTGTCTATGTTACTAGTGTTACTATGTATTTATAGAAAATAGAGCTTTCTTCAGTTTGAGACTAAGACGACGAAATAACGAAAAAGATAATGTAAAAATATATTATTGGACAAAGAAAGTAATGTGTACATTGCGTGTTCCAGGTAAAGCTGACAATAAACGAGCTAAAGCAGCAACAGATGGGACTGTCTTTCCCGTCAAGCGGCTCCCCCGCGCCCCTTGCGGCCCCCGCGGCCGTGGCCTCAGACCCGTGGGGCGCGGCCCCCGCGCGCACGGCGTCCCCCTGGTCGCCGCAGAACCAGCGCCACACGCCCAACCCCTTCCTCTCCTAGCGACACTCTAACAGGTACACACATAACACGCACTTACTATTCACTCCAACTAGCAATGAAACACTATTTTATTAATGTCATTTAATTATAAAATTATCTCAAATCTAAGATAAACTAAGTAATATAAAACGTGAGATAATTTTTACATATCTTACTTCCATGTTCTAGGCAAATAAATAAATAAATATTTCGGTGCAATACCACCACTAATATAACCAGTACAGAAAGCCGAAAGTATACTTTAATTGTTGACCTAGATGCTAACTAGTGGTTTTCATTATATCGTGTGAATAACTTACCCCATAGTGGGTCTTACAATTTCGCACCCGAACGCAGAGTGCGCAAGCCCGGCTATTATGTCGAATTCCTATGTTTGCTTGACTAACTTTTTGAATGTTTCCGTCGTTGTGCCTGCAGGCTGACCGCTGCCCGCGCGAGTGTGCGCACGCCGGCCGCACTCGCCGCTGCCTTCACGTGACACGACGCGCTCTTACGGCTCACTTCACTCCGCTCCGACTGCTCATCTCACTTCGTACCGAACCCGCGCCTTCTGTGACTCTGGGCCCGCCAATAGGCTTCGTGGTCGTACAATACAGACTGACGATATTTTTGTTGCTTCCTTTAGATAGGTACTCTTTTAAAATGTTTGTAGCTTACTGCTTGGAGACACCATCACACAGGACATTCAAATCTATTATTTATAATTTATAAACATCGTCTGTACTAGGTGATTCTAACTGCTGGCTCTAGATGTAGCGCAATTGTGATATATAAATAAATTCTCAACATGAAGTGGCCCCTCCCATCAGATGTTCCGTCTCTTGAAATAAAAGCCTTATTGCGCGATACGGTCTATACTCTTCAAGCAATTTTCCGAAAAAGACTTGTGCAGTTGTGAAGTAGCCGTAAGAGCCGACACGGAGTGTGAATTCGTCACGCCGCATTGCAAGTGTTCGGATGCAGCTCATTTCTTAGATAGGTCCGACCCGTCACAAAACGTGCAGTTTACATGCATTTTTTATTTACAAAATTATTTATTGTGTGTTTTATAACAGACTTGATTTCTATTGACGCAATAATTATTTTATGGCCGATTATTTGTAAAAAGTACGTTATCTATAGCGTTACTGGGCGTGTGACTGCTGAAAACAGAACTAAGCCCTTTTCCTCCATCCAACTGGTATCCGTTAATAATAACGGAAAATCTATTAAAAACTTTCTTTGATAAATGAATAATTTAAAATGGATTTGTTGATTTAATGTAATTCTTTAGATGGCATAACGTTACTCTTGTAAATATCGTAATTTCCACTTCAGTCAATGATCTTATTGGAACTAGTTATCCTATCGATTTTTCCTGGCTTTAACAGCGGAAATAAAATTATCTGTACATCGGTGAATCGCGTCTCATAGTAAACTAATAATTGTGGTGTAGGTTAACAAATTAAGGTATCGACGGTGTGATTCGGAGAGCAAAGTGTATTGTCAATTGGATTGACTGTAGAAATGTGAACTCTACATTCTACAAGGGTAGATATTTATAGGCTAAACGATGTATGTTCTAGAATATGGTAAATTCGGTGTATTTATGAATTTATTTTAATAACTATTATTGATTAGATTACAGTTTATATAGAGTCAGGGCTATTACTTACTACTATTCTTGATGTAATCTCTCTGAGTAAAGATTATAGTGTTCGTGATTATGTTATCCTATCCGGATACTGAAACAAAATCAGCTTCCTAAAGTAAATACTAAAGTCATTAGTCAATTTAATTAATTATATTTTAACTTTGCATAATTTCTACAGTCAGTTCAAAATAGTTTCTAATAAATCTTGTATTTTTATTATTACGCAAATAAGTTTGGTAATACGTTATAAAGTAACGTTAGATAGACTGGAATATCGCTGTGACGTGAACGTGACGTAGATCATCCGCCATTTTGTGTACGTTCAAAAATGTGCTGTGTATTTTTGTAATGCTATTCATTTGTACCCAATTTTTGTACATATTGATGCTAATTATTTAAATATTTCAATAAAATTATGAAACAATTATAATATAAATTAAAATGAGTTGTCAAATGTTTTATTTCTGAACGTACATTAAATAATGTATGTGTTAATGGGACTGTATACAAAACATCCATCGGATCGCAGAATCGGATATATGTTTACCTGCTGCGTGACACATTAGAACCACAAGTGCGGTGTATTTCGATACAAAAATATATTACTTCATAACAGTCGTGCTTACTATAAAAATAATACTCAAATATCCTTGTTTTAAAAGGTTGTTTGGATGTTACATAGTTTCTATATATTTTGAAGTTAGGTACTATTCCTATCAGATTTTCAAATAGTATTTCGATGTTGTTTATTTTGTATGTTTGACTTTACCTGCTCTAAGCATTTTCAGACACTGCACCATTCAATATGAAGCAATATTTGGAACAGAACTTACAAAATTAAATTAAAATTTGGATTTACGTGTAATTCTAAATGTTCGAGTCTCTGATCTTTATTTCGCTCAGAGACAGCTCATTGTCTGTTAAACTGTGCGCTTTTTCTGAAATTGAATCTATACTTGTTGTGACAGTATGTTCAGTATTTCGTCCTCGAGTCGCGTCCGCCGCAATGTTCGACAAATGTCACTAGGAGAGATTACGTCATGGATTTTATTCGATCATCTCGTCTAGTGATATTTTAAATATGGCCCCAGATAAAATGTAAGATGTGAAGTTATCAATCGTGCCTTAGAACAAAACTAGCTACAGTTTTGTACAAATATTTGATTGTATCTATTGTTTTGCTAATACTTGGGTATAGAATTCTCGGTTTAGCCTTATTCTCGGAAACGTTTGAGATTCGGAAGAAGAGAAGTCAAAGCTGCGATATCAAAACGATAGGATTCTGAAATACAATGTCGAACATTTTCGAGAATAGGTCTCCCGATTAGAATGAGCTCGGTTTTGTGTCAATTGAGCTGCATTTAGAAAAGGATGGGCTAAGAAGACCCTGTAACGGAAGCTTACGATCCGTACTCATTGGCGTTTTGTATTTTGCGTACAAATTATTATTCCAATTGTTTTTTTTATTATATCGTTTAGATATATTAACTATCCTCATTATTGACGTATTATTGTATTTAAGTAAATTATGTACGCATTGTTTACAAGCCTCAGTGCTGCCAAAAAGGAGAGGGCGCGGCCATGGGTGGTTACTTTGATTAGCATTTATAAGTCAGCGACATTTAGTAGCGGTGAATTTTTACAAAGCAATATTTACATTGTTTCACTTTATTTAGGGTTTTCCTCTTTTTGGCAACACTGAGGTTAGTTTGTATTTTTTTGATTGCTTATTTAATTAACTACTTGGAGCAGGTTCAAATGATTATCGATTGTTTATCAGGTTGTAGATAAATTATGTTTTAATATATTATTAATTTTTGACCAATAAATGCATCGATGCTAATCCAATGTCACTAGCTAGGGAGAACTGTAAAGATTTAATGTAACTATTTAATTAAAAATATATAAGTTTTTCAATATAAAATATGATTTTATTTACCTTATTATTTTGGTAGGTACGGTGCAGCAGCCGGAAGTGGAATAGCAACACATTTAAGATTCTTGATTTTTGAGTACAAAGTTTACAAAGTTCCAGTGCACTGTCAATAAAACTTACTAACGCTTGTTATTCAATATATTACGGCTACGGTACATACCGTAGCCTTTAGAGATATCGTGACTTTAGACCGCAGGAAAATCGTCGAAGATGCTGCGCTTTTTTCATTTCAGCCGTTTTATCTGTTTCATTGCCACAGAATAAACAGACTGCTTACTCAAAAATCAAGATTTTTTTTTTTGCGTCTGCTGGGGACATGCACATTGAATATTCGACTACAGGTATCCTGATATACTATAGGGTTAAATAAAACAGCAGAGTTCAATATGATTATAATTTATTAATAGTTACAGACGTTATCGTACAGTTGATTCCGAACGGTTCACGTCGCGAGTGTTCGTACACAGATATAAAATATTAGAAATGTCGCTTATATACACTAACGCACCAATACAAAAACGCTTATAAAATCGTAAAAATTGGTTTCGAAATCCCATGTAAGTCTAAAAGCATGGAATGGACGATAACATTATTGGAAGCGGCATTCAGAGGCTTACCCTACGTTTCTTACAATAACCTAACTATGTTGTCGTTTACTATTACTAGTAAATAGTAAGCCAGCGCACGTGCGCCGCACGCGTCTGGTATTGCGTCAATCCCTGTTTCTAACTTAAAATAAGTAATGACGATACAAGAATGAATTGTGCAGTTTGTAGGTTTCAGTCTCGATGTGAGCGCGACACGCGACACTACTCGCGCTCACGGCTCGGGCAGGTTACACTTCCATCGACTAGACACTACATTACCCAATAAATAATCAAATTCCAAATCTTCTCGACACCGTACAACTAAAATAAATAATTCAAGCGAGTGATAGTCAATACAAAAATATTCGAAAGCAATATTTCGGCAGATCTTAACACCAATTAGTAAAAATAAATCTATGATTATAATAATTAAAAGTGAAGCGATATTTTTATATGATCACATTCGCACTACACCTCGCGCGATAGTATAAACCTTAACGTACTAAATGCAACATCGGACGACGCCCACGCTTCATCCATTTTCGTACTATTTTTTTTTGTGTTGAAATGTATGACGTTAATGCAGGGGCATTGACTAACATTCCCGTTTTATTATTTTTATAACCCATTAGCAGCGGATTCGTTTCGGAATGAGCCGATTGGGTCGGTCGGCGCCGCCATCTCGCGCGCCGCCGCGCCGGCGAAATGGCGGCTAAAAACAAAATGGCGTCAAACGTGAGCGTCCATCTCGATCGATACGAAATTAAGTCCCTCGCCAATCTAGCTTTCCTATCTTGCATTCTGGATAATATCGGTTACAATGGAAGAGTATCGTGAACAGGATCCGACCGGAGAGATTCGTGGATCAAAGATTTAAAATTAACACGGAACGCGGCTCCCGCACTCGGAAATAAAGACGGAAACATGAATTTGAGCACACAGGGACCTCCCTCGGTCGCGGGTTAGATGAGTCTCTGCTGGGATGGGTGAGGAGAGGGGGAGAGGGGAGGCGCGCGGGGAGCGACGGGGCCTAGTACTCCCAGTGCGTGGCCTTGCCGATGTCGGTGCCGTTGAGATGGAAGTTGCCGTTCTTGGCGGCGGCGAGGTAGTCCTTGGAGGCGGCGTTGCGGATGGCGAGGCGCGTGGGCTCGCGCAGCTCCAGGTGGAAGCCCTGCGGCTGGTCGCCGTCGCACGACACGCTCTCGCTGTCCGCGTGCCAGTACTTGCCGTTTTGTCCTGAAACATTCGCAGGTCAACAGAGCTCCAGCGAACGTCGAAGTCACAGGGACTGTGATGCTGAAACTTTTTAACTCCATCTATGTTTTAAGTATATTATGTGAATCCTTGAAAATAATCTAGGAAAATTTATACTATACACGTTAACCTGTATTCTAAAATAAGTAAGTATTGTTAAGATGATTAGTAAGTTACCTTTGAAGTAGACGGCGCCCTTGGGCCCACGGACCACCTGTATGGTCTCGTAGTTGGCCTTGTTGCACTCGAGGCGCACGCCCTTGGGGCCCACGAACCCTTGCTCGCACTTCAGCACTAAGATGGGCCTGGAAATAATACCTTCAACTAATCCCTGGTAGATAAAACATCGCTTATTTACGACTACTGAACACTAATTTCGTTCTTCTTCAATCATCGACAGCATCAAAAACCCCCTACCATAACCCCCGCTCTTATACATTCCTCAACATGCATTCAAGCTAGCCTTTTGTTCTAAAATTTTCAAGCAACCTATTAAAAACTTATTGATGCAAAGAAATGCCATAAATATTAATAAAAAAATCTGAGAGGTGTTAATGGACACCCGGATGGAAGTTCTTAATTTAATAGCTAATAGCTGGCTTGCTTTCTATGAAAGAGAGAGAGGGAAACACGCCTTACAAATAAAGCAAAAAAATGAAGACTGAAAGTGTTTACACGTTACAACTTTTGGTCTTAATTATTTCCGTCTAGCCCCCTTTCGCGACGCGCGATAAGGAGTTCGTACCAATAATGTGTAGTCCTCACCTATTGATAAGATAGAAGTAATATTTGCAGTTGTCGTCGACGCCGTCCGCGTTGGCGTAGAGGTGTCCGGAGCGCTTCGTCATCAGATACTTGCCGTTGTTGGCGCGGAAGGCCACGGCGCCGTCGCCCTGCCATTCCAGCTCGAACAGCGCGTTCGATGACCTGCACGTGCACATATCCAACCATTAAACACATACACAACATAAACGGTAGGAACCAGGCCGTAAGTTTCTTGCCCGTTCTTCTAGGCTCTGGTCGCGTGGAACTGGCACCTAGAATCACCTAGTATGTAAGACGATTCTTAATGATCCTTGTGATTTTACTGAATAAAGTAATTTTGACTTTGACTATACACACAAGTAAAATTCGTTTCTAATCCGCTAAATATGAGCACAGTTCTGTTAGATAAACATCTTTTTGATAAGATGTTCAATTCAAGTAAAATATGTGACAGGCGTTCAGACTCGTAAACAGCGATGTGTAAAAATATCACTGACAGATTTAAATAATCTTGATTATTGTTTGTTAAAAACCCATCCGACCAGCGTATCTAAGACTTAAGAAATAGGGCATTTTCCAAGTCCGGTCACAGTCTATCTAATATAGCCCTATAGCCGAAATGGTTTGACAGAAACACGTAGATGATTCGAGTCGCAACATTCGATCATCTACGGTTCGATCTGTGCTGATCGAGCATCTGGGTCTGTGACAGTGCTTCGACCGTTTGCAACGGTTGCAAAGCGTTGTTTAGAATTACGGTAATTGATAAAAAAAAACATATATTTATCGTTACAAATATGGGCTGCTTGTTTAGTTAAAATGGTATTAGGATTGTTTGTTTATCTTGAAAAACACGAAGTGTGTCTCCAAAACAAATGTGCCCCATAATCCAGCAGCACTATGCAAATCTAAACGTTTAGAAATCACGCAACTCTTGGCCACAAACAAGCTATCCTTTTCCAGGGAAGACAGTGTTGAGAGAGAGAAAGAGGGATATTTATTATTTAGTGTTCTGTTCTTTTGATTGACAGCTGAGTCGAGATCCAGACCCTTTTGCTGCTGTAGCACACAAACACTTACCAGCTTACTGTACCTTTATTAGCTGTCTCGTTTATTTTGTTATTGTTTAGTTTTGTTTTGTTTTGTAAGTGTACTTTGTGTGTTACTTTTTCGCAAATAAAAACTTGTCTATGTCTATGACTTGTCTATGACAAAAGAGACGCGACTAGTTTAGTGTTTAGTGCAACAGTGAGTGATGTGTAGATGTAGAAGTACGTACTTGTTGTCCCCGCTGGCCTGGATGCCGCCGCCGGTCTCGAGCGTCCAGTAGCGGTCCTGCATGGTGCGGATGTACCAGCGCTTGGTGGCCCAGTCGAACTCCAGCTGGAAGGTCTCGTGCGACGAGATCTCATCCTGGTTCGCGGTCACGTCCACACCTGGAAACACAAAATATATATTTATCATTTTTAGTTTTGGGACTAGAGCGCGATAATAAAATAAAGATTCACGTTCACACATCACACTCTAGTCCCAAACTAAGCAAAGCTTCTACTATGGGACCTAAATTTGCGATGTATGAAATGTCCGTGAATGTTAGTAATTTTTTTTAGTTACTTATGCATCCTATCATACCTCGTAATTCCACTACAACAGCGAATCATCTAATTAGAATTGAGGTCAATAAACAGGTCTCGATGGAATAAATCGTCAGCCTACAGATTTCCGATCGCAAGCGAATGAGCCGGTCTAGACTAGAACAAAGGATTCTTTCTAGCTTCGAGAGATATACCTAGGCATTTGTTGCAAGCTCGGCGGAGTCGACAGAACATAGGGATGCCACTTGTCTAAAAAATGTTTATTCTTTAATATTTTATAGTATACATTAATATAACATTGCATTAAATAATAAAAAAATGATGAGTTGTGTAATATGAATAGATAGGTATAACGAGACGAAATTAATAGATATTTGATAAAGGCTGTGTTAAAGTCTGTTAATTTCGTCTCGTTTCGACCCTAACCCTGCTAGACGGCCCGACCGGTGTGCGTCTGCAATCCCGCTATTCCACGCCAGTTAGACAAACTGCTATCTGATATCGACGCATTTACGCAGAAAACAGGCTATCGACACTCGTCGGCTTGTCTAGTACGTTATTATTTAAGAGTGTATGCAAGCGTGGAAAATAGTGAGGATACCAGTTAGTGTCTTTTTTTTAAATTCATTAAATAAATAATAAACAGTTGCGAGATTGTAATCCGTCTATTTTCAAGATTTTTTAGTTTAAATACTGCATGTCTCTCCACTACTCATAAATCCTGTTGATTTTTATATCAGAGATAAATAATTTATAAGTTACTTTTAAGGGAATTGAAACTCCGTCAGCATTTCAATGTTTCTAGTTGAATGCGCCAGTCGATACAGTAATATTGAGTAACGGCACAGATGAGAGTGTTTCTCGCGAAGTGCTCAATAGCCTGCAAGAACTGCGCACTCATTTGTTTGAATTGTTTTCAAACAATCGCGTCGCACGCGGAGCGACGCATTCTGTGGGTCGACTGATCAATATGGTTCTACGTTGATTTGATCGGGAACCTAGAATTCGGAATCAAACCAACCAACCATTTCGGATTCGGATTTAGGATTCTTATAGCGACACATTCTTCGATCATCGTACCCTATGGTTCAGTTCACAGTTTTTACCAGATTGTCTTTCCTCTATTAAGAGAACGTTCTACGCTACGCTTTTTATAAGCCGTAAATCAGCCTTATCGGATACAAACTAGTCGATAGTAGCTAAAGCTTCAAATTAAGTATAATTTTTGGGCACGAAACGAGTCGATGGCGCATCAAAATTAAACCCGTGTACATATATCACAGCACAGCAGATAATGTAACGTCATATGGATAACTAGTAACTGATGGTGAGTGTGGGTACCGCAATATTGTAATGTTCAGTAGCGCCAGCCTAGATTAGCATAAATCAGAATATCACAAGTGAACGCGCATACAAATGTGCAATTATTGAGATACTTCATCAGGCGGTTTCCGAGTCGAGACACGACACCTATCCCAGTTATAACTCGCATCTTTCATTTGCTAATTACTGGTTTGTGCTGTGTTGACTGCTTCTGCCGAGGAAAAGGCGGCACGCATTGTTTTATGGCACAATAATAAATTAATCAGAAACTAGCTTACAATATCGCGACATAGCGTAGCTTCGGGATTCAAAAACCGACCATTCTTAAAATGCTCTATGGAAATTAATTACAACAGGTTTTTGCGGTACATTTTTCAGATCTATACCAATCTCAATCAATACCCGAAAAGTCGAAACTTTATAAAGAATATGTAATGTAAGAACTGCATGGTGTAAATATTGGGTATACCTGTAGGTACACCGCCCCAGAATATTTATTACGACAGATAAATTCAAGATGTTTCAGATTATACTTTATCTGTGTCTCAATTATCCTGCGTTTCTCCTCAAATGTAGATCTCCATCGCATGCACATAAACTGAACGGCCAAAGATAAGCACAACAGCTTAATTAATGACAGAATAGCGAAATGTGCGGCGCCGCACGAGCCGAGAGCGCCGAGCAGGCATCCGTGATAGAAATTGAGAAAGCATGCGCAAGCGCCGCTTTTTGTGCGGATTGCTGCGCGCGGGAGGTCTGCTGGGCGACTGGCGAGATACACGAGCGCTGATAACTTATCGTACTATCGGAACAAGTACGGACACTTCTTGCTCAAAATGTGACACTTCTATTTGAGGCAGCATCAATAGTAAATCAATAATGATCAATGATAATCAGTTAATAATTATTTTGTTGTGATTAGACTAGAAAAAAATCAATTTAAGAATTTGTTTTGCTGATTGTACCTTCCTAAATACTATTTACTGCCTAATTTATTTAAGGCACACAAAAAGACATGTATGATAATGATTTGGACACTAAAAGTACTTCTCAGCACAATAATAATTAAAATCTTCTTGGCATGTTAATTGTTAATAACTTTTATAATTTCTTCAAATCAAGCTTTCTCTGTTCCCCTCAAACTGTTATTTTATGTTGATTGTATGACACTTTATTCAATAACATCCATTACCATCAAACAGCACGATGTATGTCATGTCGGTCATGCATAGTGCATTCAACAGTAATTGGCCATCTGAAGCAACTTACATGATATTTGCTCTTCTGTTGCTAATCTTCACAGTAAATAAACTTTAAATTAAGGTTAACGACCACCGCGGGAGAAACCAAGCCTGCAAAGTTAATTGCTAGAAAAATAAGAGAAATTTACAAATTTTTATTCTTAATGTGACTTTCATAAACTGATATATCTGCAAGCGGATTAAATTCGTATGAAATTATGGCTTAGCAACTATTTAAAATTAACATACTAACTTAATAAAAAGGAATACAGAAAAACCTCGCAAAAAGCGAAATAGCATTGTTCAACAGCAATTATCATAAAGGTAATTTCTATTTTTGTTGTTTTAATGTCCAATAAAATAAAAATTATAATCAAAGAGTAAGAAAACCAAAATGCTAATTACAAATTAGTTATGCTATGCATTCTTAAATAAATGAAAACATTTTTAGAGATAATAATTTAATTCGACTTGTAACCAAGTAAAAACCAAAGTAAAAGCTTGGATTATAACGGTTTTTGATCCATAACTTAAATGTAATAAATAGTAATAAAAAGTACTATGCTTGGAAACACTGCGGCGCAATATTATGCAAAGTGCAATATAGGTTTTGTTCGTGACTGTCTGTCAGTACTTCGCTAGTTTACCTGCACGGTAAACCTTCCGGCGTGATGTGGAAGTTTTGATGAAACTAAAGAAGCTGGGTTTGTGAAACAAACATTTTCATAATTCATGAATAAAAATATTTATTTATTTATCACATAATATGTTTTCGTTACCTTTAATAGAACACACACATTTTTAGAATCCGCAAATAAACACGGCTACTCTGATTAATTTGTTTACTATTTCATAAAATACGATTGAATAAAACAATTCAAAATGGGGCACATGTACTATAAATCGTTCTGCTTATGGAGCCGCTCGTACCAACACCCGCAGCCTAATCCTCGAGCACAGCCGAGCGTGACTTAGCAATACTTTACAGCTAAGTAAGGACCATCTCACCAGTCCGTCCACCCATACCCATGCCCGTGCAACTATCTCACCGTAACTGCTAAACTTTACAAAAACTTTTTAAAAACACAAGCAGACCGAAGTTTGTAGAAAAGCAAAGGACAAAATTTTGTATCAAAGATTCATCAACGTTTTGCTGAAGTATTTTTTCTGTTTTATAGCTGCTTAGTTTTTGGTATTTTTTGTGATTCTGAAGTTAATTAAAACTCTATAAAAATCTGTTTCTGTTTAATTTGAGTTTGAACTCTTCGTGTGGTGTAATGTGATAAATAATTGCACAGAACATGAGTTAGCCGAGAGACTTTACCACTAAATGTCACGAAGCAGTTCAAAAGCGGTCCCTATTGCAGATTGCAAGCTCATTGCCTTGAGGTCAGCGCGGTGGAGTGGGCCATTGCCCGTTACCTCCTTGCGTATCCTACCCGCCTGGTAGATACTTCACACAAGTGACGAAGCTATTTGACTAACGTATTGGCTTTTGCTTCTGCGTTTTCTATTGGCTTACAAATATGGAAAAGCTTGAGTGTGTTTTCAGCACAAGTGCACTCAATTTCTAATAACAAAGATTGTTTTGCTTTTTGCTGTTTCAATGTTTATTTTATAAAGCAGACAGGTGATACTAAAGAAAGGTAAATGCAAAGATGTTCGACAGTGTAATGCCGACTAATAGGGAACAGACAGATTCTCCCATCAGACTCCATGACAGTTCAATTGCTAATAGCACATCACGGACACAGTGAAAGTTAATAACAGCATCGGCTGTCAGGAATACGGATGGAAGGCAATCGCGGTGTTTCCTGTCTGATTGTCTCGCCGCTTTTGTATTTACAAGAAAGTTTTCAACCGTAGCGCCGTGATTTGAGCAATGTGTTTTGTCTGACTCGTCAAAGAAACAGTTTTAACAAAATAATGATTTGTGTTTCTTTGTTTGCATAATGTTACGCCTCAGTCAATATTAAAACTACATACCTGAATGTAAATACATAAAGTAAAATACAAACATATACATAGAATACGTATTGACACCCAGACAGACACAGCACAAATATTTATGTTCATCACACAAACATTTGCTCTGGGTGGGAATCAAACCCACGACCTACACTATGGAAGGCTACTAGCTACTACCAACTGAACTGTGACGCCTGTCAATAATATAGAGAGCAAAACTACTGTCAAGTGGTAATTGTGATTTTGTGTAGAAGCTTACTGAATTCGATTTCAGAATTCAAGGAATTATAATAATAATACAAAACTTTGTTGAAGTGTTTGAGACTTGGTACATGACATGGCACGTTTAAATAAACTAATATTTCTTCAAAAGGCGGTCTTATCGCATTTAGCGATTTCTTCCAGACAAACCGTAACTTAAATCTAGACTAGGAACTAAGAGAATACCTTGTTGTGAATTCGTCTTCTAAAGACCGTATAGGGCTGCAGATGGTGTACAATAGTTACTAACCTTGCTTCACAGAAACGTATTTCTCGTTGAGTCCCGCGACGAAGGCGGCTTGCGGCAAGCTGTCCTCGAGCGAGAACAGCTCGTCGCGGGTGACGGCGGTGGAGCGCGTCTTCAACACGGCCTTGGAGCCGATGGGCGCGAGGTAGGCGCCGCTGCCGTCACGCAGTGCCAGCGAGCCCGAGTGGTACTCCGCGCTGAACAGGCAGTTGCTGGTGCATGTGTCTTGCAGCTGTGGGGGGTACGAGGGTTTAGAGCAACTGGCCTCGCCAGCGCGGTGGCCAATGGAAGATACACAATTTCGAAAAAAAGACATAGAGGAATGAAAAAAAAAAGAATGAAAAATACTTATTGTACACTTAACCAAACATTATAAAGTAAAATAACAACAAAAAAAGACAAATATATAAATAAAATGTACAATGGGCGGTCTTATCGCTGAAAGCGATCTCTTCCAGATCGAGTTATGTTCTAGCGATTCTAGATTAGTTAACTATCGATAAAGTTAAAAAAACATCGGTTTCTATAACTTATGCTGGGAGTCTGCTAAGTGGTGGTCTTTTTACACTTCTTTGTGTATCTTTGAATGTCAAATTATGTCTTGGTTTAATTTTTTGTTTCTATTCCTAACCATCTAACTGTGAAGACGTTGCAGCAGTCTGCATCTAATTGTTGCTGCGGCTTGCACTGGCATTTGTAACTGATCTCGACGCCTGCAGCTAAGTATAAAGTGGTAGCAGCTTACACCATTGGCTACTAACAGTGAAAACGCATTGCAACTGACCACAGCTCATTTTCTACCGTTCGCGGTAGACACTTACGGAACACTTAGAGATTTATCTTATTCTAATACCATAAAATTACTGAATGTTTGCAACGGTTATGTTTGAAAACGTTCTCTCATCAGTCGCATGCAATTCATCTCCAAGGTTCATCTCTTCATCCCAATGTCGCAATGCCGAACAATACATCCTACATAGCAACAGTTGGTAAATTAATTAATTGATAAAAAAATAATATCCGAATATGAAACCGCTTGGAAGAATTTTCGAGTTTGTAATTTCTCTCTCTAGTATTGTCAAAGTCAAAACTGCTTTATTCAGTAAAATCACAAGGATCATTTAGAATCGATTTACATACTAGGTGATTCTAGATGCCAGTTCCACGCGACCAGAGCCTAGAAGAACGGACAAGAAACTTATTGGCTTATAAAAGATCTCTAGAAAAGCAATAGAAACATTTCCTAATTGAGAAGTCATAAATATCAGTCCGCCATGGTCTCTCACGAGCATGTATTTACTATTTGCTGTGGTTGGCGTCTCGTCCCACGGCTCCGGCTACAATCGATGCGAATATGCGCCGCCAGCCCGCCACGGCCCCGTCCGCTGCGTTCGCATGTCGTAAAAGATTCAACAATCACAATAGGCTTTATTTTCTGAACGGAAATTGTGAGCCTTTTGTCGCGGTTTGTGCTGTCGGAAATATTAACGGACTCGCTGTTATTGTGAAAACTTATTATACTGAGGTAAAATGAACGCAAACGATTTCTGGAATATAGAACAAGCCCTTCTAGGTTGATTACAAAATACTAATTCGGGTAGAGCATACCCGAATTAGTATTTTGTAATCAACACTATAAACAGTTTTACTTCGCTACCATTGCTTTTACTGCAATAAGTTTGTGACATTCTCCAATACGATCCTACTATTCTCCATTTTCGGATCGCGACTTTGACGATGTTATTGTCCATCTTGCTGAAGTGGTGTTAAAACTAGAGTACCACTTCTAAGCAACGAACCCACACTCCCGTAGTCGCGTATGCGCCCGCTGCATGCGACAGATCGTCATCAATAAACAGATGTTCAATATGTCAATAGCAGAGTTCGAGCCGCATCGGCCATTGTTTGCAAAGTTACTTTCAATAACAAATAACGTATTGTCTGCGCGATACAAACACTTAGCACATTGTTTCTTGCTGACAAATTGGAGAGTTTGCATGCGATGTGAGGAAATCGAGACAAAGTAGTCTCGCATTGTGGGTTACGTACATTCTCATGCAATCAACATTGTACCTCATTCGAGATGGAAGCAAAAAATCTTAAGAACTTATGCTATCGCTAGCGGTTTACCTTCCTTAGATGGATCACTGTTCTGTGCTTACCCTTACATGCTACAAAACGTTCGACATAAGTCGGACATTTCACACATCACACTTTAGCCCCAAACTAAGCAAAGCTTGTAATATGGGAACTAGATTGCTGATAGAATACTTAAACATGGAATACATAGTAACACCCAAACAGAACAAATATTTATGTCATTAAACAAACATTCGTGCTGGGTGGGCTCGAACACACAGCATGGAAGGCAGAGTTACTACCAACGGAGCAGCAACTGTGATAGTTATAGTTTTTGAAGAGTGTATTCTAGAAAAGCGAATGATGAAGAGGAGATGTGACTGACCTTGCCGCACGCGCTGAGGTACTTGTTGTTGCAGGTGTGCAGCGCGTACTTGCCGCCCTCGTCGGCGCGGAACTCCAGCGTGAAGAGCGTGTCCTCGCCCCACGGCACGTTGGCGTCCACGTGGATCTCGTCCAGCGACTCCGACAGGTGCGCAAACCGCTTGCGACCGATCGATCGCAGGTTCACCTGACAATTACACTCTATCTTACCACAAGTTCCTCTCAAATGAGGTGGTACCAAGAATTACACTCAAGTTCTTTTCAAATGAGGTAGTGCGAAGAATTACAGTCAAGTTTACTACAGGTTCCTTTCAATTAAGGTGGTGCGAAGAATTACACTCAATCTTACCACAAGTTCCTTTCAAATGAGGTGGTACGAAGAATCACACTCAACAAGTGTTATTTTGAACTACGAAGTGGCACGATCGATGGATCTAAATTAGGCACAGGGCGGCCAAGAGTTATATGTAAACAAAGTTAACAGCAACCGCAATCGAAGCGAAATGAAAAACATTTCCTTATGGGTTGTCAAGTCAAGTAGTCAAGTCTTCAAATGTTTAACTGAACTAGGGAGTCGAGTTTGTGGCAAATAAAGTGGCACTGTACTCCGAGACGGTACTCGTTTGTGTTGTCAACCGATTTGATTTGTTTGGCGCGGGCTTGACTGATGACCGAGCAAACGGCCTATTGTTCCAACGGATTGTTCCTTTGATTTAGATCATTGCGTGTTTGTTGGTTTGGCGTCATTCAGATAAAGACAATAGTTTAATCAATCAGCCTTTTACTGTGAGGATATGAGTTTTTGATGGTTTTGACTGTGTAAAAGGTAATGTTGGTCTACAGACTAAGCAATATAAACAATTTAGAAGTGTTTACTATGAAAGAATGAACAAGTAACCTTTCCACATACTGGTTCTGTCACTAACTGCCAAAATCCCTTTAGACTCTAACTGAGAAATGTATGGTTCTGGTCATGAACCGGTGCAGTGTAACTAACATAATTAATTATTGATAAGTCAGCATCTTGTCAATACAAGGCTCTTATCTAAGTCTGAAGAATGTTATGACACATAACTGGCTTTATCGAGCCCTCGGTCATATGGGTGTTATGACTGAGATCTATTGAGATTCATCGACCTATACCAATGCAATAGACTGAGAAATGTGTCTTGATCGTGTTCAGTTTTATTGACAAATTTAGTTATTGGGTTTTCAAAACTGTTACTTGTAAGTATTGTTATATTATTTTGTATTTGTAAAAACTGATTAAATAACCCAATATTTTGCTAATTTTACAGGTGTGTGCAATATTTTCAGCTTGAAGGCATAATAATCTGGAGCCGCGGTGATAGTGTCAAACTGAGTTCTTATTTATGATTTATGTTCTGTTCAGAAATGATCATGATTTGTTTCAGTACCTCTACCATGAGTTGTCACAGTAAAATCGCCTGACTTTACTACAGTAGTTACGTCAATATTAGTATTACGAATTTTAGTACCCAACTATCCGCTAGAGGCGCTGAACAAATCTTCATACATTTTTTTAACTACAGACGCTAGCGAGTATAGTATATATAGTACTTATAGTAAAAACTCATGGTAGAGCTACTGTATACCTGCGGCCGTGCAGCGAGATGGACGTGCCAGAGCTCCGCGTCGCCGGGCGCCTTCGCGGTGCACGTCAGCTTGTCCTGGCTGGAGCCGAGGAAGTAGCCACGCTCCACGTTCTTCAGCGCCCAGCGCCCACTGTTGTCTTCTGATACACTGCACAACACATATTTACTGTTATAGCGTATGTTTGTATATGTTACAACACAGATGTTACTTATTTTAATTGTAAGATCTGGAAGAGGCATTTTATAAAGTGCATAGATGAATGAGTAGGTGGTATGTGGCAAACACACAGCAAAATATAATAAATAGCATTGCGTAATTAATGACAACTTTTATTACTCGATGAGTACCTAAGTACCTTAGTATTAAATAAAATAATAAGACAACTTCATTCTAAATACCAACGGCTCAATCAACCAATTAAATGAAACTTCAGTTAAATATTGCAAAAAAAGTAACGTAACCACTTCTCGAAATTGAAACAGTCCGAGCAAGCAATCTTAATGTATCAACCTATCAATACGGAATTCCGGGAAGCTGGCAAACACTCGCGCCAGTCAATTACGATGAAATGCAATCATTTAATTACAGCTCAGCTTTTTCAACATTGTAGGCCCACACACCGACACCGGTTTGTAAAGCTTGTCAATCAAAACTTTCGAGCTAGATTCTAAAAGAGGTAGGTATATCCAAATACATTATTGAAACCTAATTGTACGAGTAAGTTGTAACGATATTTGAACCATTAAGATCAATACACAATTGAAAGTAGAAAGGAAGTAGACGTTCTGAGAGGTCCCATTTACGCAAATTGCAAAGACAACACGCGCTCCCTCAGAGTGGGTAATTAAAATGCATTGCGCCCCGAGGGTGAGGGGTGAGGGGCGCGGGGCTCAATAAGACATCCTCCCCTCTGCCTTGAACATACCTATTAGACTGCTGTTTTGAACGCAATCTATTGAATTTTGAGGCTTACGCATGTTAAAACAAATAAGAAGGAACGTGTTTGTTCGGATTTATTTTGGTGTAGAATTCGAGGTGACAAAAGGATACTAAGCTTACCTAATGAATCTTATTAACTTTTGGTCATAAAGAGATAAGTTACCCCACCTTAAACAAATATGCCTTTTATTCTAGCCTAGCTGGGTAAATATTTACGATAATTGCCACCTTCACCATTTCCCCGTGAAGTGGCACTCAGGGATTCAATTTAAATGTCACTGCGATATAAAACTTGCTATAAAAGCAGTCCACGACGCCACACTCACGACAACACGGGAGTAAGTTATGCAGGTTTGTAGCAGGCGAGTTACTCGTCACTTCATCTAATAGACTCTCTTTACGTAAACACAACATCGAAACATAAAGCGCAACCAACACACTGACTCACCGCGCAACGTCGCAGTTGAAACCCCCATACACTGCGGTTACTTCTAAACCTACAGACCCGGGTAAGTGCCAGTAGGCTCAGAAGCTCTGCCTATGTAAACGTAGCAGTAAGGTGACATTTTCATGGTAGGTCGTGGCATTAAACTCTGGAATGGCTAACAGGGGTGAGGCAAGTACCTATTTGGAGCAACGAATAAAACTGAATGTGATATTGGGATCTTTACATCTTCGCACGGACTTGCAATCTTGCAATAATGCGCTCGCACTACATGACAGGCCGCCTCGGTATAAGCTTGTGTCGACACTCCTATTCAGCGCTTAATGAAGGAGCCTACCCATGACATTACCAAAACAATCATGTCCCTAACGAAGCACAATGCCTCTCAAAACTATTTATTTGCAGTGCAGGCACGAGCTCATTCAAATATCCCGGGTATCATGCAACAAGCCATAACCACCTCTATCTACCGCAAATAAGCCCTAGTTTTCCGTAAATGGTTGGTATGGTAGTTTGGTAACCCTCTCAGATTGGATCAATATTTTTAGGGTTGTAAGCCTGTAATATTTTGATAGGAGGGTCAAGAGACATTACTTTGTTTGTCTTACTGTCCGAAAGTCTTGCTGATGTAATTTAGTGGATGAAATAGTTTAGTCCTGCACCAATGAGGTACAAAGACCACATTGCACCCTTGCGACGTTTCCCTTCAGCGTTTTGCGACTTTACGGATGGTCTAGTCGGCTCTATTTTGTTTTTTGGGAGTGAGTTCCTAATACATATAATTGAGTAAATCGGTTAAACAGCAACTGAAAGTTCATTCAGTTCAAGTTATTTGCGACTTCTGCGATTACTCCGTGAGTCAGCATGAGTCAGTTCATCCCCAGCAGCTGACTCATGAATACCTACGAGACTTATCGATCGCGAATGCTTTCAGAAATCTCGAACGTTTGTTCATAAGACAATACGGCTTAAGTTTGTTTTGAATGTTATCAAAACAAACTTACCTCACCGCATTGTGCCAACGTTCTGTAATTAGCGGTTATTAAGAGGCTAATCTGAATGTTGGTGCAGTAAGACAATCTGATAGTATTTTTAAACATGAAAGCACTACTGAGGTCTTAATTAGGATGACTTGCTTGATAAAAAAAATCTAAAAAACTTCTGTTTGTGGCAATGCAGTACAACTTCACGGGTTCCGAGTCCTAAATAATTTAAAAATACAAGTGCAGCGCGTCAATAAATCAAGAAACGTCTCGCGAATCCGCAAGAACCCAGCAAGAGTTCCGGTGAGTCACGTAAGATTAGTATGCGACAGAACCCTGCACGGACAAGTATCCGGAGTGCCGTGGGAATCGTAAGTACCGAACGTTATCTTTGGCAGGAGATAGGACGCAACCGCAGACCAAGTGATATGAAGAAAGACGATATACTGCGCGTCTCACTATCGAAAGGAAAGAGAGCAAAGTTCAACCCAGAGACGAAAAGTACGATATGCTACTGAGATATCACCGTCTTGCAGTTTTCTGCATGAAATTAACAAGAATAGAATAGATAGATTTCGCGATCTGATATATAACAACTATCAATTGACTTTTAATAATTTTAATTGAATATCTTAAATTAAATTGAATATTTTAATGGAAAGAGCAACGAGAGGCTTATACCCAGCAGTGGGTCAAGTCAGGCTGCGGATGATGATGATGATTGAATATCCTGACTTTGCGTATTTGAACTTTTATCGATTTTTTAAAAATATTATTTTGACTAAATTGTAATGTTAATTTATTTGTATGTTCTATGATAATAATTATTGTATGTAATTGGTTTGTGTAATCGTGCTTGTTATACTAAATAAATAAATATCTCTCAACACTACAGATGGAAACATCTACGTCATATACCTAAATATTTCTCGTGTACACTTGAACTTGACTTGTGTATTGCTATTGCATGGTTTTCAACGAAACAAAAAACCGAGGTATATACCTACCTAGCAATGCAAAATGTGGTTGAATAATGAATATTTAGTAGGTAATTAGTGTTCAAAGCGTGAAGTACAAACCTGATTTGGAACTTGCTCCCAGGCTCCTTCTCCTCCGACTCGCAGGTGACGTTCCCGAACGAGTCCACAGCCAGGTATTTGTCCAAGTGCGAACGCAGGTAGATCATACCTAGAGCAAAACATACTTTACATCTCTCGGTAGTAAGTCATAGTTCGGGTCTGACCCACTATTTCAAAAAAGGGATGCTTATTAGATTAATAAACGGATAAAAAATGCTACAAAAAAAACCGGAAAATATGGAAGCCGCATTGTTATCAGCCTGTACATCAAGTCATAATAAGGAAAAGTTATTTGAATCAAACATTTGAACAAGATCAGACTCTGTACAAATACTCGAAAATCCTCATACAAAAGCACCTGTGCCGGCTATCGATTGATCGTCAGCTGTTGGACCTTGGGGGAGCACCCTCCGACATGGAATACAGTTGTAGTTACTGCGCACTGCAGGTAAGCACTGAATCCCTACAAGCCGGACTACACAATACAACTTTTTAATTTCAGATAACTACCGACACCGGTAATCTTACCGGCACTGAGCTCAGAACTAAGCTGTTGTTAACCAGTTATTTATATCTTCCAAGAAATGTTGTAAATCATATATTTTATTATAAAAATAAATAGAAATACATACACCTATTCAATATAAAAGCATTGAATTGAAACCGTCAGGACTAGACAAGCAGACAGCTTTCGAGAGATAACGCATCGAAGCGGAAGTCCATTCACCACACTGCCTCTGTTACTTCCACTTGTCAGAATTGTCAGACGCTGTCACGAGAATGTTAACTTTTAGTGACGTTTAAGGTAGACTTTCGACCAGAGCGGCTCCGGCGTCACTGACGCAGCGATTCGTACAGGGTTCGAACGTTTCCGTACTGCATATGCATAATACTGTCGCTCTATCGCCGCGTTACTATCGCTGCGTCAGTGACGCCGGAGCCGCTCTGGTCGAAAGTCTATCTTTAAGGGTTTCTATGAATGGTGCGTCTATGACCGAAATGAAAGCTTACTTGTCGCTCGGCGTGCACGGAACACAAACATACACCTATGTTTACAAAAACTTTGAGGATGTACGTATTTATTTATTCTGTCTGATAATGATTATTATCTATCCTGTTATGTTAAACAGGTTGAGATTTTAAGTTCCAAAACTTTAGAATATTTAAAAACACATTGCATAGCTTCGTTAATAATTGAGGGGTTCGATCGAGCTAAGGGTGTAGATTGGACGGGGGAGGTTTTTGCTCCAATTAGTGTGGAAGGGTTTTTGCTCCAATTAGTGTATCTGTGGGTAATTTTTACCGTTCACAAGTGCAATTTGATTATTGAATATTCATAAAACAGGGCGAGGTCCAGTAATTCAGATTTCTGTATCAATGTGATTAGCTAAGCGAACGAAAACGACAAAGATTACTACACACTACAAACAGAATACAGACATTTTATAAGACAAACTTTTACATGAAATAGAATATTATACATAATTAAATAATTTAAAATCTGGCGTCGGTCTCTCTTGCATCCGAAGTTGATAATTTAAATTTATCAACATTACTTACTATCATTAGCTTGCCCGGAGACCGGCTCCAGGGTCCATATCTGCTTCTTCTTCAAGCTGGCTCCGTTGGCGTTGATCTTGAAGCCGAAGGTCTCCGCGGTGAGGTACCGGTGGCGCGAGTTGATGAGGCCGATGGTCCACCAGCCGCGCTGCTGGTTCTGCGTGATGATGTCTCCGGCGCCGTTCACCTCGCCGTTGGCGTGACCATTCAAACCGTTCATTGTGATCTGAGGACAAACCACTATTTAGTTTGAAAATTTGTGTGTTTGGGAACAAATAAATATTTATCTATGTGTTTGGTTTATGGTAATTGCCTAAATGGTCACTGCAGGTAATGTTATCTTTGAAATTTAGATCGAGCTAAAATTATCGAATATTCTGCAGTAGTTTTTTGGGAGTTGAATAAGTTCTGTGCTGGTCTGGGGGCTTAGCAGAACTTTTTGCTAGGTACATATTATAGTGCCAGATTTCCCTCATGATATTATCGTCTAAAACGATTCTATAATCTAGCAAAGCAAATTTTTCAGCGCGGCAATCCAACCAGTATCTTAGGTACGCTTCCGATTGGTTCTGATTTGGATCAGTTGAGCTATCTATAGATCATTTTCAATGGTCTGTATATGTATACATATATCAATTGTTTCTTATGTAAGTATTTTATATATTCCTATGTACATTTTGTAAATACTGTAACAGTCGTAACTTTGGTTATTCACTGGTTTTGTCTATGTGGGCTTAATCAAAACCAAACCCTCGTAAAAATGTACCAAATCGTAATGAGGCGCGCGAACCATTGTTCCCGCTCTGCATCACACGGCCATTAGACTTTAGCATCCTCAATCCTGACAAATGAACCGTCTCCAAGCATTTTTTCCTCTTATTTCCAAACGACACAAATGGAGTGTCTTCTAACTAATTTCACACTTGTTCGTTTAAATCAATTTATTTAAATAATGTCGCTATTTTCAGGCATAAAGCTGCACTGATGTAAAATTAATAAACAAATAAATTAGATAGATATTTTTTTTGCAGACAAGTACGAAATTTTATATCAAAATCTAATTATAATATTAGTTACAGAGTAAATTGAAAAATTTTATACGTTTATCGCAAATTTAAATTTAGTTTGGGATTATGTAGATGATGTAGTGTGAAATGTCCATGAATTTTATCTATTTAGATTTACCGACAAAATGCACCTACACACAATGGAATGTAGCTTACTCTGATATAAAATAACGAATAACATTTAATTCTTTATATGTAGTATGCAAATTGATTAAGCTGATTATATCCATTCCACTTCTACACCACCCAAATGCAAATACGTCCAAATATTTTCCCTCTTTTCTAGTAAAGGGTCAGTCCTCTGTCTAGACGCAGTTACTTCTCGATCTTTACTGTCGACAAAAAGTTTTTGCTAAGGTATTTATTTAGTCGGAATTCAACTTTGATCAAATAATTACAATTATCTCGCTTTGTCGAGACTTCGAAGCACTTGCGGTGCGAATAATCACCATGAATTCCACTTCAGCTTTCAGTCAGGTAGCGATGGATCCTTAGTGACCTAAGCCCTAAGCTATCCAGATGATTCTGGTTTGTGGCTACTAATCAACATGAATCTTTGTATGGGCTTCAAATTGAGAGCAGTCCTTGGTAAAAGAGGCCTTGCATCCGTCACGGTGCTTGACAAGGTCGCAGCGGGTCAAAGGCACACCCATTGTGTTATATTACATCACATCCACATTAAGTACAAAGTAAATAGTTTGCTACCTACTACCCGCTTGATTAATACCACGCCTGGCCGTACTTTTGTAGATAATAGTCACGCTCGTTCATAAAGTCATACTCTTGAGTCAAATCAACAAATGTCAACGTTCTTTTAGATTAAAACAATTTTCACACCTATACCTAATGAAGTTCCCGAGTGCGATTTAGATTTGAAACAGGAGTTCCGCCAAAGGCAGAGGAATCAGCTCTGATATAACAGGAAGGCTAGGCCTAGGAGTGTCTAGGTTACAGGATAGGCTAGGCATGCGGCCGTGGCGCTACTATTACAATGAGAAATAGGCGCGGAGTCTCATTACGGGTTTACGACCAAATGAGGAACCGATAGAAGGCTATGTGATTGAATAAAGCTTTTTACCTTTTTGGGATGGTGACTCACTGCTACGGATATCGATCTAGGCACGCAGATAGGTACCAACTTGACTTAAGATCCCTGCACATAACAGCGTGCAGTGACCAGTATTGGAGAACACTACTGATCAAGACACTAGGACTTGGTGGGAATTATGAAACTCCCTAAACTACGGTGTTTTTATGTTTATTGGTGTCGTTTGCTGCGCGAAATGATTGTCTACATGGAAATACCTTTAAACAATGTGGCTATACTGACTGTTGGCCAAATAGGAGCTAGTTCGTTTGATTTATAGGTAGACGAAGTGAGACTTATTGTGCACGTTTTATCACTATTTTATTTTTATTGAGTTAATATTGCAACTGAGTCATACAACTAAAGGTATCAATCCGTGTTAGACATCGGATATGCCATACGTGTATCGTTCATGGTCACAACTAGAAGTCATTGTACCAGTAGGAAACAAGAACCTTGTAATCAATAAATATGGCATTTAATACCAATTTTTCTAGGATTCAAGTAAAATGAGTGACTGGATGTATCTCCACGAAGCAGTCAGTACCAAAGCCAAAAGCTGGATGTAACAGAACTCGATTGTTATACTTTTATTACTTAGAACTTCAAACCTCATAAAAACAACGAAACATTTCAGCTATAAACACAAGTTCACGTGTTCTTCTTACTATGTAAGGACGTGTTCCTTGCAGGGGGCTAGGGTCAACAGACCATCAGGCGCGTACCACTCACAATGTAGCTGTAGTGCTAACAATTAGCTTAGTAGGTACTGCTGAAGAGTTATTTTTACGACTTTGAAACATGATTAACGAGGAGGTTATTTTTAAAATTGCCATGTGTGTGCTCCAAATATTTTTCACATGTAAATTAATTCATTTTACTTTTTAAACAGTTGGTTTTTTTTTTTCAATTTAAGTTAAGTACTTATCAATAATTGCGTACAATTAATTGCGCACAAACCTAGTACATATTACAAACATTAGGTACTAAGTATATCAATCTGGCTATAAATACATACGTTATCAACTCTCTGGAAGCTCCTCGGGGTCTACGACCGCACACATAAACTTTATTTAATTTTAACCACTCCCATTTGTAAATACAATACTCAATACCTTAGGTTGTCGGGGTTAGTAACATTTGACGAAAGCTCTAAGTAACTATTGTTCATAGCGTAAAAGTAAATTAGAGGTGAAATGTTTATCAAAATATTTAGATGGAGTGCGAGAATCTCAGAGTACCATTCTAAGGTCAATGACCTGGAGAAGGCGGCAAGAAACACCTGGCTACTTGGCACAATCACCTGACTGTTCCAGGCAATCAGATTTTCAGACGAAAAACAATTCATCAGATAAAAATAATGAAGTATTTTATATTTCTTTTGAACACTTCGCTGAAAATCTCAATTAATCAGGCAAATAATGAAGATAAAACAAGAATTAAAAATATCGTGATCTAGTTTGGTAGAACTAAAATAAATAGAGGTGGATAGCCGACTATTGGACCGGCAAGTTGAAGGAGCATCGCCCTCAATGTTATAGGTAAGACAAACAAACAAGTTGTCCAGCCTGTTCACTACCTTCCTTACTAGACACAGACGAGTATGGAAGATAGTGAACTTGCAAACAGGTTTACGCCATTTAGATATAAACTAAACTGGTATAGAAATGCAAAACTGAGACAAAGAGGTCTGATTATTTGTTTTAGATACATGATCAGCGAGATTAGGACTACAGATTAAAATATAAAAAATATCAGTCATCGTCGTCATTCTAAAAACTTGTCAACATTTCTGTTAGTCCCGAGTTTAATAAACTTTATATTATTTTCTATGTTTCCATATATTTGAGATGTACTTATGTACTTTTAAATTATGTACATTATTCATGTAGTGGGCCAAAAGTTTAATCTTACTATCTAATTAACGCACCCGTTGGTGTGTGGGCGTGCTTGATATGCTAATAACAATTACGTTTCTAAACAAGCTGCTGTTTTGAGACAAATTTCCAATTTGAATGCGAAACTAACGATGGACCAACATATAAAATTACCTTATACACAGCGAGTATACTACCTAATAAGATAAAAGATGCACTCTCAATGTGACCATGTATTTACAGCTTCCAAAACTTCGGAAGGTCGTTTCGTGTCTGCTTTTGGAAACTGGTCGGAGCTACTTTTTGCGGCGATCGATATGATACCGTTCCATCTGTTTAGGTATTGTTGGTAAATAATATACAAGTTTTACCGGTACACCGGTAATACTTGAATGGAAACGGTATTGTAGACCGTAATCTGTTTTTTATGGGATGACTTAATTTTGAATTATGACGCTATTGTAGCATAAGTAACATTATTTTATGTTTAGTAACTGGTTTACTAAAAGTGGTCTAAATATGAAACATACTGTGAAAGCCGTTCATAACATTAAATTATAATTTAAGCAAAAGTGAACCTAGCTAAGTATGAAATAGCATCGATACAGTTAAAGACCTAGATGCATGATGATTAGTGAAATGCGTTTATTTAGAGTGCTGAGCAACTTAACAAGAGGTACCGAAATCTTTAAGGTATTGCTCTAAAAGTCGACGCGAAGTGTGAGATGAGTTGACCTACTGACTAGATGAGAACATCCTACTGTGTTCAATTACAATTTTTATATTTTGTATGAATTTAGCTTTGTTTTTGCACAAGTGTCAAGTCTCATGTGCCTCAAATGACACTGGCAGACTGGTATCCATACACTCCAAATCAGAACCAATGCATCACTGCAGGGCGGCAGTGTTTCCTCTAAGTCTAGGGTTCAGTATGTACTCTTGATGATGTTTGTGTTAACAAAGGAGTCGCATACCACTAGATTTATAAACGAGATAGTAAGCCAGCAGTCAGCACACCACTCTGCACCACACGCGAATATGTACCGTCCCGTTAGGCTGGTTCGACGACCTCCACGTCTCTCCACCAAGTGATAAAGTGTTAGTTCATCTTGCGAGACGCATTAATCTGTTAGAAAGTTACTTTCTGTCTTCTGCTAATCTAAATATGTATTATATTCAGTCTATATGGTAGAATATAAAAGCGTTCAGTCTATATGGTAGAAAATGGGTGCACGATAAATCATTGTTAATTATTCTTTTAATTGATGAATGAAAGACTCGATGCTGATAAGATAAGCTTCAAAAAACCTGCCTGACTCGTAACTTAAAAAGTAGCATAAAATTAAGGAACAATTTTTGATATAGTCGCCGTAACGTAAACCGATCTAACCACTCAACTAGCGTTGTTTTAGTCAGTTTGGGCTTCACCCAAAATTATTTAATTCAAAATAACAAAATCCTTAAATCTTCCAACCAGATATATGATACGGCAATTAGTATTCAAATTAAAGCAATTTAGGTTCGAGAACTATGGTTGAAGAACCTAAGTATTTTAGTACAGCTGACAGAGGCTGCGAGCTGAGACCGACCAGTAGAACCACCGAGGTGTGACAGCAGCAGCAGATGCCGACTCGCTCGCTGACCACCAGCCGGCTTAAAAACTATTTCAACTAGGTAAGGTGATCGAATATGGAAATAGTGTAATTATGCTACTTACACAAAAAGTGTAGACAATATTCAAGCATGTGTTACGTACGACTGTGTTGTAAGAGCAAACCACACACATACATGGGGTTTATATAAGTTTTTTTAGTATTTAAAAAAAACAAAAAAGCATTGGTTTACATTTTACAGTCTGAGATTTTTTTAAATTACTTATTAATTATTTTATTAAGACTTTGAAACAGATAAACTCAAATATAAGATAGAAATTCCATAATAACTATTTAGTTGCATAACTTTAGAATTGATTAAGAAGTGATTATAGATTTTTATCATAATATCTGATCAAATTAAGGGATTAAAATAATCTTGCATTCAAATATTTAAATTGATCGTTCGTTATGTGATCTTTAACACTCATCAAAAGGTAGCAAACCATTTAAGTTAAAATAAAACAACCTAAAGATGTATTTATTTATAGATTCATGTGACTACACTAACAGGGACATCTATTTATAGTCATTTTAAACTAATAGGGCGAACCAGCTGGCGTGTTAACTACGATCGTTATAATTTGTTTGACATTTGTTTGTCAATCTTTGATTAGTGTCGTAGGTACTGGAAACAGAATACTTACTTTTACTAATGAGAAAGAGATGTATCAACACAACTTGAATTATAATTAGTTTCATTTAGAAATTGCGACTTAATATTACTATAATCGTAGCCATATGATTTGCAATCATTTTATCGTTAAAATGATCCGCTGCATGAGCTTAGTTTTTTTTTTTAACATTCCAGTTTCGTACATGATCCCGTTGCGTCGAGTAAATCTCGTATTTAGCCTACATACCACGCCGACGCGACGTCCACTGGTGTTTAGCGTCTGGAATACTCTGGATTCCGCATTTCATATCGGATACTTTATCTCTCTCGACCGGCTTTAATTCTATTTGTGTTCATCCATGGATAACAAGTCTAGATTGATGCTAGAAATCGAGGGATGGTGGATCCGCTGAGGCAGATCTAGCGTCTAGTTTAAGCCAAGGTTAAGACGAATTATCATTTGAATTACCTATCCGCGCTGCATAGCCTACCAAGCAGAAACTTTTCTTTGAAATACGAGATGTAGCAGTATTGGGTTGTACGAGATAGCTCTATTTCCCAGAATAAAGTTTAAATTGAGACAGGTCGATGGAGAGCTTGGGATAGGTTAGTTAAATTAAGATTAATGAATCGCGGTGCCGAGGAGCTGAGCACTTCAGCAGCAAGTAATTGGGAGAAATGGCCTTGTTTGTACACAGACCGACATCACAACCAACTAAGTGGTTGATGGCTTTTGAATAGTCTTGTCGGATTTATTGGTTCAGAGGTTCCACTTGTTATAGTTTATAGTTTTAATCAAAGATTTGTTGAATGAAGTTGTTCGTAAAGCAGATGTTCAGATTTTTTTTTATTAAGTTCTTAATAATTATGAAGCTTGATTGTATTGTATTGTATCTCTATCTAAAACATAGAATGCGCATTTTAGTACAGGAAATATCCCATATTTATAGGCACTGTAAAGTTTGTTTTACAGTGGAAGCGGAATAAATAAAAAAGCTAACCCGTCTGTATGTTCCATAAAAACAAATCTAACGACTTATAAAAGCACTGCAGCTGCCAGCTCAAAAAAAAATAAAAAAGTGAACGCACTCGAGCGCGGCCCTCGCCTCGTGTCTGGCATGCCACGCCATGCGCCAGTCGCCAGCACAACGCACCGCCCCGCCGCCGCCGCCATGACCTTGACACTGACGCTGCAGCCACGGACGAACCTTCAAGCTTTTACACTATTTCGCGGTGTGCAAATAATTATTTGATTTACTGACTTTACTATGCTTTGGATTTGATAGTAACTATTTCTAAGTGTAAGCATTCGGTGTCGGTTTCGCTCGCGTTGCTGTTAGCATACAGAATAAAAACTAGATTATTTTATAGTTTATCGGTGCAGGATAGGTACCTACTCTAGGTACCAATACCAATTATCCCGTTTTAATGCGTCATAGACTCGTTGGTGTTTTGAATAAAATCTACCACAAAGCAGCATTCATATTTTGTAAAAGTCAAGGGTTATTGCTCTCTGAAAGCCGCTCATTAGTTTGTTATTCAACACGCTAAATAAAAATTCAAAAGTATTTATTCCCGACACTGTCAACATGGTCCCCGCGTCCCTTAGGAGACAGGCTGCATTACAATGAGCCATTTATGCAGGCGAGTCTCCACTCCACCCATGGGATGTGTGGTGTGGGTACACCATAATACTTGTACCATTTAGTATTATACTTTTGAACTTTAGTATGTACCTATATCATCAGAACTTTAAGACTTTGTCTGACTTCCGTCCGTGTCAAATAGTCTCCGAGATATTTCGACCATTTTGAATTGCTAAGTATTCCAAACAAAGGTCATTTCAACCGGATGGTTATTGTAACATTTATAAGGTTTGTTAGTTGTCCATCGTGAGAATTACGTTCTTAATTACCCGTGAAATATATTCTGAGAAGTGATCTAAGCAGGAGGCTGATTTAGAAGCTGTGTTAGGTACCCGAACATTGAGCTATTACAAAGAGATTTGTGGCCAAGTGTGTGTCAAAAGGACGTAAAAAACATGGTGTCTCCGTGCATCCGAATATAGATGTTGACTCGCGTCGAGGGTGCCGGTACAGTGCCAGCAGAGTCAAGTAATCACTTGGTCGTGCTTTTTTTATGGATGTTCTTTAAAAGCTTTTCTAAAGAGTAACAACTACTGGTCGCGTGTTTAATTCAATTTGCAATGGTAAATACTATTTAGTAAACAGTTCAAAATAATTCTATGATATTCTATGATAATTAAGTTTTATAGAATGCACACATGTTTGTACTAGTACTCAAATTATCTAGTATCTGCTCAGCAGATGACAGTTTTTTATGAACATAATATTATGTCGTTAGAATATCTACATTAATATCTATACTACATAGTCGTGTAATAGCCTATTCTATTGAATTGCTTAGACGTTTTCGTATGTTTGATTTTTACGTAATTTTAAATGTTGATATTATAGAAGGTGACTGTACCGTGCAATGCAACAATGGACGGATGTCTGACTCGCGCGTCGGATCCACCGTGCCTGGCTATCTACTCCGTCGGATCCACCGTGCCTGGCTATCTAATCCGTCGGATAAGACCCTCAGCATCACTATTCATTACATACAATTCAACAACTTTAAAATTACTTTGATATAAAAATATATTCTATCGGGGCGTCTAGTCTATATAATAAAGCTCACAACTTTATAAATATTCAAATACTATTTTACATGTTTTTATATATCCACTATCTACAAGTTTATATTGGTTTTATGAACGTGAAGTTTTGAACATATCATTTATTGAGTCCATAAAATGTTTTACTGTTGATGGATTGAGGAATACGGACTTGAGGGATCAGAGATACTGTTTTATCCCCGTTCTTTATTACAGCCGGAAAACATATATAAATATTAAATAGATGCACTTACACATATAGATCTTTTATTGTCCGTTTACCTTATTGGTTATTAGTTTTGAGTTTAATGAATAACTCGAAAACATAGTTTAGTTCATATGATAGATCTTTTGTTATTATTTTTTCTTATTTTTGTGTTGTTTTTAATCTTTTCTGTTATTTGTATTCTTTTCTGTTGTTGATTCAAGCAAGCAAGCTATAACATAGTGTCAACATGTTGAAAACTTATAAGTGGTCCATATTTATAATTTTAGATTCAACATAGTTTACATTGTGACTGTTTGTTTTCCTAGGAAATAAAAATAAATAAATAAATAGTTAGTTAGATTTGGAAATATGTATAGCCCAAATATATTGCTTTTTTGATGTGTAAATAACGACCTAACATATTATATAACTGGACATATTTATTAAAGATAACCTATCTGACGCATCAAGATACACGATAAGTCAATTGTTGACGAAATAAGTTCACGTCACAATACTTACACCTATCTTTTATTTGAAGAAAATAAACTAAGTAGGTATGGGTACATAACTGACTGTTTCTGTGGTTTGTTCAGGTTTTATTTCGAAATTTGATGTTGTAAAGTTGTACGCATTTACAATTTAACTGAACATCATAAATAAACATGATGTTAATCACCCCACTACCAATTAAATAGCATTAATATCATACAAGCAAAAGTCGAGAGAGACGAACCAATCGTTATACTCGTAATGAAATATTGTAATTAGGTTTGTGTTGAAGATATTTTTCATTTAATTTCATCGATACAACATTGACACGATATCGTAGGAAGTTAATGCCTTAAGACTACTTTCAGTACAAGACGCAATGATAATTTTGGCGAGCAACTAACATCTCGAGTCGCTGATATCGGTATCGGCGAGTATGTCGTATCCGCCCGGCAGTTACATGCTTTTGATCATGCCATTGCTCAATGTCTATTGATCACTCAGCCGGGAAAGTTACGATATGAAAAGGCATAACTTGGCCGATCCCCTTGAGATTTTCTCCAAAGATGACTATTAGATTCGTTGCACGAGCACTTACCTACTAATGAGTGCGCACGAGCGCGCCGCAGCCGATCATGACACAAATTATTTGAAAGCTTACATTTCACCCAGACACAGATTTGTGGAGGAATAGGTACCAAAACAAATAACTATTTACAACCCCGTTATTTTCCATCGATTAGATCTATCTATCCTTATAAATTTATTAAGAATGTACTTACTTAAATAATTAAATTAGATACCATACTACCAAAAAATATATTAAGTGGCCTAAAGTCTGTTTTTTAATGATTATGATTATGCAAAGTCTATTAAGTAACCAGCGACACAAAGAGGAAAAATGTGATCGACCGAAGAAATAAAATATCAAACAACCTCATAATAAATTGAATAGACTGAAATGGATTAGATGCCGAAACACGGAGCCTTAGCCCTCCAGGTATGATTCATTCATCACGAGCTGGAGGTGAACGACCGCGCTTGCTTCAGTGCCGAAATAAAGATCACGGAAACATGACTTACTCTCTCCGTGACGATAAATTTGTTATTATAATTTAGGTACTTTAAAAATAGCAGCTCAACTGATCGAAGCTAAAAAAGCGTAATTTCCATGGTGTTTTTCTTATTTTGATGTAATTCTAGTTAACCTACAGGACCTTCTCACAGGTCAGAAATATAACTTACGTTCTGAAAGTGTATCTATACTAATATTATAAAGAGGTAAAGTTTGTGTGTTTGTATATTTGTTAAATTGTAAGGGGTAATCTCGAGATCTACAGAACCGATTTTAAAAATTCTTTCACCAATAGAAAGCCACATTATTGCTGAGTGTCATAGGCTATATAAAAACCCGAAAAATAAAAAATAAAAACGGTCAAATTATGCTCAACGAAGTGGGCACGGGTCAGCTAGTCCTAAATAAGTTTCTAAACACTATAAGAATGACTTATCGCAGATTAGTATAGCTGAAACTAGATACAATGCGAAAGGACAACGTCTAGCGACGCGTGGTGTGCTTGCTGACATATCTTGTTACATTATACCTAATGAACTTTAAACCAGGTGTATACAGTAGATTTTGATAGACACTAGCTAACACCTTAGTTAGTATTTTATGTTAACCCTTTTTTTAGTTATATTAACCCTTCCTTAGTGTGTGCTATGAACCTCCAGCGAAGTATAATGCATAGTGCATACTCAGCTGAATAATACACTTCATAATATAAATAACCCAAATCATTCTTCTGGAGGTAAAACGTGGCTTCAATAAAGATAATAAGTACCTATAGTATACCTATACTAATATAGATTTATTTTTCTGAGGTGTTATGTACTTACTTACTACCTACTACAACTTATTTGCCTCAAACTCTAATTGGGAGCGACCGACCGAATTTTATAGCAAATAACTATAAAAATAAACATAGGTACGTATTGTTTTCATAAACTGTTGTAGGCTGTAGTTTTCATTATAAACGGGATATTTACCATGATTCGTGAGTTTGATTATTTCTTATTTCCTGATATTTCTCACAAGTCATGGTAAATAATAAATATCCCGTTTATAATGAAAAATATGTTCAAAACCATGATAGTTTCAAATAAGTATTATAATATATTGTAGGCTGGTTTTACAAGGAAAATATCATTTTAAATGCATCAAACGTAATGAAATAGGTATCAGCAGCACATACCTAACAACAAAATTATACTTACTTAATTGGAGGATGGAAATTAATGTCATTGGTAGGTATTTTAAACAGGTACCTACTAGAGCATATAGATTTTCAGACACCTCGATCAAAAACATGTAGAGTTAAAAAAGTTCGTATTTCGCTACCTATAGGTAACTCACTAAAATATATAATAATACATATATATAAATGAGCTTTATATAGTATAATATATATAATAGGTAAATCACTAGGAAAAGTTAAAAGTGAAAGTCGAAATATGACGCTAAGCTACTCAAATTTTATTCAAAAAGTAACACGATTTTGTATTCATCTATTTGCTAATCCGTATTATGTACTTTGAGACTTTCTTTCACACCCGTACTTAAGTCAAGTATAGGGCCATACAATGCTGACTCCGTTTTGATAACGGTAGGTCTTATACCTACTGTTGGTAGTAGGTACCGGTAGTACCAGAGCTGCGTCTAGGGACCAGCACAGCACACGCTATTTCATTCAATCAAGATCAATGGTAAAAGAAAGGACATACACCTACTTTTTACCAACCGTAGATAAGGTAAAATTAAAGATGAGCGAGGGTGTGGAACCCTAGCGCCTTTTTAGATAGGTATGTAAAGGTACATATCTACCCATCCCATGCCGGGACAATCGATTCGCGGGAGCCCGGGCTCCCCTACCGGCCACCGCGCCGCGCCGCCGCGCCACCCGCGCGCCCGGCCAGCCATCCACCCGATACATTCTAGCGAAACGACATAAAAACTTACCTTTTTACACTCGAACAAGCTTGCACCGAAGAAAAGCAGTCACGTAGATCGCGAGATCAAATCACTGATGCACTAACAGTACTGGATACCGAACAGCTTGGGCCCCAGAAGTCAACCGAATAACTTATCACTGAATTCAATAAAAAATAATAGTAGTTTATTTCTCAAAATGCTTATGCCGGCTAAATGGGTACCGGTAGATTTAATTACGGTTATCGATCCTAACGACAACAACGTTACTAGTCCCACGGAGGTTCGCGGCAGACTGACCGGGATGAAGATGGCGCTATGCGTGCGCCGGGGATGACGCGACTGAGTGTAGCCGCAGGAGACCCGACCCGTTAGCGATCCAACCAATAGGTGCTTTTCGCGAACATCACCACCGGCCAATGGAATGTCCGAGATGTAGTGGTTTTGCGCATGAAAGTTTAAAATTGTTCTCCTTTTGTCGGCAATTCAAACCGGGTACATGATTATTCATTACTTTTACGTTTCGTATTTTTTAACGATATAAGATGTCTTAATTGTGTAATAAGTAATAACGGTACAAAACAGCTTAAAAATATTTTAACATTAATTAAATATGTTATGTTATGTACTTACCAATCTGGTCGACATTTCGATAGTTGTATTCATATAAAAAAAAATCGTACCTAAGTATTTTGGTTAATAAATATCATTTTAATCGACTTCAATATGTATTAGGTTGCTAACTAAACTAATTAAGTAAGTGTTGTTTATTTTGTGTTACTTTAGAACTAAATTTATTTCTAAACTAATATTTTATAGAGGAAAGATTTGATTGTTTGTCTGTTTGTTTGCATCGAATAGGCTCCGAAACTACTGGACCGATTTCAAAAATTATTTCACTGTTGTGAAGCTACATTATCTGCGCTGAACATAGGCTATATTATAATGATATTTTATATATAGGCTACCCGTGCGAAGCCGGGGCGTACTACTAGTATTTATATAAAGTTATTGATTCAGTGTTTTTTATATTTATATTTTTATTTTATTTCCTTAATTAAATAAATTGGTTTTTTGTCGCTGTTTTAATGTTTTAATAATGTGTTATTTCAAAGCAAATGTCTGTCTGCCTAATTTAATTTGCTTGGCATTCTCCCGTCGAATCTGCCGTCGATGGCAGCACCACACCAGCAGCGCGTGAACGCATTTATTTTACGAGCATTCGGTACATTCTTGCTTTAGCTAGTACTTTCTAAACCAACCACTCAATGTAACATACCTATTCTATTTTCTGTACAACTGTAACATTATTTTAAAAGATCCTGTGAAATACAACTCAAAATGTAATTTTCTTGACTTACCTACTGATTTTTTCTTGACAATTTTGTGTGCTAAGGGCGTACGCTATGCTTCCCCTGAGCCTGTCTATGATGATTATTATAAGGATTTAGTAATGTTTGCCATCGAGACGAAACAGATATTGTGCAGTCGCAATATAACACTTCTGTTTGGTTTTTTAACCCTAAAAATGTTGTATTTAGCGATTAGCGACCAACACACATTGCTATGCTACTTTGATGCTGCGTGTAACTATTAGAGTAGTTAGAGTACATAAAGTTTAGAGTATAACCATGTATCGTAGATTCATTAATTCAACCCGTTGGAAAGGACATTTTATCCAGCTCGAAGAAATTCAGTATCCGGCTCCACTATAGCAACAATGGCGTGGCATGTAAGCGCGTGTAGTAGTCCTCCACACGACACCACATAATTACATTATAAAAATTAAAATTCCTACGGCTGTGGCACAGTGATGTCGTGACTGCAGCTTGTTTCAGTTTGTTACTATGTATTTAATTTACTTAAATAACGGTTTCGATTCAAAAAATCTCTGGCCGCAATAATACGCAATTATTTAATTGTTAAAACTGTAAGGTCCAGAAAAATACCGAAAAGATCTGTTCAACGCCAATAAGCTTTAAAATGTACACAAATACCAACGTACCTTCCTACGAGTAACTTTAGGTTCCTATCCTATCTATGTTGTATGTATATGTGAGTATACATAGGTAACATAGCTAAAGCAGCTTAATATTTGGAGACGATAAGTTAGTACTTACTCATCGACTCAAAAAAACGGTATTCGTTTCTTAGTAAACCATGGCAATCCCAGCAAGCCCTAGTAAGAGTACAAAAAGTAACAATCAGTGATAGGAAGCATCATTACTTTACATTACCATCAACGAGAACAATTCAAGCGGAATAAATAGCTAATGTTTTGATTACTATCGGTATCAGCGCCATCGACGCCATCCATCGGCCTTCCGACTCCGCATAGTAAGATTCGACTGTAATTCTATTTCCATCCAACTACTAACGGATTATTTTGTAGAGTTTTAATTTAAGATTCACTTACCTACTCAAATATAATTCCTGCATTCTCACGACGACTCTACATAAATAAATAAGGCTTAAGACTGCTATTAGGAATCTTTAAAAACAAATGAGGCACTTGTAGTGCAGTTCTACACACGCACAATCATCGTCATCTATCTAGAGCGCTATATTAAATCGATAAACCGAATCCATGGAATCGAATCCGGGTTCTTAGAGAGGAAACAATAACAAATTGTGTAATTGTCGGCTTTCACCGGTTATTATGAGCCAGAGACTTGATTTGCATACTACTGTGCGAAAACTCGGCTCGCTCGGCCGAGGCTGTGGTGGTAGAGGTAGCGACTAACCGCATGCAAGCAATTCGCTTGCTCGAAGTGGTTTTGTTTCTACATCCTGTAAAATAAACTACGCAAAGCATAACGCATAAAGCCCTAAAATTTTTAATAAAACCTATTTACTGGTGTATATATCTTTCAGTCGGTGCTCAGAAATAGTAAAGGGCGCAAAAAGAGGACGGAAAAAGGTTCCAATAAGTAACTTCTGGTAAATTGGTAACATATGAAAGAGGACATTACTTTGCCAAGCAGAAGACTAGATAAGTGGTAAAACATTACGTCAGCATCCGACAAAGCGATCGCAAACCTCTGCACTCTAGAACCTCCCCGATGCAGAGGCGTGATGCGTGCGAGTGCTATCTTTCCAGCACTCGCGTCAAAATGTCTGCTTATCGCGATATCTGGCCACGCCCACACTATCTTAGACATTCACTGCTGTGGAAATCCAAGAACGAAAAAACTTTGCATCTGCCGCTAACATCGTCTTCATATGAGCCATATCAAAAATCAGCTAGTGATGAAAATTCTAATTTAGAATCTATTTAGTTTTGTTCTGTCAAAATGATTCGGTAGAACGTATGAAGCATAACATAGAATTTAGTGCACTTGAGTTTTGTATTTTGTAGAACAAAACACATGCTTTGTCATAGTTATTGCATATTAAAGCTAAAAGCAATGAAGCATGATTCCAGTGGTGGTGACGAGCAGTGGTACCGTGCCGATTGATGATTGATGACTTACGATTGCTGATTTATTTAGAGGTGTTGATGTCGCATGCGGGAATGTGCACATGACGCTGATCGATGTTTCGTTTCATAAAAACATATAAATGACTTCAAATCAGCAAATATTGTGACTCTACTTTACCATGCTTATGTCTAAGGTCGCAATGTGCAAAGAATTTGTAAAGATTTTGCTTCTAATATTTTTCGATAATGTGGTACTGCATCATATCTACCAATGATGCGATATTCCAAATATATTCGAGTTTATTGCGCCTATTGTTTGAGTTGATTGGGAAGAACTAAGCAAGCACTCACACAATCATAATTTATGGTTTATGGTGTAATAATAATAATATACACTACAGGGCATACCCCTTTACCATTACCCCTCACCTGTGTACCCGGCAGAAGCAAACGAACACTTTCAATAAAAATGTAAAGAGATAGGTAGGTACCTGTTTGGGGTGATAATTATCTTTATCTCGTACCAGTGAAAGCGAGTAAAACCGCTATCGGTTTTAACATCTCGCATACCAAAAACATCTTCACGCTCTTGTTATTCAGTCTACTAACCCACCAGTGATCAAAGACCCCCTCAAATTATAATTACCAAACGGGGTGATATGTCAAGAAATGCTGGTGGTAAAAAATTGTGAAGTGCAGAGAAAGAAGGTTAGCCGAGGGAAGATTCACGTTACGCTATAGTCTGTTAATTCGGTGTCCATCTAACTATACGAGACGATACGAACATTCAGTCAGAATAAAGTAAGTAGGTACATATAAATATGAAAGCAAACGATTCGATCATGTAACCTCCACCGCTTCTCCCATAGATTTAGATGAACTAAGGTTGAATAGAGGTGGGGGTACCTAAGTACTAAGAAAAACTAGGCATGAACAATTTGTCAAATTAAAAGCTTATTAGATTCCTAATGCAATCGTAACTCGCCTAGTAGATATCTCGAAAAATAACGGCTATAAGTTCGTGATTAAATCTTAGTAGTTGATTACCTATATTCACTGTGATTGCATGCTAATAGAAATAACTGCTTATGCACCTTGCAAATGATATCCATAAAAACTAAATGAAATTACGCATGTCCCCAGTAGCACATCATATACTTTTAGGTGGAGGAATTAGAAATAACACGCGATTTTCAAGACGATTCCCGTTCTTAGGGTTTGCAACTACGTAAGAGTGTAAATAAAGATGTTATGATTTTATCCTCAGGTACCATATTTCCTGTAACACACAATATGGTACTTTACAAACTAAAGCATACAAAAATGTGTAACCAAATCTAATAGAAATAAGGATAGGAATGGCAGTAGGTACCTACCACTAAGTAGGCACTCAAGTGAGCCTAGCGCAGTAGAGACTGTGTAGGTGGGGGTTTAGAGATGCTAACCTTGCTGCGTGTGACTGTGGGTGCTGCAACACAATCAATGCAACATCTGCTGGTGTGCCCATCGTGCCCTAACACCTGCACCAAAGAGGACGTGGATGCAGCCACAAGTGGTGCTGTAGAGCTGGCAAAACACCTCTCAAAACTTATCCAGATAGCATCGACACGACAAGAAGAAGAAGAAGAATTAAGTAAGCAACAACAATACAGGCTTTCTAACTTCCCGGCTTAACATGAGGTTAGTAATCCAGTTTTCATTCATCTCCATGGTCTAAATTGAAATCACATAGATTTGATGTGGACAACCCTACCTAAATTTTTCAGCCCCCTGCTGCGCCGGCGCAGCGCGGGTTGCGGAATTCGGAAAGCCGGTGGCGTGCGCGCAGACGCTCATTATCATAATTGATGAAAGCAGCGTCGTCGTTCTGTGGTTACAGAATTGCAGAACAGAACGTGCCGATTTCAAGATGATTTATCTTTCATCTTAATAATAATACCTCGTTAGATTTACAACACAAAAGGTCCTCTATTCTTGGGTTTTTTTTAGGTCAAAGAGCAGGTCTTAAGTTATTTTTTCTGCATACTTAATCATTCCTAAGGTACCTATTTGCCCAACCCATATTATATGAAATAGGAATACTTTTAATGCAAGCCACCACTGACGCACTCTACCATTCGTATCATGTATCTGTGGTTTAGGATGTGGTCACATCCTTACCTCGTATGCTGCAGAAAATACCAATCATAAATACTTGAGTAATGTTTGATGATATTATCGACTTAGAAAGTGCCATACCAGTCAAGCGGAACTGTGCAGCAATGATAGCAAATTCCTAAACTTTAGTGTAGTAGTTATCGCTTACGGTATAGTAGAGGTACTTATGTATGTATGAATGACGCAGATTAAAAAGTCGACGAACGGCGAAAGAACTATTAAAATAACATAAAAACTTCAGGTCTATCTGTAGTATCTACCTACCCACGTTTCGTTTAGATTAGCAGTTTATGCTAATTTATAGCCTAGCGGATTATTATATCTTGCTTTCATCAAAAATATTAGTTGTGAATGGAAAATAAACATAGCCAAAACGAATTTTCAGAAAGTATAATTCTGTTTCAAGACGAGGCGTATTTGTCTTCCGTAAAATGTTCCCTTGACTACGCCGTAGCATGCTACGCCTCGTAGCTGGTGAGTTACTCGCGTAGAAGTCAAGTTACTTTTTTATTATTAGGTACAGTGAGTGACTATTATAATAGCAACCTAATTTTATGATATTCATATATAGCTCTATTGTTGTTACAGCCAACATACAATTTTCAAATCTTTTATGGCTACGTTGGAGCAAGAAACTGTGAAAGTAAGTACTTATATCAAAATAATTGATTAAAATATAACGTTTAGATTCTAAATAGTCTCGTAGAAACGTGAGAGGGTTCCGCGGACCGGAACGGGATCTTAATTAAATGATCTAGAGCGTGAACATGCGCGCGCGCGCAGTTTATGCTTCAAGTTTTTCTGGACGTGAATTTAAACCGGCAATTTTGTTGGTACAGCATTAAATTATGACTAATGAGACTGCATAGTGATGAGTGAGATTTTATGGATAGTATGTAGAAACTAATGTTGAATAATCTCTCTTCAAAGTTTCCATTCTATTATGTTTATCTCCCAACCCAAGCCTTATCATTAAATATTCTGGCCAGCATAAAATATTGTATGTAATTACTACGTTGTAACCCCATGTAGTCCATGTAGATCAAATTTTGTGAGTGTAGTTCAAGTAAAAGATGTGCCTACAACGGCTACAACCCACACGTACAGAGTAAATGTAGTGTATAGTTGTGTCTCTGACTACCCATTCTGATTTCTGGCTGGACATTTTAATTCAATGAGCGATTTTCCAGGGAGTGTTCTTATAATACACGATAGATGGCGCTCAACGTCAAATGCATTTCAATGTCAATTGTCAACACAAAAAGTTTTCATATTTTATCTGTGGTGTGAAATTTTTGTCCTAGAAAAAATTCAAAACTGTTTGACAAAAGCTAAAAGTCTTCAATCGTGGCAGGAATCAGAAACCAGTATACAGTCTGTTGTCGTCAAAAGTAAAATCCGCAAGAAGGTACACGAATGCTAAAATAAAAGCAAACAAAATTTATCAAAACGCTGAATACACCGAAACGGACGTGACAGGATGATAATGACAGCTACACGACAGAGCTACCAATAGATTATACAGATAAAAAAGAGAGGGATTTTGATACACTATTTGTCTACTGCCATCTATCGACTATTTTTGAACTATTTTTTTTTTTTTAAAGCCATTTGGAAAATCGCTCATTCAATTCAATTTTTATTTAATGGCGTCTGGGGGTTAGCCAATTTCGCCAATGTCACGTTGCAAGGCTTGTTTATGTTTGTGGGCAACGTTGGACGGTAAATTGTTAATTTTTTTTCTTTTTTTTCGTATTTTAAGTTTATGGGCAACGTTGGACGGTATTTTTGTTATTTTTTTTCTTTCGTATTTTATTTACAACGTCCTTCCGCCATCTTGGTCTGGACATTTTAAAAGATACCTTAATTTGCACTTAGATCATTAAAGCTGTCAATGTCAAATATTATAATGACAAGACAACTGACGTTGACACACATTATTTGGCAGTAGGATTTGAGGTTAGGTTAAATTAATCTCTATAAAAATAAATAAGGATTTTAACGATAGAAGAAAACCAAGAGGAAAGCATTTATATTAAAACTCCTATGTTTGATTGAATGAATAACTAAATAATGGCGCTCGCATCGTTGCGATTGTGTTTCATTCAGAAAATCGTCAAAAATGTTTCATTCAGCACTGTACTGCAAAGACCGATGGCTTACAAAAGCTCGATTTCCCTTGAAACTTTGTACCCAAACAGCTCTTTGAAGCTCACGACTCCCTCTGCTGTAAGTAAAATATATTGACCTTTTGCAAGAAGCGAAATAACTTTTACCAAAATGTCCCCTGTACAAAAACTTAAAATATCAATTTCAGAGCACAAACCCGGATGAGAAGTTCTCTGGATACATCCCTTTAGATAAGCTGGAGATCACATACAGCGCTAGCTCGGGACCAGGAGGACAGAATGTCAACAAGGTATACAACATTGCCTTAATTCTGTTGGTTATACATTATCTAAAATAATCTCTTAAAACAGGTAACTAAATGCCTCATGTTGACATAAGTGGTCGGGAGACATTATTACCTGTCTTTAATAGTACTATTTATATGTATGTATTATAAAACTGTGAAAGATATTATACTAATTGTATCGTTTACGAAATTTTATTCACAAACAAACTTACGACTATACAGTATTTACAAAATGTACATATATAAAATACATAAGAAACAGCTCAGCTATCTACAGACCGTTGCAAACGATCTATAGATAGCTCAACTGATCCAAATCAGTACCAATCGGAAGCGTACCCAAGACACTGGCTGCATTGCCGTGCTGAATAGGAATGCTGATACGTTGGGCCAGATACTCACCAGCCCTCGGGTCACGCGTCGCTTTTTTTGTATTGTATTGTTTTGGCTTTCAATTGTATTGGCTGATGTTATGTTCTATTTTGGTTTCAGGTTCATACCAAAGTAGATCTCAGACTCAAGCTGAGTGAGGCGGACTGGCTGCATCCTGAAGTCAAGGAGAAGATGATGCAATTAGTAAGTTGGTTCAATTAACACTATTTTGAAACTTTATCATATTTTGTATTTTTTTGTATATTGTTTTGACTACACTGTTATATCTGACTACACTTCTAAGCTAACTCAATTCTTCATCTAAAATACTTATATTAAAATAAAAGCACTGATTATTTTTTATTTTTTATAAGTGTAATGAAAAAAGGTGCTTATCCAAGCATTTTTACACATAACACATAACACACTGAGCAAACCTAATATATGCAATACATTTTGTAACATGGAGTGATGTGGTTCCAGCACGGCAACAAGCTGTCCAAAGAAGGCTACCTCATCATCCGGTCGGACGCCACTCGTTCCCAGCAGTTGAACCAGGCTGATTGCATGCGCAAGCTCCGAGAGATGCTGCGACTTGCCTCCGTCACACAGAAGGAACCATCGCCAGAGACACAGGAGAGGATTAGACAGAGGTATGACAATCATGTGCTTCATGTTCCTTATACAACTTAAGATATATTGGCTAGAACAGCTATGAATTGTGGTTGTAGTCAATGTATTAAAATAAAAAAAATAATCACAATGTATGGATGGCAGATCGTAATGCATTATTATATTATGTGGTTAAATAAATGAAATGGAATGTAAAAATGTGCAAAAGAATAGCACAAAAGAAAAGAAGCCTATATCTGTGAACAAAGTCAAACAGCAAATGATGATGAAATGAAATAGGATCTAGACTTTGTCCCCAGGCTATGTAGACATTCTCTCAGATCTCTCAGTAGTACTTACCTAGTTTTTGAGGATATCTTAGTGTATGAAGTTGCCGATTGGATTGTGGTTATTTCAGGCACCTGAAGGCGTCTCGTCTCCGCGTGTCGCTGAAGCGTGAGGATTCCCTGAAGCGTGCACAGCGGCGCTCGCCCACCGTCGTCGACTTATGATTCTTCTATTAAATTGGGCATGCGTGATACTTCCGCCTTTGACAAGGACAATTTAGCAACGCCATTTTACTCACTTATTTGTATGCCTTCAGCGAAAGGGTTCTTGGTTACCTACTTATTTAAAACTATTCTTTATTTATTTGTCACATTAGTTATGGGAAAGAGGCTTAGCAAGTTTTAATTGGTTACCGAAAATTTATATTTAATTTATTATTTTCTAACGAGGATTTGAAGTTAGGTCATACTATAGCATTATGGTTGTAGTTTATTCAAACTTATTGAAGTAGTGTACTAAGTGTACTCTATGTGAAATAAAATGGTGAATATACAAATTGTAAAATTCTGTCTAAAGGCCGGTATCGTTTACTTGTTTTGGATAGATAAGTGTTAAATAAATATAGTTGTTAGTTATAGAAATTGTAATTTTATTCAATGATTCATAGATAAAAAAAATATTATCAAATAGGCTTATATAGGTTCTAGCATCTAAAGCTAACTCGAAAATGTATGCTTGAAGTAAAATAGAAGTACTTTCAAACGAACAAATATTTGTTTGACGACCGATGTGGCGCGGTGGGCGATGGTCCGCCTGCGACGCGGAAGGTTGCGGGTTCGATTCCCGCCTTGGGATAAATGTTTGTACGATCTGCAAATATTTATCCCGGGTGCTCTGGGTGTTTTATATGTATAATAAAAAATATCTATCTATGTAATGTATTGTATTAAGTATGTCAGTCTTCTAGTACCTACCCTTAACACAAGCTCTGCTGAGCTTGGGGCTAGATGATGTTGTGTGGATTGTCCAGCATTATTTATTTATTTATTTATTTCCATCTTTGATCTATTTCATTCTAGTATTATAAGTATATACTTAGATTAATATGCCTAAAACATGCGCACGACTGCGACGCGACGCCGTGTCATTTTTACATCGCAACCAGTATCGTGTTTGCTACTATATTATTGTAAGGTGTTTATGTAGTTAAGTATAAACACGGATCTTCCAAAACAAGCAAATTAAAGTATTTGTGAAAGGTTTATCACAAATACATAGTATGCCCAATTTAATTTTGTTAAACTAGTGGGGCCTAATTAAGAAACCGGAACTAAACTATGGTTTAAACCTAGTCTAGCAAAACCGTGGACTAAAGTTAGACCACACTTAAATCTCGCCGGACCAAAACTCGGCTCTTAACTCCAGTGTTAAGCTAAATCTCGGTTTTTTCATATTATGAATGATAGTTCGGCCCAACGATAAACCACCGCCGTGGTCTAACCCTACATTTTAGTTAAACCTAGCTGACCCCTAGTTTAAGGTAGGTTTAAGTCAACATTTGATATGAAAATCGATTTTGTCACTCATGTTCTGATTGAATTACCTATTTTATTAGATATTTTTCTGAACTTCCAAATATAATTTTTGTGGAATTGGTCATTGTTTTTCAATCATTTTCTAAAAATTTTAACTCGCTGTGTGCAAGCACATTTTGTGATCTTGTCGTCTTTGTTTTGTAGTTTTATTCGTTTTTATTGCTTGCAATATTACTTTATATTTATATAGGTACCTAATGGATTTTCTGAACATCGTGCTGCTCGATTTGGAGGACCGAGAAGGCATGGAGTTGCTTGGGAGTCGGGAGTCGAACTGGCACCGCTAAAGAATTTAGTAAAGTTTTTGGAATAAAATGTTGGTGTTTTTTTTTGTATACTTTTCTTTGTTTCGTAGGGCTTTAGTGCTCAGATGGTATTAGCTCTGCCTTCCATGCTGTGGGTCGTGTGTTCGATTCCCACCCAGAGCAAATGTGATAAACATAAATATTTGTTCTGTGTCTGAATGTTACTATGTATCCTATGTAAGTACCTACGTATTTACAAAAAAATATATAAGTATTCTATCAGAAATCTAGTTCCCATAGTATAAGCTGTTCTTTGTTTGTGACTAGAGTGTGATGTGTGAAATGTCGTTAATTTTTATTTATTATTTTATAAAAATGTTACCAATTTTTATAAAATAATAAATCTTATGAAATGTGCAATTATGGAGCACATAATTTTACATAATTACCTCTATGTGGATATGAAATTAAGGGCTTGACTAGTAAAATACGATGCGGCGATGTGGCGCGGTGGGCGATGGTCCGCCTGCGACGCGGAAGGTTGCGGGTTCGATTCCCGCCTCGGAATAAATGTTTGTATGTTCTGCAAATATTTATTCCGGGTGTTCTGGGTATTATATGTATAATAAAAAATATCTATCTATGTAATGTATAATATTAAGTATGTCAGTCTTCTAGTACTCATAACACAAGCTCTGCTTAGCTTGGGGCTAGATGATGTTGTGTGGATTGTCCAGCATTATTTATTTATTTTATTTATTTAGGTTTTATAAAGGTACCGTGTACACAAGGTAAATAGGTATATGTATAAATTAGTAGGTACTTTGTAATTACTTTTACGTCCATTATCACTTCTTTTTTATTATTTTCCATTCTGTAGTAGGTACTTTATTACAAAATGTAAAACATTTTTATTTAAGACCAACTTTTGTGTTTGCTTTGCCACTAAAATCAGAATGACTTTGTTTTCAGACAAACTACTGTTACTCGCTGCTGTTATAAAACGTGTTCTAGGCAAGGTTTCAGTAGATCATGGTTCACAATTGTCAGTAAAATGACCCTCGAAAGAATTTGTATTTTAATGTCCCTAATATTATATGCTATCAAAACATTTTAAATGTAGGTATCTTTGAAAGTTTTAGGCGTCATTTATGATTATTAAATAAAGATCTCACCTACCTATCAAGGAAACTAAATAAGTAAAAATACAAGAAAATTAAGTCGAACACTCGTTTTATTTATTTTCTGATTTTTCTCTGCATCGGTACCCGTAGGTATTTATTGGAAGTTGTTTTCAGGAAAGTATGTACACGTACCTTTTAGATACAACATTAAATCAGGAATAAGCACAGTTCAAGCCGTGTGTTCAAATATTAAGCCGTGCGATATGATGTCCATTGCGAAAAAAAAGCACAACAATGAGAATCTCCGGCCGCTAGCACATTATCACTAATTTTGATGTTTAGATATTTCCTTCTTTTCTCATCACTTGTTTTAATTTGTAATGCAACATTGCTACACGAATAAATCATTTCTACACATGATTTACATTCGTTTTGTACATTTTTTTCTGCTTTAGGTAGTGCGAGTTTGCCGCGCTTTTCACTTTTCTTCAGTCATTACAAGCAAAGGTCAGGTTACTATTCTACCAAAATAGAAATATTTTTATGAAAATAATTGCAAAACAATTACAAATAATGATATTTGGGAGTTCAGACACATTATGTGAATGAACACAAGTAACTTAATCGATTTTCATACCGTTTGATAGATTTAACGAAAAATAAAGTTGAATTGGAACCTGCTTTAAACACGGTCGGCTTCAATCAGGTAGGCCATGCTCGGATCTGATTGGCCGTATTAAAACAGGTAGGCCATGCTCGGATCTGATTGGCCGTATCAAATCAGGTAGGCCATGGACATAGACCGTGTTTGATAATATGAAAAACCGAGTTTTATCGTTAAAGTGGACTTTAACTGCAGCGTTAAGAAGGGTTTTTCGATAACACTGAGATAGATCTGGAAAGATAATAACACGGGTGTAGTTTAAGATGTATATGTACTTATTAGACAGAATAAAAATATCTAGTGTGTTCTTTTGCTTTTGCTTTATACAATCTTGGAGGCGTGGGTATAAGTAGGTAAGATAGTTCGAAAAAGCAATCGATATCAACATGAGCCCTTTAGCAATTAAACATTTTCTTAGCTATTTGGATTGTTTAGTTGTTAAAAAGTATAACATCCATGCTGAGAATATCTTCCATGTTACAATTAATCCGTCCATAAAAATTTGCAATAGCTAAGTTAAAAAAATGTACGTTGCCATGGTTACTCTGTTGTATCATAAACAAACCGCTGTCATTCGTCGAGTTTTTATGTGGTGGTGGTAGGTACGCGTGTGTGAAAAGTAGCTTGCAAGAGCTTTCAAGCGATCCCATACAAACACAATGTCCTATCGTGATCTAAGAAGTAAGTAACCTCTCTACTCCAGCACAAGTAAATGGTATACTTACAAACTCTTGTATATATTATCTTGGTCTAGATTTCAGTGAAGCCATGCGAGTGCTCGGATTCCCGAAGCCAATATCTCTGGAAAGCTTCAGGATTCCGAACTGGGAGCTGATGGAGGAGTGTCTCCGATGGCTGGCCTCGCGCGTGGAGCCCGACTCCGCGCTGCCTCGCGCCTCCACCATGGAACAGAGAGTGTCCCTCGTATCGCAGGCTATTGCGTTGTTTGTAAGCTATTTGTTCGTTGAACACACGACTTAGCCAGTATTTGTATCTGTTCTTTAAGTGCGTAATGTGGTGGGCAGCATTCCAGGGCGAACCTGAAGCTAAACGGTAAGAGGCTGTACGGCGCGGACGGCTGGGCGGTGCGGGAGCTGCTGAAGGCGGCCACGTTCCTCCGCGCCGCGCTCGACGCCCCGCCGCCCCCAGACCACCGCGACGACAGCGCCGTCAGCTACGACGTCAGCGGTCGGGTGAGTGCGACATCACTAGCTGTACCTACCTAGATATTTCAATCCCTCCGGATGATAATTTAATGATAACAACTATGTTTCAGCTCGGAGAAATAAAACAAGCCCGCTCGTTGGCCACCGAGATCACAGCGCAAGGCGCTTTTCTCTACGATCTGCTCGGAAAGGAGGTCGATTACAAGGTGACGTTACTTCCTACTGCATCCCATTGCCGTCAGTGCAGATCTCATTCCCCCAGAATTAGAATCTCAACGTTCGTTTAGGAGTTGCGCGATCAGGCCCTGTCCCGTCCGCTGGACATGTCGGTGATGGAGGCGTGCGTGCGGCGCGCGGCGGCGGCGGTGCGCGCGCGCGTGGCGGAGGGCCGCGACCGCATCGACAGCGTGGCCGCCAGCGAGGCCGCGCTCGACGCCAAGCTGGAGCGGCGCCGCGCCGAGCTGCTGCGCGCAGAGAAGAGACTGCATACCGTGCAGAAGATCAAGTAACTGTCTAGCGATGGCCCGGGCGCTGGATGCTATAGATGTAGAGCGAGCAAAGTAGCCAAAGTTTCTTGCCCGTTCTTCTAGGCTCTGGTCGCGTGGAACTGGCACCTAGAATCACCTAGTATGTAAGACGATTCTAAATGATCCTTTTGATTTTACTGAATAAAGTAACTTTGACTTTGAAATGTACCCCGAATGAAAAGTTGGAGAGAACGCAGGCTGTTGTCTACTTAAACGTAAGCGTGTGAAGTCAGGAAATGGTAATGTAAGCGTCAGAAGTAGAGCTGGAACGGATTGTTCGAGAGACGAGGTTTGCGAATGTCGTAACGTAATATACCAGTAATATACCGGCAATATACTTGTGTGCAGGCCGGCGTACCAGGGCGAGCTGTCGGGGCTGGAGGGCGAGCTGGAGCGGCTGTGGGAGCTGTACGTGCTGCGGTACCGCGCGGTGGAGGCGCTCAAGCACCAGCTCAGCGTGCTCGAGACCGCACAGGCGGAGGTCGACGAACTTCTTCTTCTTATCGTGTCGATGCTACAACTGTATTTTGTTGTAGCATCGTGTTGGAAAGATTAGCCAGACTAGACACTGCTTTACTGTTCCTAGCTGTGGTCAACGAACTGATATATAGAATCTCAATTAATCATTGTTATAAAATAAATACCCTGGACGGGTATTTATTTTATAACAATGATTGGACTAATTGTAAAATGTTTCTATTTATAATTATATCAGGAGGCAGAAGAGCAGCAAGCGGCAATAATGCAGCTCATTCATAAGTACGAAACTGAAGACGTACTGGGAAAGTTAAGCGATTCTGGTTAGTTCAGTATTAGTTGCGTATCTACTTGTAGTCTAATAGACCGCTTTGTTGTGGACCGTATCTGTAACATATTCATTTTCTGAGTATTTCCACATCATTGTTGGTTAATTAACAAGAAGAATTATCTTTACAACAGTCCTAATTCATGTAATTGTTGAATGATCAGCAGACGAGACGGAGTCGTCTGATGACGACAAGGAGCTGAGCGAGGTGAAGCAGCCGCGGCCCGCCACGCGCCCGAAGACCCGGCTCAGGATCAAAACTGCTGGTAAGTTTACTTCTCTTCCTCAGATAGGTATTCGAAATTGACAGTTCTTATGACAATTTTTCGTAAGTATATTCAGTTAGTTAAGTTTATTCAGTAAAATCACAAATATCATTGAAAATCGCCTTATATAGGTGCTAGGTGGTTTTACGTGCCAGTTCCACGCAACAAGAGCCTAGAAGAACGGGAAAGAAACTTACGGCCTGGTTCCTACCGTTGTTTATATGATCCTTCTTACAAAGAATTACAATTAAATTAAATGGTACTGAAGTTTTTGTAACTAACGTGCGGGCTATCTATGTTTGTTTGTAAGTAGATAATGTGAGTGCGGTGTGTGCGCAGGCGCAGGCGCGGAGTCGCGGCGCGCGTTCGGCAACATGGCGGCGGGCGGCGCGCGCGACTCGCTCGACGACATCCGCGACGAGGACGACTCGCGCACAGACTCCGACCTCTCCGACACTAACACCTTCGGTGAACTACACATTTCATTCATTCATTCATTCATTTGCACCACCAACCAACACTATCACACATCAGTACAACACCATCAACACATACACTATCACCATCATCACTATAAGTATACACTACGTGCACACATTCATAATACGAATGTGAAACGCGAATTATTCGGTCCGATGACGTTTTAAAAGATCGATAGAGTCGATCTTAGAATTAGGTATATTGTCTTTGAAAGTCCTGTTCCACTGGTCCAGTTAGAACCTTTATTATATACAAACCTAAACCTTGAATTGACATTTGAAACCTTTAAATGTTTGAAAACGTTATTGCGTTATTGCGCTACAAAAATCAATAAATTTGTAAATATTTATTTTACTACCCACCTATACTGAAAATAGAGAATGAACGTGTAATAACCCATGTTTCTGGCATGCATAGTGGTGACATGTATGTGTGTGGTGTGTGCAGGCGTGCGTTCATCGGGCTGGCCGCGCGCGCGCCCCGTCACGCGCACGCTCGGCGCCGCGGATGATGATGAGTACGCGGACCTCATCGAAGGTACTATACACATACACAGAGAATGAACAGCAGTAGCTCCACCATGAGTTTTTACTATACTATATATACTTACTATACTCGCTAGCGTCTGTAGTTTAAAAAATGTATGAAGATTTGTACAGCGCCTCTAGCGGATAGTTGGATACCAAAATTCGTAATCTGTAGCTCTACCATGAGTTTTTACTATACTATATTTACTATACTCGCTAGCGTCTGTAGTTAAAAAAATGTATGAAGATTTGTAAAGCGCCTCTAGCGGATAGTTGGGTACTAAAATTCGTCATACTAATATTGACGTAACTACTGTAGTAAAGTCAGGCGATTTTACTGTGACATCTCATGGTAGATACAATGTACATACTTATATTGACGTAACTACTGTAGTAAAGTCGGACGATTTTACTGTGACAACTCATGGTAGAGGTACTGAGCGTGCCCTATCCGGGTATAAAGTAAATACGTGCGGCATAATGTGAGAGAAACGAAACAATCGTGCGGCCACTAGTTGACTCTTTGTGGATGAATTCTGGATGATAACAAACTTACATAAAGATAAAAAGAGACAGGTATTAGCCGCAAAGTCGCGTTGTCTCTTTCTAATTTCTTACAGCTAATCTTTTAGGCTGTTGCTCAGTCCACTATTATCAATGGCTGGACTATCATTAAACAAGTGGTACGTAGATAGTATAGTATAACCCCCTATCTTATAAACAGTTAGCGTTAACTTTAAGTCATCATTACAAATGGCAATCAGTACTTCAAGTCTGTGCTAACTTTTTATAAGATAGACCGTAAGTATTTAAACTAGGTACTCGGTTGTGTTAAGGCCTAACTTGCAACGTGACATTGTCGAAGTTGGCTAATAATACGCCATTATATAAAAATAGAATTGAATGTAGAACCCCTTATCCCAGGAGTGGAAGGCGGCGGCGGCGGCGGCGGCGGCGACTCTCTCGGCAGCTCGTCGGAGAGCGAGCTGCGGCTCACGAGCGCACGGCCCAGCGCCGCGCCCGGCCGCGTCTCCGCACTCAGCGACAATGAGTTCTAACCACATACTGATACGGTGCACTGGTTACGAGTGTACGGATTGCATTTGTAACATAACGTTAACATGCTGAGTCATCATCATCATCATCGACCTATATTAGTCCACTGCTGGACGTAGGTCTCTCCCAAGACGCGCCACTGAGCCCGCCGGTCGGTGCATTTGATTAAGAGTTTTGAAATTAGGTTTTTTTAAGATTAGGAATGCTGAGTGTTCAGCTATAAAGAGTTGAAATTCTAATAAATATTGTGTATTGTTTACGGATTTTGTTATTTCATTTGTTTTAACATAAGACTAAATTCGGCGTACCTACTCTGCAACAATTACTAAATTATAATAAATACGGTGCATTGTTTACAATGCAATGTGCGTGTCCGCAGCAAACACATTCAAAAAACTAGATTTTTAAGTAAGCAGTCATTTATTGCAGAATAGGTGCAATCTGAAAATCTAGATCTACATTTTGGAACCGAAAGAACACCGAAGGTCTGTGTAAGCCTAGGCTTCAATTTATTTTCGGGTAAAACCGACTTTGTACTTACCCACTATCTTTGTTCCCGGAATCTATTTAAACGCTACAGTATGTAAGATTAGGTCCTTGTTTCGATAGATAAAAATAATAAAACACCAATAAAATAATTACAATATGTATTTGTAATTTTCAATCGTTCACCGATTTTAATAAATAGCAAAATATTTATACAAACATAAAAAACTAAGGTCTACAAAAGTTCACGACCGCTTAGATAAATTGATACAAAAATTATATTACAAGTGACTTATAGTAAAGTAAGGAAAAACTTAATTAATTAACTAATATTTGAAGAAATTAACCTCGCACATGTATTTTTATTTTGGCTGCATTCAAATCATTGATTGGTTTGAATGCATTACACAATATTTGTGTTCAACAATTCAATATTTCATTATGTTTAAAAGTATCTGACTTGATTTTGATAAAGATATTAATTGATTTTTAAATACTTAATTAAGTATTCTTACCTACTGAAAGGAGTTTAGAGGCATGGTATATTTTTTTTACAAAATTATATGGTGATTTTTGTAGATAATTCAAATAAAAATTATATGTTGTAATTATAAAAAGCCTAGTTATAATTTTAAATACCAGTTGAACTGAACTTAATAAGGATTTTATTAGCTAGTTAGAAAAAACATTAAATTATATGAATTAATTAAATTATAAAAATGTTACAGATACAATTTACAGTAGTTATAATAATATTAAGTGTATATATTATTCATCTTTACATTATACATTTTTAACTTAGATATATATAGAACTAGATATTCGGTGATTCAAATATATATGTCCAATTGAACAATATTTTGTTATGTACATCACCAATAGTATTCTTTTCTTGATATTTGGCACCACTTAGGTACGTAACTCATATTTACAAGTAAGTACTTAGGACTTAGATTAATACTAAAAGCTAAAACTAGATAAATAAAGACTTAGGTATAAGATATAACACAGATATTTGACGATTATACGCAATTTACAAAGATTAATGTGTTAGTCGAGTGTTAGCTACGAGCTAAGGATATTCATACTCCATCATCATATTTCAAAATTATTTGAAGTTTTAGCGCAAAGTTAGTCAGTTAAATTAAGCAAAATATACAAAAAAAAAAAGCTAGCACTCCGGGAGTGCCGGCAGAAGTGAAAACTTCAATATTAACGTTGTGTTTTCACTTTTAAGTTTTCACTTCAAAAATATAACCACAGTCGTGATTGTGTCATGTCATTGTGTCACATTCGCGCAAGCGCGAATGTGACACAACGACGAAGACAACGAAGACACACTGACACAGACACATTCGCGCAAGCGCGAATGTGTCTGTGTCTTCGTTGGCTTCGTCGTCATCGTCACGTCACGTCATGTCGCCACGTCATCGTCACGTGACGACGAAGCCAACGAAGACACAGACACATTCGCGCAAGCGCGAATGTGTCTGTGTCTTCGTTGGCTTCGTCGTCATCGTCACGTCACGTCATGTCGCCACGTCATCGTCACGTCATGTCGCCACAACACTATTTAATTGTTTGAGTCATACGTCGCGTGACCGCAAGTGTGTTCTTTTGTCGTCTCTTGTTTTACGAGCAATGTATAAAAATTAAATAAGATCTTACGCTTTTTCGACGTCACGTGACCCTGACGCGAGTTTGAAAGTTTTTACCCACCCAGCGCCGCTAAAGAAGTTTTCACTTCAAAAATTGACTTAAATCTATAATGTTCGTCTTATGATATGTTTATAGATTATTAGAACTAGATAGGTACATTTAAAATGTTAAAAAAGTACATTGACAATATAAAAAGTAAGTATATTTTACATTTATAAAACAATTGAATTAGAACTAACATAATCTTGAAATACCCCAGCGAAAACATTCTTTTGTAAGGTATAAAACGTACCTATAGTCCATTGTAGGACAGCTATAAGTGTGACAAAAGTACTTGTTAATCTAATTTTTAATCGGTCGGTAAGTGCAGTCTTAACTTAGAATTACAACTGTATATTTTCAATTATACGCCATTGTCACTCTACTGCGGAACTGGAATAAATTACTGGTTATTTTGTGACTTAAGATCGCAAAATCAATTTTCCGCCCGAGATAATGCGATTACAGTGGTGTCGTGACCAGGATTTACGGAATAGTGCCGTGCGAGTTCGTGGAGTCACTGGTGGCGGTGCTGGCGAGCGAGTCGTGAAGCTCTGCGGCGTGTCTGTTCTCGTCGATCACTGCTATGAACTGCTCTGCGTATGTCCTGCAAATACAAAATATATTAATGAGTTAATAAGTTTAAAACAGAAAGACTGGCGTAGCTGGATGTGATTAGCAGTCATTATTGAATACGTTATAATAATCTTATTCATCGGTGAGACTGCTTCATAGCTGTAACTTGTTAGTTTTTGGTCGCTTGGTTATCGTCAACAGCGTTAACCTGGTTTTTCTGTTTGAAAAGTACTCTACAATATTTAAAGAAACTACCGATAATACGATAGTATGCAATCGAATGATCGCTGTCATTCGTTCGTTACTACAGGAAATGTATACCTATCTAATCCCGTGTAGGTGCGCTTAAGGTCTGCGTCGGTGGGTCGCGCGTGCTCGGCTCGGCGCTTGCGATGGATGCGCTCGAGCGAGCGTGCGAGCTGCGTGTCGCGCTCGCGGCCGTGCGAGCGGCGCCGTCGCTCGCCGTGCGACCGCGGCGAACGTCTGCGCCGGACTCGCTGGAATCACAACATATACGTAATAAACATCCTTGCCATGTCAATAGGATTCTTACACACATAAATCTCGTCGATTATCTACATCCAGGTGGAACATAGAAAATGTTTAAATTTTCTTTATCATTTCCCAGGAATTAACAAAATATAGAAAAAATAATCGATGCTAAGCAATGTTTTGACCGGAAACATAAACTCAAAACTGAACATGCTAAAAAAACTGGCGCAGCCTGCAGGATCATAGATGTAGTTCCAGGTACTCACATTGTCGATGATGGGGTAGTACATAGGAGCTTGAGGCGGCAACGGCAGGGTCGCGTACCGCGGCGGTGCCACCATCACGCAGTTCGCAGGCATGCGGCCCAGCTGTGGACAAATACAACGTGTAAGTATCGTATGATTCTGTTGAGCTTGCTCCAGTCAATACTAGGCAGAAAATATCAATTTCAAAAATGTGTAACTCAACTGTGTAACCAAAATATATGGGTAGGTAAGTACTTAAAATATAATTTGATTTTATAGGTTTAGTAAATAAAATCTTGAACGAGTAAAAAAGTATTCTCCTATAAGCATCGTATAAAATTCTGCAATTCAACCAAAATAAAGTTTGAACCATCTCTTGATAAATTGGAATCGTTAATTAGTTCATCTTTTGTAGGTAAATGAAAGATAAGAGTTAAAGCAATGAGAGTAAGTAATACATTATCTATAGTAAACAAAGCTAGCCTCGCCTCGCTGACGTCAACTACCTGCTCAATATTCTAACACTGGAATGTAGACCGAGATCTACTTCCTAACTTCTAAACAAAAGAATCGGATTAGCAATGCGAAACCTGTTACAAACTGACTGACAACCAATACAGTAGCGAATTCCCAAAACTGAGACAAAACTCGTTCTTTATAGTTTCACACACTCGTACTATTTACATATATTCAAAAACCATAAAACATTTGCAGTGTATTTTTTCTTACTACCTTTAACTATGCATATCAGTAAGCACTGAAGACATAAGTACTTACTTGTACCTTCATTTGGTATAAGTACCTATTACAATGAAGTACACCATATAACTGTTAAATAATTAATTAATATAATTTTTAATTCTTGTAATTATATTTTTTTAACATTCCTTTCATGAGCGGTATGCAGTCGACCTCAGTTAGGTATTTATTGCAAAAATTGTGTAACCTACGCGCCATGTTATCATTTATTTTATCTTATTAATTTAATGCGTTTCATCGATGGCCTTGGGAATACTCGGATAACACGACGGCGATAATTACTGAATCCGTCGAATGTGGTTTGCGAGCTTTTACAAGTTGCCAAACATACAAACTGCAAAATGTTTTTTGACAGATGACTACCCAAAGAAATTGAGCATAAACCGCGAGGTTGCGAACCATTAGGCAGCATAATCTACAGGAGAGGCTTAAAAGCTCGTAAACGCTTGTAAACGCCCGAAAAAAGTTAATCATCCATCATTATCCTATTTAGTTATTAAAAATAACTGCATTATTACCCTTAGTAATAGAAACAGTTTTCAGCGTACGTTTGAAAGAGTTGAAAGAGCAAGTACCATACCAGTGTAGGCACTTTAGACCTAACGCCTACTTTATTATCAGACATTACTCTGTCATCTTGTACATACAAAAGGTTCGTATCTCAGCGCCTTCGCACCGGTAAATGTATCAAGGAGATTTAGTTGTTAGATCCACTTTGTATTCAGGGCTTGCTGAGGCCCACGTTCACTGATAGATAAACGGTAGTAACATTCGGTATCACCGAGCTCCCTACACTCTAGAATCTAGAATAGTTACTACCAAGTCTGCAAAAGAACATCTAGAGTCTAGATGTTCTTTCGCACTATCTGCGGATCTTTAACTGAATAATACTGAATTTCACCGAGCTGAAATGTAGAACAACTTTCCTTCAAAACAGTCGTAAGTATTCGTAATATTGTTTTTTTGACAAATAACTAAAGCCATTCATTAGAATAGTAATTTATTGATTATTTTATTATATAAGTATTTACCTATAGTAATCAAATAAAATGTAAATTACGAGATAATTATGGTTCGAATAAATAGATAGATATTTTTGTAATACTAAGATGCAGTCAGCATGTTATGCAAAATAAAATACTTACAACAAAACTCGGTCATCCTAAACAGATGATTATCATCTAGGTGTGCAGTGGAACCGACGAATTGCTACATCACTGTCACTAGCAATATAGTTGTCTAAACAAACTTATTGTTACAACCTGTTCTTTACCGGTTTTACTCGCTACATTATGTTGCTTCAAATTATACTTAGAAAAGGCTGACAAGTAGGTATGGTAAGGGGCATTGTGGAGAATGAAGTGTTTTTTCACTTCTTTACATAACTGAATGATAACCTAAGCGTAGACATGGACAATTTGTAAGTAGGGAGTAGATTTGTAGCAAGATAATAATATCTAAGTAAATGTTCTTCAAACAGAGTCACTATTTCTAAACCAGGTAATTCACACTAACTTTTCTTTGCAATTTCACTTTTGTTACAAAACAGACGTTCAAATACCAACTCTGAATGTTGAACTGTAAGTTTCAAATTGCGTGGCTAATTTGTATGGGAAAATATTATAAATTAGAGAATGTGTTCGTTGACGCAAGGTCAGATTGTAATCATTTTGATAAATAGATACAGTTTGTGGTTTCAAGAACTGGGTTAATAATAATGTTAATTACTTAAAATTAAGTAGGTACCTACTACAAATGTGAAAAACCTTAAAAACTATTTGTGTTCGTATGTTTTTAATAAATAAATATGTGATATCCATTGTGAAGTGTCGGTCTAGCTCAAATATTTTGAGAACATTGGTCAAGTCATTGGTCAATATCTCACAGGTCCATGATGTATGTCAGCGCAGCGCTAGACGCGAAGATACGCACCTGACTTGCGCAAGCGCAAGAGTCGACACCGGGCGACCTTACGGGCGGCGTGGCCAACATTCGCGGTAAGTACCTGCCGCGAGAGGAAATACAAATACCACAGTTATACGTATCGATCGATACTTGAGTAACTAATTGAACATAACATTTGAAGCTGTCGAAATATTGGTACTAGGTTCAGGGCCTCCGCGATGATTAACAACTATTTTATGTCAGAGATGCATGCTTTGCAAAACAGTACACGTTCTCGGAGATGTTATGTTTCTTATGGATAACAAACTTTACAACTAAAATGAGGATAAAGTGTGAAAAATCACTAATTAAAAAGATCTCATTTCTATTACCAAGTTAAGGTAGGTATACTTTCGGGTAATTGATAATAATATATTTGCTATAATAAGCTGAAAGCATAAACGATGTAATAAATAAGATAAACTTTTTAATAAACCGGACACTAAAAGCGAGCGTCACATTAGAATATGCAAATTAAATATAACAAGACAAGTGGTTTCGTTCATTTTATATTATAACCACTTTCACTACGGCTAGTGCTTTACACAAACGGGAGGTCAGACAAAAATATATTTCATCAAATAAACAGTGCAAATAACTAACAACATCCATTTCAAGTCTGTTAAAATACTGGAATGTTATTTATTTATTTTAAAATTTCACACAAAGCTTAGTGCTAGGAGGACTTAATGCTAAGAGCATTGTCTGCCAGTCTTCCTGGATGTGCAGAAAGATGGTGAGGCGTGTTATATAGTTAAACCAAGATGTACTTACTTACTTACCTAAAATATAATACCTAATCCTACTAGGTATAATAAAATAAAAATACCTAAGAATACATAAAAATAAATAAATTACACAAAATATTTTACATAATAAACTAATATTCTATCTGTTAAATAAATACCTAACAAAATATATATATATACATTACTTACATAATACCTACATTCATTTACTTATATAAATATAAATCCGTATCATAATCCAGAATGTTATCATAATCCAAAAGGGAACTTAATATAACCTCTTTAGGAGGTGCTCACGCACCAATCTTTTGAAGGACTCCCTGGAGTCCGTTTGTTTGATATCCAGCGGCAGATCATTCCAGAGCCTTACCGCCACGACAGAGAAGGAATTGGATAGGACAGAGGTGTGATGGGACGGGGTAAACAAGCAGAGATTGTTATCTGACCTTAGAGATCGACTATGGGCCTCTATTGTATTGTATATTAAATATTACATAAAGATCTAAAATGATAAAAACAAATAATTCAAGTACATAGTAGGGATTCCCACTATATATGTTTGATTGTTGACTTGTATACTTGTATAAAATCTAGTAAAAATCTAGTAAATCTAGTAACCTAGTAAATCTAATAAAGTCCACGATAAATAAATATTTTGTTTCGAAGGAGCGCGTTGAAGTCTTTTGTATTGAATACAAAATAATTCAGACTTGTAACGAACTCTATAATAGGACGTGTTAATTCTTTAACAGATTTTGTGAAACTTTAGGAAAATGTGTTCATATTTTCGATGTATACAGTGTCACAGGCACTTTCTATCCCTCATTGCTACTAGTTAGAAATTTTTAATGATATTATGTAGATCAATAAATCTTCTAAAAATTGGTTATTTATCTGTTACTTATCGCAGTTAGTGAAGTAGGTTGTACCTTTACTTACAACATAAATCATTATTTTAATTTGACTAAAGTGAAATTTCTCAGTTCGTTCACCTACTAGGTAGGTGTATCGCCCACGGGTCAGGGAGGTTACGATACGACACTTATTTATTAAAACTATTCTCAAAATAAATAAAACAACCAACCCATGATAAATGCCGGGTTCTATAGTTTTTTTTAAAGGCCAAGCAAGTGACTGACGATGCGGTCTTAAGATAGTATTAGTGTAAGTATCTATAGATAGTTTGCAACGGTCTTCAGATAGCTCAACTGTTACTGTGGTTAATATATACTTACCTAAGAACATTTTGTAAATACTGTAATAGTCGTAAATTTGTTGGTAAATCAAATTTAATATTATTATATAAAAAAGTGTACTTATGTCTTATCGATTATTAAATAATATCAACATCCATGAACTGCCTTATAGTTTTGTTTATCAAAATATTTTTGTTCGATACTCATTATGTACCATGAAAAAGTATAATTACTTTTTAAATATGAACCTACTCTCGGTATGACATTTTCATAAATCTACCAATAATATTCGCTTCGGACTAATATTTAGTATCGACAAAAACGAATTAGTTTATGAGTTAGGTACCTACAAATATTTGCGGATACTTTCTAGTTGGGTTAAGTTCATAGTAAGTGTTGCGCGATCTGTGACCTAGGCAGGTGTCGGTTCGATGTGGTCCGCTGTGGTGAAAGTCGTGTTTTATTTGTGTTATTTCCTTCTCAGGGTGCTATTTGTACATTATTTTTGATCGATTCTGCTTCGGTTTTATTGTGATTGATTGCGAACTATTCGATTTGTAATAAAATAAACTATACACATATATTTTATTAATATTTAAGGTAGTGTGGTCCATAAGGAAGTGGAAGAATTAGGTTTTAGTAAAAAGTTTATAGTTATGTATTAAAACGAATGTCTGTTCAGATTGAAATAATAATAATACACACATTGTTTCAATTTTCATATGGCTTGTTTTTTTATAAAACAAAATGTAATAGTTCTGAAAATTGCTTGTTTCTTAATAAATTAAAAACAATTAACATGTAGTAGGTAAGCTTTGATATTGTTTCAGTTATGAACTGATTTTTAACTTGTAAACATGACGACTTCTCGAAGAGCTGTTTTTCCGCACAGTGTAACCACGACTGACTCATCGCTGTACATTTAACTGTGTAAATCAGGAATAAACCTAAGCCTAAGTCACATAGTACTTATAATTAAGATACAGTAGAAAATAGACATGGTCAGTAGTTAGTGAGCCTCGCTGCTGTGTGTACGCTACGATTGGTTCCGAGAACTGAACCCGCGACCTTTAGTATCAGTGCCGCTGATTGTTTCCAAATAAACATTGCAATTGCGGAATGGGAGTACCGATTGCAGATTAAACTTTTATTTTATTCTAGAATGATCAGTAGGCCATGTTTTATTATGCTAGATTACCTTAGTCATAAAATACATTTATCTGATAAAAACGTCCTTTCAGAACTTGCTCTGCAGGAGTTCGCAATCAAAATTGTTAATTTCGAAATAAAAGACTAATGGTTACAATCTTACGTTTACATACTTATGGTGTCTGCAAAACATACATTTTAGGTAAAAGATCATTCTTCACCTAAGTGGTGAGAGCGCCACCATCGAAAAATATTATAAAACAAAAAGATAAACATAATAGCGAAGCGAAATGAAATGACGTGAATAATCTCTGACAAGTAAATCGATTTGGTGTTTTTTTGTTAAACGAGGTGATGGCACAGTTACAAAATTATAGCCAGGCTTATTAGACAGAAATATTTAAGAAAAGATACTATTTATATATGTTAATTCTTATGTAAGTATGTATTTACAAAAAAAAGTACAAAAGTATTCTATCATCTTCTTCCCATAGTACAAGCTTTATATAGTTAGAGACTAGAGTGGGGAGGTCCGAGAATATATATAAAAAAAACGTTAATAAATACCAAATTCCAACTTTTAGTAGGTATATTCTGCTGTCCGTACCCCTAAAGTTCGCGTGAGAAATAATTGAATGAGCCGCGGGCTTAGCTCCAGTTATATTACCTGCGCTGTGGAGGCTTAAACAAATAATATAGAACGATGGATGCGATGGTTCATTTCGTAGTTTCATTTTGAGATCTCAGCGAATATGGATTCCAACATTAATAACAGAATCTGCGCCCTCAGTAATCGGGATGATGATAAAATAAAATGATATATAATGATAAAATGTGTTAAAAGTCAAAACACGGATATAAGCTGAAAAAATCTGATAAAAGTGAAATCGTTCTTGTCGTCAGAATTGAGGACCTATTAGCATCAATCAAACTTATATCCTTCAACATGAACGACTACGAGTTCTTGCTTAAACTAGCCCGGCGGTACTTTAATTGAATTAGTCGATATTTTTAGGTATTAACTAAAACATCGGCATTTGGCAGTCCCACGACCTTTGGACCACAAGGCAAGGTTTCTGCACTGCCTCTACTTTTGCCCCGCGGCTACATAATAGCTTATTAAATCCACGCCAAACATTGCGCAAATTAATTTAATTTAAGTTTGTAGGAGCCCGACTACTCAAATTAAATGAAATATCATTTAATTTGTTGCCTTATTTTATAAAAAATCATTAGCATTGACTAATTATAATTAAAGATTCTGAGCTCAGGGTTCCAGAGAGATCCGTCAGTTATAAGCAGTAGTCGTGCTAGAATGTGGGCTGGCAGCAGACAGGTGAAAGGGACGGCCCTCCGATCAGACACGGCTGTGGACCCTCCTCAGCCGTGCCGTGCCGTGCCTGCCGTGCTAACTACTCACACTTATATTATTTACTGGTTTATCTCAATGGCTTTGTTTACAAATATATAGATAATGTCAGATTACAATCAGATCACGAACTGTGAGAGATTTCTAGATTCCAATCAAAATAAAACCATTTTTTGATAAACAGTGTCGATGGAGTTTGAATAGAGATTGAAATGCAAACCTAGTAGATTATCGAGGACATTTTAGCTGGTAACAAATACAAAATAGCTATATAGGTGCGTTTCTAGACATTTTAAGATGGCAGTTCCAGGTTTGTGTGCTAAGCGCTGCGCTGCCTAAACAATTGCAGTACGTGATCGTTTTGCCAAACAATGCTGAGGAGGCTGAGCGGCCATTGCGATTGTTTCCTTGTTTCAAACGTACTGATAAACTAATGACTAAAACTAAGTACACATTCCTAGTTCGATTTTGAAACAGCATAGTTGCCTTTTAGTCACGAAAGAGCAATTTAGAATAGCGTAAGACTCCTTTTTATTTAAACACAAGCAGAGACGCGTGCTGAAATATGATATACATAAGTAGTATTTTTCTAATACATTTTTTTTTGCTGTGTGTAACTAGTAAAATGTCTATGATTATTTTTTTATTTTGCTAAATTGCGTAGCTAGCATATTCTTTATAGGCTGCCCGGACAATAAGAACTAGGTACCTACTTATACCTATTATTTGTAATAAGCATAGTCGCAGATATCAACTTAGGTCAAAGGTTCAATACCTGAATATTTATGTTTAACAGATTCGTTACAATAATTAATGAAATCGTGAGACAAATTGACTCGAAACCTGATTTTAAATTCTTACTTTGAAATAGGAAAAATATATGTAGTTCTACATCCAATAAAATATTTTAAATCTAAGTCATGTATAACATCATTCTAGAACCTGATAATGATTTTCTGACAACCTTCAGAACATAATGGAGGTCCATACGCAGTCTCGGATATGTCTTCAAATGATTAGAACCAAAAAGTGACTTATTAGCTGTAGGTACTTGTGCTGGTTGGCGTGATACTGGGTCAGTAATAATTATTTATTTATTTATGTGACATGCTTCTGACCAGCTACGTCGTCCACTTACAGCATCAATGATGATGATGTATTGGTCAACAGCGCAGTTAACTATCCCTTGGTTGGCAACGTTCAGTTTGCGCAAGCGTGTAAAGTTCAAAGCGCCGCCCAGCACTCTAATGCCGCAGCTAATGATCTCTAATCGCCGGACAATTCGACTTTTCCGTAAGTACGTATCTTACATGCTTTACAGACTTTTATGCTTATTTTATCTGAGTAGTGGCAATCGGTTTTTATAATTCGTAATGCCATGTATTTGCAATGCTTCAGAATACGATACAATCGCAGTGTTCTCACCGCTTATGAACTTAATTCTGCGTAAAGTTTTTGGTAGATTCGTATGGGAAAATTTCCTATTCTTTTGTGGCTTACAGTTTGTGACATATGCTTCCGCGCAATCAGAGCATTTTTTTGAACCTCCCTTGGTTTTGTGTGATTGCACACTGCATCCGAATGCAACAATAGAGCATAACATACATACATACATAGTAGGTACCTACATTCTTATCTCACGTCGCAAGCATTGCACACTTGGATGTAGATGTAAGTACCTGCATCTATTCGTGTTTAAGTATATGTGGACGTACATTAATAAATAATAATAATAATAATAGCCTTTATTCAGATACAAGAATTACATTAGGTTAGGTTTACACTTTAAATTAAGTTTATAATAGTTTTTCCGCTGCATCTGTTTGCCCTAATTGGACAAAGGCCTCTTCCAATGCTTTCCACTCTCCTCTTACTCTAGCTGTTCTAGGCCATATGTTCCCAGCAACTGCCTTTATTTCGTCCGCCCATCTCATGAATGGTCTACCGCGATTCCTTTTTCTGTTACGTGGGTACCAATCCGTAATTGTTTTGCTCCATTTTTCAGAGCCTCGTTGAGTGTGCCCTGCCCATCTCCATTTATTTTTAGCTGCCTAGTGGAAAACGTAGCTCGTATAATATAGGTAAGTAACATTAAGTAAAGCTTGTAAAAACTGGGCCAGTCTTAAGTTAGATTCAGCAGTGGCTGTGGTCTGCACCGCGCACCGTGAAGCTCCATGATGCCACCATGTGGTGGGTTGCGCAACCCGAGTCCACAACCGCAGAGGATTGCATCTACTGCGGTTGCATTCATGTTTAACATTTCAAAATATCTTTTCTAGGCAAACTTAAGAATAGACAATATAGTTCAGTTTCATAGATGATTTTTGACATGTTGGGTGAGCTTATCACGTGATTGTGTGATTATGTAAAAAAAAAGAAAGAAAACTTTAGGTTTAGTCGTTCAAACCGTCTTCCAAACTTCTTGTACTACATATGTAGTTGTTGGTTTTTAGAATAAATATAACGTTAAATATTGATTAACAGACTGATAAAACCGCAGTCAAAAACTTACTTGTGCCAAGAAAAGCATGTCAAACATATTTGCACTCAAAACCACCAAGAGAAAAGTTTGTCGACTTTCCCAAGAAAAACCTAAGCTTCCAAAGGAAGAGCCTAGATATTTCCACGACCATTGTCGGAGAAATTGTAGCATACTTACCTGGTGGAAGTGATGCGGAGACGGTGCGATTTCTACGTGATTGACGGTAGGTGGTAGGTAGGTACAGGTTTGCGGTCACTCTCGCCGTTGAAACCGAAAGCTGCCGGCCGGCATGCCTGCTGCCACACCTGCACCCTGGCAACACGCTGTATTGTTCATGTGTTGCCATGTGCGAATCTTTGCCAAATAACTACTCATGTAAAATGCGTGATGTTTTCAAAATAACGAATATGAAAATCTAAATTTCGCATTAGAATTAACCCATAGGTCCTAGTCAGGTTTATCTTTTTGAGATGTATTATGCTGTGTTACATAAGTAGAGCATGTTACGATATTAAATATTGAATTGTATGTTAAGTTATGTACCTAATTGACGGCGGAAAACACGAATGAGCAACCAACGACTTTCTGCTTATCAAGTGCATGGCCAATTTATTAGTTTTCACATTTTAGTTGTGTGCAATTATTTTCCAATTAACTTGTGAAAGGCTTTTCGTTTCATTAAAAGTAACAATCTCACTCTTATCAGATTGGAGAAGTATTTACATAGAGAAAATGTTTTCAACGACACGACATCTGATGTATAAAGACGGATCCGATATCGGCAGACTGATTGTTCACACCTACATAGTAAAAACATCAGTGATAAGTAGATACATGATCCGAATTCGAAAAGTATCTCTTCAAAGAATTTATAACAATGTTTACGTCCGATTAAAAAGCCAATGTCGGTCAAAAGCTAATCTATGAACCCCGGAACAGTCGCTAAACTATAAAGCGCCCAGATAGCACATTTAAGCACATAAATATGTATCAATACTGCATTATTTACGGCACGTATCCTAACGACATCTGCAGCGGGAGTTGAACAATATAATCTGATCTTCCTGCTCTTAAACAATAGTACCAGGTTGTATATTACTTATACTTACCTACTACGAATTATATTGCATTGGGTATAAAATTAAAATACTGAAAACTGAAAATAATGATGGTATCCCATAATTATGTTTAGTCTTGAGATGACTAAATGTATAATTAAACTCTGCATAGACCCTTTGATCTAATATAGAGTGTTCTTCACTACGCCTTTTGGTTCATGGGCGCCATTTATGAACCGTTGTTCGGCAGTGGTTGCCACTTTAGCTTTCGTGTTGTTCTTTAATGAAAATATAACCAACTAGAGTTAATTTTCATCCTGTAGGTAAGATGTAAATACTTTAAACGTTGCTAAAGAATTAAGTGGTCACATACTGAGTAACCCAAACGATTGCGAAATCGTTTTACTGTGGAAATGTCATCGTTTTGCTCACCGCGATGAATAGATTTAGTACGAGATAAAAGCACATCATGTATTTTAGTCGTAAATCTTGATTTAGATATCATCTTCTTAACTATATTTATGTAATAAGCTGTGCTTGTTGATATTCTGATGAACACATTACAAGTCTCTGCATAACAACAGTATGAGATGAGACAGACCTCCAACTGTTGTCCATTGAACATCGTCGTCGTCGGAGATGACGGTAACTCCGCAATGCACTTAAACATTGATGGATATGAGCTCTGACAGCCGCATAAATACATACTCAGCAGTCATTATATGCTAAACTACTTGCCCGTCTGTTTGTTTGTAATTATAATGTAATGTCTAGGTATATGAAATTATTTGTGAAATGAGAACATGAATTTTACATTAGGCTGGTTTCAGCCATTGTGATGTCTGTTATGAGATTATAGAATTGTATCTCGATAAGTATAACATACATTAATTATTCATTTTGTGGAATCTATGAAGGTAACAATGCGCTGTCTACTAGTAGATACACTAGGTACCTACAACGCAGCGCGTAAGCGCTGGAACGTAATAGAAGTGGGTGATCCAAATTAGTTTCCAGTTGGCTGTGCCTGGCCACTTGTTTACATCGTCGAACTGGCTTTCTTAACCAGTAAAAATGACGTAAATCATCACAAAAAGCAGTCAAACCCTATACCATACCATTTCACCACCATACACGTCATACAAGACAAAAACCCGGCTGCGCCCGCGGCCGCGGCGCGCAATTACTATACTTTCACCTCGCTTATGGGCTCTTGACTGATGACCACGAGAAATCTACTTACTTCACATAAAAAGTGTACTCTAGCCAGCTACCTTCCTGATATTAGAACTAATATTAATGATATTTGACATCGCTTACTTAATTAATCGATTCATTCGTGAAGGTTTTTATGATCCGTCTCTAAATATGAAAAAAGTTGCTACGTACAGTACAGCTATATCGATCGATAAGTTGGCGCTCGTGCGTGTGTCGAAAAGCTCACGAGATGTCGCAAAACCAGCGAGTGAAATAGTTTTCCGTGTGTTTATCGCACCTTGTGTTATCATTACTGTATCTATGATAATCGTGTGAAAAAAAATTATTAATCTATACTGCTAACGTCGTCGGTAATCACACGGAATGCGTGCGTACCTTAAATAAAATCATATGGGACATTTTTTACACCACGCTGTTTAGCATCGGTGTAGCTTAGGTACTTAACTGTACTTCTATGAAAGAACGGAATAAAATCGCGTGTTACCGAAACAATGGATGCGTGAACCAATCAAACAAATCAATAGAAATAAACATGTAGGTATCAACAATAGGGGGCAATGGCCGCTGCCGAGCTGCTGGGAAAGTAGCTGCTTCGTGCTAGTGCTGGGCGCTATCATCGCATCGCCATGATGTCGAGGTGATTGTGGACTGTTCAGCAATTACTGTGCACCGGACACTAATTATAGAATATCGAAACTATGCGGCAGAGATTGTGACCGCCTGATCGGCATAATAATATTTGTAGTGTGGTGCTGGTGGGGCTGGTGCTGGTGGGGTATCCCTTGGGATTCTAATGTCTAGGACAAATAATGCACTAAACTGTTAACTTTTAATCAATAATTAAATAATGCCTCACTGTACAATTAGCGAATCCAATGATGACATGTGTATAAGTAGTAGGTAAGTAATAATAATAATAATAATAACTTTATTTTCAGAAAGGTTTACATAGGTAATAGGTAAGCATTAGTTGTATTGTATCTTATGTTAGTGTAGGTCGATATAACAACTACTTATAGTAGATAACCTACAACAAACAAGTGCAGTTCATAAAAATTACAACTACCTACATAGACGTTGCATAGTCAAGTACCAACGAGCATATTTTTTATGCAGCATTGTTTTGAGCTGATATTTTTTTTTACTTATTTTATGTATAAAAATAATTTGAATTATTTGACTCCTTATCTCACGACTAATACGGCCACCCTACACGTTCGCCCAATCTTTTTTACGGCTCATTCATCAAACTAGCAAAAACAAAGTTTCTGAACAAAAGGACGTATACAATGTACCTACTAGCAAGTCTGTGTCTTGCATGTCTGCACATTGTTATCGAATACGAAGATTTACAATAAGTAGTTACACTTAGGTACCATTCCTATCTAGCATTTACGAAGAAAACCACTTGTGCCTCTAACTACAAGCTCCTAGATGAATTATGTAAATAAATTATGTGTATTAAATAATTAATGTTTTTATCATCATCATCATTAGCAAACTGAAGGAACCCTTCCTTAATTGAGCAAGCAGACTGAGTCTATGTATTGTTGAGTTTGTATTTGTTGTATACGACCATGATGGAACAAACTAACGTAACGGCTCACCTGATCTTGCTCACCTGAATAAACACTTGTCCATAATAACTTACATTTAACTTACGAAAATAATTTAAAGTAAAATGTTCGTAATATTTAATTTGTGTTACGCATCGTCAAAAGTTCTTTTCATTTATTTTATCTTTTATCAATTACTTGATTTACGTAATCCTTCCATTCAAAACAAAATAACTAATTACCAGTTGCACAAGAATCGATACCGCAGGTTTCACTTCGCGTAATTTCGATAAACGTTATCTTCATATTATTAAATACCTTGAAATATAAATCAGATAACGGACATGTAGGTTAAATTAGGTCAATACTTATTCAAAAAACTAATTATTTTCACAGAGTATTCAGAGAAATAAATTTTACTGCCATAATAATACTGCAACCTTTGAAAAGGTTCACATGTAAGCAACATTACTCGATTATGAGAAAGAAAACATTTATTTTCGTTCTAAAATATTAGGATAATTGATAAGAACTTTCATTACAGTGTATTTACTCAAATATTAAATCAATTTATTACTGAGGTGCGACGAAAAGATGCAATGTAAGCAAAGGTCTAGTGGGTTTAGCGTCTCTTAGGGAAGTATTTCTCATCTGTCGGGTCGTTTGATCCGGCTAATTGTGCAGGCAACTTCCTTATCAAAGGTTCCACTACGCTATCAATCCGTTGCCTGCAGGGCCCCATGCCAATCAAACGTTTTACTTTTACGACCTAGGTATAAATGGCGCGCGATTTTCTATAGCGCTTCGATGAGAAAACCAGAGGATTGCACTGACTAAATTATTATTATAAAAATTAAAAATTATGAATTCATCTGACCGAAAACACATAACAATACAGATAGTACTGTTGTAGTGATTAAGTTCAACATAAAATGATACGTTTTTAGTAAATGTTAAATTTGAGCAATTAATTTATATGTAAGTATACTCTGTTATGCTGCCATATTTAATAAATAAATAAATGACGCGATCTAGGTATGTCTATTAATTGTCATACCCATACCTCAATGTTACAATCAAGAATTGTGAATGAAACCCTCCGTTTGCGCTGCGAGCCGCCAGTCGCGTCGCATCACATCTCGCTCCAATTCCACCCAATCATAAAACAATACACATTTTTATTTACAAATCTAATTAAGTCTTTATTTTTAGATAGTTAGAGTTCAAAATGTTGGTTTTAATGTAGAAGTGCGTGCACGCATCTAGACGATCCAGTTTTCTATTCTCAGATTAAAAACAGCGGACGTGAAATGACTAGATTGGTGTAATTGCGCGTGATTATGAGCATGTACTTGTATTTAGGACTGAATGCTACAGCTAGCTACAGCTAGGTATGTGCACATTGTAGACCTGTGCAATCGTTACTTGCATCCATGGGGTTTAGCTGGAATACGAGCCACTTAGCAGACTAACGAATGCATCACGTGATTAATGTGTGAGAAAATATACAAGTGGTGCGTTCTAATAAATGTGAGTTTAAGATACCGCTTGCAAAAAGGCTTTGAATGGTTACAATTTTTCGTCTTCCAATGCATTTGCCATTCGCTTCTAAAGTTTCCTTCTAGTGCACTGCACCTAGGTACATAATTATACATTTTATTTCCAGGCTCCAAAAAGAGAATAAAAAATATTAGCACCAACTACCAATGCGCTGGTTTTATATTATATATTAATCAGTTGTTAGTCAAAAGCGACCATTGCGCATCAATAAACACACTTAAAAGATAAGTTACAGTAACGCGAGTAGGCAATAGTCAGGTTGTAATGAGTGTTGACAGGTGCCGGCGGCGGCGCCGTGAACAATCGATTGGACGAGCCATCCTTGGCACACATACCATGCGTCGCCCCTTGCCTGCCTTGCCCAGTCGTCGATACAACTTTACACATATATATTTGTAGTTAATAGATAGTATTTTATTGGTTTTGGTCTTAAAATCTGGATAATTAAAAGTTATATTTTGTATCCCTATTTTGTGCTTAGTTGTAAAAAGAAAAATATTGTGTGATTTTAAATTGTATGACTGATAATTCTCAGATATCTCAGTCATTTGCTACGTACTCTAGATACCGTTGTAGATTCAGAATATCTCCGTAGCAATGATAATGTAATGATTGATTACCGCTTCCTCGTAGCGTCGGCGAGTCGGCGCGGGCGCATGGCATGGCACCGCTGTGTTTTTGCCTGAGTTTGCTCGTTACTCGTTACGCTCTCATAGACTGCTGCTGCTGTACATTCAAACACGACAGCTGGTCCACTCCGGCCAACATAAAACCTAATGCTGGACGCTCTTATCGTGACTAAACTAATACGCGAACTCGTTTATTTTTCATAAATGAATTTTATTGATCACGTGTGTGTTTTGATTAAGGATGAAATACTACAGTAAAAGTGATTGTACCTACTCTGTCCGACTTTTTTTAACACATAACACTCACTTTTATTGCATTGAATCTACGCAAAATCACTTATTTCACTGCACATTTAGACTATTCTAAAGTATTGGAGTTTCGTGTATTTTAGTTGAAAGTATTAGTCGAGTGTCCTAGCTGTTACATTTGGTCTAGGCCGTGGTTCTTCTCCGTGACTGGTTGTGAATTATCTTATTGGTAGATGCATTTTCCAATTAACAACACGCCTCTTACTAACTCCAGCTCCACGTGTGTTACATCTGTTTTCCGCTCGTTCCTCTTATACTCGTAAGTATTTAGATATTTAGATTGTCAATAAAAAACTATTCGAACTTGTCGAATTAAAAATTAAATTTAGTTTTCGAATTCTTAACAAAATCACGTTAAATCGGTCGAAGTATAGTCGTCATGAAATATAAAATCAATTTAGTTTTTCCGAGGGCTGGTGAGTATCTGGCCCAACGTATCAGCATTGCTATTCAGCGCGGCAATGCAGCCAGTGTCTTGGGTACGCTTCCGATTGGTACTGATTTGGATCAGTTGAACTATCTATTAGGGATGGGCCGAAATTCGTTTCACATTCGGTTTAACCGAACTTCGGCGGTTTGAACCGAACTTCGGCATTCGGCCGAACGTTCGGTACAAAAAAAATATTAAAATAACTCTAGTGTTTTGACTAAATTAATAAAAATAAACCAGCTAAATATAGATAATCACAGGCATTTATTTATTGTTTCTTACTTACTTAACAAATATATTCTAATTTCTAAACATTAACAGAATTTTGACATCTCACCCTAAATCATTAAGTATTTATTTATATTATTTTTTATAAAGGTTATAAATAAATTAAACCTTACTACCTACTGGTATTTATAATTTACCAAGGGCAAGTTATGGTGCAAAAACACCAAGGACTCTGCGTTATCTGGCAGGAGTCTGTTACGTTTTTGTTCGTAAATGTTTCCTGCCTCTGAGAAAAGTCGTTCAGAATATACGGAGCTTCCAGGAGGTGATAAAAATATTCATGCCAAAAAACTCATGCAAGGGTACTTGTGATTATTCTTAGCCCACCAACCATATGGACATTGCCCTTTAGGCAGCAAAAAACATTTCACTTTATTTTCTTCATCAGTTTCTGTATAAAATGTCCAAACACTTGATTTTTTTCTTCCACTCATGTTTAACTCTCAATAATTATTAATTACGTTCAACACTCAATCAATATTTATTATACTTTAAACTTTGTTAGTCTACTTGAAATTACAAAAGAAATGCACGTGTTGCGATGATGACGTGTTTTCTAATGAACGGCCAGCTTGGATAGGTGCGGGGGTGCGCGGGCTGCGGGCGGGGCGTACGCACCAATAATTCAAAAGAGCGGGTAAACAAGATTCGACTTGTGTGACTCGAGAAAGCACGGTGATACCTACCGAACTTCGGCCGAACTTCGGCCGAACTTTTTATTTTCACCGAATGTTCGGCCGAAGTTCGTATTCGGTTCAAACCACATTCGGCCCATCACTACTATCTATAGATCGTTTGCAACGGTCTGTAGATAGTTCAACTGTTTCTTATGTATTTTATATGACTATGTACATTTTGTAAATAATGTATAGTCGTAAGTTTGTATATAGTTTCGTTACACGAAACATTCTTGATTATGTTCCTAAAACAAGAAATTAAATATTTATTATTTTAAAGATCTCTCCTTTATTAGGATCATTATCATAAACCACGTATTCTCAGTTAAGCTAATCACCTGCGAGTCTAGATCTCGGAGTAGCGCGCCCTAAAAAAACATGGAGATTAGACTTTCGCCGCAGTTTTGGCACAAACCAGTAGCCGTCACCGTCACGTCACCGTCAGCACTCGCCGACCACATTATTCAGCACACACCGTTTTAGTGGAACGCACGAGCTGAGCTTTTCTTTAGAATACCAAGCCGCTGCGCTGCCTGGTGAGATACTTCGCGAGAGACGTGCGTGAGCGTGACTCATCTTTGACCCCTGCTCTAGTAGCAACTGTTATATATTAGTCTTTTAATGAACAATTTCTAATTAAGTAAACATTTATTATCCTATTAAAATTGAAAAGCTTGAATAGAACTGCTATTTAAGCTTTGGTAAAAACTAAACGGTGACAAATGATGTTAAAGTATTTCATATGGTAGATTAAATCTCACAGCTAACAATTTATCTACAAATTATAAAGCAGTCGCTCGTTTACGAGCTCGGCACATTAGCTAGCCAAACCAATCAATAAAAGAGAAAGCAATTTATATCAATAACAGAGTAGTTTGTCTGAGAGCCGCCTGCCGGTGCCTGTTGCCTGTTACCTGTTGCCTGTGGCCTGTGGCCCGTGGCCTGTGGCCTGTTGTCTAGCTAGCATGACGTGTCCATCTTTTATTACGGAAGGCTGCACGCGGAACATGAATACCAACACAAGCATGTTTGTGTACCACTTTATGTAACGCCGTTTTTGCATGTTGCTTTAGGCATTTAAGGAGTGGCCGTCGAACCAGTAACAACTTAATTAGAACACATTGATTGATTGGGTAACTGACAGGTAGTGCTTAAAACATAGCTAGTTCTCAGTTCTACGATGTGGGAAACGGTAGCTTGTTTAACTGTTGCATCTGACGCAAGATATTGATTCAGTACAATGCAAGGTTGCTTCTGTATCTGCAATTCGGTATGATGATGATGATGATCTGGCTAAGGACGGATAGACAGACCCTTAGGATAGAACATGAAAAGCTATGATGTGTCACACTCACATGGATCCCAAAGGAGTTTGAAGCTTTAATAATAATGTTTGACTGTGCACGTGCGTGTGAAAATTGTAACGTAACCAATCGTCGACAATAGATAAGTGTTACGTGGATGAGTTCGTGCCGGCGTGACACTGGCTTGACCCCAGGTCGGCGACGTGGAGCATGACATGACACGACACCACGCAATAGGGTGCTGTTGCTTCAAAATAATTATAATGGCGTAAGTTGACCATTGTCAGTGAGAGCTCGCTGTTTACTTAAGTTGGTTGCTTGAATTAGAAAAAGCGCTGGCTTACCGACACAAATTAAAAAAATAGAATTTGTATGTTCTAGGCGAAACTTGTCTTCTGAGAAACGACATATTATGTAGCTTGTTGAAAGTCGACTCCAATAATGCGACCTTGCGATAACCCAAGTGTAAACACTCACCGTGCTGGCGGGGTGTGGTCTCCCGTGCGGCAGCAGCACCACCTGCGGCGGCACGGGCCTCTGCTTGCGGACCCCCCGGCGCGGCCGGGCAGCGGGCGCGGCCGGCGCCGTGGAGTGCCGCCCCAGCCACCGCGTCACCAGCTTCTCCTTGCTGTTGGCGCTGTCGAACTCGCCGCTCTCCTCCTGCTGGACGCCAGGTTAGTTACAAGCTATTCGAAAGAGATAGGAATGATGGCGACGATTATTTAGGCATGGAAAAAAATGTGAGCAAAATTAAGCGCGTGAACTTTTTTGCAACTGGTTTCTCTTTTTATTTATTTTAAGGTTACGCATAAGAATCAGTTTAATTATTTAATTGAAAAAGCAGAATTTATGATAGCCCAGTGTCGTAGTTCACCTTCTTCTTCTTCAGCGTTTCCCCTTGCAATTTAACCTCCAGATCCTTGCACAGCTCATGGTTCCTCACTCTCTCCGTATCATGGGCCTTCTTCCCTTCATCCACGTGCACCACGAAGGGCACGGCTTTGAAGCCAGGGTCGAACTGGTTGTGGTCGAAGGCCTGCTTCGGCTTGAAGCAGGGGCAGACCCGCTTGGAGAGGTGGTAGATGGTGACCACGCACACTAGACAGTGTAGGGTGGCGATGATAAGAAGTGCGATGTTGGCGAGGACAGGCGTCCAAGCTTGCATTTCATCCTGTTGACAAAAGATATGCATGTTACACCACTCTCGTTCAATGTTGGTTTGGAGCAGTACACGGCCTACTCTACCAATGGTAACTTGTAATAGTCAGCGTCACCAGAGTAATATTGTTCCAAGTTTCCATCCGTGCAGTCAAGTTGTGCACTGTGATGTGAGCACAAAACTACAAAAATACTCCGTATAAAGTTTAAATTGTTTTGAAGGTCATTGACCCCGTTCCATCATAACAATTGCTATTTTGCCCGTAAACTCCTTAAAAAACCTGCTCCAATCCTAGCAGTTAATGCGAATAAACTTACAATTAGACTAGATTGTGTTAGATACCTGCAGTATGATTGCATTGTAGTAGTACTTACGGGGCCAGAACCGAGCAAGAGTCAACAAATAATAAGAATTGCGTAAATTGTGAATTGCTACATTAATTTGTATGCTTTATTAATGTAAATGGTTACAACATTTTATTAAATGCAGACGGAGACGGGTCGTTGCGCACTCCTATATCTAACGTATAACGGTTTTTTTGATTTTGTTGTAAATAGTTGTACATAATTGAAATTATTTATCATCTCATCATCAATATTTTTTTTAAACTGTGACTTAGAACAAAGTTTAACTATTAACTATATTTAAACGTTTTAAAATTGATTCGTGCAGTTCACTTACATAGCGGACTGCTATATTTATCGGGAAAAACTATGTTATACTTCTTCTACTACACTGTGCGAGTGCATGTACGATTGCGTGTTGAACACACACTTATTGCTTACATCCATATATGTACAACAATATATTATTTTGTACTCACAAGTAACCCATACTGTCTGTACATACACATTTCCTCTTGCCCGACGAGGCGTTGAATTATAAATAATGGAACAGTTTCAGTATTTCATAGCTGAATATTGCGTTAATTCGAATAAGTAGATACATAGAAAAACAATTAGTAGCTACGATGGATTTATACCTCCCACCCAACTATTCTGCTGCCTTATTAAAATACAAGTAAAAATCCACGATCCAAAAAAAAATATATAAAATTAAATTGTAATTTTTCAGGGTTTTATTTGTACTAGGTATGCAGACATACGTAATACTCTCATTACCATAGTTTATTTAATTAATAAGCTATATAGCTATTTTTTGCATAGTTTTAAACCTAGTTTTCTACAATTAAAGCACAAAACGATTTATAGATAAAAAAATAAAAAGGTAGCACTCCGGGAGTGCCGGCAGAAGTGAAAACTTCAATATTAACGTTGTGTTTTCACTTTTAAGTTTTCACTTCAAAAATATAACCACAGTCGTCATAATGACAATGACAATCACAATGACACAGACACATTCGCGCAAGCGCGAATGTGTTTTCACTTTTAAGTTTTCACTTCAAAAATATAACCACAGTCGTCATAATGACAATGACAATCACAATGACACAGACACATTCGCGCAAGCGCGAATGTGTCTGTGTCATTGTGATTGTGTCATGTCATTGTGTCACATTCGCGCAAGCGCGAATGTGACACAACGACGAAGACAACGAAGACACAGACACATTCGCGCAAGCGCGAATGTGTCTGCGCCAAATTAATTGTTTGAGTCATACGTCGCGTGACCGCAAGTGTGTTCTTTTGTCGTCTCTTGTTTTACGAGCAATGTATAAAAATTAAATAAGATCTTACGCTTTTTCGACGTCACGTGACCCTGACGCGAGTTTGAAAGTTTTTACCCACCCAGCGCCGCTAAAGAAGTTTTCACTTCAAAAATAAGGTAAATAAGCCCCGCGACACATAAATTGAGGTCGCAGTGACCGTCGTGTCGTGTGTAATTGTCAATGATCATCTCTGGTGGCTGTGAATGCTGTGATTAATCATAATGGTACAAACATACATAATTATGTATCAAATGCTGGTAAGTCTAAGTACTTCATACCTATCTAAGTCGTTTAGCAACGGCTGGGCTGTCTGCCTGTGCCTAATTGTGAGTCATTGGTGTGAAACCGTCAATCTTTGAAATTGAAATAAACTAAAATACTTATAATAGACGAAAGCTTTTACCAACCTACGCACTTAGTACTTTTGCTGTAAGGATTACTAAGGATTTCTAATCAAGCTTCAACTAAGTCTTACACATCTTTTTTAGTTTGAAGTGATTGAGCCGCGCCGCGATTCAGTTCGGAACTGAACAAAATGCTTGTGCTTGAAGCTTGAAGTAGTTTATTATTGGAATTAAAGATCTCGCTGTTTATTCATACTTGCGGCTGAATGGTATTTTAAATAAAAGTTCTTTGTAATATGCAATGCAGACGAATTTCAATGGCTAACGGATTTCCGTCTGGGTACTCGTTTAATTTTTCTCCTGTTTGTTAACGATATCCGTCCTCCTACTTCGAGCAAAAAAATAATTAAATAATTTAAATATTTACATCGCACAAACATTTGCAATATATGCATGATTTTATTTAAGATATTACAAGGTTTTTTATTTTTCAATTTTTAATCATAATCTTGCCAAGAACTATTATAATCAATTGCACTGCTATACTAGTGAAAGCAACGAACTAAGTAGCGTAACGTAATAATAAAAAAGTCGGCCGAAGTTTCAAGACTTGACTTTAAAGAAAAAAAAAGAAAAATTGAACACAAATATTGCCGTAAATAAAAACAACTCTACACATATGAAAATAAGTTATTGACGAGGCGCATCTCAATATTTTACTAACGCGAGTAGGATACGAGTTTGTAAACCGCGAAACAAAATATAATCAACGATGTTTTGATGGAAACCAAGGTTGCAGCGAAGTTAGATCGCTCACTGTGTAATCTACGTGGCCGGTCAAGGCTGTCCATCATCACATCACATCTCCATGGCATCTATAGCGATTACCTACAAATAAGACTCGAATGTTCCACAAGTCACGAGTATAGTACCTACGCACTGTACAGTGCCGCACAATACGCGCGAACAAGCCAACGACCACGAAATAACTCAATGCATAAATATATCAAAACCTTATTATGATAAGTCACTAACAACGAAGAAATGTAAAAAACTAGATCCACATAACAAAAGTCACTACATTAGTAAATTCTGTAACTATGTAGTTTCATATTAAAAAGCTAGAAGAAAACCCGTTTACCCATTTATAAAGCAAAATAACCATAAAGCAGTATTTTTGTAATAGTGCGTTTTACGATTGTGGGTCCAATCGTGCATGGTTACGTGCCCCGCACTGTAGGCTTATTACTATTTACTACATTGCCGAATACTCGTTTTGTTAATAGCGGGATAATCGTGAAAAATCGTGCTGTTGTTATTGCTAACATTATTCGCCGGAACCGAACATGTTACTTTGATTGCTGCCTATCAAATGTTTTATATTCGTAATTGTGTGTGCTTTAAGTTTGTAACGAGGGAAAACAACGTACATTTAAAAATAGCCTACTTAGTTATTTACTGGTATGTCAACCGTGCACGGTTTGGAGTTTATTTTTCAATATAACCTCGATTTTGCTTCTGCCAAACGCATCTTTGAAAAGATAATATTTACGTGAAGTTGATGGTGCGCTGCGCCTGCAAAATACTCAAATAGACTTATATAGCCAGACCACGATAATGTATCATCTCATATTTTTTTGACGACCGATGTGGCGCGGTGGGCGATGGTCTGCCTGCGACGCGGAAGGTTGCGGGTTCGATTCCCGCCTCGGGATAAATGTTTGTATGTTCTGCAAATATTTATTCCGGGTGTTCTGGGTATTAGGTATATGTAGGTATAATAAAAAATATCTATCTATGTATTATATTGTATTAAGTATGTCAGTCTTCTAGTACCCATAACACAAGCTCTGCTTAGCTTGGGGCTAGATGACGTTGTGTGGATTGTCCAGCATTATTTATTTATTTATTTATTTATATCTACCACACATTTTTAATTTAATACGTATACGTAACTCAATGCACAATAATCGCTTACTTCTCAGTTCACACCTGCAGGATATTGAAAATTATATATTTCTGAAATTGCAATTCCTTTGAAAATATTTCTTTTGAAGACGTTTCCGGACAATTCACTCCGCCATCGATGTAAATGATTATACAGGGTGTAAAAATACTATTCTACAAAATCGTTATGTATCTCCCGTGATATGTATTCATATTAACAGTATAGACACGTAGATAACGTACTAATGGGTACATGTATAAGTATTATATTTAGTAAACTCCTTTCTTTAATGAATGATAAATTATTTTCTGTAGAATGTGTGCCATTACTAGGTCGGCAGTAGTCAGTTAGTTATTCTTGTTAAAACTGTGGGTGACCATTGTATTAAGTTTACCTCTCGAAGGTAGTTTTTTGCACCCTTTATGACAGCATTCTGCGATGCCGGAGGGCTGTATGCTAATTGCAAACCCCTATCAATGGTTCTATCGAGATGCTTGCGGCTCGACACTAACTACAACCGTTCTCACCTTGCATTGACAGCCTATTATGAGCTGATCGATAGCTCCTAGATGTTTATAAGCTCCTAGAAGTTGGTTATCAAAATCATGAATCAAGTTGGGATTTTATGAATTAGTTAGTTATTTCTTTGGTGTAAGGTAACTCATTATAGTCTAAGATCCGGCTGCAGGATTACTGCGCTCATCTGTTTTTTGCTGAAAACCAAATTTTTATGTATACTTATTTATAATTAGGAGAATATATATTTATCAGGTTGCCTAGCAAAATTTGGCCGCCAGTATGTTTAATTAAATTATTTTTAATTATTTTTTGGGAAAAATAGCGTTCACTTGTTTTTTAAATCAAATAACGTCTACATCATGGCAATTAATATGAAGACTCAAAAAAATCAGCAACCCTTTTTTGCGGGTAGATTTTATTAGGCAGACAATATGATAAAAAATGGAAAAAAACATAGCTTTAATTTGATATGCAATTAATAAATAAACGTTATGCACGTATAAATATATCGAAATCATACCTGTTTACACCTGGCTGCGAAAAGGTGCGGCCAAGTACGCAACGGCAACCGTGATTTTTTTGAATCTTCATATAAATTGCCATGATGTAGACGTTATTTTATTTAAAAAACAAGTGAACGATATTTTTTCCCAAAAAACAAAAAAAAATATTTTAATTAAACATACTGGCGGCCAAATTTTGCTAGGCAACCTGATAAATATATATTCTCCTAATTATAAATATACATAAAAAATCGGTTTCCAGCTAAAAACAGATGAGCGCAGTAATTCTGCAGCCGGATCTCGTACTATTAAACCTACTACTCAAGACTAGGTAAAGCTAAGGGCTATAATAAAAAGGTTATAAAATGTATTCCAAGTCTTCGGAATCTAGTAACTTCAAAACGACTAGGTATCATTCATTACTTATGTACCCATTTTAAATAAAGTGCATTTCCGGACTGCTTTTTGTGAGTTTTCATTAACAATCAGTTATAGCCATGCTAGATGCATGCGGTTCAAAGCTTTTTCAAAAATACAAATCGTCACGGTATGTCGTACCGTTGATATATTTGTATCGTAGAATATAAGCAGGCCTCCGTCGGCAGCGACCACTTAAATATTGATGCAAGCAAGTGTAACTTTTGAAACCGCATAGTTATTGGTGCATAGTAAATCGGATATTCGCAATATTCAAAGGCTTTTAATATCAAAGGATTGGACTTTAATATTATATTATTTAATATTATCCAATAAATAGTAATATAATACACTTTATAAGTCGAAATAAGTACAGGAGCCGACAGTCAAATATTTACGTTGTGTATATCCAAAAACATACTCACAATTTTATATCTTCTTTAATGTGCCTAAAAGTAATCAGCATAAGTCTTAGATTGAATAATTCACGAATACGGTGTTCAAATATTTGAGTATTTCTAGTGTAGCTTTTGAAGTTGATGAAGAGGTGACGGGCAGCTTGTGTTTGTTAAATTACAGTTAGTCCAGTCAAATTATGGCTAAAAACGAGTTAAATAAACATGAGCGAACACAGTTTGGGGACTTTGAGGATCGATAGGGGGGTGTATTCTGAGCATACATTTCAATTTGAGGGGTTTTACTGAGGTCAGCTCAAGGTCATTTCGATGGAAACGCGTTTCATTCGATATCTCGAGAATGGTTGGTGTTAGGCGAAAAATTGTTGAGACCTTTTCTTTTCCAAACAAAATTTACAAACTTTTTTATTTGAAACTTTTTTTTATAACATTAATATTTTTCAACTTATTACTCCCGCAAGGCAAAAATTTTACTTTTTTTTTCATTTTTCGTCGTTTTCTCCCCAACCATTCAATTTTATTAAATTTTACCGATCATCAAAGTGTAGATCTTTTTATTATGAACAGTTTTGTCCTTAAACTTTTTTCCGTAGTGCCAATACCTTCGGAGTTATATATTACTTTACCGAGCGAAATCCGCGCCACTGTCGCAATATAAAAAGGTCAATCGATTAAACTATTTAAAAATTAAGTATCTAATTTGGGTAAATTTTTGGGTTAATTTGGGTAAGAAGTAAATTAACAATTAAAACTGTTTTACACATTTATTGATAGAAAAATAATTTATAAAAATAATAATATATCGGTAAAGTAATATATAACTCCGAAGGTATTGGCATTACGGAAAAAAGTTTAAGCACAAAACTGTTCATAATTAAAAGATCTACACTTTGATAATCGGTAATATTTTATAAAATTGAATGGTTGGGGAGAAAACGACGAAAAATGGAAAAAAAAGTAAAATTTTTGCCTTGCGGGAGTAATAAGTTGAAAAATATTAATGTTATAAAAAAAAGTTTCAAATAAAAAAGTTTGTAAATTTTGTTTGAAAAAGAAAAGGTTTCAACAATTTTTCGCCTAACTCTAACCATTCTCGAGATATCGAATAAAACGCGTTTCCATCGAAATGACCTTGAGCTGACCTCAGTACAACCCCTCAAATTGGAATTTATGCTCAGAATACACCGCCCTATCGATCCTCAAAGTTCCCAAACTGTATTCGCTCATGTTTATTTATTTCGTAATTTGACTGGACTAAGTGTATCTACCATGACTTGTCACAGTAAAATCGCCTGACTTTACTAGAGTAGTTACATCCATATTAGTATGACGAATTTTAGTACCCAACTATCCGCTAGAAGCGCTGTAGAAATCTTCATACATTTTTTTAACTACAGACGCTAGCGAGTATAGAGTCTGTCAAGCGAAAGATGGCCCTGATAAATCGCGGCAAATTCAAAAACTATTAGTATGGCAATACATTAAATAATAGGATAACTTGGAATTACATAATTTGATACTTTGATATTATTCTAAATAAATATACTTACATAATTTTTGATGATGATTATGAATAAGTAGATGATATACTCAAATATAAACACGTATTTGCGTATTTTTCCGATTCAGGATAAAACAATAATAAAATGAGTTTATTTCATAAGTTCATTAGCGTGAGTTAAAATTCGTTATTAACAATTATTATTTTATGCCACCCTGACTTTACCCCGTTATAGAACATAGTGTCCGAAGGTAGAAACACATTATTATTGCCATGTAAAAAGTTACGTAAAAAATCGAGAAATACGACTCTAGTAAATATAGTATAGTAAAAACTCATGGTAGAGCTACTGGATTATAGAGCGTACTTACGTGGAAGCTGGTGTGCGCGGCGGGCTGCGCGCGCAGAGAGTCGCGCTGCAGGCCGCTGGCCGCCAGCACGGCGGCGCTGTTCCCGCACGCCAGGCACAGCAGCGACAGCGCAAGGAACGCCGTCAGCAGCGGACTCCTGAACCGACACACACAGATCAGCATGCTTCTAATATCTCACTCTAAAATGGAGTAAAGACTGGAACTTTGGAACTGTACCCCTTGGAGATACCCCTAGCACATTTCTTGAGAAGCTTGGATCTCCATACAAAATCGTGTGTGCACAAACTCGTACTTGGGGTACTGAATGTGCATTCACATCCACTAAGTTCTAGTCACAATATCCGCTGCTCCCGATAATTACATTTCAAAACATTATGTACACATTCAGTAAATTAAATTTAAAATAACATCAGCAGTGGGTATCATCTTTAATCCATTTAAAATGTGATAACTTTTTGTAAAGCTCCTTGGGTTTATAAAAAGTTCAGTGTCCGTGTTAGTTAATAGTATTTTGAAACCTTGTTTGTTACCCATTACTTGATATCTAACAAGTATTACTTATTATCAGGATTTAAACAAGTTAAGACGAGAGGCCCCACTGAACTAATGATGATATTTTATTACGTGACAGTGGAGTGTCCGCGCCAATTAAACTAAACTAAACTAATGATAAAACGACACGACGCGAAGCGACTTTCTCTGTGTTATTTCAATTCTATCATGTTTGGTACTTGTCACTCTGACTACGTATTATATTATGCAATCAATTTAAACCGGAAACATTTCATACAACATATGACAACCTTATAAAAAATTAGAATAGTTATTTGTAGATAAACAAAGATACTTATATGTCTTGTGGTGATTATTCATATTTTTAGGCATATAAGACTAAATAAATAAGAATATTACCAGAAGACATTATCTTAATACATTTTCATTTGGATGTATAAGAATAAGTAATAAGAATCTTCAAATAAGTTAAAGTCATTTTCGTAAATTTCGTATTTTATATTCAACCTTAGTATAGAAGATGGATTACCTATTTAACTTCGCTAAAAGGTAGGTTGGCGCGGCGGCGACGGTGGTCAGACCATAAGCGTTAATGAAGATGACTGTAAGTCGACGACAAATCATTTCTTCCACGCTTCCCACAGACATTAATGCATTTCCATAAAGTATTCCCATGAACAATCAAGTGCACTCTTCATGTGCAAAGAACCATACCCGGGCGCGTATTCTCAGCCTCCTTCAAAATCAACGATGAAGTTCTTCAAATTATGTTAAACTGAATTTTTACTGACATGAAGATTTTTTAAACTTTTTGTGATTTATAGTATTACAGGTATTTATCGCGTACCTATATATTTTGTTGTTTTATTTTCTCTTTTTGGTTAACTTGCAAAAATAAAAATATGCGTTCGTTCTATGCCAAATTTAAACCACAAAGAAGGCCCCATCATTTCTCGTAAATTCCAAATCACCACAAATCGTTAGATGTAACCTGAACTAATCTGATAGAGATCATTGTAGCATCGACACAATAAAAATAAAATGGTGACGTTACTTTTTAGTATGTTGAGTGAACTTTAAAGAAGTTTTTTTAGTTTGCGCCGAGAATACGAGCGCGCAGTCATCAGGAAGTGGAAACGTATTAGAACGGTACCGTTGCACTCATGTGCGCTTTCTTGCAAATATTACAAACTAATGTTTGCAAGTAATCAAACATACATACTAGGTATATATGCTTTATTATGTAGCGTGCGTACAATAGGAAGCAAACAATTTAATTTATTGTATATTTCGTGATTTGTGAGCATATGGTAAAATATGTGGTCTCTAGAAAAATATCCGTACAAAAGACTTGAACGCGCTTGCTATAAATACTGCTACGTTCCTAATCATTTAATATGTATTTATATTAGTTTTTATTTATTTCACACCTAAATTTGTCATGTACCTACTAAATAACAAAATAAATGACTTAGGTAATGTTGATGACTAATTTTTTTATTAAATATTGAATAGGAGGCATTTATCAAGTTGAGTTTAGCACCTACCAAAGCCAGTTTCTCATCACCACTGATATAGGTAATATATTATCAGTCCCTAATCAAAAAGATAGACTAATGCTACCCTTTATTGCAAAAATAAAGCATTAAGGGGTTGGGATGATACCTAAAGCTATAAATCCGGTAAAATCATTAGACGCGTACTATGTCTAAACTTATTATGTCGCGGGTTCATAATAAGTTTCGGTACGTTAATAAGTTGCAGTTGCGTCGCGTACCTACCGTGCGCGTGCGCTCACCGGAACAGCGCAGCAGAGCGCATTGCGAAAGAACTGCCATCCATAGCTCCAGAGCCGGTGCCGCGCCGGTGCGTGCACACCACTAAACTCTTCGATATCGCTACCGGCGCGGCGGCGGCGGATACCTTACTTGGTGTTATTTTTGTTAGAATATTTTCTAATACTGCATCGATGCTAATATTTTGAAGAAATGGACAGACCTAGATAGAAGCGCAGTTTAATAATCTTTGAAAAATAAATTCATAGCATCATAATAATATAAAAAATCATATTTTCACTAAACAATAACAAAATAACAAATCAAGGATGGAGATTTTACCTTCCTACCATGGCAATTAACGATCACGTCAAGACATTTAAAACAAATTGGTAAATCTTAGAGCTTTAAGCTTACGCTTCTTTACGCTTCAGCCTTAACAATTTGTTCGTGAATCTTAAAACTTCACTTCCAAGCAATCACATATTTATAGTGCTCGGTCATCTATGAAGTATGTACATAGGAAGGTAAGCATAATAAATTCAAGAGTTGGTATATAAGTACCAAATATTTACATATTTTATGCAATATATTTCGATTACGACACAACTATGTGATGTGATTGACCGGCGAATGGCGGCGCAACTCATCAGAGAGAAAGTCGCGGGCTTCATGAATGTGATTAGGTATCACACTTATGGAAGGCTAGCTAGATAGTGCTTACTTTGGGGCTAAATGGCGTTGTAAAAATGCTCATCTTTAGTCTAGACCTAGCTTTAGACATCTTGTCAATATATCTTTATAAACGGGATATTTACCATGATTTGTGAGTTTGTTTTTTTTTTGTTCTAATATCTCACATCACGCTCAATTACACTCAACTATGCACACCATATTTGAGTGTAATTAAGCATGTACATGTTGATAAATAACGTAGTTCTCTGAGTCCTCCCAATCGTGCCCTGCCGATACCGTAACATCCATTAATCCTCAAATTGGCAGCTTCATTAGAGTAGTGTCGTCCGTCCGTCGGTCCATCGGTCCCGGTGGGCCGCGGAACTACTCTGCTTGTTCTGAACTACGGGTATTACGTAATGAGACCATCGGTAATTGGCCGTGCCTGTAATTGGCTGGTTACCCAAATAATGGACAAATAAACGTAAGCATGTACCTATGTCTTAAAACGTAAATTACATTCCGATTTCGTCAGCGTACGCATTCTAGTCAGAGTAAAATTTTGGTTTTTAAATCGGTTTACAATACTTTAGCAAGGTTAGATCTTGCAATGGGTTTACATTACACATGTTACAATGTTAGTTATGTAGTAGGTATTTGTCACGTACACATTCGGTGCATACATTTCTATGTTCACGCATCTAAGTACGTTATTCTCGAATCATTTATTTATCTATGATATCGAAAGAGGTTACTTTGTTAGAAAGTTGGTTAGAGGACATTAGTAGTTATAAAAAACATAATACCTTAAATGTATTCACCTAATTTATTGTGTTTGTGTGCTTGTGTGCCGACCGTTACGTACAGATAAGGTTATTCAGCATTATCTAAATCTTCTGTCATCGTTACTGTGCAGAACCACTTTCTGTATGTTCATAGTGTTCGAAATATTTCGTATGAGCCAACAGCGGCGGAGGTTAGGTATAGCGCAAGTTTTGGAACTGAATAAATATTCCTTTAAAAAATAACAGACAAGCGAAACACTAGACTTGTGTGATAATATAGATTTTGCACTAGACATGGTTGCAGAGACCCAGTCTGAAAACTGATAGAATGTTTTGTCAGTTCAAACTGCAATAGTTATAAAAAGTATTAGGACACGATATATGAATTAGACGGTCAACTCCATGAAGCATCCTGTCTCCAGGACGCTAGCTGCCATATTTTGACTCGTTTTGAAACTCTCCAGTACAAAAGACATGAACGCTCACAGATTCACAAGATCATACTTACTTTGTATGTAACAAAACAACAATTTATGATGTTTTTACAAATATATATTTTTTATTTATTAACAAACTAAAAATGCTTATTTAGATCATCAAATTAATGCGTTGTTCACGAATTAAAGCTTTACAAGAATTAAATCCGCATGGCTACGCACCCAATAAGTATTCTCAAATATTCAAATAATCCTCTAGTCTAAGGGTCTATTGTAGGTATACATCCACTTAGTTATTATTTTCATAACTTTCTCTCGCAGGTTTGTTGTTACTTTAGTTTAAAAATAGTTCTCTTTTTTGTGGTGACCAAAGTGGTGACCGATATTATTAGAAACTATAGATAGAAAATACTGGTTTAGTCGATGTTGAGATACTTGATTTTTATAAAAGTTAGCAGGTAGGTTCCCCATTAAGTTCCCCATGCCTATGTCAATGCATTAGGTACCTCATAAAGTAAATACATTCCATCACTAGTAGGTGATCGCATCTTAATGTACTAAATTGTTACATCTAACGAGGTAGTCAAAGTGAACTCACCCACTGCCGACCCCATAGAGTCCGTAGCAGTCGTTGATGCCGGCCAGCACGCCGACGACGCCGGCGACGACGGCGACGCAGCCGGCCCACAGCCCCGCGCCCACGCGCGACAGTGCCGCGCCCTTCACCACGGCCAGCGCCCCCGCCCCCACCAGCAGAGCCCCTAGGACCACCTGCCCTAACCCTAGGAACACAACCAGTCTTCTCCTATCATTAGGAGCCTCACTTCCCGCCTCCACACTTTTCGAAGTTACACTTTGTTCCTTCACTTCCTTGATCTTCTTCGTCTTCTTCTGTGGGATTTTGCATATTAAGTGTTCGGTGGAATCCTCCGACTTGAGGCTGGAGACGGTGGCGGTGGGCGCGCTGTGCTTGTACGTGTCCGGCGTGTCCGGCGAGTGCGGCGAGGCGCGCTCCGTGTCCGACATGCTCGCATCACTGCCTCACTGTTCGGACATCTGCGTGCAGTGCGCGCCGCGGTACAACGTTTACTAAACGCGCCGACTCTGACAACTCCGCAACTTGTGGATGTAAGCCTTTCACTCTCTAATTACATTCAACGTAAACTAACCTTTATTCTACCACATTTTTCGTTCAATTTACTTTGGATCAGACTAATCCCACAGGTCGGAAATCGATTGAAAGCGAGCATTGACTGTCTAACTCTTAAATTAAAATATAAACTTACTAGTTTGCACATTAGGGTCTATTATCGCTTGCGTCAGTGACATATATGAATACATACAGTGCATTGCTGGTAGTAACATGTAGGCCTAAAAGCCATATTTCTTCCGCGGAAAAGGTGCGCACGCGCCTGTACAGTTGGTGGAGAGAGTGGATTTTATCTACCACCATCTCTTAGAGTAGGGTAAGAGGTATTATGAGAATTAATTGATATTAATTATTACAATGAGAGTTGAAGATGGCCCATTGAAGTGGTTATTGCCCGATATGTACTTCCTCATGTTGGTGCAATGTTAGGTAAGTCTCACTCTTCTATGTAACAGATATTAAATAAATGATGTAACAAACTATCCACTTTTTTTCTGATTCAAGTTACTAGTACTACCTGATAAAAACAATTTTGCTATTTGTATGTGTAATTTTTTTTTGTAATGGTAAATATGATGTTTCTTTTTAAGGTTACTTACAGATTTATTTATTTTGTAGTGATAGTGTGCACATTTGTCATGTTAATTATTATTTTTATTTAATAAATAACAGAATCCAACAACAAGACCGCAAAATATACAATATAAAGTACTTATTCTTATTTTATCTAATGCAATCTTCATGTGCACATAATGAGATTTTTGCAATAAGTTATGATGTTCCGGTGTCCAACAGCGTATGCCGCGGTACAATCATCTGCCGATGGCCACGAGCACAGCTAGTGCATAGTTAGTACTGTGCCGTACTATACTGTACCGTACTATACTGTACTGTACTGTAGGTACTGGCTCATGCAGACACAGAACACAGGTGAAAGCTCACTCACGCAGCCGCCGTGCATTACCTGCCGACGTACCTGCGCATTCTCATCTATCTGATAAGTGACCTTTCCAGATAAAATGTATTCACCTGCCGCCGTGGGAATAAAACCCGCACTTCTTGCGTCACAAAAGATTTCAGCCGTTACCGCTTCTTCTTCAGTTTTAGTGGTTAATCATATATTAATGGTTAATTATATATGGATAATATTCTAAACTCATTTATGGTTAAGCTCGCCTTTGCATATCTTTTTAAATAATAATTTTCTTACCTTCTATAGGTACAATAAAATAAATCAATTAATGAAAATTCCATATTGGATAGGAAAAAATGCTTGGAAGATATAGAGAGAAGCTAAGTATATCTTCCAAGCTTCCTTCCTAGGGGCTCCTTTTCTTCAGAAGCTGTTCGCCTCTCTCATCAAATCAGTAAGCTTGGAACAGCTCCGCCTACTCGCATGTCATACAACTTCCGGCCTCAGATAGCCGAGCGGGTGCGTATGCGCGTGCCGTACTCATCTGCCAGACGCTGGAGAAAGCGCAGCTCGCGTCTCACTCACCTACTCTTTTAAGTCGTATAATGCAGTGCATTCGCACTTTTTCACCTCCTAGGCTTATCATCAACCTCCAGCCTAATTTCAAGACCTGCGTCTGTTTTCTTTACACTTAAAGAAAGAAAATTTGTATGCACTGCAAATCACATAAGTAGTAGTTTCAATACATTATTTATTTAATATGCTAATGTTAGTTGTGAGTTTAGGTATTGCCCTCAAACCATTATCATTATTGGCTATTCTAACTTAGTTTATCAGTAAACAACAACGGTACTCCAGCGCATCTATTTATGCAAGATAGATATCAATTTCAATCTCATTGGACCCCCAAATATAAAGAAGCTATAACAAAACCATTAGAAACCGAGCTCAGTTTCGTTGATGTAGAAAGAAAGGCATAAAGTTGAACAGATAAAATAAATTATTCAAATTGCCTCAAACATTAAAACTGTGTCAAGAATGGTGTGTGCGACATCATTCGCGTTACCTACTCGGCGAGACATGCTCACATTTCAAGTTCATAGAGTATATATGTACGAACTTAGTAAGACTTCTACGACACGGCGGCTATGTCTATGGCTAAATACAATCGGAATTAGTCACTAAGTAAAATTATTTAGTTCAATCGAAGCGGCATGTCCAAAACAACTTTTAATAGGAAATTTGATTATCATTACAGGCAATAGCAATACATATATCTATTACAATTAACTACAATAGTCTGGGATGCGAATACATTTCCCAAACAGTACGTTAACTAGGTACCTACTTACATCACCGGAACCATCCCTTACATATATTTTTCGGTCCAAATCAACCGGAAGTCAACAAAAGGCACGTGCGTATACGCAGGTGTTTTCTAACATCTGTCAAAATATTGTTATGCAAAATAAAGTATGGTTGAGTAGTTAACAGTATCATAATTATTAATTTGATGCATTGTATGCGGTTTACAAACCTAATCTGGCAAGAATTGAAATTATTACCCCGACAAAAAAACTTAAATAAGAAGATTAGCTTTAGGGTTTGGACATCAAGACACAAGATGTAAAGACCACTAGTCATTGGTTTAATTTGAGTGATTTACGGAAACAATGCTGGTCTGTTGGAATAGCCTGGAGCTGATGACAACACCGACACGCCTGTTTAGCAAGCAGACAACGTCGCGGCGTTCATCGCGCATCGGTAGCGTGGTTACGTCCCGTCCGTCCTTTTACAGAGGGAAACTGCTGCTAATGACTGATGAACATTTTAATATGCAATACTTCCTGAAGGCGTAACACTAAGTAATCATTATGTTACAATACCTTACTTAACAGTTGACATCGTTACGAAATACTGGTCAATTTCGGTTAGTTGAACTCGGGGACAAATCGATTGAAAAGGGTTATAGCAAACACATGTGAGCTGTGCCTTAAAAAATATTATTCAAGAGTCAAACAAGACTATTCATGAAATAGTTCTACATATTAAAATACACATTACACAATTATTATTATCACTAAAATGTCACAAAATCATCTATACTTATAATAAAACTGTAGAGAGGTCAATTCTGTACATTAAATATATTAAAAAAAAAACTATCAGGGGGTGATTAGTGATCGATACTGATGCCAAAAATGCAATCAGTAAATTTTTTGTCTGTCTGTCTGTCTGTCTGTCTGTCTGTCTGTATGTATGTTCCTTATAGAAACAAAAACTACTCGACGGATTTTAACGAAACTTGGTACAATTATTTTTCATACTCCTGAGCAACATATAGGATACTTTTCATCACGCTACAATCAATAGGAGCAGAGTAGTGAAAGGAAATGTTGGGAAAACGGGAGAAGTTACTGTTAGGAATAGATACTCCTTTAATATCTATCACCAACCTTAGATGTTACCATAGCAACCAAACGTTGTTGATTGTCATCAATGTCACTATCTTCACTCTTGACTAAAAAATATTCTTTACAGTATACGTTCATAATATTCGTTTATTTATTGTAACTGGTTTTATTCGATCCTGCAGTACTTATATCTACTTTAACATGGTAGCAGAGCGTGGTTAAGGTACCCTGATGGTTCTATTTTACTGCATCCATCGTTCGCATATTGCAAAGGTTTGGCATGGAGAAATGTAAGCCAGTGCCAACACCAATTTTAAAAGCAAATAATGCTCAAGATGTTAATGAAGTTTCAATGAACTTCCCGTACCGTGAAGCTGTTGGATCACTAGCTTATTTGATGACAAGCACGAGGCCTGACATAGCCTTTGCTGTCAGTGTTGTATCTCGAAATTTAGATAAACCTACAAGGGAGAACATCATCAATATCAAGAGGACAATGCGTTACTTGAAATGGACTATAGAAGAAGGCATCGTTTACAAGCCAGGAAATAGTCATAATTTAGAATGTTACAGTGACGCTGACCATGGAGGTGATCATGAAACTGGAAGGTCTACCTCAGGCATTCTTTGCATGTATGCTGGAGGTCTAATATCCTGGAAAAGTAAACGCCAGAGCACAGTAGCGATTTTATCCACCGAGGCAGAAATAGTGGCAGCAAGTGAAACTGCTAGAGAAATTATTTGGCTTCGAAAGATCATGAAAGATATCATTGGTGAATGTCCAGCATCCCTATGTGTTGATAACGAATCAGCAATTAAGATGGCTAAGAATCCGCCAGAATTCCACCAAAAGACCACACACAAAAGGATACGATCATTCTTTATACGAGGATGTGTTCAAGATGGAAGCATTACGTTATTGGGTTTTTAGGGTTCGGAAACCAAAGGGTAAAACTAGATCTTATTACTGAGTCTTTGATTTCTGTCTATTTTCAATTCTATAACTATCACGAATAATTAATATTAAAGGGGGCTTATACATAAACGTGATTTTTATTTATTCGATATTGATAAGGGCAACGGGAGATAGATACGGTACGGAACTCTTCGTGCGCACTTGCCCGGTTTTATTAATAAGTAGGTATAGATACTAAGTTTTCCGTCATAGACTGCTCTTTACCATCAATTTCCCTCATAAGAAGATAGTAATGGGTTATAGCAAAATCTCTTAAAACGGCACGCGGACGAAGTCGCGGCGGGAACAGCTAGTAAATCATAAAATCAAAAGTAAGAAAATTGTAATACTGATGCTGCCAGTACAATTACGTCGAAATTACCTAAATAATTATATTCTCAAAAAGTTAATGTGGACCCGTACACGTCAATCGCCAAAATAATGTACGTTTATTTTAGGACATGGGTCTTCTTAATATAATCAGCTGCTTTTTCGGCGAGCATCACCACTGGTGCATTGGTGTTTCCTCTCGTCACCGAGGGCATCACGCTGGCATCCACCACCCGCAACCCGCGCACCCCGTGCACCCTGAACTCGCCGTCCACGACGGTCCCCAGCGCAGCAGTCCCGACCGCATGCCAGGCAGAGGTTGACATCGCGCGTACTTTGCATTTCACCTTGGCAGGCTCCTCCAATTCGTCACAAATGCCAATTTTTACATCCACAACACGTGCAGATTTCTTTTTGAAGTAACTTGTTTTCGCTAGAGAGTGAACGACTTTTATAGCTCCAGGGAACTGATCTAAATCCTCAGGATTGGCAAAGGTGCCCGAGTAGATCATAGGATCGTCTAAAGGATTAGTCGAGCGCAGACGCACCCTTCCTCTAGATTCAGGTTTGAGCAAAACGACAGCGATCGATATTAATTCGTCATTCTTATTCACTTCAGCAAGTTGTACGCAAATTTCTTTGTTCAAACCTATTACTGATTCACAACCTTCGTAAAACGTAGAACCTGCCGGGCTGCAAGTAGGGTAAAACGCAAAATCTGGAGTACTGGAGTTGCAATCCTTCGTCGCAAGCAATGCTCCTACACTGTCAGCGTTCGCTAATGGTCCTGACTCGTCGTACAGATACTGAAGCACGTTCATATACTGCGCTCCTTCGCTTGTAGTACAAGTACCGTTATCTGCAGCAATGTAAGCTAAGTACATTACATGGTCATGAAGATTATCTCCTACTCCCGGTAAGTCTTTTACAACTTCAATGCCTGTTTCGTTCAAAAGGTCTTTCGAACCGATACCAGAGAGCATTAACAACTTTGGTGAATTAAAGGTCCCAGCAGATACAACCACTTCTTTCACTGCGTTGAAGTGCAGTTCTTCGTCTTCAAACAAAACATTTACTCCAACAGCAGTATCATTCTCCACAAGAATTTTGGTCACCACTGTATTTCTTAGAACGATAATATTGTTTCCTTCAGCTTTATTCAACAAAGCTGTCAATGAACTGTGTCTTCTGCCATTTCTAATTGTGTGTGAGAATTTACCTACTCCTAATTTATGAGGGTTAGTCATGTCATCCACTATATCAAAGCCTATTTCATTGAACGCTTCTATAAACCTTTCCAGATCTTCTGATGACTGTTTAAGCCCTGATACTTCAATCTCGCCAGCATTACCATGATATTTCATCAGCTCATGGTTGTCAATTATATTTTGATCGGTCATATTTTCAGTCTTCATAAAGTATGGTAGAACGTTCTCCCAGCTCCAGTCAGAGCCTACAGTGGCAGCCCACTCGTCATAGTCGGCGGGGAAGCCCCGCGAATACACCATGTTGTTAATGGACCCACTACCGCCGAGCATCTTGCCCCGAGGCTGCTTTTGACTCCCCTTGGACAGAGCTTGGCCTGAAATTCCATCGTCGACGGTTGTGAAGTTCCAATCGAAAGGACTTGATATTATGGCACTGTAGAACGCTGGTATCTGAAAGGATATATTTAACTGTATTGCAGGTGTGGGTCGTGGATTCGATTCCTACCCAGAGCAAATGTTTGTGTGATGAACTTAAATATTTATTCTTTGTCTGGGTGTTAGGTACTGTGTATTCTATGTATGTATTTATAAAATAAAGTATATAAGTATTCCACCAGCAATCTAGTAGGTACCCATAGTACCTACAAGCTTTGCTTAGTTTGGGACTAGAGTGCGATGTGTCAAATGTCTGTGAATATTTAAGTACATATATATTTAATTATTGATGTAACTTACAATACTCTCTTGCGGAGGGTCTCCGCCGGCCTCGACCAGCAGCACGCTGAAGTGAGTAGCGGCCGCCAAGCGAGCCGCCAGCGTGGAGCCCGCGGTGCCACCTCCCACGATGATGAAGTCAAAACTTGAACCGTCTGCAAAAGCAAAACGTACACGTCACGAACACGATGATTCAGTTTTGGATAATATTTCATTTCTAGCTGACGCCCCCGATGCTGGTTATATTTTATAATTTACACAATATCTTTATAATATTTAGCCCGAGTTATTATGGTGTACCTATAGCTATATTGATGTAGTTTAATTAAAATCCATTCAGCAGTTTTTTGCGTAAATGAGTAACAAACAAATATCAATCCACACGTCCAACCATCTATACAAACTTTTGCGTTTATAATATTGGTATAATGGTAGGTGTAGGGGAACCTGTTGTACCTTGGACATAGTTGTACCTAGGACAATCGTGTTTTAAAAAAAAATGCGTTGGTTTTAGGAACCATTGTCTATAGTATTTGAGACATCATTGGTCAACAATAACGTCAAAACAGTTGTGGTTTGCCAGCGCTAATGGTTGCAGCGAAAAAAAATAATTTCGGTTTGTTCAATTATAAAGTCAGTTTTTTAGACTTTTGTTTTTGCTATTTTTTTCAAAATGATGCTTGTTTCAAAAACGGTTTTACTTAAAAACTAATCGTAGTATATATAGCTATTGGACAACATAAGTCTCAGATCCTACCTCCAATCACAAGTGGGTGTACAAAGCTTGTGAAGTAAAGTAGTCGCGATGTTGTACCTTGGCCATCCGAGTTACGTTGTACCTTGGCCACCATCATTTGTTTGACATTTATATGCATATTTTTTTTGAGTGCTAATTAATTGCAGAAATGGTAAAACTTATGTTAAATGATAAGAAAGTAATGAAATAATTAGGTTTCAAGTTAAAATTACGTGATTAGAGACCAAAATAATGTCATAAAAAATTTGCTATAAATCAATTGGCGAAGCTTTTTATAAAAACAACCTTTCACCTATATATAGTTGTTAATACCTGTAACTTTTGGTAATTGCTAATGCAAATATGATTGAATAATTATTATTTCAACAAAAACTAAATAAATTACAGCTAAAAATATTTTTTATCTCGATTTGAACCTACTTTGGCCAAGGTACAACATACACTGTCCAAGGTACATCTGGTTGGTTGTACCTTGGACAGTTTTGACTTTTTTTTTCAAATAGCTAGTGGTCACAGGTTTTTGGGAAAATACATAGTTTTATGAATGAATTATGTAGGTAATTTCATGGTCTTTACATACACATACACTGGACAGATATAGCTGGCACCATTATTTAATTAAAAATCAAAATTCAAAAAACTGTCCTAGGTACAACAGGTTCCCCTACCATTGTAAGTATAATGGTAGGTGTACCATTGTAAGTATAATGGTATTTGGTTAGTGTGCAATACTTACTGGCAGGAACATTATGCGGCGGCCAGGGCTCTTGCACCAGACACTGCGAAGCTGCAAAGAAGTGCAAAGCGGCGGAGATGGTGGCCCCCACAGCGCCGCCGCCGCCCGCGCCGCAGCAAGGCGACGCCACACCTGCTGCTGGTGCCATTTCTGAAAATAAACAGGATATTAAGATATATCAAAAACCAATTTACGTGTATTTCAATTAGAAGTCAGATAGGTTATTACTTACGTGGAGGCTCGCCCTTCAACTAGGCAAACAACACAAACACAACACTTTATAAACTCACTTCCGAACTTTATTGATAAGATTGATTTGAATGATCGTAATCGAAATGTCCTCTAACAGGTGTTATCATCACTCTTATGTAGGTAAAGTAGGCAACAAGTAGCACATCAAGTTGTATTCAATTTGAATGTCGATAACCTGAAGATTGCGCAGAAAAGGTCGATGCACCCTCCTAACGCCTTCCATTTTAGGATTCAAGTTATAAATGCAAAATTGAACAATTCTTATTTTTATGAATGGATACCGAACCGACCTACTGAATAAATAAATGTACTTATCTAAATGTAACAAACGCGGTAGGTACATGTCTACCACTACCAAGACGTACCTACCGATTGTTATTCATATAGGCTTACATTAATTACTTTAAAAACACATTACTTGATGCCTTTAGCAACTCTTTGACACTTTAGTGTATAGTGGACGTTGAAAGCCATGATATTAGGATTATATTGAAAATATATAGAAATCGTTCGTACCTTTTCAGTTTTCAGTGTTCATAGAATAAATCACAATCACTGGGTCTAGCAGCCGGCACACGCGCCAGCTCTCTCTTGAGCAGAGGTTTTCGTGGACCTTCAGCACAAAACGAATGTCTTCAAAGGACCGCTCAATGATCGACTGCCGACAACTTGCTATCTTTTTAGAGCAAAAATGATACTGATACCGTATTCGTATTGTGTAGAGATAATGAAGGTAAGACCGTACCTACACCAGGTGATCTGTATGTGGGTACGTACGTAAATTTTCGATTTCAATAGATTTATAATTCAAGTAAATTGCTTATTTTCTTTAGCTCACATAGCTAGGTGACTAAATATTGATATGTACTTACATTTTCTAGCAATCTGACGTCATGACCGCCTATTACGCAACAGAAATTTCGGATCATGCTTCGGAAATATAATGCGTACCTACTCACAGTCAAAGACTACGGAGATAACTTGTAACCACCCGCTGAATTCGATGCGCGATCGTAAAGTCTCTCAGACAATTTACCGGTTGGGAGAATTAGGTAGATAAAAGATAAATCTTTTCCATGATACATTTTTATTTGTAAAAAGTAAACTTAAAAATATCTTAGAGGTACTTACATCAGGAGTATATTTAATATTAAATATTTCATGGCAATTCATTTCGTATATAATATCTAGGTATATTATACCTATTAATATCGTTGATATTTGTTACGGAACACGTACCTATTTATCAAAAAATTCAATAGAATTTGTAATAAAAGAGTTTTAAAAATCGATAAGAATGGTAATCAAACTAACAAATAATAAAGGACATTTCCCTTTTCGACGACGTTTAAGTACTTACTAGGAACAGAATATGATGTTATAGGAATGTTATGAACCCCTTTTTACCCTGTTTACAACGGAACAAACTGCGTGTTCTAAGAAGTATAGAGGGTACAGGTCGTCTAGGCTAGGTTATCGTCGGCTCCAGCGGTCGGTGGCAGATGGCCAGGTAGCCCAGCAGGATGGGGCCCTGCTCCAGGTCCGTGCGGCAGTTCACGGACGTCACGCGCGCGCCCGCCGCGCTCAGCTCGTAGTATCTGCGGAACCGCGGCATCACGTTCAGCATGTTAGATAAATAAACTTCAAATGGAATATGTACCTAAACGTCTGAGTATTTATTTGAACTCACGTCATTCCAAAGGATTGTAAATGGAAATGTAGAGAAGTTAGACTTGAGACTTGCAACCAGTGCTACTAAGATGTAAGCATGTCACTGACCTGACTTTCCAGTCGAAGGAGTTCTCGACGGGCACGTAGAAGGTCGGCTCGTTCAGCAGCAGGTAGCGCTGCACGTCCCGGAAGCGCGCGCCATTAGGGTCCAGCGGCGCCACGGAGCGGGCGCGCGCCGCGCTCGCGCCCGCGCCCGCTCCCGCACCCGCGCCCGCGCCCGCCCCCGCGCCCGCCATCTGCGGCAGCTTGCGGCCGATCAGCACCGCCTTCAGCTCCTCGTCGTGCGCGCCGCGCATGTGCAGCCTCAGGTTCAGGCTCTGCTCGGCGAAGCCGGGGAGCTTCTTCGTCACCGCGCACACTATGAGCGCGTTCTCGCACCGGAAGTCGCAGTGGAACAACCTCGTGTGCCGGTGCTCGGGGCTCAGGCTGTCCGCCGGGTTGATGCGGATGCAGGAGCCGCCGTGGAAGCTGTCGTCGTGGTAGAACTCGAGGCACTCGCGCTCCTCGGGCACGCAGGCCAGCCCGTACCGCTGCCGAGTGCCCTTGGGGCCCAGCTTCAGGCTGACGGACATCTGCAGCATGGACTTGCCGCGGCCGTCCGCGGCGGCGGAGCCCGAGTCGAGCGGCGCGGCGCTGGCGCCGGCCTGCGCCCGCTCGTCGTCGTCGGAGGCGCTGTCCCTGCGCGGGGACTTGAGCTGCAGCAGGTTCTTGAAGTAGTTCTTCATCTTGCGCTTGACCGGCTTCAGGTCCTCGCGCTCGTCGCGCTCCCCGCGCTCGTCGCGCTCGTCGGGCTCGGCGTCGTCGACGGCGAGCAAGCTATCCGCGCGCGGCAAGCCGCCGCCGCCGCTCGTGTCCCTGATCTTGACGGAGTGCAGGACCGTGCTGGACTCCTTGTACTTGGTGGAGTGCAGCTCCATGCGGCTCATCTGGAAGGAGTCCCGGTAGCGCAGGATGCCCTTGCCGTCCTTGTAGGTTTGCCGCGAGTGGCTCAGGATGGTGTCGAGGGTGGACAGCAGGTAGCCGTGCGCGCCGTGCGCCGCGTTCGGCTGGTACTGCTGGTGCCGCAGGTTGTACCACGGGCTGTTGCAGAGCACCTGGGAGGGACACAAAGAGTAAGGAACTTCGGACGGATCGCATTATACTTATTGAAAAGCCGAATCGGAGAGGATGAGGTACCTCTCCGTACATGCGTCGTTTCTTGCCGAGTCCGCGGCAGAAGGACGTCCGGAAGGGCAGCGTGCAGGGCAGCCGCGTGTTGAGGAAGGGCCACAGGGAGCCCCACAGCGCGCGGTCTCTCAAAAAGAACTGCTCGCAGTTGTCCAGACCTGCGGACGGCGACGTGCTTGAATAGGCTATATATGTACTTATATGTTGGACAGCGTCACATACCCCGCAGAGCAGCAAACACCTACCTGGTATTAATCGTTTACCAGGGTCTTACAATCCGGAATCTTAACCGTTTAGATTCCAAACTGTAGGTGCTGTTAGGTGAACGGCGGCACTTGTTTATAAAGTAGTGTCTCACCGTCCGCCATCGCCACGGCATTGACGTCGCCCTTGTCCGCGCTCATGGCCTCGTGCGTCCAGGCGGGCGCGAATATCGCCATGGAGCAGCCCTGCTCGTACGCCACCTTCACTGCCTGGAACACAACTTATACGGACATTATGCCTATAGCGTTCAATTTCAAAAATATTATAGCGATCGAGTGGCTCAAGTGCGGTTAAATACGAATTGACGGAATTTAATTAAGCGCCACCTACCTACTATATCTGTACCATTCTTGTACCATTAGCTAGGTACACACCTAGCTAATAGGTACACACCTAGCTAATGGTACAAGAATGGTACAGTACAGAGTCATATTGTCAGATAGGATTGTGAATAACTCATTAAATAACTGGTATACCTACTTACCTAAGATATAATTAGGTATCTGAAAACGTTTAGCACAAGCATGCTGTATTTAGGTAGGTAGGTACGTGCCTCCTGCGTGTTGAACTGGCCGCCGCCGAAGAAGTTCCGTCCCCAGACATCGATGCCGATGAACACGTCGTGCACGCGGTCGCCGGCTGCGATCGCACTCAGTTCCACGTCTCTCTCGGTCCACGAGTAGTTCGTGAAAATACCATCACAAGCGTCAAAAAATGCCCTGTCGTCAAAATAATATGCAATAGTAAAGTACCTATGCTATTTTATATTCTATACTATAATATAATAAAACAAAATAAATAAATAATGCTGGACAATCCACACAACATCATCTAGCCCCAAGCTAAGCAGAGCTTGTGTTACGGCTACCTACTAGAAGACTGACATACATGATGCAATACATTACATGGATAGATATTTTTTATTATTATTATAGGTAGGTACATATACCGGAATAAATATTTGCAGATCGTACAAACATTTATCCCAAGGCGGGAATCGAACCCACAACTACCGCGTCGCAGGCGGACCTTAGCCCGCCACGCCACATCGGTCGTCAAATATATAAGTAAGTATAACGGTACCCATTTCATTAAATCTTCTTAGGTATGTATAGGTACTTTATAGTAGGTAAGTATATAACTTACTTGTTTTTTTCATTAAGTCCATTTTGCCAATTGAGTGTACCTTGGATAGTGACACTGTCGTACCAAATAAGAACGGAATCAGGAATTTCTTGGTGGAGAACACGATTAAAGTATCTAACAAATTCAAGAAGTACTGTTGGTTTAGAAATCTGAAAAAGTATGCTTGTCATTGATTTACGTAGGTACGCAGTAAAAAACACCAAAATAATACCTTCTTTAAGAACATTTTATTGTATATTAGGTAATTTAAGATTATAATAAAAGGTAAGAAATAGCTTAGTGGGATGCAGTTTGGAACTGGCTTCATTTACCAATAGAATGGATGGTTTGGTTACGTACGATGTACACCATCATTGATGTAGGTACTGACCTTATTCTCAACGTTCAACAGCCAACCATCAAATTTTAACATCTTTGTGATGCTGACAAGAGTGTTGGCAAAATTCTGATATATATTTTCGGATTCAAGTATTTTGTCCCAAAAAACTATGCCTTCTGCCCATTCTGAAATTAATGTTCCTGAAAAAATAAAAATATGTAGGTACATTAAAATAGGTAAGTACCTACTATTGTCACATTGATTTAAAATGTGCAAATCTAACAACTAATTTAAAATATGAATGTTGGAGGAGTATGGATTCGTTCATAGAGGTAAATAAGGTACTTAATGCAATAGTTATCCTTAAAAGCAATTATCATCATAATCAGTTCAGGTTCGTATCATCCATTATCTTGTGCATATCTTATCTTTTCTGGTACAAACGTTTCCTGGTTTCCCTGCAACCTTTGCAGTTTTCAAAATACTGTTACACTTAGTGGTAGGTACCCATACCTACCGACATAAAATGCATAGACTTACCTATAACTTTGACCCCATGAGCGTGACCAATGTTAATCCATCCCAATGGAGGTATCGTTAACAAATGGTGGCTAAAGTAGCAAAATATATCAATTCCAGCCCAATTGTAAAACGTGTATGCTTCATGATTTGCTGTGCCGTCAATAAAACTAAAATATCAACAATAAATACAATCACTTAGATTTAGGTTAAGTATATTGTTTTTAATAGTGTTATTTTTTTTGTTTTTTTATTTTGTATACTTAGGATTATCTACCGCTTTAGGTTGCTCGCAGTATGTAATGCACTAGTTAGGTATTTACTGCCGCAGCAGAGATTTAACTCTAGAAGTGATGGACACAACACAGGGCACGTCCTCACTGGATGTGCTTAATGAAACATGACATTGTTATAGGTAGCCAGATGACAGACCGTTACATCATCCTAACCTTTCTTATTCAAATAAAACACTGGAGTCTGATCATAGCACCCCAACTAGGTAACTCCCTCTTTTCTTAGAATTTAAACAAATAAACAGTTTTATGCAATTAAAACTATATTAAGAGTTCGTCCACCGACTTCATATTTTTATCATATCATCAATTTTACCATATTACCATAACGCTGATATTTTCCTCATTTTGTGCTCGATTCTACTTGTACCTATTCCATGATAATATTACGCGCATCGACTCGTCTACGTTAACCACACACAGATATTATTTTGGTGGAATAGCAAAACGGTCAACGTTTATTAGCATACCAAACAAAAAAAAAATCGACATTGACATACATGAAATATGACAGATTAACAACAAAGACAAATTAAATCAAGTGGAGTTCTAATTTTATTTTTTCTGACTAACTGTGTGTTTATCGGTAAATAAAACTCTCAAAAACTAAATATTTATGATAAATTATTCTTACCTATCATCGTGATATCCATTAGCCATATCGTGGCACACTAACGTTTTTGGCAAAGTGCTCTCATCATGTCGAATGACTTCTTCCGCATCCGGATCAAAATGACAAAAGGTTTCTGGTGACTCGAGAAATGTTTCGATGTGTCTATTTATTAGTCTATTTTTCAGCATAGATTTGCTATGTGGCGTTATCTCTTTGCATAGAGATCTCCAAGGGGGCGGATTTTCCAAAAACATCATTATTTCCGTGTATGTATCCAGCGGCTTGCAGGTTAGTTGCTCATCTGTCCTCCATCCATGTCTTTTACTCATTATTGTATCACAGAGCTTATCGCCGATCCTAACTAAATCTAGTTTCCTCTGTTTAATCTCTGAGGTATAATCCTAGTAAGAGGTGACGAAGTTACGATTTGTTTACGTCTTGTTTGTACGTCAATTGACAATTTAGTTGACAGCTGATGAGAAATGGCGGCTAATACAAATTCAATGCAAGTTTGCCGTGCACTAAAAGATGAATTCACACGCTGCAGCTATTTAACCGCACTATTCGATTCACTAAGTGGGACAAATGTTCACAAATATAACACGTAACTACAGTTTGTGCATAATATACTACCTACCTACCAACAATCATTGTTGTTACTAAACTCAATCCACTGTTCACACAAAAACAACAAAAGTATAAAATAATCTTATCACTATGTTAGCTATTTGTACTTTGTAACTTGATGATAACATTACATTTTATACTAAATAGAAGGGCATCAGCTCATAATTAAAATACCGTATATTACTGTTATAAATTCATCATTAAGTACATATGTACTTAGCTTTACCAAATTTTTGTCCCCTCTGATGAATGAGTAAAAGTAACAATAAACTTATTAGAATATTGTGTTGTGGTTCTACTGTCCTCAATATTTGTAATGATAAACTATTCAGGCTAGTAGCACAATAGATAAATGATGCTCTATTAATTACTATGAGGCCATTTCCTAGTTATATTCCATTTACTTATTTATGTTTAAAATTTGAAAGGATTATGAACTGACCCATATAGATTGATTTTGGACTAAGTAAACCAAATAATATACAAGCAACTCATCACTTACATTACTTGTATGTACATATTCTGTTATCTACATCAACACCATAAAGTAATTGAATATATTGTAAGCCAGCAATACAGCACACTTACAAACTACTTCATTACTCAGAACTGGTAAAGCTCATGTCATTTTATTATGTGGTAAAGTGTAGATAACAAGATTAAGGTGTTACAATTTTCAGAATTCATATTATAAGTGACATCAATCAAGTTGAATGGATATAGAGCATATTAATGCTTACAGTGCCTCCCTGAAGTACCAACAAGTTACCACAAATGCCAAAATGCTCACTGAAAAACAGGTAAGCTACCTATATCAACAATGAACTTGTGGTTGACTATCCTAAAACTTCAAATCATTTATATTGCTGATTTAAAACAAAAGTGTAATCTTGTAATCCTGCCTTTCTGTAATCAGCCTGTTACACAGAGGACAGTGTGATGTGTGAAATGTCTGTAAATATTTTTTATTTATTTATATCATATTGGTCATGAGAAGTCATTAAATATAGTAGAACTACTTATAATTACAGAATTCTACAGCAGAGAGCAATAACTTGCATGTTTGCAGTGCTATGCTTGATCGCTGTGGTACAGTTCTTTGCATATTGGGGCTCATACAACTACCCACACATTCCCAAAGAGAAGATACTCAGCGAGCTTTATAAGGGAACCGTCCCTAATTTACCCAAGAAAAATGCACAATGTACATACGAGGATATACTACAGAGCACCGAGGATGTGGAGGCCTGGGAAACGCAGATAGCAAACAATGATAACTTTTCCCCGGCCGGTATCGTCAATGGAAGCTATCTCCCAGATTGTAATCCGGAGTTCAGCGTAGCTATTCTGGTCACTTATAGAAATAGGCAGAAGCAGTTGGATATATTTTTGCCTTACATGCACAATTTTTTGAGAAAGCAAAAAATACATTACAAGTAAGTATCCAGTCTGCCTTCCCGAGTAGCTTATAAGATGAGGAAGGAGAAAGGAAGATTCTCTCTAGGTTTAGTTCACGACAAAGCCTTCAATTATTTTAATATATGTTGTGAGACGAATGGGATGCGAACCCTCCACCCTTTAAATGCAAAGTTGGCAAACAGGATAAGAAGAGCCGCAGAGCGAGCTCGGTGGCGCGTCGGGAGAGAGCTACGTCCCGCGGTGGGCTGATATGAATAGTGTTGATGATTTCTCCCAGAATATACCTGATCGAGCAGCGCGACGAGAAGCCGTGGAACAAGGGCGTGCTGTACAACATCGGAGCGCGGCGCGCGCGCGCCGAGCGCTTCCCGTGCCTCGTGCTGCACGACGTGGACCTGCTGCCGCAGCGCCGCGCCGCGCTGTACGCGTGCGCGCGCGCGCCGCGACACATGAGCGCCAGCATAGACAAGTTCCGCTACGTGCTGCCCTACCACGGACTAGTGGGCGGCGTGCTCGCCATCACATCCGATCAGGTGCCGCTACTTTCTTTATCGTAATCACTTAATATTAATAAGTCACAAGTACTTTATTTGCCTCGATGTGATACATTTGAGATCTTAAGCTAGAGTAGGCGGCACGCGTTCCCCGTAGCTGGGATGCAGAGAGTCTTGAATCGAAAAAAATTGAATTACAAGGAGCGGTTTTACTAGACTAGACCGCATCCGGCCCTTTTTGAGTGAGCGATGGCGGTTGCTACTCCGGCCATTTGATTAGCTCCAGGAAGGCCTGGCGCAGGCCTCCTGGGAGATCCGAGGTGCTCCGAGGTATTGCATGCGATCAGGTTCATTATTACATTTTTACTGCGTAGGTATGTATGCATGGGATAAGGGCAGGAAGAAGAAGAGTATACAGCGGGCTAGTACATGAATTCCAATCAAGGATATTGGTCAGCACAGAAATAGAAAAGTCGTGCCCAAACTACGCGGGGACGAATTCGAGGTCGAAAGGCCGAATGCAGTTTTTTTCAAAACAAATACCCATGTGAAATCGGAGATATTGTGAGATAAGCCCCTATATCATATAATTTGTGTACTTATTTGCAGTTTGTTGCCGTGAACGGATTCTCCAACCGTTTCGAGGGCTGGGGCGGCGAAGACGACGACCTGTATTCCAGAATCGTGGCGCATAATCTAACAATACAAAGGTACAGTAATACTTTGTTTAGTCTATAACGAAGAAGCGGGAATCATCACAATAAGACGAAGTCGCGGGCACCAGATTGTATTTGTTTTAAATTAGTTCAGGGGCTCAACCTTGTAACGAGTGATGGGCAATTATGGGATTGGTAGACTATTTGAAAATACTTATTCAGTAGCATCAGTTATTATATTTATTATATTTTTATTTTAGTTTCATAACTTAGCAAGGTTCTCTGAAGGAAAAGGCGCTAAGCGATTAAGATAGCCCTATAAACAAACTTGTCAAATTTAGAACCGGATTCTTAATAAAGTTACTATTTATTTATTCAAAAGTTAAATTGTCTTGTAGTAAGGCCTTAAAAAGTATCCGAACATTGTTGGATAAATTGTAAATATTTGAAGTACATATGTATAAGTTGTAAGTGACGCATTGTGCAGGTTCCCTCGTGCGATGTCGCGGTACACGATGCTGCAGCACACGCCCGAGACGCCCAACGCGGCGCGCGCGCGCATCCTGCGCGAGAACCGACGCGCACGCGCACGCGCACGAGACGGGTACAACGATGTGCCATACCGCACCGTGCAGGTACTTACTACTAACACTGCTCGTGTCCCGAAGGACGATCACGGACACAAATCGCAATGGTCATCGTGAACGCACACTAGCGTTGACATTAACAAATGTCATACATATTTCTTTGTGATCAGATCTCCGCTTCATACGGGTGTAGCTCCATACGGAGCGCTTATGGATACGCTGAACGAGCCACGGTTTTTACTAGACTACATATTAAGTTATTTCTTGAAACAAATCTGAACCTATGATTTTGTGAAAGTGAAGAGTTGATCGGATACTTGTCATGAGTTTTTTATTATACACCATATTACTAGTAGATATAAAAGAAATTACACAAATAGGGGTGGTAAAATTAAACAATACCTATGTAGAAAAGCTGAGGTAATGGTATAACCAGGTACCACTAGATAATATCTGTATTGTGGTTATACAAACAGGTGGTATTAGAGGCCATCAGATATGCTTGTAGTCATGGGTATCTAATTCTTGTCCATCCAAAGGTTGCCTGGAAGAGGCTTAGCGATAAGGCTGCGTATTGTGCTGTAAATTTATTGTTCCTTGCGTGTTCAATATGTATCAGTGTGCAATAAAGTTTTATCTTTCCATCTATCTAAGTAACATAATGCAGTGCTCTGTATCTATCTAAGTAACATGATGCCGTGCTCTGTATCTATCTAAGTAACATGATGCGGTGCTCTGTATCTATCTAAGTAACATGATGCCGTGCTCTGTATCTATCTAAGTAACATGATGCGGTGCTCTGTATCTATCTAAGTAACATGATGCCGTGCTCTGTATCTATCTAAGTAACATAATGCCGTGCTCTGTATCTATCTAAGTAACATGATGCGGTGCTCTGTATCTATCTAAGTAACATGATGCCGTGCTCTGTATCTATCTAAGTAACATGATGCGGTGCTCTGTATCTATCTAAGTAACATGATGCCGTGCTCTGTATCTATCTAAGTAACATAATGCCGTGCTCTGTATCTATCTAAGTAACATGATGCGGTGCTCTGTATCTATCTAAGTAACATGATGCCGTGCTCTGTATCTATCTAAGTAACATGATGCGGTGCTCTGTATCTATCTAAGTAACATGATGCCGTGCTCTGTATCTATCTAAGTAACATAATGCCGTGCTCTGTATCTATCTAAGTAACATGATGCGGTGCTCTGTATCTATCTAAGTAACATGATGCCGTGCTCTGTATCTATCTAAGTAACATGATGCGGTGCTCTGTATCTATCTAAGTAACATGATGCCGTGCTCTGTATCTATCTAAGTAACATGATGCGGTGCTCTGTATCTATCTAAGTAACATGATGCGGTGCTCTGTATCTATCTAAGTAACATGATGCGGTGCTCTGTATCTATCTAAGTAACATGATGCGGTGCTCTGTATCTATCTAAGTAACATGATGCCGTGCTCTGTATCTATCTAAGTAACATGATGCCGTGCTCTGTATCTATCTAAGTAACATGATGCGGTGCTCTGTATCTATCTAAGTAACATGATGCGGTGCTCTGTATCTATCTAAGTAACATGATGCGGTGCTCTGTATCTATCTAAGTAACATGATGCGGTGCTCTGTATCTATCTAAGTAACATGATGCCGTGCTCTGTATCTATCTAAGTAACATGATGCCGTGCTCTGTATCTATCTAAGTAACATGATGCCGTGCTCTGTATCTATCTAAGTAACATAATGCGGTGCTCTGTATCTATCTAAGTAACATGATGCCGTGCTCTGTATCTATCTAAGTAACATGATGCGGTGCTCTGTATCTATCTAAGTAACATGATGCGGTGCTCTGTATCTATCTAAGTAACATGATGCCGTGCTCTGTATCTATCTAAGTAACATAATGCGGTGCTCTGTATTTTTCAGATCCAGCAGCACCGACTGTTCACTTTGATCGGAGTCAACTTATGATCCAGGTTCTTCGCATGAACTCAATCTGGTTTCCAGAGTGTTTAGTGTTTGTGCAATCGTTATTTATTGCCATCATATAAGGTTATATTTTAATTATGTACTTACCTACTTTATTATAATTATATTATGTACTAGATTACAATCATGTACTCTAGCTTTTAAAGCACATTTTTTTTAATTGCACATATTTTACAAGCTTAATATAATCACCGTATTATTAAAAATAATTATTCTATGAAATCAATAAGTTTAAGTATGTAGTGATAGGAAACTTGGTTTTTAAGTTTACCAAATATTTCTATACATTCCGTGGAGTACGGGATATTATGTACTATTGTTGCACGCCCCAAACATACACAATACTACATTATCATTTCAAATATATTATAAAGGACAGTATTATGTAAGTCCAACCCAGAGGCGTTAATTAAGATTGTTGCTTATTCGTGTGAATGTAGGTATGTATACAAACAAAAATGTATTTAAATGATTTTATGAATCTCAATAATGAGATAATGAATTCAGTTTATTTATATTAAAATCAATGAATTCAATCAATGAAACATTATGCGCGCCAGACGTCACAGACAGTGTCATGTCGCGCGCGTATGTTTATGTGTCTATTTACCTAGATATTGTATTGTAGTTTGTTATCTATGTTTATAAAATAAATCGCACATACTTGCAAATTTTTACTTTTATTTCGAATATTTCCTACATTGCCGGTTTTATTACACATTTAGGAACGCAGGCTTATTTGGTAATCGAATAAAAAACTATTTCGAAATAATAGGTTTTTAGGGTACCTACTTACCTAACTTGTAATCTCAGTATACCTTGATTGATTTCAAATTTATTTACCTATCTCTATGAACTTAGTGATCTAGCGCTGTAATATATTTTTATAAATATATTTGTATGAAACAAATAGATGTGGTCAGATTTAATCAAATTAATGTGACGAATGTCATAGGTACCGTACGGATTCATAAAAAAAATCGAAATTGATTCACAATTGGTGGAGACATACCTACACACAAACATAAGAACATCAGTCGAATTAAGAACATCCTCGTCTTTATGTTCTCAATTCTTCTTCACGTTCGTGAATGAAACATAATATCGGCGTGCGAGAGCATTTTATTGTGGCATTGTGTCAGGAGTGGGAGCGTAGGGCGCCATGTCGGCCCAGGTGCGGCCCGCGCGCAGCGCCGCCGGCAGCGCCAGCCGCACGCTATTGTGGCATTGTGTCAGGAGTGGGAGCGTAGGGCGCCATGTCGGCCCAGGTGCGGCCCGCGCGCAGCGCCGCCGGCAGCGCCAGCCGCACGCTATTGTGGCATTGTGTCAGGAGTGGGAGCGTAGGGCGCCATGTCGGCCCAGGTGCGGCCCGCGCGCAGCGCCGCCGGCAGCGCCAGCCGCACGCTATTGTGGCATTGTGTCAGGAGTGGGAGCGTAGGGCGCCATGTCGGCCCAGGTGCGGCCCGCGCGCAGCGCCGCCGGCAGCGCCAGCCGCACGCTATTGTGGCATTGTGTCAGGAGTGGGAGCGTAGGGCGCCATGTCGGCCCAGGTGCGGCCCGCGCGCAGCGCCGCCGGCAGCGCCAGCCGCACGCTATTGTGGCATTGTGTCAGGAGTGGGAGCGTAGGGCGCCATGTCGGCCCAGGTGCGGCCCGCGCGCAGCGCCGCCGGCAGCGCCAGCCGCACGCTATTGTGGCATTGTGTCAGGAGTGGGAGCGTAGGGCGCCATGTCGGCCCAGGTGCGGCCCGCGCGCAGCGCCGCCGGCAGCGCCAGCCGCACGCTATTGTGGCATTGTGTCAGGAGTGGGAGCGTAGGGCGCCATGTCGGCCCAGGTGCGGCCCGCGCGCAGCGCCGCCGGCAGCGCCAGCCGCACGCTATTGTGGCATTGTGTCAGGAGTGGGAGCGTAAGGCGCCATGTCGGCCCAGGTGCGGCCCGCGCGCAGCGCCGCCGGCAGCGCCAGCCGCACGCTATTGTGGCATTGTGTCAGGAGTGGGAGCGTAGGGCGCCATGTCGGCCCAGGTGCGGCCCGCGCGCAGCGCCGCCGGCAGCGCCAGCCGCACGCTATTGTGGCATTGTGTCAGGAGTGGGAGCGTAGGGCGCCATGTCGGCCCAGGTGCGGCCCGCGCGCAGCGCCGCCGGCAGCGCCAGCCGCACGCTATTGTGGCATTGTGTCAGGAGTGGGAGCGTAGGGCGCCATGTCGGCCCAGGTGCGGCCCGCGCGCAGCGCCGCCGGCAGCGCCAGCCGCACGCTATTGTGGCATTGTGTCAGGAGTGGGAGCGTAGGGCGCCATGTCGGCCCAGGTGCGGCCCGCGCGCAGCGCCGCCGGCAGCGCCAGCCGCACGCGATTGTGGCAGTGGGTCAGGAGTGGGAGCGTAGGGCGCCATGTCGGCCCAGGTGCGGCCCGCGCGCAGCGCCGCCGGCAGCGCCAGCCGCACGCTATTGTGGCATTGTGTCAGGAGTGGGAGCGTAGGGCGCCATGTCGGCCCAGGTGCGGCCCGCGCGCAGCGCCGCCGGCAGCGCCAGCTGCATGCCGCAACGCCGCCCGCAAGCCTCCATCTCCTCGCGGATCAACACTGCCGCAAGGGACACCATCGTCAGCCTCAACCGGTATCTTCGTAACATTTAGATATGGTCGGGCAAGAGTAACCGATCTCATAAAAACTGGTCGGTAGCCCCGAATGCCGGTCGAGTTGTCCCTACTATTGAGTGAGTGAATGCTATTGCTGCTCGAACCTGCCGCGGTGTCCAGGTGCTCGTCCGGGATCTCCCACAGCAGCTCGTCGTGGATCTGCAGCAGCAGGCGCGCGCGCGGCGCGGGACGCTGCGCGCGCAGCCGCCGCCAGCTGTGCACCATCGCCAGCTTGCACAGATCGGCCGCCGACCCTTGATGAGGATACTAAACTTAAATCGTTGTAGATAATACCCTCAGTAAAGCTCAGCTGCTAGTTACATACCATACAGACTGGCTTCACAGCTCAGTTGGCAATAACTCTGCCTTCCGTGATCGAGGTTCGATTAGGTACCTACAACCCAGAGCAAATGCTCGTGTGATTTTTTTTTTTTTTACAAGTTATAGGCAAGTGTTTGTCCGCGATCTCACCTGATGTTAAGTGACGATGCGGTCTACGATTACGATGTAGCACACTTGCCTAGAAGATACCCATTCACTCGTCTCTTAAAAATATCCAAATTATAGGACTCAGGAAACACAGACGCCGGCAACGAGTTCCACTCTTTGGCTGACCGCATTATAAAAGTAGAAGTAAAACGCTTGGTGCGGGCAGGTGGAATGTCAACCATGTATGGATGTCTCATCTCCGATCGTCTGGTAGTCCGATGATAAAAAGGTGATGGGGGAACCAAGTTGTAAAGTTCCAACGCACACTCTCCAAAATGAATTCTGTATAATACCGATAGACTGGCAACTTTACGGCGGTGTTCGAGACTAAACCAACAAGTCGTTACCTATGAGCCTTTTGGCTCGTCGATCAATGGTCTATAAGGCCTCAAGCTGGTATTTGGCAGAGGTGAACATAAACCTAATCCGATACTACAATACCGAACATTTGTTACGCAAAGTATTAACAGTGAAATGGGTGCCTATTATTATAATTATCGAATTAATTCACAAATCAAAAATGAGAAAATATTATGGAAAAATCTGAAAGAAGACGTTTTGCCGAAAAAAAATGTCAATTACCTAACTGACCACTTGCAAAAACCTGACGATATAAATGATTATTTTTTGAATATACCGGGAGATAGTACAGTACCTATTTCTAATATAACATTTTTTGAATATAACAGACATAATTCTAATATATTATTTTCGTTACAACCAGTGAGCGTTCAGGAAGTTGCTAAAATTCTTTTATCAGTTAAAACGAATGCGCGCGGAGTAGATGGGTTGTCTATGGATATGGTTTCGCTAACATTGCCCCACACTCTGTCAATGATAACTAATATTGTTAACGAATCAATAATTTCTTCTACTTTCCCTAGCCAAATGGAAGATTGCTTCTATCAACCCAATACCAAAGCTGTCTCAACCAACTGAAATCAAAGACCCGAGGCCTATTAGTATTCTTCCAGTGCTTTCTAAGGTTATTGAGAAGGTAGTTTACAATCAGCTAAGATCAAAATCAGACAGCAAATTTGTCGAGACTAACGAGATCCTACCAGATGTCCAGTCAGGTTTTAGAAAATTAAGAGGTACAACGACTGCCTACTGCATACTGGATGTAATCGACAACATTCTGATTGACCAAGATAACGGGTTAGGCTCAGTCTTGGTTTTATTGGACTTTTCTCGTGCTTTTGATTCGTTAAGCGTTCCACTTCTTCTCTCGAAGCTATCTTACTACGGTGCTGATAAATCAACAATAAAATGGTTCGACAGTTACTTGAGCAATCGTTCTCAGTTCATACGAGTAACTCGGGAAGATGGCTCACAGTTGTCGTCGTCACTGAAGCCACTGAATCGCGGTGTTCCACAGGGCTCGATTCTCGGGCCACTGTTGTTTATCATCTATAGTGCAGACATTTGCTGGCATATAAAACACTGCAAATTTCACCTTTATGCAGATGAAGTGCAGTTGTATCTACCCGTTCACTCGAATGATATTCAAGACGGAGTAAATAAAGTTAACGATGACTTGAACAGGATATCAAAATGGTCACAAGATAATTCCCTAGTTTTGAATCCCACAAAATCAAAATTTATGGTACTTGGCTCCAAAAATGTGGTCAATGATATCTCAAGGCAATCTGTGAACATAAACATTCAAGGTCAAAGCGTTGAACATGTAAATGAAGCCAGAAATTTAGGTATATGTTTTGATAGTCTACTGCGGTTTGAGAAGCACGTGCAAAATTTAGTTAGAAACTGTTTTTATAGATTAAAGCTTCTTTATAAAATCAGAAACTTTTTAAAAGAAGAAGTACGCATTAGGGTCTGTGAATCGATAATTTTGTCCAAATTGAACTATGGAGATGTTGTGTATGGACCACGTTTATTGTCAAAGTCGGCTCGTCTCGTTCAGCGAGTTTAAAATGCGTGCTGTCGTTTTTGTTATGACATTCCTCCGCGAACTCACATCACGCCATACTTGAACAATTCGTCCACTTTGAACATGTCCTCGCGCAGACATTTACATATGGCAATACTGGTTCACTGTATTTTGATGTCCGGTAAACCCAACTACCTTTACGAAAAACTGAATCGTTCGGACAATAAGTATAGTCAAAGGTCTACAAAGAATCTGTTGCACTACAGCAAATACAAAACAGTGGCATTTCGGGGTAGTTTTCGATACCAGGCAACCAAGTGTTGGAATAATATTCCTCCACCACTTCGACTGTTGAAATCCAAGTTCACTCTTAAAAAACGTTTTAAAGCTTTTCTACTGAAAACTGGATTCAGAAAACTGGGTTGTCTGGTGCGAACTGCTACTGTGCACCGTTCACTTGCTGAAATAGGTTAGTTTTATAGCGTATTCTATTATATCTGTATTGTTTTTTATTTCTTTTTACCTTATATTTATATGTATCATAAACTTTTACCTATTTTACACTTTAACACACACTTACTCTCTTGCACTCAACCAACACACTTTCACTCACACTGGAGGGTTCCTTCTCTATAACCAGACTCTTAAGAGACTGGCGTACCAGAAGAACCCTTCATACACACATACTCTTTCACACCTTAATACTCACATATCATTAACACTACACATAATTTTCACAAGGTCTATTGGCTGATGGTCTCGGCAGAATAACAGCGCCTAGCTGCCTTCAGGCAGTGAGGCATACGCTGAGTCGAGACCCTTGTGCTGCTGTAGCACACAAACACCTACCAGCTTACTATGTACTTACCTGTACTACCTGTCTTGTTTATTTTGTTATTGTTTAGTTTTGTAAGTGTATTTTGTGTGTTACTGTTTCGCAAATAAAAACTTGTCTATGTCTATACTGGGTAAATATTTATTATTCTGTGATTGGTTGTTAGGGTACCTACTATGTATTCCATGTATGCATTTACAAAATGACCTGTACCTATATTAATAGGTATTAATTTATTCCGCAATGTAGGTAGTTCCTATAGTACGAGTTTTGCTTAGTTTGGGACTAGACTAGAGTATGATATGTGAAATGTCCCTTGATACATTTATTTATACATAAGTATACATATTTATACTAGGTACTTACTACCTACTGGACTTTCTGTCCATAATGTTAAGCTTGCTCAGTTACGCTGGTGGTAAGGTAAACGCTGACCTTGCACCACAAAGTTGACGGCCTGTCGCTCCGCCTGAGACCTGAGCTGGAAGTCCGGGCTGCTGATGTTGTGGAAGTGCCTCCCGCGGCCGCACAGCGTGGTGAGCCGGCCGCCGTTCTGCTCGCATCGGGACACCACCGAGCGACTGAAGCTCTTCAGGGAGGGAAATGTTCCTAGGAGATGTAATGCCTTTCAAAGAAACTTAAATCATGCAAACTGTTATACCAGTCCACTATAGAACTAGCAGTGAAATCTGTCTCTCAAACATTATAATCGATGTTCACAGCTGTCAACTGTTTTTTTATGAAACTCTCTATGTAATTACCTACCTAACTATGAAAATCACAGTTAGGTAGGTAATTAGTCACATTTCAAGCCAAGCTGTTCCGATTAGACAAGAACTTTCGACTCCTCCCCATCGGCAACCGACTCGTGCAGTCTCTTACTGTTAAAACTAGCGACGATGGCGAGAGCTTGCTCGTAATCGACTCCCAGGATATCCATCAGCTTCCTGCTGCCGGCGCCGTACATGCTCGCGTACACGATGCGCTTGGTGCGCTCGCGCTCCTCGGAACATATATCGCTCTCTGGCTTGTTCAACCTGAAAGAAGCTTTCTATTACTACTCAGCAGACGATCAGACCTTTTCGGACCCATTTTCGCATTTAGTTAATTGCATTTTGGGCAGCAAAACAAAGCGTGTATGATAAGTCACCACTTAGCAGCTAAGGCGCGGAACAGGTCGGCGGCGGAGTGCAGCGCGCGCGCCAGCCCCTCGTCGCGCGCGCAGTGCGCCAGCACGCGGCACTCCACGTGCCTCCAGTCCGCGCCCAGCAGCGTGCAGCCCGCGCGCGCCACGTACACCGACCTCATGCTGACGGTCTCATTGCCTGTATATAGTCAATAATACACAGTTCTTGGAGGTAAGCTGTCAAACAACAATTTACTGGACAGAATAAAGTGGGTTCTTTTCCTGTTTCCTGTCCAGTCTTAGTCTAGTCCATTAACGATTGCTCGACTACCTAAATGAACATGAAGTCTTACCGGAGTTGTTATCGTCAGGGAACAAAGCTAAGCTGAGGGGTGTTTTAGGAATAGCTTGTAGATTTGGATTGTTGGAAGCTATGCGCCCTGTAGCTGCCGCTGTTTGCACCCTGAAATGCCGATAGATAAATAAAGAATTCAAGGTTTTATTAGCGCAGAAGTATTGTAAGCTCCACCGACGCGACGTGATGTAGAGTGGAATAAGTTACCATGTGGGCCTCACGACACCATCTCTCACGTGGTGCGCGATGCCGGCCAGGAACGTGGCGTGCGCCTTGTGCAAGTGACGGTACTCCAGTATTAGCTTCGGCAGCGGATGGACTGACACCAGACTGCGGAGCTGTCGGAAATACAAATGTCATGAATATAGGTGGAGTTTATGGTTTACATAATAATTACTTTTCAGCTAAATCTAAATTAAAAAAAAATGTTATTTCAAGTTGCTAGAAAATAGAAAGGAATTTCCGATTAGATACCATTGTTTCAGATGTAGACTTTGCTCCTTTACAAATGGTCTCCTTGATCTTGACATTAGACTTGGTGTCGAGCTGCAGCTCGCCGTACAGGATGGCTCGCACCTGCACGGCCGAGTTCAGCTGAAACGTCCTTCCGGCTGCCTTGTAGCATGCCTGCTCCGTTTCCTTCATTTTCCCAAGCAGAATGTCTTCCATCGATTTAAGCTTTTGCAGGTCTACTGTCACTCCTCGTTGCTCCATTTCTAAGTATTTGTTATGTTTTTTATGAATATCATAAAAGATGACGGAACGGAAATAGAACTTGATAAAATGATGGTGTATAGACGGCCCGCATACCTGCAATAACAGGCACAAGCTTCATCTCGATCTCAACGAACACACTCCACAAGCTGTTCTCCTTGAGCGCAGTAGTGAGTTTGACTCCGCACTGATCCAGTAGAGTAGTGTACCACGCTATTTTCTGCTGGACGCATTCCGTGGCTATTGTGTATTCTGGAGTGTAGGACAGCAGCTTTTGGAGGTCTGTGAAGTTCTCTGGAGGATTGTCAGGGTCGAGGAGACTACCACCTATCTGTTCAATAAGACCAAAATTGGGTTAGTATGTTTGTATCGAAAGACACGGTTAGTAAAAGAAGATATACCTTTACATCGATCATGGTCAGATTGTTGAACTCCAAACTAAACATGGACTTGAAATAGATGAGCAAGCTTTTGCCTTCGTAGCAAACAACCCTGTTGTTCTCTACGAACGAAACGATGAATTTTCTAAAATCATAAAAATATCGTCTCGAGTCTGAATCATACCTTTACCATTGCCTAACAATTTTAATATTGTTGGGTAGCTTGATTGTGCAAGTGATCAATTAAGTTGATTCGAAACGCACTTGAAACTTTGATGAGCCCCTTTGAAATAATAAAATGTCTCGTTAGTGTACACAACAAATCCTTCAGGCTCGCATGCGTCTTCAGTATGATGCTCGTTCAATTGACAATAACCATTGCTGTAAAACATAAATCATTATCATAAAGCCTTAAATAAATGCTCTGTTGCCCTAAATATTCATTGAAATTGTTAAGTTCACACCTGTAAACCAAATTAAAAACAAGATCTTTGTCGCCAGTAAAGCTAAGACTTTCCGTATTCATATGCTCTTGAGTATTGGTATTATCCATAATTACAACATTATAGTTAACTTCTTTGACCTGCACTTGCGATTTTATTGGAGCCACAAATTTGGGTTTGACTTTCTTGTCCTTAGCTTTATCAGATTTATCGCAATCTTCCTTCACTTCAGTTGTTTCTGTTTTAATTTTCTCTTTAGGTTTCCTGAACTTCATTTTGCCATCTTTGTTAGCCAATAGAGCTTGAACTACCTTTTTATTGAGTTTACCTTTTTTGGTATCTAAAAGTGTTGGATCAATTTTATTAAAAGCCTCACTTATTTTAATATTTTCGTCAGGAACTTCGTCTTCAACCATATTGTTTGGATTCACATCATCGAGCCAATTTTCAACAGTCTTGGTATACTTTTGTTTGCGAAAGCTATGTTTAGGTTTTTCCGTTTCATGTAATTTCTTTACTTTCTTGGGTATGGCTTCCGTAACTTTAGGCTGGATTTTACGCTTGGTATTTTTAACATCATTTTGTTTGATTTCTTTTGGTTCAGTGATTTTACGGTTTTTAACCTTGCATGGTCTGTCAGTGGTTCCTTCAAAATTATCATCATTAAAATCATGTTCTGCTGTTGGGGTAGAATTTTGCTGTGCCATAAGCCTCGTATTTTTCGTAGCAACTGTTAGTAATTCAGTGTCAAACATATCGTCCCAGTTTACTCTTGGTCGAATCGATGCAAATGCTTCGTCAATGCGAACCGTCTCTTTGGGAATTGTAAAATCGTTTCCATCGTCGTTAATTCCATTGTAAAAATCATACATAAACTTTTCGGCTTTATCTTCATCAATTCCTGGAGCAATCGCATCTCGAAATCCACACATCAAAGCACTATCGTCATCTTTTTTGCTGTTGTTATTGCTTTCTTCTATTTGCCTATGCCTGGTTGAGGTTTCAACATGTTCAAAAGTTTTTAAAAGTCCATTTGTCGAAGGCACATTTGGTAAATTTTTGTCAATAACGCTATAGTTAAGGAGTTCATCAAGATTGTTATTGGTATTCTGTATCGCGATGCATGTGGTTGGAAGTGGCTGAACAATTGACGGGGTTTGAGGAGCTTCACTTATAAATCTGGAAATCGAAATTAAATCATCATAGCTATCTACCTACCTTAAAATGACATACAAACGGTAGGTAGGGGTGGAGTAACATTACGTTAACACTTTCTTGCTGCGAGAACGAGACCAATGAGCGGCGTGTGGATCAGGTGGAGGCATCCGTGATGAGAAAGAACAATTTTTAGATTGGGTACGATCTAAAAATAAAAATAAGTTTATTATTTCATTGTCAATTAGATAGTGGGATAAGGGCAGGGGAATGATGATGATGATGATGATATCAATTAGGTAGGGAAATTAATTTCTGAGGTTCAATTTAAATTACAGGGCAAAACAAATTTAATTCTATGTTTAAATGAGCACAAAATAAAAATGAAAGAATTTTGAGACGACAGAAGCAAAAGAATGGCATTAGGCGATACCGACCAATTACCAATTTAGGTTTATGTAGATTTCAATACACTCTCATGATGGTAAGTACCTAAGTATTTTTTAAATAAATAAATAGTTTAGCCCTTCTTACCTGTAGTCCATTTTTTCATTAAATTACTTAAAACCATTCTTCCAAACATCGATAAATGTTTATCATAGCAACGAGGATTGAATCCGTACTGTCTGTCCATGATACGAACATCTAGTTATTAGATACCAGTAGCACCAGCCTGAAGCCAGGCAGGTAGTAAAGTAGCTGATTCGCCAAATATAAATACGAAACCTGTAAGTGAATTAAATAAAGTAGAATAGAAGCACAATAGATATTGTTAAAAGTAATATGAGTTATGAAAGTGCATTGAAGAACATTTCGTATGAACCCAGTTAAAAAATTACTCAAAAAAATCCCGCCTTTTTCAACGCACAGATAAGAAAATCAGTGAAATAAAATCTTATCGTCTATGAATGCCCTATATTTTATGTGTATGTCAGCTGACATGATGATTATTTTGTTTTGACAGACAATGAAAATAACATTGTGGAGTTTTATTTTGTAGCCGAAAAAGGAAAACTGATTACTTTTCCTGTTTGTTTGTATTCCGTAATTCCAATAGTATACTATGTGATTGTTAATTTGATCAATTGTATTGCGAGATACGTGTGTGTGTGATTATGGAGAGAAATTCAATAATGGCTGTAAATTTTGAAAGCTGCGACAGCCTGCCTCCGGACGAGGAACCTAAACTCAAATATGATCGAATGGAGAACGATGTCCAAAATATATTATTGAAGGACGCTGTAAGTTGTATTTGCGTGCATACGAAGTTTGTATGCTTGGGTACGCAGTGGGGAGTTATACACCTGCTCGACCATGAAGGTAACACTGTACCGATATCCCAAGACGGGAAGGACAAAGAGTTGCAAGCTCACGCCATCGCCGTGAATAAAATCTCGGTGGATGTGAATGGAGATTACATCGCCAGCTGTTCTGACGACGGAAAAGTGGTTGTGTATGGCCTGTACAGTAATGATAACACACACAATTTGAATTTGGGCAGAGTGGTCAAATCTGTGGCTATAGATCCATATTACTTCAAATCTGGGTCTGGCAGGAGATTCCTCACAGGTATTATATGGTTACTGATGTACCTACTTTTATTAAATCGCAACCTTTGGTTAGTGGATTCTCTTTGGATTAAGTATTTATATGTCAGCAAAAATGGTTTATTTTGATAGAAATTTGCCTACGATTTTGAATATTCCAGTCTTTTTCATCCTTTTCTAACCAAAAAAATAGTTACTGGTTTAATGTTTTGTATAAAACTAATTGAACTGAAAACATTGAACAGTGGAACAATTCATTATTAATTGAAAAAAGACATTACTCATTTCAGGTGACAATAAGTTGACACTCTACGAGAAAACCTTCCTGAACAGAGTCCGTAGCACAGTTCTATGTGAGTGCGAGGGCTATGTGCAAGCTATGGCATGGCAAGACCGTTTTGTGGCGTGGGCCAGTGAGGTGGGTGTAAGGGTCTATGACCTGGTAGCTCGCTGCTCTCTGGGCCTCATTCAATGGGAAAAGAGTCCCAACAGATCCATTGAAGATTACCGCTGTAACTTGTTATGGTCAGCCCCCAAAACTCTGATGATTGGTTGGGTTGACACCATCCGAATCTGTGTCATTAGGAAACGCAGCCCTGTGGAATTACAAACAAGGGATGTTACTGAATACCTAGTAGATCCTGTATACACTTTCCAAACTGATTACTACATCAGTGGACTTGGCCCATTAGATGATCAACTAGTTTTATTAGGAGTGCCTAAAGAAAGTGATCCAGAGACTCGGAAAGCACAAAGACCAGTCCTCATGATCGCAGACTATAAAAATGGTGAATGTTGTGAGTCTTCAACTGATAGTCTGAACATCAGATGCTATGAAGAATATTCTTGTAATGATTATTTCTTAGATATGCTTATTGAAGAAAATAGGTTTTTTATTGTATCTCCTAAGGATATAGTTATTGCAAGCCCTTACAACATTGATGACAAAGTTAACTGGTTGACGGAACATGGTAGATTTGAAAAGGCTATAACAGTTTTAGAGAATGTCGGAGGGAAAACAGCAAAGCATTCTGTGGTGACAGTGGGAGAGCAATATCTGGACCACTTGATGGCAGAACATCTGTATGATGAGGCTGCTATTTTGTGCGCACGAATATGTAAGAATGATAAAACTTTATGGGAGACTCAGATAATGAAATTTGATGAATTAAACCAGTTGCGAGCCATCAGTACTTATGTACCGAAAACCCCAGAGCAGGCATTGAGTCCTCATATTTACGAGTTAATTTTCTATAAATATCTTGAAGTTGATTCTCAGGGATTCCTAAAAATAGTACAGGACTGGAACCCCGCCTTATACAAGACAGGTGTTATAGTGAAAGCAGTTTTAGACCACCTATTAACTACTGAAATCGATAATAATATATATTTGGAAGCATTGGCCATACTTTACTGTCATCAGAAGAAATATGACAAAGCACTCACAGCTTATTTGAAACTTCAACACAAAGATGTGTTCAGTTTGATCACTAAACACAAAATGTACCATGTGATCCATGATAAAATACTTGACCTGATGACTCTTGACTGTGATAAAGCCATTACTCTCCTTCTTGACAAAACGAAAGTGCCAGTTGAAATTGTAGAAACTCAGCTTGCCAGTAATGAAATTTTTCTATACAAATACCTAGATGCTTATAGCAAAATCGAGCCGAATGGACGATACCACGGCAGACTTGTCAGATTATATGCTAAATATGCCAGGGATAAGTTACTTCCATTCCTTAGATGCAGTAATAATTATCCAATACAGGAAGCACTAGATGTGTGCCAGACCAACTATTTTTACCCAGAAATGGTTTTCTTACTCGGTCGAATTGGAAACACCAGAGAAGCTTTGCAAATAATTATTGAACAATTAAATGACATCAACCAAGCCATTAACTTCTGCCAAGAGCATAATGATAAAGAGTTATGGACTGATTTAATAAAACAGACAATAGATAAGCCAGAATATGTAACACTATTACTTAAGAGAATAGGGAACTATGTTGATCCCAGAATGTTGATAGAAAATATACAATCAGGGTGTGAAATAGAAGATTTGAAAGATGCCCTTGCTAAAATGATGTGTGATTATCATTTGCAGTTGTCTGTACAGGAAGCATGCAAAGTGATCACACTAAAAAACTACTTTGATCTACATGAAAAACTTATTGTGGGTCAACAAAGAGGGATCTCTGTGACTGATGATTTCCTATGCTGTATTTGTCAGGGCAGAATCATTATTAGGGACCTCTCCACTGCATCAGATTTAATGGTATATAACTGTCGGCATTCTTTCCATATAGAGTGTTTGCCAGATGGAGCCAAAAGTCAGATTTGTACAGTATGTAGTGCCGTGAAAATGTGACTTGTGTTATTAAAGCTCAATTTGTAGATAGGAAGGAAAAAATCCAATATTTTTCAATGTGTATTTATTTAGCTGTTAATAATGTTTATCATAAATGTACTTAATTAAATAATGCTATCTGTTTTTGGTGCTTTTGTAATGAAGTGGTTTATACAATTTTTTCCTGGTATTAGGTCTTTACCTATGAAATTGCCGTTCTGCAGTACTGGCCATTTCAAATCAAAATATTTTTTGTTTGGCTAAGAATTATAATTTCTAATTAATTTTATTTTAAAAACATGGTTTTTTTTTTCCAAAAGTAGTCATTTGTTTATTGATTAGTGTTACATTTCCATCGCATTTCAATCTTTTTCGTCATCATGGATACGTTAAAAATTCGAGTAATTATGGAATATGAGTACCGTCGTGGCAGCAACGCGGCACAAGCGTTACGCAACATCAACGACGTTTACGGAGCTAACACTACAAACCAACGCACCACCTGTTATTGGTTTACTCGCTTCCGTTTTTGAAATTTCGACATTAAAAATGAACCTCGCGGTCGTCCGAAGACTTTGGTCGACAATGACGAATTAAAGGCGATTGTGGAAGCTGATGATATATCACACAATCTACGTCTGAATTAGAAGCAGCTTTCAACGTTAGCGTCAAAACAATATTGGTCCATTTGCGTCAAATTGGCTAGGTAAAAAAGCCTTACGAATGGGTGCTCCACGAACTCAATGATTGCCAGCGCGAAGTACGCGTCGAGACGTACCTTGCACTGCTCAACAGACACACAAATGAAGGAATTTTGAACCGCATGTTACCTGCGATGAAAAATGGATTCTGTTTGATAACCGCAAGCGCTCAGCAAGATGGTTGGATCCTGGTTCAGCACCTAAACCATGCCCTAAACGAAAACTTACCCCTAGAAAAGTGATGGTCTCTGTTTGGTGGTCTAGCGCCGTTGTGATTCATCACAGCTCTCTCCAAACGGGGTGAGCATTACTGCAGATGTGTACTGTAAAGAACTGAACACAATGATGGAGAAGCTGGCACACCTCCAACCAGCATTGGTCAATCGCTCGTCTCAGCTGCTCCTGCACGACAACGCGCGACCTCATACTGCACAGCAGACGGTCTCCAAGTTGCAAGAACTGGGGTTGGAAGCTCTCCGTCATCCACCCTACTCACCAGACTTTGCGCCTACAGACTACTACTTTTTCCAGAATTTGGATAACTTCTTGGCGGGAAAAACTTCAATACCCGAGAGGCAGTACAAAATGCCTTTAAAGAAATTTGTTGCCTCCCGTCCAGCTGATTTCTTTAAGAAGGGCATCAATAACCTGCCACTGTGTTGGCAAAGATGCATTGATTGCATGGTTAATTACTTCGATTAATACAAATAAAAAATACATGAAAAAAATTCGTTGCAATTTTTTCATACAAAACGGCAATTTCATAGGTAAAGACCTATTATATATATTTAAGTAGGTGAAACTGCTGCTACTGTAGGCAAATAATTTCAACATAGCATTGCGCCATTTTACATGGAACGAAACCGTTTCTAAAGTACATAGATAGCTGAATCTAGGATTCATATACTCTCATATTGTAATGTACCAATAAATATTCCTATGTAATAAAACAACTATTATTTCTATTTTATATTTAAGGTTAGGTATCTATCTACGTAGGCAAGATGTAGGTAGTGTGGTGGGTTACTTTAGACATTAAAAAGTAGGTATTTCACGATACTGCTTTTAGCCAGTACTTTGACATCTATGCAGAAACTAGTTTTAAGAGTTTTATTTCCAATGCATTATGTTTAGGTACCCAGGAACACTACTACTGTCGAAGACGCGAGAGACGGCGGCGGCTGTACGAGGGTACCTTATTTTATTTGAACTGTGTTACTGTAAAGAATGAGAGAGATTAGTAGAACCATAGACGATTCTTTTTATTTTTCTATGGTAGAACTTTCCTATATTCAATATACTCTTTGGGTAGAACTCAGCTGTACTATAGTCGGATACTTAAGTATAATAAAATTCAAAAACCAATTTGTATAATTCATACAAATCTAGGTTTGATTTTGATTATTACGAGAGTTTTATTTGCGCCAAGTTCAGATTTTCGATATCAAAATATCAGAAACATTTTGAGCAATGCTTGTTAGTTTGTAGCTGGCCTTATTTTGATCTGTGGCATAGCATAAAGGTTGTAGCACATTTGAACTATATCAAATATCGCTCATCACCTCCTTTCCATACATTTTGTATGAAAACTCTATGGTCGACCGCACACGCGTACTCTCAATTTACAAATATATGACGTCACGGGCCGATTTTTGTATAGTTGACTCGGTCCTGCCAACTTTGAAATCAGAATTTTCCCTAACTTCAGTGAAAAATATGCGAAATTTATCCATATTTGCACAGATTCCTTCTAAAAAAATGGTTAAAAGGTTTCCCGTTAAGTCATCACAAACAAATGTTTTACATTTCTCTTTTTTTTTGTGTCTGTTTAAATATATACCCCTAACAAATACCCTGAGCAATTTTTTATCTTGAAAAAATTCCTAAATTTCGGGGAAGCTACGGTAAGTTGTTAACATTGTTGGGACATTCGGATCTCAAGGTCAAATACAGTATGCTCCTTGTATGTGAGTGATAATGAGTGAATGATGGCAAGGCATAGGCATGCACGATAGTCATTCTTCAGTCAACTGGGTACGCCTTGTGATCTCATTGGAGAAACCAAGTGCTTTGCTTGTGTAACGGGGACAAAATAATGATGAGTAATGTGTATATAACTCAATAATGAATGTCTGTGAATTATTTATTTTATTTACTAGCGACCCGCCCTGGCTTCGCGCAGCACAAATGCTGATACTACAGAATGTCTTTGTATATTTTTTTTCATCTATCTATACTGTTATAAAACTGTAAAAGAGCCGAAAATTAAAAACGAATATATGGAAAAAGTTAATATGCAGATGCACTAGGTAAACGATTTTGAGTCCTAAAATCGAGTTTGACTGTTTGTTATAACATCACGGCTAAGCCACTGGATGGATCTGCTTCATGCGTTTCATCTATAAAACATTATAAAATTATATTATTAAAGTTTCATCTAGATCCATCCAGTGGTTAAGCCGCAACATCAAACAAACAAATTTGATCTAGATGAAACTTATATAAGTTTGTTAATGTCTGTGTCTGTTAATGTCTATATAAGTTTGTTAATGTCTATGAAACTTATATAAGTTTCATCTAAATCCATAGACCGACTTCTAAGTGTATACTTAGATATATAGTTGAACTAGTATTTTAAAGGTGCGCGAGCTGCAAAGGAATAATGTAATAAAAATATATTCGTTTTTAAACGAATGAATTCATTTATCTGAAACTACTAATAACATCAATAATAACTTATACATAGGTACGTCAATCGAAAAAGTACCGTAAGGTATTTTGCAGTGTACTGGACTAAATGGTATGCATGGCATTTGCTGGCCAGAGGACTCAAGCTCCACTGTAGTAACTTTTATTTTATTATAGACACCTAAGATATACCTAAGGCAGTGTTTTATTGCTTCACAGAACAAGTCTTTAGTGGACTTGCTAGATGAGGAAATGCATTGTTACCTTATGCAGTAATCAATGATAAATAACAGTAGGCGGGCCAACGGCTTATTCTATCGTATCGTAGTTGAATAAAAAACGAAGGTTTGGATATACACTTATTCATTCACTCTTACCATGCCATCGTTCTTAACAAATTATAGTCTGTTCTTTTTTGAAAAAAGGAGCACTCTGTTGGTAAAAAGAGCAAGTGTGTGGTCATGAACGTTACATTACGACATGTACGATATATTAGAGTACAAGTCTGTCATCACTTTAACGTTCATCTTAGCTAAAGTTGTCAGTGTCCATTTTTTCTTTAATTTTGAAATTATCTATTATTATAAACTAATAAAGAAGGACAGACGTTTTATGTTTTAATGTAACTTATATTTTTATATACTTTATGAATCCTAATGCGTTTATTTTTTTGTACCACGTTCCACTTCTAGGTCTTGGTAGAATAACTCAGTGAGCCCTATGCCTTTGCATCAAAATGGGTTTAAAAAAATAAAAACAACAACAATTTCCCATGTGGTGAAAAATGGACGCACATATGATTGTCTGAGGTTTTGAAAATGTTTTCGTATATTGCGCGTCTTTTTTGAGCTGTGAGAATTTATGAGTTTATCTAAAAGTGTTGTGTAAATATGACAGAAATGCCTCCATTCCTCGAAGTCAAAGATGAGGACAAAAACAGTAGTGAAGGTGACAGTGAGTCTGAAAGCGACGTAGAAGATTCAGATTTACCTTGCAGTTTTGATAAACCGAGGCACCTTGAGTCCATAAAAGGTGCAGAACGCGTGGAACACTCATGGAGAGTAAAAGAGAAGGTAATTCATATTGCAGAGTGGTCACTTGCCTGGGGATGTTCATCACAACAGTAGTAATAACAAACACACATGGCTCTTCATACCTGTTTACTTTTTTATTAGAGATTTATATCAGCGTTTAAACTTTAAGTACTCCTTCACTTTTATCATATCAACTGTTTATGTATATTATTTATCTTATTATCTTAGGTTCAGTTCAAAGATATTATAAAACTTCCAATTGGATGTCATTCAACTTAGCAACAGTAATGGAATACTGTATAAATACATAAAATATAGTATAATAAGGTCACATATAAATAGTAGTTTAGCTGATATTTGTATAATTTTGCAGTACAAGACACATTGTGTGGCGTTAGTGCTATGTTTGAATGTGGGAGTGGACCCTCCCGATGTGGTCAAAACACAGCCGTGTGCAAGGTTGGAGTGCTGGATTGGTGAGTACAACTTGACTAATGTTAGGTACTTTTGTTTTATTTACAGAAGCATTTAATGAAGCTTACCAATATATTTTAAAGTTAAATCAATCATGGTATACATTTAATGAAGCTTACCAATATATTTTAAAGTTAAATCAATCATGGTATACATTTAATGAAGCTTACCAATATATTTTAAAGTTAAATCAATCATGGTATACATTTAATGAAGCTTACCAATATATTTTAAAGTTAAATCAATCATGGTATACATTTAATGAAGCTTACCAATATATTTTAAAGTTAAATCAATCATGGTATACATTTAATGAAGCTTACCAATATATTTTAAAGTTAAATCAATCATGGTATACATTTAATGAAGCTTACCAATATATTTTAAAGTTAAATCAATCATGGTATACATTTAATGAAGCTTACCAATATATTTTAAAGTTAAATCAATCATGGTATACATTTAATGAAGCTTACCAATATATTTTAAAGTTAAATCAATCATGGTATACATTTAATGAAGCTTACCAATATATTTTAAAGTTAAATCAATCATGGTATACATTTAATGAAGCTTACCAATATATTTTAAAGTTAAATCAATCATGGTATACATTTAATGAAGCTTACCAATATATTTTAAAGTTAAATCAATCATGGTATACATTTAATGAAGCTTACCAATATATTTTAAAGTTAAATCAATCATGGTATACATTTAATGAAGCTTACCAATATATTTTAAAGTTAAATCAATCATGGTATACATTTAATGAAGCTTACCAATATATTTTAAAGTTAAATCAATCATGGTATACATTTAATGAAGCTTACCAATATATTTTAAAGTTAAATCAATCATGGTATACATTTAATGAAGCTTACCAATATATTTTAAAGTTAAATCAATCATGGTATACATTTAATGAAGCTTACCAATATATTTTAAAGTTAAATCAATCATGGTATACATTTAATGAAGCTTACCAATATATTTTAAAGTTAAATCAATCATGGTATACATTTAATGAAGCGTACCAATATATTTTAAAGTTAAATCAATCATGGTATACATTTAATGAAGCTTACCAATATATTTTAAAGTTAAATCAATCATGGTATACATTTAATGAAGCTTACCAATATATTTTAAAGTTAAATCAATCATGGTATACATTTAATGAAGCTTACCAATATATTTTAAAGTTAAATCAATCATGGTATACATTTAATGAAGCTTACCAATATATTTTAAAGTTAAATCAATCATGGTATACATTTAATGAAGCGTACCAATATATTTTAAAGTTAAATCAATCATGGTATACATTTAATGAAGCTTACCAATATATTTTAAAGTTAAATCAATCATGGTATACATTTAATGAAGCGTACCAATATATTTTAAAGTTAAATCAATCATGGTATACATTTAATGAAGCGTACCAATATATTTTAAAGTTAAATCAATCATGGTATACATTTTTAAACAGTGTTTTTCATTCTTAAAGATTTGAAAATATTCATGAAAATTAAAAACTTGCATGAATCGAAGCAATTATTATCTAATAACTGCCAAATAACTGCACGAGTCACAGCCGGTCTTGAGATGATCTGAACAAACACACGTCTATAACTGCATAGTGTGTCTATACATTGACCTACCACAATCATGACATCATTGAGTGATCACAAAAACCAGTCTATTTTATATTAATACTTTTGTAAAAAAGTATGGTTTATTACAATTTACAAAGCAGCAATACACCCAGCATCCAGTGGACACTTCTAAGCAGGATTCCAAATATCCAATATTTATTGTAAATATCAAAATATTGGATATTAATATTAATCATAGAATATCCAATTGTCTATTATAAATTAATAAATAATGCTGGACAATCCACACAACATCATCTAGCCCCAAGCTCAGCAGATTAATTATACATATATCAAGGTTTATTTCTATCAATTTTGTATGAAAGCCATATTATTATTTTATTGTATTAGACTAGGTACCTAGTTAGTATATAAGCAATACCACTCTATGTAAATATGAATCTTAATTTCCACAGAATGGATTTCTTTCATAAATATTGTGAATTCTATTGTGAAGCCCATTCAAATGTATCAAATCAAATAAAATCAAATATTTCTTTATTCAATAAAATCACAAGGATCATTTAGAATATATTGCCATTTGTCTGTAACTTTTTTCTCTTTTGGAGAAGTAAAATATCTATCTATCCTCTTTGCAATGTTTGCAATCTTTGTGATCTAGTAGATAGAGTTGTACTTGAACATTATGAGAAAAAATATTAGAGTTGTGTAGACTACAGCATTATGTTCCAGATCCTCAGTCTCTGTCGCCCAGCAAGGCGCTGGAGAGCATCGGCCACTCGCTGCAGGCGCAGTACGAGCGCTGGCAGCCGCGCGCGCGCTACAAGCAGTCCTTGGATCCCACCAGTGATGAGGTACACATACTACACATCACTATTCTACTTTTCCTTTTTATACATATTCTGTGTTTATACTATGGTTAGTGTTTTATGTTATCCATTATATAAGGTGTGTTATTATGCTAATCAGCAGACATATGTAATTACCGCGGCCTCGGCTGCTCGTCGGCGTCTGACCTTGTGTTTGGCGACACGACGCAGTAGGTACCTGCCTCGCCTCCCAACTAGCTATTACCCAAGTCTGTTGGCTTTATTAAGCTACGCATCATTGCATGTCTCAGTGTCGTTCTCACATTGTAGCGTGCTTTATAAGGCCATCACTGCGGCTGAAAATGCTTTTTAGAAGGTCCTTCATTGTCTGTGTTTTGCACATTAAATCAGGTTAGGTACATAATTTAAATCAGAAAAATGAACATAACCAACTTAAATGGACATTTATAAGTGATACTATTTATATTTAAATAGAATAACGCCTAAGAATAGTCTGTTATGTTAAATTTGAATTTGATACGTAAAACACAGTTTTAAAGATTAAGATTACTCAATAACTACTAATCAGATATTAATTAAATGTATATCCTATCAAAGGAAACAAAAAGTAATCAAAATCTATCCTTAAAAAAATTGGCGGAGAAATCGCGTAACATACACACAAAAAATAGTCCTATTGAGAACTGGCACCTAGACTAGAATCACCTAGTATGAGACGATTCAAAGTGATTCAAATAACCCTTGTGATTTTTTCAATAAATAATTATGACTATGGATAAAAAAAGTGTTTTATCGGAATGTTAACAGAATATAGCATAATACAAACCGTCAGACCTAAATTTATCTGGTAACTGCAGACTATCAAATACCCAGTAAGTACACTATAAGATAGAGAGTACACACATTCTTAAATTAGTCTTATTCTCAGATAACAATGATAGGTTTCGTCATTATATTGAGCCGGATATCGGTCGAATAATATCTATGTTGAGATCATTAGGTCAAGCTAAAAAACAAATTCACGTAAAAAGTACCTTTTTGTAATGAACATAACAATACTTATCATTATTTTTGTTTTAAGAATTTACATTTGCGCAGAGTACCTATTGAAGAAGCTCTCCACGTAAAAATCTTACATCTACATTGTATGCAATTCAATTCAGCCAAAATTAACTTAACAATGGCGCGCCGAAAAATACCTAAATGTTAAAAGTTAAAATTGAGCTAAACTTGGGTGCGAGCACATATTTTTAGTGATCATTGAACACTTTGAAAGGCTAGATTGCTAAATTGAAATAATTCACTGGTACAAGAAACGTAAAAACGTTGCGTTTGAAATTGCCATGCCGTTAATCGTAATCGTAATGTAACGATGGCTCCTCTGCGATGATAGCTCAATGGTTCCAGGTAAAGAAGCTATGCTGCTCCTTGCGACGCAACGCGAAGGACGAACGCGTATTATTCCACTACAACGGACACGGCGTGCCCAAGCCCACCACGCAGGGAGAGATCTGGGTGTTCAACCGGGTGAGGGCAAACACTATTCTCTCCACATTCTACAATATTTTGGATCTCTTTCAAACGGATATAACTTTTGGTAACTTTGTGACACTCGAGTGTGTGCTCGAGTCGGGTGTGCCGCATGTGACGTGGTTGTGTTGTGTGGCGCAGGCCTACACGCAGTACATCCCGCTGTCCATGTACGACCTGCAGACGTGGATGGGCGCGCCCTCGCTCTACGTGTACGACAGCTCCAACGCGGGCGTCATCATCGACAACTTCGCCGTGTTCGCGGACCAGCACGACCGCGAGTACGAGGTAACCGATGCAACTGATACAACACCACTTCCATGCATTCAATGCTCCAGAACTCCTTAAATCGACACTCACACTACTGGAGGTATGTAATATTTCCGGTGTGGAGGCTATATCTGTGTATGTGTGTGCGCAGGCGGCGTGCAAGAGCGGCGCGGGCGCGGGCGCGGGCGCGGGCGCGGCGGGGCCGCACGTGTCGTACAAGAACTGCATCCAGCTGGCGGCGTGCGCGGCCGGCCAGAGCCTGCCCATGAACCCCGAGCTGCCGGCCGACCTGTTCACGGCGTGCCTCACCACGCCCGTCAAGATGGCCATGAAGTGGTTCGTGTTGCGCACGCGCACGCGCGTCGCGCCGCCACACGTGCACGACCTCATCGACAAGTGAGTACGCCCCATTCGAAAAGCATAAGGCATGCAGCCATAACTATATCTCCAATGTGAAATCGTCCACCGGCTCGGTCGAGCGGTGCACCGGCGGAGACTATTGTCTTGCGAACGTAACCCGCGCGCTCGCCGCCAGGATCCCGGGCCAGGTGACGGACCGGCGCACGATGCTGGGCGAGCTGAACTGGATCTTCACGGCCATCACGGACACGATCGCGTGGAGCTCGCTGCCGGCCGAGCTGTTCCAGCAGCTGTTCCGCGCCGACCTGCTCACCGCCAGCCTGTGCCGGAACTACCTGCTCGCCGAGCGCATCATGCGCTCGTACAACTGCACGCCGGTGTCGATGCCGGCGCTGCCGTCGCTGGCGCGGCACCCGCTGTGGGCGGCGTGGGAGCACGCGCTCGACCTGGCGCTGGCGCAGCTGCCCGCGCTCGTGGCGCCCGGCGAGCCCGACTACGACCACTCCGCCTTCTTCCGGGACCAGCTCACCGCCTTCCAGGTACACCTCCACCTATGAGTGCCTGCCCGTCTCGGAACGGCGCAAGAGATAGCGTGTGAGGCAGGTGTGCTGTGCTCGTGTGCAGGTGTGGCTGGAGCTGGGCGGCGCGGTGACGGTGCGCGCGCCCCCGACGCAGCTGCCCATGGTGCTGCAGGTGCTGCTGTCGACGCTGCACCGCGTGCGCGCGCTGCAGCTGCTGTGCCGCTACCTGGCGCTGGGTGCGCGCGCCGTGCGGGCCGTGCTGAACGTGGGCATCTTCCCGTACATGCTGAAGCTGCTGCAGGCCTCCGCGCCCAACCTGCGCGCCTCCATGGTGTACATCTGGGCCCGGATCATCGCCGTCGACCCGGTCAGTATCGATCCGCCGCACATGGCGCCGACCGGCTTAGGGAACTTGATGTAACCGGCTCCGCGCGTCTATCCTTCAGGATGATAGTCGGATCGCTCGATTGATATTAAAAATGACAACGTTCGCTCCTATGATATGGCAAAGTAAGTACAACGTAACCATTCGTTCGCAGAGTTGTCAGGTGGATCTGGTGAATGCGAAGGGCCACAAGTACTTCCTGTCGGTGCTGCAGGATCCCACCGTCGATGTAAGTCTATGATAGCTCGCACCATCGAGTTGATGCGACACGTGCCTTGTATTGTATTGTATTGTACATATATGATATGTTTGGCAGAGCGAACACCGAACGTTGGCCGCGTACGTCCTGGCAGGCATCGTGGACAACTACCACGCCGGACAAGAGGCAGCATTACAGGTGCCTACTACAATACAATACCGTGCGAGCAATGAGCAACAAATAGTGCAAGCTTTTCTTAATAGAGAGTCTTCAGTTTATCGATGTGTTGGTTCAAAAATAAAATCAAAATTTTTTTTTTTTCAGGTTGACAAAGTAGGGTTAGAGTCTCCTCTAACCCTACTTTGTCAACCTGAAAAAAAAAATTTTTTGCTAACCCTCTCGGGTTAGGCACAAAAAAAATGTTACTTAAATTACGTAATATTTATGTACTTTGTTTCAAAACCTTTGTAGAGTCTGGGCATTCCCACCTCGCTCTAACTCAATAAAACTTGTATGTAGATTCGAGGGAATGAATGAGGGTTGTGTTATTGTACCGCAGGGGTCCATGATATCGATCTGCTTGGAGCAAGTGAACGACAGCAGCGACTGCCTCGCGCGCTGGGCCTGCATCGCGCTCGGCAAGCTGTGGCGCGGGTTCGGATCCACACAACATTCTTACATTGTCGGACTTCATCTTTATATTAGTACTACTGTAGCGAAATGTCGCATTTATAGGGTTATGTATAGGTTGAGCTTTATATAATACTAGCTGACCCGTGCCCACTTCGTTGGGCATAATTCGACCGTTTTTTCTCCGATTCACTTTACAGAACGGACTACCACGTAAAAGCCTTTTTATTTTTCGGGTTTTTTATGTAGCCTATGACACTCTGCAATAATGTGGGTCTCTATCGATGAAAGAATTTTTAAAATCGGTTCAGTAGATCCCGGGATTACCCCTTACAATTGAACAAATATACAAACTTCACTTGTTTATAATCTATATATTATGTATATATAAAAATGAAACCCGTTTTCCTCGGTCACGGCATCACGCGTGAATGGCTGGACCGATTTCACTAATTCTTTTTTTGTTGTATTTCTTATTATTAGGAATTAAGTAAATCTCTCAGAAAAAAAAAATAATCTCTCTAAGGCGGTACGAAGTTCGGCGACACAGCTAGTATTAGTATAGATAATGAGTAGATGTAGATGTATACTGTATAGTGGTATGGTATGGTGGCAGGCACGACGCGGCGCGCTGGGCCGGCGTGCGCGACCTGGCGCACGAGAAGCTCTACCCGCTGCTGCAGCACCACCACCCCGAGGTTACTGCACCTTTCATACTTTAATACGTATTCATGGACGTTTCACACATCACACTCTTGTTTTAAAGTTAGCGAAGCTTGTACTCTGAAAACTTAGAGTGCTGATGGAATATCTACTTTTTTTGTTAATACACACCCAGACACAACAAATATTTGTGTTTATCACACGAACATTTGCTCTGGGTGGGATTCGAACCCACGGCATAGAAGGTAGAGCTACTGCACCAGCAACTGACCTGTGACGCATGTCACTTATTTCTCTAACTTATATTAAAAGTAGAAATGGTTTTATCATCCCTTGAGTGTTTCCTAAAATCGGACCTCAAGTGAACACCGCTTTGAATGTTGATGGTGTGTAAACATTAAGAATAATCACTACCACATTGATACAATTAATGTGTACCTATTACAGGCATGCGCAACAATCTTCAGTAAATTAAATTAAAATTATTGAAAGTTTATTAAATATAATTATTAATTAATATATAAATTAACATATATTTTTTATAATAGAATTGATATTGTTGGGTATATATGTGGTATATGGTGCATTTAATAGTATGTTATAGTAATGTGCGGGTGTGGGTGTGCGGGTGTGTGTGTGCAGGTGCGCGCGGCGTGCGCGTTCGCGCTGGGCACGTTCGTGGCGGCGGGCGGCGCGCGCTCCGAGCACGCCAACGCGCTCAACCAGCAGGTACCCGCCTTCTGTCCATCTGCTTACACTCTGGTGCCGAATCTATTCATTAGTGGACAATATCTTCCACTCCCACTCCCACTCCGAATGAACGAAAGATTAAAGTCTGAACACTGACTGAATGGTCACTCAGGTTCTTCTATTTGATAGCGGATCTTTTTCATCTGTGGATGGAGGACGCACGATGACAGTAAAAAAAATGATCCAGGTGGGGTCATGACCCCCCCCTGAGTTGGTTCCTCAGAATTCATGTAACTACTTATGCAATAACTTTGTATGATGGCAAACGTTTGGAAATTACATTATCAAAATTAAATTATAAGTTGTTGACTTGACCACGACTATGTGACCCCCCTGGCGCCAAAGCTGGATCCGCCCTTGCATACCTCATAATTACGATATCGCTTCGTGACATCAGCGACGCAACATTCTATCCCAAACATGGTCAATGTTGATTTAATTTTTAGCACCGATCAATTATGTTTAAAATTTAAAGTTTTTAAATAAAATTACCTGAATATGATTATGTACAATTGATTTAAAGAGACATGGACAAAGTATGGTGGTATAGTATAGTATAGTATAGTATAGTATAGTATAGTATAGTGGTTGTGCGTGCGTGTGTGCAGGTGGGCATAGCGCTGGCGTCGCGGCTGGAGCTGGACGCGTCGGCCCTCGTGCGCGCAGAGATACTGGCAGGTACTCCTCTCTCTACTCCACTCTACTCTACTCCACTCCACTCTACTCTACTCCACTCTACTCCACTCTACTAGTGGACGGATATGTCGCATTATATGCGTAGGTACATGCGATGTCATCGAGGATCTGGAATGTCCGATTGATAAATTTATTTCTTCTTGCTTGCTCGGAATTCTTTGATGGAATCCGGAATGAAGTTATTCGTCAGCAAACCAAGGTGTTTGACATGGTTAAAAGAATTAGTTGAAGTGGCGGTGGCTGGCCATGTTTGCCGAAGAACCGACAACCGTTGGAGCAAACGGATACTGGAGTGGAGACCGCGCTTAGGCAAGCGTAGTGTAGGACGCCCTCCGGCGAGATGGAGCGACGATACAAGGAGTGTAGTTGGCAAACACAACATGAGAGGAGCCGAAGACCGGGCTCAGTGGCGCGTCTTGGGAGAGACCTAGGTCCAGCAGTGGACTGATATAGGTTGGTGTTGATGACCACACAATATCTTTATAAATTTATAGCCTATGTGTTATACTGACATTATTGCAAAATTGCGTTAAAATCCATTCAGTAGTTTTTGGGTGAAAGAGTAATACATCCTTTCATATAGACTTCCACATTTATAATACTAGTAGGATGTCACACCTAACTAAAAGTTACTAACATAATTGTTATGTTTATAACGTAGCTCTACAATGGTTGGTGTTGATATTCGAGCAATACTTTATCGCCGTCTACATACAAGAGAGAGAACGGAACAGCGAAAGGTAAGCATTAACTCTCGAGCGAGCATCCATCAGGTTTCATAAATCTTATTATCATACAATGTATTAAGTTTTCATTATAAACGGGATATTTACCATGATTTGTGAGTTATTCGATCCGATATTTCGGCACAGTTGCATGCGCCATGTATCTATCACTATTAACTGAAGAGTGCGGAATCCTTTTCGGCTTTTAAGCTCTTCTAGCTGAAGGGGCGCATTCCCCCCTCTTGTCCCCCATTCGGTGCTATTTTAAACCAAAACACTTGGAAATGTGAAAAGTAGCATAACAAAAGATGTCGCCCTGAGCTGTTGAGTGACCCTACGTGTAAAGGAGTAGTGTATAGTGGGGGATGTGTTGCATTGCAGGGAGGACAGCACGAAAGGGCCCAGTGTGGAGGCGGGGCAGGACGCGCTGGCGGCCGGCGCGCGGTCGCTGCGCCACGCGCCGCGCGCCGCCGCGCTGCAGCTGCCCGCCATCGGTCACTATGCACTCGCACTCGCACTCGCACTCGCACTGTAGCGCTACGTCTGCGGTAGTGTGCACTACAGTGTCGCGTCGTGTTGCAGGGTTCGGGTCGGTGTACACGCGGCTGTACGGCATGCTGGAGGCCATGCAGCACGAGCCGGACCCGCACGTCTACAGCATGGCCGTCGACATCATCGCGTACATCTCCAACCAGGTCACCGCTGCACCACTGCGAGCACTACACGTGCATCGTTTTATTTCAAATATAATATGCTGTATATCTGTCACGTCTCATATACACTCTTCTATTTAGTTTTGGTGTATTTTCTGTGTTCCATAAAGCGTTTTTTTATTATTCATTCATTATAATGTTTTGTATTAAGACATCGACCGCTCGCTCGTTTAGTTATTTATTTATTTATTTATTTATTTATTTATTTAAAGGAAAACCAACAGCACAAATAATAAAGAATGAGACAGAACAAAATAGAAAACATAAGGCCAATAAAAGGTTTTCACGAGTAGTAAAGAAGTAGAAAAAGTGTGTGAACATAGCAAACACATAACAGAAAGATAGATATTAAATACTTAGATATATAAATAGACTAACAAAAGAGTGATAAAAGAAGAAGTCGCGTTATAATATATACATAAATAGGTAAATTTAGTTAAGAAGATATGGTGATTCCTTCTCTTCCCAGTGGAAACTAAGAAGAGAAAAAATCATCCGTCAGCCGCCGCCTCACGGATGCAACACTGGTGCAAAAGAGATCCAGGTTGACTTGCTTTGACAGCTTATTAAAATTATCACTGGCTCGCCATAAAAATGAATTTTGTCGGTAGTTCGTCCCAACTATAGGAATGTAGATAAGTGGATTGTATCTTATTTGCTTGCGTGGTACAGCCAACCCTATTTTACTGAGAAGATCAGGACTATTTATTTCGCTTTTCGCAATTTTACATAAGAATGTTAAATCAGCTATCTCACGCCTCTTGCTGAGTGGTAGAAAATGAAACTGTTTACATAAGTTTATGTAGTTAGAAGAAGAATCATACGGGATCTTTAAGCGGAAGCAGATATATTTAATAAATTTGATCTGTATGCGCTCAATTCTGTTGATATAAGTGTGTTATGTTCGCATTATTCACAGAGATATCGGAGTGTCCAGTTATACAGTGGGGTGTGTTGTGTGTGGTGTGCAGGTGGACAACGTGGCGACGTTGGAGACGCGCGCCGCGGGCAGCTGCAGCCTGCCGCCCTCGCCCGGCGCGCAGCCCTCGCCGCTGCACGAGCACGCGCGCACGCTGCCGCACGGTAACGTACTGCTGCACACTATTACAGCTGCAGCCTGCCGCCCTCGCCCGGCGCGCAGCCCTCGCCGCTGCACGAGCACGCGCGCACGCTGCCGCACGGTAACGTACTGCTGCACACTATTACAGCTGCAGCCTGCCGCCCTCGCCCGGCGCGCAGCCCTCGCCGCTGCACGAGCACGCGCGCACGCTGCCGCACGGTAACGTACTGCTGCACACTATTACAGCTGCAGCCTGCCGCCCTCGCCCGGCGCGCAGCCCTCGCCGCTGCACGAGCACGCACGCACGCTGCCGCACGGTAACGTACTGCTGCACACTATTACAGCTGCAGCCTGCCGCCCTCGCCCGGCGCGCAGCCCTCGCCGCTGCACGAGCACGCACGCACGCTGCCGCACGGTAACGTACTGCTGCACACTATTACAGCTGCAGCCTGCCGCCCTCGCCCGGCGCGCAGCCCTCGCCGCTGCACGAGCACGCACGCACGCTGCCGCACGGTAACGTACTGCTGCACACTATTACAGCTGCAGCCTGCCGCCCTCGCCCGGCGCGCAGCCCTCGCCGCTGCACGAGCACGCACGCACGCTGCCGCACGGTAACGTACTGCTGCACACTATTACAGCTGCAGCCTGCCGCCCTCGCCCGGCGCGCAGCCCTCGCCGCTGCACGAACACGCGCGCACGCTGCCGCACGGTAACGTACTGCTGCACACTATTACAGCTGCAGCCTGCCGCCCTCGCCCGGCGCGCAGCCCTCGCCGCTGCACGAGCACGCACGCACGCTGCCGCACGGTAACGTACTGCTGCACACTATTACAGCTGCAGCCTGCCGCCCTCGCCCGGCGCGCAGCCCTCGCCGCTGCACGAGCACGCGCGCACGCTGCCGCACGGTAACGTACTGCTGCACACTATTACAGCTGCAGCCTGCCGCCCTCGCCCGGCGCGCAGCCCTCGCCGCTGCACGAGCACGCGCGCACGCTGCCGCACGGTAACGTACTGCTGCACATTTTTAAGAATATAATTTCGGTGGATACCTATCGACTGCCTGGCTCCGAACGGTGCGTGATGCGTCTCGCATAATACAAGGTCCCTAATATTGAGTGTTTTGAAAGGTTGAAGTGTGATGAGGTGTGGTGTCGGTCCGCAGGCCCGCGCCGCCAGAAGCCGAGCGCGCCGCACGCCGCGGCCGACGACTTGCCGCGCGAGCGCGACTCCACCTGCAGCAACTCTAGTCAGTACCTACCCCACTGAGCGCACTTAGCTTTCGTCACGGGCCCGGTTTACCCGCTCACTCGCTAGAATGTCCCCCCGCTTCGTCGAGCGGAAGGCTCCGGGCGAGGGTTCCTCTTATAGTTTTGTGTCCCATCAGGTCAATCGTACCTGAAGAAGCAGATAGTGAGCACGCAGTTCGTGGAATGGGCGTCGTCGAAGTTCGCGTGCGCCGAGGGAGAGGGCGCGAGCGAGCGCGACGCCGACTGCGAGAGTCGCGCGCACCACGAGCGCGCCTGGCGCCGCGCGCGCAACCGCACGCTGCGCGCCGACGCCGCAGGTACCCGCCCGCCCCGCGCCGCGCCCCCCGCGCCCCCCGCGCCCCCCGCACTCACGCGCCCCTTGTGTTGCAGCGGCGCTCGTGAACATCGCCGAGCCGAAGATGGAGACGCAGATGTTCCACTCGCGCTGCCCGCTGCCGCCCACCGCCATCGCCTTCCACCCCTACGAGCAGCACACCGCCGTCGCCTCCAAGGACAACTACGTGTGAGTGCATCTCCCGCCTCCGGGCTCCCGCCTCCCGGCTCCCGGCTCCCGGGCGAGCGACAGCCTCGGGACCGTGCCGTTGTGATGCAGGATATTCGAGTGGGGAAGCGCGGCGCGCATCGGGTTCGGCGCGTGGCAGTCGCGCTGGGGCCGCATCACCGACCTCGCGTACGTGAACGGGCACGCGCTGGCGCTGCTGTGCTGCGTGTCGCACACGGGCCGCGTGGCCGTGTTCCGCGCGCGCCGCGGCACCGACCCGCCGCTGCACGCCGCCTGGCGCGCGCTCACCACGCGCCGCCAGCCCGCCTACCAGCCGCCCGCCGCGCAGCCGCTCTACCGTGAGTGCCGTGCGCCGCGCGCCGACCGCGCCCCGTCTCGGACCTGTCCGTGAACGGCTCCTCCGTGTGTGCAGTGGGCGGAGGCGGCAGCGGCAGCCCCGTCGGAGGCGGGCCGCCGCCGCCGGCGACGCTGGTCCGATGGCGCGCGCGCAGCCGCTCGCTGGCCGTGGCGGGCCACGCCGCCGTCGTCCGCCTGTGGGACCTGCAGGCCGAGCTGCTGCACGACCAGATCCAGACCGGTGCGTAGACGGGTGGAATGGGGCGCTCGCGACGCGCGACGCGCGACGCGCGGGCGTGCATCGGTCGGTCGGTCGGTTGCAGAGAGCGAGGAGCCGGTGTCGAGCATGTGGCGCGGCGACGGCGCGGGCGGCGGCTGCTCCACGCTGGTGTGCGGGTACGCGGACGGCGCCGTGCGCGCGTGGGACGAGCGCGCGCCCACCGCGCCGCTGTACCGCCTGCCGCCGCACGGCGCGCCCGTGCTGAGCGCCGCGCTGCGCGCCGAGCGGCACACGCTGCTCACGGGCTGGTGAGTGCGCCTAGTGCCGCGCGCAGTGCCGCGACTGGCCCGTGACGCGCGCGCTTGGTTGGTTGCAGCGCCGAGGGCGAGGTGCGGCTGTACGACACGCGGCGGCTGGCGGTGGTGGACACGCTGCGGGTGGCGGCGCCGCTCAACGCGCTGGCGGTGCACGCCTCCAAGGACATGATGTCGTGGTGCGTGCCGTCGCCGTCCGCCCCGAGGACCGGACCAACTATCGATTTCTAAAATAATAGAGCGAGTGGAGGCGATAGGTCGATAGTTTTTCCTTGCAGTCACTTTATTATTTGTAGCTTCGCTAATCTTGAGCATTTGGTCTTATCGGTCTCCCGCCGTCGATTGTCGGCGACGAGGAGCCCGCCGTGACTGGCCGTGTGTTGGTTGCAGCGGCTCGGCGCACCAGGCCATCTTCATCTACGACTTCAAGGGCGGCCTGCTGAACACGATCCGGTACAATGACGGCTTCATGGGCTCGCGCATCGGGCCCATCTCGTGCCTCGCCTTCCATCCCTTCAGGTAGTTAGAGTAGGCCCAGGGCTCGGATTTTTATTTAGGGTCTCAAAACTGGATGAACCCTAGGAAACGCCTGTAAATAGTAAAGTGACAGGTATATATGGATGAGTGTACGGCCTTCTAGATGAGAACACCGCATGCAAATATGTTTTTGACTTCTCGAAACAGAATTAAGTTGTAAACTAAACTATTTTACAAACTACACTCATGGACACAATTAGAGGAACGGTACCAAAAAGAGACAGATCGGACGTAAAAGGTTTTTTTTTGTATGAAGTATAAACATTTTATTAAGCACATTATTCAGTTTAATATTTTTAATGAAAATAAAACTAACTTCAGTAAAATAACACAAGACTAATCAATAGAAATCACAAAAATTATGTTTTAAAGAAATAACCCTTCAATCATCACATTGAAGATACCAGGGTTTTATGCCATTATGGGAACTTTTTGTCGAGTGTTTGGGCACATTCAGTATTTAGTGGTACCCTCTCTAGCCGTTAAAACTTCCAGCAATCTTTTTGGCATGCTTTGAATTAAGTTATCAATGAAATCTTGTGGTATTTGGTTCCACGTTTCTTCCAGTGCTGTTTTGAGATCTCCTGTGTTTCTTGGTGTTGGATCCCGCTGTTTTTTTTGTTTTACGAGCTTGTCTCAAACAGGTTCGATGAGGTTTAAGTCTGGCGAGCATGCTGGCCACGGCAAAACGTCAATTTCAAGCTCTTGAAGATATCGCCAAACTACCGCTGCTGTGCGGGGCCGGGCATTGTCCTGCATAAATGAAAATCCTCTCCGATGTATGGGGCAAAGGGCATGATAATTGGTTCTTAGACGTCATTTACGTATCGAGCCGCAGTCAGGGATCCATTTTCTACAATGTGCAACTCCGTACGTGCCCCTATGCAAATACCGCCCCATACCATTACTGACCCTCTTCATATGACTGTCTTTCGACAATGTTACACTGAGCGTATCTTTCTCCGGGTCGTCTCCAAACTTCAATTCTTCTATCATCTGGCTGTCGACAACCCTAGACTCGTCAGTGAACAATATTTTTCACCCAGTCATCATCATTCCAGTTTTGGTATGAGCGATTTGGATTATCGTTTTAGTGCTAACAGTCACATTTCGAACGTCTTTGAGCATAGATTTGACCTCAGAAGAAGTCAAAGTGCGATATCTCTGAACTGGGGGTATCTTCGAGAGGTTGAAATTGACGTTTTGACGTGGCCAGCATGCTCGCCAGACTTAAACCTCATCGAACATGTTTAAGACAAGCTCGGAAAACAAATAAAACAGCGGGATCCATTACCAAGAAACATAGGAGATCTCAAAAGAGCACTGGAAGAAGAGTGGAATCCAATACCACAAAATTTCATTGATAACTTAATCAAAAGCATGCTGAGAAGATTGCAAGCAGTTTTAACGGCTGGGGGTTCCACTAAATACTGAATGTGCCCAAACACTCGACAAAAAGTCCCCATAATGGCATAAAACCCTGGTATTTTCAATGTGATGATTGAAGGGTTATTTCTTCAAAACACCATTTTTGTGATTTCTATTGATTAGTCTTGTGTTATTTTACTGAAGTTAGTTTTATTTTCATTAAAAATATTAAAATGAAAAAAGTGCTTGATAAAATGTTTATACTTCATACAAAAAAAATCGTATACGTCCGATCTGTCTCTTTTTTATACCGTTCCTCTAATTTTGTCCACGAGTGTAAGTTCACAAGTTGGAAATCTACTTTCTTATGTAATTAAATATTGAGTTATGCAACAAAAAAAAAGTATTGCTAACTACTATTGCTATTTAGCTAGCAATCTCATAAAGGAAGATACTGGTAAAGAGAATATATTATGTTTCATGGCAAAATGACATTAACAAAATTGAAATACAATTAGAAATGTTGATATAATTTCAAAATGCTAGTATAGTTTGTATATGTATGTTGTATGCGTCAGGTTGGCGATGGGCGCGGGTGCCAAGGACTCCACGGTGTCCGTCTTCATCTCCGACACGAAGCGGTGACCGGTACGTACGGACTACTACGGACCCACTCGCTAATCCTTGCCTGTCGCCTGTCCACACTTCAACTTCATTATCTCACAACCATACAAATAGAGCCGCACAGTAGCTGTTGCTCTTTGGCCATCTTCTTTTGTTTAGATTCTGCGCGAGGCACCCCTTTACTACAGTTAATGTTAGTACTATTGTGAACAGTACCTCTACCATGAGTTGTCACAGTAAAATCGCCTGACTTTACTACAGTAGTTACGTCAATATTAGTACATACATATTACGAATTTTAGTACCCAACTATCCGCTAGAGGCGCTGTGCAAAGCTTCATACATTTTTTTAACTACAGACGCTAGCGAGTGTAGTGTCTAAAGTACCTATAGTAAAAACTCATGGTAGAACTACAGTTAATATCGTATTTTCAGATTGTTGTTCGGCTGCAAGTCGGAGTAAGTAGTTATCGCGGGCCTCCGGTCACGACTCGGCCGCTCACAACTTACCAGGCAAATGTTTAGCTTTAACTTGTACATTTAGGAAATAATCTGTTCATATAACTTTTAATTGCGGTTCAATTAGCTGAAATAGTATAGGAAAGATTTAGATAGAGCAGAATGTTAGCCGTTAGCTACTGCCTACTGCTGTCCGAAATGCATTTTTTTAAACCTACCGGGCTAACTTAAAACCTCCAAGTGGAAATCGGTGAACTTAACTTTCAGGGTAGGCACTTAAGGCCGACAGATCACGATAATCTTAGGTATTTAGATAACTCTGCGTCAACAAAATGTACAAATCGTGTATCTAGTTCGGTTTGGAGTAAGTATACGTCGCTAGTGGGACGCTACGTGAGCAGCAGTGCTGTGCTGCAGGCGGTGCTGCAGTGCAGTGCTGCAGGCGGTGCTGCAGTGCAGTGCTGCAGGCGGTGCTGTAGTGCAGTGCTGCAGGCGGTGCTGCAGGCGGCGCGCGGCGCGATACGGACGTGTTGGTGCTATCACGTTAGGTATACATACTCACGTACTATTGTATAGAAACTCTATACAAATCTGTTACTTGTTTAAAAGTAACACGCTGTCCTGTGAACGAGCGCGTCATTAGACTAGAGCACAAGATAGGACGCAGCAGATCCGCCGGCAGCTGGCTCGAGCAAGTCGTGCGTGTTGCTTTACTTTTGCCTAAATCCTAAATAAGACTACCGCATTGTACTTACCTTTTGTTTTCATATAAGTATTTAAGTAATGCATATTGCTTTATTTTAAAATACAATTATTCGTCTTTATAAATCCGAAGTTAGTAAATTATTGAAGACGTAATAACGTAGCTTTATTTTACCTACTAGTTTATTTGTATAATTTACTTACATAAATTACCTATATCGTCATGATCGTAGAACAAAGACGGATGTGATTTTAACCATTTTTTTATTTAAGTAATTAATTAACCTATTATTTATTTTGTATGCAACTTAAATTTGTATTAAATTGCAAAGGCCATTATACATATAGCAACTTGTCTAAATTTCACGTTGATAGGCGTAACCGTTTTATAGTTATGACATAAAATGTAAACCTGCAATATTGCACATCCGTCTTTGTTTTACGATTACGACGATATATAATGATGGATTTATAATTTAACGTTAGTGCTGCTATTTCTGATAAAAATATTAAAATTAAGAGCCAAATAAATTTCACAAAGTAGTTGTTTATGATTGTAGGTACATATGTAAATAAGGTAGTCACACACGCCCGACACGGTTCAATTTGAGTAGGATACGTCAGCTGTACCTACAATGTAACACCTCTCGAGATGAACGTCTGCATGGCGCCGATATAACACTATTCATGGACTGATTATATACAAAATAACCCAAATATCTTATCAGTTTCCTTGTAGTAGGTACCATCGAATACTGGCAACATAAGTTGATTGTCTAGTCTAGCTAGATACTATTGTGCAGGGAAAAAAATCCGGGTTAAGAAACGAGTAATGTCAATAGTTTGCACCAATTCCACTCTAAACTTCAGACAGACAATCAACAATAAAAAGTATGTCTCATTGATATGTAAATAATAATACCTTTGTAATTTCCGTTATTACCTATGTTCAATATTTTTTTTTTTTAAATGTGGGGACCGCTAACGTCATTTCATTTCTTAAAATGGACCCCGAGCGAAACTAATTGGTGACCCCTGCTATAGTGTATTATAATAACATGTGGTATGGTATACTAGAAATAGGTACTACACAAAGCCTTACTGAATTAACTATTTTGCTTTCCTGGCTTAAAAAAAAGCCACAAATTGTTGAATATTATACTTACTACTATGAAATCTGCCTTTGCAACTCAAACTTCTAAACTCAAATTCGACGAAGTCCTTAATGGAAAACACTAGAAATAATATGTTATACCAAAATAATGACCTATCTAGAGGAAGGATAGCTTTGTAAATTGTTTCTTAAAATAAGCCATTTTATAGTCCAAGTAATATAAAATGTTACTGCCAATTGTATTTGTCAGACTGATCCAGTTTGTTTAGTTTAGCATTGTTTGCACTGCAGTATTTACCTTCCCACGCCAGTGGCAGTGCAGTGCAGTGGCACAACGCAACAAGTGTTCAAAGAGGTGCTACATACAATACCTACAAGTCATTACAATTACTCTAATTTATACTTTTGTTTTATACTATTTACAGTTTAGAAAAAAATGAATGGAAAGTGTAGTTAAATAATTGTTAAAACAAATCGTATCTGCTTGAGAATGTAGTTTTTATTTGTTGTGATTAGTTAGTTACAGAAGGTTCCTACAACTTAAAACTATAAACCAAGATGCCATTTTAGTTTGCTTAGGTTTTTTGTTTGTATCCATTTAATATGTTAAGACAACATTTGTGTTCCACATAATTTAAGACGAATAAGTAAATAAAAATGCATGGAGCAGTTCTTAGGAATCTGTGAAAATATACAAAAACCGGTAGCTATATGTAGAGGTGAAACCAGCATTTATTATAAATATGTATTTGGAAGTGGTGTCAGCACAGCGTTAGTGATATTATTTGAACAAATACAGAAATTAATTGATGCCAGTTTTTTAAGAGTTTTTTAGATAAATAAAAATAATTAGTTAATACAGATACAATTCAAGGTATCTACTATAGTATGCATGATCTATGCATACTATACAAACATACACCTTGCTTTGTGCTATGCAACTGGTATCTTTTATGAACTCTCTTAGTCATAACACCATCAAAGAATATTGATTTTGTTACTAAAATTGTACCTAAAGAACAAATTGCAATGAATTAATTTGTAATTATTGCATTTCTCAATAAATGTATAATTATTAACTATTACATGATGTAATTTTATTATACATTTACCATTGTAATATTGTTGTTGTTAAATAAAAATCATGTTCAAAAATATCTGTTGGTTTTTAATGAGATACAAAGCTCTTAGTTGCCATTCGGCTAACTACTACATCGAGGAGAGTGTCCCGGCACTGGCAGTTGTTCAGCCGGTATGCTTGCTGCACATCGTGCTCTCGCGTGAACTGGCCGAGCTCGCTCATGGGACACAGCTCGCCCTCTATTTCAGAAAGGATAACTCTATTTACAACATTCACTGGAGTTTCTAGAAAACACACTAATAGTTCCTCATCTTTCTCAATTCCGAACTTGTTCAAGCTGTGTGTTATATTTTTTGAAAGTGATAGATTAAATAAGATTTCTGAGTAAATAGTCCTCGTCACCATGGAGTCGTGTTTCTGTGCGAGCACGGCGCGGTTGGCGGCCACGGCCACTTGGAAGGGGTCCAAGATAAGACTTGCTTTTATAACGGCACAACTCCAGGTGCCTTTGATGATATTATTTCTTATTACTTCAACATTCTTGACTTTTTTAAATAAATATATAACAAGGCTAGTGCCTGTTTCAGGATCCAGATCGCAGCTGTAGAACTCTGAAGTCATTGTAAAAAACCATAAGTAAAAAAGCTCGATTTTTATACAAAAAATGTGTACTTTGGTAATTACTAATACGAAATAGAGCTTTCAATCTACTCTACCTACTACATATTACATATCTTCAAAAAATATTTTTTTAATCTAAGATGCTAGATAACACATGCTCTTTTTTTTAATATGGGCTGTCAAAACGAAACGTAATTGTCAAAGTGTCAACTGTCAAATGTTCATTTTGAAAACAATTTTTTTGTCAATCGTACCTTTCCTTTGGGTTGACTGAAAGACTTTCAAGTTTTTCAGAGACAAAAACACCCCTCCGCCTACTCGCTTAAATTTGAACGATTTTACGCCGTTCACTCTCAAAGAACTTAAAATACATAGATTGTAGGGTTAATAATAATAATAATATATATAATATATATAATATATATAATATATAATATATATATAATACTGTGCAATAAAGAATTAAATAAATTAATAAGTAAAGTAAACGCCCGAGAAAGCGTTGGTGCGACGACCTGAGGGCTTTTAAAGAGGAGGGCTTTTTTGAGGGAGTTTTAAAATACAAGTCAAAGTCAAAGTCAAAGTCAAAAATTACTTTATTCAGTAAAATCACAAGGATCATTTAGAATCGTCTTACATACTAGGTGATTCTAGGTGCCAGTTCCACGCGACCAGAGCCTAGAAGCAAGCTCGGACTAAGCCCTCTGGACCCCTTCGACCGGGAATGGGCATAGTTAGCCAGGGATAGAGAGAGGGGGGCGACCTGTGTCCAGCAGTGGGACAGCGTAGGTTGATAAAAAAGACATTTGAATATACATGCGTGAGACTAGCATTTATCTCACCAGTATTTACCTAATGGGGCGTCTAAACGGGCAATATTTTACGGCAATTTGTGGCTGCAATTATTGGCAAACATTGCCCAGCCATCAATAAAACATTTTAGTACATTTTATGGCTGAGCAGTCAATTGCAGGCAACATGTTGCAATATGTTGTATTTTGTCGTGGATACACATAAAAAACATTTTGACATATCAAAAAATATGTGGCTATAATGCCGGGCCATCCTTAAAATATTGCATAATGTGGCTGGTATTGGTAGCAATGTTGCCGGCCACAGTATTGCAGCCACAAATTGCCGTAAAATATAGCCCGTTTAGACGCCCCAATAGAAGACCTTCTCTGAACGTTTAAAATATTTTAAAATAATGCCACTTAGAAACCGTCAAACAATCATTGACCTGTCTATCTATTTATTTATTTATTATCAGCGAAAGCCACGGATCCAGTAATTAATTAAATCAAATATCTCTCTCAGTCCATACAAATACCGATAACAGTAAAATTTATAGAGTCTGTCAAGCGAAAGATGGCCCTGATAAATCGCGGCAAATTCAAAAACTATTAGTATGGCAATACATTAAATAATAGGATAACTTGGAATTACATAATTTGATACTTTGATATTATTCTAAATAAATATACTTACATAATTTTTGATGATGATTATGAATAAGTAGATGATATACTATTGCCATACTAATAGTTTTTGAATTTGCCGCGATTTATCAGGGCCATCTTTCGCTTGACAGACTCTAACACCCCATTTTCACGAACGAATCTTGGTCTCAATTCTCTTTCCAGGCTCGCACATCTTGTATATTTGCCATTAGTATCATGATTGCTGTATATTTCAGGTTGAGGACACTGACAGTGACTTTTGAGTTTCTGTTGCTAACGCCAAGTTAGGTTAGGGTTATTTATTTTGTTAGCTAGGCAAGGCAGTGTACTGTACTGTATGTTATCTTATCACTACATTAAATTTATGAATAAAATTAGTAGTAAGTATCTGTTAAAATCTGTTTATTCACTACATTAGAAGTATAGTTATGTGCGTTTAGTCAGTACACATTTCGCTAGGATAATTGTGTCTTTCTTAAAAAACGATAAGACAACTGAACTCGGGCTAAAGTGTAAAAATCGATGCATTATCAGTTTCACTTTTTATTTATTTTCAGATAGCTAGAGATAGCGGTCCGACTCCTTCATTTACGTAAGCCCCAACTCGACAAGAAAGATGGTCCCAAAAGTAATGAACCTCAATCAACTAAAAACGTTTCGATCAATAGTTGCGAATACTCGTTTTCTGTCGACACAAACGCAGCACCAAGCGGAGAATGTCGGTCCTGTTGTGTTCCAAAGGCTAACAGGCGCAGATCGCGGCATCGCTGTGTACGGTCTGAACAGCCCCAAGGAGCGGAACGCTCTGGGCCACGAGCTGCTCGCCGCCATGAGGGAACTCAACCAGATCATCCGAGAGGACACCAAGCTGTCGGTCGTCATCCTGCACAGTCTCGTGCCGGGGATCTTTTGTGCTGGTGAGTGAGAGCTTTTAGGCTGTGCTCTTGATTTACTGAATAAAATATACATTTTGATTTCATTAATTAGCATGTTTCCTTGCTTATAGGGGCAAATCTGAAGGAACGTTTCCAAATGACGGATGAAGAAGTATGTGAATTTGTCCGTGGCCTACGAGGAACGTTCATAGAAATAGAAGATCTTCCAATGCCAACAATAGCTGCTGTAGATGGTGTGGCCGTTGGTGGAGGCCTGGAGCTGGCGCTGGCGTGTGACATCAGGGTCGCTGCGGAGACAGCCAAGCTGGGTCTGGTGGAAACTGGCCGAGGACTCATTCCTGGAGCTGGCGGTACTCAGAGACTGCCTAGAGCTGTCAATCTTAATATTGCCAAGGAACTTATTTTTACATCCAGGATTGTGAGTGGCAAAGAAGCTCGAGAATTAGGTAAAGAGATGGTTACATTTACTTCATCATTGTTCAAAGCAAATAGATTACAACACACGCACGTATATGCTGCCGTGTACCGGTGACCTTGTAACTATTTTTTTATGTATTGTATTGTATTGTAATATGTATTGTAATATTTTTATGTATTGTAATATTTTTATGTATTGTAATATTTTCTAAAAGCATATAATTTATAAATTTCAGGTATTGTGAACCATGCTGTTCCCCAGAACAGTACTAAAAATGCAGCATATGAGAAGGCACTGGATCTAGCGCGGGAAATAATACCGAATGCTCCAATAGCTCTCCGCTGTGCCAAACAGGCCGTGAACCAGGGCATCCAAGTCAGCATACAGGAGGGCTATGAAGTTGAACAAAAGTTTTATGAAGTTAATGTTCCTACGAAGGATCGGCAGGAAGGAATGATTTCCTTCATTGAGAAAAGGAAACCTATTTATGAGGGACATTAGAATCATGCTCAATATTGTTTATACGGGAAGATGTTTTGTACTAACTTACAGTCTCTAAGACAATCATTTAGGTAGGTAAATAACAATATAATTAAGAACATTTGTATTCCATTAGTGAATTATGAAGTAGCCGTGATACAATATGGATATTCTAGTGACAAATCACAAATATTTTGTAATACTTTTATTATTAATTATACATAATGTTGGTTATTTTTAAAACAATCTGGTTTTTATTTCTATGATATGAAAAATAGCACTACAGTAGTCTTACCTACTTGATGGTAGGTAAGACTACTGTAGTGCAAACAGTACAAAGCTGTGCAAACAATACTAAATGCTCTCAGTATACAGATACACATTGTGGCGCCACCACCGCTGCGCAGCGGTGGTGGTACACAAACACCCCTGGAAGTGGAAGGTCAAGCTGATAACTTCTTTATCTCTAAACAATACAAAAATAACACTTAATAATATTGTAACCATCTGTTATATAACAATTACTTACATTATGTACATTAAAGTAAAACGATGATTATAGATTTAAGAACTTCTTTATCTGTTCTTTAGTATCTTGTGGAGAGGTCACTTTGTGGCCGATAACTCTAGAGTCATTGTAGATCTCATGGTCGTTGCCACCGCGCTCAGTCTTATCTCCAAAGAAATGGATCTCTTCATAGTTTTGCTTTGCTATGTGGTTCAGGCAAAATGTTTTATCCCACCCTTCGGGAAACACATCCACACTGATTTGTCCACCGAGTGCAAACTTTAAACCACTCTCCTTGAACTCGGCTTGAAGTGCATCTACAAATTGTTGTCTAATTTTATGTTCAGAGTCATACTTTGAGAATTGGTCCCTCTCAGCTTGACTGCACGACCGACCAACGGGGCAGATGTTAATCATACTTGAACGGAATTCAATAAAGTTACCTCTCTTAGCCGGTAGCTCAAACTTAGACATATAACATAAAGCAAAATTTATTACTTTTTGCAACTTTTTTTCACCAAAATGACTAACGATACTTTCGGAGCTAATAAGCTTTCCTCCTTTATACTGAACTACTCCATTTTCACAGAAAACGTAGTCAAATCTTGAAGAAACTTCTTCACCGCCCATTTGTTCCGCAATTTTAACATAATCAGAGCCACTTACTAATCCCACAGAGACTTGCGATTTCACGTCGTTCAGAAGGAAGTTCTTCAGTTCTTCCGTGATAACCTGACGCGGTTTGGTTAGAGTTCCGTCGACATCGAAGAGGTACAATACGTTTTTAAGATTCGTCATTTCGGAAATGTAACGATATTATTTTGGAGCCAACTGAGAGGTCCGTCCACGGTTCGCCTGTAAGTAGCGCACTGGCCTCTGGCCTGGCCCGCGCTGCGACACTGCCACAAGTGCCACTGCCACACTGACCGGACCACTTCACTGGGCTAGGACACGTCGACGTCGTCGCGCGCAGTCTCAGGCCCCGTCACAGCACAGTGTTAACAACAGTAACAAACAATACCAACTAGTCAAGCCAACTTATTAAAGTACCAGTGTCAACAAGATAATGACGAGCGCGCAGGGTTTTGTTTACGTGTTACTTTTGAAGTGTTTTTTGACAGCTGAACGTGTGCTTTCGGATAGATCATCGAAGAATGTCCTGTTACTGCTTGGTATGTTACAAAAATGAATGATAAAAGCCGGCCAAGTGTGAGTCGGACCCGCGCACTTAAGGGTTCAGTACCAAGAAATCTCATCTGTCGCCCCAATTAGATATTAATATTGAGTGAACACTGAGTGATAGGCATATAGCGCAATCTCAATAATAGAGTCCCGTTTTACTTTTTGGGTACGGAACCCTAAAAGTCGAAAGTGAAAGTGAAAGTGAAAGTTTATTTATTTGCAATATTACAAGTAATATAAGATGTTACAAATATAGCATTGACCATTGTAATGTTACCCTGTTAGGGTGTGCAAAAAGTTGAAATACAATTACTTACATTATAACAATAATATAGATAGAAATAAACAAAAAAAAAAAAAATTTAAAAATTAAAAACGTTGTATAAAAAATAAGAAAGAATATAAAATAAAAGAACAGAATCATTAAAATTAAACATGTGATTAAAATAGATAATTAAATTATGTCAATATGTTAAATTATGTCAATAGGTTATCACACATAAATTGATTGATGCTATAATAACATTTATTAAGTAAAATAGTTCTCAGCTTTCTCCGAAACAACGACGTTGGAAGTTCTCTCCGATAAAATTAAATAAAATAAAATCGATAAAATTAAAATCGATCATAAATGTTTCAGACATGACTTTCTTTGCACTACATTGAACTCAAGTGACCTATAGCTCTAATAATTGTAAAATGTATGACGGTTGAAATATACTTAAAAAACATTGTTTTGATTTGAGAAGTAGGTACCTACTTAAGTAACCTACATACTGTGCAGATTCATTCATACGTATTAAAGGTCACTTGAGGTCAAAATTAATTCCTCGAAGTTGTGGAGTTTCTCACAAAATACATAATGTTATTTTTTCATAATATATTATTTTGGTAGCGGATGATGGTGGTTTCGAGCTTGGTGTTTACGGGAATAAAATTTGCCAAACGCCAAACATAGATGCCTTGGCACGGCGTGGACTCATCTTCAACAACGCATTTACTTCAGTCAGTAGCTGTTCACCAAGGTTACTCTATCTTATAGAATACACAAAGTCGGTTTAAAATAATTATATTATTTTCGACGACCGATGGGGCGCGGCGGGCGAAGGTCCGCCTGCGTCGCGGAGGTTGCGGGTTCGATTCCCGCCTTGTGATAAATGTTTGTACGATCTGCAAATATTTATTCCGGGTGTTCTAAATATTTTATACTTATGTATACTTAATAAAAAATATCTATCTATGTAATCTAGGTATTGTATTGAGTATGTCAGTCTTCTAGTACATACCCATAACAAAAGCTCTGCTTAGCTTGGGGCTAGATGATGTTGTGTGGATTGTCCAGCGTTATTTATATAAGTAAATTTATTTATTTGCTTAAGTAAATATAGTTTTAGTAAGTAGGTAAGTAGAAAACCTCTCTCTTGAAAACCTCCTCTACTTTTTTCGTTGGTTTGATTGCGCACAAGAATCAATTTTTACAGAGTAGTCTGATTTCGATAATTAATTATTTTTATTTGATGGGATATGTATAAATTTAAATTGATCCAGAAAAACCGACCTTAATTATTACAAAATAGGGGTGTATTTCACCCATAGTTCACTCATAGATGTTAATGCTAAGTTGTGTATTACAGAAACAAAGTCCTCGTGATTAATGAGCTCTAGAACAATTAGTAATGAGTAAATTATAGCAACAAAATAAAAAATAACAAAATTAAAGCAACGAAAAAACTAAAGAGCAATAAATAATAAAACTTGTTTTTTAATCTATTATTATATTAGTACTAGGTAGTATATATTAACATTAGTTCAAGAACTTAGCAATTAGGATAGAATAAAAAAGTTAAGAAATATTTTCTCCACACAGTCGGGCAGCTCTACTGACGGGTACTCCAAGCCACCGTAATGGCATGTATGGTCTACATCAAGGTGTGCACCACTTCAATTCATTTGAAGATACCTCTAGCCTGCCTAATGTGTTGCATGATCAAGGAGTGTACACAGGTTCAGTATTTTCATTTAGTTTGTTACCCGGTTCTAAACACATGACAAATACATGCATGTAGGACGATGTTTTATTTACTAATTCAATGGATAGCATTTGTTTAATCACAAAGAAACTTACGATTATTACACTATTTACAAACCATTGCAAATGATCTATAGATAGCTGAAATATAAATTATTATGAACATGTTCAAGGCATTATTGGCAAGAAACATGTGGGCCCAGCCGATACATATCGCTTCGATTTCGAACAAACCGAGGAGAATAACCACATTAACCAGGTTGGGCGGAACATCACACACATTAAACTGCTTACTCGACAGTTTTTGGATACCGCACGAAAAGTAAACAAGTAAGTTAATTTGCATCGCGTAATGGCTCTATTAGTACCTAGTTCTAGTTCCCTAGTTCTACTTACATTTCGAGAAAACATCGGCTAAAATAGCACTTGGGACGATATCTTCTTTTTCACAATTATTTTCTGATTTCGTCAGGCCTTTTTTCCTGTATGTGGGCTTCCACGATCCACATCGCTGTGGTCACACGGAGCCACAGTTCGGCACGTTCTGCGAACGATTCGGGTCTGGAGAACCCGGCATGGGCTACATACCCGACTGGCACCCCTGGTACTACCAGTGGGATGAGGTTCAGCTACCTTACCATATTCAGGTACCATTATTTGTTTTTTAATTACATTCATTTCATTTTCATTTTCAGCCTGTGGTGTCCCACTGCAGGACAAAGGCCTCCCTTCCTTTTCTCCAGTTTACTCTGTCCTGGGCTATTGTGGTCCAATCTTTTGTATGGGCATCAAATTCGTCCCTCCATCTGCGCCGTGGTCTACCGCGAGGTCGTTTTGCGTTTTTGGGCGTCCAATCTGTTGTGGATTTTGCCCATAACACATCGGACATGCGGCAAACGTGGCCTGCCCAATCCCATTTTAATTTGCCAGCGTGTTGACCAACATCTGCGATTTGTGTTTGGGAGCGCAATATTAAATATTATTATATTTAATTACATTAATTAACTTTTTTTATTATTACAAAGAATAGGTAGTTGTTTTGGCTACAAACTCAACTGATGGAAAGTGATGTTGTAGCCGATGATGGAGCAGGGCGATCTAGAAGACACTTATTTACTCGAGCCTTGAAGAGATCTAGGTTGGAGTGAAAGACAGACGCCGGCAACGAGTTCTACTCCTTAACGGTTCGCATGATAAACGTGCTGCCGTAGTGCTTAGTGCGCGTATGCAAGCCTAGCATGAGTGGTACTCTGCAGTGCGTCTGCTTTGATGGAAGGAAGAAGAGCATGTAGCTCCTGGGCACATTTACCAAAATATAACCTGTAGAAGAAGATCGATAGGCAAGCAATTTTACGACGGTGCAATAAGTGCAACCTCAAGTACTTTCCCATATTTCTCTATGGCTTCGCTCCAGGTGTGTGTAGATAAGAAGATACCCAGTAGACCAATTACGACGAAAACCATAATGGCGGTCACTTAAGAGGTCGTTTTCTTCAATAAAAGAACAAGAACGTTTTTCGGCCCGGGCTGCACATTGGCTAGCTTCCAAGACTTACAAACTACATCAGTTTTAAGGGATTGGCGGCAATGTTAACACCTCGACCTGATATAAAATAATTATATGTAAATTGGTTTGCTCATACAGGATACTGAACCAGCTAGGAGAGATATTGCAGCTCAATACACAACGATGTCAAGACTTGACCAAGGTAAAGTCTATAAAATCCAAATCCTTAAAGTCTTAACTGACCAATTTTAACAAATAGAGTATTTTCAGGAGTAGCTCTAGTTCTGAAAGAACTTGAAACAGCTGGACACCTAAACGACACGTTGGTAATCTATACGTCAGATAACGGTATACCGTTTCCATCAGGCCGAACTAACTTCTATGATTCTGGGCTGAGAGAACCCCTCATTATTGTGTCGCCTGAACCTGTTGCTAGAAAAAATCAGGCGTCTGGCGCTATGGTTAGTTTGCTAGATATTATGCCGACTGTGCTTGACTGGTTTGGAATTGAACGGAAAGAGATCGAATCCAACGATATTGAGATATGGCCGGATAAGCCAAAGAGTTTGTTGCCCATTTTGGAAAATGGTAAGTTTTAGATGAAAAATATAATACTATGCAATTAGCGAATAATACATAAATTTTAACGTTAAAATCTTAACGTTTCCTATGTTCTTAGAGCCACCAATATCGCTAGAAGATGCAGTGTTTGCGTCTCAAACACATCATGAAGTCACGATGTACTATCCCATGCGAGCTATACGTACACGACAGTACAAGTTGATCCATAATCTAAATTATGGCATGCCTTTTCCTATAGATCAAGATCTCTACGTGTCTCCTACTTTTCAGGTATGTCACCCATTTTTCATTAAATGAATAAAATGAATTAAAATTTAAGACCCGTCACATGCGCAATAAAACAATAAAAACTAGCTGATGCCCGCAATCTCTATGAATAAACTACATTAATGTAAAGTTTCATCAAAATCCATTCAGTAGTTTACTTTCGCGTTTTAAACTTATCTACGATTAAATTAATCTTTTTTTTTCACATTATTATAAATTACAAATATCCGCACTAAGTATGGCTTATTTCAGGATATTCTTAACCGTACACTTAGGAAGCAACCTCTGCCGTGGTACAAGACGTTGCGCGACTACTACTACAGACCGCAATGGGAGTTGTATGACGTGCGCGATGACCCTCAAGAAACGCGAAACCTACACGGTCAGTTGTACATAATGTAACGGTTCACGCACGGTAGAGGCTAAGATGATTGTGAAAAGCTTTTGGAAAGCAAAGGTACCTACTATGAACTGAGCTGTGACGCCTGCCATAGTTATTAATAAGGGCAGATCAAATGCCACGTAAATCAATTTAGTGCTATAGATATTATATTTTGTTAAATAATAATGTTTTGGTTTAGGTAAGCCATCTTTAGGTCTGATGGAACGGACGCTGATGGAGCGGTTGCAAGCGTGGCAACGAGCCACTCGAGACCCGTGGCAGTGCGCGCCCAACGCCGTGCTGGAACCAGCTGGCAATGGCGACGCGACCGTCTGTCGCAATCTAGGCTACTAACTAAACTGACATGCTCGTGTCACGTTCACGTAAGTACTCAATTCGTTTATTGCTTATGATAAAGAAGAATGGGTATTTAGGGCTACGACGAAAAGAAAAAGCCCTCAGGATCGCTACTTTTGAAGGGGCTTTTATTACAGTTTTTGAAAAAATCCGTCCCATTGAAATAGGTATATTTTGAAAAAAACAGTTTTCGTCGGTCCCTCTAAAGGTGCGTACGGATAGCGCGTACCCTGGGAACGCGTAGTTGGAAAACACTGTCCACGCGTACATTGGATACGCGTACGGCCTCCCGTACGGACCGCCGCGAACCTGTTCTCGAGGTAATCCATCCAGAGCGCTCCGCGAGCCCCAGTCCTTCAAAGAACTATTCATTTTGCCGTCCAAATACAGCGTACCCGGTCGCGTGCGTCCTCTTTGACGCGCGACTAAAAACCGACAAACGGCGGCGGCTCGCGCTGCGAGCTAGCTCGCGCGGTACGTGTACCCCCGAGTGTACGCGTAGCTGCCCGTACGGACATGGCGTTCCGGACACGCGCTGACTACGCGTACCAGGGTACGCGCTATCCGTACGCACCTTCAGCGTGATCGGGTTCACCCACGTCGTTCCATTGGCTCGCTACCAAGCCATTTGTCTTGTTGGAACGCTTGTGTGTGCCTAGCTTTAGGGTTTGTTTATAAAATTGTGTATATTAAATTGACAAATTTATAGATTATGTCATCAAAATAGTAGTATTTTTTTTAATAATAAAAGTATTTCAAGGCATAGGTACTGAAAAAAATATTTATTGATGGAATTATTGACCTTAAGTGAACTTTAACTTGGAGAAATCTTGACTTGGACCGCATACCAGTATGCCTCACTATATTCTTGCAAATAATATATTAGCCCGGTCAAATTAGACCAAAAAATAAGAGTAAAGTTACATAAATTCCCACCAAGCTGAAAATCGGTAAGATTGTTTGAAATATCATTAAAAACTAAATTTGAAAGTTCCCCATCTTTCCCCTGTAAGGAAAAATTTTTATTCAAGGTCAAAGGTCAAAAATGAGTTTCGCAATTTTCAGGTAATCGGTAAGTTTTATCATAAAAATACCTTACAAAAATTGTAGATCATAAAATTATCTACAAGAACTTATTGATACTTTTTTTTACGAGCCACTGTTTTTGAGATAAAACGATTCAAAAAGTTGTAGTACGTTTCCTCGCCACCTATAAGGTAGTGTACTTAGCGTGTTTTTTTAACGTGGTTTCCCCAGTAGGTCTATAATATTCCACGGGTCAGTTTTTATCCTGTTTAATTTGAAACTATTGAAAATTAATGGATATTAGCAGAGATTGAAAAGCAAAAAGCAATTTAAGTTAAAAAAATGTAGTGAAATTTAATCGTCCGAGTCGTAACTTTCAAAATCTTTTTCTTGTTCTTATTCGTCTTTTTCTTCTTTATCTTCATCCTGAGTGCATGTAAACTGCATTAATAGCGATGTATCGCATGTTGCCTTGTAACTATAGAGAGAGATGTATATACCTATACGTGGCGTACTCAAGCATATTATGACGATTACAACTTTTAGAATCGTTATATCTCAAAAACGGTGGCTTGTAGAGACAAAAGTATTAGTAATTATTTTGTAGATAGTATTATGATCTACAATTTTGTCTTAGGTATTTTCATAGGTATTTTCATGATAAAACTTACCGCTTTGCTGAAAATTGCGAAAAATTCTTTTTTTTTATTTTTGAACTTGAATAAAAAAAAATCCTTACAGGGGAATGATGGGGAACTTTCAAAGGACATGTTAGGTTTTTCTATGAAGGCTGGGCTTTTATTCGGAACGTCTATGAACAGACATGAAATTATACTTTTATGAAAGTACATAAAATATTGAGAATTTACATATTTTTTTTATTTTTTTTTGAATCACCAATCTATAGTTATAACATTTACAAAAAATATTGTTTAAAAAAATAAAATTGCAACCCACAGTTATTATTTACTTTGGCAACACTATTCTCTTGGATGTCATTATTGTGAAGGGTGCCGTGATTACACAACCATGGAAAACACAGCCACGGAATGCACAGCCCGGAATTGGTGACCATTTTGGAATCCAATTTTGGCATCCAATTCTATAGTTGTGCATTTCGTGGCTGTGTTTTCTATGGTTGTACATTCCCGATACGTGTTGGGAATTTGATGCCAAATGACGTCATAGCATATGTTTCGTTTGCACTTACTCTTGTAATGCTTTGGCTACATTAGCGGGCGAATATTCGTATCGTGTTGGCGCGACAAAAACATCGTGTTCGGGTATAGGCGATGTTCTTGTCTACATTAGACGGGCGAAGATTCGTGTCGAGTTGACGCGATTTATCGCGCCGAATTAGGGTGACCAGATGTCAGGAATTTTCCTGACATTTCAGGAATTTTAGCAACAAATAAATGAAACAATATTTTTTTTTCACACTATAAACTATTATTTTTAGTCACAATAACAAAAAGGAAATTGTCATTAATCGTAATTAACTTTTACATAGGTATAATATTAAACGTACTGGATTCAAAAAATAATTTTTGACGTGACAACGTCTTATTATTCGATAGAGCCGGCTGCACGCACGAAAAACATGACTCATGAGGCGTTCTGAGGCGTTCCATGAAGAGCGACAAAGAAGCACAATCGGCATTTGCGTTCGTTGTCACGTTCAACTATCGTCAGTAAACCGACTTTACAGACAAACATTTTTTTATTTTGAAATAACATTTGAATTATTGTGGAAAAATAGAATAAAATTAGTATTGTTATTAGTAGTATTGTATAATTACGAATCAATTCTAACGCGCGGTACTATTCGCGCGGTACTACGAACCGCGCGGTACTAGATTAATATAAACGGTAGGTAATTATCGTCTACATTACCGCGCGGTATCGCGCGTCAACGCGCGGCGCGCTCGCATACAAATATCGTCATGTGAATGCTCAAACGCGCGGCGACGCGCGGCTACGCGGGGTCTTCTGAACTTAGCCTAATAGTGTTAAAAATTAAATGCACGTCCGTCTCGCTTCAATATCTGGACGACACTTAGGCTAAGTTCAGATGACCGCGCGGTACAAGATCAATATAAACGGTAATTATTACCTACATTACCGCGCGGTACCGCGCGCCAACGCGCGGCGCGCTCCCATACAAATATCGTCATGTGAATGCTATGCTCCAACCGCGCGGCGACGCGCGGCTACGCGCGGTCATCTGAACTTAGCCTAATAAATTGACGTAGATGTAGCCACCTAAGCGAACATTGGCGCGACAAATTGATTCGCGTCTTCGCCCGAATACTACGCGATGACACGATGTACCCGGCCACATACATCGCGTTAACACGAATATTCGCCGTAGCCCGCTAATGTGGCCCCAGCATAAAAGTAGCTAACTATGCCACTGTCAAAATATTATTTTTAAACTTATTTTGTTTTACGTGTGATGTGTGACAGTAGGTGCGAGGAGCGAAGCGACGAGCGTTAGTTTGATGTAGAAAACCGCGCCAGAACCTACATGTGTTGAACTATTTGCTAGACAACAATTATTGAATTGGATTGTTTTCTTTTCATATTATATTCTGTGCAGTTCATCTTTATCAAAATGGGATAGTAACATATTCATCTGTGGTTTCATCTAAAGGAAGCATAGGCTACGCTTTCTACCAATCGGAGCAATGGTCGCCAATTCCATGGTCGTGTTTTCCAAGGCTGTACATTCCGTGGTTGGACATTCCCATCCCAACACGTGTAATAATTCTTTTATTTCTCTACCTAAAATAAATGTTCACCTATTCTAACTATATAAAGTAACTACGCTGGAGCAACTATTCAGTTTCAATCTGCTCTGTTTACTGGCCCACCATGGAAAACGCATATGACCACCAGTCATTGAATCCTATTGAAATCATTGCCCTTGCTCTTGGTTACGTTCAGTAGTGGATGGATATTGGCTGAAATTATGTTGATGATGATTGAGCCATCAGTAGTCATTCTGCAGTTTACCGACTTAATGATGATAAAATCACAAATTATAGTTCATCCCTATCATGTTATTTATCCATAATCACAAATAACAACTATTCAATCGTAAACAAACGGGAAAATAGTAACTTTGACACTTTTGACAGTGACAAGACCGACAAGTGAAATGACAACTGACAAGTGTGACAACATGACTGACAGTAACTGAGGTAATGTTTTTATGGAGGCAAAGGAATCATTACCATACATCCCAATCCTACATAACAGAAATAATTCGTTGGTTTTATTTGTTTATTGCCACTGTTTTAAAATATGACGGCGCGTGCCTTTCATCATATCAAAGACAATAGAAACAAGGAGTTCGCTAGCTTAGGAGGCTTGTCGATGGATTAATAAAGCACTGGCTGAGTTTGTGTTCTATAGAATTTGAATGCGTGGATCTCTTGCGAATGTCAAGGATGCTGTCAACAGAACAAGGGCTTTTTGTTTGAAGAAGTGCTGGAGAATGGTCATGAAAAAGGAATAGAATCACGGTAGCCTGGTTATGTCGAATTCACCGTGATTCCAAGTTAAATCGCGAGCTATATTAATCAACCTAATTAAGAAAGTGCTTATCATGATTGTGGACAAGAAATAAACCATTTGTAATACCATAATGATGCTGTTTTCTAGAAGACCTACCTATCCCAAAGAGATCCCGTGATAGTAATGCTCGAAGAGCCTTAGAAGTCACATAGATTCCACATAGAACCTTGTATCAGACTGAAGTTGTCAAAAGGCGTCCTGACACCCGCCGACATCAGGCGTGGGATGCAATCCAGTTGCCCACAGCAAAGAGCTTTCAATTCAGATGCACACAGATGTGAGGATCTAATACAGACGAGAGATTTTATGGAAAAATAGCGACGCATATTGAGATGGAACCTGTGTGCTTAGTACGAGTTTTGCACATGAAACTGAACGTATCGTCTTCGCAGTATAAAAGTGAGCGCACTCGTACTTGGGGTACCTACTGAGCGATGCATAGTGGAATGTCGCGTAAGTGATCTTCAGCGAGATGTAATCGATACAATTTGCAACGGAATACCACTGCACAGCTTGATGCAACCTGAACGTGTTTGATTAGACAAGGTACATGTAGTCGTTTCATTTTGTTGTTTTTCTAACGATAAAGTCAGCTGTTTTTCTTATTGAAATAAAAAAAAAAATGCCAAACAATACTTAGTAACGATATCTATGATCTTTCAATTTGGTTTACGGATACTTGACGACTTTTTGGACCATATAACCACCAGTCAGAATGCAAGTGTGGTTTGACTAATGAATGGTAGAACTGCCGGTTCAACGTGAAGAGTGTGTTGGGGTACTAGATGAAGGTACCTAGAGGAGATGTTTGGATAGATGCCAGATACATGGTGGATCAGACACGTAACTTGCTGAGACTTTGGTCGTGGTTTTAATGTTGATGACGTTGTTGATGATTTTCTTCGATGACAAGTATTGACCTATCGAGTTTAAATTAACATTTTCCTGTAATGCAAGCTTGTTCTGTTGCTTGCTTGATGTTTGTGCTCAGAACAACTGAGCTAGAAACTTGTGACTGTGCGAGATATTCATTATTTTCAGATGAAACACGTAGATGTGGGTGAAATGACAAAATAAAGCATTATAGTAAGATGAAGATGAATGACAATTATATTGCGACTATATAGATAGTAGATCAGCAACCACCTGATGACAGCGAGGATCATGGCAATAGCGATCGAGGCAACATGCTGTATCTATCATCGTAGATTGTTGGCATTGAAATCTTGTAAGTAGTTCTTGATTTATTTGGATTTTTATAATAATGTTTCTTATAACTTATTAGAGTATAAGAGTCTTCCTCCGTTACCGGTGATTTTTGAACATTTACTCAGATCTCCGCCTTTTTGCTTTAAGATTAGTAAACGTAAATAACTCTGACATTGGCAAAATCGTGGCAACTCTAGCCTGCAAAAAGCCACTAAGAAAAGAAGAAGAAGAATGATGTTAATTCTCAGAGTAATATTACCTAGAGCTAACCTTAAACGATATAGCATGATTTAACCTATGTTCTGAAGTTTTGAAGAAGTTTCTCATCCATGAAATATTTTCACAATTATGAAAAGTGGTGTTAATTTATATTGTTTTACAAGACACATTCTGCAACAGTTTTGCAACATTGTTGATGGAGTAATAATAACAAAGCTTCAACATCATCATCATCATCAACTTATCAGTCCACTGCTGCACGTAGGTCTCTCTCAAGACATGCATTGAGCCCGATCTTTGGCTCTTTTCATTCAGTGATTGTCAGCTACATTCTGTGGATCATCGCTTCTACACTACGCTTGCCTAAACGTGGTCTCTACTTCAATATCAGCAAACATGGTCGGCTCTCTGCCACTTCAGCTTGTTAATTCTCTGAGCTAAGTCAAACGCCTTGGTTTTTCTGTCAGATAATTATGTTACGGATACTATCTCTCCAAAGAATTCCGAGTACAGCTTTCTTCATAGCGCGCTGAATGATTTTCAACAAAATCAAATCTAATTAACTGAATAAAGTTATTCAGTAAAATCACAAGGATCATTTTAAATTGTTTTATACTAGGTGATGCCAGTTCCACGTGACCAGAGCCTAAAAAGAACGAGCAAGAAACTACGGCCTGGTTCTAACTGTTATTTTTGTATGATCCTTCTTACAAAGAATCACAATTAAATACTGTTCTGAAATAAGTTCCGGTGACGTGTTATTTAATTTAGTACCTAACTTTTAAATGAAACAAAATATGTTAAGTAATGTCAGGGTCATGTTTACTTATGAATAAAAAAAGCTATACTTACATAACTCTTAATCGTATTATCTATTACAATGTACTGCATACTAAGTACATAGGTAAACCATCTGTGGACCAATTCCAATGTCAGTATCCATAAAGCTTCTTATTTGATCTGCTTGATTAAAAGAATATTTTTGGTTCTTGTGTGGGTGTGAGCATTAAGATAACGCATAATAGAGGAAAGTGGAAGAAGAAGACGTGTTGCACTGACTCCACATAATGTGCCTTAAAGGCAGTAGTATATTGTGGTGCCCAGCGGGGTCGTGTTCGGCTCTTATCTTAATTTAAGACCTATGATTGTAACCAACAATACAATGGACAAGTCTATCTATTTATCTATCTAGTCTGAATGTTAATATATGACGTTGATTCTCAACCTGGTTAAGTGAACCCTGGGTAACGAAATAAAGTAACAATATCGAGTAACGAATTCGAGTCACAATTAAGAGTTGCGATTTACAGCTACGATTTAGAGTTGTGATACAAAGTCGTTATGTTAAGTTGTCATGGTAACCCACGATGAAATCAAAGCACAAGAAAGCAATCACATTTTTGAATTAAAACTGAAGGATTTCGCAGCGGCTAGCTCATAATAAAACAAATTGGTCTTGTTTCTTACTGTGGACATTGTATTGAAATATATGGAACACATTTCACAAAATTACTAAGGATTACTTAGATTTAACATAATTACATTTTAAACATTTATACTGTTGAACATTACATAATGAAAAAAATAATGAACGTCCGGCACAGACTTAATATCTAACTGAACGTTGCCGGGAGTTGATATAAAGTTGCTCAATGTGGTTGTGTAAGGGCCATGTCACACGCTATAAGGACCTCACTGAGAAGTTCTACTACTTTCTCACCGAGTATTTTTATGACGGAAGTTTAAATAATAATTAATTGACCAACCGACACTATCGAAGTTTCCAAAGCAGAATTATTATAATTAATTATTTGAATGCTTCAAAGTTTGTTCGTTCTCCAATTATAATTATTGCAAAATCCAAACTTGGGTACATTATGTACTTCAAGATAAGGTTTGTTTTAGACATAAGACATAACTGTGTACATAATGACGACAATAAAGATACTGAATACTGATGTTAAGCTTTGATGTCAATTTGCGGTGCAGAGAGATGTTTGGTTCAGTCGAACAGAATACTGTGTTGAACTTTTGTTTACAGAAGCTGCACATTGTGACATGTGAGTTGTTGAAATTCACATGAGAACGAGCGAGTTGTTGAAAGTCACACGAGGACCTGCGAGTCTTCAGCTGCCACACGGAGACATCAAGCTGGGACGTGTGACATTGACAGAATACAGTGTCTTGAAAGGATAATCTTAAATTAGTTATTAGTACTATCGCGTATCGCGGCTTTATTAATGAATTTGTAAGTTGAGTAAGGAAGCTCGTTGAAATAACTTGGAATCGAAGTGTTGGACGCTTGGTGTAGTCGATGCAACGTTGGCTTAGTAGAGTTGATGACCTGAATAGAACGTGGTATGAAGAGTTAGAAAATATTCAACTTGCAATGAACAGTACCTCAAGGACATGATGGCTTATACTATATTACGACTATTTTTTTTTGAATATTGATGAAACCGTGACGGCGATGTATGGAGAAGAAGAAGAAGGAGAAGAAGAAGAAGAAGGAGAAGAAGAAGAAGAAGAAGAAGAAGAAGAATGTCCACTGAAGTGACATGTTGCGAATAATACGTTATCTTCAACGATAATTGATAATGAGTCATTGTTTGGATACTCTCTCCGCATATCCTTGTACTGCCTCAACAGGTCCAGAGACTCTCAGTACATATCCCGATTCGGAAATATGGGATTTACAAAATGAAGTATACCAATGAAGGTAATTTGTTATAAGTACCTGTGTGTTCCACCTGCACAAGGCTGGACCTCATCAACGCCACAAATGAGGTTTTGAAGTTGTTGTTGTTGTACCCATTGACATGTGAGAAGAAGAAGTACTGTTCCATGCTAAAGGGGATGGTGGATAGAATGCACATGCTTGAGCAGATATGTTTGCCGTTGATCCTGCCAACACATGCCATCTGCTCTATGCTGCAAGGTATGGTGGAAAGGATGCACGTGTTCGGGCAGATGTGTTTGCCGTCGATCCTGCCAACCCGTGCCATCCGCTCTATGCTGAAAGGCATAGTGGAAGGGATGCACGTGTTTGGGCAGATGAGTTTGTCGTTGATCCTGCTGACGCGTGCCGTCTGCTTTATGCTGCAAGGTATAGTGGAAAGGACGCACGTGCTCGAGCAGATGTGTTTGTTGTCGATCCTGGCGACCTGCTCGGACCAGATGAATATGCAGCGGTTGTTCAAAAAGTTAATTGAAATAGAACAGTTACATGGATTACTTGAAGGATGGACGAGCGGTTATTTCAGTGATTATGATCTTTCGGAGACAAATAATAAAAGCCCGAGGACGGTCTTAAATGTCAGTCCGGCCGTGACGGCGCGTGCCTTTCATCATATCAAAGACAATAGAAACAAGGAGTTCGCTAGCTTAGGAGGCTTGTCGATGGATTAATAAAGCACTGGCTGAGTTTGTGTTCTATAGAATTTGAATGCGTGGATCTCTTGCGAATGTCAAGGATGCTGTCAACAGAACAAGGGCTTTTTGTTTGAAGAAGTGCTGGAGAATGGTCATGAAAAAGGAATAGAATCACGGTAGCCTGGTTATGTCGAATTCACCGTGATTCCAAGTTAAATCGCGAGCTATATTAATCAACCTAATTAAGAAAGTGCTTATCATGATTGTGGACAAGAAATAAACCATTTGTAATACCATAATGATGCTGTTTTCTAGAAGACCTACCTATCCCAAAGAGATCCCGTGATAGTAATGCTCGAAGAGCCTTAGAAGTCACATAGATTCCACATAGAACCTTGTATCAGACTGAAGTTGTCAAAAGGCGTCCTGACACCCGCCGACAAATATTTTATTAACATTAAGGTTCATAATATTCTTTATAAAACCATATTTAAGGTGATACCTCTCGCTCTGGCGGGAAATTCAAATTTTTTATGGTTTTTTTTTTATTGTGGTTGAACTGTTATATCTTTTACTAGTTTAAGCTACTTTGCGAACATAAACAATAATTTTCTGTGTAACCTTGTATCAATTTTTAAGATTGGTTCTTTGTATTTGCTGGGAAAGTGCAGAAACTGTTTTGCACAGTTTCTGCACTTTCCTTACTTTTCTTAAGAACCAATCTTAAAAATTGATACAAGGTTACACAGAAAATTATTGTTTATGTTCGCAAAGTAGCTTAAACTAGTAAAAGATATAACAGTTCAACCACAATAAAAAAAAAACCATAAAAAATTTGAATTTCCCGCCAGAGCGAGAGGTATCACCTTAACCATTGTTTTTTTGTGTAGAAATAATATAACGATGAAAAAATAATCGGATTTAATATTTAATTATTAATTAAATGGCGTTTCTAATATTATTTTTGTTTTTGTAAGGCTATAGTGGATAATATTCTCTATCAGAAAAACCGCATATGATAGTTGTTCAGAAACAAAATTATTTTAAGCCCATTTTATAACATGTCCTTTTGTTTTTAATTATATTATAAACAATCATATCGATTTTCAGCTTGGTGGGAATTTATGTAACTTCGAATGTCTAAATTGACCGGACTATATTTTATTGACATAGATTTAGAGAGTGGTACTATGAATGTCAGAATGATATATTTAATTTAAACCTTAAATCAAAAGTCAGCCGACTTGACGATTGATTATAAATATATTTCAAATGCACACTTGACACTGACAGAATTGCTTGTATTGACGGGCAGAAGCCATTTGAAAAAGAAGTAAACAATTATTTTGTAATGGAATAAAATAATAGACCTGTATTATTTACTGAATAATTACATAGCTTTTGTTTATCTCTTCATAGCGTTTGTTACAATTGAAAGTGAGCATGACTTTCGTATGTTCGTCAATAGTTTATAACCTTATTTTATAATTGCAGGTAAACAATGGCTACAAATTACGTGAAATATACTCAGCTTATCAAAAATTCTACGAATTATGCTCGGCGAATGAATCGGCTTTCCAACAGAATCTTCGGGGAAGTTGCCATAACTACTAACGAAAAATCTATGAAGGTTGTCAAAATGTTCTCAGAAAGGCCTTTGCACACCAACGAGAACATAATCCATTACTATCCGCGGCATGTTGAAGCAGGCGCCCTCATGCTGAAGCTGCGGGAGTACGGTCTGTTCCGCGACGAGCATCAGGACTTCAAGGACGAAATGAAGAGGTTACGGGAGCTTAGAGGCAAACACAAGGTTTGGAAACGCAAGTTGGAAGACAAGAAGGAATAAGAGATGAGGTTTAAGGTTATGGTTTACTGAAGATATCTAATTAGAATAAATTATTTTAAACAAAATCTCTGTTGTTAACATATTTAATCAAAGTCAGTTTAAGTTAACTATAACATAATTATACTAACACCATTAAATTCCTAATGGGCTATCATCTCCTATCTCACTTTTTTCACTTGCCTCATACTCGATGCTCTTATATGGAATGTGGTCCTTGGGCCCCGTGAAAAATATCACAAACAGGAAAAACATCATGAATGACACCGATGGCAGAACTATGGCTGTGAAGAACATTCTTAATGGAGTTGAAAACAGGCTTGACTTATGCGCATAGGAGACCCTTCGTGGGCCCATAGGATATTGAGCGTATACATCTTCCATCCACGGTGCGAATCTGATTAAAAAATCAAAATATGTCAAAATATATGACTCTGTAACATTAAATATAAGTAATTCGAGTTCAAAACAACATTTGGCATTTAGGAATTCATGGGTCAAGATGTAAATGAATTAATGTTGTGCTTCGTGTTAATTAAGAGGCTATCTGACAATAAGAGGTAAGTAGGGCACTAACTCGCCGAGCAGTCGATGGACCGTGGTGGTGTTAGCTAGGGGGTCCAGCGCCCGGTAGGAGCGGTCCACGGCCACCAGCGCCAGGTCGGCGCGCGGAGAGCCGCCGCGCCGGTACTCGGGGTGCGCGAACTTCACGCGCAGCTTGCGCGCCTCAAGCAACTCTTCACCTGCAACCATCCGCGGTCCTTGAGCCGGAGCCGAGAGCGCACCTACCTCCGGCTGCTGCCCGAACATCGGGTACGTCACCGTTATCGAAGTCTTCGCAGCTGACCCCTTCGTTGTCCCGGAGCACGAGCACCTTGAAGAGCTGGCGGTGCTCGAGGCACGATGCGCGCGCGAGCGCCCAGTGCGCGCGCCACAGCACGGCGGCGCAGCGGCCGCCCGCCTCGCCCGCGCCCATGCACAGGCTGACGCGGTTGCCGCCGCGCGCGCCCTCCAGCGCGCTCAGCAAGTCGCCGCCCGCCGCCGCGCGCGAGCAGACCATCATCAGAAGCACCAGTTTCAGCAACATTTGTTGGCAATGCGCTTTATACACTTTTCCAAGGAAGGAGCTCGACGACGAGAGACCGGCGAGTCGTATGGCAGTTGAAGGCGGATGACGCGAAATTATCGCGTTATTTTATTGTCAGCCAGCTATCATAGATTTGACCATGAAGTTTGGTTTCAAAAAACGAGTCTCGACTTTTCCAAAATTAAATGTTGTCTGCTTTTATGTTCAAGTAACCAACACGCAGGTAATGTAAGGGCCTATAATAATATTCTAAAGTCAGTTATCATTAAACTAGGTGCAAGCCTGCGATTTGTAGCAAAACCATCAATATTTGGTAGATAGAGGCTATCACCTAATTCGTATAGACACCTAAATCTGCACTGATTGTATAGGTACTCAAAAATCTAAATGGTCTAAACTGGCTGCATTGCCGCCGTACCTACTGAAAGCAATGGTTAATGGTGATACGCGAGTAAGTAAGTAAGCCACGCAACTTGTCGCGTCGCTGCGACCGGCCGATTTGATTCTTTGCATCATCAAATAGGCTACTATACTACTGAAGGCTTAGTCAGAGGTTGCATTTTAAAACTCTACTTTCGAGCCGAGAGTAGTCTCTCGGATATCCATACAAAAATAAGAGGATATCCGAAAGGGAAAGACGACTCTCTAGAGTAGGGAGTTTTAAAATGCAAACTCAGACTAAGCGCTTTGGACCGATTTGAAAAATCATTTCACCATTAAGACTACTTAAAGTGATGACAGACTTGTACTCTAATATATCGTACATGTCGTAATGTAACGTTCATGACCACACACTAGCTCTTTTTACCAACAGAGTGCTCCTTTTTTAAAAAAAGAACAGACTATAATTTGTTAAGAACGATGGCATGGTAAGAGTGAATGAATAAGTGTATATCCAAACATTCGTTTTTTATTCAACTACGATACGATAGAATAAGCCGTTGGCCCGCCTACTGTTATTTATCATTGATTACTGCCTAAGGCAACAATGCATTTCCTCACCTAGACTTGCTCTGTGAAGCAATAAAACACTGCCCTCTGCCTTAGGTATACTTAGGTGACTATAATAAAACAAAAGTTACTACAGTGGAGCTTGAGTCCTCTGGCCAGCAAATGCCATGCATACCATTTAGTCCAGAACACTGCAAAATACCTTACGGTACTTTTTCGATTGACGTACTTAAGTATAAGTTATTATTATTTATTTTGACGACCGATGTGGCACGGTGGGCGATGGTCCGCCTGCGACGCGGAAGGTTGCGGGTTCGATTCCCGCCTTGGAATAAATGTTTGTATGATCTGCAAATATTTATTCTGGGTGTTCTGGGTATTTATATGTATATAATAAAAAATATCTATCTATGTAATGTTATTGTATTAAGTATGTCAGTCTTCTAGTACCCATGTTACAAGCTCTGCTTAGCTTGGGGCTAAATGATGTTGTGTGGATTGTCCAGCATTATTTATTTATTTATTTTATTGATGTTATTTATTAGTAGTATTTTCAGATAAATGAATTCATTCGTTTAAAAACGAATATATTTTTATTACATTATTCCTCTTACAAAACTATAAATAAACTACATCTATTTATTATAAGATGTATATAAGACGACCCTTATAGCTTATGGCTTTTTTGCTTAGAAAGAAGAATGGTATAACTATATCTAAAAATTGAAGTCATTGATTGCAATAAGACATAGTCCTTGTTTTAATCCGGAAAACCGGCTTCTAAGTGTATACTTAGTCTATGGATTTAGATGAAACCTAAATAAGTTTCATCTAGATCAAATTTGTTTGTTTGATATTGCGGCTTAACCACTGGATGGAAACTTTAATAATATAATTTAATAATGTTTCATAGATGAAACGCATGAAGAAGATCCATCCAGTGGCTTAGCCGTGATGTTCTAACAAACAAATAGTCAAACTCGATTTTAGGACTCAAAATCGTTTACCTACCTAGTGCATCTGCATATTAACTTTTTCCATATATTCGTTTTTAATTTTCGGCTCTTTTACAGTTTTATAACAGTATAGATAGATGAATAAAAATTTAAAAAGACATTCTGTAGTATCAGCATTTGTGCTGCGCGAAGCCAGGGCGGGTCGCTAGTAAATAAATAAATAATTCACAGACATTAATTATTGAGTTATATACACATTACTCATCATTATTTTGTCCCCGTTACACAAGCAAAGCACTTGGTTTCCCCAATGAGATCACAAGGCGTACCCAGTTGACTGAAGAATGACTATCGTGCATGCCTATGCCTTGCCATCATTCACTCATTATCACTCACATACAAGGAGCATACTGTATTTGACCTTGAGATCCGAATGTCCCAACAATGTTAACAACTTAGCGTAGCTTCCCCGAAATTTAGGAATTTTTTCAAGATAAAAAATTGCTCAGGGTATTTGTTAGGGGTATACAGGGTGTTTGGAAGGGAGCTGTACATACGCCTAGGGTAGAAACTAGGGATAGTCTGCTACCTACCCCCGCCCATTATATTGACCTTGGCCTCAAGGTTTTTTTTTAATTTATTATTATTTTTTATTTGACTTTTTTATGATTTTTTGACTAAAACTACCTGTAGCTCAAAATCTATCCATGGGACCGGTCGGCTAATGGTCTTGTTTTAATCGTTAGAGTCTTAGGGTCCTGCAAAAAATTATTTTACACCAGAAAATTGTGGAGAAGAAAAGTTATGGGGCCTGAAGTACCGTAGTAAGGTAAAGAAATAATTTTAAGGGCAACTTTCTATGGGGTTTAAAAAAAAACTAACAGGGTTGGAGTTCTTCTGATTTTTTTAAAACATCCTCAGTCCATGCCCTTTCTAACGATATGCTAAAAGTGTATTTATCACTTTTAGTTTTAAAGTTATTAATTAATTTCCGCAACTAGGGCACTTTTCATCATTGTCATCATTGTCATCAATTTGAACAAAATTTGTAATTAATTAAAATTAGTAATTAATTAAAATTTGTAATTTAATGACATTAGTCATTACCAAATTTTTTGTTTCATTTGCCATCCTTTTACGATCGAACACATTTAATTTTCATTAGTTGAAATTTTAGCTTGAAGTGCCCTAGTTGCGGAAATTAATTAATAACTTTAAAACTAAAAGTGATAAATACACTTTTAGCATATCGTTAGAAAGGGCATGGACTGAGGATGTTTTAAAAAAATCAGAAGAACTCCAACCCTGTTAGTTTTTTTTTAAACCCCATAGAAAGTTGCCCTTAAAATTATTTCTTTACCTTACTACGGTACTTCAGGCCCCATAACTTTTCTTCTCCACAATTTTCTGGTGTAAAATAATTTTTTGCAGGACCCTAAGACTCTAACGATTAAAACAAGACCATTAGCCGACCGGTCCCATGGATAGATTTTGAGCTACAGGTAGTTTTAGTCAAAAAATCATAAAAAAGTCAAATAAAAAATAATAATAAATTAAAAAAAAACCTTGAGGCCAAGGTCAATATAATGGGCGGGGGTAGGTAGCAGACTATCCCTAGTTTCTACCCTAGGCGTATGTACAGCTCCCTTCCAAACACCCTGTATATTTAAACAGACACAAAAAAAAAGAGAAATGTAAAACATTTGTTTGTGATGACTTAACGGGAAACCTTTTAATCATTTTTTAGAAGGAATCTGTGCAAATATGGATAAATTTCGCATATTTTTCACTGAAGTTAGGGAAAATTCTGATTTCAAAGTTGGCAAGACCGAGTCAACTATACAAAAATCGGCCCGTGACGTCATATATTTGTAAATTGAGAGTACGCGTGCGCGGTCGACCATAGAGTTTTCATACAAAATGTATGAAAAGGAGGTGATGAGCGATATTTGATATAGTTCAAATGTGTAGCAACCTTTAAGTACGCTACTTCTGCGAAGCCAAGCCGTTTTACTAGTAGATTAAATAAAACAAGTATAAAAATAGCCATCATTTATTTGATTACAAAATCTTTCGTCATGAAATAAATTGCTACATAAAATATATTTCAACAAGAAATGCCTCAACTGCATCCGGAGGCGGCGCTCGGGCCGACGCTAGGCCCGACGCCCACCCTTCGCCCTTACTCGCGACTCACTCAACTCATTATCAACCAAGAACACTTACTGACTCACTTAACATTATTTTACATTTATTCAGTTCAACATTGGATAGGACATAACTAAAACTATTCAAAGCCACGGACAACTTAGAAATAAACCATAGACATCTAACATTTTTCATAGAGTAACGTGCGATTTTAAGCTCGAGAGTGTAAAGATGAACCGATTTGTCATTTTTATATAATTATGAACGCAACAGATAATTTTAAAACATTATTATTACCAGTTGATGGTTTTGAAGTGTATAAAACACTACATATGTCGAACAAAGTTCTCGGGCTAATCGTATCCAAATAACCGACCATCAAGATGTTATCATCTTATTGAAGAATGCCTCCAATGTCTATGTGACGACTGGTAATATGACATGATACCTAATTACAACATAACATTATGACAACTGATCTTACAGTTTACTGATGCGAATATTACAAAAATGTTACTTAAAGATAGATGCCAGACTAGATTTAGGTAGTTGCTTGCTAGACAGTTGATAGCGAAATGTTGCGCGTTGCAGTCGGAAGTGCGTAGTTTCGAGGTGGTGGTAGGTACTCGTCTAAAGGCGGAGGTAGAGCTATATGATGACAATGTATGTTTTTTGAGAACAGTTATGTAATAGGGTAGTGATTTGGTCCGATGCAAACCCACATGTGTACTGACGATAGTATATACATAGTATTACCCGACGCGGTACTGTACTGTACTGCAGTAGGTACCTACAGTGCCTACTGCCATGCTACGCTACATTACTCTATGTTATACCTTACGCGAGCGAGATCTCAAGCGAAGCGTATCCGTATAAAATCAGCATTATTTTATGATTATTTTACATTAAGTATTCAGTATGTTACACTACTATCACATCTCACAAAAAGTTTTGTAAAAAAAATAATGAGTACAAGAAGTTAATTACACATTACTAATTGCCTTGACTTCCAATTGTCATTCTAAAAGTCATTATATTAATGGTAGATGGTCTAAATAGTGACATTGTACTTCATTTCAACGTCGAATGCATAGACCCACCCACTCGGCTGTGTTGTGTAATTGTGTTGCATCCACTTAGGTACTCAATGTTAATCATTAACCCGTCATTATACATTACTTCATAACAAAAAAGTAATGATTTTTTATGCATTCTTATAAAAATAAACCAAATAACGTAGCATTTATATAAAATTTGATTAAAATCAATATTAAACAACAATATTAGTGTCGATTCGATGTCGAGTGGCTAGCGCTTTGGTCGCGGCGCTACACACTCGTCGACTAGGCCTACCTACCTACACTACACATGCATTCCTTACTTACACTTTACACTACCCACTTGTATACGCGACCTGTACAAACAGCCGCGCATTCTTTAGGTACATGCAGTGCAGTCGGCGCGCGCCCGCTCGGACGTGACTCGGGGAACGATTTCATTACGTAAAGTAAACAAACATGCGTTATTTATTTGATTGACGAGTCTTATTTTGAAAATAATATCTTTTAACCGAAGTAGTTTTTTAGGCAATGAATTTTCAGCTGCCGAAACACATCGAGTTCCAAAACGTCAAAGAACAGTAGGTATGCAAGATGTACCTACCTTGGATACCAACCAGTTGGAACCGTCCCTGCTGCGGCGCCGCCTAACTATTCAAAGCCGGACTACGGCGTAACAATGGCTACCAAAATAAATTTAATTTTTACATACTTACTATTTACTTTTTATAGTTATGACGAATCTAAAAAAATACTTAAAGTAAACGTGTTGAAAGTTAAACGAGTAAGCTTACGGCTAGTTTCTAAAAATCGCGTATACAATAACCAACCTATGACACAAAGCAGAGCCCTGTTGTGTCCCGCGCACCGCGCACGTCGCGCGAACATGCGTTCAGCTGTTGTGTCCCGCGCACCGCGCACGTCGCGCGAACATGCGTTCAGCTGTTGTGTCCCGCGCACCGCGCACGTCGCGCGAACATGCGTTCAGCTGTTGTGTCCCGCGCACCGCGCACGTCGCGCGAACATGCGTTCAGCTGTTGTGTCCCGCGCACCGCGCACGTCGCGCGAACATGCGTTCAGCTGTTGTGTCCCGCGCACCGCGCACGTCGCGCGAACATGCGTTCAGCTGTTGTGTCCCGCGCACCGCGCACGTCGCGCGAACATGCGTTCAGCTGTTGTGTCCCGCGCACCGCGCACGTCGCGCGAACATGCGTTCAGCTGTTGTGTCCCGCGCACCGCGCACGTCGCGCGAACATGCGTTCAGCTGTTGTGTCCCGCGCACCGCGCACGTCGCGCGAACATGCGTTCAGCTGTTGTGTCCCGCGCACCGCGCACGTCGCGCGAACATGCGTTCAGCTGTTGTGTCCCGCGCACCGCGCACGTCGCGCGAACATGCGTTCAGCTGTTGTGTCCCGCGCACCGCGCACGTCGCGCGAACATGCGTTCAGCTGTTGTGTCCCGCGCACCGCGCACGTCGCGCGAACATGCGTTCAGCTGTTGTGTCCCGCGCACCGCGCACGTCGCGCGAACATGCGTTCAGCTGTTGTGTCCCGCGCACCGCGCACGTCGCGCGAACATGCGTTCAGCTGTTGTGTTGCGCGCAATGGGCTTTGTTACAGTTGTGATTGTGAGGCGACGGGTACAAGTTTTTTTGAAGGTTTTCTTACGCTGCGTCGGTTCATTTACGTTTCGTGGAGTCAGAGCGTGTATCAAGTTAATATGTACCTACTATAATGTAATAATTAGAATGTGAGTAGCACACATTGTGCGACCTAGCAGGACATCGATCACAGCCGACTCTATAGTTTAAATGTAAATGGTGAATAAATGTGTGGGATAGTGCATGCCGCACCACACTCCTCTATCGGGCGCGCTGCAAGTCGACACGGGCTCCTTCGGCGCGGACAAACAGCTTTTCCAATTTAAAATACAAGTTTTAATACTCTCGTCTGATAGCGCAGACAAGATTAAAACATTAAAAACAACTTACAAAACGAATAACCAGAGTTCCTCACAATTCGTGTAAGCGGGGGAGGTGCGTTTTCATCGATCGGTCGATCCGGGAAAGCTTGCGTCGAGCCGCGGCGGGCGCGCCTCACGCACGCGCACCGGCGCACGACGAGGCGACGCGAGGACTCACTCACACTGCCAAACGGTAAAGGTCACGCACGGGCCGGAAGGGTTGTATTGTAATGTAAGATGGAGATGTGGTCGGTGTGCTGACTTGCTGACCTGGCTAGGTATAGTCGTTGAAGTCGTCGATGGCGACGCGCTGGTGCAGCGCGTGTCGGTCGGCGTAGGCCGGCGCGCGCGCCGCGCCCGCCACGCGCTCCGCCTCCACGCGCCGCCGCAGCCGCTTGATGGCGCGCAGCCGCTCCAGCGAGTTGGACGCGTACGGCGCCGCGCCCAGCGTCAGCGACTGCACACAACCACAACGTACAACCCTCCGCAGTGCGCAGTGCGCGAGCAGCGCCGCGTTGTGTGCACGTACCTGCGCGATGTGCGCCGCGAGTGCGCAGTGCAGCGCCATCTGGCGCGCGAGCAGCGCCGCGTTGTGTGCACGTACCTGCGCGATGTGCGCCGCGAGTGCGCAGTGCAGCGCCATCTGGCGCGCGAGCAGCGCCGCGTTGCTGTCGGAGACGGCGCAGGGCGCGACGTGCGGCAGGAACTCGCGCAGAATGCGTTCGTCCTTCGACTTCATGCGCACCATGCTCAGCCCGTGCGACATGGGCTCCACCACCACTATGCAGAAGTTCAACTGGCCCTGCAACCGCAAGATCGCAAACTTGAATCAATATTTAGTTCTTTTATTAGCACCTCCCGTTGTAGCGTCGAAAGTTTGGTACTAACTTCATAATAGTGCGCGTAACTTTTGAACGAATGAGTATCGCTGAACATCGGTCGTTCCAGTCTCCAATCTTATCCGTTTCAATGACTACCTCACTGATAGTATGGACCATGGTCTACCAGTTGACGTTATCTACACTAATTACAGTAAGGCCTTTGACCGAATCGATCACAAGCTACTCATGAAAAAACTGCAGTTATCAGGTATTCGTGGTGACCTTCTGCGTTGGTTTAGCTCATACATTTATAATCGATCACAAGCTGTCGTCGTTAGTAACTACATGTCGAGTTGGGTGCGGGTACCAAGTGGTGTCCCACAAGGATTGCTTTTGGGCCCTTTACTTTTCATAATTTTCATATCTGATATCAATAAATGTTTTATTAATTCCGATGTCTTAATTTTTGCTGACGACATGAAAATATTTAAAGCTATTAATAATATTAATGATGTTCTTCTATTACAAGATGACCTTCATCGATTAGATGATTACTGCATGATAAACAAGTTGGATTTAAACCCTCTGAAGTGTTCGTTTATAACTTTTACTCGTAAATCTTTAACACTAAACTACAGCTACACCTTAAAAGGTCACACTTTAGAGAGGAAGTCCTCTGTGCGAGATCTTGGAGTCATCCACGACTCTAAATTAATGTTTGATGCTCATATTGATACTGTTGTATCAAAAGCATACAAGGCTCTAGGTTTTATCTTTAGAATCTCTAATGATTTTAACAATATTAAAACGATAAAGGTTCTATATTGCTCTTACGTGAGAAGCACTCTTGAGTATGCCTCCCAAATTTGGAATCCCGTTTATAGTACCTACGTTCAAAGGATTGAGCAAATACAAAAGAAATTTGTACGCTACTTAAATTTTAGGACGAAGGCTAATTTACATGATTATGAACTTTCTTGTAAAAAGCATCATTTGCTACCGCTTGCTACTAGGCGTAATATTGCTGATGTTCTATACTTGAGTAAATTGGTGCCTGGTGACATTGATTCTCCTGAATTGTTAGGTAAATTGCATTTCTACATTCCAAATAGATCCAGAAGATGTATTCCCACATTCAGTTTAGATTTTGTTACTACGAATTATCGTTATAATTCTTATTTGCTGCGTGCGTGTGACACTTACAATAAACATCATCGTCCTATTGATCTTTTCGGTTCGTGTGTTCAAAGGATAAGGCGTTTGTTGAGCTCTGAGTTCTTTGATTCTTGATATTGTATTAATCTATTCTTGTTATTATCTGTAAGTGCTTGCTATTTATATCTATAAATATTATATATCTTTAAGTGAAAACTTGTAATTGGTCTTATGTATCTATTGTTAAGTATTTATTGTGTTTGTAGTACTGTATGTTTTCCAAGAAATAAATAAATAAATAAATAACATACATGGGGGTCATATCGATAAGCATTGATGTCCCTTAACGCCCTGCCACTTTTGGTCCACCCCTCCTGTTACACCCTTTATAATTAATTATGTTCAAAGGTGTAACAGATCTAATTTTTACTTAATGTATTATAATAAATTCTTCGAAGTATAAAGCTAGCTTCGTAATTGCGCGCACGCAATTCAAAATATGCAGCGCGGTCATATGCTATCAGGTCCGTTCGGTTGGCAACACGACGTGTGAGGGGAGCGGGCGGTTGTGTAACGGTCTGAACTGTCATCGAGCACACACGTACTCACACCTGTCAAAGCAAGTCAACCTGTATCTCTTTTGCACCAGTGTTGCATCCGTGACGCGGCGGCTGACACCATACCTTCCGATTTATTTTCTACTACTCCGATTCCTAATTACCTATTAGGGTAAACCATACTATTGTTGGCACCCCTCCAGTGATTGGCACTCTGATTTAAAAATTCAGATATTAAGAGAGACAGCCTGTTTATTTACTGTTGCAATACTTTATTTGGTAGAATATCTAATAATCTTTAGAGGCAAAACTGTTGTTAGCCAACTTTCTTTCACACCAGTTTGTGAGTTTAGAATAGTCTAAATGGATATCAAGTCGTCGTGATCGTGTTGTTTTTTTTATAAAAAAGTTTAGTACTGGAGGATAGAAGTGCACGTGAAAAGTTGATTTTTGGGTAAGTTTCTACACCAATTTATATTTGATTATGTTAAATTAGTGTATATGTTGCTATTTTTATCGTTTTCAGAGTTGAAAAATAAGCGTACCGGTAATTTCTTTGGTGCCAATCACTGTATTTTTTCTTGTATAGTGGTACAGTGATTGGCTTGGATGCCAATGATTGTACATTTAATTTTCTGGTGGCATGTGTTAAATTTCATACTTAAATTACATTTCCATCAATATAGACCGTATTCGGTTGCTAAACAAGGCTGTTTTTGCTTATATTAGAATTCTTGGCACTGCCAATCATTATACATTTTTTGGGTGCCAATGAATATACCCTGAAGAACAGTAAGTATTACGCTAAGGCTTCCTCCTCTTCTTCTGCATCTTTTTCAGGTAGGTGCCCGGCTTTAGGCAGTTGTCCCACCAACGACGAGAAAACGACTAACTATCGGATATTTTCTCGCTCAAGAAACGTACAATAGATATACTTTCCGTGTGAACAAAAGAGATGTACACTGCCGGCGAGCACTCGCTTCACTAGTTTGTCGCTGAGCGACAAAAGCTATGAAAGATAACACTCGCTCAGCGATACTCGCCAAGCGATTAGAACTTACGCCGAGAGAGCAGCCTCTACAGTGCCTAGAGTAGCTAGTTCTCTAGAGCGAGTGATGCGAGTAATCGCCCGCCTCACTCGCATACCTACTCGCTTTTAGCCGAGCTACACAAATATCAGAACTACGAACTCGCTCCCCGCGTCTCGCTAACTCGTTTCTAGGTCTAGCTCTACTAGTTACTCGTTAATCGTTGCCGGTGAGACAAGTGCCAGATACCATACCCAATAAAAGACGAGAAGCTCACACGATATGTCCTCAACTTCAAGAATCGTTATACTATTTTATTATCGCTAACTGCCAATCGTTATACCAATTCTTTATTATTTGTGCTGTTGGTGTAAATAAATAAATTAAACCTCAAATTCTTTTGGGGTTCTTGGTCCCGGTCTAGCTCTACCCGGCGATATCACTGCGGACGAAGCTACGATTTTGGCCTTTAATTTGCAGATGTAAACCGGACTATTGTACCATCTGGCTGTTTCAGCCGACCACGTCTCCCTTCTCTTTAGAACGCATTCGGAAGCAAAAAGGCCCCCCCTGAACTCTTTGTGTACTACCTACCTAAACTACCTATTTTAATAGAGGACATAGAATCTAGTATAAAATAAACTTATTTTATTATATCACATTGTTTTGATGTTTTACCTACACAGGTAGGTAGGTTACCTAGGTAGGTAACCTACCTACTATGTATAAGGTTATTGAAGTGAAAACTTCTTTAGCGGCGCTGGGTGGGTAAAAACTTTCAAACTCGCGTCAGGGTCACGTGACGTCGAAAAAGCGTAAGATCTTATTTAATTTTTATACATTGCTCGTAAAACAAGAGACGACAAAAGAACACACTTGCGGTCACGCGACGTATGACTCAAACAATTAAATAGTGTTGTGGCGACATCGTACAAGGCGAGTACAAGGCGCTGCCAACACGCGGTGCGGTGCGGAGCGCGGGGGCGGAGGACCGAGGAGCGGCACTCGCGCGCCGGCAGCCGACAGACGCTCTGAGCACCCTCGCACGGGAAACACGTATCGCTCGCCGCGCGCGCATAACCAGATAGACGCTATTATATCGTACGAATCGTTTCGCCTAACTTGTATTTAACTGTATCGCTTCCATCTTATTGAAGTGAAAACTCAGTCAGGGTCACGTGACTCGTGACGTTCATCGAACGTGACGTTCATCATTCGTTGTCTTCGTCGTTGTGTCAATGTCAATGACATGACACAATCACAATGACATGACACAATCACAATGACACAGACACATTCGCGCTTGCGCGAATGTGTCTGTGTCATTGTGATTGTCATTGTCATTATGACGACTGTGGTTATATTTTTGAAGTGAAAACTTAAAAGTGAAAACACAGACACATTCGCGCTTGCGCGAATGTGTCATTGTCATTGTCGTTGTGTCGACATGACACAATCACACTGACACAGACACATTCGCGCTTGCGCGAATGTGTCTGTGTCAGTGTGTCTTCGTTGTCTTCGTCGTTGTGTCACATTCGCGCTTGCGCGAATGTTACACAATGACATGACACAATTCGCGCAAGCGCGAATGTGTCTGTGTCATTGTGATTGTCATTGTCATTATGACGACTGTGGTTATATTTTTGAAGTGAAAACTTAAAAGTGAAAACACATTCGCGCTTGCGCGAATGTGTCTGTGTCATTGTGATTGTCATTATGACGACTGTGGTTATATTTTTGAAGTGAAAACTTAAAAGTGAAAACACAACGTTAATATTGAAGTTTTCACTTCTGCCGGCACTCCCGGAGTGCTACCATTTTTTTCTTAACTAAAAGGTTACATTGGCGCCCAACGTTTGAGCAAATACAAAATAAATTGAACAACGCGAATATAAAATTTTAAATAGCATTTCTACATCCAAATAGATCTAGAAGGTGTATTACCACCGTTAGTTTGGATTTTATCTATCTTCAAAATATTAGGATGCTTGCTCAGTAAATGTGTTTTCGTTCTATACTATATTATCCATGGCATCGAACCCCCCGCTAACCTATGGAGGGTGGACGACGATAGTACCTTGATAGTGTGAATGTGGAAATCGGCTCCCGAATCGTTGTAAACTATTGAAACGAAGTCGTTTCCGATGTATTTCCTCTTTTCGTTGCAATTCGGGTCCGATTCCGAGTTAGGCATCGCTGTCGCCACGTGGAATTGAACCTGCAACCGCACCGATCGCTATTAAACATGAATCAGCCAACGGAGTACCATTCATCAGGTCCCATGCAACGGAGTCACGTGGGCTCGTGTTGCACCATCGCCGAGCGTGCATGCGAGTACCTGCATGACGTCATCGTGCCACACGTAGGTGTACTGGCCGTCCTTGCCGCCCGTCTCCAGGTTCAGGAACAGCGGCTCGCCCCCGAGCAGGGCGCCCCCCGCGCCCCCCGCGCCCCCCGCGCCCAGCGGCACCAGCGAGCCCAGCTGGCGGAGGAACTCCGCATATCTGCAAATTGGACCACCCCCACCCCACGAATCGAGTTATTATTATTAGAGCAGCGATGGCCAAGTCCGAGAGTTAGAGCGATGTCTCTTGAGAGCACTCATTCCCCCCGTTTATTTATTTATTTGTCACATTAACAAGCTATGTATCGACAGGTACGAATGAAAGTATCGTCAGAGAGACCAAAAACCCAAATCACGATTGATCCGAGTTTGACACATAGTAATTATTTGATTTTTTCGTTGATCATCGTTCGAGAAACCGGCCTTAAATGTCATCTCTGTTATTGATGTAAACCGAAACCGGCCTTAAATGTCATCTCTGTTATTGATGTAAACCAAAACCATGCAAAGAAATACACATTAACATTAACAAAATAACATTTATGATCAATGGAAATAGAGTAAATTCAAATAAATGAATAAAATATACGAAGGGAACATGTCCTCGTTTAAATGTATAAAAATAATATAATACATTGAAATGTGATTATTGCATAAAATATGTTAAGAAAATAATTAAATACTTAACGTATTACTACAAATTATGGGTGTATAGAATGAGTTCATTAATCACGGTTGTTCATTAATGTTATAAAATATCGAATAAAAGGGATCAGAAGAATCGATGTTACCTGACACTTCCGTATTCGTTCCTCAGTATGGCGCACTCGTTGTCCTGCTGGCCCGCGGCCGCGTACAGCACGCCCACCTTGTAGGTCTCGACGGGCGGCAGCAGGTCCAGGTTCTTGATGGTCCGCTCGTGCTGCGCGCCCGACACGCGCAGCGGCCGCTCCGCCAGCGGGTGCAGCGTGCTCTGCGCCTCGCCCGGCACCGGCGGCGTGATGGGGTACGTGCTCATGTTGTGGTACAGCTGCAGGAACACGAACGAGGGGGTGACGCCGCCGCCGCCGCCGCCCACCGCGCCCGCGCCCGCGCCCGCGCCCGCGCCCGCGCCCGCGACCGCGCCCGCGCCCATCCCGTTCGCGGAGCCGGAGCCGGAAATGGAGTTGGACGCGGAGTTGAGGCCGAGGTTCGCCGCCCTGCGAACGCAAGCGAGGCATCGTAGTGGCGCGGGAGGCTGAAGCGCGTCGCGTGCTGCTGTCGGTGGTGAGACGCACCTGGCGCGGCGCGTGGGGCTCATCACGGAGATGGTGTTGGAGCGCTTGGAGCGCGCGAGCGGCGGCAGGTCGTCGCGGCCCGCCGGCAGGTCGTCGCGGCCCGCCGGCAGGTCGTCGCGGCCCGCCGGCACGGTGCCGTCGCTCGCCGTCTGCGAACAACACGACGCACCCGTAACGCGCTGCCCTCGACACGTTCACGGCACATGGACTTCCGTTTCCGTTCGATTCGGACGCTCTATAAGCTTCGATGTAAACTTTTACAAGTTAAGACAAGTATGACTAAGTTCATAATGTGATTATTTTATTTATATATATAGGAGATTGCGCAATTCTCAATGGAGCTCGAGCCCCGACTAGAAAAATTGTCCCTTAGGGTTACCTTACCACATAATACGTTTGAAAGGGATTTTACAGGCTCTTTCGTAATTTTTATTGAAAAGTGACGACATTGAGTGACTTTTTGAAGTGAAAACTTCTTTAGCGGAGCTGGGTGGGTAAAAACTTTCAAACTCGCGTCAGGGTCACGTGACGTTGATAAAAAGCGTAAGATCGAGGGAAAGGGAGAGGAAGCGCGAATGTGTCTGTGTCATTGTGATTGTCATTGTCATTATGACGTCTGTGGTTATATTTTTGAAGTGAAAACTTAAAAGTGAAAACACAACGTTAATATTGAAGTTTTCACTTCTGCCGGCACTCCCGGAGTGCTACCCTTTTTTTTTGTCGTGGCCAAAAATGGCCATATTCGTTTAAAAAGCTAGTCAGTAGTTGCGGATCGATAACACGCCGAGTGGAGGATACCTTCTGCAGTCGGTGGTGCTTGCTGTGCGCGACGGCGGCGACGGCGGCCGACGCGCTGCTGGCGGCCGGCAGCGCCGCGCCTGCAAGCACGCCCCCCCACCCCTCAGTGCTGCGCCCCATCCGGCGCAGCGTGCGGTAAGCACGCGGCGAGTATGCTTCTACAGTCTACTGATTATACTCTTGGAGTGGTGAATGACACTTTAACATCAAGTAACAATGTAATTTTAAATAAATTGTAAAGTTTCCGCCCTCCAACATTAGATGATAGGTACCGATTTGATATGTTTGTGATAATTGATTGATTGATACGAGTGTTTTAAACTGATAATATGATAATAATAAATAAATAATGCTGTTATATACTAGAAGACTGACATACTTAATACAATACATTACATAGATAGATTTTTTACTTTTTATTTATTTAATTATTTATTTATTTATATATTTTGGGAAAACAAACAGCTTCGGAACGAGAGAAAATAAACTGGATTTTAGAATAAAAAAGCCTAAACAGTTTCCACATATAGAACGAGACTAAACAATAACTATAGAAGAAAAGACAAATCTTAGGATAGTAAAACTTAAAACTTAGGTGTAAGGAAATACTACTAACTACATAACTAAATGCTCAACCTACATTTATAAATTTAACTACATTAATTAATTAATTTTTTGTTTATTATATACTATACAAAATACCCAGAACACCCGGAATAAATGTTCGCAGATCGTACAAACATTTATCCCAAGGCGGAAACCGAATCCGCAACCTTCCGCGCCGCAAGCGGACCTTTGCCCACCGCGCCACATCAGTTGTCAAACTTAAGGAAGTAGTATCGTGTGACGCGTTCCAAATTTTCTTTGTAAAGCAGATGGTCCATAATATGGACTTCTAAATGCGTCACTCACCCGGGTCCGAGTTGAACGTGCAGAGCTGCGGGTGAGGTGCGGCCTGCGGGGGCTGGGGCGGGGGCTGGGGCGGAGGCAGGGGCAGGGGGAGGGGCGACGTGCCGGAGATCTCCTCGGGGATGGCCTCGCACGAGACGCGCATGTCGCTCTTCTTGGCCGGCTTCTTGGAGTGCTGCGGGGCCGAGGTCGGGTTTGCATTCCTGCGGAGGCAGCATTGCGGTTAGGTTCAGTCGGCGGCGCGGGCGCGGGCGCGGGCGCGGGCGCGGGCGCGGGCGGCGGTACGCACGTGGGCTCGCAGCTGGGCAGCAGGATCATGTCGTCGGGGTCGAGCGGCGCGCACAGCTTCCACGACGAGGACATCTCGGGCGACGAGTTGGAGCGCCGCACCGGGTGCCGCGACTTGCCCTGCAACAGCACACCACCTCTCAGCGGACGCCCCTTCCCGCGCCGGCCGGGCTCACCGACAGAAGGTGAAGCGGCATCACCTCGGGCACGACGAGCAGCAAGTCGTCCAGGTCGGCGGAGCTGGTGGAGCCCGGGCGCTGCGGCGAGCCGGGGATGTTGATGGGCTGCGTGCTCGTCCTGCAAGCGCACCAAGCGCGTCAGTCGGTGCCGCGCCCTCCGCCGTACGTCCGGCCGGAGCGGTCGCACTATCGTACCTGAGCTGTTGCGACGAGCTCGCGCTCTGTGGAGCGCCGAGCTGGTTCAGCTTGTCGCCGGTCACCACGGAGTCGGAGCTGGAAATTCATTTGCGAACGTTGAATGCTGCAATCGGTTGCGGCTCGTCCGGTCTCCTCGGATAGGTACCGCGCGGGCGCGTTGCATGCTCGGAGACGGCGGTAGTACCTGGATTTATGCAAGTCCCTCGGGTCGGGCGGCGCGGGCGCGGGCGCGGCGCGGGCGCGGCGCGACGACGCGGAGCCGCTGCGCGACCGCTGCGACGGCTCCGACACCTGCGGCACCGCACACGTGCTCTTACGAGTCCGCACTCGAAACTATGTGATGCCGTCGCAGTTTCGTTCGATATTCGATCGGGATTTAGAATTCTGCCGAACATCCCGAAACCTCCAATATAGGAAAATGCGAGATAACTAAATAGCGTCCGAGTAGCGAGCGAGTGGGGCTGGTAAATGCAACGTTGCGCTTCAAACAGCGCTCCGACCGGCGGGGCTGAGATGGGGCTGCGGGTAGGTAAGGTACTCACGTCGGGGTGCGGCGCGGGCGAGGCGGGGCGCGAGGCGGGGCGCGAGGCGGGGCGCGAGGCGGGGCGCGAGGCGGGGCGCGAGGGCGGCGGCGACGCGCCCGCCGGCCGCAGCAGCGCCGCCACGTCCTGCAGCGGGCACTCCAGCAGGTAGTCCCAGTTCATCTGCACCACACGATCATCACTGGTATATCGCTCACTATTAGGTACAATGGGAGGAGTCGGTGCGAGAGGCGCGTGAGACCTGGTTCTGCAGGCGCAGCAGCAGGCACACGTCGCCGGTGGGCGCGCGCACGTGCAGCTCGGCCCACTGCGCGCACCAGCACGCGCACGCGGCGCCGCCCCCGCCCCCCGCCACGCCCCCGCCGCCCCCGCCGCGCCACCACGCCGCCTCCTCGCTGTCCTGCACGACACAACACACACCATCGGTTGGTTCACCATTGGCTCCGTTTCGTAATATTAGTGAGGTGACGCGTCACTCACCACTTCCTTGGATATCCTCTCGAACCGCTGCGTGAAGTGATTCAGAATTTCGACCAGAGGGTCCGTCGCTTTGCTGCTCTCCGACGAGTTTTGTCTGAAATTAAGAACGACCGATCCCTAAGATTATTCAACATTCTAGCTCGGAATGTAATATTTTTCTTTACTTCGATAGTCCGCAGAAAAAAAGACGTGTGGCACTCGGGGACTGCCGCGGTAAAGTATTGCATAGCATTTTTTTGCTGGATTACGAATGCGCAGTGTTAGGTTATTTCGTTACGGAATTTCTGGATTCGGTCGCCACGCTCAAGGCCCGCGATAGAAGCTATGCAATAGCTTAAAAAATATTACATTGTCTTTGAATACCGACTACTATAGCCAAAGATGAAAAAGTGCTTGAGTGTGGCCGTGTACTTTACACGGCCTCTACTAATAAAATAAAATAAGTCTTATCATTGCAAGCTAAGGACCCCAAAAGCCATGCCAAGTTTAATAAAAAAACTAGGATAATGGCATGGTCGCTACTCTCACACACGACACGGTGCCATGCCTCCTACGAAAGCAGATGAAGCGCATGAGCTACATACAGAGAGAGACGTGTTGGACAGGATCCAGGAGTGGAGGGGACAGTATCAACGCTTGGAGTTATGTATGGAATGCGGGAGTGGGGGAGTGGGGGAGTGGGAGTGTGACAGACGAGACAAGCCAAGACAAGAGGATGTTGGTCGGACCTGGTGGTGCGTCCGCTGGCGTGCAGGTCGGAGGCGGACAGCGAGCTGCACGTGTCGGAGCTGCGCGAGTGCTGCAGCGACCGCCAGCTGTAGCTGCGCGCAGCACAACACAACACAACAGCACACGTTACAGCGGCCCGCTCTCGGACCGATTGCAGCCCAGCCCAGCCCAGCCCAACAATATACACAAGCAAAAGTGCGATTCGGTTTGTTGACGCGTTCGTTGACGGCGGCAGCGGCGGTGGAGAAACGCTATTACATCACAAGACGATATGACGATCCCGGCGATCATGCTTGGTGTGCGTCGTCGGCCAGTCATTACACTTGACCTCGTTTAAATTTAAAACCCGAGTAATCGTTACTATTTTCATGTATAAAAATATAATATATGGTTGGTAAAAGTGAAATCGTTAAGCTCTCCGGTCAGAATAGAGAAGCAGACACCCCAGGATGGTAAGTAAGGAATGTTCGGTTACAAGTTGAAGCCGATGTCGCGCCGCGGCATTGGACGCTCCGGCGCCGCGCCGGCCGCCACACCAACACAATATCACAACACAAGACATTACCCATAACGTTATACGTATCTTCAAGTAAGCGTTCTTATTTTTTGACGATAACAAAATAGGTGTTGTACTAGGAAAGACTGTACTATTGAATCACCGAAATTAAATTTTCCAGCTATTAGTTATTTTTGTATCAGATACAAAGCATTATTTTTAGCTTTATATAAAGTATATTTTTCTGCCGATAGTGAAAGAATCATGCCCAAACCCTGTACCAGATTGCATCAAAAGCTAATTATCATCAAAATTAATATTTTATTTATACGTGTACTTTGTTAATTTTTAACCGTCTTTTTTAACCGGGTTTAGAAAATTAAAATTAATTATACATAACATGATTATCAATTTCCTACTTCCGAGTGCTTAGTCCGAGCTTGCATTTTAAAACTACCGACTCTCGAGTCGAGAGTCGTTTTTCGGATATCCATACAAAAATACAAGGACATCCGAGAGACGACTGTCGGCTCGAGAGTAGGGAGTTTTAAAATGCAAGCTCGGACTAAGCCTTCCGCACGTCAACTATTTTGTTCCGATCCCAGCTGTCACCTATTTTCGTGAGTGGACATTGAGCATAAAAATCTTGTTTGCCAAGTAAGCTTTAGCTGAGAAGGCAATCATGATATAAAATAAAATACATTTTGAAATGCGGTTAAACATTGAAAAAAATATTGTTGGTAGCGAAAAGGTAAATACAAATTAGGGCTTTGAGAGTAAATTCAAATTGATGCAAGGTGGTACAGATTCCCATAGCCCATTGGGCATTGTCCTTTCACCCAAATTATTATTAAGGAATGCAAAGTGATTAAATAATCAGTCTCTCAGTCTCAGTCTCTGAAAAGTATCGTCACATGTTTCGAATCGATGTGGGTGCGCTTACCGCTTCACTTCAGGTGGGTTCGTGGAGCCCGGGTCGCCTTCCACGTCGTCCACTTGGACTTGGATCTGAGATGGCGGCGCGGCCGATTCCGTCCGCTGAGGGAAAAACAATCTTATTCACTCGAAAATACGCAATATATTTATTTGGGAAATATATTTCGTACTAGCTGAACCCGCCGCGACTTCGTCCGCGTGCCGTTTTAAGATATTTTGCGATAACCCATTACCATTACTATCTTCTTATGAAAGAAATTGACGGTAAAGTGCAGTCTAAGAAGGAAAACTTAGTACATATTGGTACTTATTATTAAAACCGGGCAAGTGCGCACGAAGATTTTCGTACCGTATCTATGGCCCGTTGCCCTTATCAATATCGAATAAATAAAATTTACGTTTATATATAAGCCCCCTTGAATATTAATTATGCGTGATAGTTAGAGAATTTAAAATAGACAGAAATTAAACACTCAGTAATACGATCTAGTTTTACCCTTTGGTTACCGAACCCTAAAAACCCAATAACGTAAACTACTAAAACATAAGTAATCAAAACTCACTAAATTACCGTTACCGTAAGTAAATAAATCAGGCCAAGTGCGACTCGGACTCGCCCGCTATAAGTTCCGTGCCATACCTATGTAAACGATTAAGAAAAAAAACATGTTTTTGTACCTATGCGAACCCTCTATAATAACTATGTCCGGTTAATGTACAACCATGGAAAGCACGACCCGGAATGTACGACCACGGAAAGCACAGCCAGGAATACGCAACCAGGAATTCTCAGCCAAAATGTACATGAAATCCGGGCTGCGCATTCTCGACATGTGTTAGGAATGTCCAACCACGGAATGTACAGCCGTGGAAAATACAACCATGGAATTGGCGTCTATTGCTCTGATTGGTCGAAATCAATTGGAATGAATTGGGTGCATGGAAAGAGCCTCCTCGTGGCGCACACCGGTAACAGCTAGGCACGGTAAAGCAGTGTCTAGTCTGGCTAATCTTTCCAATACGATGCTACAACAAAATACAGTTGTAGCATCGACACGATAAGAAGAAGAAGATTGGTCGTAAGCCTAGCCTATGCTTCGTTTAGATGAAACCAAAGATTAAAATGTTACTATCCCATTTTGATAAAGATAGACTGCACAGATTATAATATGAAAAGAAAACAATTCAATTCAATAATTGTTATCTGGCAAATGGTTCAACGCATGTAGGTTCTGGCGCGGTTTTCTATATCAAACTAACGCTCGTCGCTTCGCTCCTCGCACCTACTGTGACGCATCACACATGAAAAAAAATCAGTTTAAAAATAATATTTTGACAGTGGCATAGTTAGCTACTTGTACATGATCGGCTAAACGAAAAATTCGAGTAAGCGCAAACGAAGCATATGCTATGACGTCATTTGGCATCAAATTCCCAACACGTGTCGGGAATGTACAACCATGTAATACACAGCCACGGAATGCACAGCCCGGAATTGGATGCCAAAATGGTCACCGATTCCGGGCTGTACATTCCGTGGCCGTGTCATTATCCGATAGGGCGTTCGATGGTACCGCCAGCATATCAGTGTCGGCTCCGATATCCGATATCGAGACGGACAATATGAAAGACAGGTACATTTTTCATACATTTTAGTTACCCGGATATCGGATCAGCGTCCGACACCGATATCGGATCGGATAATGTGAAAACGCTCTGCCTCTCAAACTTGATTGAAATCGTTCATAAAAAACGCTACTACAAACTTCCTTTTTGCAATATTTGGTGTAAAATCAAGTCATTAATGTGCGTCTCAATTTTCATTGACTTTCGTCTATAAATAACGTTACAGAAAACTTCCCTCATTTTATTGCATTCATTAGAGTAAAATTGTCACAAAGCGCCTCTTAATAATTTGATTAAAATTCGTCGATTTTTATCGTTACAACACACTTGCCCCCTTTCCCACGGAGGAATTTTAAAATATTATTATGAAAATAGTTATATATTTTATAAAATATTATTATATTAAAAAAACAAACCATCTAAGTAAATTATGTCTTTGTATGAGACTATAAGCGCCCCTTGATTATTTAACATTTTGTTTTTAAATATTTATTCGTCATTAGCGGTAATTGGGTACGCAACCCTAGATAACTTAGCAAAATAACTCGATTCAACGAAAATATTGCTAATACCGATCGACTTACCTATAACACATTGCCAAAACGCACCGATAGCGCGTTCTAGGATTACGCCACGCATGACAGCGCCATCTATACTCGAAATCGTATACTAAATCGTATACGATCGAAATTTTAAACTTAGGGAAATTTTTACAGGGAATTTTTTCTAGAGAAATTTTTACATTTAGCAAAATCATCCCCAGATGATTTTGCTAAATGTAAAAATGCAGATCTATTTTATTTTGTGTCAACATTATGTGTATCAAGTTTCAAGTCAATCGGTTCACAATAAAGATAAACTGCACAGATTATAATATGAAAAGAAAACAATCCGATTCAATAATTGTTGTCTGGCAAATGGTTAAACGCATGTAGGTTCTGGCGCGGTTGTCTATATCAAACTAACGCTCGTCGCTTCGCTCCTCGCACCTACTGTGACGCATCACACGTGAAAAAAAATAAGTTAAAAAATAATATTTTGACAGTGGCATAGTTAGCGAAAAATTCGAGTAAGTGAGTATGACGTCATTTGGCATCAAATTCCCAACACGTGTCGGGAATGTACAACCATGGAAAACACAGCCACGGAATGCACAGCCCGGAATAGGATGCCAAAATGGTCACCGATTCCGGGCTGTACATTCCGTGGCTGTGTTTTCCTTGGTCGTGTAATCACGGCACCCATGATTGTGGTGATTTCCATACTCTTTACCTTAGGTTAAAAGAAGACCCAATCAGTTTTTTTTTAATTACCTACTTAAGAATGCCTAGAGAATGTTTCTTCGAATTACTGGAATTAGATAGATATAGTAAGTATTTCAATTTCATTTATAAAATCCTCCACATTTATATCAATAAATGACTCCTCCACATTTATATCATCCATTATAAATTACCGTTTAGAAATTTGCCTCCTTCTTGTCACCGCACTATGAACGCACTGAACTGAACACGTGGGGTTGCGACACGACGTTGCCGTCCTGCTGTCGAACGCTCGCGGTACGGACGCCGCACTGTTTCCGCACCGTGCATTTTGTATGAAAACATACGACCGTCCGTCCTTACGCCGTACGACGAACGCACCGCTTCGGCACTGCAGCGGTCCGATACGAAACGCATAAATTGAAAGAGCCCTAAGAGCGTTTTCACATTATCCGATCCGATATCGGTGTCGGACGCTGATCCGATATCGGGGTAGGTAAAATGTATAAAATATGTACCTCCGATATTCGATATCGGTGTCGGACGCCGATCCGATATCGGGGTAAGTAAAATTTATCAAATATGTCCGGCCCGATATCGGATATCGGAGGTACATATTTCATACATCTTACTTACCCCAATATCGGATCAGCGTCCGACACCGATATCGGATCGGATAATGTGAAAACGCTCTGACTCTCAAACTTGATTGAAAGCGTTATCTCATTATCCGATAGGGCGTCCGATGGTACCGCCAGCATATCGGTGCCGGCTCCGATATCCGATATCGGGACGGACAATATGAAAGATTTTTCATACATTTTACTTACCCCGATATCGAATCAGCGTCCGACACCGATATCAGATCGAATAATGTGAAAACGCTCTGACTCTCAAACTTGATTGAAATCGTTCATAAAAAACGCTACTACAAACTTCCTTTTTGCAATATTTGGTGTAAAATCAAGTCTTTAATGCGAGTCTCAATTTTCATAGAGTTTCGTCGATAAATAACGTTACAGAAAACTTTCCTCATTTTATTGCATTCATTAGAGTAAAATTGTCACAGAGCACCTCTTAATCCGTCCGGACGTCCGTGTACGTCCGGACTGGACAACTGTATAAACTTGTACTACATACTTTACAATTAAGATCTTTTTATGTACAACAGTTGAACAATAAATTTATCTTTATCTTTATCTTTATCTTTATCTTTATCTTTATCTTTATCTTTATCTTTATCTTTATCTTTATCTTTATCTTTATCTTTATCTTTATCTTTATCTTTATCTTTATCTTTATCTTTATCTTTATCTTTATCTTTATCTTTATCTTTATCTTTAATAATTTGATTAAAATTCATCGATTAATAACGTTACAAAACACTTGCCCCTTTCCCATGGAGGAATTTTAAAATATTATTATGTAAATATATATACATAAATAAAAAATATTTATTTATTTATTTATTTATTATATATATACATACATATTTAATAAAATATTATTATATTAAAAAAACAAACCATCTAAGTAAATTATGTTTTTGTATGAGACGACTATAAGCGCCCCTTGATTATTTAACATTTTGTTTTTAGTTTTTAAATATTTATTCTATTCGTCATTAGCGGTAATTGGGTAGGTACGCAACTATAAATAACTAATCAAAATAACTCGATTCAACGAAAATATTGCTAATACCGATCGACTTACCTATAACACATTGCCAAAACGCACCGATAGCGCGTTCTAGGATTACGCCACGCGTGACAGCGCCATCTATACTCGAAATCGTATACTAAATCGTATACGATCGAAATTTTAAACTTTACTTACTCAATTTTAGGGAAATGGGGATGATTTTGCAAAATCTAAAAATGCAGATCCATTTTATTTCGCGTCAACATTATGCGTATCAAGTTTCAAGTCAATCGGTTCAAGGGATAAGAGAAAATGAGACAGCGCCATCTATACTCGAAATCGTATACTAAATCGTATACTAAATCGTATACGATCGAAATTTTAAACTTTACATACTCAATTTTAGGGAAATGGGGATGATTTTGCAAAATCTAAAAATGCAGATCCATTTTATTTCGCGTCAACATTATGCGTACCAAGTTTCAAGTCAATCGGTTCACGGGATAAGATTCTGCATACAAACTTCAAAGCCTTATTTTAGGGCTCCGGAGCGTTATTTCCAAAATTCCTGCCTTAGTACGCCACACAGTCACTCCAGGAACACGCCTTCCAAATTTCAAGTCTCTAGGACCAGCGGTTTGGGCTGTGGCTCGTACGTCAGCCGTCAGTCAGTCAGGACTTTGATTCTTATTAATGAGATTTAATTTAATTTCGATGCGAAAAATACGAGGCGGGCGGACGAATCAAAAGGAGGCTAGCAACGCACCTGTTGCGCGTCGCGGTCGGGAGGCGCGGGCGCGGCCGGCTGCAGGGGCGGCAACGGACTCGACAAACTCTCCGCGTGCTGCTTGCACAGCACCGCACATCTGCACCGAACACACAATCACTAGGGGGAGCCCATCATGGAGGGCGCACACTCGGGAGATGCGGCGGCTACCTGTCGCAGAGCCCCTGCTTCAGCGAGTTCTGCTGGCAGCCCGACGTGGTGATGGTCACCAGCTTGTGTCCCACCAGCCACGTCATGGACTGGCCGCCCTCGAACAGGAAGTGCGCCGTGTCGCTCCGGGTGGGCTTGGAGCTGCAGGGCGAGGCGGTGTAGCGCGCCAGCAGGTCCACGCAGGTCTCGGTGAGCTCCACGTGGAAGGCGGCCGACGCGCCCGCCGCGCCGCGCAGCCCCCCCGGCCGGCCCACCGCGCGCGAGCCCTGCACCACACACACGCACACGTCACGACACCCGTCGCCAACTCCTAGCCGCCGTCCTGCGAATGCAACGATCCACTCACGAGACTAGAACTCCGCTGCCTATTCGACGAGTCCTCGTTGGCGGCCCCTTGTTGAAAATTATTCGTTCTAGATTGCAGCTGCTCCTCGAATGGCATTATTATGTAGTTGTGCAAACCCTGAAACGTACGTCGAAGATGTGAGTCGCCGGGTGGTCCCCTAGAACCATCGGAGAATATGACAGTTTATAATTAGTGAAGGGCGACCGACGTGGATGATGAAGCGCACGAAGTTCCGGCGGTAGGGGAGGCGGCACTTGAGGAACCAGGCCGCGATCACGTGGTGCGCCAGCGACACCACGTAGTGGTTGTAGCGCGACGGGTTGGTGTACGGCAGCAGGATGGCGAACACCGACATGTACTGGTCCTCCACGAAGGACGCGAACACCTTCGGCAGCCGCGTCAGCGCTGCAACACACACACACGCTACTGATGGGCCAAACCGCAACTCTGCAACTCTATGCATTATACGAATCGACTTTTGCATGGAGGAAATTGCATCATATTGAGCGTTTTGATGTTGAATTCAGTATTCAGTATTCATTTATTCATCATTATGTATGTTAAGTTACATTAAATATTGTCAGATCTTAGGACTGTTTGTTACAATTACATAATGTACCCTAATTAGGGTATTGAAACGAGTTGGAAAAGAGCGGACCGATTTAAAAGCATGCAGAGATTAATAAAATTATGTACTTAATGAAAATGTCAATAAAAATAAAAGATGTCAATAAAAATAAAAGTAAAAAATGACAATAAAAATAAAAAATGACAATATTTGTCGTCAAAATACTCGTCCAGTGAATAATAAGCTTTTGAAATTAGCATACTCTTTAATTGCCATATAAATATGTTGACTTTTTCTTGGACCTTAATTTTTTCCGGAAGCTTATTGTATATTTTAACGGCCATGACATTTGTGCCCGAGCTGTGCATGTGTAGTTTAGATGGAGGTAGCACTAAGTTGTGCTCGTATCTACTTTGAAAACGCCGTGGTTGGTCTATTTGTTTTTTTAAAAAATTGGGGATATTTGCGTACGAACTTACAGATTTCCAAAATATATATTGACTAGTAGTACGCCCCGGCTTCGCACGGGTAGCCTATATAAATAAATAACATTATAATATAGCTAATTATGTTACTCAGTAGGTATACCTAAATGTATTTTCGAAATGATAAAAAATATAGTATGTAACCCCCCCGCATATATACTCCCGTGACCGGCAGCGGCGCGGCGCCCGCTGACTTTTTTCTAATAAGTACTTACATTTTTGAACTCGTGATATCTTTCGAATGGAATGTCCGAATTTAATAATTTAAAAAGTAATAGAAAGGTATTGAAGCAGTCTTAATTTTAAAGTAATTTGTTTAGATAAGGATTAATACCTAAGTACAAATATAGAACGTTTTCTGGCGTCGTCATTTTAATTATATTTTTTTGATATTAAAACACTTATTTTGACATATCTATAATAGTTAGACATATGCTGTCGCTGACTTTTTTGTGGGTGATGATGTGTTCTACAAAATTGTAGTACTTACATAATTTCTTTCTATCATCAATAGTTTCCGCAGCGCACGCGATGTAAGGAATTTCTTTTACACCTTGGGTTACATAATTGAAGTTTTAGTAAGGATCCCTAATTTTTTTGAAAATATAATATAGCCTATGTTCAGCACAGATAATGTAGCTTCACAACAGTAAAAGAATTTTTGAAATCGGTCCAGTAGTTTCGGAGCCTATTCGATGCAAACAAACAAACAAACAAACAAACAAACAAACAAACAAACAATCAAATCTTTCCTCTTTATAATATTAGTTTAGATAGTTTAGATATAAGGGTCAGTATTTTTAATCTAAAGAAATGTGGCTTGCAGCTTTCTGGGTGTTTAATGCTTGCTAAGATGCGGATGCACTTCTTTTGTGAAATGAACAGGTCGTCCGCGTCGACACTGTTCCCCCACAAAATAATTCCATATTGGATCCAGGCAAAGGCGTACGCGTAGTATGTATTCATAGCTGTATTTAGATCAGTAGCTGTTCGCAATTCTCCAAGCGCGTAAGTGAAGCTTCAAAGTTTTGTTTTCATCTTTTGAATATGGCTTTTCCAGTTTATGTTTGTGTCTATATTTAAACCTAAGAGTGTAAATGTATTAGCGCATTCTATTTATGTATTATTATATATAAAATTTATGTCAAGGGGTGATTTTTGATAAGGTCTAAATTGCATTAATTTGGTTTTAGAATAATTTATGTCAAGGTTATGGTCGGTCATCCAATTAGCAATAGTATTAAATATGTCAGTTAGGTTTTTATTTAAATTAATGTCAGATTTACAAGATGTCAAGAGAGAAATGTCGTCAGCAAACAGAACGCATGTTTGATTAATAGCTTTAGGTAGGTCATTAATATAAATTAAAAACAAAATATATCCAAGGACGCTTCCTTGGGGAATAGAATTATTAATTGTTATCGGTTTTGATCGAGTCATACAAATCGTTCCACTTTTTTTGTCAAAATTATCTATTTCTACTATTTGTTCACGATTATGCAAGTAAGACTTGAACCATTCGTGTGAGATCCCTCGAATACCTACTCCATATAACTTGTCCAATAATATTTTGAATTGTACTTTGTCATACGCTTTTGTCATGTCTAAAAGAATTCCTATTGCATAGTGTTTGTCATATTCACTCACTGGACAGAAATTCGAGCATCGGACTGGCGATCGCTTGCGTGTCGGATATCTTGGAGAGATCCAGAAGCACCTCCGGTAACATTTTAACCATCGTGTCCCGCGTCTCCAGAGTGAATATCGTCAGCGCGTTGATGTAGGGCTGCGGCGATCGGAGAACTGCAACACGGTCGGCCTTCAGACAGCAGGCTCCCTCGCCGCCGGCGACGTCGGCGCGCGCGGCACTCACCCATGCCGTACTTGAGCAGGCACCGCACGATCCGCTGCTGCGTCTGCGGCTCCAGGTAGCAGTGGTAGGGCGCCATGGCCGCCAGCGCCGGCAGCGTCGCGCCGTGGAACTCCGACATCAGCAGCTTGGGCCCGCCCGCCGGCCGCACGCACTCCGGGAAGCCGAGGCTGCGGTCCGACACCTGCGGGCAGCGCGGCTCGTCAGCGAGCGAGGCTCGTGCGAGGGGGCGAGGGGGCGAGGGGGGCGCGGGCTCCATACGCACCATGCCGCACAGCGTGGAGGCCAGCAGGTCCAGGTCGGGCGCGCGCCGGCCCACCGCCAGCGCGCGCGCCTGCAGCAGCGCGGGCAGCGCGCGCAGCACGGCGCCCAGCACGGGCCACGCGCCCTCGCGGCCCAGCGCGCACACCAGCACGCGCGCCAGCCGCCCCACCGGCAGCACGCACGAGCCCGGCGGCGCCTCCTTGGGCGGCGGCGCCTGCTGGCCGCGCACCAGCGGCGGCTCGCACACCAGGTAGGGCGAGCACAGCGGCTTCAGGCGCAGTGACGCCGCGCCCGACACACACGCGCCGTGCGCGTCGTAGCAGAACCCGACGCAGTTGAACGAGTTCGCGCGCAGGCCGAACAGCATCTCGAATATCTACGACGAGCGACACCTTCCATTAGCCGGCGCGATCGCGTCGCCGAACACATCCACCGAGCGCGGACCGGACTCACCTTGAGCCTCGGCTCCGGATGGTGGTGAAAGAGCGCCGGTCGCTTGTAATGGTGGTCCAGGTGGTCCAGCAGCACCAGGAAGCAGCGCAGGGGAATCGCAGCCGGCGCGCCCAGCAACTGCGAACGAGGCGCGCGGTCACTATCGTCCTGCGGCGCGAGGCCGCGAGGCGCTCGCTCGGCTCGCCGGTGCTGCGCCGTACCTTGTCGTGCAGCAGCTGCAGCAAGCCCGTCACGGCCTGCTTCAGGTCCTCCGTGTCGGCGTCCGGCGGGATGGACGCGTCGCTCGCGTACGTCTCGAACGGACGGTTCAGGATCTGAAACACGTTCGGGGCGCGCGTTCGTTATCGGAGTCGGGGGTCGCGTCGCGTCGCGGGCGGCCCGTACCTTCTCCAGCAGGTCGATGAGGTCGGCGCAGGGCTCGAGCGCGGCGAGCGCGGTGGCGCAGCGCGCGGCGGCGCGGCGCAGCTCGGCGTCCGGGTGCGCGGCGCACGCGCTCAGCACCGGCACGCCCACCAGCTCCACCAGCTCCGAGCCGTACACGTATCTGCACACGAGCATCGTCTGCAGGCGAGTGTCGCCGGTCGCGGGGCAGACACAGACACAGACGGACGAGAGGGGTACCTGTGCCGGCGGATGAAGGCCATGAGCTCGTGCAGCGTGTGCAGGCGCAGCGCGGCGCGCGGCTCGCGGCGCAGGTACTTGTCGTGCAGTGCCAGCGCGGCCGGCACGCAGTCGGCGGCGGCGGGCTCTAGGCGCGCCACGCGCCCGCTCACCACGCGCATCGACGACGACTCCTGAGGACGCGATCGCGCATCAGCCGTCTGCTATCTTATTACTAGCCGACCGCCCCCTCGAGATGGGCCCCTCCGGAATCGGAGCTGCCCCGAAAGCTCGCCCTCCCCTCGGATATGCGGCGGATCCATGCGCGATAAATAAAATGAAAGACGGATGCGCGTACCGGCCGGTCGTGTCCGGCGCAGTCGACGAGGTCGAGCAACGCCTCCGGGTCCCCGGCGAACTGTCCGCCGTCCGCCATCTGTTCTATCGTGGTGATGAGCGCGTGCAGCTTGCCGTGGATCAACTCGTTGGGAGGGTCGGAGCTCTCTGGAACGAACGAAGTCATGGAGATGGCTGGCGCCGGCGGGAGCGCACAGCACTCGAGAGCGCGGCACGTACTGTCGAGCTGCAGCGCGCGGCGCAGGATGGCCAGCACGCAGTCCCAGGCCAGCTCGCACAGCGCGAGCGGCGCGCGCGACACGCAGCTCTGCACGCCCACCACCACCTCGCACGTCACCACCGGCTGCTCGCCGTCCAGCGCCTGCAAGCACGCGCGTTACACCACCGCACTCGCGCCTCGCGCCTCGCGCCTCGCGCCCGCCGCGGTGTACCTTGAGGAAGGCCGGCAGCACGGCGAGTAAGGACACGTCGAGCGAGGGCACGCGGCGCGGCCCCCACAGCGCCATGTTGACGTAGAACACGGCGCCGCGCACCAGCCCCGCGTCGGCCGCGTCGGCCGCCTCGCCCGCCTCGCCGCGCAGGATCTGCACCAGCTCCAGCAGCGCCGCGTGCCCGATGTCGCCGCCCACCACGCCCCGCATCAGCTGCGAGCATCACGAGTCGGATGTCAGCATCGACACAGGTGGCGGCGAGTGGAGACGGAGGGCGCGCCGCGGATCACCTTCCAGCTGGGCTCGCAGTAGGGGTCCACGTTGATGAGGCGGCAGAGCGCGGCCACGAAGGTGGCGAGCGCGGCGCGCGGCAGCAGCGAGTACGACACCACGGCCTCCAGCAGCGCCAGGCAGCCGGCCACCACGCCGCCGTCCGCGCTGCACACGCACAGCGCGCACGCACACCTGCACACCACACGCACACCACATTACATCACATGTTGTGACAGCAGCGCCAGGCAGCCGGCCACCACGCCGCCGTCCGCGCTGCACACGTACAGCGCGCACGCACACCTGCACACCACACGCACACCACATTACATCACATGTTGTGACAGCAGCGCCAGGCAGCCGGCCACCACGCCGCCGTCCGCGCTGCACACGCACAGCGCGCACGCACACCTGCACACCACACGCACACCACATTACATCACATGTTGTGACAGCAGCGCCAGGCAGCCGGCCACCACGCCGCCGTCCGCGCTGCACACGCACAGCGCGCACGCACACCTGCACACCACACGCACACCACATTACATCACATGTTGTGACAGCAGCGCCAGGCAGCCGGCCACCACGCCGCCGTCCGCGCTGCACACGCACAGCGCGCACGCACACCTGCACACCACACGCACACCACATTACATCACATGTTGTGACAGCAGCGCCAGGCAGCCGGCCACCACGCCGCCGTCCGCGCTGCACACGCACAGCGCGCACGCACACCTGCACACCACACGCACACCACATTACATCACATGTTGTGACAGCAGCGCCAGGCAGCCGGCCACCACGCCGCCGTCCGCGCTGCACACGCACAGCGCGCACGCACACCTGCACACCACACGCACACCACATTATATCACTGTTCTCACATATATTTAAGTTCAATATTTATGTTCATCACACAAACATTTGCCCTGGGTGGGAATTAGCCCACAACCCACATGGAAGGCACACGAAGAGCTGTAACCAACTGAGCTTTAACACCTGTATTTTTTTTAATCGCTTTAATGAATCATATTCTTTTACCTAAATTGTATAGTTAACCTAATTACAATAATGTATTTATTGACACCCAGTGAAGTTTGTTGTACCTGCTGTACTATTATTCTAATGAAAGCAAGAAAGATTTCTCACATTCTCTCAATATGGGTATCAAATAAAAGAGCGAACACTATGACAAATATTAAGTCAGGGACATTTTGACATTTTTAATTTATACTTGTACTTATATGTATAGTTGAGCCCTATTTTCATTAGATAAACTGAAAACTTACTCGACGATTCCGTGCACAATGTGCTCATCGAGATAGGTCGCATTGAACTTGACAACGTTCATTATGAGCTGAAGGAACTCCACCAGGAACGAGGGTGTCTCGATTTCCGGCAGCCATTCCAGCAGGAAGGGTCCAATCTGAACATACAACAGCCAAGGTGAACAGGTGTCCGGGCTCCCGGAGCGACCGGTCAGGATGGGGAGGGGCGGACCTGTTCCTCGAAGCAGTCGATGTTCTTGCCGGTGTTGGTGAGCGCGTGCAGCAGGCGGAAGCGCGGCGCATCGTCCGCGGGCGCGCGGCGCGCGTGCGTGCGGCGCAGGAACTGCAGCAGCACGGAGCGCATGGCCTGCAGCTGGTCGGCCTGCCCCTCGGCCAGGCAGCGCAGCAGGCCCAGCGCCGCGTGACGCGCCTCCGGGTTGCTATCCTCCAGGAGGTCGCGGGTGCACCTCCATATTTTCTCCACTCCTCCCTGGAAATTGTTATTATTGTCTGTGAATAGTTGTTTGGATATTAATCCCATTTTCATCTCGATCCCTTCCCTATATGTATATATAAGTTGATAGCTGTTCCTTAGTCTTGCTAAAACCTGACATTGCCAGAGCCCACTTAGATGATTTCGGTTTTGAAATGTTTGTCGTAGTCCAGGGAAGGTATGAATCTAGAATACTATGAAGGCCTCAATGTATATTTCATGTTTATTTTCATTAATAATTCAGCAGCATAACTACATCCCGTTCAGTTTAACAGCATTATAGTACATTGAATAAGCACTATATTGATTGATACTTAGTTTACTATCACTAAGATCTTTGTCCTTGGTTGTGTTGTTGCAAGGAAAAATCTAATTACAATACAATAATTATCCTTGCTACTCCATTTTCATTTAGAATAAAATCCAATACAGGTATTGGACTGATTTTATTCTAAATGAAAATAGCAGTAGCACACACACATACATTTATTTACTGCTTGATTCAAGAGCTGTCACTTTGATTGCTCAGTAAACTACTGTTCTAGAAGAGGACATTTCACACCTAGCTTTTTTAAAATAAATATTGTTGCATTTCAAGACAGTAGTTTACTAAGACATGTCTCAAATCAAGCACTATAATAAATGCATGTGTGCTTACCGGTATTGGACTTATTTTATTCTATTACAAACTGGGGTTGGTCCCGGGGATAAATGATTCAAGAGTCTCACTATGGTAGCAAACCCCTGCAGCTGATCCCTAATAGTACATTGTGGAGTGGGTTGATCACTGGCAGGCACTAGCGGCGTTACCTCGTGCACGCGCACGTGCAGCGCGCGCTCGGCGACGTCGCGCAGCGCGCGCAGGCGGCGCGCCGGCGGCGTGTCGGCGCACAGCTCGCGCTCCAGCTCGCTCGACACCACCAGCTCGTTCCGCGCCGGCAGCGCCGCTATGCACCACAAAAACACATCCCCCGTAAACCAAACGTGTTCCGGACTGTCCATCGAGTACTCCCGGGTGGGATCCATATTCGAAACTCACCCGCCGAGCCCTTCTTGAAGAATACTTTCAACTTGTCCTGAAGCGACTTAGTGTCCCGATCCCTTGAGCTCATTTTAACGCCGCGCCGATGTTGGCCTTCGTTACGGTCTGCGCTATTGCTTGCTGCTATGCGTGGGGATTACCTATAACTCTGATAATGCATATAAAAAGACATATTTGTTAAAAACTACTCTCACTACCGCTCCTGCTTCTTTGCTTGATATTCACCACCATTTTGACAGCTCAAATCAAAATTTACTTTTGTACACAGCTGACAGAACACAGCAGCCATTCGATTCGATAAAACTTGTTATTTCTGAACGAAAATAAAAATGTCAATCAATTCACCCAAATTGTACGCACGCACACCACCCGCAATATTAAAATATATACAAAAAACTCAATTTGGGCAAGAATTTTTAATTTAAACTTAATAAACTTATTGTGTTTGCGATATTTCAGTAAATAGTTAGATGATCTACCGTAAACATTGAACGCGACCAAAGTGTTTTGTATAATTTCTGAACGAAGTCAAAGAACAAGTTCCTTTGTTTACTACATTCCTTAATTAAGTTCTGTAAACAATACTATAGCAATAACTTAGAATTTACTAAACATTTATTATTATCGAGATCAACTCGGTATTTTTTGTATATTTCCCTGATGAAAAGGCTAGTTGACTAGATAGTATGCATCTCTATGTCTAATAGATGGCAGTACTAGTCACAAATGATTAGAAAGGCTGGCAAACAATCAGAGCCCTTAGTCCGAAGACGCATTTTAAAACTCCCTACTCTCGAGCCGACAGTCGTCTCTCGGATTTCTCTTTCTACTTCTTACAAAAATATAAGGACATCCGAGAGACGACTCTCGTCTCGAGAGTAGGGAGTTCTAAAATGCACCTTCAGACTACGGGCTCTGAGATTTACCCGGATCATCGTGTTGGTCGATTGAACTGTCGAATTTAGCACTTTTGATACCTTTCGCTCTAGCGGGAAATTCAATTTTTTTAGGGTTTTTTTTATTGCGGTTCTTTATATTAACTTACCTAATTAAATTACTGTACAAAATAGTTAAATAATTAAGTAAGTTAATATAAAGAACCAATCTCAAAAATTGATACTTACAGGGTTACACAGAAACATTTTTGTTTATGTTCGCAAAATAGATTAAACTAGTAAAAGATATAACAGTTCAACTGCAATAAAAAAAAGACCCTAAAAAATTTAAATATCCCGCTAGAGCTAGAGGTATCACCATAATGCTCTTGTACTTGCCATAGGAAATTTTCAGGGTAACTTCTGCATATATCAAGGAAGTTTTTAAGATATTTTTATGTTTCGGATAAGCAACACAAGTTGCTTATCGGTCGAGCGAGCGAAGCGTCTCAGTTTCGACAAAAATGATTTTGTCATTCTGTGTCTGTTCTCGCCTACAGAGGGCTTAGTCCGAGCCTGCATTTTTAAACTCCCTACTCTCGAGCCGAGAGTCGTCTCTCGGATGTCCTTATATTTTTGTAAGAAGTAGAGAGAGAGATCCGTTCTACACACCTGAGGAATATGCTGATATGCTTATTTGTCATGTCTTGCTTTGCTTTATTTGCAGACACACAATCGCAGTATCCGTAACAAATAAGCATATCAGCATATTCTTCAGATGTGTAGGACGTCATTTTCAACACTTCCGTATCACAGGTACAAATCAGAGTCCGGTTAACGAGCACAGTAGTCAAAAATCTGAAGAAATAGTTCAGAATCACAGCCAAGTTGAGAAAAAGAGCAAAACGATATCACTTTCACTATGTACGAAGCACAAAAGCAGACGACGGACAACCAAAACAATATCCCCTGTTGTTTTCCCAGCCCTAGCCGGTCTCTACACATTTTTCTTTCGTTCGCACCTTCCTAAATCTTCACTTGCCTTGCTCGCACGGTGCATCTTAACTTGAAGGACAATAACCGCGGGACCATTAGAACCGCAACCTGGAGCGTCCCAACTACTTTTTTTCCACGAAATGTAATACAAACCCTAGATTTTTATACGTCGTTAGATAGCTGTTGAAACGTGGATATTTATTAAAACATCTGCCGAACAAGTGCCATAATATTTTTTTAGATAACTCTTAGAGAAAAATTAACCTTCTAAAATATTTTTTTATTTCATAAGTTCACTTGTCTACTACGATCTATTCAATTAACTTAACTTAAGCACTTTTTTAATGATTGACGTCATAAAGCAACTTATTACCCATGTAAAAATACAATAATAATAATAATAAGATGCACAGAAAAAACAAAAATAAATTTAGTAGCCCAAAAATCAGCAATTTTCAATAAAAATTTAAAAGTCAAATATCTCGACATGGGTTAAGTTTAGGGTGCGGTGTTTCTTAGTAAAATAAGTCAGAAATAATGTGTTCTCCACGCCCTTAACGGATCTAGCACGACTTTCCATGTAACCCTGTATAATTATAACTACCCAAAAATTTTGCAAAACAAAAACATAGACAAATAATTCTCAAAATGTAGGTTATCAGATCTAACTGATATAAGTACCTACATATTATATTTATTGAATTATTTTATTTGGGATCATTTACTATCCATTTTATTTGATATCCATATATTTGTAAATTGTGAATAGATACTTAATTGACCGCCATTTTATAGTGGCGTCTATCTTGAACAAAAAAACATATAACATAGCTATTCTATTAGTCGAATAGAGAACCTCCTTATTTAGGTTTAAAACTATGTACATCAGTGTCACTTAGGCACTTACTGTCTCAATAAGGGTGTCGCTATGGCAAAGTGTCACCTGTGTCACTCACACACAAACCAAAGCAATTAATTTAGTAGCATTCTCAGGTTGCATCAGTCAGAAACCATCAGAAAACTAAATGCTCTTAAGACGACTTTACTACGCAAAATGGAATAAATTAAGAACTTACTTGTATGTAATAATTTCTATTTGTGTCTGTGTTTGGCTGAAATACTTAATTAATCGAGTGATCGACTGCGGCCCTAAGCAACTGCATAACTACATAAGGTTTAAGAAAAACTATAGTTGCAGCAGTTCTCTTGGGTTGCGGGACCTCTACGATACGGTGGAGAAAGTAAATACAGAGCACGAAATAGTGAACTGGGCGTCGTTCGGGCCCGTGCAGGCCGACACGGTGGTGCTGGCGGTGCGCGCCGGGTGCGACGCCGCCCGTCTGCAGTGCCTCGTCGCGTCTCTGGCACAAGTCCATAACATCAGATCCACCATCATCGTGTTCTCGCATAGCTTCTATGACGAGAGAATAAACCAACTCATCAAAAGCATTAGTTACTGCATGGTGATGCAGATATACTTTCCCAACTCCGTGCAGTTGTTCCCTCACGTGTTCCCCGGCGAGGAGGGCGAGGAGGGCGAGGAGGGCGCGGAGGGCGCGGAGGGCGCGGCCTGCCCGAGGCGCGAGGCGCATCGCGCGCAGGCGAAGCATCACTGGTGGTGGACGGCGCACGTCGTGTTCGAGGACGTGCCGTGGGCGCACGTCCACACTGGCATGGTCGTGTTTCTCGAAGAAGATGATTATGTTCTCCCTGATTTCTTACACATGCTGCGCTATGCTCGTAGCTCATTGGCGTTCGTCCCCGAGGCTCAGGCACTCGCGTTCGGAAGGCCGCTCGCGCAGCGGTTGGATTATGATAAGCTGACGGTGGATAGCTGGCGGCCGCCGTACGATAGAGGTTTGACTTTCAATAAGACTTTGTGGGCGGAGATAAAAAGAGTCGCAGATCACTTCTGTGGGTACGACGATGCGAGCTGGAGCTATTCGCTGCAGCGAGCGCTGGAAGCGTCGCGGCGCGGCCGAGTGCTCATGGTGGCGTGCATGGCTCCGCGAGTCATTAACACGGGTATTTATAAGAATGGGAGACAAGCGATGGAAATTATTAGCAGTCTGAGCCGAAACTCGGCCTTGTTTCCTGAGAAGATAAAAGCGATATCGCTGTTTGGCCGTAATGGCCAGATATACAGACACTTCCAGACGTCTTCTGGCAACGGTGGCTGGTGTGACCTGCGTGATCACCTACTCTGCTTGGATCCGCTGGCATCCACCGTCAAAGATGAAGATTACACTGCCACTACAATCAAATAATTTTTGTGTAAAAACTACTATTTACTTAGTATTTTATTTTATTACCATATACCTACCAGTCGAGTCATGTCATGGAGTGGTGCCCTTTGCTATCCTTATATTTAAAATTGCACTTTATAGAGACGTAATTCGCGGGCATTGGTCATTGGTCTTTTTGTTTCAAGAAATACTGTTTCTTCTATGGCAATGAAGCAGATAAAACGGCTGAAATGAAAAAACGCAGCACCTTCGACGATGTTCCTGCGGTCTAAAGTCACTATATCTCGAAAGCGATGCTTTGTAAAAGAAAAGTGTTGAGGTATTTTTTGTAGACAATTTTACGATTTACAAACTTTGTCTGAACCATTTTTCGATAGCTCTCGTTGTTTCAGAGATATACGCAAAAAACGCAAATTTATTACTTTTAACCTGGAATAAAAAACAACGCACAAGCGGGATCGATAGGGACTTTTGACATATCATTTGTAATGACGTATTCAAGGCCTGTACAAAAATCCAGCTTGTTGGGAATTTATGCAAGCTGGAATGTCTATTTTGACTGGACTAAAGAGTAAGTATAGGTATCATAGAAAGGTGTCAAAAAAATATTTTCGCGAAACGTCAACGACTGACGATGAAAAGATGGCGACAGCGGTTTGTTTGTCAGCGGATTTAAGTTGTCGACTCAAAATCAATATTTTTTATGTTTTGATTTATTCATTAAGGTTTCGATCGAGTCTACCGTAGGTACTCCTAGTATGTCACATTTTTGACAGCTAATATCTTATTGTACTTATATGAAAATTAAATTCTTGTTTTTCTTACATTCCCTAGCATTTTCCATTATTCTTAAACCTTTTAAACCTTCCCTGGACCTCCACGAACATTTCAAGACCAAAATTAGCCAAATCGGTTCAGCCGTTTTTGAGTTTTAAGCAGACTAACGAACAGCAATCCATTTTTATTATATATATATATATATATATATAGATAGAAGATGACACTCAGCAATAATGTGGCTTTCTATTGGTGAAATAATTTTTAAAATCAGTTCAGTAGATCCCGAGATTACCCCCTTACAATTTAACAAATAAGTACATTTTGCCTCTTTTTATTTATTAGGTAGTAGGTATATACAAGTATATATACTTATGTAGTTGTAGAAGATTTGATATGCATGTTTGAAATGATATTTTTTGATTTGTATTGATTACAATTTTATAACTGTACTTAGTAGTTGAACCACTTCAATAAATCCAAATAAACACACCGAATAACACATTTGGTGTACCGCGAACTACGCCGTAGCTATGTCGTAGCAATTTGCTACGAGAAGCGACACCCAAACAAATGGCTATACATTTTTTTAGCGTGCCTGAGCTATGCCTATAGCTCCTTACATTTCCGACATTATAAAGCGTGTCTCTGTCTTCATTCATTTGAATGATAGCTACACTATGAGGGGGTTGAAAAGGTATTGTTTAAAACTGTTCGGAATAGTCTCTAGAACTATCGTATCCTGTGGACTTTGTTAATTTTCAATAAAAATCCAATCAGTGAGAAGAGAAGGCTATTGGATTCGTAAGATAAGAGCACGAGCGCGGCGAGGCAGGGGGAGGGCAGGGGGGGGAGGGGAGGGACAGTTAAAAAGCTTCTTATAAGAGAACGCTAACAGCCAATCGAAGTTGAGTCGACTACAGTCTTTAAAGAGTTTAATGGCCACGCTGCGCGCTAAATTGAAAAGTTAAGATTCGTTTATTAGAACAATAGTTTCCGGTTGGGTTTACTTTGGTAAGGGTAAATCTACTTAGTAGGTAGGTATACCTAAAATAATATGTTAATAGGATTCAATAAAATATTCTAAACATTAACGGCCGGTTTCTGGAAACCCAAATCACGATTGATCCGAGTTTGACACATAGTAATTATTTGATTGATCATCGTTCGAGAAACCGGCTGTAAGAAACGCACGCAGTGTTTTCTTAAAGAACTAGTGACATAATTAATACAGTCCCCTCAGGCCGGCACTAGTTTGAATGTGTGAATTCCATTGTGTGCTAACTGCAGTTGGTGGTTGGAGCGAGGGCCAGTTGAAGCGGTGACATCGTTATAATGCTGTGATATGGTACATTCAGAATAGCATAATTATGTGGCAACGTAGGTAACCATTTCATAAACTAAGCGATTGTTCACTTCCTCCGTAATCGTCCTTTCTGCTTCGGCTGGAGCGTGAAGTGGCCTGACGTGCGCGACAAGCCTTTCCGTAATCCGCTTTCCCGGTACCGGTACCGGTCCAGCAATCAGCGATCATTGTGCATTTTCAATCTGCAGATTCGGGGCAGCTGCCAAAGTGCAAGCGGCCAGTAAGAAGAATGACGCCGAATAATGTCAAGAGCTTAAGTACCTACCTATCTACTTCCAACACCATGCCATGCATTGCATGCAGTAGGTATACAAGCGTACGATAATTTGTTTTTTTAGAATAGAATAGAATAGAATAGAAATCATTTATTTCAGTTATTATAAAACTTAATGCTAGGATATAAACGGTATAATTATACTATGTTAAAATAACTGAAAATGGTGCACACTCAGCTTGTGCTGGTGTAGAACCATTGGGCTCTACACCAGCGCTGGTTTTCAGTGATGCCCTGAGAGGATGAAGAAGGTGGGGGAGTAGCAATTAAGACAATGATGTGTAACAACTTAACTTAACAATAAATCAATTAATTACTTAAGGCTATAAATATAATTTGTGAAATACAAATTGAATTAAAATTAAATACTAAATTATAAATTGTAACAATAAAACTGACAAAATGACAAACAAAAACATAAAACACTTAAAACATAAAACACTTATTACAAAAAACACTATTCTAACAAGAAATGGGCACAGGACGGCTACTTTTTGATGATATTTTTTGTGATTCTAATAATTGTTTTTTTAGGTTTATTTTAAAAGAGTAAATAGATTACACACTTTTACATATTTGTATATAACGCTTCATTATGCGACCTGTCTAGACCAGCCAGCCTACCAGCTGCATCATGGCCAAGCCAGAGCAGCCAGCCTATACGGACGCCATGCCATGCCATAGTCAAGCAGCCTGTACGGTCATTATACCGTGCCTTAGCAAAGCCAGACCAGTCAACCTCTACGGTCACCATGCCATGCCAAAGCCAAAGCCAGCCTAACCAGCCAGTATCACAGTTATTGATTATCTGTGGCCTGGTCTGCCATGTGTCAGTCAGTGTGGTCTTGTCAACGAGGTCAGCCTGACAAGCCTAGCCGATTTTACGCCGTTATTGAAAAACTGGAATTAACTGAAATATTCTTGTACAAGATTGAGTGGAAATGAGCCTGAATATACGAATGTTATGAACTAATTATAATTACTCGTCGTTTCATATTATTATAATCTATTCAGATTAATTTTTAAAGATGTTTTGGAAACTCTAGGTCAGCACTAGGAACTGTAGGTAGTTTTGTAGTGAGGTAAGAGAGGATGTGCTTGCTGACGTGTATCGATTGTGTGATAAAAAATATCTGATAAATAATAGGATAAATAACTACTTATTCACATTTCTTCTGCAGCACGCTTAAAATTTATTTATACTACACCTGCTCGGAAAGTACCTTGATACTTTATCAAATTTACGGTAGAAAGTACGTCATTGCATATCGAACAAATATGCGGCGAGAAAACGCATCTGAGCGGGAGAGAAAAGTGTATGAAAATCCATTTCTTACGTGGTTTTTCTTTTTTAATTTTGGGTAAGACTATGCGCTGGTAACCTAAATATCAAAAGCCAAAAAGTTTTTACAGTGAGTTTTTATCTCCAAGTTCGCAAAATGACACTGGCCACTAGCTGTGTGTTGGATGGTGTCAAACAATTTGAAAAAAGAACATGTGAAAATTTTAGTTTTTTATTTTCCTCGTAGGTGTAGTATAAAGCACTATGTATCACTCAAGAGAAAGTGCGATTCCCGATCTCGGGTGTTTTAAAGCCCTCGCCTGCGGCTCGGGCTTCAAACGACACCCTCGACGGTAATCGGTCACTTTCTCCTCTCGGTGAACAATGTACTATTATTTATTTTACTTTAATCAAAACGGCTTAATTATGCAAATAATAATAATTAAAGATATCAATAATTTTATAGGAAACATTCACATGAAATAAATTATGTACCTAAGTACCTACTTACGTATAGTTTAGAACCTATTATTAATTTAATTACATAAGTATTTAATTATGATCCTGCACCGGTTGGGCCTGCATAGTGTGATACCATGGCACTCTATTTATCTGAAGGGCAAAATCAATATATTATGCTTATCCGTTGTTGGGTACCTTTTCGATCCCATGCCATTTGAATCACGGGTCCTACCACTACCTCTACACCGATTATTATTATTAGATATTATTAGCATCAGATATTTATACTGTATTTTATGCAGTAAAATCACCAGGTCGATAGGTAATAGAGTAAATATAATCGAGTCAGCACTGCCGGTGGAGCCATGGCTTTCGAACCGGGACGCAGAGGTGCCATGCCAGTTCACTGCTTGGCGCAAGAAATAGGTGCTACAGGACTTGTCGATTCAGACGACGAGAATAACTGCATGCAACATTAGTCAACAATGTTTACCTACGTTGCAAGTCGGATATTAGATTGGTTGTCTGCAGAGGCCGCGGTGGCAAGCATGTAATCTAACTTCTCGCAACACACAGGGTCGACCTCTAGTCAGTAGAGACATCTGAAGTTTGTATTGTACTGCTTGATGTTGTGTTGTGTACCAACTGGATTAGGTGTTCTTACGTGGACCAAATGTTCATGTGACGCTTTATTAAATACTAGCTGACCCGTGCTTAATTCGTTGGGCATAATTCGACCGTTTTTTCTCCGATTCACTTTGCAAAACGTACTACCACGTAAAAGGCTTTTTATTTTTCGGTTTTTTATATAACCTATAACACTCAGCAATAATGTGGCTTTCTATTGGTGAAAGAATTTTAAAATCGGTTCAGTAGATCCCGAGATTACTCCTTACAATTTAACAAACACACAAACTTTACTTCTTTATAATATTAGTATAGATACACATTTATTTAAAATCTTAGTGTTGAGGCTATTACGGTCTACTTTTAAATGATTCCTATTTTAGAGAAATAAAAAACGTCCACTCGTATGTGTTGTTTATTAGCGACTGGTTTTGAACGAAACAGATAGAATGAGCGTAACATACCGCCCACCAAAGGACACTAGTCCTTTCTATGATAGGTACATAAAATCAACAAATATTCAAATACCTACTAAATTATCTAATTTGTACGAGTAGGTAGGTACTTGTGTGAAAACAAAATTTTTACAATTTTATACAACAATTTTTTATATACAACTTTAACAAAAAAAGTTTTATTGACTTCCTAGACAAATATACTTATACTTAGGTTAGTAACATTCAGATATCATAACCTATCAAGTAATTAACAAATTGTAAACAATAAACAAAAAAAATATTATTATAATTATCATCAGTAGATCAGTTTGAATGAAACTAGTAGATATGTAGGTAAAACATTGCTAGATAAAATATGAGATGTAAACAAAATGCAGTTTAGTTAATTACCTACTTATATCTATTCACTTTTATCGATAGGTAGTTCACATAGCCGTGTATTTGTGCGTTTAATGATTTCACCACGACACTTTAAACTATAGACTCGCGTGTTACCGTCAGGGCCGACATGTTTGTGGGTTATACGACCAAGGGACCATTTACCGGGAGGCAAACCGTCTTCTTTCACTATAACGATATCACCCGGTTCCAGTTCTTTTTCACGTTTTAACCATTTGGGTCGTTCTTGGAGTCTTGTTATGAACTCTGACTGCCAACGGTGCCAGAAATCTCTTATCAACTTCTGGGTGTACTGCCAACGAGAAAGTTTATTGACATTAACATTGCGTAGATCAGGGCTCGGTATGACTACAGGGGCTTCGCCTATCAAAAAATGACCTGGCGTGAGGGGGTCAATGACCTCGGGGTCAGAAGCATCAATGGGAACGAGGGGACGCGAATTTAGGCAAGATTCTATTTGACATAAAGTCGTCGTCATCTCTTCAAAGGTAAGGTTCTTGGTTAGGATTCTTTTAAGGTGGTATTTTGTAGATTTAACTCCGGATTCCCACAATCCTCCAAAATTGGGGCTGTAAGCTGGAATGTTGTGCCATTGGGTTCCGTCTAAAGATAAAATATCCGCCATGTCTCCAGGTAGTTCTAAGCAGGCTTCTTTGAATGCTTCCGCTAACTCTCTATTAGCGCCGATGAAGTTTCGGCCTTGATCACTCCAAATATGTGTGCACTTGCCTCTTCTGGCAATAAATCTATGAAATGCGCCGATAAAAGATTCGGACGAAAGATCTCCTACTAACTCTAAGTGGATGGCTTTCGTAGCCATGCAAATAAAGATAGCGATATAGGCTTTATTTGACTTTGCACCTCTGCCCTTTGACATTAATACTTGCAAAGGACCGGCAAAATCGACTCCGCTGTGGAGGAAAGGTCGTGCTTGGGTTACACGGACCTTCGGTAGGTCACCCATTATCTGTGTTCGGGTTGCAGCTCGTTGACGAGCACAGATTAAACATTTGTGAATACATGCCTTCACTGCATTTTTGGCGTGGATGATCCAATACTTCGATCTAAGGTAACAAAGCATGAGCTGTATTCCGCCATGTAAGGTTTTCTTGTGAGCGTCTGCTATGATCAGATTCGTCAGGTGAGTATGTGTTCCAAGTATGATCGGATGTTTCTGTTCTGTCTCTAAATCTGAGTTTCTTAGTCTGCCGCCCACCCTGAGAATATTCTTCTCATCCAGGTATGGATTCAGATTCAACGCTTTGCTGTTCTTCCTTAAATTCTTTTTCTGTTGTAGCCTTTCTATTTCTGGTCCAAATTCTCTTAGTTGTGCTATTTTTATACATCTGTTCAAAGCTTCTTCGTATTCTTCGGTCGAAAATTTGTCTTCTATTTTTTCAGGATGTTTCTTACTATTGATAAATCTAATACTGTATGCTATTATCTTTTGTAGTTCTTGTAATGTTTCAAAGTTTTCGAATTTCAGTGTTTCTTCTTCATGTTCTATTTTTAGGTTTACTTGTAGTGTCTTCTTTCTTTCTACATCTGTAGTTGTCGTATTAGGTCTTGTTAGTTTCATTTCATTTGTCTTCAGCCATTCTGGCCCTTCCCACCATAGTTTGCTTTCTATCAGCAGAGGTAGTTCTCTTCCTCTTGATCCAATATCTGCTGGGTTGTCTTTTGAAGCTACATGGAACCATTGTGTATTTGCTACGTTATCCAGTATTTCAATTACTCTGTTGCTCACGAAGAGTTTCCAACGATGCGGATCTCCAAATAACCATGATAAGACTACAGATGAGTCTGTCCATGCATAAACCTTGTCTTTGGGAATTCTCATAGCTTCACAAACTTGAGTCATAAGCTTTGACAAAAGTAGTGCGCCGCAAAGCTCAAGTCTTGGTAATGTCACTGCTTTGACAGGTGCAACGCGTGTTTTCGAAGCTATGATTGTTGTTTCTATTTTACCATTCTTTGTTTCTACTCTGGCATACACTACAGCACAGTACGCTTTTTCAGATGCATCGCTGAATCCATGCAGAGTAGTATTGTTAAAGTCTTCATTATTAGTCTTTATCCATCTGTCTATTTCAATGTCGTTTAGTTTCTCGAATCCAGTTCTTAGCTTTGTCCATTCATTTGCAATAGTTTCATTTACAGCATCGTCCCATTCGAGTTTTTCTAGCCATAGTTTCTGAATCAATATCTTTGCTAAAACAATAGATGGGCTGATCCACCCAAGGGGATCAAAGAATCGTTGTATGTCAGCTAATATGTTTCGCTTGGTGATTACTTTCGGTTGTGGTTTTATGTCAAATCTATAATGCAGTGTGTCAGTCTTCATATTCCAGGATAAGCCAAGAGTCTTGATCATACATTCGTTTTTTATGTCTTGTGTTGTGTGCATGCTTCTTAGCGTTGGTTCTATTTCAGCGATAAATTCGGGACTATTAGAGGCCCACTTCTGGAGAATAAATCCTCCTCTTTCTAGCACAGTTGATATGTCTTTACTTAATTGTATCGCTTCCTTTGCAGTAGAACTTCCACTCATACAATCATCCACAAAGAAATCTTCTTTGATTACTCTTGTTGCTTCCGGATAATCTTTCTCTTCATCTTCTGCTAGTTGCATTAAAGTTCTCACCGAAAGATGTGGTGCTGCTGCGGTGCCAAACGTTACTCTTAGGATTCGATATTCTTTAATTTCCTCATTGGAATTTGCTCTCCACAATATTCTTTGCAGGTCTGTATACTTCTCATTCACAATCACTTGGCGGTACATCATTTTGATGTCTGATGTGAAGCAAACAGATTTCATTCGCCATCTCATTATCAGATCTCGTAAATCACTTTGCAGTTGCTGTCCAACTAGAAGTTCATCGTTCAATGATTTGCCGTTAGAACCTTTGCATGATCCATCGAAAACAACTCTTACTTTCGTTGTCTCCTTGTCTTCTCTTACAACTGCGTGGTGTGGAAGGTATACTGCTGGTTTTGATCTTTCTTCTTTAGGTACTTCTTCCATGTGATTGAGCTGTAAATATTCATCTATTACTTTCTTGTACTCTTCCTTAAGCTTCGGCTTGTTTTCTAATCTTCGTTCTAATTGATAAAATCTCTTCAGTGCAATATCTCTTGTTTCGCCGATTTCTTCTATCGGTTGTACACTTTTGAGTGGTAGCTTGACTACATAACGACCATCTGTTGTCCTGGAATGAGTAGTTTTGTATATCTCTTCACATAATCTTTCTTCAGCTGTCATACTTCTCGTACATGTTTCTTCTATATGCCACATGTTTTTCAACATGTTGTGTACGTCTAAGTTTTTCAGGTGATGGTGAACAATAATTCTGTCATCGTGTGATTCGTCTCTAACCTTACCAAAAAGAATCCATCCCAGGCTTGTTTCTTGTGCACATGGGGAACCTGAGGGACCTTTGATTACCTTTCCTTTCACGATGTCAGCGTAAACTTGAACTCCAAGTAGCATGTCTATTTTGCCTTGAACATTATATTTTGGATCGGCTAGTACCAGACCGTCCAAATGTGACCATGATATAGGCGCGATTGTCTTACTAGGTAACTGTTTAGTCAGTTGAGTCGAAACGATAAAAACATCAACATTAAGGCTGAAAGAATTCTCATACCTAGATAGAACCTCAAGTTGAGTTGAATGACTGACCTGTGTCTCCGTGGAACCTATTCCGGTTATCCTAGCGTGGGTTGGAGTTTTGATGACCTCTAATCTCTGAGCCGCCCTCTCACTCACGAATGATGCCTCTGAACCTAAGTCGATAAGAGCCCTGAGTAAAGTCGTGTGCCCTGAACTACTTCTGACAGGAACTACAGCCGTAGCCAGCAGCGAACTCTTACGATTGCTTGTGAAGTATGATGCGAAGTGTGTAGCTATATCCGTGATGTCCTTCTCGTCTTCTTCTTGATCTTCTTCCACATTCGCGTGCAGTGATGACATTGTAGGCTGTTGCCTCTTTTCATCGGTGTCCTTCTTCGGGGGAGAATGCAGAAGAGAGTGATGACGCCGTCCACATACTCTGCATGAGGATTTCTGTCTACAGAACATCATAGAATGACCAGGAGCTAAGCAGTTATAGCATAGTCTGTTGTCTCTCACATATTCACTTCTTTGGTCCGGGTTCAGTTTTCCAAACTGCTTGCAATGACAAATCAAATGATTCTCTTTACATAATGTGCAGGTGTGTTGTGTTTCAGGGGTAGTTGTATGAAATGCCTTCACCTTGTCTCGTGCCGATGATAATGATGATGTAAGTTCCAGTGTACAGATGCGGCTGTCTAAAAATGTTGTAAGGTTGTCAAATGTAGGCATCCCGTCACAGTATTCTTCACTAACATGTGTCTCCCATGCTCTGTGTGATTCACTATCTAATTTTTGAATCAACAAAAATATTATAATCGGGTCCCAGCTTGAAATAGATATATCCAAACTTTTTAGACTATTCAAACATTCTTTTGTGTTATCAATCAGTGATTTTAAATAGATAGGTGATGGGGATGTTATTTTCTTCAACATAAATAATTTTCTTAAAATTGCATTCACAATAAGCCGTTGTTGACTGTACCTGTTCTTCAAATTATCCCAAGCAGGCAAATAATTCTTTTCTGTAATTTGGAAGTGCTTGATTGTATTTTTCGCCTCGCCGATAACGCATGACTTTAAATAATGGAGTTTTTGTACATCATTGAGCGCGTTGTTGTTATGTATTAACGATGTAAACGTGTCTTCAAACGATTGCCATTCTTCATAAGCTCCGCCAAAGGATGGTAGGTTTATCTAAACTAATATTATAAAGAGGAAAGATTTGATTGTTTGTTTGTTTGTTTGTTTGTTTGCATCGAATAGGCTCCGAAACTACTGGACCGATTTCAAAAATTCTTTCACCGTTGTGAAGCTACACTATCCGCGCTGAACATAGGCTATATTATATTTTCAAAAAAATTAGGGATCCTTACTAAAACTTCAATTATGTAACCCAAGGTGTAAAAAAAATACCTAAGAAATTCCTTACATCGCGTGCGCTGCGAAAACTATTGAAGATAGAAAGAAATTATGTACTACGATTTTGTAGAACACATTATCATCCACAAAAAAGTCAACGACAGCATATGACTAACTATTACAGATATGTCACTATAAGTGTTTTAATATCGAAAAAATATAATTAAAATGACGCCGTTAGAAAACGTTCTTTATTTGTGCTTTGGTATTAATCCTTATCTAAATAAACTTCTTCATAATTAAGACTGGTTCAATACCTTTATATGACTTTTTAAATTATTTAATTTGGACATTCCATTCGAAAGATATCACGAGTTCAAAAATGTAAGTATTGGAAAAAAGTCAAGCGGAATAAAGCAGGCGCCGCGCCGGTCACGGAAGTATATGCGGGTTCTATTGTTTATCCCACTATGTGGATTCTGGATCAAAAGAAAACTTATGAGATTAACAGTATGTACATATTATGTTAAACTCATAATTAGTAAACTATTGTAAAAAATTCCGACTACCACAGCACTTTTGCCCATACGTCGGCATATTAATAATATTTTGGATCAAATTCCTTATAACTATGACAAATACTATCCCTCTATCTTATAAAAAGTTAGCGTTGACTTTAAGTCATCATTACGTATTAGTACTTCAAGTCTGCGCTAACTTTTTATCAGATAGACCGTATAACTTTAAATAAAATACCGGCTACCGCAGCACTTCTGCTTACACGTCGGTATATTAAAAATAATTTGGTTTAAAATCCTTATCAACTATGACAAAAACTCAAATATTTAAAAATGTATGCTACCACTTCCGCCTATACGTCGGCATACTAAAAATATTTTGGTTCAAAGTCCTTATCAACTATGACAGATACAAAAAAAACTGTGATATGTACTAAATACATATTTAAAAAATCCGACTACCGCAGCATTTCCGCCCATACGTCGACATATTCAAAGTATGTAGGTTCAAAATTATTATCAACTGTGACATGTACTAAAATATTGTTAAAAGTTCCGGCTACCGCAGCACTTTCGCCCATACGTCGACATATTCAAAGTATGTGGGTTCAAAATCCTTATCAACTGTGACATGTACTTCAACATTGTAAAAAAATCCGGCTACCGCAGCACTTCCGCCCATACGTCGACATATTCAAAGTATGTAGGTTCAAAATCATTATCAACTGTGACATGTACTAAAATATTGTTAAAAATTCCGGCTACCGCAGCACTTCCGCCCATACGTCGACATATTCAAAGTATGTGGGTTCAAAATCCTTATCAACTGTGACATGTACTTCAACATTGTAAAAAAATCCGGCTACCGCAGCACTTCCGCCCATACGTCGACATATTCAAAGTATGTAGGCTCAAAATCCTTATCAACTGTGACATGTACTTAAACATTTAAAAAAAAATCCGGCTACCGCAGCACTTCCGCCCATACGTCGATATATTCTAAGTATGTAGGTTCAAAATCCTTATCAACTGTGACATGTACTTCAACATTGTAAAAAAATCCGGCTACCGCAGCACTTCCGCCCATACGTCGACATATTCAAAGTATGTAGGTTCAAAATCATTATCAACTGTGACATGTACTAAAATATTGTTAAAAATTCCGGCTACCGCAGCACTTCCGCCCATACGTCGACATATTCAAAGTATGTAGATTCAAAATCCTTATAAACTGTGACATGTACTAAAATATTGTTAAAAATTCCGGCTACCGCAGCACTTCCGCCCATACGTCGACATATACAAAGTATGTAGGTTCAAAATCCTTATCAACTGTGACATGTACTTCAACATTTTAAAAAAATCCGGCTACCGCAGCACTTCCACCCATACGTCGACATATTCAAAGTATGTATGTTCAAAATCATTATCAACTGTGATATGTACTTAAACATTGTAAAAAAATACAGCTACCGCAACACTTCCGCCCATACGTCGACATATTCAAAGTATGTAGGTTCAAAATCCTTATCAACTGTGACATGTACTTAAACATTTAAAAAAAAATTCGGCTACCGCAGCACTTCCACCCATACGTCGACATATTCAAAGTATGTATGTTCAAAATCATTATCAACTGTGACATGTACTTAAACATTGTAAAAAAATCCAGCTACCGCAACACTTCCGCCCATACGTCGACATATTCAAAGTATGTAGGTTCAAAATCCTTATCAACTGTGACATGTACTAAAATATTGTTAAAAATTCCGGCTACCGCAGCACTTCCGCTCATACGTCGACATATACAAAGTATGTAGGTTCAAAATCCTTATCAACTGTGATATGTACTTCAACATTTTAAAAAAATCCGGCTACCGCAGCACTTCCACCCATACGTCGACATATTCAAAGTATGTATGTTCAAAATCATTATCAACTGTGATATGTACTTCAACATTGTAAAAAAATCCGGCTACCTCAGCACTTCCGCCCATACGTCGAGATGTTCAAAGTATGTAAGTTCAAAATCCTTATCAACTGTGACATGTACTAAAATATTGTTAAAAATTCCGGCTACCGCAGCACTTCCGCCCATACGTCGACATATTCAAAGTATGTATGTTCAAAATCCTTATCAAATGTGACATGTACTAAAATATTTCAAAAATTCTGGCTACCGCAGCACTTTCAACCATACGATATTTTGTGTCGGTTTTTTTTGGGCGTTCATAATTCGGAGTAAAACAATGTTATATTAAAAATTGTTTTTAAAAAAAATCTCTTTGTCAAAATAGCAAAAGGAAAGTCTGTTCAAAGGGCTATTAGGTGGCTACTCTAAGGAACGAGTTTTTTAGTCGTGGCCCAGGCTCCACAGCGAATTGCCCTTTCTTCTTTGCGGTTACCGCAGCACTTCCGCCCATATGTCGACATATTTGTACAATTTTATAAAGGCTACCCGTGCGAAGCCGGGGCGTGCTGCTAGTTCTAGGTAATTTGACTTCTAGACTGCTTGATGTACTAGACTTAGTGCTCGGAACGTAAGATGAACTTGTTTGAGAAGGTTGGTTTTGTTGCAAACAATCCATCATGTCCGCCTTCAAACTTGTGTACAATTCTTCGCATTCACTATGTACATCACTAGAAAAGTACAATAAATTACTTCTCTCTTCCTTTGAGGTTAGTTTCAATAACTCCATATGAGTTTGTCTAAATGTATTCCAATACTCGTCAATACATTGCACTCGTGCTTGCACATAACCTTTAGTTTTACGCACTTTGCTACACTTTTTAAAGTTAGTTTGTGCCTTATTTAGTAATTCGGCTAAGTCCTCCAATTGATCAGTTAATTCACGCACTTTATCCATTGTTCATAACTGCACAATAAAAGTTCACAATAGTTTTGAATATCACTGCAAGTTCCGTGAGTAATTACGATGGTTGTTTTTTCACTTTGTATAAAGTTCTAGAATAGGATTGTTCCGGTAACTCGTAAACAAGTAGCAAGCAAGCAAGAGCGGTGCAAAAATGCAATCTTCCTTCGATAGATAAGAGCGCGACCCGGTTCGATTATGACCACTATGTTGAGGCTATTACGGTCTACTTTTAAATGATTCCTATTTTAGAGAAATAAAAAACGTCCACTCGTATGTGTTGTTTATTAGCGACTGGTTTTGAACGAAACAGATAGAATGAGCGTAACACTTAGCAAAAAGGTTTTTACCAATAAACATGATTTCAAAAAAAAATACATAAGTATGACGACCGATGTGGCGCGGTGGGCGATGGTCCGCCTGCGACGCGGAAGGTTGCGGGTTCGATTCCCGCCTCGGGATAAATGTTTGTATGTTCTGCAAATATTTATTCCGGGTGTTCTGGGTATTATATGTATAATAAAAAATATCTATCTATGTAATGTATTATATTAAGTATGTCAGTCTTCTAGTACCCATAACACAAGCTCTGCTTAGCTTGGGGCTAGATGATGTTGTGTGGATTTTCCAGCATTATTTATTTATTTATTTATTATTTATTTATTTATTATAAAAAGCTTAAACTAGGTTGCCGCCAGCAGTGGGGCAAGGCCCAAGCTACCGGTCGTTAGGGCTACATATTGAGGAACATCCGGACAATGCGTGCCGTGTCGAGGATCACTGCCGCATGCATCTGCCCCTTGAGCCAACCGCGCTAGCGAGAGCCTCGCCAGATGTTGGTCGAGGCTCTTCGCTATCAGACCGTTCGCCGAAACGACTATCGGAACAATGATCGTAGAATCAACATCCCAAATGGCGGTCACCTCGAAGGCCAAGTCAAGGTACCTACTTGCTAAGCTTTTCCTTCTCGGCCTTTACGAGGTTTTTAGTATAGATTATTATTATTATAAGTAATAAGTATATAAGACAGTATTATAAGATAAGTATAAAAGTACTTATACTTAGATGTCGGCCCTTACGTACTCTCGTAATCAGTACTCAAATAATGGTGTTGGAATCAGTGCATTATGTACTATCATTTTTCATATTGTTTATATAATAATATTTTTGAAACGAGTTCGTGTCGGCCATTATCTATCATATAAAAAAAAATGTCCGTTATAAGTAGCCAGACAGATTACATTCTCAATTGTGCCAAGCATCACCTTCTTCTTTTGCACATGAGGCGTAACTTTGCGGACATCGTTTACCTGACGAGAGTTCTCAAAGCAGAGGTTGACTGCCCACAACTGCTCAGTAAGATACAGCTTTAGGGGCCATCGCGAACGTTTAGGAAAAGCAATTTATTCTATCTTCCTACAGTTTCTACGAATTATTGTAAAAATAGCTTTGTACCTATATCGTGCTAGTGATAGGTTTAACTTTTCGATTGGTAAGCATGACCTTGACCCATTCAGCTGTAGTACCTATAGCATCCTTGAGGACAAGTCTTTCTATGATCAATTCAAGTAAATTGTCACAACTTATAGATAAGTAGGTACTATGCTTTATTCTGTAAAATTATTATTCTGGTTTACACTAAATTAAATCATAGGGATTGATTAGGAAACACCTTTGTTAATTAGTAACATTAAAAAAAAAAATGGTAGCACTCCGGGAGTGCCGGCAGAAGTGAAAACTTCAATATTAACGTTGTGTTTTCACTTTTAAGTTTTCACTTCAAAAATATAACCACAGTCGTCATAATGACAATGACAATCACAATGACACATTCGCGCAAGCGCGAATGTGTTTTCACTTTTAAGTTTTCACTTCAAAAATATAACCACAGTCGTCATAATGACAATGACAATCACAATGACACAGACACATTCGCGCAAGCGCGAATGTGTCTGTGTCATTGTGATTGTGTCATGTCATTGTGTAACATTCGCGCAAGCGCGAATGTGACACAACGACGAAGACAACGAAGACACACTGACACAGACACATTCGCGCAAGCGCGAATGTGTCTGTGTCAGTGTGATTGTGTCATGTCGACACAACGACAATGACAATGACAATGACACATTCGCGCAAGCGCGAATGTGTCTGTGTTTTCACTTTTAAGTTTTCACTTCAAAAATATAACCACAGTCGTCATAATGACAATGACACAGACACATTCGCGCAAGCGCGAATGTGTCTGTGTCATTGTGATTGTGTCATGTCATTGTGTCACATTCGCGCAAGCGCGAATGTGACACAACGACGAAGACAACGAAGACACACTGACACAGACACATTCGCGCAAGCGCGAATGTGTCTGTGTCAGTGTGATTGTGTCATGTCGACACAACGACAATGACAATGACAATGACAATGACAATGACAATGACAATGACAATGACAATGACAATGACAATGACAATGACAATGACAATGACAATGACAATGACAATCACAATGACAATCACAATGACACAGACACATTCGCGCAAGCGCGAATGTGTCTGTGTCAGTGTGATTGTGTCATGTCGACACAACGACAATGACAATGACAATGACAATGACAATGACAATGACAATGACAATGACAATGACAATGACAATGACAATGACAATGACAATGACAATGACAATGACAATGACAATGACAATGACAATGACAATGACAATGACAATGACAATGACAATGACAATGACAATGACAATGACAATGACAATGACAATGACAATGACAATGACAATGACAATGACAATGACAATGACAATGACAATGACAATGACAATGACAATGACAATCACAATGACAATCACAATGACACAGACACATTCGCGCAAGTGCGAATGTGTCTGTGTCATTGTGATTGTGTCACATTCGCGCAAGCGCGAATGTGACACAACGACGAAGACAACGAAGACCTCACTCGACCTCAAATTAACTGCGCCCACTAAATAAAAGGCACGGACTCGACTCCAAATGTGCATGTCTAGGTATCTAGTTTTTAATTGGAAGTCGGATCGAGCCGTGAAGCTCACATTTCACCTCGTTAGCTGTATCTGTATCACTTTGATTGCGAGAAGAACGTTTGTTCCTACACGAGGTTAGAATTAGTGCTTCGTTGCGTGCAGTGTGATTGCGGTTCGATGTTCGATACATGGCACACCTGCTCGTCGAACAAATGTTCCACAGCACACTGCTGGGCGTGGGCCGTGCACACAGAGACACAGCGCACTGCTGGGCGTGGGCCGTGCACTCAGAGTCACAGCGCACAGCTGGGCGTGGGCCGTGCACACAGAGACACAGCGCACTGCTGGGCGTGGGCCGTGCACACAGAGACACAGCGCACTGCTGGGCGTGCGTGGGCCGTGCACACAGAGACACAGCGCACTGCACATGATCTATGTACCTAGATGGAGAATGCCGACGCCCCGCATGCGGCATGAGAAGCCTGCGCCCGCCGCCACCGCCGCCGCCGCCGCCGCCGCCGCCGCCGCGTCCGTATGTAAAGCTAAAGTTAAACTTTCATTTAGTTATTTATTTTTGAAGTGAAAACTTCTTTAGCGGCGCTGGGTGGGTAAAAACTTTCAAACTCGCGTCAGGGTCACGTGATGCTGATCGAAAAAGCGTAAGATCGAGGGGAAGGGAGAGGAACTAGTATCTCCCACTCTTTCTACCGTGCCTGAGTGTGCTGCTCTGTTTAGGCGGCACAGGGCGAAAAATAAAAAATAATAAAAACATAAACATTGTATTCTACCTCATAAATGATAGTACTTTTATACTTACTTATAATTAAACACAACGTTAATATTGAAGTTTTCACTTCTGCCGGCACTCCCGGAGTGCTACCTTTTTTTTAACTGTTTTACACCGAACGATCCAAATCTAAACTAATTAAAATGTCCTTTGTTAGACAATTATTTGTCAATTAAAATAATTATTATTACCATCTTGATTAAGCAATAGCTAGCATTGAAGTGTTGCGTGCGATGTGAGTTATTTCGGATGTCGTGTCGGCCGGTGTGGGGTGTGGGGTGTAGGTATCGCGCGCGAGGCGGCGGCGCGGCGGCGACGTCGCGGACAGCGCGGCGCCCGCAGTGTCGCTCGCTATATTCTATCTGCATTCTGCAGTTTTAAATAGGTATGTCATGTCATGTCCGCAGAATAGACACTATTTACACTTTTATTCGTGACTGCTCCGCGGATATCATAAACGTTGCGTAAATATGTAATTCGGTCCTGTATCAATACATTGACTTCAGTTCTGTGAATCATGGCATGGCCCATTCTCAATTAACCTTTCCAATATTCATTTATGTAAGACCATCGGCTTATAATAACATACATAACAACAGTTTAAGGTTACATGCGAGCCATATAAAGGTCCTCACTGATAGCAACAGAATAGCAATACTTACAAAACAAAAAATAAAGTAACAGCATATAAGATATTATCCCTAACAGAATTAATAAACTAATGGGTTATAAGTACACAAACATGATGTCAGCATTTCTCATGCACTATTGATGAGAGTCCAAATGACTTAAGTGATTCCTGTGATTTCAATGAATAAACTATAATAAGTATAATAAAGAGTTTTTGAAGTGAAAACTTCTTTAGCGGCGCTGGGTGGGTAAAAACTATCAAACTCGCGTCAGGGTCACGTGACGTCGAAAAAGCGTAAGATCTTATTTAATTTTTATACATTGCTCGTAAAACAAGAGACGACAAAAGAACACACTTGCGGTCACGCGACGTATGACTCAAACAATTAAATAGTGTTGTGGCGACATCGTACAAGGCGAGTACAAGGCGCTGCCAACACGCGGTGCGGTGCGGAGCGCGGGGGCGGAGGACCGAGAAGCGGCACTCGCGCGCCGGCAGCCGACAGACGCTCTGAGCACCCTCGCACGGGAAACACGTATCGCTCGCCGCGCGCGCATAACCAGATAGACGCTATTATATCGTACGAATCGTTTCGCCTAACTTGTATTTAACTGTATCGCTTCCATCTTATTGAAGTGAAAACTCAGTCAGGGTCACGTGACTCGTGACGTTCATCGAACGTGACGTTCATCATTCGTTGTCTTCGTCGTTGTGTCAATGTCAATGACATGACACAATCACAATGACACAGACACATTCGCGCTTGCGCGAATGTGTCTGTGTCAGTGTGTCTTCGTTGTCTTCGTCGTTGTGTCACATTCGCGCTTGCGCGAATGTGACACAATCACACTGACACAGACACATTCGCGCAAGCGCGAATGTGTCTGTGTCAGTGTGATTGTGTCATGTCGACACAACGACAATGACAATGACAATGACAATGACAATGACAATGACAATGACAATGACAATCACAATGACACAGACACATTCGCGCTTGCGCGAATGTGTCTGTGTCATTGTGATTGTGTCATGTCATTGACATTGACACAACGACGAAGACAACGAATGATGAACGTCACGTTCGATGAACGTCACGAGTCACGTGACCCTGACTGAGTTTTCACTTCAATAAGATGGAAGCGATACAGTTAAATACAAGTTAGGCGAAACGATTCGTACGATATAATAGCGTCTATCTGGTTATGCGCGCGCGGCGAGCGATACGTGTTTCCCGTGCGAGGGTGCTCAGAGCGTCTGTCGGCTGCCGGCGCGCGAGTGCCGCTTCTCGGTCCTCCGCCCCCGCGCTCCGCACCGCACCGCGTGTTGGCAGCGCCTTGTACTCGCCTTGTACGATGTCGCCACAACACTATTTAATTGTTTGAGTCATACGTCGCGTGACCGCAAGTGTGTTCTTTTGTCGTCTCTTGTTTTACGAGCAATGTATAAAAATTAAATAAGATCTTACGCTTTTTCGACGTCACGTGACCCTGACGCGAGTTTGATAGTTTTTACCCACCCAGCGCCGCTAAAGAAGTTTTCACTTCAAAAACTCTTTATTATACTTATTATAGTTTATTCATTGAAATCACAGGAATCACTTAAGTCATTTGGACTCTCATCAATAGTGCATGAGAAATGCTGACATCATGTTTGTGTACTTATAACCCATTAGTTTATTAATTCTGTTAGGGATAATATCTTATATGCTGTTACTTTATTTTTTGTTTTGTAAGTATTGCTATTCTGTTGCTATCAGTGAGGACCTTTATATGGCTCGCATGTAACCTTAACCCTACAGCGCATAGTGTTCCACATAAGGCACATACCAAAAAAAGGTGTATATCTTATAACTAAATACCAATGGCGCCATCTACTATTGAGTAGATTAACGACGATATATTAGAGTATTGAATGTAGTACCATGGATTTTTGCTAGATGTCTCTAAATGAAGATTTTATAATTTTTCTTCAAATAGGAAGACATTTCAAATCCGGCAAAGAAGCGGCGTGAAAAAAATCGTAAAAAATATATAAAATCGAATATTATAGGGCCGAAATAATTAGTAGAGGTGAGTTTATGTTTATTTTTGTTAATTTAGTTGTCATCTTGTAATTTCATTGATAAACGGTACATAAAATCACCAGATTTTTGTATGTGACGGATATGTCACACCATGCAATCGGTGCCCTCAAAATTATCGTATTGTTTACAGATGAGGCGTAGAAAAAGTTTGAATACTGCGGATATTCAACACTTTCTTGAAATTCCATCTGGTAGTGAAGATGAACAGGAGCTGTCTGGTGAAGATAGTGATGACGACTTGATCAGAATCTAGGATTCTTCTTCAGGACACGCCTCCACTTCATTCATCACCATGAATGAAGTGGAGGCGTGTCCTGAAGTCCTACAGGATGATTATATTTATGAAAACGTGAGCAAACCTAGTCCACAGTCAAGTAGTAGTATGTTAGTTACGTCTAACTTAGCCAACGTCACGCCACAGCCTAGTACTTCTGACCAAGAAAGTCTTAGATCCAGACGAGATTCATCACGAGCTCAGCCAACACCTAACCTATCCTAATAAGAGACAGATACCTAAATATTTTTTGGGCTCCATCTTTGTTACAGTAATTGGCTTTGAATGATCCTTTTGAACATTATATTTAGTAAACTCTTCAGCAATTTGACCTAGCAAATCGTCGTCAAAAAACTACAAAAAGTACTGTAAGGGTGTTTCAAAATCAGTATATGGTTGTACTAACTGGTCAACTCCAGTAAATGTGGTATCAGGTTAATGAAACTCCATCTTTCTCCATATATATTCGCTTTTCTTTGGCTTTGCCTTGACAGAAAGGGCAGTAGGTGAGACGAATGCGGGAATAGGTGTTGGCTGAGCTCGTGATGTAACTCGTCTGGATATAAGACTTTCTTGGCCAGAAGTACTAGGCTGTGGCGTGACGTTGGCTAAGTTAGACGTAACTAACATACTACTATTTGACTGTGGACTAGGTTTGCTCACGTTTTCATAGATATACTCATCCTGTAGGACTTCAGAATACGCCTCCACTTCATTCATCACCAAATCCTGGATTTTGATCAAGTCGTCATCACTATCCTCACAAGACAGCTCCTGCTCATCTTCCCTACCGGATGGAATTTCAAGAAAGTGTTGAATATCTGCAGTATTCAAACTTTTTCTACGCCTCATCTGTAAACAATACGATAATTTTGAGGACACCGATTGCATGGTGTGACATATGTGGGTCATACACAAAAATATTCATAAGTATGTATCTATTGAGTTGCGATTTTTTTAAATATTTTTCCTACAAATAGCTCCACATTTGCAAACTAATACATTTTTTTGAGGACGAAATAAAAAATAAAGCACTGTAGGGTTAAACTGTTGTTATGTATGTTATTATAAGCCGATGGTCTTACATAAATGAATATTGGAAAGGTTAATTGAGAATGGGCCATGCCATGATTCACAGAACTGAAGTCAATGTATTGATACAGGACCGAATTACATATTTACGCAACGTTTATGATATCCGCGGAGCAGTCACGAATAAAAGTGTAAATAGTGTCTATTCTGCGGACATGACATGACATACCTATTTAAAACTGCAGAATGCAGATAGAATATAGCGAGCGACACTGCGGGCGCCGCGCTGTCCGCGACGTCGCCGCCGCGCCGCCGCCTCGCGCGCGATACCTACACCCCACACCCCACACCGGCCGACACGACATCCGAAATAACTCACATCGCACGCAACACTTCAATGCTAGCTATTGCTTAATCAAGATGGTAATAATAATTATTTTAATTGACAAATAATTGTCTAACAAAGGACATTTTAATTAGTTTAGATTTGGATCGTTCGGTGTAAAACAGTTAAAAAAAAGGTAGCACTCCGGGAGTGCCGGCAGAAGTGAAAACTTCAATATTAACGTTGTGTTTAATTATAAGTAAGTATAAAAGTACTATCATTTATGAGGTAGAATACAATGTTTATGTTTTTATTATTTTTTATTTTTCGCCCTGTGCCGCCTAAACAGAGCAGCACACTCAGGCACGGTAGAAAGAGTGGGAGATACTAGTTCCTCTCCCTTCCCCTCGATCTTACGCTTTTTCGATCAGCATCACGTGACCCTGACGCGAGTTTGAAAGTTTTTACCCACCCAGCGCCGCTAAAGAAGTTTTCACTTCAAAAATAAATAACTAAATGAAAGTTTAACTTTAGCTTTACATACGGACGCGGCGGCGGCGGCGGCGGCGGCGGCGGCGGTGGCGGCGGGCGCAGGCTTCTCATGCCGCATGCGGGGCGTCGGCATTCTCCATCTAGGTACATAGATCATGTGCAGTGCGCTGTGTCTCTGTGTGCACGGCCCACGCACGCCCAGCAGTGCGCTGTGTCTCTGTGTGCACGGCCCACGCCCAGCAGTGCGCTGTGTCTCTGTGTGCACGGCCCACGCCCAGCTGTGCGCTGTGACTCTGAGTGCACGGCCCACGCCCAGCAGTGCGCTGTGTCTCTGTGTGCACGGCCCACGCCCAGCAGTGTGCTGTGGAACATTTGTTCGACGAGCAGGTGTGCCATGTATCGAACATCGAACCGCAATCACACTGCACGCAACGAAGCACTAATTCTAACCTCGTGTAGGAACAAACGTTCTTCTCGCAATCAAAGTGATACAGATACAGCTAACGAGGTGAAATGTGAGCTTCACGGCTCGATCCGACTTCCAATTAAAAACTAGATACCTAGACATGCACATTTGGAGTCGAGTCCGTGCCTTTTATTTAGTGGGCGCAGTTAATTTGAGGTCGAGTGAGGTAGGTACAAGCGGTAGCCGCACGGTACGCCTCATGAGATATGCCCGAGCGAGTGCCCTTCGCTTCGCTCGCACACATTTGCAATGCAAAATGCAAAATTACCACCACCAAGGACCGAATTACCCCTTTCTCGGCCCACGAATGCTGATGAAAAACAACGGCCTACACTTGATGGCTCAAACCTTTTTTATTTCGTCATTTTCGAGATGAAACACGCTTTATGTGAATCTGCGGCACCCTCCTTCAGTTAAACAGAGGGCTTAGTCCGAGCCTGCATTTTAAAACTCCCTACTCTCGAGCCGAGAGTCGTCTCTCGGATGTCCTTGTATTTTTGTAAGAAATAGAGAGAGAGATCCGAGAGACGACTCTCGGCTCGAGAGTAGGGAGTTTTAAAATGCAAGCTCGGACTAAGCCCTCAGTATTATTTTGGGTATTTTACGTGCATATGTTTGTAAGCGTGCAATGTTGCTATCTTGCAGATACTCATTTTATATTTTCATCAATTTTTTCAGGGTTCTAATTTATCTTGCTGAAAGTTATATGAACACTAAAATACTTATAGTATTTTAATAGTATTTTATTATCTAAACTAGCTGACACGTGCCCACTTCGTTGGGGATAATTTTTATTAAATAAAAAAGTAAGACATATGCTGTCGTTGACTTGTGGCTATTTTGTAGGCATTATCAAGCTCCACATCTTTTCTTTAGAACACTTCTTTTATATGTAGTTAAGGCAGCGTTCGTAAGAAACGCTTTCATTCGACCGTTTTTTCTCCGATTCATTTTGCAAAACGGACTACCACGTAAAAGCCTTTTTATTTTTCAGCAATAATGTAACTTTCTATTGGTGAAAGAATTTTCAAAATCGGTTCAGTGGATCCCGAGATTACCACTTACAATTTAACAAATACACAAACTTTACCTCTTTATAATATTAGTATAGAATAAGTAAGTATATTATATATATATATATATATTTTTCCTAACCTATCTCGTCCCACTGCTGGGCAAAGGTCTCCCCCAAATCCTTCTCTCTGCTTTCCGCTTTCGTCCACCAATCCCTCTCGAAAGCATCGAGGTCGTCCTGCCATCGCCTCTTTGGTCGGCCTCTACGTCTTCCGTCTTCAGGCAGCCATGAGTTACGGTGTCACGATTTTGGACCATTTCTTTGGGTCCATCCGGCTAATATGACCTGCCCAGTCCCACTTAAGCTTCGCGGTTTTATTGCCTACATCTGCAATACCAGTGAGCGAATGCAGCGTAGTGTTTCGCACTCGATCGATGCTCTTGAAACCAAAGATGCTACGTTCCATTGCTCTTTGACAAATCTTGAGTCTGGATTTCTGTGCTTCAGTCAGTGACCATGTCTGCGCACCGTAGGTTAGGACGGGCAGGATGCACATGTCGATGAGTTGGCGTTTAAGCGTAAGTGGAAGGTCGCCTTTAATGTGTTTCTTCATGGAAGATCTACTGCTCTTCCAGGAGTTCTCGATGCGGCGATCGATCTCCTTATCCTGCCTGTTTTCGAAGCTCGCTAACTGGCCCAAGTAAATGTACCTACTCATCAACAACAATATATTTTTTATAAAATATTATATATAAAAAAAAAACAAACCATCTAAGTAAATTATGTTTTTGTATGAGATTATGAGCACCCGCTTGAATATTTAATATTTTGTTTTTACATATTTATTCGTAACTAGCTGACACGTGCCCACTTCGTTGGGGATAATTTTCATTAAATAAAAAAGTAAGACATATGCTGTCGTGGACTTGTGGCTTTTTTGTAGGCATTATTAAACTCCACATCTTTTCTCTAGAACAAACAAACCAAACCATCTAAATAAAAAAAAAAACAAACCATCTAAGTAAATTATGGTTTTGTATGAGATAATGAGCCCTCCCTTAAATATTTAATATTTTATTTTATTTTATTTTTAAATATTTATTCGTCATTAAAGCGGTAATAGGATACGCATCTATCAAGATAACTCAATTTAACGGAACTATTGCTAAATACCGACCGACTTATAACACATTGCCAAAACGCACCGATAGCGCGATCTAGGATTTGTGCACAGTAACGCCTTCTAGTGGTAGACACAACAAATTTCAAACTTTACTCGATTTGAGTATTCAAGTGCGACGGCGCGATGGCTTATTTCATGTATAAGTTTGGTGTTTCTATACCGATTTCTATGATTTGTTTTTTATTGAATAGGTAATAATATTAACTTTTTTAAATTAGGAATGAGTGAGAGTATTATAAACGTAAGAGTAAACAAAATATAATCAGAATACTCCGAACTGCTAAGCTATCAGGAGTTACACGTGTTATTGTGAGTCAACCATAAAAGATAGAAATATGCTGTTGTGGGATATTTTTTAGACAATTTTATGAAGAATATTTCCGTCATACATGATTTCTATGTAACTTCAACCATTAAGGCTGCACACGCGACGGAAGCTTAAAAAATAGAGTAACTTCTCCCGTTTTCCCTTCACTACTCTGCTCCTATTGATTGTAGCGTAATGAAAAGTATCCTATAACCTGGCCAGGAGTATGAAGAATAATTGTACCAAGTTTCGTTAAAATCCGTCGAGTAGTTTTTGTTTCTATAAGGAACATACAGACAGACAGACAGACAGACAGACAGACAAAAATTTTACTGATTGCATTTTTGGCATCAGTATCGATTACTAATCACCCCCTGATAGTTTTTTTTTTAATATATTTCATGTACAGAATTGACTTCTCTACAGTTTTATTATAAGTATAGATAAATAAAAAAATAATCAAGAAAATAACAACTTGGTTTTTTGAATTTTTCACATAAATTTTGAGGTTACTCATGTGAAAAAAATGTGTAGACAAAAGTTTTAGATCTTATAATTACCTACCTACAACTTTGCCATTTGTCTTTTTTCCATAGTACTTTTAGTTTTGCCGGAAATCGAGTAAAAGCGTTTCTCACCCTTAAAAGCTCACCCCCATCTCCTTCCCGCGCTCAGATCGCCCGTAAATTATTTTTCCTTTAATGTTTATAATATTCCCCACCTTTTCTAATGGGTTTCATCCTACTATTATTTTCTTTGTTTTCAAAAGCTATCGAGCCTAGTCTATAAAGATTAAAATTAAGTACATATTTACAAACATAAAAATAATAAAATTATAACAAAATTCAATTCAATTTATTACCTTAAAAATAGACTTTAAAATAATATAAAAACCAGAAAACATAGGTGGTAGGTTTAGACAACGTTTACAAAGTACCATGGCAAAAGAGGGCTTGGGTCTTCACAGTCTTTCACCTACTGCCCATCTGTCAGCAAACAGTAACTTATTACTATAATTATGTATGGTGCAAGCCTTATTTATCGCAATATAGTTTTATAACGTACAAAAAATGGTACAAAAACTTTTCTAACCATACGTAAATTGGAGTGAAGCATTCAGCCGTGCAGTAACTCGCACTAAGTGGATGCTTACCTCCGCTCGTTACATATTTCCGCTACAAACACAGCGGCTTTTGGCACACAGCGCTGCTTCAAATCTTCCTCGGCGATTTAATCGCCTAAAAAACGTGCCGTTATTCAGCAGTGAAATATCTGTAGGTACATCAGGGGAATGTCTGATCCGCCGGCGGGTGCGATCCCGTCGGACCAACCCCACACCGGCCACAGCGGGCAGCGCGGCGCGGCTCGCACCTCGCACGCAGTAGGTACGCGCACTCGGCTGCTGACTGTCTGCATATCTGGCCGTCTATCAAGAAGCAATTTTCAAAGCTGATGTACTTATGTCTCTTGCACCCATAACATCAAATAAGTACTAAAATATTTGATGGGCTCTCATACAAAAACTGTTTTTGTATGAGACTGAGACGCTTTTCTCGCTCAGTCGATAACTTATCAATCGGCGATTTGTATAGGTAAGCACGCAGTTAAGGGTCCCTTCATTGAGCTCTGTGAAATTGGCGAGGTTTCGAATAAGGTTTTTATGAACTGAAACGTTTCACGGTTATAAAAAGATATGCATATCAAAGAATGATTCTTCGAAAGTAGAATGTATTGAAAAAAAAATTGATTTATTAATTAACAACTGAGAAATTAATTAATTTGTAGACAAAGTTTTCGAAAATTAGCAAAAACAGCGTACTTTCGATGGTGATTGTGATCAAAATAATAATAATGAAGTAATATAAAAAATGATATATGAAAGAACACTTTGCCGTGAGTAGAAGCTACAAAAAAAACTATCATACGTTCATACAATGTCATATTGAAAAGACGGTATGAAAAAAAGCATATTATAAAATTTTACCCTTCAATATAACTGTTATTTCTACGAAGATTATAGAGACTACAGCTGAAATATACCAACTATTTACAAATTCAGGCTTTTCTGAAAATAATAAAAAAAAATTGGAAGCTTGTAGCTACTACTTATTTTTATACAATTTTTTGAAAACAACCTATAAATCGAGGAGCGCACCTCGTCGTAAATCAGTCCGCCTCGAGCGGTCAGAGAGAGCGGTCATGTCGGTCTTCGTCGCGATCTTCAAATATTACGTAAATAATTATAAAACCAAAATCGACATCAAATATAGTGGGACCGAGTGGTTTTGATCCTAAGAATAAAAACGTTTTTATTATTTATACCACAATGACGTTCCGTATTGAACAAAGTTCATATTATTGTTAGTAACAGACAATTGGGCGGCCTTTTCGCTACGAGCGTTCTCTTCGTAACAACCTTTGAAAGGCAACTTTTATAGATTTGAATACTGCTGATTATATGGCAACCATTTTGGAATCCAAGATGGCGTGCACAAGTTTTGGTCAAATTAGCGATATGGGTGTCATTTTCGGGGTTCTTTGGGATGCTGATTACGAATATGGCAACCATTTTGGAATCCAAGATTGCGCGCACAAGTTTTAGTCAAATTAGCGATATGGGTGTCATTTTCGGGGTTTTTTGGGATGCTGACACTGCACTGCAACACTAGACATTTATTTGTTAAAGATCTTATCTTATAAATAAATATTACGAATGTGAATTGACACAACATAGTGTATGCACGCTGGCTGTGAAAGGGCGACATGAGAGTGAGGCCCTCCATTGCCGAGAATCGGTGTGTGTATCGCACAAACTCGGCCGTGAGAGTGTGCGTGCGTGAGGCCACACTGTCAACACACCCTCACACACACACGCGCGCGCGTGCGACTCTCACCCTCATAAGTTGATCGTGTCGTGTTTTACCAAGTACCAACTTTACAAATAACACGTAAAATTGTTATTTAATTATTGGAGGGAACATCACAAAGATTGTAAAATCCCAAAAGCTATTGAGTCGAGCAGGATGTGAACCTACGACCTTCCTTTTGATACTGGGGTGCGGTGCGAACTACGCCACCGATTCCTAATTCCACTTAATAACTTCTAGGATCTATTTAAACGGTATAATTTTCAAATCTTTCTTTGGTAACTTATTAAACTTCTACAGCTAATCTAGGATTTTTACTTTTTAAACTAATCAAAAAACTATTAAGATGCGAGCATTACACTAGGCGAAAAAGTTTTCAAAATTAGTAAGCACTCATGCCAACCCAACCAGAAACAGGTTGGGCTGGGTATGTTATGAATAAGCATAATGCATGTTATTGTTTTTGTAGAAGTTACTCAATCAGTTTTGAGTGTTTAGGTAATGATGGCGCTGAGCGTACGGCGCTTGTGTAAACGGACGACTATCAACATTGCATCAGCACACAGCCGCCAGCCGCCGCCGCCGCGCCGCCGCCGCCGCGCCGCACCGCTCAGTAAGCTCTTTCAGAGCGCGCCTCCAAAGAAACGGGATGAGGCTTGACGGGACTTGAATTTATAATAGTTACTAACGTGACCTATTTGTGCAACTTTTTACATTAAAAATGTTCACGTTACAATAAATCACTTTCCTGTTTACGCTAAAACGTCCGCTATAGGTATAATAATCGTAGAATGAAAATATGAAAGTAAACGTCTTAACTATGGGACTTTCTAGCTAAGTTTTGTTATTTATAATTTTACAACTGTGTGTGACAGATGAAGATATAGATAAATCCCTCATGAATATGGATGAAAACAGAAGGGGGAAGATGATTGGCCATCTTATACGACACTACAACCTCATCAGTAACATCATAGAAGGAAAGGTAGAAGGTAGGAGAGGAAGAGGAAGGCCGAGGATAAACTACATAAGCCAAGTAAAGATGAAGGTTGCCCTCGTGTCGTATAGGGAGGTCAAGGAGGCGGCCCTGGAAAAGAAATAAATGGCGGGATTTGCACTCATTACGCAGACAAGAGCGTAGCTCTTACATAAGAAGAGAGACAGATATAAACTTCGCTAGCCAATTGCCAGTCATTTTGAACTACGATATCAAGTCAAATAGTAGGTAGGGACTTAAAGGTTTTTATCGCCGTATTTAGAACATCTTCGAGCACTTCGTAGGTCTGTACTGTAGGCCACCAGGGCCTGTATCTAATTAATAATACATGCAAATAGAACTGATTTCCTTTGTCTGCATGTGCCAAAGTCCTCAGTAAACAGAGGTCCTCTAAGTATGTATGTTCGGAGGGAGAAGGCACCGACCACTACCCTCCGTTAGCTTTGGGCGTTTTGTGTATCTACTTACCTACTCTTTGAGAAACTTGGAACGTTACATGAAACGGAAGAACAAGGAGAATTCTATGGGACCTTTCGACAAACGGCAGTCGGGTTGGATGTAGGTACATGGCAGTTACCGGGGATTCAGAAAACCCTTTGTTGTATAAATCACGATTTGAGTTGCTTATTATATATACCTATACTTATACTGAATTATTTTGGTATTTTCTCAATTAATTCTATTCGAAAATTCTTATCTCAATCCAGTTATAAAAAAAAAAGTATTTGATTTCGTTATTCTATATCATTTACATATACTTAGCTCAATGATCATAGGACACGATGTGTGTGTGGTGCAAATAGCGAAGTGGTATATTGAATGTACCTACTACGTATTTATTTCTACTTTATTGTAGCATTATTTAAAAAATTCAGATGAATTTGGCCGCAAACTTTATGTTTTTATCAATATCTTCTTCTACCTATTTTTAAGATAAGTACCTACATATTAGTATCAAGTTGTAATATTATTAACATTACCTACTGTAAGTAGTACCTAGATACTTGTAAGTGCCTAAACCGCGATGGGCGCGATGAGCGCGCCAGCCAAGTTCGATCAACAATTTTGATTTTCATCAAATAACTAACTGGCTCAAGCAAAGTCAAAGTCAAAAATTACTTTATTCAGTAAAATCACAAGGATCATTTAGAATCGTCTTACATACTAGGTGATTCGTCTATATAATCATAATCGTCGTAACGTAAGCGTCTGAATAAATCGGGTTCTCTAAAGTTTTAACATACCAGCGAACGTTTCTTACCCATCTTCTATCTTCTATCTATACTTATAATAAAACTGTAGAGAGGTCAATTCTGTACATGAAATATATTTAAAAAAAAACTATCAGGGGGTGATTAGTGATCGATACTGATGCCAAAAATGCAATCAATAAAATTTTTGTCTGTCTGTCTGTCTGTCTGTCTGTCTGTCTGTCTGTATGTTCCTTATAGAAACAAAAACTACTCGACGGATTTTAACGAAACTTGGTACGATTATTCTTCATACTTCTGGGCAGGTTATAGGATACTTTTCATCACGCTACAATCAATAGGAGCAGAGTAGTGAAGGGAAATGTCGGGAAATCGGGAGAAGTTACTCCGTTTTTTAAGCTTCCGTCGCGTGTGCAGCCTTAATGGTTAAAGTTACAAAGAAATCATGTATGACGGAAATATTCTACATTAAATTGTCTAAAAAATATTCCGCAACAGCATATGTCTATCTTTTATGGTTGACTCACAATAACACGTGTAACTCCTGATAGCTTAGCAGTTCGGAGCATTCTGATTATATTTGTTTACTCTTACGTTTATAAGACTCTCAGTCATCCCAAATTTAAAAAAAGTTAACATTATTACCTATTCAATAAAAAAAAATCATAGAAGCCGGTATAGAAACACCAAACTTATACATGAAATAAGCCATCGCGCCGTCGCACTTGCATACTCAAATCGAGTAAAGATTGAAATTTGTTGTGTTTACCACTAGATGGCGCTAATGTGCACAAATCCTAGATCGCGCTATCGGTGCGTTTTGGCAATGTGTTATAAGTCGGTCGGTATTTAGCAATAGTTCCGTTAAATTGAGTTATCTTGAAAAATTATTTAGGGTTGCGTATCCGATTACCGCTTTAATGACGAATAAATATTTAAAAACAAAATATTTAATATTCAAGGGGGTGCTCATAATCTCATACAAAAACATAATTTACTTAGATGGTTTGTTTTTTTTTTATACCTATATAATATTTTATAAAAAGTTTCGAAAACAGGCAGGATAAGGAGATCGATCGCCGCATCGAGAACGCCTGGAAAAGCTACTGGTCCATGAAGGACACATGAAAGGCGACCTTCCACTTACGCTTAAACGCCAACTCATCGACATGTGCATCCTGCCCGTCTTAACCTACGGTGCGCAGACATGGTCACTGACTGAAGCACAGAAATCCAGACTCAAGATTTGCCAAAGAGCAATGGAACGTAGCATCTTTGGTTTCAAGCGCATCGATCGAGTGCGAAACACTACGCTGCGTTCGCTCACTGGTATTGCAGATGTAGGCAATAAAACCGCGAGGCTTAAGTGGGACTGGGCAGGTCATATTAGCCGGATGAACCCAAAGAAATGATCCTAAGTCGTGACACCGTGGCTGCCTGAAGACGGAAGGCGGCGTAGAGGCCGACCAAAGAGGCGATGGCGGGACGACCTCGATGCTTTCGAGAGGGATTGGTGGACGTAAGCGGAAAGCAGAGAGAAGGATTTGGGGAAGACCTTTGCCCAGCAGTGGGACGAGATAGGTTAGGAAAAAAATATATATAATATACTTACTTAATCTATACTAATATTATAAAGAGGTAAAGTTTGTGTATTTGTTAAATTGTAAGGGGTAATCTCGGGATCTACTGAACCGATTTTAAAAATTCTTTCACCAATAGAAAGTTACATTATTGCTGAAAAATAAAAAGGCTTTTACGTGGTAGTCCGTTTTGCAAAATGAATCGGAGAAAAAACGGTCGAATGAAAGCGTTTCTTACGAACGCTGCCTTAACTATGAAAGAAGTGTTCTAGAGAAAAGATGTGGAGCTTGATAATGCCTACAAAATAGCCACAAGTCAACGACAGCATGTGTCTTACTTTTTTATTTAATAAAAATTATCCCCAACGAAGTGGGCACGTGTCAGCTAGTTAATAATAAAGCTTTTGCCCAATAATGTTGGTCATGAGATCAAAACCTGCGCATTATTGGACGGAGCTGAGCTAAGCAAACGGACTAACGGTGATTAAGGGAACAATACGGAACTTCATATTGTTAGGTTCCATATCGGAATTATTGTAAGCCTAAGCCTGCGCACGCTTTGTGCAAGTAAACCTAACGAAATGATTTTCTTGAACCCGACCTACCTACTTATATTATACCTATACCTACCTAACTGGCACCCGAAACATGCAGCCAGCAGATTTCCCAAACTATCAAGGTTACAACCGTAATTTTTTTACACCTTGTAGCTTAAGGTGACGGGTATAGCCAAATGCGTGTTTTTGGGGAAACCGAAAACTGTTTTCAGAAAAAGTGATAGCATGTGGAGTTGTGAAACTTATTATTTCCTATAACACATATATTGAACTAGTGTATTGTTACTCAAAATTTGTGCTCTTGGATATAGTTTACTTTTAAATGTAAGTTTAGTACCAACACCTTTTGCAAAAGTGTGGTTTAAGATCCCATTTTTTATGGGTTTGGCAGATTTGTTTGGTACCAAACTCAGCACAGCTATTCTTATGGTTCGTATCTTGTGACTCTAAAGAAAACATTTCTACATTAAGGTGTTTAAAGAAGAAGAAGGGTAGCGCCTTAGGAATTATAAGTGTTTGATTGCTGTGTGCTCGCAAATATACATAAGGCACTGCTTTAGAGTTTGACTATCCGAACTGTGCGCGGCTCATTATGTGTTTTGCGCCGTTGTCAGCATTTTTGTTGAAATTGAAATTGTGACGTTGCCACGCTGACTGTCTAGAGTTTAACCACCACGGCAAAAACTATGCCGTGTTACAAGTTTAACGTGTGTATAGATATAATAAATAAATAATAAACTTGGAAGTTATTGACATTTTTATTTATTATGAAAAATTTCACCCTACCCGTCGCCTTAATAAGACCTTTCGTACTACAATATCAGTTTGAGTCGTTATTTGATTGATATTCCGGTCTACCCGCCTATATTCCAAATAAAAAATAATCTTTGCAGAAAAATCCGTAACCTGAACTTCTGCGAAAAAATTTAAACGCAAAACGCAAAAAAATATTCAGGAATATTTTTTTCTAAGTACAACCTATAAAACTTTAAATTATTATTCTTAATGTAGGTTTTAAATTTTCTAACCTAGAATTATGGTGGATTTTCGGGAAGAAAAAAATATCTTTGTATGTATTTAAGTACTTACTTAATTTATTTTTGTTTCTTGTGGTAATACTAAGTATGTACCTACATCACATATTTTCCTCCATCTTTATTTAAATGAGTGTACGATACGTTTTCATAGATATATTGCAAAGTCACTGTTACAATATTAATTTCTTATTTGGTTCACACAGAAAATACCTACTAATTTTGTAAAAATCAATCGAATGACGAAACCTAACTACTAGAACAAACTAAAACCTATGTTAAACATATTAACCGCGTCACAATCATTTCATATCAATATTTTGAAAATCGTCAAACGCAATGTTTATTAAGTATGTACATTCCTTACAGCGGCAGGCGGCACCGGTCACTTTCAGCAGTAGCTCGCAGAATGCAAAAATATAATCCAGAGAAAGGCAGGCAGGTCGCGCGGCGCGAGACTCGCCCGGGCGCGCGCCGCGCATGCCGCCTCGCCCTCCGCCAGCGACACCAGCGGCACGCGCGCGCCGCGCCACGCGCACGCGCCCGCCATCGCCGCCGCGCCGCGCGCTCCGCCCGCTACCTCCGCCGTCCAGCGGCGCAGCCACGCGCCCAGCCACGACACCGCGCACCCGCACGGCAGCGGGTTGCCCGACACCACCAGTCCGCCTGCAACAGACACCGCGTCAGACTAGAGCGCGAACTCGTCCGCGGTCCGCGATCGACAGACTCACCTGGCAGTAGCTTCGTCGCGAGTCCGTTCCGCCCGGTGAGATTCCAGTACAGCGTCGTCGGCGAGAACTCGACGAGCTCGTTGTCGCTAAAGTCCAGAGCGAGGTGCGGCACGCCCTCGAGCGGTCGCACCAGCCCCGCCGGCAAGCGCACCACGCTCGTGCCGCGCAAGCGCAGCGTCAGAGCGCGCGCCGCGCCCATCGAAGCGAACGCGTCCGCTGACACCGCGCGCAGCGCTACGCCGCTCACCTCTAGCGCCCGCAGCCGAGGCGCACGCACCCCCCGCAATTGATCGTCTAGGGACTCGTCGCGCATCACCAGAGTCAAAGATTCTAACGCGGAAGTCCCCGCCAGCAAGTCGACGAGCGAAGCTCGTACTCGACCGAGCGGCATCTCCAACACGAGCTCCCGCAGCGCAAGTAGCGATCGAAAAGCACGCGGTTCGACAGCTTCGAGATGCCTCAAGAGCAGCAGGCGCAGACGGCGCAAGCGCGGCAGGCCGTCGAGCGCACCGATCGGCAGGCGCACTATCGGGTTGTCGGACACGTCGAGATCTACGAGACGTGGGTAAGCGGCCCACGCGGCCGGCTGCAGCGACGTGAAAGCGTTGCTGGCGAGGTTGAGAGAACGTAAGCGCAACAGGTGCCGTGTCTCTCCGTCACGCAGCGCCGTGATGTGGTTGTCGCTCAAGTCGAGCCCGATCAGTTCTGGCAGCAGCAATGCTGGAGCTGCGCGCAAACCGGTGCCGGCGAGCGAAAGACTGCGCAGGTGCGGCACCGCCAGCAGCAGCTCGCTTAGGTTAGTTTTCAGCTGGTTACCGGAGAGGTCCAGGACGCGGAGTCCCGTGACTGGTGCTAGGGCAGCAGACGCAAGCATCGTGAGACGGTTTCCGGCTAGCGACAGTTCAGTGAGTTCACCGCAACATCGCAGTGCGGCCATATCAAGTTGCTCGAGTCGGTTGCGTGCAAGCTCGAGGCGACGCAGGGTGAAGCCAACCGCGGCGAGTGCACCTTGTGGAAACAGCGAGAGCTCGTTGTCGTTAAGGTCTAGGTGCTCGAGAAGTGTGTTTCGCAAGCAGTCCCGCGGCAGTGCGCGCAAACGGTTGCCTGCGAGACGCAAGTGCCGCAGATGCCTTAGCCCATTAAACTGCTCGACTGCAAGCTGGTGGATCGCATTCCAAGACAAGTCGAGAACCTGCACCGCTGGTGCGTCGGCTAGAGCACGACGCCGCATGATCGCGACATCGCCCGAGTCAAGTACTAAAACCTGGAGCCTTGGTAGTGCGCCAAGCGTTGTGGAATCCAGTGAAGCGAGACGGTTGTGTGATAGCGTGAGGCGTCGCAGTCGTGTTCCGACCACCGCAAAGAAGGCAGCCGATAGTCCATCTAGGCGGTTGTGCGATAAGTCAAGCACGGTGACCGAAATGCGAGCTTTTCCGGCCATGAGGCGCGCGATTCGGTTGTGACTCACGTTAAGTGTAAGCTCGGTTTGAAGTTCACCGACACGATCGAAACTGTCGGCTCGCAACTCGACGAGCAAGTTGTCGTGCAAGTTGAGTTCTTCGAGGCGCGGCAGAAGACGGAAGGCGCAAGGAGCGATGTACCGTAACCGGTTTCCAGCCAGGCCGAGTCGCCGCAGTGCCAGCAGCTCGTGGAAGGCGCGCGCGCTCACGTTTCGGATTCGATTATGTGACAAATCCACGCTGCGTAGCTCCGGCACACTGCGTAGGAACTCCGACTGAAGTTCTTTTAGGTAGTTGGAAGCGAGCCGCAACTCCCTCAGGCGGACGGTACCGTTCGCGCCGAGCGTGTCTCCAGGGAATTCCGTTATTTTATTAAAGTCGAGATTCAGGTGCTCGAGTGCAGGGTAGGCGAGCAGGTCATTGGCTGATACGCAGCGGATGCCGTTGTTGTCGAGCCCGAGCCAGACGACCGTGTTAGCGCCCATCACCGGGAATTCACCGTCGAATAGCGTCGAAGAGAATTCAAGAGTCTGCAGAGAGGCGAGGTTCGAGAGCGCCCCGGTCTCCACGTGGTCCAGATCGTTGAAGCTTAGCGCCAGCTCACGTAGCGGTAATGTCGGTGGAAACGCATGCACAGTCAGCCGCACGAGTCGGTTGCCGCGTAGGTCGAGCTGCGTCAGCGCACTGGCCCACATACCAAACGCGGCCGCCGTCAGTGCCACGATGCGGTTGTAGCTCACGTCGAGATACTCGAGTGAATTGGGCGCAAGTCGTCGCAGCCCCAGCGGCAACGCTGTCAGTAGGTTGCCACCGAGCGACAGGTAGCGGAGGTGCGGCGGCGGCTGCGGCAGCGCGCGCAGTCGGTTGTACGCAAGGTCGAGGTGGCGCAGCGCAACGAGTGTCCGCAGCGCATCTGGCGCGACGCGCAATGTGTTATGATCGAGGTCAAACCGTACTAGCGACCGTAGCGCGTGCGTTGTCGCTTCCGAAATACGTGACAGCCGGTTGTGCGACAGCGAGAGCCGTTCGAGGCGCGCGCCGCCCTCCAGCACCCACGGGGGAATCGCGGTAAACGAGTTTAGGTCGAGTATCAGGCGGCGCAGTGGAGCGTGAGGCGCAGGCACAGCGGACGCGTCGTCGAGCTCGTTCAGCGCTAGGTCGAGCTCGTCTAGCGCAGAGGCGCGGCAGGCGTTGAGGCCGGCGCTCGCGTTGGGCGCGGAACTCAGTGCGTTCGCGCGCAGCTGCAGCCGTCGCAGTCGAGGCAAGCGGGTGAGCGCGGCACAGGGCGGCGCCGGCAACAAGTTGTCCGAGAGGCGTAGATGCGCGAGAGAGGGTGGCAACGCGAGCGCATCGACGACGAGCAGGCGGTTACCCTCCAGGTCGAGCTGGGCAAGGCGATGTAGCGCTATCAACGCGCCGGTGCCGAGCGTGCGTAGCTGGTTATTGGCAAGCGAAAGGCTGCTCAACGAGTCGCCGAGCGAGCCCCATTCAGTCTCCGGGTCAAGGTCGGCGATTTGGTTGCTGCAACGAAACGGTCGTCGGTCAATCGAAACGCGCACGCGGCGAACTGCGAACTTCTCCGGTCACGTTGTCGCTCGTGCATGTACCTCTGGAGATCGAGCCAGTTGAGCACCTTGAGGTCGCGCAGCGCCCTCGCCGGCACCTCGGTGAACTCGTTATGACCGAGGTCCAGCGAGGCAAGCGTGTGCTCCATCGACCTGTCGATGGGGAGATCGCATCAAGCACGCTAGTCAGAATGTGCTGGACTTTCGAAAGAAAAGCTACTCACGCGAGCGCGCCGGGCTCGAGGTGATGCAAGCGGCAGGCAGCCAGCACCAGCGTGCTGAGCGCGCGCGCATCCAGCGCGGCCGCCGCGAGCGCGCCGAGCCACGCGCCCACCACCGACACGTGCCGCACGCCATCACCTGCCCACACGCCCCGCGTAACGTTAGGTTCCTCTATTTTAACGAATAACAATTCATTTCTCGTTGCTTGACGTACCTATGTATGGAAATCGATGGAAGGGCACGTGGCTGCAGGAGAGGTGGTCTCGGTGGCAGTGGCAGAGCGGCGCGCAGAGGGCGCGCGCGGCGGGTTGTGCCAGGGCCAGCAGTAGCGCCGCCGCGCCCGCCAGCCGCAGCGTGCCGCGCGCCTCCCTCATCTGCACGTGCGATACGCATTAGTTTTACTTTATTTCTTTATGTTTGTGGACTCCCTCTGCTACTTGGTACTGAACCTTAAAGTCCAATGAATATTCGCAAGTTCGAAATAGAGCTCATTATATTAAGTAAAATTAATAAAAAAAACTCAAACTACTGCTATGCACTGGCTGTCTGTAGTTCTATTTCTTCTAAAAGCATCGCAAAACAGGTTTAATAAAGACTAGTAGTACGCACCGGCTTCGCACGGGTAGCCTATATAAAAAATATCATTATAATATAGCCTATGTTACTCAGTAAGTATAGGCAAATGAATTTTCCAAAAAAATATAGACCCTATATTAAGTAAGTTTATTTAGATAAGGATTAATACCAAAGTAGGTACAAATATACTAAAACGTTTTCTAGCGTCCTCATTTTAATTATATTGTTTTGATATTAACCCACTTATTATGACATATCTATAATAGTAAGACATATTCTGTCGCTGACTTTTTTGTGGATGATGATGTGTTCTACTAAATTGTAGTAGATACATAATTTCTTTCTATCATCAATAGTTTCCGCAGCGCACGCAATGTAAAGAATTTCTTAGGTATTTTTATACACCTTGGGTTACATAATTGAAGTTTTAGTAAGGATCCCTATTTTTTTTGAATGTATAATTATAGCCTATGTTCAGCCCAGATAAAGTAGCTTCACAACAGTGAAAGAATTTTTGCAATCGATCCAGTAGTTTCGGAGCCTATTCGATGCAAACAAACAAACAATTAAATCTTTCCTCTTCATAATATTAGGTATCCAATCAACTAAGTCGCGTGGTCGGCGGCGCGGCGGCGAATGTGTTTCTATTTGACTCAAAAAACTCTCGACCGATTTGGAAAATTCACCATTAGGAAGCTGCATCTAGGGAGTAGTGTATAAGTTAATATTTGTACGTAGGCGGCGTGCTGCCGGCCGGTACGGTACGGTACATAATCAATTGCTACGAAAACACTATATCGGCTACGGAATGGCTACGTGCTACAGTAGGTACTGCTACGGTGCTCCGCTACAGAGTGAAATGATCATGTATTTTTATTGAAAGTAACTTACTCGTATGAGCTATTTATATGTAGGTATTGCGTACCGATTACAATCCGACCATAGTACTGCTGTGCAAATGTCACAAGACAACACAACACACACAGACACCACCGACCTTGCATGTGACAATCGTAAATCGTGATTTCGTGAACGTACCGACTGAGCCCTCAGTAACGAGTTAACGACAGAGAAGTGACGCCGTATGAGGTATGAGTAGTTCTACAGTCGAGTGGAGATGGAGGCGCTCGCGGAATAAACCAGCAGGCTACCTAAACCACACCAAAAGACCGCGTTAAGTAGGTACCTACACTAAGTAGGTTACTACCTCACAGGTGGCGAGGAAACGTGTGCAATGTGCATACCTATTATGAAAAATATAACTTCAACGGTTTCAACCGGCGTGTAGACGATACTTCTCAGTAACAAAGGCGGATCCTATTATTAAATTTACATGCGTCGTTTAGGTTGTTCTAAATTGAAACATTAAAAACACATAAGTAAAATTCTTCAAAAGTTTAAAAGCAACATCCTAAAGTAGGTACCTAGTGTACCTACACACACACACACAGTTAAGTATAAGTATACCTACAAAAAATAACTTATTTTTGTTATACTTATACCTAAGTAGGTAGGTACTTACTATCTAGGATGGTGTACCTACTTACCTTATTTTTTAACAACATCTAAAATAGGATTTTTTTTACATTTAATCTTTCTGAAATCTTAAGCCGAAGATGCGTACCTACTTAAACTGTACTTTCAAAGTAGGTATTTAAAAGAGTAGTCTATCAAATGAATTATAAAGCTAGCTCGTCGTCAAGAACACATTTATAAAACTTTATTATGAGAAGTTGTCAGCGTGCAGTGGTGCGCTCTCGGCGGCGCCGCGTCATTACATCGCAGGCTGCCTCGCGAGCGACGGCCGCGGGCTCACTGCCGCTGCCGTGCCGCATGCCGCCGCGACGCGCCGCCGCCTGCACCCTTGCACCGCCCGGAGCCCGGCGCGCGGCAAGCAAGATTGGCAACGCAACGACACGCGCACACAACATAACAAGCTTGTAATGTAAAGTGTGGAATGCACCTTTTTGTAAACACATATGTACATACATATAGGTACTAGCTGCTCCCGCCGCGACTTCATCCGCGTGCATTATATGTTAAATAGAGAAGTACCTACCTAATTCACAAAAAGCTAATTTTGCTATAAACCATGACTATCTTCTTGAGTCCAAGAAAGTTAAGCATAAAACAGGGCAAGTGCGCGCACGAAGAGTTCCGTGCCGTATCTCCCGCTGCTCTTCTCTTAGATAATATCGAATAAATAAAAGTAGGTATACCTAAGCATATTACAATGTACTCTATGACCTAAGCCCCCTATAATATGATTTATAGTTTGTTTTTAGGGTTCCGTACCCAAAGGGTAAAACGGGATCGGATCCCGTTAAAGAGACTTCGATGTCCGTCTGTCTGTCTGTCGCCAGGCCAGGCTGTATATCATTTATCTTGCGAGATATGTAGGTACAGAGTTAAAAAACAGATATAAGTACATCGAAGACTCGGTAATAGGGTCCTGTTTTTACCCTCTGGTTACTGAACCCAATAGGAATACAAATGACGTAAACAAAGTGCGCGTCGGACTCGCCACCCCGCCGCGATGAGTTCCTTACCATATGTATGTACAAAACTAGTTATGTATGAGAGCCATCATGTCACCTTTCACCTTAATAAAAGTATTTCATAACCTTACCGGTAGGTAAGGTTATGAAATACTATCCGCCGTTGAATCGGCTATGGTAATAGCCGATTCAACGGCGGATCCAGGGGGGGGGGGGTCATGACCCCCAGTGAGCTGGTTCCAGGACTTAGGTGGACCACTAATTGAACATAAAATTATAAGTTCTTGACTTGACCACGACTATGTGACCCCCCCTGGCGCCAAAGCTGGATCCGCCCATGAGCCGATTTCATTGTTTAGAATGAAGTTCAAATAACACTACTACAAACTTCCCCTTTTCCCACTCATTTTGGTTTTTTTTGCAATCTTTAGTGTAAAATGAAGTTCTAAACATGGCTCGGCATGGCAAAGAATGTTATGGCCGGTTCACATTATTCCAGTACAGCAATCCAATCCAGTACCTACTGGAATGCTACTGGAATAATGTGAACGGACACTTGAATGTACCCATTCCAGTCCAGTGACTGGAGAGACCGTCAACTTTTCATTCCAGCTCACCTAATCCAGCGCCACTGGAATAGTTGTTAGACAGCCATTCCAGTTGCAATCCAGTGCTAGATAGAACATTGAACAGTGAATAGAGTCAAGTCAGTCAAAAAGACTGGAACAATGTAAACGATATGCTCCAGTCCAGCACTGGACTGGAATAATGTGAACCGGCCATAACCTGTCGATAAATAAAGCTACAGCAAACTTCCTCCTCCCCTCCCCCCAATCCATCTCTTCTTATTTCTCCAATATTATAATTATTTAAAATCAAATCCTTAATGTGCGTCTGCTTTCTTTGAAATCCGTCGATATAGGTACAGCGCTAATGAAAACTACTCTTTTTTTGTATCATTTTGATTCATCCTCTTCAATTCTATTGAAATCCGTTGACGCCCAATCTACTTACATTTCGGGTTGTACAATATTTTAACTTAAATTTAGGTAAGCACTTACATTTATTATTTTGAGTTATATTAAAGTATCATGATTATAATTTATTGAACTAAAAATTAAATATTGTACACCCATAATGGGTACGCTGTTGAAACCTTTTATATTATAAGATCTCTATACACTGTTTTACAATTAATGATTCTTATTCTTAAATGGTGTAAAAATACTAGAGATATATTTTAATTTTTTTTATTTATCCTATAGTCACATCACTTAACTTCCTTAACCTGGAGACCTGCAACAGAGAAATTGACAAAGTTAATAATAATGAATAAACCCTTTTTTTATTAATAATATTAATACACATTTACAATCATTACAAGTTCATGATCATCTCTTTCTGGTAGATTCACACAAAAATCGAGACACCATCACTCTTTTTTCTTATAAACATGCAATAGTTATCACTGGCTAGCATCAACAAAATAAAACCTTGTATCTTCATCTTAAGTAACTATAGTAATAATCACATTCTTTAGTAGGTTTTTAATTGAATTTATTTATTGTTACATTTAATTTTTATTTTATAATGACTAATTGGAATTATTGCCTATATACCAAAGTAATCTAAGATTTGCATACTAATGAAATGTGATACTGTATTTACAATAGGACCATAAACCTACCATGTTTCAGGCAAATAAATATTTCATTTCAATTCATTTCTAATTTTACAGTAGTTACAGAGGAGTAGTGAGCAAAGGAGTGATAACACAAATCATGCAAGTAACTAAATGTATTCAATTTACATAATAACATCAAAGATATGATATTTAGTGTAGAAAAATATAATGTATATGATAACAGTTTTTCTGTCACCAATAAATAAACCATTTGACATAGGTAGGTTATCTATTTATGTATCATTCTTGTAATTTAAGTGAACTACCAAATAAAAACTTTTTGCCTAGCAAGTTGCTGAAACAGCTTTGATTAGCTTCTAGATCATTTCAAATAGCTGCCTTATAGTGATCATGCAGAAACACTATCTGACAAGTTTGAATCTGATTATTAGTAGAAGTATTGAAGCATATCATCAGTCAGTAGAGGTGTAATACACCTCACTACCCCAGTGAGGTGTAGTGAGGGGTAGTGAGGGGTAGTGAGGTGTATTGAGGGGTAGTGGCATGGTACACTGCACCTGGAGGTAAGCTCTGTTTGAGTTTCTCTGCCTTCTCCTTGTCCGTGATGACGAGGGTGTACAGGAACCGTGAGCAGCGAACCTTGAATTTCACATTCTCCGGGTTCTTCTTTATTTTGACAGCTGAAACAATATAGTACTGTATAGCACAAGAACAGAACTACACTTGAATCATGTTGTCATCACACCTATTGCATACAACAACATGAATGAAAATTATATGTATAAGTAGCTTAAGAGTGGCCACAATAAACCCAATAATGCCAATATCCAGGTAGTAGGAATTACCAATTAAGTTAAGTAAATTAATAATTGTGTAGTAGCTGAGCCCATCCAATGGAGGGCCTATTAAGAGGACATTAGCTTAGCATCTAGTACAGAACTGCTTCATAGTGGGAAGGTTTACTTCGTACATAATTAATGGTATCAAATAGGACTCACATTTGGCATCTTTCCTGCGTGCCTTCAGTAAGAAGTCCTTGATATCTTTGATTTCTCGCGGCTGAAACCAACACAAGCAGTAAGTAAGACCCAAGGATGATATGTTCTCAGCTGCAAAACTATTGGAAATACAAACACTGCTTGTTTATATGCAATTTCTAACTCATCTCTCAGAAATACTTCACTATATAATCAGCATTAAACAAAGATACGAAAGTCACCACATTAGTATACAAACGAATAGCTATTAATATATTCTCACCATGGTTTATATGACGGCCGATCTACGCGCTGAAATAAAAGAGCACCTTTAAAAATATTCTTTTACGCAAACAATACACTTTACCACTAACGCGACACACACTTTTAGGTCTATTAAAATCAACAAAAGCGAGAGATTTTCGTGGATTAAATAAATCTAAACTTTTAAACAACCATTCCTTACCTGTCAAATTTGGTAAAGAGAGAAATATTATTGAATTGAACATAGAGTGACAGAAGAGTTGACAATGTTGACATACTGTGACATAAATTACAGATAACAAAACAATAATTTCATATGCCAAGTTCTGTCATGTATAAATAAATGTAATTGAAAAATTAAAGATACAATATTCACAGACAATGAGCGATTTTCCAAATGGCTTTTAAAAAAAAAAAATAGTTCAAAAATAGTCGATAGATGGCAGTAGACAAATAGTGTATCAAAATCCCTCTCTTTTTTATCTGTATAATCTATTGGTAGCTCTGTCGTGTAGCTGTCATTATCATCCTGTCACGTCCGTTTCGGTGTATTCAGCGTTTTGATAAATTTTGTTTGCTTTTATTTTAGCATTCGTGTACCTTCTTGTGGATTTTACTTTTGACGACAACAGACCGTATACTGGTTTCAAATTACTGCCACGATTGAAGATTTTTAGCTTTTGTCAAACAGTTTCGAATTTTTCTAGGACAAAAATTTCACACCACAGATAAAATATGAAAACTTTTTGTGTTGACAATTGACATTGAAATGCATTTGACGTTGAGCGCCATCTGTCGTGTATTATAAGAACACTCCCTGGAAAATCGCTCATTCACACTATAGTCCCAATTGTCCCAAACTAAGTAAAGCTACTAGGCAAATGTACAGGACACAAGATTGCTGATAGAATACATATATACTTTTGTAAAAACTATTATATTATACTTAGGTAAAAATGTAAGTTTTTAAATAATACGTAAAAACTTACATTTTTATCTATAAAACAAAAAACCTAATGCTGTTTTGTGTTTTGCTGTCTAATTTTGGTTGAACGTTAACTAACAATACTTATAATTAAAGCATAAAATGCGGTTGAAATAAAAGTGGATTCCAGGTGTAACCGCGTACTATTTCAGGACTCCTTGTACAAATGTAAACTCCAGTAAACTTCATAGGACCATTTATTTTCTTATTCCAACATTTTACAGACTTTTATGATTTTAGCTTACGACATGTCGCTCGCTTGCGTGCCAACCATTGAATGCCCCTGACTCTCGAGGCTCGCTTATTTTCTTAAATTCACAGATAGTTGCCAGTATTATACATAAAAAGTATGAATATCTACTGCTATACGACCTTATTTCTAAAATATTTGCTGTCCACAAATGCAAACCCTTACAATCGTCCGTCCTGACATCGTGCGCGTCTCGCACACGACACCAGGTGGAAACCCTTACAATCGGATCAGTATAAGTAGGTATAATACCTATATCATAACTGCAACAGCAAAAATAAACATTATAACATTTTATAATTATACAAACAAAACTATTAAATCCCTCGATAGCATATACAAAAACAAAACCGTATTAACTGGTTTGTATAACATTAACCCTTCAAGTATCAATATTAACAAAATAAATTGACTAACTCTCTTAAGTGACCAAAACTTATAAAAAAAATATTTCACAATAACTAAGAAATTTGAAATGATATCAATGAATTATACATTACATTGTTAACACTGAATTAATAAACAGTTTTGAATATAAAAACAAAACATTTGAAACATTAACCAACTCAACTTTACTGATCGATTCAGTCTCTAATTCAATTAACAGACAAAAATAATATATAAACATGACCCTACACGAGACGATCGATTCGAATCGTGTTATTCGAACTATGTAGAAGATCAATTCTTCTCTCTGACGTGCCCTACACGAAACGATCGATTCGAATCGTGTTATTCGAACTATGTAGAAGATCGATTCTTCTCTCTGACGTGCCCTACACGAGACGATCGATTCGAATCGTGTTATTCGAACTATGTAGAAGATCGATTCTTCTCTCTGACGTGCCCTACACGAGACGATCGATTCGAATCGTGTTATTCGAACTATGTAGAAGATCTATTCTTCTCTCTGACGTGCCCTACACGAGACGATCGATTCGAATCGTGTTATTCGAACTATGTAGAAGATCGATTCTTCTCTCTGAAGTGGCCCTACACGAAACGATCGATTCGAATCGTGTTATTCGAACTATGTAGAAGATCGATTCTTCTCTCTGACGTACCCTACACGAGACGATCGATTCGAATCGTGTTATTCGAATATGTAGAAGATCGATTCTTCTCTCTCACTTGGCCCTACACGAAACGATCGATTCGAATCGTGTTATTTGAACTATGTAGAAGATCGATTCTTCTTGTGAACACCTCTGTATAACTTCGCAGGGCACGAACGATCGATTCGCTTGTGCCTGAAACAACAAAATAATGATCTATAGTTAAAATTGTTAAAAACATAATATTGAAATACAATATAAATCATTATTGTTCACTATCACCAACATGTATGAATCGGAATCATTGTCGTTCACTTTTAGTGCAGCAATATGTATCCAAGGTCTCATACGATCGTCTGCGACAATGTTTAAAAAAAAAAAATTTTTTTTCTTAAGTTTTTTTTACTCTGGTCATCTTTATAAACAAGTTTTTGTAATCTTATAAAACGACCTCATATTCCCGCGCTGATTTCCTCTCCCTCTATCGTATCTTTCTTTCTGTTTCATCTGCTCTCTATTTTCCTCTTAACCTCATCACGTATAATAGAACGATCATTACATTCACGTGTCTCATGAGCAATTCAATTCATAATAGGACTTTATTTATGCAATAAATAAATAACACTTCCGCAGGGGTTTTTCTAATGATCTTCTGGACAGAAATGTTCAGACCCAAACGAACTTTACATAAATATATGAGTATTCTAATCTTTAACAGGCACCAGTCTTATACAAAACAGGTACTCGCATCTTAAACATTACAAGTAATAAACTATTTTGCCATATTCTTCCTACAATTAGGTATTATAATACTTACCCCCGTAAATGTATACTTTTGTATGAAAAATAAACATTATTATATTCCAATCTTTCTCATTATGTTAGTAAACGCTTTCAGAATAAAGTATGGTGCGATTATAACGTTCTAATTGACCATTTCACCTAGAACTAGCAACCATTGAGTATATGCTTGATACCTTTGACAAATCAAGAACAAATCATTTGAACGAATGAGACGTGAAACAACTACTGCAATCATTAATAAACGAATAGAAATCTTAAGTGTAAAATACATCCACCATCTAATAACATTCTGTGTGTTATTTCTGACTGGATTCACGAAACGAAATTTCGTGAAAACATCTACAATAATCTACATCTACAAGTGAGCACCTGCCAAACTTAACGAAAAGTCCCAGATGATCAACGTATAGAGAGTGAAAAGGTAAGTACATTTACTTTAGTAACTGGATAAAGAAACTCTTCGCTTCGGCCATCATCTTTTTTAGCAAATGCATATTCTATACAAACCTTTACATACTTCTTTACAAATTTAACATTTTGGCAAACCGATAGTTATTCTTAATTCTCTATGATGTTTTCTTTTAAAAGCAAAATGTCCTATATCATCATGATTTAAGCGACACAATTGCCACCTAAGTCCTTTTGATACTAACCAGCGTATTCGTTCTATATCTCCTCCTAAACAACGTAATAACTTATTATCTTCAAGCATATAATTAAAATGTATAACTTTAAGTGCTAAAATGTTTTTTTTATATATCCTACACAATCTGAATCTCCGAATTGTAAAGTATGCAGCAAAACTTTGTCGAAGATCGTCAATACTGTAGACAACTGCTCCATTGAAACATCACCTTCATCAGCAACTTGATTTCCAGACAATGTATCAACATGTATAATTATGTGTATTATTATTAGCTTAAATTGACACCGTACTGAAACTTCAGTATTTAATTTTGTTTGATTATAATTCTTTGTAAGTGTGACACAAGTTAAAATTAGTTTAAAATGTCTTATAGTATGTATTTTGTCATTTTAACCAACTTATAGAAAAAAAAAGGTTGTCAATTAGAGCTAAATTTACTTTCGTTTTCAGAATCATATCTTTTTTTATTTGTGAAATCGGTACTTGTAACGCCATCTTTTGGCAACTTTAAATAATTTAATATAATAAAAAAAAATAGATTTTGTGGGTGGATTCGGTTTCATACACAGTGGCGAGTCTTCACGAACCTACGAGTGTCACAGCATGGTTCGTAGCTTAAAATATCATAGATTTCGGAAATAGCAACCTTAGAACCCCATTTGCAACCGCAACTTTCTTCTGTCGTTAACTTAAAAGCTGTGGTTTCATTCGATCACCTACAGTAAGGATCATATAAAAAATAAAAACGGTAGACACCAGACCATAAGTTCCTTGCCCGTTCTTCTAGACTCTGGTCGCGTGGAACTCGAGCCTAGAATCTCCTTATATGTAGACGATTCTAAATGATTCTTGTGATTTTATTAAATAATTCGTCGTCTAGCGATGTTTGCCTGCTGTAATAAATGTACAATAATAATGTAATACATTTATATTGAATGGAAAGATTCTTTTCCCGACGTATGCTGAAGGAGTATGTCAATACCTATACCAAGTCTGCTAGCATCAGTGTTCAAATCTGTTTCTGTCGCCGAATCGTATACTGCAAGAATCGGTCTATCTATCAATCTAGAGTTGAGATCCTTAAAATACTATTCCTGGCGTTCAGACCATTCCCAAATTGTGTCTTATTTTTAAACAATTTACTCAGCGGGTAAGCAAATGTTTATTAAATTTACGAAAATATCTAAAACTAAGAAATTATTTGACATTAAGAACACTTTTAGGCCTTTCGAACTACTCATCGCTCACGACCTTACAAACAACATCGACACTAACGTCATCGAAATAAAGGTTTAGAATCAGTTTCCATAACAAATACACAACCTCATTCCCAAATCCTTTCATCGCAGAAGAAACTCCATTTTAAGTCAAATTCAAACTATGCGCAACTGACTCTTTAATGTACGTATTGTCACTTCCAAAATCAACGAAAGCTTGTATTGTTATACTAATACAGTAATATCCTTTATAATTTCTTAAATTTAGACTCAACCTTAGGTAGGTTTTACTATTTACTATCTGAATCAATGTACATCGTTTTCTGCACACTTGAATTATTAACATTCGTAGAATCAGTAGTTTTGAAAATACAAGTAACGTACATTTAGAACATTTTAATAATGGTTTGGTAGATGAAACTATGCCCCTTCTTCTGCCATTAGTTATAGCCTCCTTAAGAAAACTATTTAATTCTTATTAAGATTTTGAACCAGAATTGGAAAAATAATGTTTTGAACGGAATATAACCTGACTCAAGTTATAATTTCTGACCAAATGCTGCAACAATGAATCAGAATGAGTATTTACAACGCAACGCCAAAACTCCGGACTTTAAAGTAAGATCACTAATACCAAGTATCATCGGTCTGTTGCCCGTTCACTTTCAATTTCATAACGATTATAAATAATAAGCTAAAGACTTATTAAATCTATTCTTCCTTCCAAGCATTTATTCTACCATCTGATCGTAATTCTGTTCCAATGAAATGCGCTAAGAAACTTCTCCACCCATTCTTTCCAAAAGAAAAACTATTGAATAAGACCCTCATCTAAACTAATATCATAAAGAGGAAAAATTTGATTGTTTGTTTGTTTGCATCGAATAGGCTCCGAAACTGCTGGACCGATTTCAAAAATTCTTTCACTGTTTTGAAGATATTTTATCTGCACTGGACATAGGCTATATTATAATGGTAGTTTTTTATATAGGTTACCCGGGACGTACTACTAGTACCAAATAACTCTTTGATGAAGGATCAAACAAAACTCGGAAGAACGTTTTTAAAATCTATCTTGTGCAAAGGTGCATTAGTAATAGACTAGATACTAGTTGTCTTCTAATGATTTTAAAATATCAACTAAGTAATTTTTTTTAGATAACGAAATACTACATGACCTTTGTTTTCCAGGCACGAGATTCAGATTCGCTTAGCCATGACGCGAATCACGACTGTCTCGACTCCTCTCATACAGCTCGCTGGTCTGCCTCAACGGTGCTCGCTGATGTTGCTCTGGCTCGCGGATTCGTTCACGTGCATGCTGCAACTCCTTCTTTAGGAGTTCCACTCGTTCGTGAATCCATTGCCGCTCAGAAAAAGCCGGGCTCCGAGTTCGAATGCGGCTCCGACTTCGACACGCAGTACGACAAGCCCGGTGCTCGGAAGTCTCGCGCCGTTGTCTGTCCCGATCGGGATCTCGACGCCGCCGGTGATCCACTTCATTCATAATCTTAAACGATTGCGTTGCATAGCAATCGCAGAGAAAAAAAAAAATGTATTAGATACTTACAAAGAAAATATTAAAATTCATATCACCTTACGAAATTTCCTTATTACATACAAATACTTAAATAAATATTTTCTTGTTTTTTTTATACCTTCTTCTAATGCTCTTTTAATATTATTTCGATTTCATTTTATTTATTATTATATTTTCAGAAAAATTTACTCAAATGTCAAACATGACAAGAAATAACAACAACTGACTGACAACTTGATCTTGTCTTGTTGGCATGGTAACGAAACATAAGGATGCCACTCGTTCAAAATTAAAATAAACTGAAAAACCGCTTATGAAATTATAACTTTTATAATTGAAAATTCAAATAATCACAACAACATTTTCTAATTTTGGGCGTGTACTTACTGTAAAGTTGATTTTTATCCCACTTCTGAAATGTAACCGCGTACTATTTCAGGACTCCTTGTACAAATGTAAACTCCAGTAAACTTCATAGGACCATTTATTTTCTTATTCCAACATTTTACAGACTTTTATGATTTTAGCTTACGACATGTCGCTCGCTTGCGTGCCAACCATTGAATGCCCCTGACTCTCGAGGCTCGCTTATTTTCTTAAATTCACAGATAGTTGCCAGTATTATACATAAAAAGTATGAATATCTACTGCTATACGACCTTATTTCTAAAATATTTGCTGTCCACAAATGCAAACCCTTACACAGGATATCATACAAAAAAGCACTTGACATTGGCAGAATTGCCTGTTGTTTTGACGGACAGACAGAAGCCACGTAAAAAGAAGAAGTATTCTGACTGAAAACACTCAAAATGTCTGTCAAGTCATTGAGATGTCAAGTCCAACTCTCGTGCAGTAACAAAAAATAAATAATAATGTTTTTACACAATGTAACAAAATAGTTACCAATTCATAAATAGTTTACATAATTAGTTAATAAACTATTCAAACAAGAACAAAATCGTATTCATAAAATATTCCAAATGAATTCCAACTAAAATCACCATAGCTACTTAAACTCAAGCAATATCCGCCCAGGCGTAGGCGTAGATCCATCCCATCCATCACCGGCATCGTCAGGGGGGCTCGTTTAAAGGTTTGCTGTGCATCGGTCGTCATAGCGGTCCCGGGGCCGGGGCCGGGGCCGGGGCCGGGGCCGGCGCCGGGCCCGCCCGCGCGCGGTCGCGGCATGGCGCCGCGCGGCGTGCGCTGCAGCGCGCGGCTGAGCGCGGCGCCGAGCCCCGCGCCGCCGGCCGTGCGCCCCGCGCCGCCCGCGCCGCGCGCCACCAGCCCGCGCGCGCGCCGCGCCCGCGCCGCCGAGCGCGCGCTGGAGGTGGAGGACGGGCCGCGCGTGCTGCGAGACAAGTGCCGGCGCCTGGCGCGCGCGCTCCGGAACGCCAAGCATCTCGTCGTGAGTCTCCTCCGTCTCCTCCATCACATTCCGCTGACATTACTGGAACCCTGTACCTTGAATGCTAGCTCATGAACTTGTATTAGATTGGTAGATATTAGAAGTATAAATTATACTTCTCCGAGTTGTATAGGGTTCTAGAGAAGACTGGCATATTATTAAACACTAGCAGGATCTTTATAAAAATATAAACTTAGATATTGTAACGACCACTGCAGACCATCTGACTCTGTGGTTACCCACTTATATTTTTGTACTCGATGTACTCATTCAAATTGAATAATTTAATAAGTTACAAGTAGACATCGGCTTAAAATATGCACTAAAAAAGAGTAAAATATACACAATCAAACAATCAAATAATATTTGCAATTAGAATTTACGTTTACTATTAACACATTATAATTGATTCATATTTATTAACGTAAACAATAAACTTATTTTTGGGCAGAAGTTGTTGTCAACTTCTTGTAAGTTTCTGTCTTGCAGCTACATAGGAAGCAGTACTCTCATAATTGTAATTTTAATACCTGGGTAATTTCATAACCAAGATAAAAAACTGGGTATTTTTTTTCACTGGCTGCATTATTTCAACAAAAATAAGATTCAAATACAGTAAGACATAAACAATTGAATTGCGTTAGGCGCGTGAGTGAAGCAAGTGCCGTATGGCCATCCCTTCCACCCCTTCTTGTCCTATATAATTTGCTAGATAAATGTAAAGATAACAGTGAGACGTCCATCAGGTGTACACCGGCGCCGGCATCAGCACCGCGGCCGACATCCCCGACTACCGCGGGCCGCGCGGCGTCTGGACGCGGCTGCAGCGCGGCGAGACCGTCGGGTGAGCGCTCCTTCCGGGCTCCACCGGGCACCGCCACGGGCGTAGGGCGCCGGCTCAGCGGCGTGCGTTGGTTGCAGGCGCGTGGAGGTGTCGCGCGCGCGGCCCACCTTCACGCACATGGCGCTGACGGCGCTGTGGGCGCGCGGCGCGCTCAAGTTCGTGGTGTCGCAGAACTGCGACGGGCTGCACACGCGCGCCGGCCTGCCGCGCCGCGCGCTCGCCTCGCTGCACGGCGACATGTTCGCGGAGCGCTGCGCCGCGTGCCGCGCGCTGTACCTGCGCGCGTGTGACGTCACGCAGCGCACGGCGCGCCACCGCCACGGCACGCGCCGCCTGTGCCACGCGTGCGGCGCCGAGCTGCGGGACACCATCGTGCACTTCGGCGAGCGCGGCCGCGCCGCCTGGCCGCTCAACTGGCGCGGCGCGCTGCGGCACGCGGCCCGCGCCGACGTCGTGCTGTGCCTCGGCTCCTCGCTCAAGGTGCTGCGCCGCTACGGCCGTCTGTGGCGCATGCAGGCGCCGCCCGCGCGCCGCCCGCGGCTCTACATCGTGAACCTGCAGTGGACGCCCAAGGACGCGGCGGCCGCGCTCAAGATCAACGCGCGCTGCGACGAGGTGATGCGCGCGGTGGCGCGGCGGCTGCGCCTGCGCGTGCCGCGCTACCGGCGCGCGCGCGACCCGCTGCTGGCGCACGCCGAGCCGCTAGCGCCGGCCGAGCGGCACACCACGCGCCGCCCGCTGCTGTCGCCGCCGCGCTCCAGCGACAGCGACGACTCGCCCGCGCCCGACTCGGACGACGACCTCTCCCTGCGCGCGCTGCGAGACCGCCTGCGCGCCGCGCCCGCCGCCGCGCCCGCCGCCGCGCCCGCCGCCGCGCCCGCGTCCGAGCCCGCGCTCGAGCCCGCGCTGCGAGCCTTTCAGGTAACATCATTCGAATCGTTCAAAGCACACGTGTCAGATCATATCGTATACCTACATACAAAAAATAAACATCACAGATTTCGATGCAATCCGGGGAAGCGACGATCCTGCTGCGGAGCGAGCACGCCCCCCCCTCCCCCTCCGGCGCCGGCGCTGCCCCGCGCCTCACCTCCGAGCTGCGGCGCGTGCGCATCGCGCGGCACCGCCCCCCCCGCCCCGCCGGCCCCGCCGAGGTGAAGAGCGAGCCGAACGGCGACGCCCCCGCGTGGAGCGTGCGCGACTCGCACCTGCGCCGGCTGCTGGAGCTTGGCCCGCGGCTGCCCTCCGGCCGCGACGACTCGTCCGAGGAGGAGGGCCGCGAGCTGGCTGCGGCGTTCTTCGCGCGCGCCGTGCTGCTGTGCCGCGCCGAGCTGTACCCCGGCCTGCACACGATCCTGGCGCCGGCTCGCCCGTCGGCCGCGCCCCCCTCGCCGACGGGCGCGACGGGCGCGGCGGGGGCGGAGTGCGCGTGGTGCCTGCGCGAGTGCGGCTCGCGGCGCTGCCTGTGGTACGGGCCGCCGCGCCTGACGCCGCTGGGCGCGCGCGCGTGGCGGCTGGCGGGCCCGCAGCGCTACCTGTGCGCGTGCTGCGGCGAGGGCGGCGCGGGAGACGGCGAGCTGGCACGCGACGCGGACGGCGGCGGCTGGTACGGCAAGGGGTACCGCAAGGGGCGGCGACGCCGGTAGCGCCGCAGCCGACGGTTGTGATGGCGCCATTGTTGAGCGACGCGATGACTGATTTTAAATAAGTAATTAAGTATAAGTTTTAAAATATGTAACTCGACCTGTCCGGTTTTTAATGAATGTCCCGTTTATGGATTACACGTTATTTAATTTACCTACGTGCTGACTACTTTTATACTGAACAATATAACAGTGATTTTGAACGTTAACATTGCAGTTGCCATAAATATGCTAAGTGATCGACGGGGCATGTACGAGCGCCAACTGGCACTTACATAAAGAGGCCAACTGGCACTTACATAAAGAGGTACATACTTAGTCAAAAAATTAAACACATCTGAGTGCTTACGATACAATACTTTTGGCTACAGGCGGATAATCCCCAACGTAGCTAAAAGTTGGAACGCATTGGTATTTTGAGACGAACCCTTTAGTCGAAATATTTTGACACAGAACGCTCTACGTAACCGAAATAACCCGAAGACAGAGTGCTTAGTCCGATGTTGTATTTAAAAACTCCCTACTCTCGAGCCGAGGGTCGTCTCTCGGATATCCGGTTATTTTTGTATGGATATCCGAGAGACGACTCTCGGCTCGAGAGTAGGGAGTTTTTTTTAAATGCAACCTCGGACTAAGCATTCAGATAACGTTCTACAAAGTCGAAATCAGCCGATTGTCTGTTTCCAAAAGCCGATGCGTTATTTTTGTGTACCTACTGCTTTAGGTCAGCGCGGCGCACTGTTTGTATAACCTCTAACTTGATTACGAAACTAATAAGGTTACCTGTCAACTACACCTCCAGGGGCAGGAAGGATCTGAGAGATACATTTTTATTTAAACACAATATTTTTTGCGATCGACATCTCTGGTAACTTATTTATTTTTAATAATAATTTATGATTCTCGAATAAGTACTTTTAATGTATTAAAAAAACCCATTTTAAAAATGCACGCCTCTCAACGAAACTTTGCAATTTGTGTGAGAGAAGATACATAGAACACTATAGGTACTTGTGTGTGTGTGTGTGTGTGGGTGTGTACAATCTAACTGGAGACATGCCGCGACGTGCGCGCTGTGTGTGACAAGTGAACTAATTATGTAATAATGTGCATTAGGCGAGGCGCGAGGCGAGGAGCGAGGTGTAGGCATAAGTAGTTTTGGGAAACGAGCTATTTGTTTGTTTGGGCGACACTTCTGCTCTGTCGTGCGTTTAGCCAGAGACTAGTTTAAACAATAGACTGCCAATCTCATACAAAAAAAACGGGACTCGGAAAAAGGTGAAATTCCGCGGGTTATACCCAGATTATTCCCAGATGGCGCTGTATTCCGATCAAACCTATGGTATAAATCATTGTTTACGATCACATTTTTCACACCTAAAAATAAAGGCAGTCTATTGTTTATACTAGTCTCTGGTTTAGCTGATTATTGCAATAGATGGCTGACAACAGCCATTCTATATTAATTATAGGTAGTGAAAGGTAGGTAGGTACTAATGGTGCCTTGACGGTGACTGAATAACACAAAATACTTTCCAATTAATGTGTACCTATTGCGCATGTGTAACCGCGATGGAAGGGGCGTGCATTTTTCGGATGGTTATCTTTACTTAGCTAATTATTAAGTTAGTTTGAACCGCAGTTTACCTCGACTTTTAAAATACATAATAAGAGATTATCTACATCGGAACCTGGCCGGTACAAGTTTAGTGCGGCGCGCGCGGGTGAACTTGACAGCCTCTCATGGTTATTGCTCGAAACGCGGACAGCTTGTTCCTTGTCTACGCGACTAGTCTATGGTTGTAACTTGTAACTTAAGAGCTCGATGATGTTTATTATGAAAGCTCAGATTATCGAAACAAAGGGCTAGATGTAAACAGAAACGAATAAACTATATGTATTATTTTTATGACGTTGTTTTTTCTTTTCTTCTTATCTAAAAACCCAATCGTGCCCCAACTTAACCGAACCAAACCTAGGTTCCCGTAACTAACGATATCCGGTACAGGCACACTAGGCACCGACGCGACAATGCGGTGCAGGAAACACGAGGGCCTCCCTAATCGGGCCGAGATAAAATAATTGACGACCGATGTGGTGCGGCGGACGAAGGTCCGCCTGCGACGCGGTGGTTGCTGGTTCGATTCCTGCCTTGGGATAAATGTTTGTACAATCTGCAAATATTTATTCCGGGTGTTCTGGGTATTTTATATGTAAGACACATAATCACATCGATTCGATAATCAAAAAAGCATCTAAAGCTTTATATTAAGGTGAAGGGTAGGTACCTATAGCTAAATGCGTGTTTTTATGGGGATGTTTTCTGAAAAAGTTATAACATGTGGAGTTGTGAAACTTATTAATTCCTAATAACACATACATTGAACTAGGTCCTATGGGGAATTTCAAAATAAGTGATCTTGCTTGGATATACTTAGTTTACCTACTTTAAAATGTAAGTTTAGTACCAACACCTTTTGCAGAAGTGTGGTTTTTGATTCCATTTTGTATGGGTTTGGCAGATTTGTTTGGTACCAAACTCAGCACAGCTATTCTTATGGTTCGTATTTTGTATGTGGTGGTTTATCTTTTTATTGCTTTAGTAGCAATCGTAAAAATTACTAATATTTTTTATGGTCCTTTACGAACTTTTTAAAATAAATTAAAAAAGTAACAAATGAAAAATATTTTTGAAGTGAAAACTTCTTGTACCCCACAAAGCCAAGTGGATTTATAGAGCGTGCTCTAATAAACACGTTATGTTGTAACCTAACGAAAATTAATAACTGACATCCTATAACCGTGACTTTCAGTCTCTGTTTAGCGGCGCTGGGTGGGTAAAAACTTTCAAACTCGCGTCAGGGTCACGTGACGTCGAAAAAGCGTAAGATCTTATTTAATTTTTATACATTGCTCGTAAAACAAGAGACGACAAAAGAACACACTTGCGGTCACGCGACGTATGACTCAAACAATTAAATAGTGTTGTGGCGACATCGTACAAGGCGAGTACAAGGCGCTGCCAACACGCGGTGCGGTGCGGAGCGCGGGGGCGGAGGACCGAGGAGCGGCACTCGCGCGCCGGCAGCCGACACACTCTCTGAGCACCCTCGCACGGGAAACACGTATCGCTCGCCGCGCGCGCATAACCAGATAGACGCTATTATATCGTACGAATCGTTTCGCCTAACTTGTATTTAACTGTTTCGCTTCCATCTTATTGAAGTGAAAACTCAGTCAGGGTCACGTGACTCGTGACGTTCATCGAACGTGACGTTCATCATTCGTTGTCTTCGTCGTTGTGTCAATGTCAATGACATGACACAATCACAATGACACAGACACATTCGCGCTTGCGCGAATGTGACACAATCACAATGACACAGACACATTCGCGCTTGCGCGAATGTGTCTGTGTCATTGTGATTGTCATTGTCACTATGACGACTGTGGTTATATTTTTGAAGTGAAAACTTAAAAGTGAAAACACATTCGCGCTTGCGCGAATGTGTCTGTGTCATTGTGATTGTCATTGTCATTATGACGACTGTGGTTATATTTTTGAAGTGAAAACTTAAAAGTGAAAACACAACGTTAATATTGAAGTTTTCACTTCTGCCGGCACTCCCGGAGTGCTACCATTTTTTTTTATTATTCTACACTAGCTGCTCCCGCCGCGACTTCGTCCGCGTGCCGTTTTATCTATACTAATATTATAAAGACGTAAAGAGGGTGCATGGAAGGAGCCTCCTCGTGGCGCACACCGGTAACAGCTAGGCACAGGAACGCAGAATCTTTCCAACACGATGCTACAACAAAATATTATGTAAAACAGTTGTAGCATCGACACGGTAAGAAGAATAAAGAGGTAAAGTTTGTGTTTGTATATTTGTTAAATTGTAAGGGGTAATCTCGGGATCTACTAAACCGATTTTAAAAATTCTTTCACCAATAGAAAGCCACATTATTGCTGAGTGTCATAGGCTATATTATATTTTCAAAAAAATTAGGGATCCTGTCTAAAACTTCAATTATGTAACACAAGGTGTAAAAAAAATACCTAAGAAATTCCTTAGGTACATCGCGTGAATTCGCGTGCGCTTCGAATATACTTAGATAAATAAAAATGACTTTTTCACTTAAAGGATGTGCTTACTTATGTACTTTTTTATTTTTATAATAGACTAGCTGACCCGTGCCCACTTCGTTGGGCATAATTCGACCGTTTTTTCTCCGATTCACGTTGCAAATCGTCAGTGAAGTTCTAACAGTGCGTAAGTCAGAAATGTCCATTTTACAGGAGATTGGTTTAAACGAGCCGCACCGTCATTCTCCGTCAAATGGCATTCAATAGTCAAAACCGCCCAAAACTGACTTCCGCATTGTTAGAACTTCACTGACGAAATGGACTTCCACGTATTCCACGTCTTTTTATTTTTCGTTGATAAGGAGTTTAAATCAAATAATTTTTAATATGCCGACGTATAGACAGAATTGCTGCGGTAGCCGGAATTTTTTACAATGTTTTAGTATTTGTCATAGTTGATATAAATTATATATACCTAAATGTATAGTGTTTAATTTGCTAAATTACGTTGTATAGGTAAACTTATTTAAAGATTAATTATAAATAATAAATAAATAAATGTTAATGGACAATTCACACACCACACCCTAGTCCCAAACCAAGCCAAGCCTGTACCATGCTAACCAGATTGCTGACAGAATACTACCATACATTTTTTTTTGTAAATACGACTCAGAACTAATATTTTTGTTTATCACTGGGTGTTACTATGTGTATCTATTTACAAAAAAATATGTACTATAAATATTTAACCACCAACCCTGCTCCCACAGTACAAGCCCTGCTTAGCTTGGGACCTGAGTGTCATGTGTGAAATGTCCATGAATATTATGGTTTTATTACAGTTAGTTTTTTAATTGTTTTAAAGTAAAATTCAGAATACACAGTTGGTAAAATATACCAAAGGAGAATGTGTAATTTTCTACGGAGCCACGACTAACAAAATCGTCCCTCACGATTGCCATAATACGTTTGAAAGGGATTATGCAGGCCTATCTTTGCAAATTTTTTTATTGAAAATCCATCTCATGGAAGTCGAGATGTTTTAAGAAACTATTTTTTGTTTAACGTCGTATTGCCCCGAACTCCGATGTCCCACAAAAATACATGTGATTGGTTGCGTTTAAATTAATACTAATTCAATCTGTAGAAGTTGATTTATTCCTGAAAATCATGTAGTATTGTAAAAAAATACAATTTTTCAGAAATATCTCGATTCTTTTTAATCAACGTAAGAATCAAATTAAGCTCTTTGCCAACTAAATCCATTTTTGTCCTCTTCAGAATTCTGAAAAATATGATGTTAAATTAAAAGATTTTTTGTGAATATCTTTGGGATGGATTTTTTTTCGTAAGTAATTATAGTAAAATGTAGGCCAATAAAAGCCCTTTCAAACGTATTAAGCAACTCCAATGGATTTTTTTTTTGTTGGGGGACCATTTTTTGTATTTTAGGGAATTTTATACTTGACCACGTGAGTTTCGGTTTCGGCCGAAAGTGAAGCCACGGCCGAATTTCGGTTTCGGTTTCGGTTTCGGCCGGAAAACCAGTTTCGGTCGGACTCTAATTATAACTTAGTATAGATGAGTCGCGTGGAACTGGCACCTAGAATCACCTAGTATGTAAGACGATTCTAAATGATCCTTGTGTTTTTATTGAATACTGAGTTTAACATAATGTATACCTACTGTTAAACTCATAACTCTCCTTTTGATCCACGTATTGGGGTAAACAATAGAACCCGCTTAAACTCCCGTGAACGAAGGTCATGATCAATGATCGTATTACCCCAGAGCCAATAACCGTTGCCGGAATGCCTCTCGAATTTGTGCAGGAGTATGTTTACCTCGGGCAGACTCTGCGGTTAGGTAGACACAACTTCGAGAGAGAGCTAGACCGGAGAATTCAGCTCGGCTGGGCTGCGTTTGGGAAACTTCGTCAAGTCTTCTCGTCCTCCATCCCTCAATGTCTGAAAACGAAAGTTTTCAACCAGTGCATCCTACCCGTTATGACCTATGCTTCTGAAACGTGGACACTGACAGTGGGGTTGGTCCACAAGCTGAAAGTCGCTCAGCGCGCTATGGAGAGAGCTATGCTCGGAATTTCTTTGCGAGACAGAATCCGCAACGAAGTTATTCGTCAGAAAACCAAAGTGTTCGACATAGCTCAAAGAATTAGCAAGCTGAAGTGGCAGTGGGCCGGCCATGTTTGCCGAAGAACCGACAACCGTTGGAGCAAACGGATACTGGAGTGGAGACCGCGTTTAGGAAAGCGTAGTGTAGGACGCCCTCCGGCGAGATGGAGCGACGATCTGCGGAGTGTAGCTGGCAAACACTGGATGAGAGGAGCCGAAGACCGGGCTCAGTGGCGCGTCTTGGGAGAGACCTACGTCCAGCAGTGGACTAATATAGGTCGATGATGATGATGATGATGATGAAACTCTCGTGACCGGCGGCGCGTGCTATATTCATTTTTTCTAATACTTACATTTTTGAACTCGTGATATCTTTTGAATGGAATGTCCAAAATGAATAATTTAAAAAGTCATTTAAAGGTATTGAAACAGTCTTAATTATGTAGTCATTTATTTAGATAAGGATTAATACCAAAGCAGAAATAAAGAACGTTTTCTAGCGGCGTCATTTTAATTATACTTTTTCGATATTAAAACACTTAAGTGACATAACTGTAATAGTTATACATATGCTGTCGCTGACTTTTTTGTGGATAATGATGTGTTCTACAAAATTGTAGTACATGATTTCTTTATATCATCAATAGTTTTCGCAGCGCACGCGATGTAAGGAATTTCTTAGGTATTTTTTTTACACCTTGGATTACATAATTGAAGTTTTAGTAAGGATCCCTAATTTTTTGAACATATAATATAGCCTATGACACTCAGCAATAATGTGGCTTTCTATTGGTGAAATAATTTTTAAAATCGGTTCAGTAGATCCCGAGATTACCCCTTACAATTAAACAAATATACAAACACACAAACTTTACCTCTTTATAATATTACTAGCTGACCCGTGCCCACTTCGTTGGGCATAATTCGAATCCACGTAACTAAACAATAGAACCCGCATAAACTCCCGTGACCGGCACCTGCATTATTCCGCTGACATTTTTCTAATACATACATTTTCGAACTCGTGATATCTTTTGAATGGAATATCCAAATTGAATAATTTAAAAAGTCATATAAAGGTATTGAAACAATCTTAATTATGTAGTAATTTATTTAGATAAGGATGAATACCAAAGCACAAATAAAGGACGTTTTCTAGCGGCGTCATTTTAATTATATTTTTTCGATATTAAAACACTTATAGTGACATATCTGTAATAGTTAGACATATGCTGTCGCTGACTTTTTTGTGCATGATGATGTGTTCTACAAAATTGTAGTACATGATTTCTTTCTATCATCAATAGTTTTCGCAGCGCACGCGATGTAAGGAATTTCTTAGGTATTTTTTTTACACCTTGGGTTACATAATCGAAGTTTTAGTAAGGATCCCTAATTTTTTTGAAAATATAATATAGCCTATGACACTCAGCGATAATGTGGCTTTCTATTGGTGAAAGAGTTTTTAAAATCGGTTCAGTAGATCCCGAGATTACCCCTTACAATTGAACAAATATACAAACATACAAACTTTACCTCTTTATAATATTAGTATAGATATATATTAATATATATATATATTTAATATATGTATATATAGTAAAGTAATATAGTATAGTTATAGTATGTTTATTTATATTTACTTACGAAAAAGTTAAAAGTTTTGAAGAATAATATGAATCATTTGTTCCGCAAGAAATAATACAAATCTGTAAGAGGTGACGATCTGTGACTGCTGAAATTATCGAAGCAGCATCAGCCACTATCCGAGCCATCACTCCTGAGATCCTAGAGGCTGTGCGGGCTCGAGACAGCGTCACAATAATCTTCACTGTCGGAATCAGTAAAACCGGGCCTCGAAGCCGCCTCTATGGCCGCCAGGGTCGACAAAGCTATCGCAGATAGCATTTTGTGCTTTATTCTTACAAGACAACCAATAATGCAATCAAAAACCGCACTGTTCTAGCTTATTAAAAAAGTTTTGTTCGAGCCCAGTACAGAATTTGACCCAATTTTACATAGTAAATGCGGACCGGGTGGGTGGGAGGTGCGATTTTTTGATTTTAATAAGCTAATTTTTCTGTTTTTCCTTTGCAGGTGCACGCGAGCGCCCCAGGAGGGCATTTTGCAGCAGAAAGTTCCAGAGAAATCGATGGAAAATTGCGAAAAATCTAATAAAAACTAAAAAAAATATCAGTGTGAAATAATTTGGAGAAATGCTAAGAAATCGTGTCGAAACACGATTAATGTTGCGTGACCGCTTACTATTTATTATCAATATGGGCACCGAAAGATAATTAAGTAAACTAACCAAAACTGATAAAAAAAACCTAACCTAACCTAACTTTTTTTACTTTAACCTAACCTAACTTTTTTTTTTCTTGTCAAAAACTTAACCTAAACAAATAAAAAAAAACCTAACCTAACCTTACTTTTTTTTCTTTTCAATAACCTAACATAACCTTTTTTCTTCTCAAAAACCTAACCTAACTTTTTTTTTTCTTTTCAAAAACCTAACCTAATCAAATAAAAAAAAAACCTAACCTAACCTAACTTTTTTTCTCTTATCGAAAACCTAACCTAAACAAATAAAAAAAAAAACCTAACCTAACCCAACTTTTTTTTTGCTTTTCAATAACCTAACCTAACTTTTTTTCTTTTCAAAAACCTAACCTAAACAAAAAGAAAAAAAAGTTAGGTTAGGTTATTGAAAATAAAAAAAAAGTTAGGTTAGGTTATAACCTAACTTTTTTTTTATTTTCAATAACTTAACCTAACTTTTTTTTCTTTTCAAATACCTGACCTTATCAATTAACAAAAAAACAAACCTAACCTAACCTAACCTAACCTAATCAAATAAAAATACAACCTAACCTAACCTAACTATTTTTCAAAAACCTAACCTAAACAAATAAAAAAAAAACCTAACCTAACCTAACTTTTTTTTTCTTTTAAATAACCTAGGCTAACTTTTTTTTTTTTTTCAAAAACCTAAGAAAAGAAAAAAAGTAAGGTTAGGTTAGGTTTTTGAGAAATAGGTTAGATTAGGTTAGGTTAACCTAACCTAACCTAACCTAACCTTACTTTTTTTTTTCTTTTCAAAAACTTAACCTAATCAAATTAAAAAACAACCTAACCTAACCTATTTCTCAAAAACCTAACCTAACCTTACTTTTTTTCTTTTCTTAGGTTTTTGAAAAAAAAAAAAAGTTAGGCTAGGTTATTGAAAAGAAAAAAAAGTTAGGTTAGGTTATTGAAAATAAAAAAAAAGTTAGGTTAGGTTATAACCTAACTTTTTTTTTATTTTCAATAGGCTAACTTTTTTTTTTTTTCAAAAACCTAAGAAAAGAAAAAAAGTAAGGTTAGGTTAGGTTTTTGAGAAATAGGTTAGATTAGGTTAGGTTAACCTAACCTAACCTAACCTAACCTAACCTTACTTTTTTTTTTCTTTTCAAAAACTTAACCTAATCAAATTAAAAAACAACCTAACCTAACCTATTTCTCAAAAACCTAACCTAACCTTACATTTTTTCTTTTCTTAGGTTTTTGAAAAAAAAAAAAAGTTAGATTAGGTTATTGTATAATGGTTAGGTTAGGTTTTTGAGAAGAAAAAAGGTTATGTTAGGTTATTGAAAAGAAAAAAAAGTAAGGTTAGGTTAGGTTTTTTTTTATTTGTTTAGGTTAAGTTTTTGACAAGAAAAAAAAAGTTAGGTTAGGTTAGGTTTTTTTTTTTTTTTTTTTTTTTTTTTTTTTTTTTTTTTTTTTTTTTCAGTTTCTTAAGCTATGTCTATCTTCTAATTCTTATCTTATCTACTTATCTACGTTATTTTACAAGACTTATCTAACTGTTTTTATTTTTAACATTTTCTTATTTCTTACTTAATACAAATTTAAATCTATTTATTTATTTTAACTACGTCTACATTACATAACTTGTTTTATTTAACTGGGGTTTACATATTGCTGGTTTCATACATATACATCAATATATATATTCAACAAACTTATCTAACTTGCTTTATTTCTTACTATTACTTTATTTGCTAGGCTTACACAGTATGTTATGAACTTATTTCTAGTGCTTATATTCTCTATCAGGTTATTAACTATCTCGGGTTTAAGGGTTACATCAAGTTCCTGTTCGAAGTTAAATCTTTCTACATTAAATACAGGACATTCAAACAGGAGATGGTTGACTGTCTCATTTTTTCCTGGCTCACATATGCACGATGGATTTTCCTTACACTTGAAACGGTTCAAGTATTCGGAAAATCCACCGTGCCCCGTCATAATCTGTGTCAACACTCCTGTATGCTCAATTTTCCTAACCGTTCGGAAGGCTTTTACAGCATCTGGAAAGAACATCTTGGTTACTGCCGCAGTCTCACCGGTCACGTATCTCCGGTTCCATTCCTCAAGCGACCTCGCTCGGATTTGTCGCTTGAGGAATGACACCGGGCACTTATCGTAATTTGGTTTCGTCTTCATTTTCATGGCTGCGTCCTTTGCAAGTACGTCGGCGCGCTCATTACCTTCCAGTCCCGCATGAGCCCTTATCCAGAACAAGGAGACTTCCTTGCCCTGGTCTTTACTGGCTTTTAGATTCCGGCGAGTCTCAACGGCTAGGGGATGAGTTGAGCCCTGGTTTGTGATGGTCTCAAGTGACGACCTGGAGTCACTGTAAATGCCGAAGCTCTTTTCGGAGCTTTTTAGGATCTCGTGCGTTGCCTTGCATATGGCCAGCAATTCGGCCTGGTAGACTGTACAGTGGGACGGTAGCTTCAACTTGTGGAATCTTGTTTCGGCATTTTTGTTCCAAAGGGACAATGCTGCTCCAACTTTGTTGTTAATTCTGCTACCGTCCGTAAATATCCGTATCGACTGGTTGTTGTGTGCGTTAACTTGTTCGCGGTCTTCCAGGCTTATGAATTCTAAGGCCATATGTTCGGCGGGATGTGGTGTGCTCGAGTATGGTACCATCTGTTCCACCTCCTGGTCTCCTATTTTTGGCTGGAACACCCCTCTCTTGGCCTTGTACAATGCGGCTGCTTCCTGTATTCGAAGATCCAAGGGGAGTATTCCAGTCAGCAACAGTGCTGAATTTAGTGATACCGTACGGTATGCTTTACAGAGTTTCTGGGCAAATCCTCTTTGGACTACGTTAAGTTGCTTTTGGACGCAGAGTTTTTTAGATGCAGATGCCCAGACACTAGCAGCATATAAGATTACAGGCTCAACTACTGCAACGTAGATGGTGCGTATGACCTCGGGATGGAGACCCCAACTGATCCCGGCGGCTCTTGATAAGCGTTTGTACAGGTTAAGTGCCTTAACACAGACGCTTGCTACATGGGTGTTAAAGGTCAACTTTTCATCGATCGTGAGCCCCAGGATCTTAATTTCTTTGGACATTACAATGTCGATCCCGCCCATGTGCAGGAGTGGGGTGTCATGTTTCAGTTTCCGCGTTATGATCATGGCTTTAGTTTTTTGTGGTGCAAACTTCAATTTGTTCATGACTCCCCACTCCCGAACATACGCGAGAGCGGCATTGGCGCGCCCTTGGATCTCCATCGCCGTGTCCCCGTCGAAGATCAAGACGACGTCATCCGCGAATGCTTGGCAGTAGTCACCGCGACTTTCGAGTCCCTTGAGTAAGGGATCGAGGAGCAAATTCCAAAGAATCGGCCCCCCGATAGAACCCTGGACACATCCTTTCGATGTGTCTTTGATGGCCTCTTCGCCCGCATATCTAACCTTGACCTTTCTATTTTCCAGATAGCTGTCTACGACTCTCCTGAGATTAACCGGGCATTTCTCCTCAGCCAGACGGACTCTGATGGCGGGCCACCAGGCGCCGTCGAAGGCTCCCTCTATGTCCAGTGAGACCATTGTCACTATCTTTTTCTGTTCCAGTTTGCTGCGTATGTGTTGTAACAGGACATAGAGGGAGTCTTCCGTACTTCTTTGGGGCATGAATCCGTACTGACGAGTACTTAGTCTTGGTTGCAAATGCCATTTGATTCTACCCATAAGCATCTTCTCCAAGATCTTACCCATCACCGGGAGTAGTCCAATCGGCCTATACGATTTGGGGCTGGTATAGTCTTCTTTTCCTGGCTTTCTAAGTATAACTACTGTCGCCTCTTTCCAACTATTTGGGAAGTGTCCCAGCTCCAAACACTTATTCGCCAGGGAGAGGTAGACTTCGGGATCTTGGTCTATAGTGTGCTTGCAGATGTCGGCCGTAAAACCATCTGCACCTGGAGCTTTTTTGATGCTGAAGCTATCAACCGCGTACTTCAACTCTTCCAGGGTAAACGGCGGATCATGAACTTCATTATGATCCGTTTCGTTTATTCTGTCAGCAGTTTCTCTAACCCGCTGGTGATATGCGTTATCCTCATTTTCCTTGTCCATTGGGTAGAACGTTTCGGCCAATAGTTTGGCTGATTCCATCTGGTCCAATACTTTCCCCCCTTTAGTCAAAAGCAAATCCTCCTGCCTCTTTGTTGTTTTCCCTATTACCCGGTATATCCCCTCCCACAATCCTTCCCTCTCCTGCTTCCCGCAAAAAGCCTTCCAACTTTCTATCTGTGCTAGTTTAGCTTTCCCTTCATAATTTTCTTTTGCTTTCAGGTACTCGCTGACAACTCTGGCTCTACGGATTGGCGCTGCGCATCGGATTCTACGTCTCTTCGTGTTGACATCTTTCTTCAGTTCCTCGGTTAGGTTAGGTTAGGTTAGGTTAGGTTGGGGTACGATGGCAGGCAACCTTCTCGAGCGCTTGTTGAACTGTTGATCCTTGCGGGATACTCGGGCGGACGCTTCGGCGTTCTAGTGCCTTCGGGCGACTTTGCTCCTGGGGGTGAGGCAGTTCAACAAGACGGTGTACCCTGTTACGTCCGAGATTGATCTAGGATTGATGTAGCCGTTGAACATCAGTCCAAAAATTAATCTCGGACAACCAATAGCCTGCCGGGGAGGAGGTTTCTCCGCGCGTCCATCTGATTAGCGGATGGCGCAGTGGATGAAACGGGACGTGCTCGGCGTGCACTCACACTGCCACCGAGTAGGCACTGGAGGGGGACTCCTTTGCCAACGTCCAGAGCTCGGAAACCCGCATGTTCACTCATGCGGGACTGAGGGCCTTGGCTTAGCCGCCCGGGCTGCGAGGAAGAAAACCTCTCTAAAAAATTACCCGCGGCGTAACCTCGGGGGCGATGGGGCGGTCGTTGTGTAGCCCTCACTGCATAACGCCGCCTTCGCAGCCTCCGGGTCACGGGGGAGCGATGGGGTGGTGGTATATGGGATATACCACTGCCCTCGCAGCTCCCCATTCGGACGACATGCTGGTGGCTGGGTGCATCGATCGTGTTTTTGAGGGGCATGAGAGATCACCTGGCTGCCGCCGCATACTGTCGGAAGGCCGCAGGGCGCATCGGTTGGACCGTTGCGCCCGGGATGGAGGCGACGGGGGGTCGCTGTTTACAGTTGCCCTGCGCCGCCTGCCCCGAGAGGGGGCGAGTGGTAGCTCCTGCCAAACAGGAGCCTTTTCGGATCTGCGATCGTCTGGAGTTAGGGCTTCAGTCGACCTTTACGCAGATCTCGGGAGGGCGGCGACACCTGGTGGCAGGTGTCGTCGTGAGCACGAGGGTGCCAATGGGTGGTATTCTCGGGATGTGCTCAGGCAAACTGCGATAGGGGCTCCGGCGTAAGTCTTATAGAGGACCCGGAGCTCCTTGACATGCAGAGAGGCCGGCCACCGGGGTGGTTTTAGTGAGTCGACGACCAGTGGTCGTCATCCTCACACTACCTTGCCGCGCTCCCTAAAAGCACGGTAAGGTGTCTGTGTGCAGATTTCCCCCCGACAACAAAAAAAAAAAAAAAAAAAAAAAAAAAAAAAAAGGTTAGGTTAGGTTAGGTTAGGTTAGGTTAGGTTAGGTTAGGTTAGGTTAGGTTAGGTTAGGTTAGGTTAGGTTAGGTTAGGTTAGGTTAGGTTAGGTTAGGTTAGGTTAGGTTTTTTTTTTTTTTTTTTTGGAATCAACTGCCAAGTTGATTTATTTGCCCGCGATTTTATACAGGCGAAAAATAAAGTTTTATAAGATAATTGTAAGTATGAATTTTGTAGAAGTTAAAGTAATTTTTGTAGTAATTGGCAGTTGATTTAGAAAATAAGAAGAGGAAGTTACATTTGAGTTCAATATGATTAAAAAGATAGAAAGAAGAATATTGTAGTCGATCGGGTCTACACTGATGCAAATCGTAAGATTTGGTCTATCGACCCGATCGACATTAACATTGACAAATAGAATATCAAAATTTAGAAAATAAGTTATTTACATATTAAAGACATTTGTTTGTAGTTAAAATATGTACATAAGAGGTTTTTTTCTTTTTTTTTCCTTTCTCCTTTTTTTCTTTTTTTTTTTTTTTTTTTTTCTTTTTTATATGTATAAGATTAGTTTTAATGATATAAATTTACAAAATTCCACATTACCGCTGCCGATCGAGTCTACACTGATACAAATCTTAAGATTTGGTCTATCGACTCGAACGACAGCGGCAACATTGGAATTTTGGGTTAATTACAGAACTATTTAACATAATGCACATACATTTGCAGAAAACTATATAAGACAAACGATTAGGAGCCAATACAATAATATTTACAAGATGATTACAATTTATATTCACCCAGATTTATATTGCCGCTGCCGATCGAGTCTACACTGATACAAATCTTAAGATTTGGTCTATCGACTCGAACGACAGCGGCAACAATCAAACTTAGGGTTAGTAATTAAAACCATTTAACATGGTATACATACATTCGCAGGAAACTAAAGTAATATTTACAAGGTTAATCTTCTATTTATTAAACTCCTTGAGGTTATTCACTATGCTATTTACGAATTTGACAAAAGATTCTGTAGAACTTTCCTTAGCTAGAATAGACTGGAGATGGAACGGGTCCAGCCTTAAGTTTTGACATGTTTGTACATGGTGGAATCTATGTTTACCAAAGCGAGGACAGTGTTTGAGAAGGTGGGTAATGCTCTGGACGCTGATGCCGTCGCAGGGGCATAGGTCAGTCGGGCTGACTTTAAACCGGTGGAGATATTCACGGTGCCAGCCATGCCCAGTGAGTACTTGGGCTAGTGCGAATCCGATCTTGACTTTAGAGAGAAGATAATCCACACTAGCCAAGTCTGGACACCAAGCGCGGGTCTGAGCGCCAGTTTGGCTGGTCTGGTACAGCCGATCGCTCTTCACCGATGAGTCAGCTCTAACCTTAGCCCTCACATAACTAATAGGGAATTGAGAGTAGTCTGGAGCTTTATGAGATAGTCCTGCCTCTTTGGCTGCTTTGTCAGCTTCTTCGTTCCCAGTAAGTCCTACGTGTGCTCGCACCCATACGAAGTTGATGATACCATTATGTTCGTTGATAAATTTTTGAATGGATGATGCAAATAAGTTCGTTGAGTTGGCATTTTTAATTTCATACAGACTGGACATGGAATCAGAGAAAATGGTTGCATTATAGATATTTAATTTGACACAGTTGCCGGCCATCCATGAACAGGCTCTCTGAATGGCCAGCATTTCTGCTTGGAAAACTGAGCAAGAGTCGTGGAGTTTAAATTTTTTCCTGACAGGAGGCTTTCCAGAAGGGAGATAGGCTACAAAAGCAGCACCCACGTTCCTGTCTCCAGTTTTGCTGCCGTCAGTGTAGATTTTAATACAGTCAGAAACGTCCTCCTCCTCTAGTGGTGAGTCAAAATCTACTTCTATGGGTTTTCTAAGTGATGGGTGCAGTAGGTTAGCCGGTTTTACGGGGCTCTCAAGCAAAACGTCGTCGGGAAGATACTTTGTGCGTCCTTCAAGTCTGGCTCTCTCGATCTCAGCTCGTTCTTCCAGCTTTAGATGTAGTGGAGTGAATCCTGCCAATGCTATTGAAGCAGTAGCAGAGATGGTTCTAAATCCACGAATGGCCTTAATAGCAAAGCCTCGCTGGAAAGACCTGAGAGCATCTCGCACACATTTGAAGCTCGCAGCAGAGACACCCCATATGCCAGCGGCATATAGGACGATGGGCTCGATAACATGTTGGTAAATGATTTTGATGTTCTCAGAATTGACTCCCCAGGTGGGTCTAACGAATATTGACAATCTGTTGTAAATTTTAATGGCCTTATTAATTGCAAATTTAGCGTGCTGAATGAATTTAAGTTTTGAGTCTATAATGACTCCTAAAATTTTAATTTGTTCCACAAATAGTAGTTCCTTACCGTCCATAGTTATTTTAGCTTTTTTTGCTCCAGATGAAAACGCTATTAATTGGGTCTTTGATGGCCCGAAATTAAGCTTCACCTTCTGTCCCCAATTAGTTACTAGACTGAGAGCAGTATCAGTAATACGCTGGAGGGTGGGCACGTTCTTAGCGCCAACGATAAGTAGCACATCATCGGCAAAAGCCTGGATGTGACATCCCTCCGGAAGACATGTTTCCAGTAGTTCGTCAAGGATAATGTTCCAGAAGGTAGGGCCGCAGACGGAACCCTGTACGCAGCCTCTAGATGTATATTTGGACTCTGTAGCATCTGAATAATTGAGAGTGACACTTCTGTCTTGCAGGTAGCTTTGGATAATACAGTAGATGTTCCGTGGGCATTTCATCGATTGAAGTCTCAAGAGCAAAGCGGGCCACCATGCGTTGTCAAAGGCCGATGCAATGTCCAATGACACGGCCGTGACGAGATTTCCTTGACTCTTAAGTTCCTTGATCTTATCCGTCGCAGTTTTTAACGCGACTACAGTAGATGTTTGTTCCTTAAGCCCAAATTGATGGGAACTGTGGCTCCCAGTTTTATACATGTGATAGTTTAATCGTGTAATTATTAATTTCTCGAGTAGTTTACCCAGAACGTTGATAAGACCAATAGGACGGTATGACGCTAGATCAGAGTAGTCATCCTTGCTAGGTTTCGGGAGTGTTTTGACAAATGCCACTTTCCAGGCTTTGGGGAAGTACGAGTTTGATAGGCATTTGTTCATAATGTTAGTCAGGATATCGGAGTAATACTGACCAAACTTGTAGCAAATGTCAGCAGTGAGATGGTCTGGACCTGGTGCTTTACCTGAGTTCATGGTTTTGAGACATTCGAGTACCTCATCTGATGTAAATAGTGGTTCATCTGCAGTGTCCGGGATAATGTTGGACTTAGATCTGATGTTAACTTGTTCTTCTGATGCGTCTGGAGTGTCATCAGGGTAAAATTTTTCTAACAGCGCTGCAGCTGTCTCTCGACTAGTTTTAGTGTGTCGGTTGCCATCAATACGCAGTGTGGCTGGAGGTTGGCGTGGCGGCCCACTCTTGAGCAATCTATTAGTCAGCGACCAAACATCTTCTTTACCCTGCCGAGTGCAGAATGTTCGGAAGCTTTCTGTAGATTCCTTGCTGAGAGCCGCCACGTACTTTTCCTTGAGCTGATCTCTTTCGGAGATTGCATCTTCCAATGGCAATCCTTTCTTCTTTAAGTCGCGAATCCTATGATGAAGACGGATTACTCCTTTCTTTAAACCTTCAAGTTCGTCATTCCACCATGGGTTTTTGTCTTTGTGAACGCGTTTAGATGGTAAGGTTTCGTCACATGTTTTCTGAATTGTATTTGTGATGTCGTTTATATATTGTTCTAGTTGTTCATTGTTCATCTCGGATACGTTAGCAGTGATCAGGGGGCCTATCCAGACCGCTGAAATGTTTTTGAGCTTTTATTTGATCAAATAACATTTCAGTTTTCTTCTTCGTCTTTTATTGATATTTTGACTGTAAATTAACTTTGACAGAATTGTGACATGCCGAAGTTTGTTTTGGTTTCATTTTGCAGAATTCATGGATTCATACAAACACGAAAATTATAATGTTTTGTGACAATTTCAAAGTAGTTTTAAAATTAAAACGCAATTAGCTGCGATTTCAATGCTGACCTGTGAATTTTTATAGGTTTTCAGGACTACCATCTACACATTTTCTGAAAAAAACCTAAGTAGGTATGGGCAAGATAACTTCAAAGTAATATCATCGCTTCATCCTTTTAGTTCTTATTTAACACTTGTTTTTAAATAGTCTAAGACAACAAGGAACATAAATGCCTAACTAGTTGTATGTAATCGTAGTTATAAATCCTATTAGTCTCATCATATTTAAAATATTTATGGCAAATTTATATAGAGACAACATAATTTCAGTACCTATCCTGAAATAATTTTTTGCTAAGATAAACCATCATTGAGATTAGTAGCATAAAGTTACATCTAAAATGTAGGTACAATAACATAAGATAAGAATATAGTACATCATCATCTTCCTACCCTTGTCCCACATTATGTGGGTCGGTACAACATGTCCTCTTCTTCCACTCACTTCTATCAGACGTCATCTCAATGTTCACACCTTTCTTACACGTCATCATTCACATTCACATAGTACATACCTACAAAACTTTCTTACCTATTATTTTGTTTCAGAATACTATGCAGATTACCATGAAGTTTCTACTTGTGTAGTAGACAGTATAAGACTATATAAAATTAATCTGCAAGTTGTAATTTGTAAAATGACTAGAATTCAAGGAATAAAACCATTTTGATTCTTAATTATTATTATATCTTATTTATGTGGTAAAGAATGATTACATAGTTTATAATATGATATTAAAATCTGTACATAATCTAATTTTTTTTTCCTTTATTTCACTAGACTTGAACAAGTATTCATGAACATTTGACAGTAAGTATTTGGTAGTAAGCTCTGCCTTCCATGCTGTGGGTCGTGGGTTCGATTCACACCCAGAGCAAATTTTAATGTTTGTGTGATGAATATAAATATTTTTTCTGAATCTGGGTGTTTCTATGTATGTGTTTACAAAAAAAATGTAAGTATTCTATCAGCAATCTAGTTCCCATACATATAGAGCTTTGCTTAGTTTGGGACTAGAGTGTGAAGTGTGAATTGTCCAAAAATATTTATTTATTTCCCAAGGCATGCACTTGAACCAAACTAAACAAAACTTGTATGGGAAATAGATTGCTTGAATACTTTTATAAGTAAGTATTCTAAAAATTAATACATATTAACACCCAAATGCAGAACACATATTTATGTTCACAAATAGTAATAAATAAATATTTTACCAATGACAACTAATCACATAAATGTTTGTTTGTGGTGGGGATTGAACCCACCATCCTAGCATAGATGCCAGAACTAATGCCAATACTGAGCTGAGATATATATATTATTAAATATATATTATTTTGTTTCAGAATATGCAAATTACCATGATGGTACTACTTCACTATCCTAATCTGTTTATGACTATTAAACTAATCTTTGTTTTCATTTGTGAAATAATATAGTAATTCAATAAAACCATGTTTCAGTATTATTTTATTAAAACATTTCTAAATAGATAGATAACTCTTTATTGTTCATCACACATAAATAAAAACAAAGAGCTTAAACAAGTAGTAATAGGCATCAGAATGGGTGGCCTTATCGCTGAGAGAGATCTCTTCCTGGCAACCGAAATTTGCTCGTGTCGCATCCCAGATATACCTGAAATAAAATGAAGTGTATTGTAAATAGAGTTAATAGGCATAGAGTTCAATACTAAAATATTTTACAGTCTTGAAATCTGAACATAAATAATTTTCTTTTATTTCATTACACATAAACAAGTTAAAAAAATGTTTATGAACATTTCACAAAGCTTGTATGGCAACTAGAATACTCATATACTGTTTTATGAATAAATTCATAGATAGGTAACATGTTGACACCCAAAAGCAGAACATACATTAATATTTACTAATAGTAATAAAAAAATGTTTTACCAATAAAGACTTATTGAACTTTTAAAAAAATATTTATTCTTGGCGGGGATCGAACCCACAGAGAAGACAGAACTAGTACCAAATGAGCTGTGATGCCTATTGCAATGATTGATTTAGTTTGTTATAGGTATATTTATGAACCTATCAAGTGAAGTAATCAACTACCTGGACGATTAAATAGAATGATTCATGTCTGTCTTAAATTGTTGTGTTCTGATTTCTGATCTGCTAACCCATACTGGGCACCGGCATCTTGTGTGCATCTGAAACATGAATAAGTGGTGACCAAACATGTTAGAAACTCTGCAACAGATGTCCACCTCCGACGCGGAGGTTGTGGGTTCGATTACCGCCTTGAAATAAATGTTTGTACGATCTGCAAATATTTATTCCGGGTGCTCTGGTTATTTTATATGTAGGTAAAATAAAAAATACCTATCTATATAAGTAATGTATTGTATTAAGTATGTCAGTCTCCTAGTATTGAAAAACAGGACAAGCCCGACATACTTTTTTTTTCTTTGGTTTGCCAAAGCTGAGGTTTTTATTCTCCGTGAAATACCTACAAAGATTTCACCATTTTCTCAATTATGTATTAAAACTTTCACATACTCACATAATTTTTTTTTTTTTTTTATAATCTATAGACTATCCTTTGGCTTCAATCTCGCCTGATGGAAAGCGCCGATGAAGCCGACGATGGAGCAGGATGGTCTAGAAGACACCTATTTATATTGGCCTTGAATTGATCTAGGTTGTAATGATTGGGAAAAACAGACGCAGACAGCGTATTCCATTCCTTGGCAGTTCGCACCAAAACGTTTGGTGCGAATGGATGGTAATATTACTGGGCCGTGCGTCTGCTTGTACGGTTATAGAAAGGAGATGGCGGTATCAAGTCGTGCAGTTCCTGGGCACATTCCCCGAAATGTATCCTATAGAAAATGGATAGGCAAGCAACTTTAGGACGGTGTTCGAGACTCTGGATCTTAGTCTCCGCCATATGTTGCTCACCTATTATCCTGAAGGCTCTTCGCTCAATCGAGTCCAAGGCAGCCAGCAATATTATGATGGCACATAACAATATTATGATACAACAATCACGAAAGTTACAATGAAAATGCAAAATCTTTAGGTTATTTATAATAAATGTAAACAAACTATAGGGACGGAATATTCGATAAACTTCGATGCATCGAAAACATCGATATTTACAATGCGATACCTACATCGAATCGATCCGATGTTTTGAAATGCTTTTGATATACTCGAAATATCGATGTTTTTTCAGTTTTTAGTAGAAAAACATCGAGTCAATAATTATATCCAAATAATTTCATAAAAATTCAAGTTTGAACACTAAAATTTTACTAATTTTTTTCCTATTTGATTATTTAAAAATGAAAAGTTTATTATTGGACTGACAATATAATAAAAATATTGTCTGTAAATATGTAAATATGTGTACTAAAAAAATGGCGGGCTTCAATGTTTACAAACAACGAATTGTGAATAACATTTGGTTTTGTGGACGAAATAAAATTGAAGTAGATTGTGTATTGTATAATTATATTATATTTATATACCAACTCATTACAATAAAATCTCATCTTTGTGTGAGCTCTTAAACTCAATTGGACTACATCGATGTTAGTTCTGATTTATCGAATCTAAAAAAACAACGATGATTTTTCAAAATGGACACCCCTAAAACGAACAAGTATGAAGACATGTTAGAGCGGTACAGAAATATGCGCCCGCGAAGCCCCGTTGCAAGTGCGAGCGAGATGCATGCGCCAGCTCGTTGACGTCATTTTTAACAGTTCAGTCATATCTAAAACATTTCAGTCATTATTTAAAACATTTCAGTCATATTTTGAACAGCTCAGCCACGTCAATCCACAAAAAATGCCTACAAAACTGACCTGCAACTGAAAGGATATTCCGTCACGCAAGTTTGCCCCTTCTGGATAGGGCCCCAGGTTCTTGTTTTCCATGTGATAATTAAGTTTAGTTTTAAAATTTTCCCAGTTTACTTTTTTAGTATTGTATTTATAGGTGGATTGTGTCTTGTTTTTGTGTAATTGTTTTTTAGAGAATGAAAGAGTAAAATCTATTGCATTATGTTCAGATGCCGTTGTAACATCATCGTTAACATGCCAGTTATCAATTTTGTTAGCAACGTTTTCAGAGGCCAGTGTGAGATCAATAATGGAGGAACGACTCACGCCATGGGTGACCGTTTCGAAAGTAGGTGTAGTACCTACATTGCAGACGCTAAGGTCATTTGCAATGGTTAGCGCAACAACATCACGGCCCCTTCTATTGGTTCGAGTGGAGCCCCAAAGCGGGTGCCATCCGTTGAAATCACCGCCAACGATATGGTAGGAACTCCTATTGGCTTGTAAAAAGCTCTCTAAACGACTAAGTGAACCAGCGTCATCTAGTTCAGGCTCAACGTAGGCCGATGTTATATAAAGACGGCTAGATGCCACACTAAGCTGTACTACACAGATGTTAGGGCTCGAGTATTGTGCCACTCCGAGTGTGGCTCCTAGACCACTTCTTATGAAAATACAGGCCTTGGTTCTTTCAATACCGGAGAATTGGTATAAAAGAAGGCCAGGTACGTCCTTTACATAATTGTGTTTACCCACATAGGGCTCAGAGACTAAAGCTATATCGTATTTGTTTTTGGAAAAATATTCCAAAAACTCGTGTTGGGCATTAAAGCCTCTGCCTAAATTGATTTGGAGTATTTTGAGGTGGCTATGAGTTATTTGATTGGGGCGATTCTGGCTATTATAATCCATAATCGATCCTCAAGGTTAATTTGTTTTTCATTGATTGTAGTATTGGGCAGAATTGTGATGTGGCTCCGTGGTCGACACGCTTGTTGGTGCCATATTTGTGGTTGTGCTCGATGCAGTTAAAGCACGTCGGGGTCTTCTCTTTCTGAGCGCATTTGGAGAAGCTGTGGTTGTTGCCGCCGCAGTGTGAGCAAGCCGTCTGCTCGTTGGTGCACCTCTTCTGGGTGTGCCCAAACTGGAGACACTTGTAGCACTGGAGCAGAGGGACGAACTCGCACGCGTGGACGCGCTGATGGTCGACGTTGACGGCTCCCAGTTTCATCATTTCGTGCCAGATGAGCGGCGTCACCATTAATATGGCGTTGTACATAGCCGGGTTCTTGTTACGACGTTGAAATTTAAAGATAATATCGCTGTCGCAAGTCGACAACAATTTAATTGATTGATTCTGCTGCTTGATCACGTTGATCAAGTCGTTGATCGGAGTCTCCGAATAAATGCCTTTCAGCTCCACCATGGGCTGTAAGCGTTTGGCAGGTTCAGCCATGACTTGGCTGTTGGGCTCGTTAAGACGGTTGAGAGTATCAGCCTGGTGTTCGGCGCAATCAAACTCAACCCTTATCTTATTATTCGAGACATGCTGGATCTTGGCCGGGGCGTAATTGGAGTTCTTATACGTAATGCTCTTGCGCCAAACTTGGAGCATCTCCTCCTTGGAGTTGAGGTTCTCCTTCGCTGACACGATGAGAGCTGGCTTGCTCACAGGGCGTTCGGCAGGTTTCGCTGGTGCGGACTTTACAGTCTCGGCGTAAGATGTTATAGGCCCCGATGATATGGGCCTGTCCATGAGAGCCTTGCCGATTTCCTCCTTGATGACTTTGCCAATCTCATCACGAAGACTGGACACATCAACGCTGGCCTCAGAAGGCGGGCAGACGGGAGCTGCATGACGAGAGGAAGATAGTGTCTTGGTTGAATCCATAATCGATTTTGCCAAGTCGACTATCCTCCTCTTGTTGGCGCTCGTGACGCTCTTGCCTTCCGTGACTGCTGAAATGATGGAGGCAGCATCGGCCAGTATGTGTGCCATCACTCCGGAGATGCCTAGAGGCTGTGCGGGGCTGGAAACAGCGTCGCAATAGTCTTCACTGTCCGATTCAGTGAAAACGGGCCTCGAAGCCGCGTCTATGGCCGCCAGAGTCGACGGGGCTATCGCAGATAGCATTTTGTGGTGTGTTCTACCTAGTCAATCACCAATACAGTCAAAACCGCACTGTTCTGGCTTATTTACAGAAGTTTTGTTCGAACTCAGTGCTGAATTTGACCCAATTTTACATAGTAAATGCGGACCGGGTGGGTGGGAGGGCGATTTTTTAATTTTTAAAGTGCTAATTCTTGTGTTTTTATGTTGCAGGTACGAGCGGACGTGTTTCAGCAGGAAAACCCAGAGAAAACGACTGAAAATTATTAGAAATCAACTGAAAACTACTAAAATTAGCAAAATGTGAATAAAATCTAAGAAAACGTGTAAAAACACGAGCTATGTTGGGTGAACTGACATTATAACTACTTATTATCAATAGGGGCACTGAAAGACAATTGTTTCACGACAAACAAAAATTATTTGACGCGAAATTAAAATAGTTGTTTGTTTGTGGTTAGGTTAGGTTAGGTTAGGTTAGGTTAGGTTAGGTTGGGGTACGATGGCAGGCAACCTTCTCGAGCGCTTGTTGAACTGTTGATCCTTGCGGGATACTCGGGCGGACGCTTCGGCGTTCTAGTGCCTTCGGGCGACTTTGCTCCTGGGGGTGAGACAGTTCAACAAGACGGTGTACCCTGTTACGTCCGAGATTGATTTAGAATTGATGGGGCCACGAACATCAGTTCAAAAATTAATCTCGGACAACCAATAGCCTGCCGGGTAGGAGGTTTCTCCGCGCGTCCATCTGATTAGCGGATGGCGCAGTGGATGAAACGGGACGTGCTCGGCGTGCACTCACACTGCCACCGAGTAGGCACTGGAGGGGGACTCCTTTGCCAACGTCCAGAGCTCGGAAACCCGCATGTTCACTCATGCGGGACTGAGGGCCTTGGCTTAGCCGCCCGGGCTGCGAGGAAGAAAACCTCTCTAAAAAATTACCCGCGGCGTAACCTCGGGGGCGATGGGGCGGTCGTTGTGTAGCCCTCACTGCATAACGCTGCCTTCGCAGCCTCCGGGTCACGGGGGAGCGATGGGGTGGTGGTATATGGGATATACCACTGCCCTCGCAGCTCCCCATTCGGACGACATGCTGGTGGCTGGGTGCATCGATCGTGTTTTTGAGGGGCATGAGAGATCACCTGGCTGCCGCCGCATACTGTCGGAAGGCCGCAGGGCGCATCGGTTGGACCGTTGCGCCCGGGATGGAGGCGACGGGGGGTCGCTGTTTACAGTTGCCCTGCGCCGCCTGCCCCGAGAGGGGGCGAGTGGTAGCTCCTGCCAAACAGGAGCCTTTTCGGATCTGCGATCGTCTGGAGTTAGGGCTTCAGTCGACCTTTACGCAGATCTCGGGAGGGCGGCGACACCTGGTGGCAGGTGTCGTCGTGAGCACGAGGGTGCCAATGGGTGGTATTCTCGGGATGTGCTCAGGCAAACTGCGATAGGGGCACCGGCGTAAGTCTTATAGAGGACCCGGAGCTCCTTGACATGCAGAGAGGCCGGCCACCGGGGTGGTTTTAGTGAGTCGACGACCAGTGGTCGTCATCCTCACACTACCTTGCCGCGCTTCCTAAAAGCACGGTAAGGTGTCTGTGTGCAGATTTCCCCCCGACAACAAAAAAAAAAAAAAAAAAAAAAAAAGGTTAGGTTAGGTTAGGTTAGGTTAGGTTAGGTTAGGTTAGGTTTTTTTTTTTTTTTTTATTTTTTTAGAACAATACCGTTCTATCGGTATCACAGTGTCCCCCAGCAATAAGCCGAGTCCTTTTTATTACTGTTTTATTCCTTTTTATACCAAATATTGTTTTCTAAAAAAAAATGCTATGATAAATTTTGACTCAAATTTTCAATCTATTCTTATGCAAATTCCTATCTAAATTTTTTAAAGTTTCTAATATTTATTATTCTCTATTTTTTGTTACGGGTGTAATAACTACATACAATTCTATAAATCTAATAATTACTTACGAACGTGTTTTACTTCAATCTTAAGACTATTTTATTACATATTTATTGTTTTTATACTATTTTATTAAATGTTTTTGTTGTTTTTTCAGAGTTTTTTAATATCCTATTTTACTGTTTTTTCTTAATACTATGCTTATATTATTGCTGTTTGGATTATATATATTAATATATAACGGCCAACAAGTCTTATATAACTAATGATTAATTGTTTACTTATACTATTATTATTTACTATGTTACAGTTTATGGCCACTTTTCTCTTTTGTGCCCCTGAGGCTTTCCCCATCGAGTGCTTTATTACAGGAGTAAACGGCGGCCCATGTTCAACATGGCCCAGACCGTTTACTTGTATAGCTGTTTTATTGGCACTTCGGTGGTAGCGGTGTTGGACGCTAATCTCTTTGCCTGGGGCCACTTTAGCAGTGGTAGGCTATTGTGGCCCTGGCCAGTGCGTCCCACTTCCTCCTGATTGCACACTCAGGACTGAAGGCGCTGTGATCTGCCTTGTCAGCCTTTGCGTGCAAGCAGTTGCAGCAGGAAGGGGTCGCACCGGCGAGCCAATCGGCGCACTCCGTCCTCATGTGAGGCCCCCCGCAGTGGCTGCACTTTACGGTGGTCTCCACGCAGAACCGTCGTCCGTGGCCATAGCCCAGACACAGCGAGCATTGCACAAGTGGAGACTGGTCAGCCACTTGTACTCGCTGGAGGTCTATGACGACAGTCCCAGCGTGGACCAGGCACTGCCATACTGCGGGGGACACTCTCATGACGACGTGATGCGTCTGAGGGTTCCTAGTTTTCTTTTTATATACTATTTCAATTTTATTTTCGGTTTTGTTTAAATTTTTTAGAAGTTTAGAATTTTGTTGCCAAATTGAATCGATGATGTCCTGATCACTGTTGAAGGTAAATACATTTTTGATGATCACTAATGGATTCTTGTTTTTTATTTCTTCCACGTTTAGGTATTTTTCCGCACCCCTTAGCCGGTCTTTAACTTTCTGCCTTTCCTCTTCCGTTTTACATCCTACTATTACTTTTCTGTCCTTTGCCTTCCTGATGTTTTCAATTTCAACTCCTCCTTCCTTCGCCTTGATCGTATCGCGTATTCTTCCCAAAACTTCATCTCCTTTTTCAGTCTCGTCCTTCGAGGTTACAATGACGGAGTATAGTGCGGCCCGCTCAGGAAGCTGCCTTCCGGGCTGAGCCGCTACTACACTTGCGTACGATTGCCTGTCAATTCTTTCCTGTTGGTCATCCATTTTTTCCTGTAGCTTTTTCATTCTGTCGCTGTTTTCTCTTATTAGCTTTGCATGCTCTTCCATTTTTTCTATGAGGACTTTTTCTTCCTTTCTCATTTCCTTCACTGGCTCCGGCTTTTCTCTTTCTTTTTCTAATCCCTCATCTTTCTGATTCATTTTTCCACTGTCACTTTCCGACTCCTTCACTAGGTGATACAATCTTTCGATTGCGTGTAGCACCTCGGTTTTGATCTCCGTCTTGATGTTTCTGGAGTTCCCCAGATTGAGCTTGGCCTTGGTGAGACAGGCCTTGGCCTCCGCCAAGCGACTGGTGTATTTAGGCTGAGTCGGTGGACTCCCCGAAGCTTCCACAGGTAACTTCGCAGCCACTTTACTTCCCTGCGAAAGCACCTTTTTCGACTTCGGGGGTTCCACCGGCGCAACCTTTTTCGGAGAAGTTGGGGTGAGTGGGTCCGCTCTGCCAGACTCCCACTCCCCGATGCTTCTCCGAACGCTCGACGTGGCCCGCTCACTCACTGGCACTGCTGGTGGTGTGCCAGTTGAGATCCTACGGGGGGGCTCTTGCGAGGGCTTGGAGCCTTTCGACGGGGTGCGAAAACCAAACATGGTGTTTGAATTTGGGGGACACTAAAAATAGGGGATAAGGGAATGAATCTAATGTAAAATTGTATAAGTTGTAAAATGTTAATGATTTTGTCAAATTGTATATACTAAAACTAACTTAAAATTAATTACGTAGTCGTAAGCGTCACTAAAATTAAAATTATTTACCTTTCCTAAGGTAACGTCCGTAATTCTGGTGAAAACCAGAAGTAAATACGTCAAATACGGATTTCGGTCTGTCGAAATTGATGCAACTTTACGTAGTAAATGCGGACCGGGTGGGTGGGAGGGCGATTTTTTAATTTTAAATGTGCTAATTTCGCTGTTTTTCTTTTGCAGGTCCACGCGGGCGCCCCAGGCGATCGTGTTCCAGCAGAAAGAAGCAGAGAAATCCACCGAAAATTGCCAAATATCTAATAAAAACTACTAAAAATGTCAAAGTTCGAATAAATTTTGAAAATCGTGTTAAAACACGAATATTTTTGGGTGAACGCTTATTCCTACTACTTATTATATCTATGCGCACCTATAGTAAATTATTTCGCGACAAATAAAAATGTTTTAGCGCGAAATTTTAAAAGTTGTATATAATTTGTATGAAAATCGCGTTCAGTATGAAGACTTTTTACTACCAATTTTGATTTTTTAATTTTAAATGTGCTAATTTCGCTGTTTTTCTTTTGCAGGTCCACGCGGGCGCCCCAGGCGATCGTGTTCCAGCAGAAAGAAGCAGAGAAATCCACCGAAAATTGCCAAATATCTAATAAAAACTACTAAAAATGTCAAAGTTCGAATAAATTTTGAAAATCGTGTTAAAACACGAATATTTTTGGGTGAACGCTTATTCCTACTACTTATTATATCTATGCGCACCTATAGTAAATTATTTCGCGACAAATAAAAATGTTTTAGCGCGAAATTTTAAAAGTTGTATATAATTTGTATGAAAATCGCGTTCAGTATGAAGACTTTTTACTACCAATTTTGATTTTTTAATTTTAAATGTGCTAATTTCGCTGTTTTTCTTTTGCAGGTCCACGCGGGCGCCCCAGGCGATCGTGTTCCAGCAGAAAGAAGCAGAGAAATCCACCGAAAATTGCCAAATATCTAATAAAAACTACTAAAAATGTCAAAGTTCGAATAAATTTTGAAAATCGTGTTAAAACACGAATATTTTTGGGTGAACGCTTATTCCTACTACTTATTATATCTATGCGCACCTATAGTAAATTATTTCGCGACAAATAAAAATGTTTTAGCGCGAAATTTTAAAAGTTGTATATAATTTGTATGAAAATCGCGTTCAGTATGAAGACTTTTTACTACCAATTTTGATTTTTTAATTTTAAATGTGCTAATTTCGCTGTTTTTCTTTTGCAGGTCCACGCGGGCGCCCCAGGCGATCGTGTTCCAGCAGAAAGAAGCAGAGAAATCCACCGAAAATTGCCAAATATCTAATAAAAACTACTAAAAATGTCAAAGTTCGAATAAATTTTGAAAATCGTGTTAAAACACGAATATTTTTGGGTGAACGCTTATTCCTACTACTTATTATATCTATGCGCACCTATAGTAAATTATTTCGCGACAAATAAAAATGTTTTAGCGCGAAATTTTAAAAGTTGTATATAATTTGTATGAAAATCGCGTTCAGTATGAAGACTTTTTACTACCAATTTTGATTTTTTAATTTTAAATGTGCTAATTTCGCTGTTTTTCTTTTGCAGGTCCACGCGGGCGCCCCAGGCGATCGTGTTCCAGCAGAAAGAAGCAGAGAAATCCACCGAAAATTGCCAAATATCTAATAAAAACTACTAAAAATGTCAAAGTTCGAATAAATTTTGAAAATCGTGTTAAAACACGAATATTTTTGGGTGAACGCTTATTCCTACTACTTATTATATCTATGCGCACCTATAGTAAATTATTTCGCGACAAATAAAAATGTTTTAGCGCGAAATTTTAAAAGTTGTATATAATTTGTATGAAAATCGCGTTCAGTATGAAGACTTTTTACTACCAATTTTGATTTTTTAATTTTAAATGTGCTAATTTCGCTGTTTTTCTTTTGCAGGTCCACGCGGGCGCCCCAGGCGATCGTGTTCCAGCAGAAAGAAGCAGAGAAATCCACCGAAAATTGCCAAATATCTAATAAAAACTACTAAAAATGTCAAAGTTCGAATAAATTTTGAAAATCGTGTTAAAACACGAATATTTTTGGGTGAACGCTTATTCCTACTACTTATTATATCTATGCGCACCTATAGTAAATTATTTCGCGACAAATAAAAATGTTTTAGCGCGAAATTTTAAAAGTTGTATATAATTTGTATGAAAATCGCGTTCAGTATGAAGACTTTTTACTACCAATTTTGATTTTTTAATTTTAAATGTGCTAATTTCGCTGTTTTTCTTTTGCAGGTCCACGCGGGCGCCCCAGGCGATCGTGTTCCAGCAGAAAGAAGCAGAGAAATCCACCGAAAATTGCCAAATATCTAATAAAAACTACTAAAAATGTCAAAGTTCGAATAAATTTTGAAAATCGTGTTAAAACACGAATATTTTTGGGTGAACGCTTATTCCTACTACTTATTATATCTATGCGCACCTATAGTAAATTATTTCGCGACAAATAAAAATGTTTTAGCGCGAAATTTTAAAAGTTGTATATAATTTGTATGAAAATCGCGTTCAGTATGAAGACTTTTTACTACCAATTTTGATTTTTTAATTTTAAATGTGCTAATTTCGCTGTTTTTCTTTTGCAGGTCCACGCGGGCGCCCCAGGCGATCGTGTTCCAGCAGAAAGAAGCAGAGAAATCCACCGAAAATTGCCAAATATCTAATAAAAACTACTAAAAATGTCAAAGTTCGAATAAATTTTGAAAATCGTGTTAAAACACGAATATTTTTGGGTGAACGCTTATTCCTACTACTTATTATATCTATGCGCACCTATAGTAAATTATTTCGCGACAAATAAAAATGTTTTAGCGCGAAATTTTAAAAGTTGTATATAATTTGTATGAAAATCGCGTTCAGTATGAAGACTTTTTACTACCAATTTTGATTTTTTAATTTTAAATGTGCTAATTTCGCTGTTTTTCTTTTGCAGGTCCACGCGGGCGCCCCAGGCGATCGTGTTCCAGCAGAAAGAAGCAGAGAAATCCACCGAAAATTGCCAAATATCTAATAAAAACTACTAAAAATGTCAAAGTTCGAATAAATTTTGAAAATCGTGTTAAAACACGAATATTTTTGGGTGAACGCTTATTCCTACTACTTATTATATCTATGCGCACCTATAGTAAATTATTTCGCGACAAATAAAAATGTTTTAGCGCGAAATTTTAAAAGTTGTATATAATTTGTATGAAAATCGCGTTCAGTATGAAGACTTTTTACTACCAATTTTGATTTTTTAATTTTAAATGTGCTAATTTCGCTGTTTTTCTTTTGCAGGTCCACGCGGGCGCCCCAGGCGATCGTGTTCCAGCAGAAAGAAGCAGAGAAATCCACCGAAAATTGCCAAATATCTAATAAAAACTACTAAAAATGTCAAAGTTCGAATAAATTTTGAAAATCGTGTTAAAACACGAATATTTTTGGGTGAACGCTTATTCCTACTACTTATTATATCTATGCGCACCTATAGTAAATTATTTCGCGACAAATAAAAATGTTTTAGCGCGAAATTTTAAAAGTTGTATATAATTTGTATGAAAATCGCGTTCAGTATGAAGACTTTTTACTACCAATTTTGATTTTTTAATTTTAAATGTGCTAATTTCGCTGTTTTTCTTTTGCAGGTCCACGCGGGCGCCCCAGGCGATCGTGTTCCAGCAGAAAGAAGCAGAGAAATCCACCGAAAATTGCCAAATATCTAATAAAAACTACTAAAAATGTCAAAGTTCGAATAAATTTTGAAAATCGTGTTAAAACACGAATATTTTTGGGTGAACGCTTATTCCTACTACTTATTATATCTATGCGCACCTATAGTAAATTATTTCGCGACAAATAAAAATGTTTTAGCGCGAAATTTTAAAAGTTGTATATAATTTGTATGAAAATCGCGTTCAGTATGAAGACTTTTTACTACCAATTTTGATTTTTTAATTTTAAATGTGCTAATTTCGCTGTTTTTCTTTTGCAGGTCCACGCGGGCGCCCCAGGCGATCGTGTTCCAGCAGAAAGAAGCAGAGAAATCCACCGAAAATTGCCAAATATCTAATAAAAACTACTAAAAATGTCAAAGTTCGAATAAATTTTGAAAATCGTGTTAAAACACGAATATTTTTGGGTGAACGCTTATTCCTACTACTTATTATATCTATGCGCACCTATAGTAAATTATTTCGCGACAAATAAAAATGTTTTAGCGCGAAATTTTAAAAGTTGTATATAATTTGTATGAAAATCGCGTTCAGTATGAAGACTTTTTACTACCAATTTTGATTTTTTAATTTTAAATGTGCTAATTTCGCTGTTTTTCTTTTGCAGGTCCACGCGGGCGCCCCAGGCGATCGTGTTCCAGCAGAAAGAAGCAGAGAAATCCACCGAAAATTGCCAAATATCTAATAAAAACTACTAAAAATGTCAAAGTTCGAATAAATTTTGAAAATCGTGTTAAAACACGAATATTTTTGGGTGAACGCTTATTCCTACTACTTATTATATCTATGCGCACCTATAGTAAATTATTTCGCGACAAATAAAAATGTTTTAGCGCGAAATTTTAAAAGTTGTATATAATTTGTATGAAAATCGCGTTCAGTATGAAGACTTTTTACTACCAATTTTGATTTTTTAATTTTAAATGTGCTAATTTCGCTGTTTTTCTTTTGCAGGTCCACGCGGGCGCCCCAGGCGATCGTGTTCCAGCAGAAAGAAGCAGAGAAATCCACCGAAAATTGCCAAATATCTAATAAAAACTACTAAAAATGTCAAAGTTCGAATAAATTTTGAAAATCGTGTTAAAACACGAATATTTTTGGGTGAACGCTTATTCCTACTACTTATTATATCTATGCGCACCTATAGTAAATTATTTCGCGACAAATAAAAATGTTTTAGCGCGAAATTTTAAAAGTTGTATATAATTTGTATGAAAATCGCGTTCAGTATGAAGACTTTTTACTACCAATTTTGATTTTTTAATTTTAAATGTGCTAATTTCGCTGTTTTTCTTTTGCAGGTCCACGCGGGCGCCCCAGGCGATCGTGTTCCAGCAGAAAGAAGCAGAGAAATCCACCGAAAATTGCCAAATATCTAATAAAAACTACTAAAAATGTCAAAGTTCGAATAAATTTTGAAAATCGTGTTAAAACACGAATATTTTTGGGTGAACGCTTATTCCTACTACTTATTATATCTATGCGCACCTATAGTAAATTATTTCGCGACAAATAAAAATGTTTTAGCGCGAAATTTTAAAAGTTGTATATAATTTGTATGAAAATCGCGTTCAGTATGAAGACTTTTTACTACCAATTTTGATTTTTTAATTTTAAATGTGCTAATTTCGCTGTTTTTCTTTTGCAGGTCCACGCGGGCGCCCCAGGCGATCGTGTTCCAGCAGAAAGAAGCAGAGAAATCCACCGAAAATTGCCAAATATCTAATAAAAACTACTAAAAATGTCAAAGTTCGAATAAATTTTGAAAATCGTGTTAAAACACGAATATTTTTGGGTGAACGCTTATTCCTACTACTTATTATATCTATGCGCACCTATAGTAAATTATTTCGCGACAAATAAAAATGTTTTAGCGCGAAATTTTAAAAGTTGTATATAATTTGTATGAAAATCGCGTTCAGTATGAAGACTTTTTACTACCAATTTTGATTTTTTAATTTTAAATGTGCTAATTTCGCTGTTTTTCTTTTGCAGGTCCACGCGGGCGCCCCAGGCGATCGTGTTCCAGCAGAAAGAAGCAGAGAAATCCACCGAAAATTGCCAAATATCTAATAAAAACTACTAAAAATGTCAAAGTTCGAATAAATTTTGAAAATCGTGTTAAAACACGAATATTTTTGGGTGAACGCTTATTCCTACTACTTATTATATCTATGCGCACCTATAGTAAATTATTTCGCGACAAATAAAAATGTTTTAGCGCGAAATTTTAAAAGTTGTATATAATTTGTATGAAAATCGCGTTCAGTATGAAGACTTTTTACTACCAATTTTGATTTTTTAATTTTAAATGTGCTAATTTCGCTGTTTTTCTTTTGCAGGTCCACGCGGGCGCCCCAGGCGATCGTGTTCCAGCAGAAAGAAGCAGAGAAATCCACCGAAAATTGCCAAATATCTAATAAAAACTACTAAAAATGTCAAAGTTCGAATAAATTTTGAAAATCGTGTTAAAACACGAATATTTTTGGGTGAACGCTTATTCCTACTACTTATTATATCTATGCGCACCTATAGTAAATTATTTCGCGACAAATAAAAATGTTTTAGCGCGAAATTTTAAAAGTTGTATATAATTTGTATGAAAATCGCGTTCAGTATGAAGACTTTTTACTACCAATTTTGATTTTTTAATTTTAAATGTGCTAATTTCGCTGTTTTTCTTTTGCAGGTCCACGCGGGCGCCCCAGGCGATCGTGTTCCAGCAGAAAGAAGCAGAGAAATCCACCGAAAATTGCCAAATATCTAATAAAAACTACTAAAAATGTCAAAGTTCGAATAAATTTTGAAAATCGTGTTAAAACACGAATATTTTTGGGTGAACGCTTATTCCTACTACTTATTATATCTATGCGCACCTATAGTAAATTATTTCGCGACAAATAAAAATGTTTTAGCGCGAAATTTTAAAAGTTGTATATAATTTGTATGAAAATCGCGTTCAGTATGAAGACTTTTTACTACCAATTTTGATTTTTTAATTTTAAATGTGCTAATTTCGCTGTTTTTCTTTTGCAGGTCCACGCGGGCGCCCCAGGCGATCGTGTTCCAGCAGAAAGAAGCAGAGAAATCCACCGAAAATTGCCAAATATCTAATAAAAACTACTAAAAATGTCAAAGTTCGAATAAATTTTGAAAATCGTGTTAAAACACGAATATTTTTGGGTGAACGCTTATTCCTACTACTTATTATATCTATGCGCACCTATAGTAAATTATTTCGCGACAAATAAAAATGTTTTAGCGCGAAATTTTAAAAGTTGTATATAATTTGTATGAAAATCGCGTTCAGTATGAAGACTTTTTACTACCAATTTTGATTTTTTAATTTTAAATGTGCTAATTTCGCTGTTTTTCTTTTGCAGGTCCACGCGGGCGCCCCAGGCGATCGTGTTCCAGCAGAAAGAAGCAGAGAAATCCACCGAAAATTGCCAAATATCTAATAAAAACTACTAAAAATGTCAAAGTTCGAATAAATTTTGAAAATCGTGTTAAAACACGAATATTTTTGGGTGAACGCTTATTCCTACTACTTATTATATCTATGCGCACCTATAGTAAATTATTTCGCGACAAATAAAAATGTTTTAGCGCGAAATTTTAAAAGTTGTATATAATTTGTATGAAAATCGCGTTCAGTATGAAGACTTTTTACTACCAATTTTGATTTTTTAATTTTAAATGTGCTAATTTCGCTGTTTTTCTTTTGCAGGTCCACGCGGGCGCCCCAGGCGATCGTGTTCCAGCAGAAAGAAGCAGAGAAATCCACCGAAAATTGCCAAATATCTAATAAAAACTACTAAAAATGTCAAAGTTCGAATAAATTTTGAAAATCGTGTTAAAACACGAATATTTTTGGGTGAACGCTTATTCCTACTACTTATTATATCTATGCGCACCTATAGTAAATTATTTCGCGACAAATAAAAATGTTTTAGCGCGAAATTTTAAAAGTTGTATATAATTTGTATGAAAATCGCGTTCAGTATGAAGACTTTTTACTACCAATTTTGATTTTTTAATTTTAAATGTGCTAATTTCGCTGTTTTTCTTTTGCAGGTCCACGCGGGCGCCCCAGGCGATCGTGTTCCAGCAGAAAGAAGCAGAGAAATCCACCGAAAATTGCCAAATATCTAATAAAAACTACTAAAAATGTCAAAGTTCGAATAAATTTTGAAAATCGTGTTAAAACACGAATATTTTTGGGTGAACGCTTATTCCTACTACTTATTATATCTATGCGCACCTATAGTAAATTATTTCGCGACAAATAAAAATGTTTTAGCGCGAAATTTTAAAAGTTGTATATAATTTGTATGAAAATCGCGTTCAGTATGAAGACTTTTTACTACCAATTTTGATTTTTTAATTTTAAATGTGCTAATTTCGCTGTTTTTCTTTTGCAGGTCCACGCGGGCGCCCCAGGCGATCGTGTTCCAGCAGAAAGAAGCAGAGAAATCCACCGAAAATTGCCAAATATCTAATAAAAACTACTAAAAATGTCAAAGTTCGAATAAATTTTGAAAATCGTGTTAAAACACGAATATTTTTGGGTGAACGCTTATTCCTACTACTTATTATATCTATGCGCACCTATAGTAAATTATTTCGCGACAAATAAAAATGTTTTAGCGCGAAATTTTAAAAGTTGTATATAATTTGTATGAAAATCGCGTTCAGTATGAAGACTTTTTACTACCAATTTTGATTTTTTAATTTTAAATGTGCTAATTTCGCTGTTTTTCTTTTGCAGGTCCACGCGGGCGCCCCAGGCGATCGTGTTCCAGCAGAAAGAAGCAGAGAAATCCACCGAAAATTGCCAAATATCTAATAAAAACTACTAAAAATGTCAAAGTTCGAATAAATTTTGAAAATCGTGTTAAAACACGAATATTTTTGGGTGAACGCTTATTCCTACTACTTATTATATCTATGCGCACCTATAGTAAATTATTTCGCGACAAATAAAAATGTTTTAGCGCGAAATTTTAAAAGTTGTATATAATTTGTATGAAAATCGCGTTCAGTATGAAGACTTTTTACTACCAATTTTGATTTTTTAATTTTAAATGTGCTAATTTCGCTGTTTTTCTTTTGCAGGTCCACGCGGGCGCCCCAGGCGATCGTGTTCCAGCAGAAAGAAGCAGAGAAATCCACCGAAAATTGCCAAATATCTAATAAAAACTACTAAAAATGTCAAAGTTCGAATAAATTTTGAAAATCGTGTTAAAACACGAATATTTTTGGGTGAACGCTTATTCCTACTACTTATTATATCTATGCGCACCTATAGTAAATTATTTCGCGACAAATAAAAATGTTTTAGCGCGAAATTTTAAAAGTTGTATATAATTTGTATGAAAATCGCGTTCAGTATGAAGACTTTTTACTACCAATTTTGATTTTTTAATTTTAAATGTGCTAATTTCGCTGTTTTTCTTTTGCAGGTCCACGCGGGCGCCCCAGGCGATCGTGTTCCAGCAGAAAGAAGCAGAGAAATCCACCGAAAATTGCCAAATATCTAATAAAAACTACTAAAAATGTCAAAGTTCGAATAAATTTTGAAAATCGTGTTAAAACACGAATATTTTTGGGTGAACGCTTATTCCTACTACTTATTATATCTATGCGCACCTATAGTAAATTATTTCGCGACAAATAAAAATGTTTTAGCGCGAAATTTTAAAAGTTGTATATAATTTGTATGAAAATCGCGTTCAGTATGAAGACTTTTTACTACCAATTTTGATTTTTTAATTTTAAATGTGCTAATTTCGCTGTTTTTCTTTTGCAGGTCCACGCGGGCGCCCCAGGCGATCGTGTTCCAGCAGAAAGAAGCAGAGAAATCCACCGAAAATTGCCAAATATCTAATAAAAACTACTAAAAATGTCAAAGTTCGAATAAATTTTGAAAATCGGTGTTAAAACACGAATATTTTTGGGTGAACGCTTATTCCTACTACTTATTATATCTATGCGCACCTATAGTAAATTATTTCGCGACAAATAAAAATGTTTTAGCGCGAAATTTTAAAAGTTGTATATAATTTGTATGAAAATCGCGTTCAGTATGAAGACTTTTTACTACCAATTTTGATTTTTTAATTTTAAATGTGCTAATTTCGCTGTTTTTCTTTTGCAGGTCCACGCGGGCGCCCCAGGCGATCGTGTTCCAGCAGAAAGAAGCAGAGAAATCCACCGAAAATTGCCAAATATCTAATAAAAACTACTAAAAATGTCAAAGTTCGAATAAATTTGGAAAATCGTGTTAAAACACGAATATTTTTGGGTGAACGCTTATTCCTACTACTTATTATATCTATGCGCACCTATAGTAAATTATTTCGCGACAAATAAAAATGTTTTAGCGCGAAATTTTAAAAGTTGTATATAATTTGTATGAAAATCGCGTTCAGTATGAAGACTTTTTACTACCAATTTTGATTTTTTAATTTTAAATGTGCTAATTTCGCTGTTTTTCTTTTGCAGGTCCACGCGGGCGCCCCAGGCGATCGTGTTCCAGCAGAAAGAAGCAGAGAAATCCACCGAAAATTGCCAAATATCTAATAAAAACTACTAAAAATGTCAAAGTTCGAATAAATTTTGAAAATCGTGTTAAAAC